>OY756223.1:19003125-20348750 GCA_963576875.1 Acrobasis repandana
GATATGATTCAGATTCTGGCCCATTTCCTCGATCGGCTTTTACGATCTGCGTGGGAAAAGAAGCAGCTAGGACATTCTATGTTTTTCCTTTTCTATCAGACCAGCAAGGAAGAAGACACAAGATATAGTTTTAAAAATTAAATCCCGTCTACGGAAAAATTAATACTTAAAAGTACATTTATCTAGTAACTAGACTTTGCTCCCTGCTGTAAATTAAATGTATTATATTTTTAAAATGTGTAAGCATTAAAAATAATAGCAGTTTACTGATCAATAAAATGTACATAAAAGAAACTTATCTTCAAATTTTGCTTTTTATCTTTTCTAACAAGATGGTTTTTAGGTAGGTACCTACAGTGTTTTAGTAATCGTTATAATAATATCTTTCTTTTGTAAATTTCATACTGCCATCTATTAGGAATCATTAAAACTACACAAGGCGACACGGTAACAGAGCAAGCAGAACCTTCATAGTGCTTTCCCAATGCTTTTTTCGTCTTATTCAGTTTAGAGCGCTAACGGCAGATGGCGCGCTATCCCATTCTTATATAATTCGACTACGAAAAATGTTACAAATTGTTTTATTAGATATTTTAATTAGATTTATTAATTTGAATTATCTTGTTAATAATTTCAATTTCAATATTTCTTTTTCTTTTGTTTCAGATGACGAGACACGCGACCAAACTCGAAAAAATTCCAAAATTAGTCAAAAAGAGTTCCTAAAGCTAGCCTAGGTTAGATAAAAAAAATGTATAGTTCGAACGAATTTCTGCAAAGTGCGGGGGTGAGCCGCCAAATGCAGGCAACCGGGGAGGCGCCATCTCAAAAAACTTGCATGAAAAGAAGATCTTGCGAGGTTCCATTGGGTGATATCTCTTCTAATAACTTCAAAGTATCTTTGAATGATATATCCTCTATAGATGATCCAAATTATGACTGCCGGTCTTTACGTTCTGTAAAATCCGAAGATACTAGGCTTCGGTCCTACCGCCCAATAGATAGTCGAAGTGTAAAGAATTTTAGGTCATCTCTAGTCGATGTTTCTGGTTTTTCTACGATATCCGGGTATTCGCTATCTCGGCCTCCTAGTTATGACCAGTTGTCGAGGAGGTCTCTAGTGGAGGGTCCGGATGGACAGGGCATCACGTCGAGTATTGAAGGGGTGCTGTGGTCGGATGAAGAGGAGAATGAGTACTTCTACCACGAGAACATCACGTCGGCTTGGAATCAAGGTAAGTTCACATTGTAATTTTATTCTAAAACTGAAATTACGCAATATATATATAAAGTACTTTTAGTACATATTGGAGTAGAAAAAAAAACTTTAAACTAAAGATACCTACACCTATAAATTAAACCAACAAAAAATTTTCACAGTTTAAATAAAGGGGGTTAATTATTATAAAATCAGGACTCTTGATGGTTGGCCAAGTTAATTTTTTGGTCAAAATGTGCCCTCAGTTTAATCAAATTATATAAAATTGAGTTCATATCAAGTTTTTTCCTTATAGAAAACTCCCTTTATTCTCAATTATGTATCAATTAAGAATCTAGAAAAAAAATCGCTTATAAATTATGCCAAAATCAGTTCATTCATTGTTCAGACTTTCAATATCAACCTCAACACGTTGTAAAAGCCTCGAATACTCAAAAGCTCGATTATTAAAAGATTTAACTCCAGTTTCACTTAATATTTTCACCATTAAAGGCTTACCACAAAAAGGCCTATAGAAAAACCCGCAGAGCAATTTATTCTCAATCCGATCCAACGATGACTTTTACAAGTCTCTGAATGCATTAAGCGTGGTTGACCGCATGCAAACGCACGGGGCTATTTTTAAATCACTCGATAAACTGCATTGAATTGCATTTATTGTTTTAAAGTTTTTTTCTGTTTGATTAAAACAAATCTGGCTAGGTTCTAAATTTTGAATCTTTCTCGACTAATTTAGCTTGTAAGATAAAGCTGAATTCTGTACTTGACATTTTTAATTAATGTTCATATCATTATGTAACATAATCTAAAACCAATATTTTTGTCAAAACTAAAAACTGACTTTAATACATCCAACTACACAACGCTGCACTACTGTACGCGTCTTCGAGTAATCGGAACAAACAAGATTCCGACGAACTGAGAACCTCCTCCTTTTTGAAAAGTCTAGTTTTTAAAGTCTTAACTCGAATTACTTTAGAATAACCACACGTGTGACACAAACCCGTATCAATGCTCATGCATTAAAATTTCCCTCGAATACGGTACATTAGTATTTCACAATTCTACTGTTTTTGACATATCCATAGAGAAAGTCTCACAAGACACATGAAAATAATTCGAATAACTTTAGAATAGCCGCCCGCGTGACACG
This sequence comes from Acrobasis repandana, assembly GCA_963576875.1. Lineage (NCBI taxonomy): Eukaryota > Metazoa > Arthropoda > Insecta > Lepidoptera > Pyralidae > Acrobasis > Acrobasis repandana. The sequence continues at coordinate 19,005,498 of OY756223.1, forward strand.
AACACTTCTCAATGCTCGCGCATTAACATTTTCCTCGGATACGGCGCCTTATTATTTCATAATTCCACTGTTATTGCCAGATCCAAAGAGAACTTGCAAGACACATGAAAATAATTCAAATAACTTCAGAATAGCCGCCCGCGTGACACGAACACGTCTCAATGCTCGCGCATTAACATTTTCCTCGGATACGGCGCCTTATTATTTCACAATTCCACTGTTTTTTCCAGATCTGACGCGAGTTTTTGTCTTATCTTATTACTGCATTCATATATTGTAAGAGCAGCAAATAAATCACAGGCGACGTAAATTGACAGGATACTACCTACTTTTTACAGCTATCAATTTTGTATGAACATACATAGATCGCATTCCGAATACCACGCTGCGTTTCAAAACTCAAATAAAGGATGTAGACCTTAAGTTAGCACAGCTAAAGTGGAACTGGGCGGGGTACGTCTGCCGTATGCAAGAAGATAGGTGGGCCAGGATGGCTATTAAGTGGATCCCAAGTGATCGCCGAAAGCGAGGCAGACCTTGAAAAAGATGGCGTGATGATTTGGAAAAGTACATGGGCGAGTGGCAAACTATTGCTCTCAACAGGACTGATTGGAAACAGAAAGAGAGGCCTTTGTCAGCAGTAGGACGCTGAAATAGCCTAATAAAAAAATACTAATAATATGAGATGAGCTCGGAAGACTACCTTGTGGGTACCAGAAGGGCGCAGTAGTAGAGGGAGAACAGGAGAAGGCGAGACGACATCAACAGTTTCTTGAGAGAATGCCAGTAGGCTGCAACGGACATTGATCAATGGTAAAAGAAAAGGTATGCCTTTGCCCAGCAGTGGCACACCAACACAGGCTAGAAAAAAATAGTTATAACGTCTAGTAACGTTTTTATTATTGTTTTGATATAATAAAATTATAACAAATAACAAACAAACTCATATCTTACGAGGCAGTCAGAGCGTAGAGCTAAATAAGAGCCCAAGGTTTAACTTCGATGGTAGATGACGGAAATCGCCCATTTTCTCTATTGGCTTTTACGATGCGGGGCGAATAAAGCTTTGCTTTATCTTAGCGTGCTCTCGGTTACATCCTCAGCTGTGCTGCTTCGGTGCCCGGGGTACTTTTCCGCTTTTCTTAAAAAAATAGTTTAAAATCACCTTTATAAGAGCGCGCGTCTTGCTCTTTACTTGTCATCTGTGCTTTGGCCCATAAGTGTCGATCCACATACAGTGCAAAACGCGACGTTTATAGAATTTATACCCGCGCAACTTGCGCGTAGTGTGAACGGTGGATAGAAATTCTATGAAACGCCATGTAGGCGTGTAATGCGACGCAATTTGCGTCGCGCATCTTGCGCTGTGTGTAGTTCGTCACTTAATACTTAAAAATGTGACAAATAAATGTGTATCTAGACTATCGAGCCCCTGCAAAGTTTGACATAACGTAACCACAAATATTGCTTGCATATTTAAAAATTATGCATGGGCAGGATAAGACAACATAAACATCAGTTGTGAGTTCGCTGAACAACTTTTATTAATTTTGCGCCGAAGCATCAAAAATCTTTGATTAAGAGGGCGATCGATCTTCACACGCCCTCTGAAACTTGTTTTATCAGTAACGGGGTCCGACTGATGCAAATATGCACTTTTTTTAAGAAGCTAAAGTATAATTTGGAAAAATTATCAATTAACCTCTCTTCCATGCTTTCTGGGAGAAAAGAAAAAACTTATAACATAACAGCTGTTTCTTTTTCTGCGCAAAAAGTAAAAGCCGATCGTGGCTAGCAACCATCACGCTAAAAGTGGTCTTTTGGTCTTTCCCCCTGGGCCCCCTCTGCTTAGAGCCGCAAGATCCAAAAATGTTTTCTTTCTTTCTCTAGAAATTTCTATGCCACATGTCACCCATCCAAGTGTGGACCAAGCCCAGTGTCACTTAACTAGTGAAAGCGCTAGTAATGCGTACTCCTAACAAGCCACCGAGCTCCTCAACTGACCATCCGCGAACACTTACACACTGAGACATAGACCTCTCCCAAGAATTTCCAATACGACCAATACAGGGTGAATTTTTATTAACCGGCAAAATTTTTGGAGCAAGTTCAGTCCATGATACTGAACTACTTTCTAAAGAAAATCATTAAAAATCGATAAAAAAATGTTGTCCTTCCATACAAAATCCGTTTGGCTGAGCGCTGATTTGTATGGGAGGACGAAAAATTTTTAACGATTTTAATAACTTTTTTTATAGAAAGCAGTCCAGTATCATAGACTGAACTTGATTCAACAATTTTGCCGGTTAATAAAAAGTCACCTGTATACATAGAAAAAACATGATGTAAACATCAGTAAAAATTCTTGAAGCAAAAACATTAGAAGTCGAAAGTAGTTTCTTGTACCAATCACTTCACACTCAGGATCATTAGTTAATCCGATCTGTTTCTGATATGAAAGAAAGTCGGACACAATTTTAGGGTTCCCTCTTTGTAATTAAAATACCAGAACCCTTGGACCACTTCGTTATCATTCATAATGATTTTTGCACTGCAAAATAGTAAAAACTTTAGTATTAGCTACCATGCTAGTAAATAAGTGTGTTTACCAAATATTTTATCTTATCTTATCTTGCATTGGGGTCCACGATGGGAAGCACGTCGAACCTTTGGGTTATATTGTACTTACCCCCTTGCCTTACTCACCCGCCTCGGGATTTCTGAAGAAGGACTGCATAAGCTTCAGAATATCACCTGGTGCGTAGTGCCTGTAGTCCTCTAGCTTAGGATATGCTGATCCGAAGAGGTCCATGCGCTTACCAGCCATCGAGTCGCAGCTACACATGATGTGTCTCATTGTCTCCTCTGAATCCTCACATGCCCGACATTTTGGGCTATCAACAAGTCTCATTTTAAAGAGATGACTGCGATTGTGGTAGTGTCCAGTCAATGCTCCCAATAGAGTTCTTGCCTGTTTTCTGTTAAATTTATTTAACCGTTTGTACCACTTGGCAAAATTCTCGCCGAGTGTCTCTTTGGAGTGGGTTTGTCCACTTATATCACTCCATTCAGCCTTGTGTCTCATGCTGACATAGGCGTTTATGGCATTAGTAACCATTCCATATGATAGTCCTAAGAAGGGTTCGGGGCCTATAGGCGTGTTACTTGACCCTTCCCTTGCCAGCTCATCAGCTTTCTCGTTTCCCTCGATGCCAACATGACCCGGCACCCAGACCAGCACCAGTTTGTTGTGCCTGCCCAGCTGATTTAGGGCACGCACTCCATCCCAGACCAGTCTGGAGCCGACCCTGCTGGAACTAAGGGCCGCGAGGGTTGCCTGGCTGTCTGTCAGAATATAGATTTGGCGGTTCTTTAGGCCTCCTTCTAAATTCATTTTAGCACATACAGTTACCGCATATGTTTCTGCTTGAAAAACGGTAGCATACTGCCCCATGCTCTGATACAGTTGTTTGTCCTTTGAAAAGATGCCCGCTCCTGTTCCATGGTTGGTCTTCGAGCCATCCGTGTACCAGGTCAAGCAATCTCGATTTGAAGGTCGAAGCTCTTCTTTCCATTCCTCCCTTGTAGGGACATATATCTTATAATTTCTCTTGAAGTTGTACACAGGGAGCATCTTATCGCTTCCCATGTCCAACATCTTTTCGAGCTCATGCGTCGTCTCCATTCGCGTATGCCTTGTCCTTGGTGCGTGCCTGTTCCACAGACCAGCTGTAGTTAGCCTGTAGAGTGCTTTACAGGCTTCGCCTTGCACGTATAGATATAGTGGTGGTAGTCCAAGGATGATCTCCATGGATGCGGTCGGTGTTGTAGAGAACGCCCCAGCTATTGCACAGCATGCCAATCGCTGGAACTTTCTGAGGTCATTTCTACAAGTTACCTGTCTTACCTTGGGCCACCACACGAGTGCCCCGTAGGTCAAAATTGGCCTTACCATCATCTCATATATATAACGTAAAATATAAGGTTTTAGGCCCCATGTTTTACCATAGGTATTCCGACACATGTTCAATACTCTAGTGACCTTCGTTATTATATTATTAACATGTATGTTCCAAGTCAGTTCTTTATCTAACGTAACGCCTAGATATTTTACTTCCTTGGACAATTTAAGCTCCGTACCGTTCATTTTGATATTATTCAAACATGTCAGTTTCCGGAGCCTTGTAAATGGGATAATTGTTGTCTTGCTTGGGTTGATACTCAAGTGGTTCCTATTACACCACTCTTGCACCTCCCGCAAAGTTTTGTTCATTATCCCTTTTACCGTATCAGGAACTTTCCCATTTATTAGAATGGCGATGTCATCCGCATAACCGACCGCTGTGACCGGTCCTTTGTTAAGAGAAGCTATCAGAGAGTCCACAACTAAGCTCCACAGCGTCGGTAAAAGCACCCCACCCTGTGGGCAACCTTTTGTAGTCAATGCTGATAGTTCCTCTCCTCTCTAAGACCTCTAGAAGCTCAGAAGTGATTATTCTACTCTTGAGCATATTTTCTATCCATTTGCAGAGAGTGTCCGGTATACCATGTTTCGTCGCCGCCCTGCTGATGGATTCGAAAGTAGTCCGGTCAAATGCCCCCTCTATATCGAGAAAGGCCCCCAGACATAACTCCTTTTCCTCTAGTGCCTTCTCAGCCCGACTCACTACATAGTGCAGAGCTGTCTCTGTTGACTTGCCAGGCTGGTAGGCACACTGCATTCTGTGAAGCGGGTGCTTCCTCAGTGGGCCATCTTTGATGTATCTGTCCACCATTTTCTCCAATGTCTTCAGCAGAAACGACTGAAGACTAATAGCTCTATAGGCCTTTGGCTCGTCATATGTCGCCTTTCCAGGCTTTGGAATGAACGTCACCTTTACTAATCTCCATGACTTGGGAATATGTCCAAAAGCAATACAGGCTCTGAAAAGCCTGCAGAGATGTGGACTAAGTACAGAGATTCCTTTCTGCAAGAATATTGGATAGATGCCGTCAGGCTCTGGGGCCTTGTATGGTTGCAAGGTACCCACGGCCCATTTTAATTTCTCGTCATCTATCACCTTCTTGGCCACTTCCCAGTCTCTCCTGAAGGTTCTAGCCCCCCAAGATTCCACCTTGTTGAGATCCTGCTGATCAATAGTTGTTTCCATGCAACCTGGAAAGTGAGTTTTATACATCACCCTTAATGTCTCTACGCCAGATTCCGTTTGCGCACCATTTTCATTCTTAACAGATGACAATGGATCCGCCTTAGTGACAGCCATTGCTTTAGCTAGTCTCATTCCTTCAGGTAGAGAACTGATAGAGTCGCAATACCAAATATTTTAGTTCAGACATATATCGTGTGGGACAAAAGCGTAATAAACCGAACCACGGGCTATACTAGATTACTATTCTATAGTATAATGAAATTAAAAAATAGTCAAAAAACAAAAAAAAAAGTGGCATTTCCATATTACTGTGCAGCCGCCTGGGCAATTTGTATAAGTCATTATTGTGAACCGATTTTGATAATTCTTTTCTATTATTTCAAAGCCTTTATTATATAACTGGTTCCATATTAGATATAATGAAGAACTCCTGAACGTCCCATAGCATTTCAGTGATTTTTCAGATGCATTTTTTTTTTGCCATTTAGATCCCATAGTTGGGCAAAAACCTCCCCTTTTCCAATTAATTCTATCTTCGGTTGTTTCCCTCCATTCCTTATCGAAAGGGGGACAACTCGTTTCTCCATCTCATCCTAGGTCTGCTTCTCGACCTGTTTCCGTCAGGAACCCATGTTGTTGTTGTGTGGGCCCATCTTTCGGGCATCATGCGGCAAACGTGACCCGCCCACTTTAATCAGCAGACAGACAGACAGAGTTATCGTTCTGACGTCATACAAAATGTTTAAACAGAATTGTACGGAACTCTCACTGTATCAACAAAGATTCGTGCTATCCTGTTAATTTTTTACCCTTCACACCATAGTCAAGTAAAAACATGATTTCATCTAGGTACATAATTATAAATATGATTAATGATGGGACACAGATGAGCCCAGGCAGTCGTGATGGATTTGGGTGTTACACTAATTTTGTTATTGGGGTTAACCGACTGCCATCTATGATTTCGATGAGATTATGTGTTAGATTGATTATACTTTGCATATCAGCAGTCGTAGTAATTTTCCCGTGTCATTCGGGTCGGCTCTTCTAAGGCTTAAAACTGCGTTAAGACGATACACGGAGTCCAGTGCTGCCCCCATTTTAAATAATTTATTTGTAAGGAAACGGAGATATCATTTAAAATTTGGAGCCAGTAAAAGCTAGATAACCCTTCAAACAATTTTATGAGCCACTGTTTACAGTTTAAAGTGAGAATGTTAAGCTTTAGTTTGCATTTTCGGCAAAAGTGGCCGATTTTCGCAAAAATGCAAACTAAAGCTTAACATTCTCACTTTAAAATTGTAAACAGTGGTTTATAAAATAGTTTGAAGAGTTATCTAGGTTTTACTAGCTCAAAATTTTAAATGTTATCTCCGTTTCCTTACAAAGAATTTATTCCAAATGGCGGCAGCACTGGACACCGTGTATCGTCTTAAGTTTTGGCGGAGTCCCGCAACGGGTTTAGTCCGTCTCTGTTACAAATCCTATGTGCGACAGAGACACGTGACCCGCAACGGTGTCAGCTATCTCTATTGCACATAGGATTTGTGACAGAGACGTAGTTTCAAGCCTTACATCTCTTCTCTTTTGTGTACTGATACCTCTACATTGTCATATGTCAGTCAATGACACTTTAAGCTGCTTAAAATTACCATTAGCATACATATAACGTCTTACAAAATATACTGAAACTATTTTAAGGGTGAATTCAGTCTACAATGCTGAACAGCTTTCCCTAAGGAACATAACATAGGAACAACTCGTATCGAAATATGAAAATCTATTTTTTCTTTCCATAAAATCTCGGATTAGTTAATCGGTCAACTTGTATGGTAGGCCAAAATTAATTTTTCTTTTTTTTTACTTGGTGAAGTTGTTCAGAATCATGGACTGAATTCGTCCTTAAAAATTTTGAGTACATTTAGTTAGACTCTGTATTTATATTCTGGGCAAAAGACCTAAAAGCTACGTAAAGCAAGATAGTAGTTCTATATGTGGAAAACTTAATAATGTTCCGAAAATTAAAATTATTATCGGAACAACAACGCCCACTGAACGTAAACTGAGAAAGTGGGAAAATTACGAGCGGAAACAATATAGAGCAAGCTGTTGTAAGTTATCCCTTATACTTTCTAGCACTAACAGTTTACTATGTAGTTAGACCCTATGTACATAGCACTTCTTAATAGCTACCCTTACTTTGAATGAAATTTAATTATTAGCTCTTGTGTTTTATGGAGCAAATACATATACAACGTGTAAATGAACTAACGCAAAACCTCTCAGATGGTACCTCAGCCCATGAAACTGAACAACTTGCTCTACAACTTTCACGAAACCCAAAAAAATATTTGAATTTTCATACAATCAGCTAATCGAGTCAATTTTTATAAAAATTCAAATATTTTTGAAGTACCATCTGAGAGGTTTTGCGTTATTTCATTAACTTGTTGTATATTAGCTCCAGCTTTGTATGCATGGACGAACTAGATAATTGACAACCTTCATTCTTTGAAGCTTAATTCGATAGAAGCTAGATGGATCTACTAGTACGAGAGAAGGTAGTTTCGTAGTGGTGCCGCTTAGTTTCGGAAAGTTGGCCGTTTATAAATGCGTTCATTTTCTACGAACAAACAAGCGCCATCTCTGATTTTTCGTGGATACTATTAGCCTAAGTACCCAGCATCCATTTTATCAACTACTTACTAGTGACACCTAGTGTTCGCGCCCATACTACTCACGAGCGAGGACCTGCGCTGGAGACTTCCGAGGGCGCCCGAGAGCTGCCGAATGCCGCGCCGTCCCCGGACCTCACTCCCCATACATAACCGCCGGCGGGTGCGCGTGCGTTCTGGGTGTGATACATCTGATCTTGTACCTATTTCTTAAAGTCATTACAATCAGCAGCAAACAGTACAGTCCGCTTTTTATTCTTATCACATCGAAGGATCCCCAACACCTAGAAATAATACAGGATCTTGGCTTCCTAGCAGATTAGGTACGTATTTTTGTATGAGGTTGTCAGTCTTCTAGTATTTATTCGTCCATCATCATCATCATCTTAGGCACTACAGCCTCGGGTGGGCCTTGGCCTGGTGAAGCAAATCTCTCCAGCCGGTCCTGTCCTTGGCCTTTTCTCGCCAATTTCTCACTCCAAGCACTTTTAGATCTTGTTGTACTCCAACCATCTGAGTTTTGGTCTACGGGGGGTTCTTTCCCCGTCGGGTTTACTATTTAGGAGACGCTTGGGGGCTCTATCATCGTTCATTCGCTCTACGTGACCGGCCCATCAGAGGCGTCCCATCTTGTTTGACTTGACATTCGTCCATAATGGCACTTACGAAATATTATCTATTTACTTCGCTAACATTAATAAACTTTCAGAAGATAAGTAAACTTTCTAGACAGAAAATAAACGGGCAAGTGCAAGTTGGACTCGTACATGAAGGATTCTGTAACACCGTACAATGTTTTAAAACGCTGAAGAAACACGTTTCTTGTATGACGACCCCTTTAATTTTTAACTTTTTCTTATTTTTAGTATTTTTTATTATAGCGGCCATAGTAATACATAATCTGTAAAAATTTCAAGTACCTAGTTAATGCAATTATAAAGATCTAGTTAAAAACGCTGAAAAAAACACATGTTTTGTATTACGACCCCCCTTAATTTTCAACTTTTTTATAATTTTTTTTTTACGGTGAAAATGTTACATACCTGGCCAGAGCAGTCAGAGGATTGGGCCTACACTCTCCACGCTGGCCAGACGGGTTGGAGAGGTCTCATTGATGGTTTTATGTTTTGTTTAGCTTGTGTTTCCGAAGTCGCTTTCAAAAACATCCACGGGAAGACTTGGAGTGGTCCTATTCTACTCTGCCGAGAACCATACGGCTTATACATGTAAAAGATGAAAAAATTGACCAAAGAACAGCCAAAATTAAGAAGTAATAGTTCCTACAACTACAAAAAGAAAATACTTATTTAGAACCCTTTTTAGCCCTATTTGTTTGCCCGGTTTGCATGGTCGAGCTCAAAGTCCTCAGGTACTTGTACTAATATGTATTCTGTGCTACAGGTAATCTTAAAAACTGCTAGACGTATTCATTGACGCGGCCCGCGTAACTCGGCGTGTGTTTTCTCTGTAGTAACAATGAAACAGGTTGCGCCAGCCCTTTATAGAAAACAATTTACTTATTAGAGATGGCAATGGACGGCTAAAATGGCGCTTTATCTTAGCGTTTTATTTCTCCTGTCCTGGCAAGCAGACTACCTTACAGTTGACGATGCTTATCAGCGTAGTGAATGACGAAGGAAGAGGCGAGGACAAAGTAGAAAGATAATATAATCTGTCTAAGCCGGATACGCAAAGCAAGACAAGTTCTATGAGTCTATTCAGACAATCTGGCATTTGTATATACTCGTAATATCTACAAATATATTTTCGACGGGAACTCCAGTGTCTTTAATTGGAATTTAATGAAACATGGGTGTGAGTCCGGCCTAGAATAGGACCGCTCCATTTCTATATATGTTCATTCCATGCTGGTCTAAAGAAAAGAAAAAACTTAGAATGTGCCAGCTGCTTCTCTCCCCGCGCAGATCGTAAAAGACAGTCGAGGAAATGGTTGAAAATGCTAATCATTCTCGTCTTTGGATTTGATTTGCTTCTCTGAGCTGTCTTCTAAGAGCCGCAAAATTAAAAATGCTCTGTCTGCCCCGATAGAGATAGAGACTTGATAATATTTTCTGTTTCATTATTATTTACCCAAATGAAGTAGACACTGACAAAAGATAAGGTGACATATTGCGGGAGGTCTTATTGTTTTGAGCTGATAATCGTTTAAACTAAGATACTGATCCATTCTTCTCCTTCGTCTAAGCGCATTCCCAGTTGCATCCTTAGCAGTGCTGTTTCGGAGCCCGGGGTGCGCTTTCCCGCTTTTTATTCTCCAATTTGTTTGTTTGTTTTTCGTGTATGTAAGTGGCCACCACTGGTCTGACATATAGATACATCTGACATAGCTTGACGACTGCCATACAAAGACAGCCGGGACCAACGGATTTTACGTGCATTCCAAAGCACGGAGGAGCTCGAGAAATTTTTGTACCACTTGTGGTCACTCATCCAAGTACGGACCACGCCCGCGGTTGCTTAACTTGTGAAAACGCTAGCAATGCATACTCCCACCGGGCCACTGAGCTCTTCTCCAAATATAACATGCATGTCAATAGTCACCCAAGGATGCCAAAGACCTTGCAAAATGAAGAAGAAATAGCCGGTACAGTTTAAATGATTTGGCTATAGTTTTACGACCGGCCGCCTGCCTGACATCAACCCTCTTTGGGAATGTCTTTGTGCGAAAAAATCTATAACCGGCCGCCGCCCGACGACGTTAACCCTCCTTGGGAAGTGCTTAGTCCTTTATTCGCCTCTTGCGACATCCACAGGAAGAGATGGAGTGGTCCTATTCTAACCCGGAACCACACGGGTAAGAAACGAATACATTATCACGTCTATATCGCTAACAATGTAGACAGAGACTAGAGCCGTAGGACCAAAGGGCCAAGTTTAGAGTGTTGGAGTAAAGATGGAAGAAGGAAATCAAAATAGTGGTTCAGATTCTCTCTATCGGATTTTAGGATCTGCGCGGGAGGAGAAACAGCTGGTATATTCAAAGTTTTTTCTGTTACTAAAATTAGTCCGCGATTAAATAATAAGACTGATATCATCTATGTCACAGCAGCATTTTAGCCTACCCTCGCCGAGTTTTTGCGTCCAGCCGATGAGTCATCGAGTCAACGCTCCGAGGCTTCGTCTGATGGACTTTTTGCCTCAAAAACTTTTTAAAAGCCTTTATCAAACCCGCGATAACTCCCGCGTCGTATTTGAATTAATTGGTGAAGTTTTTGGTCGCCTCTTTGTCTACCCAGTTCATTTTAAACTGGTTGAAACCGTTTTTAGTCATTGACTTATATATTACTAGCGTATGAATGATTTCATAGTTGAAATCATTACTTCTAACATACTAAATTGCTATACGAATTGTAAAGCGTAGATAAAGGGGTGTAGAAATTCTTCTAATGGCATCTTCATAAGTAACTACTTTTAAACTATCGCGTTGCATTATGACTAAATTTTTGCATTCGGGAATAAACGCAAAACATTACCTTTTTAGGGTTCCGTAGCTAAATGGCAAAAAAACGGAACCCTTATGGACTCGTCATGTCTGTCTGTCCGTCCGAATTTCACAGCCACTTTTTTCTGAAACTATAAGAAACTTGGTAAGTAGATGTATTCTGTGAACCGCATTAAGATTTTCACACAAAAATAGAAAAAAAAACAATAAATTTTGGGGATTCCCCATACTTAGAACTGAAAATCAAAAAATTTTTTTGATCGAAACCATACCTGTTATCTACGGATAGGTCTTCAAAAATGATATTGAGGTTACTAATATATTTTCTAAACTGAATAGTTCGCGCGAGAGACACTTCCAAAGTGGTAAAATGTGTGTCCCCCCCTAACTGTGTAACATCTAAAATAAGAGAATGATAAAACTTAAAAAAATATATGATGTACATTACCATGCGAACTTCCACTGAAAATTGGTTTGAACGAGATCTAGTGAGTGAGACCACAAATGGGTGGAATCCCTGTCCACGTCGTGTTGTCCGATGGTGGAATGGTGCAGGGGGAATTAAATTATGTAATTCCTGCGCACACTCCCCGAAGTGCAACCTGTAGAAGACACACAGACTTGCTACCAGTCGGCGATGTTCGAGGCTGTGGAGCCGTCCTGCCGAAAGCAACTCATCACCAACGATGCATACAATTAAATTGAAGTATTATATGGTTCAAAATATCAAGGAATCAAATATTTATTCAGTAAGCACTTTTAAATGTCAATAATTTTAGTGTACATTACTGTTATGTTTATTTCGTCATCACCATCATCATCATCATCATCAACCGGTCCTGTTTTGTTTGTTTCCAATTTATTTATATAATTTTTTTTAAAGCTACCATCCGATTCTTGCGTTTGTCAGTTTACAAACATATTATGCCTAATACAATTTTAACACAATATAACATGTAAAACTTGTGAACGAGTGCCAAATCAATTTACAGAAATAAGTAACATTGACGAGCTGACCAGTTCCCACTGGCGGCATCACCCGTTTATGATTGATGCGTGGATCAGCTATCGCTGAACTCGGTTGGTACGGGTATGTTTACCATGCAAATCATCTATTCATCATCAGGTCTTTTATTTCTCTATACTGCAGGAGCACGACCCTCTCTGTACTACCAGAGCCATACTTCGCTAGAGTAGCAAGAGCATTTGGCCTACACTCTTCACGCTGGCCAGACGGGTTGGAGAGGTCTTATTGATTAAGCTTTGTTTAGCTTGTCACTTATTTCGTCAATTTAATTGCATGCATTCACAGACCATGGATCAAGATAGACACAGCCTCTGTATGAATTTGCGTGTCGATCTGACGTCAAATTGACTTCATTTAGGATCGTCACTTAGTCCGTTTATGTCAATTTATCAGATCGAACATTGGGCTCACTACTGTAAAAAACCTAAATCTGCCGTTTTGAGCCATAAAAGCACGTTGGAGGAAGTAAAAAAGATTCAAAGATTCCTTCCATTTGTAAGTGAATTTCTTATTAAATATTGTATTGAAAATTGTCACGACAAGATACAAACTTAAGGACTTTCTTATCTAGTAGTATAAACAGATCTGTGTATGCATTAGACAAGAAACTTCTTTGTGTAAATGGGCACTAAGAAACTTCACAGGTCATTATATCCTAGCAAAAAATATTACATCAAGTAAATTGATATTAAAAGATAACATTGATAAAGTCATCAAGCGTCAGCAAAAACTTCAGACTAACGGCGTAGATGAGAAATTGAGATAAAACGGGTGTTGAATTGGCTGTAAATCGAGGATTTATCAGCTGCTTTCTGCAACGCCTTATACTTTAGATATGGAGGAGAAATCAAGGGCTAAGCCGTTATAAATAACTAGTTAATATTCTCTGTTCTGTGTGAGAAATTACTGCTTCTTTTTCTGGAATTTAGCAACAGTAAGTTTTTTGAATAAGCTAAGCCGTGTGGTTCCCGGCAAAGTAGAATAGGACCACTCCAAGTCTTCCCGTGGATGTCGGAGTAGGCGACTTAGGCTAAACAAGCTAAACAAAGCTTAAACACATCAATGAGACCTCTCCAACCCTTCTGGCCAGCGTGGAGAGTGTAGGCCAAATCCTCTGACTGCTCGCCTAATATATGGCTCTGGTAGTACAGAGAGGGTCGTGCTCCTGCAGTAGAGACTAAAAATAAACTGACAAGTGCGAGTCGGACTCGTACATGAAGGGTTCCCTACCTTCGTACAATGTTTTAAAACGCTAAAAAAACACGTTTTTTTTTATGACGACCCCTTTTAATTTTTAACTTTTTTTTATTTATAGTATTTTTTGTTATAGCGGCCATAGTAATACATAATCTGTGGAAATTTCAAGTTTCTAGTTAAATCCATTATAAAGATGTAGTTAAAAAGGCTGAAAAAACACGTTTTTTGTATGACGACCCCCTTTAATTTCTAACTTTTTTTTATTTTTAGTATTTGTTGTTATAGCGGCTACAGTAATACATAATCGGTTAAATTTCAAGTATCTAGCTATAACGGTTCATGAGATAGAGCCCTGTGTCAGACGGACAGGCAGACGGACTGACAGCGGAGTCTCAGTAATAGGGTCCCGTTTGCACCCTTTGGGTACGGAACCCTAAAAAGACCTAATGATGAAAAGTTTTTTGAAAAAAATGGTTGCCTGTAAAGTCGGTTTTACGGGCGAAGATTTTACGTGACAACGGCGGCAGACCGATCATAGTTGAGTGGGAGAGAGACGCAAGGCATTCGGCGGGCCTCTCTCTCGTTCGGTGACTCATCGTAACGTTACCGAGCGTTACACTTTTTCATAAGTGACTCCCAGCCGCAACCTAATTTAAGACGTTGTCACGTCAAAAAAAAACGATCTAGGCATTATTGTGAGGTCTAAGTACCAATCTATGTATGGGAGTGCAGTTATGGGAGTGCTGTTTGCCCCGTTGGCGATATAGACATGATACTCGTAGTACGAGTATCTATTTATGTGCATATTTCCTGTAGCTCTAATGTGTAAAAATAGTATTTATTCAACAGATTGTTTGATATTGGCCGAAGCTTTCTATTTCAGTCGGATTTCATTACGGAAGCTTTGTAAAAAGCGTAAATATTTACAATGAGCTTCCTCGCTGCATCGCATCTGGTGCAGGCTATCGAGCTTTATGGGTGGCGGTATACCTACACCTTTCTAAGATAACATGGGTTGTTGTTTTAAAAATCATAAAAATCCTAATTAAAAACAAACGATTTATTAAAATGTATACAGGATAAAATCAGCAAACTGGAGGAGTAAATTCAAAGGATATCACCGTACAAAACGTGCCACGTTTGTACTCGTATACAAGATATAATTTTTAAAACTAAAACCCCACCACCTTTACCCTGGCTTAGCAAAGCCATTTCAGTGAAATCCGTCTATACATCATGTTGATGATAGAACGCATAACCTCTCAGATCGTACCTCAGTCCATGTAACTGAACAACTTTTGTTTAATAACTATCTCGAAACTAAAAAAAAATTTAATTTTTATACAAAGTGATCAGCTGATCGAGTCAATTTGTATGAAAATCCGATTTTTTTTTGGATTTCGTAAAAGTTGTTCAGTTTCATGGGCTGAAGGGTACCTCAGTCCATGTTAATGTTCATAATAATCTCATAATAATGTTGTCGTGTTAATAAAAGAACGCAAAACCTCTCAGATGGTAATCTGAGAGGTTTTCATTAACACGATGTATATATGTCGCAGTTGGATGGTATAAACCGCTAATTCACGAAACCTCTAGTTGTTCGGCATTACAGCTCGGTTTTGTTAAACAGCCAAATATCGTTCAGCTTGATTGTCTAATATTCATTAAAACCGCTAACCACGTTTTCAAACGGCTAGCGGTTTTGTGAAACAGTAGCGGTAATCCGCTGTTTGACGAAACCGTTACAATACAATCCAACTGCGACACATGCATGATAAGGATTTGGTGTAGGGTTACCATAATGAAATATAACTGTGTCTATTAGAAATAATATAATAATACAGTTTTTTCGACATCGAATTTAATTTCCCAGAAAACTATTACACGATTTTTATTGCTATAGGTTTGCCCTAACCTAGTAAAATGGATAGAACTTTTCTAGCACTCGCCGGCCGCTGCCGCGTCACGCTCGCTCCGCTCGCTCGGCTCGTGCGTGTGTTAGTCGCAGTTCTAACCTAACTTAACCTAGTAAAATGGATAGAACACTCGCTCGCCACATTGCCACTTCGTAGGCATTCTAAATTGTATATAATTTCTTTAGATAGAATTGGTCAACAACTTCTCTAGCCGCATGGATGAATACAAGTCGTTCATTCCATTCCGCGTATTAGAGTTCGCTGTTTGACAAACCCGAGCTGTAATGCCAAACAGCTAGAGGTTTCGTGAATAAGCGGATTATACCATTCAACTGCGACATATATTACATCACAGCAAACTTAATTTGGATTTTTTTTTGCAACATGTTGTGTAGAATGAAATCCTTCCTGTGCCTCTTAAATTTTGTTGAAATCCCTCAATGAATATTAGAAGATATTAGAAGAGGAAAGACGTTTTGTCATCAAACCATAATAGAAGGAAAATAGAAGCAAGAAGAGGAAAGGGAAGAACAAGAAGAGCATTTATAGATCAAGTAAAGGAGAAATTTGAAAACGTGTCGTATAGGAAGGTCAAAAGGATGGCTCAAGAGAGGGAGACATGAAAACTACTCCACCAACAAGAACTTAGTTCTTAAATTATAGATAGAGAGATCAATGAAGAACGCTACAGCAATATTCCTGCGTTTTAAAATTTTGTCTTTGTGAAGTCCTAGATAATGTTTCAAACTATTTTATGAACGTAAGAACGTTAAGCTTTTGTTAGCATTTTTGCGGAAAACAGCCACTTTTGAGAAAAATGAGATCTACGTTTCCTTCGAAATAATTTATTTCAAATGGGGGCAGCACTAGACTTCATGTATCCCCTTAAATGTATGGTGGATCTTACTAGTCTCGCCTAGTCGTCTACGTCTATTTATTTAATTTCACGGAAAATTTTATGTTGCAAAACGCATGATTGTGTTTTTGTGGCATTTTATGTAAGAATACAAAGGTGTACTTAATCAGTTTGATCTAAAACTAAAAGAAAAACTGATATTCTAAGCAAATTTTTTTTGTTCTGGATAAGCGCCCCCCTCCCTCTCTACAAACCAACCTGTTAGTTTGAAACTATCACAGCTAAATTAGCTTGGTTAATTTATGAGTTACAGCCGCCTAACTTATGTATGATATACAACGTGGAAGCGATACCCGTAATATATTGAACCACGGTCTAATATTATAATGAAATTAAAATAACAGCCTAAAAACAAAAAATAAATTCGGCATTTCTGTGCAGCCGCCCGGGCGATTTGTATGGGAATGTCAAAATATTGCACGCCTCATAAGCGAAGCGCATGAGGTAGTGCTCTACTCTCGCCTTACAAAAATCAAGTGATTTTTTGAACTAAAAATGTCGGTATTTATTTCTTATCGTACTTGTAGAATAATATTTACACACAAATGTCAAGAAAAAACACTAGTTTCAACAGTCATGATATTTTTAAAGGACATTTTGTTCTTTAAAATAATAAAACAAGTGTTTAAGAAAATTATTTCGTGGACGTCCGTGTGTCTGTATGTATGGAAACTGGCGTGGTCACGATAACGCCCGAAAAACTTAACAAATCGAACCCTTCTTTTTTTCATACGCTTAAGTATTATCTAAAACTCAGTCCTTTTGAAAATCACGGTCTAATTAAAAGTAGTTAAATTATAATTAGCAATAAACTGACATCCACCTATCGTTGGTATATCTAAATCTATGTAAATAAGGTTCGTTGACAATACATGCGCAGTACCTTTCTTTTCTGTGTGGGCAATGGCTCGAAGATTTAAAAGTAAATTTTTTATTTTGTTCATAATACACCGATAAATATGCAATATTCAAGTTCTGTTTTTTTTTTGTGAAAATTGAGTGACTGCTATTGGCGTGCACTTTTGGATTTTCCAAACTTATTTTTTTATGTTTTTGGCTATTATTTAAATTCCATTATACTTTAGTGATGTAGTTATAGACCGTGGTTCGATTTATAACGGGTATGTACCTTTCACGTTGTATACCTATTTCGTACAAAAAATAATCCTTAGAAAAATACCAACTGCGACTGTTGGAAATACGAGTAAGTATGCGACCAACGTTAAATTCAGCAACCCGAAACTTATAACAAGCTTTTATTTTGTTTCACCTATCCCTGTTGTCTGTGTGTCCGTAAACAAATCTTGCAAGCTTAATTAGACCCACTTCGAGCGAGTTGAAACTTCACATGATTATGTAAGGTGGGTGACAAACTGTGATAAAACAACAACCCCACCGAGTTTGGGTTTGGTTTTTTTGTCTTGAAGAGCACTTTACACTTTTTAGTTCATGGTTTAAGATAAAAGCTTGTTTTATATAGAAGATATTTTTTAAATAATGACTTGTTTTAAAATTTTAATTAAAGTGAATGCATCGAAGACAATTTCCTCGTTTTCGTTGACTCCAAAGTCAATAAGACAATATCTAGATGCAAAAATTTAATTACATTTTTTATCTTTCAGTTCACCTTTGCCATTCATTTTTCACGTTCAAATACAGTAGACGCAAATTAATTGATTTCTGAAGTGAAAGCTCTACCACCATATCAGCTGAAATAAGGTGTGTTACTTTTTTTTTGTTAATTAAAGTCGTTCAACTGGATCAGGCAATTTGTTTTTGGCGACTGTTGTTATTTCAATTGGTTAATTTTGACCATTAATTGTAGCGTTGTTGGAGGTATAGTCCGTTGCAATTTTTTAAGACATCGCGATTTTTCTGTAATTAAGCAACTCTGTCAGAGTTTTTATACTCCTTAGAAAGCTTATAAAATGTAGATGTTTTGCTAATAATCTGTAAACAATTGTTGAATAAATTTAATTTTTATTTTATGTTAGGTTATTATGTGTTATTCCTGTTTCTAAATGGTTAAGGATTGAACGGGTTGAACCATGTTATAATTATTTAATAAGAGCTTTTTTGTCTTCTTTTTAACACCGTTACAATAATTTGATTCGAACTGCTGCAGTGACTGCAGTTTGGCAACAGTACGCCAAACTGCAGCAGTTTGTCGGCAGTTAAAAATAAATAAAGCATTAATTTACTCATAATGATTATTTTGCATAATACAATATAGTGTCCAGTACAGCTCCAGTCAATGCCAAATACCACTCCCTACTCCCTTGAGAGGAAAGCATTTTAAAACCAATAAATAATTATATATGAACAAATCACACAGATTGAGCTAGCTCAATCTGTGTGATTTGGAACTTGGGGCTAGCCCCAAGTTCGAGACTTGTGTTATGGAATACTAACTCAACGATACTATATTTTATAACAAATACATAAATAGATAAACACCCAAGACCCAGGTCAATCTGAAAAACATCATTTTCTATCTTGATCTGACCGGAATCGAACCCGGGACCTCCGGTTTGACAGCCTGGCATGAAGACTAATAGACCACTGAGGTCATCAATAAGCCTGTATAATAATTACTGACGGATAGACTGAACACAGCCTAAAAGTTGAAGGACATTCAATTGCACATAAATACAATCTAACAAAATAAAAACATGTAACTAAATAACCCTGACGTCTGTTTGCGTGTTAACAAGAAGCACATACAAACCCATACATACTTTTTGCCCATTTTCCTAAGGATGTCAAACGCGTAAAAAAGGAGAAACCAGCCATCGCTATCTTAATACGTGCAAACGATCCATACATTAGCGACACACCTCCTGAAATTAAGTGACTAAAGTTCTGCTTGTGACAACTTTTTACATAGCTAGTTTTTACTTTAAGTACTACTTATTAAATTTGAAGTAAAATCAATATCGGACACTTACTGAATTTGAGAACCTTGAATCTTGAACTTTGCATCATGCAGATTGAGTATTTATTTATTTATTACGAGCCATTTATGTCCCAATCCCAAAGTTGGGCAAAAGCCTCTCTATTTTCTTACCATTCTCTTTAATTGATTAAGTAATAGCAATTCTGTCTATTTTATTCTGTCTGTCTATGTATCACTCTGCTGAAGAAAGGTCTTCCTTCCTTTTTCCTTTAATATCTAGCCAAGCTTGTTCAGCAGTTCGCTAATTTTTATTTCTGATTGTCTTGTGTACTAAAAATTACCTGAAAATAAATAAAAAAACTACTAATGAAACAAGATGGAAACATATTTTGAGTTCTGTTTAAGACTGCTACAAAAATAATCATCAAAGCAACCCTTGATCAAACACAGACCAAACCGAAAATCAGCCACCAATTTTGAGCGACGTAAATTCCGCAAGTGTGCCGCTAAATGTAGGAGAAAACATAAGCTTGCTTCATTAAAAATAGGCTTGTCACACTTTGAAAATTAACAGCGTAGGGAATGTCACACATACGAGAAAGCTAATACGTTTATTTAAATAAGGCTACCGTGTGAACGCCTATTATTTATAGTGTATACGAAGAAAGTACTGGAAAGTGGCTAGTTAGAAGGCTGGCAAGCTAGTCTGACTATTGCAGTCTAATTGAATAGGAGTGACTAAGATAGGCCGTGAGAAAAACAGATCAAATATTAGAAAAATTATGAACTTCTACTGCTACTTAGTTCTACAATTTGATTACTACAGTACTACCTACAGTTACTAGTATAGTAACACGTATATATTATATTATATAGTATTTACAGATGTAAATACTATATAAAATAAACTAGCTTTTGCCCGCGGCTTCGCTCGCGTATCCCAAATCCCACGTGAATATTACCTTTTTTCCTGGATGAAAGGTACCCTATGTCCTTCTCAGTACTCCTGACTATGTGTAGTAGATAAAGCGTGAAGAAGTAACAAACAAACAAACAAAAAAACAAACAAACAAACAAACAAACAAACAAACAAACAAACAAACAAACAAACAAACAAACAAACAAACAAACAAACAAACAAACAAACAAACAAACAAACAAACAAACAAACAAACAAACAAACAAACAAACAAACAAACAAACAAACAAACAAACAAACAAACAAACAAACAAACAAACAAACAAACAAACAAACAAACAAACAAACAAACAAACAAACAAACAAACAAACAAACAAACAAACAAACAAACAAACAAACAAACAAACAAACAAACAAACAAACAAACAAACAAACAAACAAACAAACAAACAAACAAACAAACCAACCAACAAATATACAAACTCACTTTCGCATTTATAATATTAGTTAGGATAGGATTAGGATTAGGAAGTTAGGATTAGGATAGGATAATATACCTATCTTATATATAAAATTCTCATGAAATTTTGTGAGCTCTATAGTCTGACAGGCCGCCTGGCTAGTAGCATAGAATAAACATTAGTATGCTAGTGGGCCCGCGTCGCACGCCGCGCCGCGTGTCCGTGGACGCGGCCTATGGCTCAAAATTCTCTGTCGTCCCCATTAAGGATATAGAAGTGATTGCGCATTTAATCACAATATTACCAGTAGATAAATAGTTATTTTTACTGCAGCGAAAGTTAATTCCTAGAAACACAATCAAGATGCAAGATATGCGAATGAGAAAACACAAAATTTACAGACCCTTGCCTCGCAATGACAAATTGCAAATAGATACAACATCGACGGCGAAATGCGATGAAAGTGTTCAGTGTTGCCAGTGTGTGAATATGGCTATTAATTAGTTTTAATATTTATGACTTCTAGTCTGTACCTATACGAGATGATTAGGGAAATTAATTAATGGTTAACAAGTGCTGCTGATAAAATACAGGTATTATTCCGTTAATGTAGACAGTTTACATGTTAACAAATTTACAAGAAGGTAATGGGTGAAATGTAATGGTAAAAAACGATGTCGGGCAAGTTGCTGGCAAGAATTGGATTGCAATGGCCAGGGAAAGATTAAGATGTCGCAGACAGAAGGAGGCTTATGCCCAGCAGTGGGTCCCTAAAAGCAGACAATGATGATGATGAATGGGTGAAAATGCCGCTAGCAACCCATCACTACTTTTTTCCATTTTTTCATCTTCTCGACAGGTCAACAGGTGCGGATCTACAAATATGTATGCGCAAAACTAATGGACTTGTGACGTCACACTTTTTCACGGCGTATTGAATTTGAAAGGGGCGTGTAACTAACTTGACCACAAGGCTGGATTGTCGCCTGCTTGTCGCCCATCATCACGCCAAAACGCACTCGTTTGTGTCATCTCAGGTTTGGGGACAGCTGAAAATCAGCGGTTGTTTCTCTTAAGAAACCATTATGCGAGCACAGAATAAATAATACTAACGTACAGAAGTCTCACTCAGCAAAGAAATTCAAAGAAATATCTACTCAATGTGGCTAGCGATATGGTTTGATTTAGCTCACTTCAAAATTTGGCACCTATTCGTAAAGATACCTAGACATCCATTGCAAGCCAATTTTATTCTTATTACTCTGGACAAACGATTCGTATAACTGAATTTACCACCGAGAGGGGCCGCCTGCGCACATAGTAATAATGTATTTTGTAATTAATGTGGTGCGAGTCTATTTGTGCTACTGTGACACACTTATTTACTATAAGTAAGACCACCTGGTTCACCTGGTTCCGTGGGCAATTTTCCGCGCCTAGGCTCTTCTTTTAGGCCCCTTGCACGTGAGG
This sequence comes from Acrobasis repandana, assembly GCA_963576875.1. Classification (NCBI taxonomy): domain Eukaryota; kingdom Metazoa; phylum Arthropoda; class Insecta; order Lepidoptera; family Pyralidae; genus Acrobasis; species Acrobasis repandana. The sequence goes on from OY756223.1 coordinate 19,027,589, forward strand.
GAGGCATCGACATTTTTCTGTGTCTCCCCTTTTACGAGCTGTTTTTCGTTGTCACTCGAGCCAGCCCAACTCGTCGAGGAAGCGGAGCAATGCAGAGGGTGAGCTGCACGCGTCCGTCAGCGTACTTGGAAATCCCAGGTACTCCTCTCTTGTTGATGCAACGCACGGACACTGCAGTATCACGTGCTTTGCTGTTTCTTCTGCCTCCATGCAGCCTCTGCATAGGGGGCTGTCGGTTATGCCTATAATAAATAGATGTTTGTTTAGAGTACAATGCCCTGTTAGTAAGCCTATCATTTTTTTGAGCTTTACCCTTGGAAGTGTGAGTAGTCGGCGTGAGTACCGTGGATTCCACTCTGGGATGGCTTCCCTTGCTTGCCGACATGTTCCTAGGGTGTTCCAGGCTTGTTGTTTTTCATTGTTAGTGTTAGTTTTGATCCAGGAGCGAATTTGGTTGAAGGGGATGGGGGCACGCGGTGATGGTCCTATAGGTACCATGCCCGAGCCCCTCCTGGCCAGTTCGTCGGCTGCATCATTGCCCAGTGAGCCGCTGTGGCCTTTGATCCATTGGATTGTGACCTTGTTGTTATACTTACAGATTTGTTCCAGTGCCTTGGGGCATTCTAGAGTTAGTGCAGAGTCGGGTTCCTCAGAGCATGAAGGACTGCTGCGCTGTCGGTTAGGATAGATAGGATAGACATGTCCGTTACCTTTAACCTGTTGATCTTCGCCGCGGCATGGGATATGGCTACACATTCAGCCTGGTAAATGGAGTTTTCCTTACCCAAGGCCGTGGCGTAGTAAATATTGAGGTCGTGTGAGAAGACACCGGCTCCTACTCCTGTGCTCGTCTTCGAGCCATCGGTGTATACTCTTACCTCATTGGTATTTGAGTTATCATTATTGTCTTCATGTAATTGTATCTTATATTTCTTGTCGAACCAAAATTGTTTTTTGATTCTGTCGTTAATTGCTCCCATTAGATTTGATGAGCACATAGCTGTTGATAGTATTGTTGTGTGAGGAGAGCCTGAGTTCTTTTTCCAAAGGCCTAAGGTCCAAAGTCTCATGGCTGCAATTTGTGCCTCTTGTTTTATATGAAGGTGCAGTGGGGTGATGTCCAGTATTACTTCCATAGCAGCCGTTGGGCATGTTCTCATCCCGCCGCTTATGGCCAGACATGCCGTTCTTTGGAAGCTCCGGAGTTTTTCTTGTGCTGTTGTTAGTGTTGTGCGCATCCACCATATAACGGCCCCATAGGTGATGGTGGGCCTTATTACGGCTGTGTATAGCCATTTCATTATTTTTGGACTAAGCCCCCAAGTTTTCCCCACCGTTCTGCGGCAGTGCCAAAGAGATAGTCCAGCCTTTTTCAGCTTTTCATCTAGGTAATTGGCCCAGTTAAGCTTGCTGTCTAAAGTGATTCCAAGATACTTCACTTCACTTGATAAGGTTAGTTTGGTGCCGAACAGTTTTGGCATGTTGTAGCGCCCTAGTTGTCGTTTGTTAGTGAACATCACAGTTTCTGTTTTATTAGCGTTGACATTTAGTTCATGTTTGACGCACCATTTTTCTACAATTTTCTGGGCACCATTGGTGCGGTTGCAAGCTGTGTCTGCAGTCTTTCCTGGTATCATAATCGCAAGGTCATCTGCATACCCTACTGTGTAGTAGTTGTTATCGTTTAGGTTTGTTATAAGATCGTTTACTACTAGGCTCCATAAGAGTGGTGAGAGAACTCCGCCCTGCGGGCATCCTCTAGTAGCTAGTGCTCTCACAGTGCCGCTTACCGACATTTGTATTTTTCTGAGCCTTAGCATGTTGTTTATCCAGCCTATAATGGTTTCTGGGACCCCATGGTGCCTGAGGGCCTCACAGATGCTGTCGAAGTTTGTTTTGTCAAAAGCTCCTTCGATATCTATAAAGGTACCGAGGCAGAGATCTTTGTTTTTTATTGCTTTCTCAGCGATGTCAACCACTTCGTGTAGGGCTGACTCCGTTGATTTTCCTGCAGTGTATGCATGTTGTTTTGAGTGTACGGGATTTTCTTCCAAAACGTTATCTCGTATGTATCTATCACATAGTCTTTCTTGTGTCTTAAGGATGAAAGATGAAAGACTAATAGGTCTGAATGATTTAGCGTTTGTGTAGTCTGTTTTCCCTGGTTTTGGTATGAAGACTACTGTTACCTCTCTCCAGGATGTTGGTGTATAATTGTGTGCTAGGCTCGCAGTGAGGAGTGATGTTAGATGTTGTACTATCACCTCTTCCCCCCATCTTAGCAGACCTGGGAATTTTCCATCTGGTCCTGGTGCCTTGAATGGTTGGAAGCTATTTATTGCCCAGTTGACTCTATCGGTTGTCACCACCGATTTCGCTAGTTTCCAGTCCTCTTCTGAGGGTACTTGTTGCGTCACCCCCGTTGCTGTTAGTTCTGTTATTTTACAGCCGGGAAAGTGTGTGTTGAGTAGGACTTCACTGATTTCGGACTCAGATTTTGTATATGATCCGTCCGGTTTTTTTAGCGTTCCTATTGTTTTGTTATTACTGTTACCACTTAGTACTTTCCTGACTCTGGAAGCCTCTGCGGTTGTCTGGATGTTTGTACAAAATTTGCACCAGGCTTTGCGATTGAAGGATCTGATCCTGCTTTTATATTTCGCTCTCGCCCTGGAGTAGTTGTCCCAGTCATAGTCGCTGCTGGTGTTCATTGCTCTGTTAAAAAGCCTCCCTACTTGTTTTTTCCTACGTTGTAGCTCTGGACCAAAGACGTTGTCCTTGTTTTTCCCACATGTTGGGATGCCTAACGGGCATGATTGTTCGTAGCTATGTGTAATAGCCTTTGTTATCTCCTCTGCGTATTTTTCCACTGCCTCGTGGTTGTCAAGTTTGTGTGGGTCTACTGCAGGTCCTAGGGTAGCATTGAGTTCGACTCTATAAAGAGTCTTGTCAGTTCTCCTTGGGTTCCTGCGAGGTGTTGTCGTGGTTTGTGAGTATTCAATATCATACCTTAACCATCTGTGATCAGAGCAGGAGGACTCATCTGATACAAGCCAGTTCGAGATTTTCTCCGCAGCTCCGTTTGTTGCCAGTGTTAGATCGATGATTGTGCGGCAGCGCCTGGTGATAAAGGTTGGTTTATTACCTATGTTAATGACGTTAAGGTCTGTTTGGATGAGGTAGTTTACAAGGTCATCTCCTCGGTCGTTTGATTCTTCCATGCCCCACAGAGGATGGTGGGCATTAGAGTCGACCGAGATGATGAGTTCGAGTTTTTCTTTTTCACAGTAACTTACCAGTTCCGTGAATTCTTTAGTTGGTACCTCCATATCGTAGGGTAAGTACACGGAGGCGATGACTGTATTTGTTATTATTTTTTTGTTTTCATGATTCGGAGAGACTCGGACGGCTGTCAGGTCTCTGGAACATAAATGGGTTATAGGCATAGCCCTAAAGTTTTTAGGAAGGTAGATACATGATCTGGGATGATCTGTTGTTTGGTCATATATTAACTTACCTCCGGTATTCTTAAGACCGCAGATGTTGTTGTGCCTGATCCACGGCTCCTGGATCAGTGCGATTGTGTTTTTATTCTTCTCCAGCTCGCCCCGCAGGTTAGCCGTGGCGGTTTGGCTATGCTGGAGGTTTATTTGGATGACCTTAGTCATCTTCCAGGACGAGGGTGATCGGGTCATTTTTGTTGCTATCCCTTTCCTCCTCATCCTTTGTTGCTACCTGCCGTTCTACAGGTTTCCCCGAAGGTTTTTCCTCGACGGTAGACGGCAGTTTGTAGTTGAACACGTCTGTCCATGTTGGGGGGGCCGCTTCCAAGTCTGACCCTGTTTGTGCTGTTGCAGCTGTTGTCGGCTCCAGTGACCTTTCCTTGTTTCCGTCCTCAATCGTTGACAGAGGTGGCCCGGGCATAGGTGTACAGGTGTCGTTACTCACCTTTGTTTCGTCTTTTATGTCCTCTTCCGGCTCGTCCGGTTTAACCTGTAGGTATACAGACCCGAGGCCGAAGGAGAGACATCTGTTTTGTTCCATGATCATGGGGAGTAGGTCATTGGGCACTCCTACCGTGAGATGCATTCCAACGTCTTGCTTGCTGATACTGTAGAGGCTCCAGCGGTTGACTCCCGCCCATGGGTTGAGCCTGTCCAGCATAGTTTTTATGTGCTGCATCGGTATCTCGGTGCACCTTGATGGTAGGAAGATGCCGCACTTTGTCCTTTTAGGTAGGTCCCCTTGTAGTACCACGCAGAGGGGTTGGTTGTTTGAAGATGGTGGTAGACTAGCCACCACATCCTCGAGCCATCGCTTCGTAGTATCGTCCCTGCATAGCAGTTTCAAAACTCCGTCACTATGTACGGGTTTGCCCGCAAATGCAGGGATGACCTCGTTGCTAGGATCGAGTACGTGGGCCATCTGTCGCTCCTCCACCGTTGCTTCAATGTTTTGCAACTCTGTTTGCAGCAGGTCGGTCTTGTTTGCCGTGGTGATGGCCACATGCAGGCTGGAGAGGATTACTCCTGCGTAGGTGGTGCCACTCCTGCGTTTTGCGGTCTCCAGCTTGACCTTCTTGCTGTCTCCCCTCGGTGAGACGGTGTCGTCCAGACGGGTCCTCTTGGAGCGTTGCCCGCTGGTTTGTGTTGGCTCTTTGTTTGTAGGCTGTTGCCTTTGTTTGTACGGCTGACGCCGTTGTTGTTGGCCCTGGGTTGGTCGGCTGTCCGGATCCCCGGATGGCCTCCTTTCCCGTTGGGTGTAGGTTGACGTCCTACCACCCCTGGTCCGGTTCGCCTCGGGTTCCCTTAGTCTCGCTGGTTCCCTTTCGGGTTCCTGCGTGATCCTCGGGTCCTCGGCTCTACTCGGTCCTGGTTTGGAGGAGTCAGGGTATTGACGGTATTTGTCGGAGGCACCTATTCCTGGCCTTGGACTGCCTCGATCCGAGGTGGTCCTAGGTTGGGATTTGGTGGCTCGCGACTGTTGTTCATCGTGTCGTCGGTATTCGCGTTCACGTTCGCGGGGCGTGTACGGGTGTCGCGGGTGTACCGACTGTGCGCGGTGTGTTTGGGAAGTTTTTTTGGAGTCACTATTTTGATTCCTGTTTCCTCGATGTCTATCCGTGTGCTGGACCCCTGTAGGTAGAAACGGGCCCGAGCGTTTGCCCTTGCCCCTCCGCCTTGCAGTCACCTCCTGCCAGGGGTCCAGGAGGGGCTCCGGTCCTCTTTCTGAGGACGGGGTACCCTCACGTGTGTTGTGTGTCCCTTCCCGGGGTTGTTTTGTCTCTTTCCGCGATTCCTCGCGTCCAGAGGTGTGATTTGATTTTACATGGGTTTTCTGTTCGTAAGTGTCCATGCGATGTTCTGTAATTTTTCATCCTTCAGGTTCGTCCACCCTCCATGGAGCCCACATCTGGGGGTGCAACCTAGTGTTGACACCAGAGATACCATTAGGATATAGCACCCCGGGTAAGCCAGTCGAACGCATCTAGTAAGCACTAAGTAACTACGATCCAGAAACAAAAACCATAGCACCGAGCACTACCGATGGCTGGCCGAACAAACCCAGGACACTCGCTTGACGGCCATCAGACTGGGCATCGCAGCCGATTGATCCGGACTAGCTAGGTCACAGACCTCCCGTGTTATGTCAATCCAGGGCCAAAGTGGTGTGTTGCCTTGGCAGGGTTTATAATTCACCCTACCCCGCCTTGACTCAACCACCAGGATCCCCTTCTCGACCATTACGGGTTCCCACGCACGGCACAAACACGTGGGTGGACATCCCCCCCACCCACCCCGCATTGGCATATCTAAGCAATACGGAGTCCGCGGTAGCCTGAGCACATAGTACCGCAGCGGATTACGAGGAAGTGGATGTTGGTTAGGATAGTGGGAAATGGAGTTATGTAGGAGGTATGGGTCATCTTGGGTGTTTCGACTGATGGTTTTAGTTACGTCTGTTTCTTAGGGAACCAGACCAAAAACAGGCGGCAACCGCGTGAAGGATAATCCATCAGACTTGCCATGGCTATCCGCGACCGTCGCGCTCCTGCCATGACCTTTCGCCAGATTGCACACCGGGACAGATGTGCAAAATGAGGTTCCCTGTGTTACAGTACCCTTTGGAATTTTACCTGTCTCACATCGAACCTCGCCCTATAAGTAAGACCATTAAAAAAAAAGCTTTTCTAAAAAAAGCTTTTCCGTTTCCGCTTTAAGTAAGACCATTAAAAAAGCTTTTCTTTAACTTGCAATGTATCGTGTATGTTTGTTTCGGTCAAATCTTGCAAGTTAAATTTGACCCAATTTCGAGTTTCCGATTAAGATGAAAATTCAATATTATTGTGACAAGAAGCTGGTGTGATGATGGAGCCGGAAGGTAATCATAGGAACCCTGTAATATAACGACGCAACCGTATCGAGTATGAGCATATTTCATTTTTATAAATAAGTACTTTGGCCTTACAAAAAAAGCTTGTTTTTATAAAAATATAACTTTCAAAAAACCTTATTATTGGTAATTGATTTTCACTTTTTATATTTGTTATGCATATAGTGGATAACAGTTGAAAAAAATAAATGTATTATTTATCTAAGTCTATATCAATAGATGGACTTTCTCTGGCCGTCAAATCTTGGGTTGTATTGAGTGCTAAAACATACATTACATCCTAACTTAAAGCTGTTGGTACCTATTTATAATCAATGGCATGTATACCCACTTCGTTAATTACATAAAGGTTACATTACCTACATGAACTCTAAGGAAAATACTTTCTTCGATAAAACATTCAGATAAGCCTGATTTATTATTTGAACATCAAGTTCATTTATTTTTTTGACAGAGGATATTAACTAGGTTTCACTAACAGGTTCTTGTAATTGAGACATGGCAACATGACTATCTGAATCCGTCAATACTGGGTATAGGTAAATGTATGTTTTAGGCCCACTGTCTTAATAAGCATGGCTTTTAGTTTTTTTATTTACCTCGGGGATAAAGTGTGTTGTGTAAAAAAAGACCCCCCGGTAGACCAAAAGTCAGATGGAGATGTACAGCTGGATAGAGTACAACAAAACCTAAAAGTGCTTGGAGTGAGAAATTGACGAGAAAAGGCCAAGGACAGAACCGGCTGGAAAGATTTGCTTCACCAGGCCAAGGCCCACCCGAGGCTGTAGTGCCTTAGATGTATGTGATAAAGTTTGTTAGTTTGTAATAACTTTACTGTACCAAAACAGAAAAATAAAATACAAAATTCGAAAGAGCTAATATAAAATGGCGGACATATCTCATATAGGGATCTCTCCCAGTCAACCTGCGATATGTTGAAGTTACTAAGATTTGCGTGGAAAGAGAATCATTACGTCTTTATTCTTACGGAGTAGACTGGGTAGACATGTACTCTACTTTATAAATATAGAGAGCCCAAGTGAAGTAAGATTAATAACAAGTATTTACTTGCGCAATTAATGAGCAAGTCAAAAGTTAACAGGGTAATTGCCCTTCTAGATAAAGGCTTAATGGGTTTCTGATAAATTAACACATATTACATAAGTATTTTTCACTCAATAAGCACCTTGAAATCATATTATCTTGTCAGAAAACTGCCACTTTAAAAAAACGCAACTTTGTAATAAATTGAATACAACCCGCTCTGTCTCTATATGGGTGTGGATTAAACATGTTCCGTCTTATTATAAAAACAGGACTAACTTTGTTAATAGGTTTAAACTATTATCCAACCAAATGAAGTTGACATTGACAAGTGAGATAGTGTGATATTATATTACTAGATGTTAACTTGATTTGGGCGGATAATGGTTTAAACCTAGTAACAAAGTTAGTCTGAGTTTTATAATAAGACTAGTTAACTTTAAGGAGGAAATACTTACTCTATACGTTGGTAAAATCGCATCAAAGTCGCCCCAGTAAGTAAATTCCAATTTTTAAGAACTCCCAAAAATTGAATTACATTCAATATGGAATGGAGTCGTCTTTAGCTATGATTGCATTCGTGATGACAAGATAGTTATTTTTCTTATTTTGATTTATTTATTTTATCTTCTTCTTCGTCTAAGCGCGTTCCCCGGTGGCATCCTCAGCTGTGCTGCTTCGGAGCCCCGGGTGCGCTTTCCCGCTTTTTCTTCTACAAATATAACATGCATGCCAATGGTCACTCAAGGATGCCAAAGGTCTTGCAAAATGGAGAAGAAATAACCGGAACAGTTTAAATGATTTGGCTATAGTTTTACGACCAGCCGCCTGCCTGACGTCAACTCTCTTTGGGAATATTTATTTTATACACACAACTAACTTTACAGGATAATTTCTAAGGCGTTGGAAGGGATCACAATAAATCAAATATAACATAATACACAAAACGTAAAACACAAATTACTACTAACTAAAAACGAATCTACATAACTAAGTTTATATGTAAGGCCACCTTTGATGCGGATTCACTCAAAGGGTATGAAGAAATGACCACTTTTTGGTGAATTTTCGGTTACAGTTAATATATAGCCCTCGTGGCATCTTCTCAAACACATCTTCTTCGTTCCACAAATCCGTTGGGAACACACAAATTCAAAGTTTGGAGCAAACTCGATTCCTGCACTAACCCACGAAGAATTTTAAGGATTATATTATAGTACCACCATATAGGTAAACTCATTTTACCATATTCTTGGCAAAATAAAACAGAATAGCCTTACCTAACCTAATCTATACCTACCAAAATGTATAATAAGTAGTATACAATTAGCATTGATCCTATTATGTATATTTACCGTGGTTTGTACACTCTGTGATATAGTGTGTCAACTGGCTTTATATATTGTGCCTACGACACCTAACGACCCTGATCAAAGAAGAGCCCCTAAGAAAAAAGCGGCCAAGTGCGAGTCGAACTCGCCCATGAAGGGTTCCGTAGCAGCAAGTAACATTTTACGATTTATGACGTATTAAAAAAAAAAACTACTTACTATATCTCGTTCAAACTAATTTTCGGTGGAAGTTCGCATGGTAATGTACATAATATATTTTTTTTAGATTTATCATTCTCTTATTTTAGAAGTTACAGGGGGGGGGGGGGGGGGTGACCAACATTTTACCACTTTGGAAGTGTCTCTCGCGCAAACAATTCAGTTAAGATAAAAATGATGTTAAAAAGTTCAATATCATTTTTGAAGACCTAGCCATAGATACCCCACATGTATGGGTTAGATAAAAAAAAATGAGTTTCAGTTCTGAGTATGGGGAACCCCAAAATTAATTGTTTTTTTTCTGTTTTTGTGTGAAAATCTTAATGCGGTTCACAGAATACATCTACTTACCTAGTTTCAACAGTATAGTTCTTACAGTTTCGGTAAAAAGTGGCTGTGACATACGGATACGGACAGACAGACGTGACGAATCTATAAGGGTTCCGTTTTTTGCCATTTGGCTACGGAACCCTAAAAATAAAACCAAAGTACACAACAGTAAGTAAATAATAGTAAGAGCAACCGTGTCTATTCATTTTCTAAATTCCCGTTTTTAGCTTTATCGCAAATACATATATCAGTTAACACGCAATTGCGGCCACTTTTTGTCGCAAGGGACCGCCCGTGCGCATTCGCTCTTTAAATGTCGGGTAACGATTTAATTTGACGTTGATTGACTTATGAATGTTGTATATGTGTTTCCCTACGCTTAATCATTTAACAAATTATCATCGGTTTTTTGAAACAATGCATTTAGGCAGTAGCGGCGTTAGGGTAGGGCGCGGTTGGGCGACCGTCCAGGGCGCCAGATACAAAGGGGCGACAGAGGGCGGGCAAGAGGGGGTCACAGGTAATAATAAATATATAAATAGCGGCTGGTTAATGGCGGCAACTCCTAGACTCTTATTTGTATGCACCCCCCTCCCCCCTCCCACCCTTCGTGTACAATGGGGCGGCAAATTTGAAGAATCCTATATCGTATGTTTGGGAGGGGGGGGGAATCTCGCCCGGGGCGTTGGTAGAGCTAAAACCGGCACTGCATTTAGGTCTAAAAATATATACTAAACTATTAGGTGAATTCAGTCTATGATACAGAAGTTATAAAGAAGTATTTTTTTAGACGTTTACTTATGTTGGTGATACCAATTTTTTTGTGTGAAATTTCTCAGAGTAATTGTACAGGGTCTGACAAAATATGTATACTGAAACTATTTTATTAGTCCATAATACTAAACAACTTTCCCCAAGGAACACATGTCGAAATATAAATAAACATTTTTTTGCCTCCCATACTAATTGACTGATTAGCTGATCCGAGTTTGTATGAAAAGTAAAAAACTATTTTTAACATTTATACATTTAACCAGCTTAAGGAATTTTGTTCACTACCACGGACTTAATTCACCCTTAAAATAGTTTCAGTATATTTGTGTTAGACGTTATATAAGTCAGTTATATAAGGCGTTTTAGATAACTTGAGTATTAATCGATGGAAAATTATTTTAATTTCGAACAATAACCATAATTCAACAACAACTTCGTTCTAAGGAGACACGTCAGCTCTTTATCCCACTTTTCCGGACAAATTTTATGTCTTATTCATTTTCCCTTCAAGTGTTACGGCTCTGGAATGCTTTACCCATTGACATCAGAGAAATTTCGACCAAATTCTCTTTTAAAAGGAAAGTTCATGCCCACCTCCCTTTCTTCATAAAGTCGTCATCATTCAGTTCTACTCTTCATAAGCTAGTTATATGTATGTAAATTTATATTTATAATGGTATATATGTAGGTGTGTAAGTAGATATTAATTTTGATATTATGTAGTACATATGTATTGTATATTATATAGTAATATTTTATTATGTATATTGTATTACTTTTTTGCGCCGCATAATTTTTCTGTTTATCCCTATGGTTGACTTGGAGAAAATACTTTTAGCATTAAGTCCGCCATTTGTTAGAAGTATATTTTTACTTTGGAACAATAAAGTTTTATAAATAAATAAATAGATAAATAAATAATTGTTCTTAAAACTATAAGTACCATAGAAAACTATTCTACCTATAATTATTTCCATTTCGATTTTTTTAAAGTATTTACATGATTTTAATTGTTTAATTCTCACTTCAAATGTGGTATAGGTAAAAAAATCTATAATATAATACATATTCATTAAAAAATAGCTAGTACGTAAAATCACAAGCGTACACTAGCGGTGGGCTCTTACAAGTAAAACTCGTAAAATGGGCGCCCCAAGTTATTTTCTTACAATAGGCTAATAATATTGTAAAATGGTAAAAATAAGCAAATCCTTGCCATATTTCAAAGTTCAAGAATTGGATTTTTTCAAACAATGAGTGATTTCAAAGGGTAAATGCGTTGGTTGTCGACCACCTGAGGAAATTATGTATTTTTTTTCTTTTGAGGTTCATGTACCTTATTTTAAAAGTAGAAACCTAATAATAGCTTTACCTGATGAGTCTTAATGTAAAAAAGGAATGTTAGAAAGGAAACTACTACATAATTTACAAGCAGGTAAGTACATACCTCTAAAGTTCCTAAATTTGTAGAACATACTTAACAATCTGCACGTGCGTTCTTTTTTAATACTGTTTAAACAAGTAGATTTACCAAAAGATGTATTTTCTCTCTTTATTAGTACCTACCAAAATATACGAGTATTAATTTAAGCAAAGTCGATAAAGAAAATTGCTCTTTTAAGATATCATACAAGAACATCAAACTGATTTCGAATCAAAGGGTAATTTCAATTCTGTTCACGCGTCTGCCCTATATTTATAAAATCAGATAAAAACGTTCGCCTTTAAATGTTTATGTTTTGAAGTAATTTTGTATTCCAATCGCATATTTGTAGTGTCGTAATCAGGGCTATCAATCTAGAAGTGATCGGAACGCTATAAAACTGGAGTTGAGTTATGACGATCTTTTCAGATCTGTATAGAACTCCGGTAATGCTACTTGATCCAAATTAAATTTAAAAAAAAAGCGGCCATGTGCTAGTCGGACTCGCCCATGAAGGGTTCCCTAGCAGCAAGTAACATAATATAAAAGTTCTAAAGGTAAATTGCGGTTTACGATTTATGACGTATTAAAAAATAACTATCTACGATACCGAGACCGCTATAGTTTTAATTGAAAGTACATACTTTGAAGTTTATACCACATATTTTTTTCAGAATTATTTTAGTAATATTTCCAAAGTTACGGTGGGGGACACCTCAAATTTTAAATTTGTATTAGATTATCTCAAGACTGACGGTTTGATCTACATAGTTTGAAAGCAGTTTTTGTTGCATTTTAAAAGACCTTTTCAACGATACCCCACACGGCGGGGTTAGTCCAACTTTTTTTTTTTAAATTCACTTTTTGTTGTATGGGATGGGGGGCTAAAAAAATCATTTTTTCATAATTTTAAAAACCAACTTTTAGAACTTCAATATCTACTCTCCACCAATTTTCGTGACAATCGGTGCAGTATCGACGGAGTACGAGCCCGGACGGACAGACAGACGGACGGACGGACGGAGATGACGAAACTATAAGGGTTTCTTGTGGACTACGGAACCCTAAAAATCATGTGATATCTGTGACGTAATGATATCTTATATGATTATGAACATTGCCGGATCAGCCAATTCATCAAGCAAGATTCACGTTATATGGTCAATACTAATTACTGAACATTTTGTGGCCAATATTAGGGTAATGGCAGTAACTAAGTAAATTTTGACATGCTAAATAGAACCATGATTTGGCCGTCAAATAAAAAAAAAACATCAAGATCGAATGACGTCAATAACTATTGTAACATTCTTGGTACTGTTTCACAAAAAACCGCTAAAACAAATATCAAAAAACGAAACTTATTAAACGCGCACCTTTCCCACAAATCCGTCGCATAAATTCCAAAAAAAGGACAATGCCTTTTTTCTAACTTATGACCAAGGATCACGAAGTTCGAACGCCTGGGTATGTCTGGACCGCGCCTGCTGCTACGGGAGCGGAATTTCAATAGGGCTCCATAAAGGGATGTCTCTTTTGATGAAAAACGAGAAATGGACGTCTGTGACCGTGACACTGACCTCGGAATACTTTGAATGTTTTGTTTGGGAAAACTATTCTGGTTTGGGTCACTTTTTAGTCAAAGATAGTTTCCACCTTTACAAAATTTACAAAAGCTTTTAAGTCTTTTTTGTAAAATCATAATACATATAATGTTACTAGATTGCCTCCGTGGTCAAGTGGTCAAGGCGTTTGCCTTGTGATCCGGAGGTTGTGGGTTCAATTCCCTCTTGGAAGCATACTTTGTGAAAAGTTGTTTCCAGTCTGGTTAGGATATTGCAGGCTTTAATCACCTGATTATCCGATAAGAAAGATGATTCCGTGCTTCGGAAGGCACGTAAAGCTGTTGGTCCCGAACGCCATCTAGCGTTTGTATTGCACCTATCTCTAGGATTGGTCCTGGACCAGGACCCAAACCAAAGGGACCAGGAGTCCCTTTGGGTTGCGGAGGTCAGACGGCAGTCGCTCTGTGTAAAAACCAGTAACTTTGTCAAATCATCTAGGTAAGGTAGCGGACCCCGGGCTCTGAAGCGTAACCGCTGACGATGCTACCGGGAATACACTTGGATGATGATGATGATATAATGTTACTAGAAATAGAAGTGTCCTCTTTTCTCATAGATACGCTTTCACGTAATTTTTAACAAGTGTAAAGTACAAGACCATCAAGATTTATGTGTATGCAAAAACATAACAATTTTATTTAAAATTTAACAAAGGAGAGATTTATGAGTTTACCGATTTCTTAATGCTGTGTTATATGTTTGCCCACACAAAATTACGACAAACATTTTTTTCTTAATTTCAGAAAATTATATAGCTACAAGCGCTCGCATGCATTTTTGGACATTTATATTAATGGTTGCGATGTAAAAACAGTTTTTAAAATTCAAGTTAAAAATAACCGTAATTTTTCTTTTTTACCACATTTTTATATAACTGGTGATTTCATTAATTTTGCTGTTGGTGCAGCATGTTTGTTATGGGTTGTAATTTCAAGCATTTGACTCCTGTTGCCGGCGCCAAAACTGACACCAATTTTTACTCAGAATCATTTTATTGAATACTTATGTACCAACTATAGCTGAGATCTTTTAAACATAATATTCTTTATGCAAAAAAATAAATTAATTGATTTGATAAAAAAATCTCATTTCCCTTACTAATTGTCAGCCAGCTGAACACGGTTCAAAATCCAAACTGATCCCATTGCTAAAGTTTATATCGACGGCCTGAGTCACCCCCTTAATTATAAGTTAGCAGAATATTAAATTTGTCACCAAAACGCATGGTCTTAAATAATATAGTACTTTTATTTACTTTTTATTTTTTATAACATATTACTTAAATGGGACACTAGAGGCTAGTAAAAAAAAATTACTTAAATATATTTTAGTTTTGGTAAATTCAGAAGTTTAATACGCCTCTCATGCCCTAAATTTGGCCATTTAATGCTTCCCCGTCAGTTTCGAAAGTGTTACCATTTATCATAACTTGCCCAATCTCCGCTCGTATAAAGACATAATTACGTGTAAAAACATGGACTCAAGATTCCCTTGAACAGTTTTTAAACCGTATAATGTTGAGGTAATTCACGCCCACTTACATTTTAAATGGTGTCCACTCAAAGATACCACTATAAATGTTATTACCACAGAAAATAGCCCAATCTCTGTAAAAGAATGGATCATTATGTAAATGACGAATAATGACAACCTCATATTTGGGGCGTTAAATTTTAAAATATCTGCTTTTACGATCTAGTTTCTCGATACAAAGTCAACTGAATAAATTCACTTAAACTTGATACACTTAACCCAAATTTGGGCTTATTTAATCATGCTATTTGTCCATTTTAACTCCACGCTTGTAATGTACACGAACAATACTGCACCTGCCACAGAAAGTGGGCCGTTATTAATAAATGCTCGAGGTATTGCTTTGGTATTACCGAAGGATATTACAGTTTTGTGTGGTCTGGTAATATTATGTATTAACACATACTTATCCTCAGCAGTAATGCAAATTAAAACTGCTGCCGAATTAAAGTTTCATAATGTCGAAGAAACTGGTGATAAAAAAATCACTATGACACCGCGCCTAAATGAGAAACATAAAACGGCAAAGCGTGAAAGCGTTTTCTCAACTGCAGTAATATTGGCCATAAACAAGACTAATGCATTAATTGAAAACATCAGATTGACTGTAACTTTAATATTTTATTGGTTTTGTAAAATATTTTCACTTTTGATTACTATTTTCAGGTCAAACAGTAAACACTGCAAGTAAACAATATTGCTTGATTATTATTGTTTTTGTACTTTATTGAAAAAAATAGTAATATTAATTATTTTTATTGCAGCAAAAACCATTGTACGTATGGATTACACAATTCGTTGTTTCATCTTAAAGTAAGAGAGTAAACAAGTCCTTGTTTTAAGTATTTTAATTAATTTTTCTGACCCAAATTCATTATGGACTCCAATTTCTGTCAGGTTCCACTTTACTCGAGAGAAATCAATATAAGGCTTGTATTTACCTTAAAGACAAAACAAATTTCATTAAGTCCCAAAGTCATTAACGATTCCAAAAATTCTTATTCCTATGGTGAATAAGGTTGAATATAAGACAAGAATGAGCTATTCATCAGCAAATACTTGTATTATACTTTCACTGCCTACACTTTGGATTGTCATTCTTGAATCACCGGAGGTGATTAATGGCTTACAAAATTACAAGGTGGATGCGTCGGACGAAATTGGCCGGAGAATCATAGGTCCATGAACATTTCGGACCCCATAAAAAATATTTGATGGTGTGGGAACCATCCTGTTGAACGCATCAAAAGACTCCTCTTTTTATAATATCGAATATCGTCCACAGTTTTTAGGGAAGCACGCTTGTTGATCAGATAAGGTTTTATGATCGTTGTTAATAATTTTATGAGTTTTCGCTCCAATATTTCTTAGCTCAGTTGAAGCAGCGTCAAAAATTAATTCCTATTTAAAATTGGAGCCCACATTTTATTGGTATTATTGTATCCTTGAAACAGGGACTTTGGGGATGTATTGTTAGTGCTCTGACGCATGCGCACCTATATAACAATGGGATCTCTAAAGGGTGGGTCGACCCTTTCGCAATAATAATTTGTGTTTTGCATTGTGACCATGTTCAGTCAGTAGCAGACAAGCAGAGGGTTAAGTTGATCATTGTTGTTCACAAGTTTTATCTAAGTTTAAATTTCAAAACATTTATCTAAAATGTAATACATACATATTTACATCTTCTTTAAGTACTATGACAAATCTCATGTTATTTTTTTAAAAAAAGCCTGCCTAACTAGCAATCATTTCTAAGGTATCCACAGCAAACGTTGTGCAATGGAGAATATAGAGCAAAACAAACTAAGCAAAGGTTTTAATCAGATTAACAGCTTGCAGGTCACTCCGTCCGGCTTGAATCTAGCCACATTCTGCACGCTCGCTGCCCGATGGCGTCAGTCATTCGCGTCGGTGAGACGTCGCGCGCCGCACGCGTCGACGTAAGCGCATTTACCGTTAACGTTCTACATTCAAATTCAAAACTTTAGTTACAAAGTTTGACAGAACAGTGTCATTTGAATCATTAACTTTTTAAACCAGTGCAGAAGAAAATTGTTTGTTGCCAGTGCTATATAAGTGATGTTTGATACGACATAATTGGTTGTTATACTCTGTGCGGTGCTTGTAGAGACAAGTGGATGTGACCTTCTGTGTTAACACAAAAAAGGAGTTTGTACCAAAACTTGCCAAAATGAATTCGAAAAAATTGGAGTGTTTCGATGATGACTCAGCCGATGAGAAACCAAGTCTCAGCTTTTCAGGTAAGGACAAAAGCTAAGAAACTATCAATACACTTCTTTATCATCAATATGATTATGAAATAGAAATATAAAACAAAAGTGTCCCTTATAATTCATTAGTATTATTTATAATGAAGCGTCTAAATAGGTTCCTACTTGTGTAGATATGTAGCCTCTTAGAGAAAACTCCTTATCATTTGTGATATGATAACGCGTGACGTGAAGTAAAACATCTATAAATACTTATTACATATTGCAAATAATAATGCATTTTAATGTTACAATTTATGTTTACGTCGTGTAGATTCAAACTAGACGATATTTGGTAAAGGTCGATAACAGGTTATTTCACCCCACATGGTCAATTCTCACTATTTATATAATTTGTGTGCCAATTTAATTTATAAAAATACATACTAATGTTATTTACTTTGTTGATATTAATTCATATTAACAAGAAAAAAATACTTTGAATACCTATGTGTAAAAATACGCACATAGACAATAAAAAAAACTAGATAGGTACATTAGGTAAGGCGTATCCAATTTTATCTACTAATATTATTTCATTATGATGCCGAAAAAAAAAGAAATTAAACATCCAAAGCACAAGTAGAAAGCTTCACAATAGGCCAGTGCTGAACAGCATACATTACATAGGTACCTACTTACACACTAATAATTTCTTTATCCCATACGGGTTAAATCCTAGGGCCAAAGGTCGCAAAGGCCCAAACGTGGCGTGAAATAAATAAAAAAACCGGTCAAGTGCGAGTCGGACTCGTACATGAAGGGTTCCGTACCTCTGTAAAATATATTAAAGCGCTGAAAAAAACACGTCTCTTGTATGACGACCCCCTTTATTTTTACTTAATTTTATTTTAAGTATTTGTTGTTATAGCGGCCACAGTAATACGAGTACATAAATAAATCGGTGAAAAGTGTTTTTGTTGAAATTTCTAGCTATTACGGTTCAAGAAATAGAGCCCTGTGAAAGACGGACGGACAGACAGCGGAGTCTAAGTAAAAGTCCTGTTGGCACCCTTTGGGCACGGAACCCTAAAAATTGTACTGTAACCTACAGGTTGACGACTATTACGTCACTACGACCATCAAAATGTTTTTTTTTTTAATTCAAGATAGTTAGGTACCTACCTTTGTAAGTACTCACGTTGTTTCATTCATGTTATTCTATAAGCCACTTGGTAAGTTCTATGTGTCAATCAATCTGAAACCGACTCAACAAATAAAGGTGACATCACACAAAGGATTATGCAAAACATTTTGAACACCACCTACTTTAGTCCTACTTAGTATCTTAAGTAGGTATGTAGCCAAAATCGAAGAATTTCACTTAGTTACGTCATATGTTGAAATTAAACTTCGTTTTATAAGCTTCGACAAAACAACACATTTTTCTTTTTGTTTTTCACTAATTACTTTTTTTCTATTCACCACGGTGCACAGTCACCATTCAGAAGGATATTAAGCTAAATGTGAGAAAGAACAACGGACGATCTCCGTGGTGTAGGTAGGTCAACACGCTATTCCGCCAGTCCGAAGGTTCTGAGTTCGATCCCCAGCCAGGGCAAGTTGGAAATTGGCCCTTTTCTTTCTTTCTGCCCTGGGTCTTGGGTGTGTATTTAATATAATAAATAGTATCGTTGAGTTAATATCCCCTAATACAACTTTAAACTTACTTTGGCGCTAGTTCAATAAGAGTAATATGTCAAAAAAAAATTGAATTATCTCTGGCTCTTAGAGAGAAAACGATAAATGGAAAAAACGAAAAGAAGTAAATTTCGTTTCATTGATTAATCGATTTGTAGGTATAATTTCGCATATTAAATTTGAACACTCGATTTTACCACTTTAAATAAGGCATTACTAAATTTTTTGGCATCTGATCGTAGGAGGACCTAGATTACTCATAGATTGCATGTGCTGTGAATTGCTGTCCCACTGAGACGTTTGGTCTCCTGAACTAATTGCTGTATCTAAATGTATCGCAAAAGTTCTTTCTTTAACCTTTCTCCGCCCATAAAGTGTAGGACTCCTCGCATGCATGCCATTCTCTTCGGTCTTGAGCCTTTCTCATCCAAATCTTTCTCATTACATGGGTTATGTTGTCGGCTCATCTTAATACTGGTCTTCCTACGGTCCTGTGACCCTGTTGTCTCCATTCCACTACCCTTTGACTCCATCTGCTATCTTCCCTCCGGTTTAAGTGACCCGCCCACTTCCACTTTCTCTGGGAGAAGACCACGCCTGCGAATCTTTGTGTTTCTTACTCTGACCAACAGTGTAATTCCAAGCATAGATCGTTTCATTTTGCGTTGGGCCTCTCGAAGGTCTTGGACCATCTTTTTGGTAAGGGTCCATGTTTCTGCGCAATAAGTCATCACGGTCAGTACACACATATTTTATGTATGTTATGTAAACACAAGTACCCTTTACTTTACTTTTCTGTTTTATATCTGCTTCTGTTTTGTGTACAATAAAGCTTTATAAACAAACAAACAAACTTTTACATAAATACAGATGTGGTGATGGCCTAGTGGTTTAGGTAATGGCTCTGCGTCTGTGAGGTACGAGTGTCTTCTTCAAGTTCTTCGCATCCTCTTGTTATGACTCTAGGAAGAATTTTCATACATGCCATCCAAATTACGAGTTACTTTCCAAAAAAAAAGATAACCAATATAAAAGAGACCACATTGCATAATAATTGCCTTATTAATATTACTAGAATTTTTGGCATACAATCGTAGGTGTAGATTACTCATAGACTGCATATCCTGTCCCACTGAGTCATTTGGTCCAGCCTCCTGGGTCACCCACGCTGCCTGCCAGGAAATGGAAATCTTAGACATCATTGCTCTTGCTCAAATTAGGTACCTACTTCATTTAGTCGTATTAAGAATTGTTTGATTAAATTGAAATATCAGGATCAGTTTAGTCTAGTCAGTCAGTTTAGTCTCCACTGCAGGAGCACGACCCTTTCTATACTGCCAGAGCCATAGCCAGAGCAGCCAGAGGATTTGGCATACACTCTCCACGCTAGCCAGACGGGTTGGATAGGTTTCATTGATGTTTATAAGCTTTGTTTAGCTTGTGTTTCCTACCTAAGTCGCCTTCTACGACATCCACAGGAAGACTTGGAGTGGTCCTATTCTACTCTTCCGAGAACCACTCGGCTTAACTGAAATATATGAAGAAAAAAAAATCGTTTGTCCAGGTTTAGGTCAAACTTATAGTAGTAGTAGACATAGATATTTATCACTAGCACTTTTTGTATTTACAATTTAAATCTTAATTATGCAAATTTTTAGAAAATAACCATATAATAAACTGTCGCTGATTGATGACTAAGTATTGGAAATAAAACGATTTACTTCAAATAATATGGGAGAAAGGAAAATTAGAATGTCCCAGCTGCTTCTCTTCCCGCGCAGATCGTAAAAGCTAATACTACTAGAAGAGTAACTAAATACAAAAAAGACAAAAAAATATTTTGTCTGTCTGTCTGTATGTTCACGCTAATCTTCGAAATTACGGAACGGATTTAAACGCGGTTTTCAATAATAGTTCAGGCTTTTCTCGGAGCAACATATAGGCTTTGTTTCATCAAAATCAGTCAAGGAAAAAAGTTATCATCATTTTAAGGTTATTTTTATTACGCCGCTCGCCTGTTAAAAATATCATTAGAAGGGCCAATTCGAAAGCTTAACTGCCCTACAAAATTAACAAAAATACTATTTTATCAAGATATTTGTAGCTCGCGACTTTGTTCGCGTGAAATTGAGTTTATTACTAAATTCTGTTTGTCAAAGTAAGTAGATGAGTCGATTCCTATTTTCGATTTAGGAATTTTTGCCCGAACCGAAGCCCGACCCCTCCTGACCTCCCCCCTCCCCCAGAACCCCCGCCCAAGTCACTAAGCGAAGCCTGAGGCCGAAGGCCGAAGGCTGAGCTGTCCCGCGAGGCCGCAGGCTGAGCCACCCCCGCCAAGCGCTGAGCGTTTTATTTAAATTTTCCAAGATGGCCGCCAATATTCGACTAATTCCGATTTGACTGAAATTCAGAATGCAAGGGTTTTCTGCGTCACGGAATCTAAATCTGAAATTTTTTTTGGAATCCAAGATGGCGTCTGGACTTTAATTTTTTTAACTTTATTCGTTTATAGCGTC
The DNA here is from genome assembly GCA_963576875.1 of Acrobasis repandana. Classification (NCBI taxonomy): domain Eukaryota; kingdom Metazoa; phylum Arthropoda; class Insecta; order Lepidoptera; family Pyralidae; genus Acrobasis; species Acrobasis repandana. The sequence goes on from OY756223.1 coordinate 19,048,691, forward strand.
CTACTGGAACATCGAAGGGGTCTGAAATTTTGTATGCTGGGGTAAAGCACCCCGCGAAAATCAAAACTGCAAACAAAATTTGATTCCAAGATGGCGGCCCGTATACGTTTTTATTTTTTTTGATACTGACTTTAGCACCTTACCTATTCTTTCAACTGGAAATAAGATTCCAACCAACTTCAACAGCTGCACGAATCGCGGGCTGCTTGCAGCCCGCGCAACGCCCGAAAAGCTAGTTATAATATAATCCTAATAGGAAGTATTAAAATGATGAAAGGTGTGGATAGGTTTAATTAATCACAAATCGGAGTCGCGTACTTGATGTGTCAATGTCAGAAATAATTGACACACTCAAATGTCAATGTTGAGGTGTTTTGAACAGCTCAATGGTTTGTTGCTATTCAAACGAGTTTCATAATATGTATACTACCTATCATATGTTATGTTTATACATGCTCGTAAAAGCTTAAATGAAGATTCTGGTTTGTAAGCTTGCACATTGTAGCATTTTAGCGTTTATACTGACTAGTAGTTTAATTTTGTTTTTTTTTTCGTGCGTGTAAGTGGCCAACACTTGTGTCCGAGTTCATTCAAGCTACCTAAAGGTATCTGACATAGCTTGATGAGATGACTGACATATAATGATGACAGCCGAGACAACGGCTTAACGTGCCTGAAAAAGCCATCCCAAACCCATCCAAGTGCGTATCACGCCCAGTGTCATTTAACGCATACTCTCGCCGGGGCACTCAGCTCACCGAGAACACAATACGCTCGTAGATAGGCCTTTCCTACTATACGTGATAGCTAATGTGAATGGTTGAATCAAGAAACAAAATGAATACATTGTTATTGAAGTTAAAAGAACGTGCTTTAGATAAGTGGCATTTTCACCTTGGTACTGCTTCAATTGAGTAACAAGTGAGGTAACAAGGCACACGTGTGGAATGCTATAAATGATAATAAAAAGAATGGAAACACAAAGTGACCTCTAGTGCTAGAGTAAATATGCATTATATGTAATAATGCTTACATATGTTTATGATTTATTCTATAGCTTTATTTATCAATTACATTACCTACTTTTATTGTGAAGTAGTTCCGAAACGCATGTAGTTAATAACTTATGCACTACAAATATTTAAAAAATCATGACCTTCAATAAGTGATATATTTAACTTAAATTGAATAAAAAGTTTTGACTTTGACTTTGTGCCAATAACAAAATGAAGAGCAATAGATCCATGACCTTCGTGGTGTAAGGTTATATTGGAGGTCCTGGGTTCCATCTCAAGCCATGCCAAGTTGGGAAAATGGCATCTTCATATTGTCCTGTCCTACATCATAGTTGTTGTTTCTATTTATTTATTATAAAATTAATTATTATTTATTTTATTTAATCTTTATTGTCCATCAAATACAAATTGTACAGAACAATAGGCGAACTTAACGCTAAAAGCGTTGTCCACCAGTCAACCTTTGGGTTATACAGAAAGTCTAAATGTGGGTTGCAAGATAAAGTGTAGTATACATAAAATACACAATGTACATTGTTACATAAATATATATATATATATTTATGTAACAATGTACAATATATATAGGTATATGTATAGCAGGTGTGTATATATATATATATATATATATATATATATATATATATATATATATATATATACGCTACATATACTATACATATAAATAAGTAGATAAATGCAGCAATTCTTAACGTCGGGGGTTAAATCAACTTTTATAACTTGGCCAAGAAGTGTTTAAATACCTGTGTCTTAAAGCTAGCGCGACTAGGAGCAGTTCGGATGGTTTCAGGGAGCGCGTTCCAGAGTCTTATTGCCGTAATGGCGAAAGAGTTAGAAAGAAAACCAGTATTTATTTACCATACCATTATAGTATTTGCAAGCTTTTATCTGGCTATAGGAACCCTGTAATAAAACGACGCAGCCCCACCGAGTTTGGGCTTATTGCATTTGACTTAATAAGTTCTTAGTACTCACAATAAAAGCTTATACGAAAGATTTTTTTAAACTTCTTTATTAGGTACTTACTAGCTTTTGCCCACGGCTTTGCCCGCGTAGACTACACAAATAAACTGGGGTTGCAATTTATTAAACTAACCACTAATTCAAAAATGTCATGTGTCTGGCTTCAAAAATGACGAAGATTCATACAAACTTACAACCCCTGTTTCACCCCTACAGGGATGTAATTTTCAAAATCTAATAAAATGCATTATTATTTTTTACTAACTACTAAAATATAATAAAAATTTCATGTGTCTCACTTTAAAAATAACAAAGTTTCATACAAACTGCCAACCCCTATTTCACCCCCTTAGAGATGGAATTTCCAAAAATCATTTCTTAGCGAGCGTCTCCTAGTCACAATCTACCTTCCTGCCAAATTTCTAAGTAGTTTTCGAGATTTCATGATGAGTGGGTGTTTTTCGCTTATATATTTAAAAAATCATGCTACAAAAAATAATGAACAAGTAAAATCGTGTATCTATTTACATTAGGTATCTGTTGGACCAGAAATTATGAAAGTGGGTTCATAGACTACTAATGTGATTGACTTTGACCTTAAGATCATCTATGTGACAAGTTGCCGGTCGGGTTTGCTCGTGTCAGTATACTGATTATAGAATATTAGGTAGATATTTTAAATGTGTTAGTTTTTATAGCGAAAACCTTTTGATAAGGAGTTTAATAGACAGGTGATGTGTATTTCTTGTGGTTTATATTTGTTTTATTGTCAAAATAATACCTATTCAGAAAAAGGAGTTTGTTTAGGTATGAAAACTAGACTTGTATAAAAACCAGAACCGTTACGTCATAATTATATCGAGTTTTCTGCATTAAGAAATCTATAAAAATCATGTTGAAAATCAATGAGGAGTGACACTATTAAGTGTCATTTTATTCTCTTAACATTAGCTGTGAGGTTCCCGGCAGAGTTGAATAGGACCACTCCAAGTCTTCGCGTGGATGTCGTAGAAGGCGACTTAGGAAACACAATTTAAACAAAGGTTATAAACATTAATGAGACCTATCCAACCCATCTGGCCAGCGTGGAGAGTGTAGGCCAAATCCTTTGGCTACTCTGGCTAAGTATTGCTCTGGTAATATAGAGAGGGTAAAAAAGACCTTATGATGATGGTGATTCTCTTAAGGCGACATGGGTTCACAATTTGCAAAACTGTGCGTGTTTTTGTGATAAAATCACTGTAATTAAACTACTACAGTTTATTCCTTAAAAAAATTTACATAAAAATCTTAAGGATTTTTACAGACACCCACAATAGCCAAAACACGATTGAGTATTTTTGGCTCGATAGAAAAAATCACAAACATACCTCTAAATTTGCCTTTATAATACGTATTACTATTTTATACAATCAACTTTTTATATAAAAATTATACCAAAAATGTATTATCTAAATATCTATCCGTTTTGGCTACAGAAAAAATTATAAATATAATTAAAAAAATATAATAAATAAAACACAGTGAAATATTTGTCAAGCGCGAAGAAAGGCCCGGAGCCGTGCTCGAAGATATTTTGCGGTTTTTTTTTTTGTAGTATTATAAAGGCAAATTTAGGCAAATTTAGAGGTATGTTTGTGATTTTTTTCTATCGAGCCAAAAATGCTCAATCGTGTTTTGGCTATTGTGGGTGTCTGTAGATAATCCTTAAGATTTTTATTTAAAGTTTTTGAGGAATAAACTGTAGTACTTTAATTACACTGATTTTTTGAAAACACACACAGTTTTCTTGGTTCTGAACTGGGGGTACTAAATAATTAATTTTTGACCCAGTCAACTACCTAATCCTATTATGTAGAAATCATCTCTGTTATTTCAAACCAACAACTAATGATATAAACAACTCATCCGAACTAAAGACGATTCGAATAAAAACTTTGTTATGTACTCTTCACCCATTCAATGATTACTTCTATTATTAATTGCCAATATCGAGCCGAATTCTATTTAATTGATAATAAACAGACGCGAGTCATCACGGGGAAAAAAACAATCTTGACACGAGGTTACCGATACGATAACGATATATAAAAAAGCATATTAACATAATGGGACTTCCTGAATTTAATTCAATATTACATTGCTGCTTCTGAGTGCCTTCTTTAGAGATATTTATATGATTAAAAGATATATATGATTTAAAGGAATTATTTTCGTTTAAAATAGGTGTTTTAATCGTGACTTTTATGTATGTTTACTTATTTATTATTTGTAAATGGTTTTTTAAAATTTACAGCTAAGTTAGACGGTGGATAGAAAAAATGTGTCGTCTAAATATACAATTGTTTGAATATTTAGCTTTTCTGGTAATTAATTTGTTTCTTTTTTATTTAATATGCCTATCAATATACAGTAAATCTGAGTAATGTTAAATTTACTTCATCGTAATCATTATTGATACTTTCAAAACAACAACATAAACCATAAAACTATCATATAATAATTACTAAAACATGACAGTAAAGCTCTTTTTAAACGATGATAAAAACCCGACTGCGCCCAATAAAAGAGATAATGTATTTGCCCATCAAGTGACTCTAAGTTGGTAAATTGCCCATCATTTCAGAATCATCCATGGGTAAACAGCTCAAATAAGCTTTCACTGGGCTTTTAGATATCTTAACGGAGAGTTCTTACAGAAAAAGCTTCGGACGTCAGACCATAATAGGTGGGATTAAGCTACTTATAGTTGTAAAGCAGAATTAGATTGACGAGAAAATTTTATGGGCAAATAATAAAATTTTGGTTTGTTATTTGTGACTTAAAATGTTTCTTGATGGGAGAAAGAAGTTCTATAATGGTTATGATGGCCATTTGTTGTAAGTTAATTTCATATAAACTGAAATAGCAAAGCAGTTATGGTGATAAAGGGCTTTTTCAACCCAGCATTGACGAAGATAAATATATATTTTTGTCAAGCTGATGCCCTGGTAATTTTTTGACAATCCCACATCTTCACATTTTCCTGAAATGAAAAGTAACCTATCTGCTAATCCAGATAATAAATTAAGTTCAGCCGTTTTGGCTTATAAGCGGAACATACATCTATACATCCGGACATCCATACATGTATACAAACTTTCACATTTTATTAATACAATGTAAAAATATAAAATTTATGTTTTTATATGTACTTCTAATACAACAGAATATGACAAAAAGTATCTTTGGGGGTAAAAGCGTCAGTTTTCTTAGAACAAGTTTTTTTTTACAATAACTTTACGCTAAACTTGTATTGTGTAAAGAGATATGGAATAACAACTGCTTTCATGTAAAAAAAAAATATATGTAATGTAAAAGTATACGTAGTTTAGTGTAATTTTTAGGGTTCCGTACCCAAAGGGTGCAAATGGGACCCTATAACTGAGACTTCGCTGTCTGTCCGTCTGGCACAGGGCTCTATCTCTTGAACCGTAATAGCTAGACACCTGAAATTTTCACCTATTATGTATTACTATGACCACAATAACAACAAATAGGTACTAAAAATAAGATAAAGTTAATAATTAAAGGGGGCACGTTACAAGAAACGTGTTTGTTTCTTCAGCGTTTTAAAACATTGTACGGTGGTACGGAACCCTTCATGTACGAGTCCGACTCGTACTTGCCCGTTTATTTTTTTCTAGCATCTACTGTATTATGATATATTTTTATTATAACATTTATTTATTAAAACTTTTTTAAAGCTAAAAAAAATACAAATTACATTTACTTTTACGACTGATATAAATAACACACTGATTTACAGTTGCTACTTAAAACGAAACTTTTTATTGGCTTACCCTTTCCAGTTGACAATCAGTAAAATTTACCTTATCTTTTGTGCACGAAATTTCACAGTCCATATCTCCTTTTGTAGTTTTAAGGTAATCTCCCACTAATCCGTAAACAGAGTTGCGGCGTGTCTGTGTGGTCTACTGATTAACTACAAAGGTCGGTGGATTGTTAACACGGTTTTTATCTCTTGTAACCTTTTTTACACTTCCCTTACAAGTATTGATTGTTCAATAGAACTCACTTCGAAATGCTCAAAGTATTTTTTAATGTAACACTTGTTTTTTTTTTATTCCATAGGCATATGTATGTAGCCAGCATAGAACAATTTTATAGGAAGAAAGATGTAAGATAAAAAAAATATATTCGAGTTAAATATAATTTCTGGTATTGTGCGATGACTGAGTAGCAGATTTATGTTGAATATTAAAATTTATATTCAGAGAGACCTATAATTTGTAGTTGTAAACATTAAAACTAAAACAGCTTTTGGACTTTTCTTAAAAAAAAAAGAAAATAATGATAAAGAAACCTCAGAAACTTATGTGAGAATATACTCGTATTCAGTTCATGATGCATACCTTATATAGTTTCTATATACTGTCATATACTATTACTCGTACTGACAGTACTTACGAATGACTCATATGTAACTAGATAAGTATATATTTTAATTCTCACTGCACATTCTACCGGACCCTCATGCTAGCTTCATGCTAAATTTAGCACGGCTATATTTAGACCCTTTAGCGAGGGATTCTCATACCTAGGGTAGCGAGGGTCCTACATAGCTTGTGTCATTTTACTATCGGAAGTACTGTCATTCAAATATACTTTAAATACCATTTTACAACACACCATCAATCATGGTGAAGAGCTCCTGCGTACGCATTATTAGGCTTTCGCAAGTTAAGCAACCTGTTCACAATTTGATTGGTGACCGCAAGTATGAATCCAAACGCAGGAGTTTGAGATATTTGATGCCATAAAATATCTAAATCTCCCTCGTTTGTAAATATTAAAATTAAAAAACAGGCAAGTGCGAATCGGACTCGTACATGAAGGGTTCCGTACCACCGTACAATGTTTTAAAACGCTGAAGAAACACGTTTCTTGTATGACGACCCCCTTTAATTTTTAACTTTTTCTTATTTTTAGTATTTGTTGTTATAGCGGTCATAATTATACATAATCTGTGAAACTTTCAAGTATCTAGTTTATGCCTTTATAAAGATCGAGTTAAAAACGCTGAAAAAAAAACGTTTTTTGTATGACGACCCCCTTACATTTTTAACTTTTTCTTATTTTTAGTATTTGTTGTTATAGCGGCCACAGTAATACATAATCGGTGAAAATTTAAAGTGTCTAGCTACTCGTATTACGGTTCAAGAGATGGAGCCCTGTGACAGACGGACAGACGGACAGACAGCGGAGTCTCAGTAATAGGGTCCCGTTTGCACCCTTCGGAACGGAACGGAACCCTATAAAACACGTAAAATCTGATGAGGATGATAAAAAATAATACTTGCAAATTAGTAACCCTATTTTCCTGTGTCTACTTCGGTCACTGGTATGACACTTCATAGATTCAGAGTAACATATATACTTACTAGTACGTTCAGCGTCATCAAGCTCTCCTTATTTATTTATTTTATTTATTTATTTAACTTTATTACAAACGTAATAGGCGGACTTAAAGCCATAGGCTTTATCTACCAGTCAACCCACTGGTGATGCCGAGAAAAAGAAAATTTTAGGAGGTGCAAGTTATGTAGATATTGTCACATTTACCTTATGAGGATAGCAGTAACAATGTAATATATATATAAATATATATATACATATGAATAAACCTACATTCAAAATATACATGGTTATAATATATAATATAATAAACTATACGTAAACTACATATTATATCATAATATCTATATTCTATCTGAAAGTTCACGAAGATAATGAGCACGCACTGCACTCTTGAACGCTACACGAGTACGGGCCCTCCGGACATTAATTGGTAGGGCGTTCCAAAGCTTTACCGCTTGAACAGTAAACGAACGCTCTCCTTATATCGGATGCCTTTAGAGGTAGAAAACTTGAAAAAAATTACATTTGCGTTAGCCACCTAAAGAATAACAATATAAATCACACTAAAGAAAAACAAAAAATCCAACCGTAGGAAGCGCTGTCATTATGAACAGTCTGTAAATACACGATCGATCATAAGTTCAACGTTTTTGGCTTATCGCTATACAAATGTAATCAAGATACCGATGTAGACACAGGAAAATAGGGTTACTAATTTGCAGGCATTTTTATCATAGTTATCAGATTTCACGTGTTACGTGCACAATAAAGCAAAATTATAGTATAAGGAAAAAATAAGTTTATGAAAAAAAAGTAAAACTCTCCGGGAGCTCCGACAGGAGTAAAAACTTAACAATTACCTGAAGGGTCGGTTACGGTAACGGTAACAGTGTCGTGAGTTCAATGGTTTTTCCCATCTCAAAAAATGTCCAACCCGCCTAAAGAGGCTTTCAGTATAAAAAAAAAATATTACCAGCTTTTATGGTAAGGACTAAGTACTTATAAAGACAAATTTAATAAGCCCAAACTCGATGGGGTTGCGTCGTTTTATCACAGAGTTCCTATAGCCACTTTCCGACTCCATCATCAGATCAGCTTCTTTTTATCATAATATTGCATTGTCATGTCATTTACATTTGCATACATAATTTCATCTCAATCGGAAACCGAGAAGTGGCTCTTTAACTTGCAAGATTTGACCCAAAAAACAAACAACAAACAGGACAGGGAGTTGCACTAAGTACTAGTAGGTATCACTGTTTTTCTTTACTTTACCCGTGTGGTTCCGGGTTAGAATAGGACCACTCCATCTCTTCCTGTAGATGTCGTAAGAGGCAACTAAAGGACTAAGCACAAACATCTCGTGCTACAATTGCATTTCCAAGGAGGGTTAACGTCGGGCGGCGTCCGGTGTAAAAATTTTTGCACAAATACATTTCCCAAGAGGGTTGAAGTCAGGCAGGCGGCTGGTCGTAATACTACAGCCAACTCATTTATACTGTTCCGGCTATTTCTTCTCCATTTTACAAGGTCTTTGGCATCCTTGGGTTACCATTGACATGCATGTTATATTTGGAGAAGAAAAAGCGGGAAAGCGTACCCTGAGCTCCAAAGCAGCACGGCTGAGGATGCAACCTGGACCGCGCTTCGACGAAGAAGAAGGTATCACTGTTTTCCATTGGAAAGTCTCGGCGAACCATTTATACGGTTCTGGGTTCGATCCCGAGCCAGGGCAAGTTTAAAAATGGCTTTTTTTAAATTGTCCTGGGTCTTGGGTGTCCATCTGTATATGTATATGGGACCTCGACCTGTCCCAGCGCTATCAGGGGAGGTCCCACATAAAAGATAGGAGGTGGAAGTAGAGATCAGAGAGACTCAACAACATAGATATATTAACTTTATTGTACTGCTACACTTTATAGCACTGATATCAAAGTTATAATTAAACTTTAAATAATAAGTAGGTATTATAATAAGTACTTAGATAGGCAGTCCTGAATATGTATTCAGGAAGAGAGATGCAAGTGGAATGAGTCAAAATGAGGTTAGAATCGGAAATGGAATCAGGGAATATATTTTGAAATGAAATGTAGTTTTAAAAGCGGACAAGATGAGATGAGGTATGAAAACAAGATGCAGCATCGTTACATATATGTATAACGTCTAACAAAATATACTGAAACTATTTTAATGGTAGATTTAGTCCATAATACTGAACAACTTTCCCCAAGAAACACATATCGAAATATGAAAAGAAAATTTTTGCTTTCCATAGAAACTCGGATCAGCTGATCGGCGAACTTGTATGAGACACCAAAAATTATTTTTCATTTTTGATAGGTATATATTCCTTGGGGAAAGTTGTTCAGTATCATGGACTGAATTCACCCTGAAATAGTTTTAGTATATTTTGTTAGACCCTATATATACATATTATAAAATAATATAGTATTACTGACTTAATATCCCATAATACAAGTTTAAAACCTACTTTGAGGCTAGCTCAATTAGTGTGATTTTTGTCTTATATTTATTTATTGTTATTTAATGTAAAGTATAACAAATGTGAAATAAACATTCAATAAGCTCTTCCTTTCAAGACTACCAGGAACAGAACCAGTTTCCCATCGATTTCTTCCAATTGCGACGACCACGCTAACAGGTGGCTAAAAACAAAGCAACAAATCAAACCTAAACAAACCCAACCCGGTCCAAACGGCATACTAATTTCCTTCCATATTTACTATGCTTTTAGTTCCCTTTATTTGATTCTAGTGTGTACTGAGACTGAGGTAAAGTTAACAATATGTTCAGTGATACCGTTGAGTATTGTCATAACTGGCGGAAGATTTCTCGTAAAGAATCTTTTGTCATCGCTTCCATGCTGATCTGGGAGAAAAGATAAAAAAAGATTGTATCAGCTGCTTCTATTTCGGCGCAGATCGTAAAAAAACCCACGAGCCAACTCATATTCGGGGACTGTACTAACCTGTATAGGGGCTGTTTATAGAGAAACTTTCAGCCTTTATAAAATAACGGGAGTCTACCACTTGCGAGTTCTTGCTCTATTAGGATTGGACCAGGATCCTTTTTTAAAGTAGACAGTGCAAAAGTAACTGTAAAGAGGTTTAAAGATTTCGATTTTGGTTTAGTTTATAGTTAGGCTATAGTTTATCTATGGCAATTTGATCAAGGACAAGGAATAGGTTGAACGCAGGCGTGGTTTGACCCATCGCAGACAGGTAGTCATAGAGAGTGCTGACCCTGTAATCACATAAATAGAAAGTTAATGAGCGATTATGTGCGCCACAGGCCTAAGTAAAGGGGGCAATACAGTGAAAATCTGAATGACTTTCTTACATAAATGTATTATATCTTGGGTCGAAAATAAATTATTTGACTACTGTTAGAGAATAATATTATTTTCAACGTGATTTTAAATTTATTAATGCAGAAAAACTGATAATAACAGCGCTATTTGACTTCAAAAACGACTTTATGGTTTAGTATTTCATACGAATCCCATAGAAAATGTTTGTTTTGACGTTAAGAAAAAAGTATCTAAAGATTTGACTTGTTGGAACATCAGTCATGTGATGTTATTACAACGAATATTTATTTTTTTATGTTTAATAATGGGTATGCTTGCTAGGGACTTAATCTTAAGCTCCTCAAGAGAACTTAAGCCTGATTGTAGTAATCTCTAGTTGTTGTTGCTTTATAATAGCAGACGTGGAGCTATCTCAGGTGTCTAGACAGCTAGACAATTGGACAGCAGTGTTAGCCACTAACACAGTCGAAAAAAAATTAACGTTTCAAAAGCTTATCTCGTACGTATCTTTCAAAGATCTGGGTGAGACTTTCTCTGCAAATGCGAGTAAAAGTGAATATGGAGAAATATAGTGATACGTTTAAAGTAAAATATGTGTGCATAGTTTGCTGATCCTTATTTGGTTTACTGGAGGACCTTTAGGGCCTGTGTCCACGAACACGGTTTCTACATGGCACGCACAGCGCCGGCCGTACATACGTACGTAACTACGTGACCGCGTTTCATTGTCAAGCAACTTTGAATGTTCCGAAATTATGATAAACTCTTATTTGGTTTGACATAGAAAAAGAACTATTAATGAACTACAAAACTATAGCACGACATTCGTGTTATTTTTCTAAAATACGTTCCAGGCAGCCAATTAACAATTAGGTCCCAATCGATTTAAAACTTTTGTGAAATCTACATTAAAGTATGTTTAGGACTTGACGGCCTCTGTAGCGTATTGGTTACCACTTTCATCCGTTAACTGAACAGTGCATTCATACATTAGGCTGGTCTATACTGAACTGGATTTCTTTCGGCTTATCTTTCCAGCGGTGGTCGTTCCGTAACTTTAGTAGTTTCTACCTTTTGCACTAAAAAGTGACTAAAGTAATGACAAAGAGGGTTGTGCTCCTGCTGTGAAGACTAGTATATTTACCACAGAAAAGCAAAGATATTTACTTATCGTGAAATCGTAATCCCCATTCGAGTATGTGTGTACCTACGTAAGATAAAAGGGAAAGGGTGGTATGGTTTATAGGAAAACATAAATTATTATAATATAAGAGTGCTTTCCATAATAGCCAATATCTTAACTTAAGGTAATTATGCATCCGAATCCTTAATCATTTACTTACATAGGTGACGAATAATTTAATTTAATTAGGACCAATGCGCCAATACCCATTTCACGGCATTAATAGGTACTCACATCCCGTTCCATGAGCCTAGTTAACTTAATTAGATTTCCTAGTGTCTAGTCCATATTGTTTTTCTTCTTCATTATCACCAAGTTAATGGAGCTTTATGGCATCCGTGTCAGATTCTGCAGTGATATTTACGGTATATGGTATAAATTGACTTTCTTGGGTATATGAGACGTAGCCGTAAAAGCCTTAGTTGGCTTAAGTTTGCTTTTTCTATTAGCATGTTTATGAGGGACTAATGCGCAAGATGTGGTTGGGGCTTCATTTTTTTTTTTGTGAAAACAGATGCGTACAATGTAAACTTCAAAACATTACACTGGGAAGCAAGTGATTTTGGTGCAAACTTGCTTTTTCTTCAGAAATGTACAGTTCAACTATGGCAACAGTAATGTTTAGCAAAATGTAAAGCTAAAATTTAACGAGGATCTTTTGTTTATGCCCGCCATTAGGCTTTTCAACACAAATAAAAATATAACTTATACAACGTGGAAGGGACATACCCCTAATTAATCAAACCAAGGGCTATACTAGATCACTAAAGTATAATGAAATTAAAATAACAGTCGAAAGAACAAAAAAAAATTGAAATTCCCATACAATTCGCCCGGGCGGCTGCACACTTTTGTATGGAAAGGCCAAATTTTTTTTTCTTATTTCGCTATTATTTTCATTTCATTATACTATAATGAATGATGAATATAAAATGATCTACTAAGACTGTGGTTCGATTTATTACGGGTATGTCCCTTCCACTTTGTAGATATATAATAATGCGAGTAACTCGTTTATAGCTTACCTCCAGCTTTTAGCTTACCTCTACAAAACGCATAAAATAAATACGTATTTAAGCACGTAAACAGACATGAAAAAATGCCTACAAAGGTTTAGTTTCTGAAAAATACCTTTAAATCATGTTTCAATCTGACGACCTCCGAAGCGTAGTGGTTAATACGCCAGTCCGCCACTGCGGAAGTTCTGGGTTCGACCTCCTTTCAGGACAAGTTGGAAAAAGGCCTTTTTCAAATTGTCCTGGGTCTTGGGTGTGTTTATATATTTATTTATTATAAAATATAGTATCGTTCAGTTAGTATCCCATAACACTTTAAAATTACTTTGGGGCTAGCTCAATTAGTGTGACTTGTCTATACATGTATATTTCTTTTTGTAGCTAGCACTATTATGAAAAAATTATAATTTTATTGATCATGCCACCCAGAAAGTCCATGTAGTTATTAACGTTAAATATTATGATCCAGCGTTGCCCAAGCGACTAAATTTATTCAGTTGCTCGTTGCTCCTTGTTCTACACGCAGTATAACTTTCTAGGTTAATGAGATACAGCGTTTAAAAAGTCATCAAATAAATATTTTTTATACGTAATTATATTTTCTTAATAATTTGACAGAAAAATCAGCGTTACTAAAATTGGTTGCATTTTACTGCAATTTTTTTATGAATTCGCCGGTTAGTACCTAAGCAATATAAGGATAAATTAAAGATAGTCAGAACACAGATTCGAAACGTTTTTAAAGTTGGAAAATTCAAAAATTCAAAAATAAAATTCGAAATATCTTTATTATCATAGAATATTTATAATATCTCTTAATAATAGTCACTTTGTTTTGTTTTGCACAAATGTTTACGTCAAATCGTTACTTACAGCTAAGTTTACGCCGCTTCCTAGGCGCAAGTGCAGAAGAAGCGGCAACAAACTGCACTGCACGTTTTCTCCAAAGACGTCAACTAACAAACTTAAAACTTAACATTAGTTATATGGACGGACTGAGATTACATTGTTGGTTATGTCACAATTAAATTGAATTATAAGAATTACGAAATTTAAAATAATGTCAATTTGTAAATTTAGTATGTACCAATGTACTTAAATTATGACATGTCTAAGTATAAGTAACCTATTTTTCACAATTCTCATAATATAATTCATTTGAAGTTACCTATAATTGTAGATATAAGTAAAATAAAATGAGCTTAGCCATATTAAATTGACGTCGAAACCTCGAAGCTAGGTTAATAGCACGTATATCTCTAAAGTTTATAACTTGAAAGGCCAATACAAATAAATTGTTTATCTCGTGAAACATTTCATTTGAACTAATTGCCGTTTCTAGTCAATTCCTTATTCTAGAAAGAAAAATTATTAATATCAGTACCTTTAACTTATTATTTGTGAAACTTTTGTACTTTTCACAAAGAAATGTATAGATTTACTAAAATATTTTCAAATGAGTTAGTGAAGTGGCTAAGGCCAAGGCTCCATCGACGCTGAACAAAGTGCTGCTTTTGATAACAAATAAGATTACGATGTTACTAAACACATAGGTATACTATTTCTATCTAGTATTTTGATATTTTTTCAAAACAAACACCGACTTCAATACCAGAAAAAATAAATATTCAAACAATTGGGTAGTTTCCTGGGTCAATTATAAATTATTTGGTACTGTTAAGAGAATAGAACGTCACAAAATAATGTCACTTGTCCTTGATCACATCCATTTTGAATGTGATTTTACATTTATTAATGCAGAAAAACGGATATTAAGAGCGCTATTTGACTCCAAAAAACTATGACGTCACAATTCGATATTTCATACAAATCTCATAGATAATTTTTGTTTTGACGTTTGGAAAAAAGTGTCTGATTTGACTTGTTGGAAACTAGCGGATTGTATGACATAATTTTATGACTAGTTATTTTCGTTTACAAAATCTGACATCTTAGGACAGCAACTGACTTTACAATTACTTATGTGCCTTCCGAAGCACGGAGCAAATATTTTTATTTATTCAATTTTTGCTACTTTGATTACAGACCATATTATAAGTTATCAGTTCATCTTAAGATCGCCTTTCAACTCCAAAAACTTACTGTATTTGGAAATTCCAACTAACCCTCCATTATTTTACCATTAAATCATTCAAGTACATATGATTAAAATCTGGCCACAAAAACCCAACTCACCGGTGTCTTTCAGGGTTTCATTCAGTTTTTACCCAAAAACAGGTTAATTCCATAATTAGCATATCACAACAGAGTGATTTATTACCCAGGTGTCCCTACGTTGCGTCACTGACATGTAAAGCCCTGTAGCCCATTCGCATTCGAAACGTTGGTATGATGTCGTCAAGGACGATATGCTTGCCAACCAAGCTAAACCTTCAACAAATGATGCCGAATTAAAAGCGAAGCGTAGAAGAAAACCTGTTTTCTTCTATTTTTCTCTCCTGGGTCTGCTGAAAGATATTTCTTATGACATAAGACTGCTTATTTCATAAGAAAGGGTACCATGGATCGAGTACATAGGTAGTACCTATGTACTCTATTTCTTTTGTTCCTTTGTTTATATTTTGTGTACATGAATTTTGTAAATAAAACATACTCTGGGCTCCTTATCACCACATCTAAGCATTCATTTATACAGGGTGATGTAGAACCTCGTAACTTTATTCAAGAAAAGTACTCTTTAAGCGAAATAAAAAATATATGTTCTGTCATATGTATCTTATTTCATCATAAAAACCAAACATCAACCGACAAATGCTTATCAAAAATTTCCTATTTGAACGGCAGCGGTCGATGAGCGTCAGATGTAAATAAGATTATTTTATTTATATTCTTACATTTTTGTTCTCATAATGATTCTAATTCAAAGATTTCAACATAGTTAGCGGGTGCCAAATCAACCTGTAAGGTATATGTGCAACAACAGAACAATTAGTAAAATTCCCTTTTCCGTTTGCCCTGACTAGAGAAAAAGTTCTAGACCCTCCAGCGTGCTAATTATCAAGCCACAGAGGCAGAAGTCAAAATGAACATTTCGATATGTTACACGGGTCACTCACGTGAAACTGTCGTGATCTTACCTTAATTTAAACCAAAAAAAAAATAACATTTCGATTGACGAATGTCGATTTTTAATCGACATCAAAAAAGGAGGAGGTTATCAATTCGACTGTATGTTTTTTTTTATGTATGTTTGTTACGCAATATCTTCGCCAATTGTGAACCGATTTTGATAATTCTTTTTTTATTTAAAAGCCTTTACCACCATGTTGGTCCCATTTTAATTTAATGAAGATATGATGAAGAACTTTGGAGAAATGGAAGAAACTCCAAAAAAAAAATTATGCCTGTTGTTTTTTTTTTGTAAAAAATTTAATTATTCTTAGTTGTGCTTACTTATTATACTGTCTGTGCTGAGTTGCTTACTGTAGTTGCCCCGTTGCCCTCCCCGCTTACCGGTCACTGCCCGCCCCGAGCTTGGTACAGGGTGACATTCAAATGGGAGAATTTCGGTTTGCATTTGTCGACTGATATCTTTGGTTTTTATAATATTATATTACGAAACGTACAGAATAAATATTTTTTATTTCGCTTAAAGAGTACTTTCCTTGGATATAGCTATGAGGCTAAAATCACCCTTTATGTAATGCATAAATGCAATACATCATATGACGGTGACCCCATGATCCCCTATAGGTAATATGGGAAATAGTAGTTATACAATACTGCACTGCAAGGAAAGGTGAAAGTTGTTTTGTATAACGTAAGTATAATAAACAAGTAGGTAAATGTATAATAGCACAAAATAAACAGTGTATAGAAGGATATACAAACATGATTTTTACTAAACATCATGTTTGTATATCCTTTGATTTTTTTTACGCATTTTGTTTCATCGACATGAATATATAGACTCGGCGTCTTCCTACACGGCCATGTCCCAGATTCGATTATTCATTCATTCTTCATTCTCATAGACTAAACACGAGAGTAGTACAGAAAGGTCAATATATTTTTACCTACCTACGAGTACGTGGTTCGCGACTGTTGGTAAGTATGGCTGGATGTATGGATGGTTGTATGGTTATATAGATTTTTAGATTGTAGACCCACGACTAGCTTTTACGATCTTCACGGAAGGGGAGGCGGCTGCATTCTTAATGTGTTTTTTCTTTGTTTTTTTTTCTTATCATATTTATAAAGGTAAAAGTTAAACTGCACATATCTGTTTCATTGGTAACCTTTTATTATTCTTACTTAAATTCTTTATGTAATGTTTTGCACTAGAAGAAAGTGATTTCTTGTACTTGTATACCTATTAGTTTTTTTTTCTTTGTTAGCTATCTATGTATTTAATGTATTATATAATCATACACGTATGCTGCGCAATTGGGCGCCAAAAATCCGCCATTATGCTTTCCAAAAATTTTAATATAGCCTATGACTACTACTAGTATTTATTCTGTGCTATGACACTCAAGTGATTAAGATGAATCTAACCACATATAATTTATCAAAATCTATTTAGCCGTGTAGTAGTTACGAGGAAACAGAATTATAGGGACAAACATAATAAAACATCAAAAATGTGTAAGCAGCCATCTTGGATCCAAAATCTGATAGTAGTTTCAAGTTGCGCGGGGCACCTCAAAGGGCTCAGAAATTTTGTAGGTTTTTGTAACAGAATGTAGGGGTAGCAGGAAGGTAGGAATGTAGCCCCCACATACAAAACTTTTGAGGCCTCGGAGGTTCTAGTGAGACGTTACGAGATGTGACTTAATTTTATAAAGGATTTATAGGATTTTAGGAAACTTTTGTAAAGCATTTATAGCATATGTAAATAAAAATTATAAATATAAACATTTTTAAACGTTTTACAAACATTAATAACTGAGTAGCAAACAAATAGTTTTTCGATGCATCCATGAAGAAAGTGAAATGTAGGCATATTTATGATGTCTACATTTCACTTCTGTTTTGTTAGTCTATGACGAATTATTCAATCGGTTGACAGATCATTCACTCACTTCATACATCATGGCAGCCGAAATTTGGCAGTCCGTATTTAATTTTCAATCAATGAAATCTAGTTACTTACCGATGGAAAGTTATTCCTTTATATTTTGCTTTATTCTTTGAATTACTAGTGCAGTATCTCAACACACACCAAGGCATTTTTGACTAAGTTGACAGTGTTTTCTTTAATGAATCGTGGAGTGTATTATGCGCGTATTGCTAGCGAGTGACTAATGTGAGGTGAACAGTGATAGCCTATGATGAATAGAACACTACTGTTGTATGTGGCGTCTTCTCTAGTACGTAAGTACATAGATCTCGTTGTTTTGTTTTATTTTATGTGTCTTTTATAAATGGCTTGCCTGACGTCATTCCTTGGAAATGCAGTTATACAATATTATCATGTCTTTATCACTTACACGGTAAATAGAGCCTAGGGTAAGTCCCAAATGCCATGTTTAGCGTGTTAGAACTAATGATATGCGTTTCCGAGAACGTTTCCAAATTCCCCGGGACGTTCCCAAATTCCCGGTAATTTAGGAACGATCCCGGAGAATTTGGGAACGTTCCCGGGGAACGTCCCCGTATTTCTAGGGAATGCTACAGAATATTGGATATATGTATTTGTATTATAACCCTATCAAGTGATGCATTTACGTTAGTAAAATATATTTACAGTGATAAAAAATATGTCTGATAAATAAAATTACAACTTTCCCTGACATTTCATGTTTTGGGAACATTCCCGGAAAAGTTCCCGGAAATCTGGGGAACGGGAACGGCACATCACTAGTTAGAACGTGAAGATAGAAAATTTTGTTGTTGCAAGAGATATTTTTACTCAGTATTTTAATCTCTTACAAATTCCATAAGAAAAGAGAGAGTGATCCTATCAGACCCAAAACTACATCACATATTCGATATCATCATCATCATTTCAGCCGCAGGAAGTCCACTGCTGAACAAAGGCCTCCAAAGGCAGAAACATTCTATATTATCTTTATTTTTAGTTAATGTTTAGTAGTGACCCATTATGGCTCCCTGTCGCACGCAAAGTACGGTTACCAGAAAATTGTACGTTAAACTGTGTACTTTAGATAAAAACATGATTGTGTAACTGTGTTTTTACACCCGTTAGAATATAAGCATGGCTTGGTGATTGAATCCTTAGCTATGGGGAAATTGAAATCTTAGTAGGTATACAAGATTAGCCCTTAGAAATAGCTTTCTTGCATCACTGGATACAAATAACGCCTAAAATAACTTTAAATTATCTAATATTATTATTTAACATAGACTGGAAACCAGAATCGATGCGTGTGTTTTTTTAACCGACTTTAAAAAGGAGGTTATCTATTCGACTGTATGTTTTTATTGTTTAATCGAATTGGATGATTCTTTTTTTTTTATTTGAGGGCCTTTACTACCAAATTGGTCCCATATTAATTTGGTGAAGATATAATGAAGAACTTTGGAGATATAGAAGAAACTCCTAAAGAAAATGAAGTCGACTGAATTTATTTTTGTTAAAAAAAAATATATTTGTTGATGAGTTTACATCTGTCTTTTTTAAATTCAACCCTAAAGCTCAAAGTTGAAGAAAATATTGATGGTAACCTGAGATAAGGGTTATTGTTCTGAGATGGTAACACATGATTTATTTTAACTAGTGTCGAATATGACAGCGACTCTCCTCTTTCTTTTTCTATATGTAACGTTTCATCTTTATTATATGTAATGTAGTGTAGTAAAATTCCAAAATAATATAGCACGCCGTGTTTCTCTCAAACCCAAACTACCGAAGCCAGAGTCCATTACGAGATCTAAACAGAAAATGCTTCAAAATATCAAAAAAGTTAATTAAACTTATTTGAGAAAAAGAAACATCTCGATCTTTTACTATGATTATGACCACTCCTAAAATACCGCTCTGCTACGTACCTTTACAACCCTTTACAATAGTAATAATAATACTCCATTTAAATCTGATTGCTTGTTAGATACAAGTCTCATATCAAAATATTCAAACGCATTCGTTCAACAGCGGTAGTATGTCAGTGACTGTATAATACGTTAATTGAAACAAGATCATCTATAGACCAGCGGGAGATCCCGTGGGTGTTCAAATTAGTATTCCCTCCCTTCCACACTTCACGAGAGCGATAGAGACAGAATGTGGGACGCTGTCTGCAGCATAAGAAGAAACGGTGTGGTTTTTACGTAGGTTGACCATACTTTGCGTGATTTATTTACGTTTCGATGTTGCACTGTGTTTTTAGAAAGATTAACATTTATTTGAATAAATAATATAGTGAATGAATGAAATGGCTATTTATTTACAATCATTGATTAAATAATGGCATACAAATTTATTTAATGACAAATTATAAAAATAAATACGTGAAATATTGTAGAGGTGATTCAAGAATTAATATTCTTTATAAGAATTTCTACCTCTCTGGTTTTTTTTCTATTGATTCTCTTGATTTTTCCAAAAGACTGCGTGAGGTACTTCAAAACAGACCTGAATAGTTTTTTCAAGGTCGTTAACTCACGTATGACACACTTGCATGTGTAGGAGTTGGTAGGCTCTAGTAAAGACTTACTATTAAATAAATAAATAAATATATAGGGACAAATCAATCTGATTAGGCTAGCCCCAAAGTAAGTTTTAAACTTGTATTATAGGATACTATCTTAACGATAGTATATTTTATGATAAATACATATATAGATAAACACCCAAGACCCAGGACAATTTGAAAAAGGCCATTTCCAACTTGCCCTGGTTGGGGATCGAACCCAGAACCTCTGGATTAGCGGTCTAGCGTGTTAACCATTACGCTACGGAGGTCGTCATACTATTATGTTGGTTCAATGTATTTTTTTGTATATCTTAGTCCTTTTGCAACTTAGGTGACAGTGGGAGTACTCCGTTCTTCGGAACGTACATTAGGTTATTGGTCCTACACGGTTGTCCTTATTGTATGGCAGTTGTCAAGCTACTTCAGATGCCCTAAGGGCCTTTAATTAAGCAGCTTGAAAAAAATCTAACATCAGGATTGGTCAGTTACACGCGCAAAAAAAACAATAACAACATTTTTCTAATTCTTGTCCATACAGTGTCGTCTTCAACGTCAAAAAAATTGCGATATTCTCTTTGGAGAACTTCAATTGTAACAAGTAATTATTAAAAAAACAAAAAAACCCGACTGCTAACATATACGAGTAAGTTGTATATATTTTTGCAATCCTTGTACAAAATCCTTTATTTTGATTACCCAATCGAAAGGCTTTAAAAAATATTTTTTTTTAAGACATTATTTGGCGCGTATATCCGCCATTTTGGATTATTTAAATTTTTGATATACCCAGTGTCACTTTCAAAGTTAGGACAAACCTAACGACACCTCTCAATCTAAAATCCATCAAGCCGTTTAGGCTGTAGAGCGTGCCAAAGAAATTTACATACATACATACACTCGAAAAACATAACCCTCATACTGGCGCAGTCGGGTAAAAATTGAGAGATGTTTAATATTTTATATTATCCGTTTATCAATGATCATAGTCACCCTACTTTCGTCCTGTCAAAATACCCGGTCCAACATTCATTTACCTGTTAATGGTGTAAAAAAAAAAATTGCGGCTGTTTTAAACCGATGTTAATTGAAATCGGTCCTGACTTGGCTTTCGGAGCTATAACTGCTGTAATACTTTTATAGCGCTTAATATTGTGATGATAATTGGTAGATTTTGATATATATTTGTGTGTGATGACCCTTTTTGTATGCTATAGCCAATTTCCGGCTTCTTTCACTACTTTACTACAGGGGTCAAAATTCAAAAAAATTCAAAATATCTTTATTATCATAGGATATTTAAAATATCTCTTAATAATAGTCACTTTGTTTTGTTTTGCACAAATGTCGTTGTGAAATGCTAGTATCAGTAGCTTTCCTTTAAAATAATTTATAATTCAAATATAAATAAATTACACATAATGTATACAAAACTTTTGAGGTCTAAAAGTTCCTGCTAAGGCCTAATTACTGTATAAACATTTGAATTTTGAATTTTTACTTGATAGAGATAATATGGATACCATATCATATCATGGGTCTTTTTAGGGTTCCGTACCCAAAGAGTGCAAACGGGACCCTATTACTGTGAATCCGCTGTCTGTCCGTCTGTCTGTCCGTCTGTCTGTCTGTCCGTCTGTCACAGGGCTCTATCTATTGAACCGTAATAGCTAGACTCTTGAAATTTTCAACGATTATGTATTAATGTGGCCGCTATAACAACAACAAATACTAAAAATAAAAAAATAGTTAAAAATTAAAGGGGGTCGTCATACAAGAAACTTATTTTTTTCAGCGTTTTTAACTTGATGTTTATAATTACATTAACTAGACACTTGAATTTTTCACCAATTATGTATTACTATGACCACAATAACAACAAATACTAAAAATAAAAAAAAGTTAAAAATTAAAGGGGGTCGTCATACAAGAAAAGTGTTTCTTCAGCGTTTTAAAACATTGTATGGTGGTACGGAACCCTTCATGTACGAGTTCGACTTGCACTTGCCCGTTTATTCTATTATATGTAGACTTTTCTCCTCCAAAGATATGCATGTCAATATATCAATGGTCACCAAAGGAAACTATTGCGACATCTTAGAAAGACGACATTTTAATATTTTTTTTATTGTTTCTGTAGCGAAATGATAGCCTTTGTGTATGGACTATATTAATGATTCAAATAAATAATAAAATAAATCATTCGGGAACAGTGTATGTTTTTTTTAACTTGGTTTTAAAGAGTGACAAAGAGTCATAGAAAAAAACAAATGTACCTACGAATATCTTAAAGAATTAAAAAGAGATTACAAAAAAGTTGCAACAGTTTCTTTAATCAGTGTCATTTGGCCTTATCTATATATTTATTTATTTAAGTAATAGATAGATAAGTCTAAAGTAATTATACATATATGTATTTATTTTGAAAACATCAACTCCAATCATATTCTTTAATTCCTTATTCATTGTTATTGATAGCTAACGGAATTTCGCTTCCTAAACATCGGCTATAGAATTACGAAGCAGTTATTTAGTTAATGATACGTGAAGCTTTCTAACCTTTTTTTTCCCTCGTTACAGGTATGTGAGCAACAGCTGTTTTACTGTATCGGGTTACCAGAAGCCCTTGTGTTATTTTGGTATGTAACTAGTCCAAAATATTTTTGGTTTAATCTATCGTGAGACACAGACATTGCTTATATGCGATAGAGGAGTAACTCAAGTAAAAAGTCAGCTACTGGCTGACATGTTTTGACCTCATCCGGAGGCCTTCCTCAGGGCGGATGTGTGTCACATAATGTTTAAAATTAACTGTAGGTAACATTTTTTTTATAAAAAGAAAGAAACTGGTAGAATTGCTTGCTTGTGTAATACTGCAACTTTGTTCGAAACTATGATACCTACACATATATTTATTTGTTTGTTTGTTTGCTTTTAAAAAATGACCGATTTAAAAAAATATTTCACCATTGGAAAGCTGCACTATCCCCGAGTGAAATAGGTTATGTGTGTAGTGTACCACGAGCGAAGTCGGGGTGGACTGCTAGTATTAAATAATGAAATAAGAAATTGTTGAAAAATATGAATTGAATGCCTAAAAAACCTTCAGTTAAAATTAAGTTTTCCAAACAATGGATTTTTATTAACTAATAAGAAAGATTGTTGTAAGTATTTATAAATTTGCAATCATGTTTAACTACAAATTTAACAATGTTAAGTAGGTACAATCGATTATCCAATTTCAATTTGATTTAATGCAGCTTTTGATTGCCTATTCAAAGCTTGTTTATTACTGGCAAATGTTTAACAAGACAATAATGTTTGTTTAGATTATCATTACACGAAATCCAGTTGAATAGATTTATATTTATTAGGTCAAACTTAATTTATAAACAACAACTTGTTGCCCGCAGTATGGTCTGCGTAAAGGTTTTTTTGAAAAATAATACAAAATAATAAAATAAATAGTTGAGGACAAATCAAACTGGTTGAGCTAGCCCCAAAGTAAGCCATAAAGATAAACACCCAAAAGCCAGGAAAATTTAAAAAAAGCCATTTTTCCTTTTGCCCTGACTGTCTAAAAATATCCCACGGTAATTTATTTTTTTACGGAATAAAAAATATGGTATTATCTACTTGCCAAACGTCATTCCAAACCGTTTTAGCATAAAAGCTAAACATACAACCATCCATACAAACTTCCGCAATATAATATTATTAGGATAGTAGTATGTTAAATATAACCACCATCGCTTTAGTTTTTTTTTTGTTACTAGACTAGATATTTAGGCCTCATAGTTCACAACCAATCAAGCAAAAATTATCAAAGAAATGCATCTACGAAAATTTTATCTAGTGATTATTTCGTCCCTAAAGCTTCGCTCCCAGTAACTTGGCAACTACGACAAAAAATGTGTAACTAAGTATGTTCTATAACATAAAATTATAACTTTAACTTTTTAAAACCTAATTGATCTGAAGTAGAAATCGATATTAACAGTTTCTTTCATATAAATTAAATCGATGCGTTACGCAATTTACCGGTATGCGAAAAGGGTACGAACACAAAAGGTTCACGAAATCTCCAAACTATTTTCGACTTAACTACTAAATAACCAAGGCTCAAATTGATTTGCCTAAGGGTAGCAATGTGGATACGCTTATTATTTGTTACGTAAAAAAATCTTTTGACATTACACTTGGAGTAAGAAGAAAGGTGGTCTTTTATATTTTAAATAATGTATTCCTTATATTTAATTGTACTATACAGGGTTATTTCAGTGCGTGATACTAAACTATTTTCCATTAAAACAATTAACGAAAATCTATAAAAATATTTCATCCTCATATACAAAATCTATTTGGCTGAGCGCTGATTTGTATGGGAAGCCGAATTTTTATTTTCGTTTTTCGATAATAGTTTTTATGGAAGTAGTTCAGTATCATGGACTGAACTTGCTCCAGAATGCTGTCAGTGTTTTAAAAGTAACCCTGTATATTCTTTTACATTTTTAAATTCTAGTAGGTAGTAGTAAAACCGTAAGAGAAAGAGAAAAAAAAGTGTATCTTCAGGTTTTTTGTTTTATTATTGATTCTGATTCCAAGATTTCAATACAGCTCAGGGGTGCAAGACCAACCTGTATCTTGCCCATCTAACGTTACCCTACATTTTGCCAATTTCATTAAATGATTGGAATATAATCTAGACAGCTTAACGTCATTATAGGTATTGATTTTCAAATCATTTTATCTAGTTAAATCGATGTGTAATCGAATACCGCTACAAACTCTCAATAAGAGGCCATGACGATATATATATTGTCATGGGCGTAGCTATGGGGAAAGGGGGGGGGGGGGGGGGGCAAGTAACCTTTCTCTCTGTCACTATTAACAAATCAATAATGTTGATGAATAAACATAAATTGCTATAGAGTTAATTTACTTTTTTGAAAGTAAACACAAGCCAATTGCTAAAAGCCTGAATACAGGCGAGTTTCAAACTATTTATTGATTAATTTATTATTCTCCAATTAACTTGTTAATATTGTAGAACCACTACAAGTCTTCCCGTGGATGTCGTAGAAGGCGACTTAGGAAACACAAGTTAAAAACATCAATGAGACCTCTCCAACCCGTCTGGCCAGCATGAGGAATGAAGGCCAAATACTCTGGCTGCTCTGACAAACATATGGCCGTGGTAGTACAAAGAGGGTCTTGCTCCTGCAGTGGAGACTAAAAAAAGCCTTGATGATGAATGACACAAATGTTATTTTGGAAACATTAGCCAGTGGACTTATAGCTGGAGAATGGTGATAATGAATTTATGAACATCGTTATTGTTCGGGTATTCACAAATGTTCTTTCATTGGACTAGATTTATTGAACTGCTGTCCCTCCAAAGAAAAGCTTAGCTACGCCATTATACTATCTTAGAACCAGTGCGTTTAGTTATTGCTAGGTTATTTCCCGTTGTTAAACTTTACTGTCTAAACCGTAAGGCTTATGACCATAATTAGTTGTATTTACTAGGGAAGATGGCCAGGTCAGGCATATGGGAAGATACGGGTTAAGTTACGATCATTTACGCTACTAACATAATTTATTTCTTATCCCGGTTAATTGAGTATAACGTTAAATCAGATATGAGATAAAAATATACGCTTAATTTTCCAAGCTAGCTAAGTCGAGTCTATTTTTAACTTAAAGTTAGCTTAGTTAAAAAGCCTACTATTTTGCACTTACTTAAGTTTATATTGGTGTAATTATATTATTATTGTTTGCCAGATTGTGTTTAGCATTAAGTCGGCCTATTTGTGCTATACTGATTGTACGTGGTAAAATAAGGGTTTAAAAAAATAAATAGACTTCTTGGTTTTTGGACCAAATTGATTATAAAATAAAATAAAAATTATAAAAATATAATTTTTAATTTTTAAATTTCAGTGAGAATTTAGTACTAAGAACCAAGTCCCTTTTAAATGTAAAATTGTAGTATATATATTTATGTATATGTATTTTTTACGGTGGAAAAAGTTGTGTTGAAAGACGGGATGTTTTTAAATCGATTACTTAAAATTACTATATTTCATAAAGAAACAAATACAAAGAAGAAAATTTGACATAGGTATTCAAACACAGTGTTATGCAGAGATCGGATATACCAGTTCATATTTACCTAAAGTTGAGATGTTGGCTATTATAAAAAGCGCTTTATTTATCAAGAGAAATCTCCGTGAGACATATTGATCCCAATTTGACACAAATGACATTTGCTCTGTCACAACGTCATATGGTTTCCCAGAATCGCCGCTTTCATATTTTGTTAACCAAAAATTTATTTTAGGTAACTATGACTGCTGACAGAAATAAGACTTGAATGACTATCGTACATTGTTTCTTATTCACAATACCCCACTCAACTTACAGCCTTGTCGTTGATAACCTCGGTAAAAATACGAACATGTTCTCCAAGATACAATCATCTCTGGCATCTAAGTTATGAGGTGAAAATGCAATATTTTCTGCGTGATGTTAAGCAGTTGACCTAGTTTCAACTGGCGAGCTTTGTTTTTTATTGAGACGATTAAGAAGTTTTATATCGTAATATTCTTAAAAATTGCAAAAGAAGGGTCAATAGATACAGACACACTATCACGTCTTTATCCCTAAAGGAGCAGACGGAGTCCAGGACCGTATAACCTAGAGGTACGATTATACTCGTAGAGATGCAGTAAACACTATTAAAGCATCACTATAATCGTACGGGTGATTGTTTTTTGTCAATTTAGCAGTACACGTACTAAGCGGACATGTACGTACTCGTACATTATATATTATTTCGTTACCACTCCAGGCCTAAAGACGGTGTGGATCAAACAGATCCATTGAGTTTTAATGGCTCGCCACTATTTAGTGGTGTTACCTTAATGGTCGCTATAGCCACGTTTAGCACATTGGTGGGTGAGAAAATGGCAAAAAGGATTTGTGCTGTGTGGTTTCCGGCCCAAAATAGGATCACTCCATCTCTTCCTGTGGATATCGTAAGAGGCGACTAAAGGACTAAGCACAAACATTTTATGCTACATCTGCATTCCCAAAGAGAGTTGACGTCAAGCAGGCGGCTGGTCTTAAAACTATACCCAACAATTTCTTGTCCACTTCGCAAGGTCTTTGGATAATTGGAGAAGAATAAGCGGGAAAGCGCCACCCGGGTTTTAAAGCATCACAGCTGAGGATGCAACCGGTAATACGCTAAGATGGAGAAAAAGATGTTTAGCGTGGCCATTGAGTCTCGCGATCCCCGTCTCAAGTGTTCCTTTTCCTCAGGCACTCTTATATACTCGTATGAATGGCGGTCCGAAAGTTTGAATTAAAATATTAAACTAAAATGTATAACCACGGTTTGACTTTCTGCTAATATAGTACAAAGCAATGTAATAAATTCACTTTCATCGCAAAGGCGTTTCAATAACAAAATAATAAGCAAATGGCGAGGTGTCTATAAATAATATTGATTAACATTGTAGTGTTCTCAGCTTCTGCTACATTGTAGCGAAGTAATGGTAAGGGCTGGGCGCCTCCATTCGTCGTAAGACTAGGTGTACATGATTTGAACATTTTAATAGAAAAATCTGGCCGATAAAAGATCAATTGAATGTTTAGATTTGACAAATCGAAAAATCTTCACACAAAAGTTTGTTACGGACTCTTAATGTGTTTTTTAAACGTTCTTGGCGAACTCGTGTTGTATTTTCGATATCTAATTAAGTATCTAATTTTAAGTGACAACGTTTTTACTTTCATAAACGAACGTCAAGACTATTCGTCGTATAACAGCACAAATGAGGTCGGTTTGCCAACACAGCTGTCTTAAAGAGTTTTTCTCAGCAGTGACCGTTGCAAAACGCTACAATCGCTTGCTTTTCTTTTAAATACTTTAATAATCAAATTTAAATAAACAACAAAAGTACACGTAATTTTAATTAATACTACAGTTTTTGGCGTGTAAAATTGCCTGCAATTATTGAATGAATATTTGATTCTAGATCAGTGAACAAACATAGTTACCATGAAGATATTTCTACAACACATCTGGTTACATATATGTGTAACCAGATATGTTACATATAATTATACAGGCTGACTTTTTAAACACTGTCCAAATTTTTGGAGCAAGTTCAGTCCATGATACTGAACTACTTTCTATAAAAAAAGATATTAAAAATCAATAAAAAAAAATTGTCCTCCCATACAAATCAGCGCTCAGACAGACGGATTTGTATGGGAGGACGAAAAATTTTTATCAATTTTTAATAACTGTTTTTGTAGAAAGTAGTTCAGTATCATGGACTGAACTTGCTCCAAAAATTTGGACAGTGTTTAAAAAGTCACCCTGTATTGAAATTTTATATAAGTAGATAGCTACTCTGTTATTCAATAATATAGCAAGTTATGAGCAATATCATCATCATTTCAGCCGCATAAGGTCCACTGCTGGACATAGGCCTCTCCCAAGGATTTCCAAAATGACCGATCTAGAGCGGCCTGCGTCCAGCAAGAGCAATATACTTCATCACAATATTAACACAGAATTTAACGCAACAAGCTTCATCCAAATCAAACCAACCAAAAAGTTGAATAGTTGAAAAAGCAAAAATTTTTATCCGTTTCAGTTGATCCGTTTAGTTGGTCGAAGTGGAAGGATAGGTACTCATAGCTAATACCTGCTAGTAACTTTAGGTAATTATTGTATTAATTTAGAAATGTCCACAAAATCCGTCCAATCACATCTAGAACTTCTATCCAGTATCTAAAATAATGGTGTTCATTTCATGAATTATCAAAAGCGTGAAAGGTCCATTAAAATAAATGCATTTATGACTGTTCCACACGATATCTCAATGAACATCTTCCATTGCCGTATAAATCAGTACACAGTGCATTGATATTCAGTAGGGTTACCGTTTTTAATATATTCTCTATTTTATAGTCTTAGTCTCCATGTGAAAAGTTTAGAAATAAAACTGAGACTGATAATGCCTTTGCATTATCAACATTTCTATTATATAAGTGTTGCATGTCGTGGTCTCTATCATTATCATCCGAGCGTATTCCCGGTTGCATCCTCAGCGGTAACGCTTCAGAGCCCGGGGTCCGCTACCTAACCTAGGTGATTTGACAAGGTTACTGGTTTTTTACACAGGGCGACTGCCGTCTGACCTCCGCAACCCATGTCGTGGTCTCTATATACATAAATAAATAATACATAAAATGCGAACGAACAAAAAAAAACTTTTACTTTCCTGGACTACAGGTAAGCTTAATACTTAAATAGAGACTATAAAAAAACCTCATATGTAATAACTAATAAAGTAGAACATAGAGATTAAAAAAAGAAAAAATATATTTATTTGGTGCTTTTGGGTCATTTTACATAAGTACTTAATAATGAAAGAGATTATGTATACGTTTTGAGCCGTGTGGAACCCGGCAGAGTAGAATAGGACTACTTCGAGTCTTCCCGTGGATGTCGTTGAAGGCGACTTAGGAAACACGAGCTAAACTAAGCTTATAAACATCAATGAGATTCCTCCAACCCGTCTGGCCAGCGTGGAGAGTGTAGGTCATATCGACTGACTGCTCTGGCTAATATATGGCCCTGGTAGTACAGAGAGGGTCGTGCTCCTGCAGTGAAGACTAAAAAGACCTGATGTTGATGATACGTTTTTATGGCAGCGTTTGTATGTAAATCGCCGGTCTGCCCAACCATGTAGGCTTATGCAAATTTGCTTGCTCTTAGGTCTCGGAGAATAACATGTGGTCGACAACCCTCGCACGCATCCCCGTGTGAAAGTCCCTTTCTCTATTAGCTCCTAACGGTGCATAAAGACGAGTGCATGACGATGGTCAGTTTATTATGTGAGTCGTTATAAAGCAATAACGATATAACGATTAAGTTTCTTATATATTCGGAACTGGAGTACGCTTTATGGTAAGTATAACAGCTCAATTAATGAACAAAATTATAGACAACCTAGATTGGGAGCTTGCGGCTTTGCAAAATACTTCCGAAAGTATTTTTGTAATGTAATTTTATATGTTATTTAATAACTTGATACCATGGACGAACAAACACTAGAGGTCTGACGACCCAAATAAAAAAAAGTGTAAATATAAATATATAAGGACAAATCACACTGCACACTGCACATTAAGCTAGCCCAAAAGTAAGTTTTTTTTACACTTGTTTTATGGGATACTAACTCAACGATACTATATTTTATGATAAATATATATATATATATATATATATATATATATATATATATATATATATATATATATATAGATAAACACCCAAGACCCAGGACAATTTGAAAAAGGCCATTTTCTAACTTGCCTTTGCTGGTAATCGTACCCAGAACCTCCGGATTAGCGGTCTAGCGTGTCTCTACTCTTCTAGAAAGTCAAAATCCTGTATTATTTCTAGATTTCCCTACTATCTCGCCCTACTATGCTGACGGTATCCACGAAAACCAGAGGTTCCGTTTCCGTAAAAATATTAAAGAATTAATCTTATCGCGGCAAGTTGATGGTACTGCCATTAATCCCTTCAAAATTATTCCTCAAATTAGGACATAGTATAATTTCATTTAGTAATAATTTAATTTTAGTTTTCAAGTTTATAGATAAATTTGAAAACAGCAATTCCTTGAATTTGTGTTTATGGCTATTTTAATGACTAGTTCGTCTAAAATTCTGTGCAAGTACTGTATTTTGTAAGAGAGTATTGTCGAAGTTATTATGATATTTGATTTATCAACATATTGTTTTTAAACCATCTAACCTCCATTTTTGGTACCAGCTGAAAATCAGCGCTGAGGTTCCTACACCACAGCACGAAGCTAAACTGGTCGCCTTTTCGGCATTCATTAGGTATAGTCTAGTTATGTAAGTTATATTCTGTAAATTGCTTGCCGAATAAAGTTTTCTTTCTTTCAAACTACATATCTACTTTCGAACTAGTAGCTCCATCTAGCTACAACACTGAAACTAAAAATCGAATTTCGCTTCCAAGTATGAAGTTTATTAATCTTCTAGTATTTGTTCGTCCTTGCTGGACTTTTCAAAATTAATACAGTTTGCCACTGACTGAAAATATACGGAAAGTTTTCGGATAGATAGACATATACATTTTATTTAATATATACTGAACCCACGTTTTAACGTAGGTGCAGTATATATATATTAAATAAAAGTTATGTCTAGATTATGTCTTCAAAGAAATATATCATAATATGTATGTTAAATGTAAAAACATAGTATCGTTGAGTTTTAAAAAAAATACTTTGGGATTATCAGTGTGCTTTGTTCTCATATATTTCTTTAAAGACATTTGAAGAAAAATAAGTTATTAAGTTAACAGGCCATCACAACAATACTATTAAAAATTTCACTGCTTAGTAAAATACGTACCATAAAAGGAAATCTAAGTTATGGCTACTTACTCTAATCCTTATCAAAATAGAGCCCATCAATCACCGAGTAATTTTGCAATCCGGATTAACTTTAGTTGACCAAACTAAGTTCGAACTAAGGTACTCGTAATGTAAAAATCTTGTAGGGCTAATGCAAGTTTGTTGTCCACTTTAAAACTCTCCTTTCTATTGTCATTGTGATATAGAACCTACTAACGAGTTTTTAATACTACACTCGGTTACCAATAAAAGCAAGTGTTGCAGATTTTTTTATATTATACTAAATGAAATAAATTAATTTATCAGATTTTTTTTCAATTACGCGTTCTGAAAAGATGAATAAAATATTTAAATGATTTCAGTTGTATCGCAATTTAACAGTACTTATTTTATATTATGTTATGATTTACGTGTGTGTGTAACCGACATTGGTGTCAAATTTGAAGCTGCCTGGCATTCGACTTCAAAATCAAAATCAAATATTTATTCAGTAATTAGGCCTTTGCAGGAACTTTTACACGTCAATAATTATAGTGTACATTACGTGTAATGTTTGTTTATATTTAAATTATAATTTTTTTGTTCAAAAGCTACCGATACTAGCGTTTCGCAACGACCACTGCTGAGAAGAAACGCCGATAGAAACTCATTTACACAGTATTGGTCGCCTACGCGCTAATTGATGACTTGACGACCATGTACTCGTATCTAATTATGACAGCCAACATTGTGCTCACTAAAATGTCCAAAGCTCCAGACTGATGGTGGTGGTAGAACCAACAGCTTAACGTGTTTTCGGAAGCACAGAGGTGCTCGAGACATTTTAATGCCACTCGTAGTCGGTCACCCATCCAAGTGCGGACCACACCTGGGATTACATTTATTGCACAAGCGCTAATAATACTTATACCCACCCAGCTAAAGAACTCCTCGACAGTAGTTTAAATGTCTTTTTTTTAATAATCTGCCGTGAGGTTTGTGCCGGCAGAGTAGAAAAGGGCCACTCCAAGTCTTCCCGTGGATATCGTAGAAGGTGAAATAGGAAACACAAGCTAATCGATAAACATCAATGGAACCTCTCCAACCCGTCTGGCCAGCGTGGAGAGTGTAGGCTAAATCTTAATTATAGGCTCTGGTAGTACAAACAGAGAGTGCTCCTGCAGTGGAGACTAAAAGAAAAAGACCTGATGATAAATATATTAATAATTATAATAAATTTAGTTTTATCTGTTTATGAATGTATGATGCTTTTTTATTGCTAGCTTTAGCGGCACTAGCAAGATAGCGGCACTTTGATGTTGAGATGAACTAATAGACACGCAGGCTTTGATCTGGATAGATATGAAGAGCTATTGCCACTTTACACCTGTTTCTAGATTTTGCTGATTATTTTGCTCACGCAATGTTTTTTTTGACAGAACTTGATTTTCAAATGTTGACGAAACATGATTTTTAATGTGAAAAGAATCATAACTCTAACTGTAATTTAACTACTTGTCTTACTTGACTAATAAACTGGTTTTGTTTTTTTGACGTGACAACGTCTTAAATTAGGTTGCGGCTGGGAGTCACTTATGAAAAAGTGTAACGCTCGGTAACGTTACGATGAGTCACCGAACGAGAGAGAGGCCCGCCGAATGCCTTGCGTCTCTCTCCCACTCAACTATGATCGGTCTGCCGCCGTTGTCACGTAAAATCTTCGCCCGTAAAACCGACTTTACAGGCAACCATTTTTGACGTGACAACGTCTTAAATTAGGTTGCGGCTGGGAGTCACTTATGAAAAAGTGTAACGCTCGGTAACGTTACGATGAGTCACCGAACGAGAGAGAGGCCCGCCGAATGCCTTGCGTCTCTCTCCCACTCAACTATGATCGGTCTGCCGCCGTTGTCACGTAAAATCTTCGCCCGTAAAACCGACTTTACAGGCAACCATTTTTTTTTTATTTCGTTATATTTAGAGAAGAAAAAACTTCTAAAAATAATGTATCAGATTTCCGTTTATCAAATTTTGTCAAAAAGAAATAGGTAAGATTTGATTTAAGTGTGATTCAAAGTTCAAAAAAGAAAATTATAAATCATTTAAATTTTCAATGAAATAATTTTTAATTTAAAATTTAATTTCGACCAAAGAGATATAATTCTAATAGTTATATTGCGCTTGCATCGAAATATATTTTCATATCAATACCAGTTATATAACGGCTACAAAGGCCTGATCTTCTATATCCTTAGTTACCCTTATGATCGATTTATTACCTCCTGTACAATCGTGACCCAAAACCGTTCCAATAAAAAGGTACAGATAAGCGCAGGAAATAAAACATCAAAGTACAGATAAGAAATGTTTAGAGTGCTCTATTTGTACGCACTATTACGTCTAACTTATCTATTGGCTGAAAATAGACCTTAAATTATAAAGAGTAAGGTGTAATCAAAGTTGTAGTTTTAGACGTGCCTGTTACCTTTGATACAAGCAGTGCATGTCAATCATGACTGTCAAAATAGGTCGATGTTGTAACAAAGACCTTTTTATAGGGATCGAACTACTTCAAATTTTGTACGTATACTGTACCTATGGTATACATACAAAGAAGACTACATGATGTAAGACTTCGACCATTATCGAAGATGTAAGATTACTTGATATTAGTGAAAAAAATTGAGACATAATAAAGTAGTGGCTCTGTGAGCTGTAAACCTCGCGACTCACCCCCACCTGTTGAAGTTTATCGGATAAAAAAGTTGTTCAGAAAAAAAACTTGCGTATTAATAAGGGTAACAAAAAAGTATTATGAAATATTTGAAAATTTTTCGAAATGGGTGAAATACGATTGTTTTAAAGTTTGAAACCCCCATATCTCCGCCATTTTGAAAAATTTCCAAAAACTGAATCAATAAAAAAAAATTATATAATTATCGAACCTGTTTATAAAATTTCACGAGAATCGGTTGTGAAATGCGACCTGTAGGCGAGAACACACCGACAGACAAACTGACGAATAAAAGCATTTTTGGTCATTCTCGAAACTGAGACGCTTCGCTCGCTTCGCTTGCTTCGCTCGCTCGGGCAAATAATTTTTATAATACTCGTACTAACTTAATTTGCAAGTGCTATTTTTCAACGGAAATTCTTTGTTTTATCTTTTATGTGAAAGTAGGTATTATCACAGAATAAATAATACTAACGTACAGAAGTCTCACTCAGCAAAGAAATTCAAAGAAATATCTACTCAATGTGGCTAGCGATATGGTTTACTTTAGCTCACGTCAGAACTCAGCACTTTCATTCTTATTACTCTGGACAAACGATTCCTATAACTGAATTTATCACCCGGAGGGGCCGCCTGCGCGCATAGTAATAATGTAGGTACATTTTCGATACCTAAACGGGGAGTGACACAGGCCTGGTATTATTCAGGGATAAGAATAGCTTTTAAACAGAATACTAACATATCAATAGCACTTTTCCTACAATCAATCATGTACAAGAGAAAACATTTATTACTAATTGAGTATCCTACTTTCTAAACACCTATTAAATCTCACGACTTTTCATCTGAGATAGCCAGGTTGAGTTTAATGCAAATTATAGAGTAACCTTTACTATATTCGAAGTAGTAATAAGCATTTTTTAGGGTTCCGTATACAAAGGGTGCCAACGGGATCCTATTACTGAGACTCCGCTGTCTGTCTGTCTATCACAGGGCTCTATCTCTTGGCCGCTATAACAACAAAAACTAAAAATAAGATAAAGTTAAAAATTATACGGGTCGTCATACAAGAAACGTGTTTTTTTTCAGCGTTTTAATACATTCGATTCCGTATAATGTTCTAAAACGCTGAAAAAAAACACAAGTCCTGTGACAGACAGACAGCGGAGTCTCAGTAATAGGATCCCGTTGGCACCCTTTGTATACGTTGTTGCATGTATGAGTCCGACTTGCACTTTAAAAAAGGCAAATAAATAGCTAAATCTTATATTGACTCCCAATTCAAAAACGACTTTGATACAAAATTATACAAATCCATATAAGACTTCGTCAAACAATTTCGTTGTTAATGAAATTTAAAACAAACCAGAATTCTTTAACAAGAAAGCATTGCAGATCAAAAGCTAAGGATAATTCATGAGCCATTGAATTCCTTATACGGATCAACTCGAAAGTGATCCCAAAAATGTGGTCAGTGTATGTCCAAAAACAGACACAATCGCTGCGATCCAGTTTCTAATGGTGCCTCTAGACATGCGAAGAATCGCATACTCAGAATGTCCAAGCGGCATGTGAGTTTAAATTTTTTGAATCGATAGTGTTTATGTTGAGTATGTGAAGATACCTTTACAAGGCGGCTTGAGATCAATACAAAAAGTACCTACTTGTTCTGCTAAACTTGGATAGTGGATATTTAGAATCGGAAATGCATCTGATAGCATGAGCAATGGTGTATGTGGTTGGTTCTCAGGGAATTAAAAACGACTTTTCAAAAATGTGAGCGGAAAAAGTTGGATTAGATTAATAAAGAAATTGTACTCACCATCTTACATCAGATCTCTCAGAATTTCCGCAAGATTACTCTCAAGTAACAATTTTAGTAGGTAGTGGAATTATCACAAATAGGTTCTAAGGTAAAAGCACCTAACTCCACTGTGTTTTCACCCTGAAAAGAACATGAAAATTAAGTACCTATTGTTATCGGAAATGTTAGGTATTTATCTTATTTTTAAAAAAAGCGGAATATTGTGCTATTTCTAGAACCCCTCGGAATAGGATGCCTTTACCTTAGAAATTGACTGACATTCTACAAGTGTCTGTCTAACAGTCGTCGTCGTCGTCCCCCACCCCCATTTCTGTCTAAAAAGACAGTTTGTGCGATACTGTTCTATATATGTATCTTCATTATCGTGATAATATAATATAATATTATACGAGTATGTCCATTATACCTCAAGAATCTTCTCTTTTGAAGGTGACCAACTTTATGCATGAGAACTCTAATTTCTAAACTACCTGAACTCTATCGATATCTCGTCAACATGCGTAGCTAAAAACATGCCATTGCCTGGTCGGGGTCAGCAACAAAATTAATGTTCACAATCCTACGAGTCGGCCACCTGGCCTGTTGTTTAAACACGTGACGAAGTTGACTTTTATAGTTCTTGTAAGTTATTGTTGCGTGCAATAATAGGAGATTAAAACATCGATGGCGGTAAATTAAGAAAAGCCACAGAATGCATATTTATTGTGTCAGACAGAATATGGTGAGTAAATGGTTTTTTTACGTGCGGATATCGGGTGCTAGATGCTACACTGTGGACTGGGAAGATGCAAAAAATATCAAACTAGAAATTTATCAAAATTTAATCAAATCAAGCTAGGTTATTTTCAGCTAAATGTTTGACCTTCCTATACGAGACGATTTCTGCCTTTTACTTTTCTTCTTCCGTGAACGACTTTCTTTGTCTTCATATTCTTCAAAATAACATTATTATTTTCAAGCGTTGTATAGGGCAATGAAGTTGGCATTGTAAAGTTAACGAGATAAATGGCGCATTCATTACTTTCCCATTTCACTGGCAAAGGATCATAGCAAATTGCGAAAAAAGGTAGATCTTTGCTTAGCATTGGATCTGGTCAGATTCTAGTTATGAGGATGGTAGCGTAGCAGAAGTAGCTTAGAAGCACATTACAAAGACATTGCAGATATCAAACGATAATGACGATGAGGTGCCAAAACTTTACACATCAACACCTTTTTTTTAACGTTTATTTACGGATATCATTACATTACCAACACGACGCAAAATAGAAAGTGTATGAAAACAGACTAAATTCTCACATTCAAGCCATTGTATGTAAACAATG
Source organism: Acrobasis repandana (assembly GCA_963576875.1). Classification (NCBI taxonomy): domain Eukaryota; kingdom Metazoa; phylum Arthropoda; class Insecta; order Lepidoptera; family Pyralidae; genus Acrobasis; species Acrobasis repandana. The sequence goes on from OY756223.1 coordinate 19,086,598, forward strand.
CCTAGTTTCAGTACTACTAGCCGTGTCATTGCAAATAAGTATATTACAGAAAACAAATCGTTTATTATACTACTTGAGAGTAGGAGAGACAAGAAATATCTTAAAAACTGTTGAAATAAGAAGAGGGAAGATAATTGGACTAGAAATAAGACATGACAATCGCTTAAAAATAAAAGTAAAAGGAAAAATAAAAAGGAGACGAGGAACAGGAAGACCAAGGATAAAGTTTTTCAAACAAATTAAAGAAAATTCAGAACTAAGGTCCTACCAGGACAGAACAATGTGACAGAGAGAAGAGAGGAATGGAAGCATCTCCACTTATCTCCACCGACAAGAGCAAGCTCTTAAAATACAAGAAGTCCCAATACAGCCAGTGAGGCAGCTGACAAGTGATATCGAAATATTAAAAGATATTAGCTATCATGATCATATATGATAAAAAAAAGATTTTTGAGCTCAAATTGAATGAAATGTTAAGTTGGTCCCTATCTACCCGTAACTGTTGTTGCGGTTCTTACTTAAATGTTAGGTCACAAGTGCAAAAGTTGTAGGCTTATGACCTAAAAACTTTATTACTTAGGAAGGGACTTAAAAAGGCTGATATGATGAAGTTCAAAGGTCATCACAGTACGAGTACAGTTATATAACGTGTTAATGAACTAACGCGAAACCTCTTAGATGGTACCTCAGCCCATGAAACTGAACAACTTTTTTTTTACAACATTCCCAAAATGGCAAAAATAAAATTCAGATTTTCATACAAATTGGCTCGATCAGCTGATCAGTTTGTATAAAAATTCAAATTTTTTTTTGGGTTTTGTGTACGTTGTAGAACAACAGTTGTTCAGTTTCATGGGCTAAGGTACCATCTGAGAGGTTTTGCGTTAGTTTATTAACACTTTGTATATGTAACTGCGAACGCTCTGTGATGAGGATCAGGAACGAACTTAACTAGCTAATAATAATTAGACTGATCACTTCTTCTAATCTAAAAATAGTTCTACAATGGTGTATTTCACTACCTTCCTTATTTTGTGTTCTAGCATGTCACAGATATTCACCTCATTACCTTATAAAGATGTTTAAGATAACATTCGCAGAAATGAGGATTATTTTACACGTTCGTTATCTTGACATCTCCATATTTGGACATTGTATTGTATCTTTGTTGGTTTCACACGAATTGTTCAAGATAATATTTGTAATGGATAGGTACCTGTATTCTTTATTCATAAATACTTTATTTTTTCACATAAAAAATACTTAAGTACCTAATAAAATCTCGTCTTTATTTTTGAAGGGATAGACATAGGTAAACTTCGTAATACCAGGCCTGTGTCACTCCCCGTTTAGGTATCGAAAATGTACCTACATTATTACTTTGCGCGCAGGCGGCCCCTCGGGGTGGTAAATTCAGTTATACGAATCGTTTGTCCAGCCAGAGACATAAGGATGAAATTGGCATGCACTGGATGTCTAGGTATCTATACAAAAAGGTGCTGAGTTCTGACGTGAGCTAAATTAAATCGTATCACTAACAACGTTGAGTAGATATTTCTTTGAATTTCTTTGCTGAGTGAGACTTCTGTACGGAGTATTAGTATCTATTCTGTGGTCAAACTTAAAGAATAGGCGAAATTGCGAATTATAAAGGCTTATAAAGTTTATCACTATTTTGATTTATTTTCTCCACCTTCTCGCCAATTTGACGTCACGCTAGAAGCCGGGCGGTAAAATCGAATATATGTAGATGAATGTTCGAGGAAAAAGGCAATATAATAGGCATGATGACTGAAAAATTATTTTTGGCCCATCGGTTACATTATTAAAAAATATTATACACACATTTTTTCTTTTCTCTGAGAAACCATAAATGACGAAGATCTGCGCATTCAAATTACACTTACTAATTGCTGGAACTTAGATACTCTATATCTTAGATACTCTGTATCTTTGTTAATTTTTACTTTTTTGATAAACTGAAAAATATGGTTACATTATTTTTGGAACTAACTAACTAAATTAACGGACTTATTAGAATAATACTTTTCTGTACCTAGTCATCATCCCTATTGATTTGCGTCGGCTTTGTTGTTTGACAAAAACCGCCGAACCGACAATGCCGGTCCGAATAAGTGTGTAGCAACCCTAACTTTGTCATGAAACTTGAGACCTTTTCCTGGATAATGCAGAAATAATAATTCAGCACAAACTACCATTCCAGTGAATTAATTTATATTCCATAACAATGTCAAGATCACTATCATTGTTCTCTTTATCGATTGCAAAACAATAGAAACATACTGTATGCTGAATACAAATATATTTTTAAATTATTTTCTCACTTCGTGTTAGTATGTCAATAAAGATTATTATGTACAACTAGTATTTACTTTCACTAAGTAGTTGTTTAATTTATTTAAACTTTATTAGCCGAAAAAGTTACAATAAAAATATTTTAAAAAAAGTTTTTTTTTTTGAACATTTTGAACATATTTTTTATAATTTTTTAGATCGGTAAATTTGAAGTTATTTAGGATTACAGGCAAAAATTGACAATTCCTACTACCACTACGGTTAAACTTTTGAAACAAATACATTTAATAGTTCTTTACCTATAAATTACAGGAAATTCTACGAGAAGTACTTGTACGTAACCCTTTTCACGCGAGTCCAACTCGCGCTAAACCTGTTTATTTTTGAGAAGTATTTTATAATATGCAATAACAAAATTAAGCACTGGATAAAATTATCCTATCAGTATATTTAATTCAGAAAACAGCAGTTACAATGGACTGAAGTTACCGTAAAAAAAATAAAAAACATTGCACATTAAATGGTACAGTTACAGGCAACCGTGGTGCAAGGAGAATTGGAGATGTTTGACAAAAACAGGTAAGCCGCTGAAAAAAATATTAATAAATAAACTCTACGTACAGCTGATAAATAAACTTACATATGCCTATAAAATTACATATTACATTTATAGATATAATGAAATACCAAACCGTGACGTGACGTCATAGTTACTAAATCTAAAATCACGTTCAAAATGGATATCATCGATGACAAGCGACATTATTTTGAGACTTATTTCTATTAGTACAAAATATAATTTACTTTTGACCTAGGATTCTTGAGCGTTATATGGATGTTGTTGAATACGTTTTTTCGCATCATCATCCCAGCCTTTATTCTGCCCATCTGAGCATAGGTCCCTCTTCGTTGACGCCATCCATCTCGGTCCTTTGCTGCTCTCATCCAGGTGCGACCCGTGACTTTGATTATGTCGTCAAAACATCGCATGGACAACACCCGACGCTTGCCTTTCCCGTTGTGAGCCACTAATGCCACCATTCAGTCTTGTGTCTTGCTCCATCTGCCATTACTCCATCGGGCCATTTTGATTTTGATGCGAACATCCTCAAAAAATTGTGTAGACAATATTATAATAATATTATTATCGAGAACTTACGCGTTATAGCGAATATAGGTCAAAGAGTCAGATTAATAAAAATAAAATAAACGGGCAAGTGCGATTCAGACTCGTACATGAAGGGTTCCGTACCACCGTACAATGTTTTAAAACGCTGAAGAAACACGTTTCTTGTATGACGACCCCCTTTAATTTTTACCTTTATTTTATTTTTAGTATTTGTTGTTATTGTGGTCATAGTAATACATAATTGGTAAAAATTTCAAGTGTCTAGCTATTACGGTTCAAGAGATAGAGCCCTGTGACAGACGGACAGACAGACGGACAGACAGACAGACAGATGGACAGACGGACAGACAGCGGAGTCTCAGTAATAGGGTCCCGTTTGCACCCTTTGGGTACGGAACCCTAAAAACACTATAATAATTCAACACATAACCAGAACCAAACAAAAAGTAGGTGTCAATAATATCGAACTACGTAGTTTACCGGCACATTACACCACGGCAATTGTTTCTGATTACAGAGTAATGCAAAATGTAATGATTTTCTGAATCATCGTAATCATAGAGTGGGGCCTATGTTTACGCTTGAGCTGTAAACTGTGCGGTGTTTTGTGAATAAAATTATAATGTTGTTTTTTTCTTTTTCAGGTATGTTACATCAATATTTATTCACCAGACCAAAAGACAATATAAAAGGTAGAGTTAAGTTTTTTTTAGCTTGTGCTCATAAGTTCTTATGTGCACGATGTGCATCACTATCCCACAAACTATACATTTTTATGGTACGCTTTACGAAAAAAAAGCTATCATGTGTTTAGACTTTGAAATTGATTTGTTGATGTGTTATCTTTATATCTTTCACTAAACTTTACCCAATAAGTACCCCCTCCCCGAAGTAACACAATTTATTAGGATTGACCTTTTATTTATTTATTGTGCCTAATATTTTAAAAGGAGACACATCCTTCGTGATCGCAGACAGACTGCCAAAAATTAAACACCCATTAAGGCCGTAGCTGAATTTTCCGGGGTCCAGTCTATTTAAAATAAATCATATAGAAAATAACTAAAGCATATATTTTGTGGACATATAGCTAAACATAACTCCATCTGCACTCCAGTCTGCCTGTGATCACGAAGGATATAACTCCTTTGAAATGTAAGGCACAACGAATAGATAAAAGGTCAGTTTAAAATAAAAGGAAAAGGAAGGTCAGTTGAAAAAAAGATAAAAGGTCTAAGCTAAGTCCCGGTATTACATCAATCATGTTACTTGGGGGAGGGGGGTACTTGTTGGGTAGGGTTTAATGATAGATAACACATCAAGACATAAATCTAAAATACATATTATCTAATTTTTAATGATAATGATACTTATCGCTACACTGTTGTATATCGTATTTATCATCCCTTATTATGTTATTTGCACGGCCATAAGTATGATATAATATCTCATTTAATTTGACAGAGTTTTAAACTATGAATTAATTATTTATCATATCACACACATAACACGCAAGACCTTGGCGCATTCTGATCAAAGTTAAATATATTTTTTTATTATATTTTGACCATGTTGTTATTACTCATTTCCTTACAAGGTAAAGTTTTAAATTTTATTATTAATTTCAATAATGACTACGTGTAGTTATCAGTAATAACAATTTAGTTAAAACAATTTATAGAATCGTAAAATAATATCGAAATGATTATTAAGGAAGCTTATGCATATTCAATGAAGTTTAATCATGCATAAAAGTAACAACTTTTAATTTAATCGCACGAACAAATAAGTTCCTTTGATAACTGACTGACTGACAAAATATAAAACTGACAATTATAAAAGTCATATTAAAATTGTTATAAATATGAAATGTTAGATTGGCCTGTTGAACACCTAGTAGCAAAAATGTAAACTTAGAACTTTAAACTGGTTTTTAGTGAAATATTAATGGGTTTGTGAAAGAAAAATAAAGACTTATTTTATTAGGTATAGGTATTAGGTATAATTTTATAGGTTAGCCATGCGGTTCCCGGCAGAGTAGAATATGACCACTCCAAGTCTTCCCGTGGATGTCGTAGAAGGTGACTCAGAAAACACAAGCTAAACAAAGCTTATACTCATAAATATCAGTGAGAACTCTACGACCCGTCTGGCCAGCGTGGAGAGTGTAGGCCAAGTCCTCTAACTGCTCTGGCCAAGTATGGCTCTGGTCAGAGAGGGTCGTGCTCCTGCAGTGGAGACTAAAAAAGACCTGATGATGATTCGGTATAAAATAAAAGGAACGATTGCTTACTAATTCAAGATCATAGTCAGTTAAGTGAATGGAAAAGGTGCGGCATTATACCGTTAAATAATACTATCGACAACTATTTATGAATGAAATATTTTACTAACCCATTGACAAAGTGGTTATCGCGTAACCTCTGTCCTAGGTTCGTCTAACTGGGTCAGCTGTTCGACGACTTAAAGATAAGTTCATTGAAATAGTTTTATGTATATAATAGCTGGCTGCCCGGGGCAACATGCTGGCTCGCAGATTTGCACGTTGCACAGTACCGGTTAAAATAACGCTTTTCAAAGCGTACTGCCAGTCTTTTTACACGTGCAGTCTATGAGTCAGTTATACGGCTCGGGCATACAGCGACTTGCGAGTCTATACAACAACGCTTTCAGGGCGCTGTTAGGGATGCCGTGGCGGTGTAGTGCGTCTGGAAGCGCACACTGATGGTTTCTCAGCCATTATGAGAAAGAGATGTGCTTCCATAATGACGCGCCTACGCTGCAGCTCTAACAGCATCTTGAAGGTGTTTATAGACAGATGGGACACTCCGATGTCGGGCAGATGGATACATCTCCATAATCCTTGTTACTAACAATAGTTTTTAAGCAATCAATGTTACTAACCCGATATGGATAATATGGATATGGTCTGAATTACATTTTATTATTATTATTTATATATTTTATTAGCTTTATTGATTCTTCGATGACCCGGAAGGACTCGTTAGTACTTCGATATGTGACCACAAGTTGCATAATATGATTTTACTGAAGCCCTTCATAGACGGGAATATATAAAACATTATCATCATTATACCAGCCCTTTCTAGCATAGGCAGAGGCCTATGCTCAGCCACAGAAGGCAGTAAGAGTATTACATACAGAACGGAATCTCCTAAAGTACGCGCAATATGCGTCCCCGTTCTCCGTCTCCGCACCTGTCCCTCGTTCTTGTGCCGCCGTGTGCCGCCGTGCACAAGTCACTGCGTGTTCGCCCGCTCTCGGCCTGAGCCAAAGCGAGAGCGGGTGAGAGGTGCGGAGACGGGGAAGGGGACGCGTATCGCAAAGGACCTTAGGAGATTCTGTTCTGTATGTAATACTTTTCTTACTGTCTTCTATGGCTCAGCAGTAGGCGGCGAAGGGAGCTTCGTCCACGCCACCCATCTCGGTCCTGTGCTGCTATCATCCAGGTGGGACCCACGACTTCGATTATGTCGTCAAATATTATCTATAAAACATAATATACCTAGTCATATAATGCGGTTCAGGCCCCGTGTGGTTCCGAGTCAGAATAGGACTACTCCATCTCTTCCTGTGGATGTCGTAAGAGGAGACTAAAGGACTTAAGCACAAACATCTTGTGCTACAATTGCATTCCCAAGGAGGGTTAACGTCGGGCGGCGGCTGGTTGTAAAACTTTTCGTACAAATACATTCCCAAAGAGGGTTGACGTCAGGCAGGCGGCCGGTCGTTAAATTACAGACGAATCATTTTAACTGTACCGGCATTATCTTTTCCACTTCACAAGGTCTTTGGCATCCTTGTGTGACCATTGACGTGCATGTTATAATGGAGAAAATAAAGCAGGAAAGCGCACCGCGGGCTCCGAAGCAGCACAGCTGAGGATGCAACCGGGAACGCGCTTAGATGAAGAAGATACCTAGTAATATAATATTATATACCGAGGCATATTGCTATATATTTTTAATACTATCTTGCGAGTGACCTCACAGCTATATTGTAATATTTATAAGTATTATAAATGTATTTAAAGTAGAAATAACCGTATTAATCGTTGTATGCCTTGCTTCTTCTTCTTCTTCTTATCGAGTCGAAATGGTTACACTGTACCTTCAATTTCAAATCACCTGTGACCAGTATGTGGCTACGGCGATCCCTCTGTCGTATATGCTTTGCTACAAGTATAATACTATCTTCTTCTGCTGCTCGTGCTGCTTCGGAGCCCGGAGTGCGCTTTTCTGCTTTGTCTTCTCCAAAAATATTTTTTTTGTTTTATCTTCATTATCATAGGATATTTATAATATCTCTTAATAATAGTCACTTTGTTATATTTTGCACGAATGTTGACGTCAAATCGTTACTTACAGCTTACTTTATGCCGCTTCCTAGGCGCTAGTGCAGAAGAATATGCATATCAAGGGTTTTACGAGCAGCCTGCCTGACGTCAACCCTCTTTGGGAATGCATTTGTGCGAAAAGTTTATAAACCAACTTTTGACGAAGTTAATATTTTTACTCATAATCTAAAAGATAATGAATACGCCTTCAAAGTTGCTTTCATCGCTCTCGCATTTCACCTCGCTTGTAAATCATTAACACCTTAAGTAGACCGCTGATCAGTGCCAGTGATTGGACAACAGGAATCACGGGTTTAAGTGAGTAGAAACGGGCGATTAATAGTAATTCAAAAAATATAATGGTAGGTACCGAATAAAAAGTAAGGCTGAAAAAGAATAACTTTTTGGAAACTTTGACACGGACATCTGATTTACAAATATGCCACTTTTTATTGTTATACTACGGTACAAAAATAGAAGAGAATGAACTCTATACAGGGTTACTGGTATCTAACGCATAACCTTTTTGGTGCAAGTTCAGTCCATGATACTGACCTACTTTTCATAAAAACCAATATCGAAAAACGAAAAAATAATCGGCTTCTTTTTTTTTCGTTTTTCTATAATGGTTTTTATGGAAAGTAGTTCAGTATCATGGACTGAACTTGCACCAAAAAGGTTACGCGTTAAATACCAGTAACCCTGTATATTTATTATAGTACTTGCGAAAACTATGTTATATATAAAGCATGTTATTGCGTCCATGACATCGTTACAATCCTACGAAAATAATGGCTTCCAAGAATTCGGATATAAATCATAAGACATCATTCATACAAAATTATCATTTATTTATCTATAATTTACGAACTTCGTCCTTGTTGGTGGAGTAGTTTTCATGTCTCCCTCTCTTGAGCCATCCTTTTGACCTCCTCATACGACACGGAGTCAACTTTTTTCTTTACTTGATCTAAAATCTTCGGATTTCCCTCTACTGGCTTCTCTTCTACCTTTCTTGTTGTTCGTGCCGTATGTAATGACAAAACATCTTTCCTTTTATAACGTCGATTGGTTGTAAATTGTAACATTTCTCATTAACTAGATTAAGCAATTTGTTTGTCTTTTTCTCTATCCAACCTATATTAATCTGTCTTTCTCTCTCTCTCTCTCCCATCCCAGCGTCCCAGTTGCATCCTCAGCTATAATGCTGTGAAACCTGGGAAATCTGTAGAATATCAAAATGTTTATATCTTAAACTATTCAGTTTTTATAATACACGAAATGATTATTCTATTAGTCATCACGTCCTTCTGAAGCTTGTATCGCATATTGATGTGTTGTAACACACGAGTAAGTTTCACTAACATGTTGACCTAGAAACGTAAAACAAAGACTTTGTCATCGTATACATTCATAGGAAAAGGGAATTGGCCTATGGCAACTGACTGTTTTATATTCAAGGCATAACATGATAAAGTCTGTAAAGTATGATGTTTGAAAATATCATAAAAAGTATGTACAATATGGTAACAAAAACAATATCCATTTATTTTCTTTCAATTCAATTCATTTTATTCATAGCAAAACACTTATTGCGTCGAACATATACAAAAACAAAACACATTACAAATAAGATAAAAACATTAAAATATCAGACGGAAACCAAATCATTGCATGTCCAAGTCATTACATTAATAATTAAGAATAAATAACAATAATAAAAAATCCCAAAAATTATAATTTATAAAATGTCAAAATACTAATTTTATCTCATTATTTGCGGTCCTTATCACGTTCATATTCCTCAACAGAGTAATAACACTTCTGGAGCAAAAAGCATTTGAGTTTCTTTTTAAAGATTGATAACTTGTTGATTGTTTTAAATTCAATTGGGAGCTTGTTATAAAGACGAGTAGCTTGGAAACGAGCACTATGCTTCAAAATTTCTAATCTAGGCAAGTCTGTGTTATTTTTAAGGGGAAGGTCCTTCCTTCTGGTAGTAAGTCTTAACTCTCTCTCCTGAACCGTTTCAAACCTTTCTGGGTGCTTGACCACGTCGCATAGTAACACCAGTATGTAGAGACATGGGACCGTTAAAACTCCCAGTCTACGGAAATAGTCTCGACAGGACTCAATCTGCGATAGCCTAAAAATTACCCTAATTGCCCTCTTCTGCGCTGATAAAGCTTTATGAATATTATACTTGTAGCTGTTACCCCAAAGTTTAATACTGTAACGCAATCGTGAGTCTACTAGGGCACTATAGGTCATTTTTAATTGTTCGATCGTAGCCACATCTCTTAAACTTCTTAATACGTGGCAAGCGGAACTAATATTATTTGCGACATTCTCAAGCTCTTTCTTCCAGTTAAGCAAAGAATCAATTACAACTCCCAGAAACTTCACATCTTTAACAGCTACAAGGCTATCATTGTCCAATTTGGCTTCTATAGCGTCACTACTTCTACATGTCGATTGGAACAACATTACATTGGTTTTCTTGGAGTTGATATTTAGATCGTTTTTACGAAACCAAGACGAAAAAGCAGCTAGAGCATTATTTATGTTACGGTTTAGTTCCCTTAAATTATCAGCCGCAATTATTGCATTAGTATCATCTGCAAAAAGTATGAGTTTGATATTTTGTACCTCAGCAGTCATATAATTTAGTAGATCATTTATAAATATTACAAACAGCAGTGGCCCTAATATTGAACCTTGTGGCACACCTTTTTTTAGACTTACAATCGAGGACTTATGTGTGATTTCTTCATTACCACTTATACCTTTTATCTCGACATATTGTTTCCTGTTATTTAAGTAGCTCCTTATAAGACCCAACTGTTCGTTTCTTACTCCGTAGTGATCGAATTTACATAGCATGATAGCATGGGTAATATTGTCAAAAGCACCAGTTAAATCCAGATACACTCCAGCAGTTCTCTTATGTTTATTTAAAATTACAACGACTTCGTCTATCAAAGCATCTATTGCTTCAACAGTACCAACATCCTTTTGATAACCGTATTGTCTCTTATCTAGTATATTGTTACCCGCGAAATGATCTACTAGCCTAGACTTTATTAATTTTTCAAAAATTTTCGACAAAACTGACAATAAGGATATGGGCCTATAGTCCTTTGCATTATTTTTGTTTCCCTTTTTGAAAATAGGAATTATTTTCGCAACCTTGAGTTCATCGGGAAAGATATTTTTTGTAAAACAATCATTGAAAATATTGCTCAGAGGCTCGGCTAGAATATCTATATTTTCTTTAAGGATAGATATTGGTATATCATCATATCCACATGAGTTCTTTTGTGTCATGCCCATCACAAGTTTCTTAACTTCAGTTGAGGTCACCTTTTTCCAGCGGAGCTCTCTCTTAACTCTTGGAGTATGCTGTCTTAGTATTGTGATGGCTTCGCTGCAATTGTCACTATTAATAACATTATTACTGTCAAATTGTTTGGAGAATACTTCCGCGACTTCCTTTGGATCATCTACGATTTTGTTATTTACTTTAAGAGAGAACTTATCTTTATGGCTGTTTTTGCTTTTGTTCCTATGCCTATTTACAACTTTCCAGATAGCCTTAGACGAGTAATTTGACTTTTTAATTTCATTCTGAACAGAAAGATTTTTAGCCAGTTTAATTAATCTACGATAGAGACGTAAGTATTTCTGACGATAAATTATAATAGATTGGTCATTTAAGTGACTGTCAGCCGTACTTAAAAATCTCTTCATGCGACTCGACACTTTTAATCCTTTTGTTATCCAATGTATAGTATTTCTTTTATTTAAGTTAATCTTCTGTCTATTCAAAACATATGACTCATGAAAGACTTTAGTTAAATTATTTATAAAGCATTCTGGGCTTTCGATATTTTGACTCCTCTCAATAAGTTTTTTCCGGAAAATGGTATTATTTTCTTCACTAAAATTTCTGCGGTAAACCCAAGTACATTCCTTTTTAACTTGTTGCTTGCTGTTAATCAAAGGAGTAGTCACCTCACATAGAAGAGCGACATGACCATCTGATAAGCCATTATCGTCCAAGGAGCAATTTAAAATGTCATCGCTGCTAAGGTTGGTTATTATATTGTCTAGACCAGATTGTGTATTTCCACGTTTAAAAGTAACACAGTTATATAAACATTGAAAATTATAGCATTTTAGTAAGTTATTAAAGTTATTGAGATCATCTCCATCTTTAAGCACGTCTATATTAAAGTCACCGCAAATAATACTTCTTTTATCGAATAAGAAATCCAGTAAAATTTCTAATTTTTCCATAAAGGGCTTTAGAGTTATACTTTGTGGTGTTCTATAGCAACATACTATATAAAGATTAGTTACTACGTCCTTTATACCACATATTTCAAAACAATCACATTTATATAATTTTTCACAAAATACTAACTCTTCAGTAAGACGGTCATTTAGACCTAATATCAAGGTTCCACCTCTCTTTTTACATTTTCTTACGTTATACGCACTAAGATTATAATTACTTAAGGTAAATAAGGAAACATTAAGTTTTGTAAGGAAATGTTCACTTATACATAAGAAGTGTGGCTTTTTGTCATTTAATGTATTCAAATAGATCTCTAAATCGTCCTTTTTAGATGTTAAGCCACATACATTTTGATTAAAAATTCTCACATTACATTTTACAGATGTTGATATCTTAGTCAAATTATTAATTTCCGTTTCATTCGTAGTCACGAAAAAACGTGTCCTTCGCCTTACTTGTTTCCTGGTCCCCGAAAAGTGAAATAAGATCAGCCAAATCGGTAAAAATCGTTTTCATCGCCAAACTGTTAGGACGTCCAGTATAAGAGTTAAACATCTTAGTGGAATAATCTAGGTTCTTATTACTATCGATAAGGTAAGCATATTCATGTCGAATGTTGTCTAAATACAGAAGATTGTTAAAGCTTTCTATGCGACTATTAAACAAAACATTTGTGCTAGAATTTTTATAGGTAGGTAAAACAATAATAACATTTGTATGTTGGATAGACAATAGTTTTTGACGAATGGAATTAATCATGCAGGGAATGTTATTCGACACCGTAAAGTCATTGTCACCAATAAATACCACACAGAAATCATCCAACGTAAAATCTTGCAGTTTAGTCTCAATCCCGGCAAGCAATTGGTGTATATGAGCACCAGAGTACATGTAATGGCATATTTGATGTTGATCTAAATATGATTCCGCTAAGTTTAACAAATCTCTACGTTTGAAGTTGCTTAGAATATTTACTCGTGTTTTCTTTGTTCTAAGTAAATTCGCTGGCTGCTCCGTGGTTTCATTGGCATTGCCATGGATTATCGGACTAGGATTTATATTTGTCTCCAAAGATTCATTCACAGCGGACTCTTGTAGTTCTTTTCCTACTTCTATATGAGGCATTGTCTGATTTTTGCTCTTTCGCTTTTTCCTATTTTTCTTTCTACCTGTGGTATTAGTATTTAGACATAGTTTCGTAAGTTCCTCCACCTTCTTCACATATCGATTAATTTCTCGTTTCAGATTACAATTTTCCGATAACATGGACTCTATTTCACCTTCTGCTGATTCAAGTTGAACTCTTAAGTTGGTCACTTCTTCTTTGAGCGAAGCCAGTTCATTTTGAAGTGTGATTTTGTTTAAGTCCAAACAGCTCTTACTCCGTGAGAAACCGCGCGTGGCTTCATTTACTCCACCGTGCTTCTCTTCAGTTCCTGATGATTCGCTGCTCGATGAGGAGTCAATGGAGTTTTTAATTGGAATATTTGCAACATGTCCTTTTTTGCGTGTAGTTACGTTATCACCGCTGTCGATTAAAGATAGTTGCAGTATATCATCTGCACTACTAGCAAGTTGAAAACTGGAGTCTTGTTCTCCAGTTATATTTTTATGCGAGGACGCAGGCGTTGATATTGCTATAATTCCTTTTTTGGCCATTGATTTTGCAGTGCTTGCTGCAATCGGTGTGCTAGACTTTCTGATACATTGGTTACATCTCCAGGTCAATCTTTTTTCCGCGGCCATAAGATCGTATCTTTTCCAGGTGACCTGGGAGCAACCGTCAATGCATAATATTTGTTTACAAGAGGCGCATTTGATAAATTCGTTTTTTTTGCATTTTTTCTTACAAGTATTGCAGATCATATTCCTAGTTTGCATCTTTGTTTCCTTGCCTTGATTCATTTTTGCAGATCGCCGCCCTCAGATTACGTCGGTCAGACTCGTTTGAGGTGCTGCTCCCTTGCGGCTAAATCCCTAGTGCTGCCACCTAGCGGCCATTGCCAACAGACATTCAAGTGCTCCTTTAAAATTATTGAGAATCGGTAAAGTAAATATTTGTAAGTCACAAAAAGTGTTTTTCTAAACACTGCAAGCGGGGCTCGAACTCGGGTCTCTTAAGCGACACTAATAACGCTGGTAACTCGGAGCGTTTACCACTGCGCCAATACGCTGATGACCATTGTGACGAAATTATTTGACGTATGTGGCTAAAGAAGTTGTTGTTGTCGAGTGTTGGGGCGGTTACTGAGTCATACTACACTCGTTTGAACACCACGATAATGAGTCACCTTCACAGTCACAACAGAATAAAACATATTTTCGAAACGTTTCTTCAAATTATAGCTATATTTGCTAGTTGAATAAAAATGTTTTAGCACAGTTCAATAATTAGGATGATTAACTTTAGATTGTTATAACTTTTAACACAATTACAACACTTTTAACATTTATTAGAGCAAAAGTAATCGTAGTACGTTAGAATTATTGCAGCCGCGGCGGGGGCGGGAGGGGGACTGAATCTTATTAATTTATATTAAGGCCATACCTGAATTTTCCGGGATCCAGTGCTGCCCCTATTTTAAAGAAATAATTTCAAAGGAAACGGAGACATCATTTAAAATTTTGCTACTACCAAGCCCTAGATAACCCTTCAAATTAATTTATGTTCTAGTAGTTCGCCGCGAACTTAGACCTCGCGATTTTTTAATAATATTTCAAAAACTACTGAACCGATTTTAATTCCAAACAAAATTAAAAATTCTATTGATATTTCCTATATGCTTACCAAATTTCATCAAAATCGAACCATCGGTTCGGCAGTAATCGCGGAACAAACATACATACAAACAATGTGTTTTCGCCCAACTTGAATTATAGCCCTCGCTCGCTTCGCTCGCACGGTCAACTACTGTTTATAGTTTATAAATGAGAACGTTTAGCTTTACTTACTTTACATTTGCCAAAAGTGACCGTTTTTTGGAAATGAATGAAATTATTTATTTTAAACTAGCTGTGCCCGCGACTTCGTTCGCGTGGTTGTCGGAACGTAATGTTATATAGCCTAAAGCCTTCCTCTATAAATGGACTACCCAACAAAAAAAGAATTATTCAAATCGGACCATTAGTTCCTGAGATTAGCGCGTTTAAACAAACAAATAAACAAACAAACTCTTCCGCTTTATAATATTATTAGTATAGATGAAGTACTCTTAACCAACAACATATTTATTTGAATAAAGATTATATTATTATGTTGATACAACTTAAACAAATTATTTCGACCAAATTAGGTACCATAAAAACGGTTTTTGTGAGTTAATCTTAAAAGATAGACATATACTATCGCGGACTGTTTTTTAGATCATTAAAAGAGCTATTATTCTTTAATACATATTTTTTGTGTATCTTGAACCGTTTTCACGGCGCACGCAACGGAAGGCTTCAAAGATGAAATAATTCCTCCCGTTTTTTACACATTTACCACTATATCTTTACTCCTATTGGTCGTAGCGTGATGTTATATAGCCTATAGCCTTCCTCGATAACTGGACTATCCAACACAAAAAGAATTATTCAATTCGAACCAGTAGTTTCGGAGATTAGCGCGTTCAAACAAACAAACAAACAAACTCTTCAGCTTTATAATATTAGTAAAGATGGGGGCAGCACTTGACCCTGGAAAATTCAGGTATGGTCTTAACAGATATTAGTAAAAAAACTATACCTTTTTACAAATTATTTTCACACACAACCATGTTCCAGACATCAGTTTATATTTATGCCCAAACTCAATAAGAATACTTTAAACAAACCATTGTTAAAAATTGTTATGAGTTCACGACGACTAAAATGGATATCGTTTAATTTACAAAGGAAGAGAAAAAAGTAGTCATATTTAAAAATATTAAAACTCACAGTAACATATTTTTGGGGTCTAATTTACAAGCTTTTAAGTATATTTCACCTGTCCCGTTGTCTGTGTGTCTGTAATCAAATCTTGCAAGCTAAATTAGTCTCACTTCCCATTATTCGATCGAGATGAAACTTCACATACCTATGTAAGTTGAGTGATAATGCAATATTATGGTACCAAAGACCTGATCTCATGATGAAACCGGAAGGTAGCCACGGCATCTCTGTGACTTTTGCATAATAATCTTCCTTTAAATTGCACCACACTAAAAGCGGTAAGGTTAGAGGGTCTGTTTGACAGCGTTTAGAGATTTAATTGAAGTTTTAATTGGCTGAGAGAGGTAAGTTCACTCGATAGACCTCTTTTGATTTTAGAAATTACGTATTTTTCGTATTTGCATATGTATTTACTTAGCGACATTGTTGCTTTCTCTTTTCAAAAGGAAATTGTTAGTGGTGAATATTTTAGTTAGGTAGTGGAGATAGTATCTATTAAGAGTCTGTTACGTCATTTTATTTGATCAAAATAAAACGTTAATAAAAGTAGCAATATGTTTATTTTTAAGTTATACTCCGTAGTCAACGTTTTTTTCGCAATAATTAGAAAAGTTTTTTAAATGCGTAGTCAATTAACATGAGTTATGATATGTAATGTCTATGGCTTAGTTTACATTGCCACGGAATAAAAGCGAATTTTTGAGAAAAACTTTTTATATCATATGAACTCTATGTCAAAGTAGAAATGTATAAAATTGTGTCAACAAAACGAGCTTCCGCGACATTCCGCGGCATATGCGGGAATTCCCGCTAAATTCTTTCTTTATATTAATTTGTACTGTATTTTTCTAGATTTGTGAATTTCTTAAAATTTGCCTCGATAAAATTATTCGACGATGTCATATTCACCTTTTCTTTACTGTGTAAACTCAAAACTCATTATTTACACTCAAATAAACAACAATAACAACAAAGTAAAAGGTTTACACAGAAGCGGTAACGCCCACGCAACATCGTATTTTGGCAAAGATTTGCTTACAAGCTCTCCTTTCAATGGCAGGTTTCGTAACGTTACTCAAGGGCGTTGCCAGCCAATGGACCAGAAGGGGGGGAGGGACAAGTTAATATAACTAACTGAATAGTGATATCACGTCTTCATCCTTAACAAGGTAAAAAGAGACCTGGGACCTTTAGCCCTACACTCTGCACAATGCAGGACCTCAACGAGGCAAATGATAGCAGTCACAAAACTGGTCAAACCCGTTATAAAACAAATTTGTTAATTATTATACAACGAGTTATTGAAACAACGCAAAACCTCTCAGATGGTACCTCAGCCCATGAAACTGAACAACTGATCAGCTGATCGAGTCAATTTGTTGACGTGACAACGTCTTAAATTAGGTTGCGGCTGGGAGTCACTTATGAAAAAGTGTAACGCTCGGTAACGTTACGATGAGTCACCGAACGAGAGAGAGGCCCGCCGAATGCCTTGCGTCTCTCTCCCACTCAACTATGATCGGTCTGCCGCCGTTGTCACGTAAAATCTTCGCCCGTAAAACCGACTTTACAGGCAACCATTTTTTTATTTGTTTGTAATAACTTTATTGTACTTAGAAAACACATAATTAAAGACAAAAATAACATATAGAGTAAATTGACAACGGCGGAATTATCCCATAATGGAATCTCTTCCAGTCTATGTAAAATTTGTATGAAAATACAATTTTTTTTTTTGGTTCTTGATAGTTGTAGAACAAAAGTTGTTCAGTTTCATGGGCTGAGGTACCATCTGAGAGGTTTTGCGTTATTGCATTAACACGCTGTATATACCTAATAGAGTCAGGTGTTACTTTGCGGAAGTACGAAGCACACAAAGTATTCTAGATCAAATAGCATGTAATTTTTATATAGCTGCTCGACTAGACAGACTAAGCATAATGGTAGTGTCTGTGTAGATAAAAAAGGTAATCAAAAGAGTGATAGGTTGCTTTGCTAGACATGATTCAGATTCTTGCTTATTCGGTCTCGATCGGCGCAGGAATAGAAGCAGCTGGTACATTTACGTCTTTTTCTTTTCTTCCAGACAATCCTGGAAGAAAAATACTTTTTTAAAATATATACGGCATCTGCCCTCCCCTGCCCCGCCTTGGCGACGCCCTTGACGTTTCTACACAAGTTTTCATTGATATAATAAGTCTGCGTAGGCGGACTCGAACCTCGGCCAGTCCATTCATGTATTGGGCAATTTACCCACGCGCCTAACGGATTAACCTGCATAGTAAATTATAAGCGTTAATTAATACAAGTGTTTTACCGTAAATTTTATTTAGGGAATGCTAATTTTTGATGGCTGAGGGCTTTTATTGGTTAATGTTATTTATATTTTAATATATCTACTTTGTTTTTATTATCTAAATTGATATTGTTTCTTTATTGTTTTTAGGGTGTGGCCAAAACAGGTGTCAGCATATCTGACATAGCTTGTCTAGCTGAAGCATGCTGAAGACTTTGGGAAATCAAGAAAAGAATTACGGAACTAGAACTAGTATCTAGTTAATGCCATTATAAAGAAATAGTTAAAAACGCAGCAAAACAGGTTTTTTGTATGACGACGCCCTTTAATTTTTAGTTTTATTTTTTATTTTTTGTAGTATTTATTGTTATAGCGTCCACAGTAATACATTATCGGTGAAAATTTCAAGTGTCTAGCTATTACGGTTCAAGAGATAGAGTCTTGTGACAGACGGACAAACAGACGGACAGACAGCGGAGTCACAGTAATAGGGTCCAGTTTGCACCCTTTGGGTACGGACCCCTAAAAACATGCACGTTTAGAAATGTGACGTCACTGCCATTAGGTTTTACGCGTACGAGAGAGATAGCGAGATGTCCCTACCACGTTGCTGATGATGATGATTATGATGATGACGATAATTACTTATTTAACAACCAATTTTCTTTCTGTTTTCACAAAAAAACTCTTTTTGTATTAATCGTTGTTACAAAAAATTTTGTGCATTTTTTAAATATTATTTTTACAGAATTATCAGTTTTACCGTTAGATTCTTCTCATGGTAATTAGTATATTTTATAGACTGAGAATTAACCACAGACAATGTAGTCGGACTGTTTAACATCTGCAAATGCGACAGACAATGTCGTTAGGTATCTATATCATTACAATAAGTTTATGACTCGATAAAAACCTTCATATACCTACGACTAATTAGCGAAAGTGGTGTTAAATTTTATGTTCCAAACGTGCTCTTTTATTAGTTAATGATGTTCAATGGTAATCTCTCTATGGAGGAGAAACGCAAAATCAATTAAACCAATCATATCATTTGATTAAAGATTTAAACAAGTACCTTTATTGATATTTTAATTACAATAAACTTTGTAATTATGTACTTACCTAGTAATTAAATTACAGAAAACATAAAAAACGTGAAGCTTAACTTAAGTTACATATTTTTACTTTAATTTTGCCGTCTCCGTGATGGATGATATGCTATCTCATGATTATACTCGTAATTATCCATAATTATTACACCTTGAAACGGAATTTATATCTATTATACTATTTAAATTAGGTATTTAACGGAAATTGATTTAAAAATCGCTCTTTGTAAAAAAGTTTCCTGTTTATTTATATTATATACGTTTATATATTGTTTAGAAAATGCATATATAAGTATATCTAGATATATATTCAATTCAAATTCAATTCAATTCAATTCAAAATATCTTTATTATCATAGGATATTTATAATATCTCTTAATAATAGTCACTTTGTTTTGTTTTGCACAAATGTTGACGTCAAATCGTTACTTACAGCTAAGTTTACGCCGCTTCCTAGGCGCAAGTGCAGAAGAAGCGGCAACAAACTGCACTGCACGTTTTCTCCAAAGACGTCAACTAACAAACTAAAAACTTAAAATTAGTTATATAGATGGACAGAGATTACATTGTTTATTATGTCATAATTAAATTGAATTATAAGAATTACGAAATTTAAAATAATGTCAATTTGTAAATTTAGTATGTACCAATGTACCTAAATTATGACATGTCTAAGTATACAAACCTTTAAGAGGGACCCGCGCCAAGCTCAAGCCAGACCTTTTTGTCTTTAAGATAGTCATCGGTCCTATAATAAGCCTTCTCACAAAGTACTTTCTTTACATAAGCTTTGAATTTTCTGTCTGGCATATCAAGGACCGATTCTGACAATTTATTATAAAAAAGTATACACTTCCCCATAAAAGACTTACTGACTGTATTCAGCCTGTAATACGGGCTAACTAAGTCATTCTTATTACGTAAATTTCTATCTGTAAAATCACTTACTTTATTGAACAAGGAAATATTTTTCCTTACATACATTATATTTTCAAATATGAATTGTGATGCAAAAGTAAGTATACCTATTTCCTTGAATAATTCCCTCAGTGAGTCTCTTGATCCTAAACCGTAAATAGCACGAATTGCTCTTTTTTGTAAAAGAAAAATAGTCTGAATGTCGGCTGCACTCCCCCATAGAAGTATCCCGTAAGACATTAGACTGTGAAAGTAACTAAAGTACACTTGTCTAGCAGTTGCTACATCTGTCAATTGTCTTATTCTCCTAACAGCGTAAGCCGCAGAGCTAAGCCTATTAGAAAGTTTAGTTATATGAGCGCCCCATTGAAGTTTCGAATCAATTGTGATTCCTAAAAAGGTAGTACTTTCAACCAGATCGAGTTTCTGACCATTAATTAGTATGTCAACGCAGGCTTGATTCACATTAGGAAGAGAGAATCGAATGCATTGGGTCTTGTTCGCATTTAACATTAGGTTATTGGCCGAAAACCAATCAGAAATTAAAGATAAGGTGCTGTTCACCGCGCTAGCATCACTGTTATGTCGATCTATTTTAAATATTAGCGAGGTATCATCAGCAAACAGCACCATGTCAGCCTCTTTCTCAACCATGTAAGGCAAGTCATTGACATAAACTAAGAAAAGGAACGGTCCTAGAATTGAACCTTGGGGAACGCCCATTTTCACATTAGACCCGTGTGATTTTACGCCGTTTATATCAACAGTTTGAAGCCTATCTGTTAAGTAAGATTCTATTAATTTAATTGACTTATCATCAAAACCGTATTGACGAAATTTGAGCAAAAGTGTTGGATGATCAACGCAATCAAATGCTTTAGAAAGATCGCAAAATGATCCAATTGCATCATTTCTGTTTTCCCACGCGTCGTAGATATTAGTAATAAGTGCTACTCCTGCATCGGTGGTCGATTTTCCAGCAGTAAAGCCGTATTGTTGGCTATGGAAAAGATTATTGGTCTTAAAGTGAAGTAGCATTTGATTGAGCATTATCTTTTCGAACACCTTACTCAAAACTGGCAGAATAGAGATAGGTCTGTAGTTGCCAGGGTCTGTTTTTTCTCCTTTTTTGAATAAGGGGATTAGTTTACTACATTTCATTAAGTTAGGAAATATGCCTTCATCAATACATTCGTTAAATATGAAAGCTAAATCGGCAGCAATTATGTGTATAATATGACTTACTACGGCTACTGACATGCCCCAGTGATCTTCTGATTTTTTTAAATTTAACTGTTTAAAAGCATCTATTATATCGCTAGGGCTAACATGCTTAAAATTAAATTTAGAATCACAAGGGCTAACATTACTCTTAAGCAAAGCCTCAGCACGCTGGGCGCTAGAACTCACATTAGAAGTGAGTTCCAAAGGAATGTTAGTAAAATAATCATCAAATATATTTACTATTTCTTCAGTTTTTGAAGTATTTTTACCACTACATTTGATTCGGCAAATATTTTCTTTGGTTTTATTTTTACCTGTTTCCTTATTTATGACACTCCATGTTTCTTTAATTTTATTAGGAGCATTATTTATTTTTTTGCTAATACTATTCGACTTGGCTCGTCTACAAACTTTTTTAAATATTTTAGAATAATTTCTAACATATTCTATAAAAGAAGGATTAAAGTTATATTGTTTTTGGGCATATAGATCATATAACCTGTTTCTACTTATGTAGATGCCGGTAGTAGCCCATTCACTAAACTGTGATTTACTATGAACTACTACTCTTTTTTGTTTCAATGTTTTAGAATACTCAGAGGAAACAGTACTAAATAGTTTATTATAATGGTCGTCAGGATTATTTCCTGTATATACCACTGATAATAATTTGTTATCTAAATTATTTTTAAGTTTTTTTATGTTTTTAGAAGTAATCGGTCTACACAAGATCTTATCTTTTCTCAAATTACTGGTGGACTCTTTGACAAAAGCTACATATACACCAGAATGATCTGAAGGCAATTTGTTGATAACAGATTTATCACAATATTGAATATTACTAAAAAAATTATCAAGACATGTGCCAGATGTAGCTGTAATTCTGGTTGGCTCAAAAAATAAGTTTTCTAATCCATAACACTTAAAAAGATTTAGGAATTGTGTGCTCTTTGGATTATGTACTAAAATATCAACATTAAAATCACCGCAAATAATTAAATTCTTTTTACTAGTTGAACAGGACTTAAGAACCTGGTCCATTGCTTTTAAAAAACTTTTGAAATTACTATCTGGTGGACTGTATACACAAACAATTATATGATGATCAAGCTCGGCACAGGCCACCTCACAACAGCGCTCAACAGAATGTCTGACAATATCCTTCCGCTCTTTGCTACGGAAAGAATCTTTTATAAAAATTATAGAACCCCCTCGTTGAGCAGACTTTCTGTTAAAGCAGCTAACAATATTATAGTTGTTTAGGCTGAACATCATCTGACTCTCATGCAGCCAATGTTCAGTCAAACATAAAATGTCCACATCCATTTCTTTTAAAACTAATTCTACTAATAATTCTTTGCCGGTATAAGATAGATCCTAAACATATTGTACGTATGAAGTAATATATACATACATATATATGTGTTGTATATAGTAATAAACCGGCCAAGTGCGAGTTAAACTTGCGTGGAGAGGGATTGAATTCTTATAGGTTTTCCTGTAATCTAAAAGCAATGAACTACATTTTGTATTTTTTTCAAAATTTTAGGCTCAGTAGTTTCGGAGATCAGGGGGGGAATGGTCAATTTTCTTTCATGAATAAAATCAAAAATATACATTTTACAATAATAAAAAAAATTGAGATCCTCCTAACGAGCCCTTTCATTTCATATATGACACAGTAAGGTTTGTAAAACTTTTTTTTTTAATTTCCTAGTTTGTCCCCTGAAAATGACCCTTATTGAAAAAAAAATATTATTTTAACACCCTTATTATAAAAAAAATATTTATTTACTTTGCACATATGTATTTGGGTCATAGGATTACAACATTCTACCAAATTTCACTTGATTCGGTCCAGTAGATTCGGAGCAAATTGGCTATGACA
The DNA here is from genome assembly GCA_963576875.1 of Acrobasis repandana. Lineage (NCBI taxonomy): Eukaryota > Metazoa > Arthropoda > Insecta > Lepidoptera > Pyralidae > Acrobasis > Acrobasis repandana. The sequence continues at coordinate 19,110,048 of OY756223.1, forward strand.
GACGGACGGACAAACAGACGAACGAGTGATCCTATAAGGGTTCCGTTTTTTCATTTTTTGTACGGAACCCTAAAAGTCCACAAAAATATATTTTTGAAACCATTCATGTTCTGAAACTCATATGTACGTCACACATATCGGTATATGATAAAATTGACCCAGATAATACAAGTAACGTACACTCGACACGCATATCAGTTGCGTACGTGTCCAAAAGTATTGTAACCAATATCGCATTTTATTCACGCCTTTTAACTTCATAAACGCTTATTAAATAACGATGCTGATTAAAAACGCTTATTATACAGGTGACATTTTAAACACCAGCCAAATTTTGGACCAAGTTCAGTCCATGTTACTGAACTACTTTCAATTTTAAAAAATCGATGGAAATAATATCGTCCTTACACATACAAAATCCGTTAGGCTGAGCGCTGATTTATATGGGAAGGCAAATCTTTTTTGTTTTTCGTTTACTGTGTTTATGGAAAGTATTATCATAGATTGAACTTGCTCCAAAAATTTGGCCGGTGGTTAGTCACCCTGTATACCGAATTAATTACTATTGAATGAAGAAATGAAGTCTTTCAAGGAAGTCGAAACTGGTCGACTTTATTTTTTATTTTTTTATTTATTTGGTTCGCTAACTGGCTGAACAATACACAAATCTAAGCATATACAAATTAGAGCATATAAGTTGCCAACCTACTTGGAGCGAACACAGCATGCGCATTTGATAAACTGCTCTCAGTCGTTTTAAATTGAAAATCACAGTTAATTATAAAATTATTCAAGTCACAAATTAAATTACATTGCAAAATTAAATAAAGTTTTAAATTATATTAAATAAAAAGTTACATAAATAATTAAACTTTAAATTGGGAATTAGATGCTTGGCTTAATACAATATAGCATAAATATAAAGGAAAAAAAACCGGCCAAGTGCGAGTCGGACTCGCGCACCGAGGGTTCCGTACAAACCTGCAAGGTTTAGTATTTGGTATGAATTTCAATTTAATACCTCTACGCGTTTATGAGGAAATGGGTAGTAAGTTTAAAATTATTAAAAAAAAATATATTATGTGATGTAACTAAAAATTTATGGTTTTCGTAATTTTTCCTTTAACTATGCTATAAGACGTTGCTTCGTACCAAATTTCAAGATTCTGAGTTCACGGGAAGCACCCTGTAGGTTTTGATTCCCTTGCAAGTGTCGAAAATTTGCGGCATAAACGGCTGTATCTTTTGATTGCGTTGGCTTAGAAGTTTGATTTTTTCACAGCTTCAAGGGACAGTAGACCTGAGTAATTGATATAAATTTCAGCTTCATACCTCCACGCGTTCCTGAGAAAAAGGGTCTTGACAGACGGACGGACGGACGGACAGACGGACAACAAAGTGATCCTATAAGGGTTCCGTTTTTTCCTTTTGAGGTACGGAACCCTAAAAAACAGAAGAAGAGGTAATGTAGGATAACGATATTTTATTAATAAACTAAGTGATCAATGACCAAATTTTTTAATTGGGCTTATGATGGTTGTTTTAGTTAATAATTTTATAAAGTAGATATAATTTTTTTTTTATTAAAATTACACACGCACACAGTCACGTCTCTACCGGGCAGACAAAGCATTTTGGGTTTTGCAGCTCTCAGCAGACATAGCTCAGGGCCGCAAGATCCAAAGGCCACTTTCAGCGTGATGTTGGACGAGAAAGCGCATTGGATTTTGTGGTGAAAATAAAAGCAATTTTTTATTTTAGCTATTAAGGTTCCTATTATGGAATATAAGGTACACTAACAGATAAACTTATTACAGAAGATTTAGATCTCATTGTCATTGACACTCTTGGGGTACCTACGGAACCCCAAAGGTAACCACTTATAAATAATTACACCCTTTCTTCCACCGAAGTCATTCATAAGTCACTTTCCGGGCCAGTTAAATAACGTTTGACATTTAAACTGAGTTTCGTAACTCCTCGTAACTGTAAAATTGTGCCTCATTTTGCCCAGTGACTTCGATTATGTTGTAAGCTTTTAGCGTCCTTTAAAAAATATTTCTTTGTAAAAGATGTTTTTGTTGGTGTGTATGGCAATCAATGCATAGTGTTAAACAAAGTGGCTTCCTGCTGTCGGTTCCCTTATATACGACGTGGAAGGGACATTACCGTAATAAATCGAACCACGGTATCTCCACTAGATCATTATAGTATAATTAAATTAAAATAATAGCCAAAGAACAAAAAGAAAATCGGAATTTTCATACAAAAGTGTGCAAACGCCCGGGCGATATGTATGGAAATGTATTTTTTCTTGTTTTTTGACTGTTATTTAATTTTATTATACTTAGTGATTTAGTATAGCCTGTGGTACGATTTATTACGGGTATGTCCCTTCCACGTTGTATATTATTATGTATGCTTATACAAATTTAGATGACACACCAAATTCCTGAGGTAGATGATAAGAACAAAAAATAAATTAAGCTCTTAAATGAAGCAGAACGAATAAGGCAACTCAAAACGAAATAGACCTTTCTCAAAAAACAAAAGTATGAATGTCTTCAACTTTTTTAATTTGAATATCAAGATTCCTTACCCTTGCGTCGGATTTCTTTACCATTCGCTTTGGTTTTGTTTTACATCGATAAAGCCAATAACTTTATTACATATCAAGATGTTTTCGCTTTTACAATGGCCCATAAAAGTTGAGAACGCTACAATGTTGCAATGTAAAGCTCAATATCAAATTAAACGTATTTACGTAACATCCATGAATGAAATGGATGACAAATAAAACAATATTTATTTGTGTGCCTACCTTATAAAAAATAACCATCTCCGTGGCGTAATGGTCAACACGCTCGTCCGCCATTCCGGAGGTTTTGGATTCGATCCCCAGCCAGGGCAAGTTAGAAAATGGCCTTTTGAACATTTACAATTTTTTTTTAACAAGTCTCAACCATGAAGTCATTGTTATACCTAAAACTAGTCAGAAAAAATCTCTTAAATTAATAATTTACAACATTACTTAACAGCTTTACTATAAGCACATGTGTCGCAATATTTAACTGAACTTTACAAAAACGGTTCCAAGATGACGGAACTGTTTCACATGAAAAGCAAAGTCATGGAGAATTTCGTCATAATGGACCCAGAACACGAATTGGAGCTTACAGGTTCCTTACAATTACAATACCGATGTTTCTTTTATTACCTTGAAAGCACCTCATTACTGTTATTTTTTATTGCTGGTACAAAAATGGGCAAAGGTAAAACTTTAAAGTCCCTTTTCATTTACGATATAGATCATACAGATTCATTATATACTAAATGTCGAGGTTTACGGTGACTATAAGGTTCGCATATATTAACTCGCCTAAAATATTAGTATTATTATTTTAGGTATCAATACTGCTAACTGCTTATGCATAGTTTATTTATAAAAAATAAAATAATTTCTCTTACTTAATACTAATTAAAACTAGCAAAATATATAATAAATATATTCGTAATGTGCAGTCAGGTACCGAGATATCCGACCAGGCTCTCAACCTATATTTTGTATTTTCTCTTAAACGCAGAAATTAATATTTCTGAATATAATGTATAATTTATGTATATTCAGAAATAGAGATTATATAATCTGTCTGAATATAGGTACATTTTCATGGTAATACTATTTTGAATTTAAGAGAAAATTTAAGGTATAGATTGTGTACATAGAGTACATAAAAAGGATGATTTCAGGCAAACAAAAAACTCTTGCAAGTAAACATTTATATCTAACACGGGTCTCTAAAATCGGTAGCCAACTGTGCAAATCCCAAGTGGCTTGTTGACACAAGCCTTGTGCAAGCAATTTTAGAGCAACGAACTTGTAAACTAAAAATATGTTCATGCAAAAATGCCATGTGGTGGCTGAAGCAATTTGTTTGACAAAATTGTAACGGACTTCTTGATTTTTGGTTAAATTTAATATGAAGTTATAAAAAAATGAGGTCGACACAGTTCTGATAGTTTTATAATGCATGATCTAATTTGGAACTAATTGCACTCCCCACAGAGTATAAAAAGAGCTAGACTTTTTGTTAATGTCTTAACTTTTGAACTAATTTTGAAGCCCCATTTTCTTATATAGGTAACTAGCTGTGCCCGCGACTTCGTTCGCGTGGTTGTCAGAATGTTATATAGCCTAAAGCCTTCCTCTATAAATGGACTACCCAACAAAAAAAGAATTTTTCAAATCGGACCATTAGTTCCTGAGATTAGCGCGTTTAAACAAACAAACAAACAAACAAACAAACAAACTCTTCCGCTTTAAAAGGTAATTCCCCAAATTGCCCTGACTGGGGATCGAATCCAGAATAATATAAATTATTTCGATTAATTGTTAAATTATTATAATTTGAAAATTAATTCATGACATTATTAGAATGATTTTATTTGTAATTAATTTCCATTGTTATTTTATTTTTTCTTTTTAAGCCTTTATGACGTAAAAAAAATTTATGAATAAATATGATTATGATTATACTGAAACTATTAGTATAGGGTGAATTTAGTCCATGATACTTAACAACTTTCCCCAAAGAACATAAATTGAAACATGAAAATTTTTTTTGGCCTACCATACTACATAGTTGACCGATCAGCTGATCCGAGTTTGTATGGAAAGGAAAAAAAATATTTTTCATATTTCGATACATATTCCTTGGGAAAAGTTGTTCAGTATCATGGACTGAATTCACCCTTAAAATAGTTTTAGCATATTTTGTTAGACGTCTTGTCCTGTCTTCGTCAAACATCGCCAAGTACTTCGGTTGCCTGGAAGAGATTACAATTGCGGTAAGGCCGCCTTTTATCATCTGTTTTCTAAATCTAATAATTTGTATCAGTATGTTTTGGTGAAATAAAGATTAACTTACTTGTGAAACAATTTACTAGGGAATAAAACAACACTTTTATGTCATATGGAATCAACCACATGCCTCGTTGCCACTTATTTGACACTTCCTTCCTGCCCACCCCACGTGCTCAAAAGGGATGCCGGTTTTTATAGGGGATTCCAATGAAAGGGCTATTAGTTTCAACAGTTTAAGTAATTAATGATATCGTTTCGTGTTTTGGACGTCAGAGTATTTCCTGGGCAGAGTACTTAGAGTACTTAGAGTCCTCTTGTTTAGATTCTGTGAAGTAATAGAAATGTTTTGTTTTAAAAAAGGAATAAGTTTTTAAGAAAGCCATCCTTCTCTGAAATGGTCTAAACCTTCGGAATAAATGCTTTAAAGTAAGGGTTATCAAGTAATAAGATGAAGAATAAGGTAAGTTCTGAACGAGCGAGCAGAGCGAGCGAAGTTTTTCGATTATACTTTAACAATCTGGCGTTTGTATGTTGATTCGACGATTACTTGAGCAGTTTTTTTTAAGAGCTTCATGAGATTTGGTAGGCATGTATATATAGCTAATAGAATTTTTAAGTTCAAACATTAGCCATATCCGTAAAAGGGTTGCTGAGTTATGGGGTTAGCGAGTTCACAGTTCGGGACGAACTACTATTTTTATAAATATACATATAAAAAAAATATGGTTTATTCAGTAATAGCCTACTTTTATGGTACATCCATAATGATCACATCCTTCCCTTAGTTACAAGTTTTAAAACGCAAAAAAAAACGTTTATACTATATACTACAAGATTAGAGCACTTACTCATAATTCAATTTATATACCAAGTACCTAGTAATTCACATCACAAACGCATGAGGCCTGCCTGCAATATTAACCGTGGGCTGCCCACAAATCACGGACACCACTTGTGGGCCTCGCCAGCCGCAGAACAAAAGGAGCTAATATAAGCCAGCTGCGTTTACACCGTCAACTCATTTATTGTTAACAAGACAAAAGTTATGGTTTAAGAATGATGTAGATTTACTACTATTGTTGTAACATGAGTACTGAACATTAAAAAATAAATAAAATAAATAGAGAAAGACATATTATTCAGATTTACTACATAAATGTATTATGTGTTATTATAGTACTAAATGAGTTATAAATCGAAACACAGGCTATACCTTAAATACGTAGATCACTACATCATAATTAAATTAAAATACCAGTCAAAAAACAAATAAAAATTCTGCACTTCCATATACTCGTAAATGTGTGCAGCCCGGGCAATTTGTATAGGAATGTCATATTGTTTTCGTGGTTTTTTGACTGTTATTTTAATTTTATATACTTACTAGGTATAGTTATCTTGCATAGCCTGTGGTTTAGCCGTGTGGTTCCCGGCAGAGTAGAATTGGACCACTCCAAGTCTTCCCATGGAGGTCGTAGAGGGCGACTTAGGAAACACAAGCTAAACAAAGCTTATCATGAGAGAACAACAAACATCATGAGACCTCTCCAACCCGTCTGGCCAGCGTGGAGAGTGTAGGCCAAATCCTTCGACTGCTCTGGCCAAATATGGTTCTGGTAGTATAGAGAGGGTCGTGCTCCTGCAGTGGAGACTAAAAAAGACCTGATGATGACCTCATAAACATGATATTTTCTTTCTCTTTTCAAATTTTACGTATTTTAAGAACACTATGCCACTACCAGTAGAACTTAAAAAGACCTGATGATGATCAAGATTATAATTATTGTACTCGTATTGAATCCTACACAATACAAACAAGGTATCGGTGTAAGCAGTGGGCCACTAAACCGTTTTATCACACTTCCTATGCAAGTTTGCCTTGCAGTGAACCTGCATAACCTGACGCGCGTCGAATGAGAATTGTATTGGCCCATTGTGCTCTTGGGAACTTATAGACTTACTATAGACTGATAGACCGTTCGATACAGGATGAGGTTTTTATGGAACATTCTTAAGATGTTTGATGTTATGCTTGTATGGCAGATAATATTACTTACTTACAATGTACCAGCTGCTTCTCTTTCCGCGCAGCTTTATCTTATCATAAAAGCTTTGCATCTTCTCACCCACCAAAAGGCCTTTGGATCTTGCGACCCTCGGCTCTGTCTGCTTGGAGCCGCAAGACCCAAAATGCTGTCTGCCCCATTAGAGATAAAGACTTCTCACGTCTTTAGATTATAGTTAGTGTATTTTGTACGAATTCTTAGGATTATGCATTAATCTTTTCATAAGTCTCAAAAACGATACTGCCTCAAAGCTTGAAAAATTAATTCTATTGGCCCATTGTGCTCTTGGGAACAGACTTACAGACAGACTGATAGATCGTTCGATACATGAAGAGGTTTTTATGGAACATTCGATTATGCATTAATCTTTTCTTTTTCTTTTTGTAATTTAAGAGCTTGCTCTTTTTCGTGTAGTCTGTATTCCTCTCTTCTCTCTGCCATCTTTTTAATGTCCTTGTAAGACCTTAGTACTAACTTTTCTTAATTTTTTTGGAAAATCTTTATCCTTGGTCTTCTTGTTTGTCGCCTCCTTTTTATAAATTAATGAATACAATTGTATTGACCTATTTGCTATGTGCTCTTGGCTAAGTTATAGACTTAGTAAACTGATAGATCATTCGATACAGGAAGAGATTTTTCTAGATCATTCTTAGGATTATGCGTTAGTGTCATAGTAGAAGTGTCATAGTCGTGTTCTTGGAAACTGACTGTAGTCTGATAGACAGACTAGGTATACCTTCCGATGAAGTAAAAATCTTTTTTTGTGAGATTTTTTTTTAGGTGGTAATTTTTTTTAAATTAAGCCCTCTTGTAGGCTAAAGTGGATTAGTACTAATGACGTTTTTTTCTTTGTTTGCAGGTAAATCAAGGACCAGAATAAATCTGCAGCAAAAGTACAATATTTTATTTAATAGCTTCATTTTTTCTTTGTTTGTTTGGAAGAAACCATTAGTCCAGCAGTGGACCGATAGAGGCTGGAAAAAAGAAGAAGAAGGATTATCGTATAAACCGCGCCTTAATTTTTGTCGATTAAATAATTATTCATTATAGCTACAAATAAATAGTCGTATTTATAAAACCGATTGATTTTATAAAACAGATCGAGGAAATATACCAATAGACAATCCAGCCAGCCATATTTTATTATTTGACTCTCTTTTCGCGCCAATTATAATGCTGAGAATGACATTTGTGTCTTATGGACCCTAGGTTCTGTCTTCTTGAGGATAAAGGCGTAATAGTGTACATATCTATATATAGCATCATTTCCAGCATCTCCGTACCGTTTAGATGCAGCGTGCATTACAGCCTGTCCAAACGTTTCCTAAGCTTTATCGTTATTGATAAGATAAGATCGCGGGTCACAGAGGCCGCGTGCCCGCCGATTGTACTACCCATAGAGAATTTATTGCCGTCAATATATTCGGATTCATGGAAAATGGAATAATTTTGCGTCTAAGTTTACTTTCAAAAAGCTATATGAATAAATATTCTTTAATACTATTCTTTGTTTTAAGATTCAATGTTGGTCTGTCAAGAAAAAAAGTAGAATACTCATAACTAAAATTATCTTCATAAGAAGATAATTTTTACGGCTGCATACGAATTTCACGGTATGCATAAGCATACCGTAAAATTCGTTTGATCCCAATAGGTGAGAATTTGAAACATGTCATGTAACTACATCGCTTGATCAATGAGTTAATGCCATAATCGGTTATAAAGTAAGTAAAAAATGGTTTACAAATTTTGAAATGGCTTACTTACGTAAGACATACAATGTACGCACATATGAACTTTAAAAGTTTAAAAAATCTCGTAAAAACCAGTTACTATAACAATACAAAATGCACTAAATGCCCCCGTGGGCAGAACAATCAATTTCGCCGGTCATTGGACCCTATTAAAAGGAGGTCCATCTATTAACTACCTCATTATGCAAATTCATTAAATTCTTCTGTTGAAAAATGACTCTTACAGCACATCAGTTAATTTCAATTTCGAGTACAATCTCTTATGGGAAGAAAACGGTATCTGATGCATCTTGTGATGTAAGGATTGGTACTTACATTAAAGGTTATGCTATGTATACTTCATTGTAAATAACATTACTGTTTACCTTTGGACCATTGGTAAAAAACCGTACATCATCTTCTTCCGCACCTCATCCTAGTCTAATAGTGGGAACAGCATGTATAGCTGTTCCATTCCTCTCTATCGTGTCTTCATTAGTCACAAAACATCCTTTAAGCACTAATTCCACCTTTTCTTTAGCCATATAAAAAAGTCAATGAGTTGAAATTCTATCTATTGCCTAAACATACCTCAGATCTGCATGTTTTAAACCACAGACCTAGAACTCTTTTGACGTGACAACGTCTTAAATTAGGTTGCGGCTGGGAGTCACTTATGAAAAAGTGTAACGCTCGGTAACGTTACGATGAGTCACCGAACGAGAGAGAGGCCCGCCGAATGCCTTGCGTCTCTCTCCCACTCAACTATGATCGGTCTGTACGTTGTCACGTAAAATCTTCGCCCGTAAAACCGACTTTACAGGCAACCATTTTTTTTTTTACTATGTTTCTAACCGACAGCTGAATTTTTTACTTCATTTCGAATTCATCTTCTCTGTCTTGCGTTCTTATGTAACGTATTCAGAACGTAAGTTTCCACGTTTTTATCTTGTTTAGAAACACATGTCCATGTATTCATGTTCAAATCCATTTTCATTTTACTCATCGCTAATTGTTAATTATGAATGATGTTATTACCATTGTCAATAGAATTTTCAACAAAACTTGCAACTACATTATGGTCGACAATATATAATTAGTACTGCTCGCCTCTGCTCGCATCGCAACACAACAGATGTTCAGATATGGAAAGAGCAAATTTGGGTGGGCCGTAACGGGCCAATCTGAGTTAAACATGCATACTTAGCATTAAATTCTTACATTAGAGCTCGACGGGTCGCAATACATTTTATTTTATCAAAGTCACGTGAATATCATAAGTGTCAAAAAATATGGAAAATACGCTGATGTTTCTCTGTCTAGTATAGCATACATCCGCAGCCGCAAGGCTGTATCGAATTACTAAAATCTGCCTTGCAATAATGCTTGTTCTTATCCACTGCATTATCCACACTTTATTTAGATTCTATAGTATCATCTCATTGGATATCTCAAATATATGTAGAGAGACTGACGGGGGTTGACTTTAGCTTAGCAACTAGACCCACTGTAGCATTTGCGGCCCGACCAAATATGCTCGCTTCAGCAACTGGCAAAAAAATGGTGTTTGCAAATAATTGTCCACTCAGTCTAATTCAACCTTGTCTGTCTGCTCTGTCACAGGATGTGGTAATGTACACACCGCTGGTACAATACAATAGCTCGGAAGTTGACTTTTGTCTGTAGCGTTTTGTGAATCACATACATTGTTTAGAAGTTTGCTATATTTGCAATGATGTAACAATGTCCTGTCATCATCAGCCATTAAACTTAGCCGTCTGATATCATCATCTAGAATAAGTCGACTTAAATGCTAAGTCTGATAATTTTTAAATAAAAGCTAAAAATTCTTGGCGACTAAATTATAATAGAAGTAAGTATAAAAAAAAACCCACATCCAAACACTTCTAGACATGCACAAGGGAAATTCTTTCAACATTGGTGATCTCTTTGTGGTGTGGTGAGGCAATCTTTGTGTTGCAGGTTGAATGTGCGTATAAACCTCGAATGTTTTTTGCTCATCCCATTTCGATGTAAATAATATTTTTTTTTTAAATAAATAATAATAGAAAAAAATTAAAAAAAATCCTATTTGAGTTTTGTTACCGACTTTGAAATTCCTACAATTGAAACAAGTACACCTAATTCATACAAGTAATATCCGTAAAAGCCCATGTAGTTATAACACTAGTCCTTATTTCTCAACCGTGTTATAGTTCCCGTTCATGACTGCAATCAATAAAACATCAACGTAGAACCATAAATCTATCGCGCTGCTTCACTTTCCATAAATGTATCTTTTAATTGATCGAGAAATTCCAGAATTATCGATCGGATCCGAATATGTTGGCAGAAACGATGAAATAGTAAATTCTATTTAATAATTTATAACTAAGTATGATGTCGAACATAACTGGATGATTTATAAAATAAAGCATGAAGTATGTTAGATCAAAATGCTTGAACAAGATAAAACTTAAATAGGAATAAATGCTACTGGAAAGGAATTCGTTATGATATCATGCGATGACGTAATTTACGATAACAAACTAGCTTAAATGTGTAGTTTCATGGACACTCACGATGTTTATAATAATAACGGAGTATACAAAGCTACAGGTGTTTTAATTTATGATATGCCATGCTTGACGTGCCGCTCTGTTTATGAATTCCGTGTAGTAATTCACTTAATTATTGTGTTTTGTTTTGATCGATTTTCTTAACCGTGTGAACGGGAACATAGGCGTCCAAGCCGATAGCTCAAGGGTTATATCAAAGGCAATTACAATAATAGAATTCATGATTCAGGAATAGCGTAAGGGAAGATATGGGTAAAAAGGGAGTAACGGAAAAATTGACAAAGGATAGAATGAGCCCACATAATAGTGGGATAAGGACAAGGCAGAAGAAGAAATTCTTACCATTTCCTCTCGCGGGTCGGCTGGAAGAAATTTCTTTAGAAATAATTAGCACCTAAGTACTAAGTTTTCCTTATTTTTTTTATGTTGTATGTTTGTAAATTTTCAAGTGTAGTTAAATAAATTAAATTAAATTAAGAAGAAGAATGAGGAATACCGACAGGTTTCTAGCCACTAGATCATTGTTTATTTAAAATCCCGAAGTTGGTAACCATTCTATCGATTTTATTGCCATCCAAGAGGATAAATTGCTAGTACATTCTACGTTTTCTTTGCTGTTTGTTTTTTTGGGTGCCAAACACTGGTGTCAGGTTTTTTAAGCTGCCGAAAGGCATCTAATATAGATTGAATACTGCCATACTATGATGACAGCCGGGACCAACAGCTTAACGTGTTTTTCAAAGCACGGATGAACTTGATAATTTTTTAAATGTAACTCGGGCGTGGTTTGCACCACGCCCAAGCTTGCTTAACTTGCGAAAGCGTTAGCAATGCGTACTCCCACCGGGCTAACGTGCTCCTCTTGGTTTTTTTTCTCACAGAACAGAAAACCTGTGATATCGATAGACTATCTCAATGCATTGCCATCATAAAACTGTAAATCCAAGCCAACATTGAATTTAAAATGTATAGCTTTATCGCCTTTTTCTACATCCTCTCGCATTAAAGAATCCAAGTTCTGGTATCTGTTTTCATAAACAGCAAATACGACGTCAGATGATACAATGATTTAAGACGTCACAAGTATAAAATATAGGTCTTTCTCCACGATTGCAATCACTTGCCGGTTGGCAAACCAGCTAAGGCGTCAGACAGATAACGCCGGCGCCGCGCATACATCCGGTAATCGTGTCAAACGGTTCATTTAATGTCCATTTCTGTATTTATATCAACAGCTGTGGCCTTAAGCTGAAGATCCGTGATAATGTACAGAAAATTATGAGATGCTATCGAGGAAATGTCTACAATTTTGCAGAGTACGATAGCGGTAGCATCTAACTATTGGTGATAGGTTCTGATCCCGTTTGATTGGAAATGGTATTAAAACAGACGTGATACAAATGCTTAATGATTATATTGAGAGTTCTTAGTTTTATAATGTCATTGGAAGCAACTATAACGTTGTGACAAAAAGTAGGTCACCATATTGTATCTTTATAGCGCTATCTCAAGATACAATTGTATTTATTGCCATTGCGGCTCATTTGACATTTCAAAATGTCGTGTTTACTGAACAAGCATCTACTTTAGCAAGCCTATAAAGAGAAACAATAAACAGAATCAAACAACAGGTAAGCAAGATAATAATGTGAGGAAAGGCCAAATCTTGATAATGACACCTGAAGATGCAATTCGTAATATACCTTATGGCCATGAGACAAAAGATGATAATAGCATAAATACCATCCAAGCAAATAATTGCAATTTGTTTTTCACCGTATATTATTGAGAACGATAAGTTTCTGTTATTCTGATTAATTAAATGATAGTGTGTAACATTAATTCATTGAATAAACGGTTTTTGCGAGAGCCTCCGTAAAACAAGCTCATTAATATGTTTTTGGAAGTTGGAAAATTGATTAACCCTGTACAAAATTTTGAACACATTAATTACATTAATTAAGGGTTACTACATGTGTGGTCGATATCCTTACTTGCATAACGATAATGTACTACGATTTCTCACTTTTCATGTGGTTTTGAAATGTTCATATTTTTCAACTGCATTTAAACAAATTCCTAAAATATAAATTGATATGGATACTCATATTTATAAAATTGTAAATTGTTTGCGTATTAGTCATGAAAATTTTTTTTTTCTTAGCCATTTATATCCCACTGCTGGGCAAAGGTCTCCCTTCTTCCTTTCACAATTCCCTATGCTTGGTTTGGTACACTTTCCATACGTTGTCACGTAGATCGTCTGCCCATCTTGTCCTCGGTCTACCTTATTTTCTATATCCATATGTTGAAACCTATTCTATGGCAATATATCAACCAAACAAAACCAAATTTAAAATATAGCAACCAAAAAAAATATATACTATATAATAAAATTCTCATAATTTTTTTTATATCCTCCTACATTTAACTGACAAGCATTTGTCGGTGACATTGTATAGAAAAAGATGATCGAAATGATTTTTGTGGTCCTGTTGATGACCATTGTCTTCTCCATTTTGCATACTATCATTCTTTTAGGCACTGTTTCCTCACCATATTCACTAAAAGAATTACTAATACCGAAATCTATACATATACAAAGTTATATTTAATCTAACTTAATATTCTTACACGATCTTATCTATCGAGGCCATGCTAATCAGTAAGTTCTATGAAGCAATAACATCGAATTTATCAATAAATATCTGATAGTCACATATGAGGAAATGAATATATTTTTTAACAAGGTACTTACTTATATTGGCATCACTGACTAAGCATATCTGAGCTCCTTATTCTAAACATTTGGACACATTTGGGATAAAATGTTATAAAATAAGTATTTGAAAGACAGCTTTAGATAGTATATTAACTACAATTTGTACAATAGTATATTCCTACAAGTGATACGTATTTTGTTTGAGTCTCGAGCACATCATCAGAGGCAATGTCAGCCTGATTTATTGTTGTTACTTCACTTTTTGAGGCATCTAATAAACCGCTAACATTCATTCGTTTAATTTCAGAGTTACTTCACCTTTTGGGTCATCAAAAAAACTGCCAATATTTATTCTTATCCTTTTAGCAGGTGTGTCTTCATCCTCACATTTAGGCGTTACTAGAGCGGAATAATCAAATTCATTTAGCTCGCAGTCTCCGTCACGATTGCTGTCAATGCTTATCTTGTATCAAGTTCGCTTTCAAATGACGCTCCTGGTCTAGTTCTATCGCAATTTCTTTAGGTGCCACAATCGTGATGGCAGTGACCTTATTATGAATACCAATGTTGTCTTATATCATTATTTAAGTTGATCAAGTTCTTATAGACTGTTAGAGATTTTTAAAATATATACTCGTAAGTATTGTATTGGTTGGGATCTTCTTTCGAAGATCTCAGGAAATGGATAATTTTAAAACATAAAAAAACCATAACAAAAAAAAAATATTTATGGCTCTTAAACAAATACATTATCACGTCTTAATCCCTTATAAAAACTGAAAAAAAAAAAACTGTTCCGGCTATTTCTTCTCCACTTTGCATGGTCTTTGACATCCTTGGGTGACCATTGACATGCATGTTATATTTGGAGAAGAAAAAGCGGGAAAGCGCACCACGGGTTCCGAAGCAGCACAGCTGAGGATGCAACCGGGAACTCGGTTAGACGAAGAAGAAGATACCTAGTACATAAAAAGCTTGCATGTGACCTACCTCCACTTTTTTGTATGTGTCTTGTCTATAGTATTTAGTAGAGCTTATAATCTGCTGCTCTCTTGTTCACATTTATAAGAAAAATCTATGAGCACATCGTATGATTCGACTGTTTAGTTCACTGAATGTTGTGTGTCATAGATAAGACCAGGTTTTATCGCGGTTTATCGGAAACTTATCGTATGATCGGAATAATGGCGCCAGGTCTTCCAGTACTTATTACGAAAGTTTATGATAATTTGGTTTATCATTTAATATCTATATTTACCTTGACTTAATCGTTGACTACTTTCCTTTAAATAAACATATACAAAGTAAATGCAAGTACATATATTAATTACCTGTATACTCTTCATATCATCATCATCATCTTCCTCGCCATTCTTCATCTTCCTCGCCTTCTCCCTATTTGGGGTCGGCTCTGTATATCAACTCTCTTCATCGTTTTCTATCATTTATTATATACATTTTATAATTTTTTTATATCTAGATATATATATATATAAATAAAGACCTGTAGTAGCACTGTGAAAATATTACTTGATATAATAGTATCATATAGCTTTCAATAAATATAAGTATAGTACTTGTCTTTTAACACAATTTTAATTTGTGAATTTTGTAATACATAGGTACCTATTTTTAATGAAGTCCTTTTTATTTTTTAAACGTACTTATATTTTATGCATCGGACGTACCGTTAATTTATATATTTTGTATTTTAATTATTTAGGAAAAAAAACAGTTAGTCAAACAATAAAAATTTTACATTTCGGATATTTATCGATGAGTTAGTATCCCATAACACAAGTCTCGAACTTATTTGGGAGCTAATTCAATCTGTATGATTTGGCCGTATATATTTTTAAAAATATATATTAAAAACAATGCTAAAGTTAAAAAAAAGAAAGAGCAAAAATCTTTGTAAATGACAATTAAATTTTGAAATATCAGTGTAGGTATGTTTTGCTAATACATTCCATTCTATAAATAGCTTTTACCTGTATGGCGCCTGGCGCTGAGTAAACACCTACACGCCTTGCACATGCACAAGGTAGGTAATATGATAGGTTTGAATATTTTATCTTTTCATTTAGAGAATAAGATTTAAAAAAATATATATATATATATATATTCAAGCTTAGGCTGAGACCTTAGTCACACAGACCTGATGATGATGATATAGCTTTAATGGCCTCTATTAGACCTTCTCTAGAGTAGGATGAGGTAGACCTGGGGTATAACACCAAATGTGCCATGGACTGGATCCACATCTATCATCGGAGTAATTCCAGAGGAAAATAATTGCTTGATTTATGGCAGGTACATGTTGAATGATAAATTGGAAGCCTAGTGTTAACTAGTCTGTCCGTCAGACGAAATCAAAGGTAAATACAACCATCGCGCAAGTCCGCCCCCTTTTGACATCTTAACTATGGACTATTTGACAACTCAACAGGGCTGTCACTTATTTTTATACTTGGAATAGTACTAGTTTGCTAGCTCGTCACTTATACTTGTAACTAGCTGATGCCGGCGACTTTGTCCGCGTAAATTTCAGCGCTTCTAGTATTATTTTTAAACGACTTCAAAAAAGGAGGTGGTTATCAACTCGACACGTGTGATTTTTAGTTTGTTTTAAACTCACTCACTCGCTCCAGGTATAGGCTTTTATTACATATTGCAAAATGGCGCCGAACTGATAAGAGTTCTTTGTTTTACGTGTACTAGGAAACGATAGTACCTACTTACTTATATGTTCCGTTTAAAACAAAGGAAACTCTACGTTCACACAAATAAGCGATTTCACGTCACAAATACTAAGAAACGTTGTTTGGAGTTTGGAATTGCTAAATTCAAAGTAATTGCAAAATTAGTCGGAATTGTGAAAATTATGAAAAGAAGAGATGTGTACTTGTATAAGAAGAGCATGTAGGAAGAGATAGATGCGATCTGAGGATTAATGTGTGTAGATGAAGCGAAAGAGGTCCGTCAGGATCGTGGCAAGTGGAGGTCCGTGGTCTCTGCTTGTAGGAAATAGGCGTTGTAGTAAGTTTGTATGGATGTATGAAAAGAGAGCGTGTTTTCCATACAAACTGAGATACTTGCATACAATATTGAAATCTGCCGCCCCGCGCTCTGCGACGGTGCGCGGTGCAGTGGGATCACCGCCTTAGAAGCAGTATCAGTAATTAATCTACGAAACAGGAACAGCGGTTCAATCGTAACTTGATTACGAACTTTTAGCTTTTCTCTCTCCCCATAGCCTTTTCTATTGTAGAAACAATAGTAAAGGCTATGCTCTACCCCGTAACTTACAGAGTAGGGACCCGTCTTAGAAACTACGACATGCGGATGCCACGGACGTGTTCAGTCCGTCTCTGTCACAAACCCTACGTGCGATGGAGATAGCTGAAACCGTCGCGAGTTGCGTGTCTCTGTCGCACATAGGGTTTGTGACAGAGTCGGACTGAACCCGTCCGGGTCGTCCGCTTGACGTAGTTTTGTTGTGGTAGAGCCTAGACATGGGTAATCTCGACTCCGAGGAGTGTTTCGGCTCACTGAATCTTACTCCGCATCCGATACCGACTCATCTTAATGATTCCTATTCACTTATCGGCTCCAGCTTAACGGACCTCGGCCGTTAAGTTTCGCTATTGAATTTACAGAATACAGGCGTCCTTTCTGGTTCCGGTTTCAATACAGATTAATATTGACTCCCGACTCCCGATTCCTCCCGAGACACGGTGAAGCCAGGCGCCGGCGGGACCAAGATCGGTGCGGACTCAATAACTCGCGGGAGCCGATAAAGATTACCGGGATTAAGTACGGGTATCGGCTCCTGTTGATGAATCGGCTCATTTAAATATTCGGAGGTTAAAAATTCCGGAGTTACCCATGTCTAGTAGAGCCACGCTACCGGCAAAACTCTGTTTTGCTAGTAGCATGAATTAGCCGGCTCGTCCGGGGAAGTACCACACTCTCACAGAAAATCGACGTCTGAGTAGTAGCTTCACCGCTTCTATGCTTCGTTCGGTGAGTGAGAGAGCAGGAGCCCCCATCCCTCCCCCCTCTGGGGAGGGCCCTGAAAGGCCGGTAACGCTCGTTACACCCCTGGTGTTGCAGTTGTCAATGGGCAGCGGTGATCACTTACGATACCATCTGGTGACCCGCTTGTTCGTTTGCCGTCCTATGACATAAAAAAACAAGTAGTTTCAAGCATAAGGGATAAATACGTAAGTATACTACTCACCTGATATATATAAGTATCAAAGGAAGCGCCACTATACATATATAAATTGATAGTGGCGCTTCCTTTGATACTACTATTTATCAAAACACGGCAATACACAGAGTACAGATAAGCAAACTGTAATTCTATAGCCGCATATCTTATCTATCAATCGGTGGTGAATTGATAAACAGTGCATTCATCCTTCATTTCTGTTGGTGCCAACAGTGCCGCGACAAACCTTGAAGATATCTAGATTTACTCGTACAAGATACGGCCAACAAAATCGTTCGTTTCATCTTAATTTGACAGCGAAACCTAGAAACGCTGACAAACTTGCAATAATCCCGTGTTATCTTGAAAAATCAGGTAAATTAACGCACGTCATGGGTCCGACAGTGTATAATCGGTTGCTGCAGGAGATCAGAGCAGCTGATAACATCAGAATTTCGATTCTTTAAAAAATAAAGTTAAAAAGTGGCTAATAGAACTTATTTTGATGACATAAATTGTAAAACATTAAAGGACATAAAAAAATATTTGTATGATTTTACTGAATTTGACATCGATGTACTGTTGGTCTAAGTTTAAAAAAATATACCTGTTACAAAATGTTATCAAAATGTAATAATTACGGTGGGGACAGAGTCGTAAGTTCGACTGCCATAGACGAAAGATCTAACCTCAAATTAGGAACATGACTCTCGCCTTAATCGCGATTCCGATTAGATATTGACGTGATTTCTTCTTGTTTCAGGTAAATTTTAATTATAACTACCCAGGCAGCGTCACAAAATATTAATAGTACCAAAAAGGTAATCGTTTTATAAATACCTATATACCGCTAACAAAATATACTGAAACTATTTTAAGGGTGAATTTAGTCCGTGATACTGAACAACTTTCCCCAAGGAACATATATAAAAAATATTTTTTGGTTTCCCATACAAGTTGACGGAACAGCTGATCAGTTTGTATGAAAAGCAAAAAAATATTTTTCATATTTCCATATATGTTCCTTGGGAAAAGTTGTTCAGTATCATGGACTAAATTCACCTTTAAACTAGTTTCAGTACCTATACATATTGTGTTACACGTTATATAATACGGATATGGACTAAAGAAAGTGGTCTAGCTCATGAGGTAGATTATGAAAAAATATTATATACGTAATTTTTATTTTCTCTGATTAGCAAATAATGACGAAGATACGGCGTATTTAAATTTCGCATGACGTCACGATCTAGTACGATTGTCACTAGATGGTGACGTTAATCTACTCCGAAACATCGATCTTTGTGAGTTTTTACTAATTTCATAAACCTAAAAATACATGTCCATTATTTTTAGATAATCTATATAACTGACGACTAAATAAAATAATATTTGTGTATCATGAATTCTACTTCTTATTAAAAAAAAACATAAACACGTTATCACGTCGTTATCCCTAATGGGGCATTTTGGGTCTTGCGGCTCATAGCAGACCGGGCACAGGGCCACAAGACTCAAAGGCCTCTTTTAGCGTGATGGTGGGCGAGAAGGTGGAAAAAGGAATCAAAATAGTGATGGGTGGCTAGCCCCTTTTAACATGATTTGTATTTTCACCTATTCCCTCGATCGGCTTCTACGATCTGCGCGATAAGAGAAGCAGCTGGTACATTCTAAGTTTTTTCTTTTCTCTCAGACCAGCATGAAAGCATAATAAAAAATATGAGCTTAAAAAAATCTTAAAGTAATATAGCTATCTCAAACTCTTTAGAGAGATCTTGAACAAGTCATCCTTAATATTTGTCTTCGACTAAGTCGCGTCGAAGTAATCCCAATGCATTATCACCTTTTTAAGTTTTGCTTTTTTCACTGAAATATCGCTTTTTAAATTTCCACTCTATTATTCTAACAATAGGTTTGAAAATTATCTGTTTATGTTGGATTTTCGAGTACATTGTATTTATTGTTGATAACTTAATTTGGCTTTGTAGTTCACGCTTCCTCGCCTCTCAGTTTGTGTTACTTAAACATTGTTTAGCGCCTCTGTAAACTAATGCAAGTACATACCTATTAACTTTGTTTAACAGTAGGTAACATTGTTGTAGAATAGTAACATTTACGATGCCAGTAAATATCCATTAAAGTAGATTTGTTAATTTTCTGCCAGCTACTACGTGTTTAAGTCTAACCACGTGTTCATAAAAAAATCTGCACTTCAATGCTACCGAATTAAGATGTGCTGATGTTTTGTTTCAAATTCATAACATTAAATTCACAACACATAAAATTAGAATTTTCAGACACCTCCATTTTTAATTGAATATGAGACAGACTTGATTGTATAATATGTACTTATATATTGATTGCTCGTTTGTATGTATTTATGTATTTAATTTGTAGGTATATGTATTATAATAATATTTATATTTAGTATTATTCTTTTTTAGGGTTCCGTACCCAAAGGGTGCAAACGGGACCCTATTACTGTGACTCCGCTGTCTGTCCGTCGGTCCGTCTGTCTGTCCGTCTGTCTGTCTGTCCATCTGTCACAGGGCTCTATCTCTTGAACCGTAATAGCTAGACACTTGAAATTTTCACCGATTATGTATTACTGCGGCCGCTATAACAACAAATACTAAAAATAAAAATAAAAGTTAAAAATTAGAGGGGGTCGTCACACAAGAAACGTGTTTTTTTCAGCGTTTTTAACTTAATCTTTATAATGACATTAACTAGATACTTGAAATTTTCACCAATTATGTATTACTATGACCACAATAACAACAAATACTAAAAATAAAATAAAGTTAAAAATTAAAGGGGTTCGTCATGCAAGAAACGTGTTTCTTCAGCGTTTTAAAACATTGTACGGTGGTACGGAACCCTTCATGTGTCCGACTCGCACTTGCCCGTTTATTATTTTATTTTTAAGTTTAAAATTTTATTGTTATTTTTTATTATGTGTTACACCCACATAAACTCTCCCAATACCCAAACCCAAACCCAAAGGTTTGACTGTTAGAGAATGCTTTTAGCATTAATTCCGCCTGTTGTACTATTACATTTGTATGTGTGTACAATAAAGTGTAAATAAATAAATAAATAAAAACAGGTCCGCACGCGAAGCGTCTCAGTTTGGAGATTGGCTAAAATGCTTTTATCCGTCTGTCTGTTCTCGATCCCATTTTGCAACCGATTTTGACGAAATTTGGCACACAGTTCCTTGATTTTTATGGTTCCGTACAAAAAATTAAAAAACGGAACCCTTATAGTATCACTCGTGCATCTGTCTGTCCGTCCGTCTGTCACAGCCAATTTTCTCCGAATCTACTGGACCGAATCAGGTGAAATTTGGTAGGATGGTGTAATCCTATGACCCAAATACATATGTGCGAGAAAGAGTAGAGAGTGTGTAGAGAAAATAAAACAACTTTTTGCAAAACTTACTATGTTATATATCAAATAAAAGGGCTTGTTATAAGGATCTCAAATATATTTTAATTGTTATTGTAAAATAAATAGTTTTGATTTTATTCAAGAAAGAAGACGAACATTGACCAAAAATTTTGAAAAAAACACAAAATATAGTTCATTGCTTGTAGATTACAGGAAAACTATAATAATTCAATTAATTGTACGGAACCCTCTCCTCGCGAGTTTAACTCGCACTTGGGCGGTTTATTTTTTGTCGATTGCGAATTGCGATTTTTTATTGGGGGAGAAATAGGAAGAAATATTATGGTCAATGTTATAAAAGCGTTCGTCTAATGATGAATTTATATATTTGAACCTAATATACATGAAAACTTAATGAACCTAATTGGCTTCTATTAATATAGGATATGTAAAACAAATCACGCACTGCTATGAACATACCCTATTATTTACTGGAACAAATTAGAAACTGTATATCAATATTTTCCTCGTAAAAGACAGATTAGCTTTCCGCCCAGTGGTAAAGCGTGAAATAAGATTACACTACAAACAACATTGTAATCGTTAGAATAATAAATACCAATCCACACTACGGTCATTACAGTCACGATTTGTGTTAACTCCCTTCTCTGAATATTTATCTAGCCCTCGGTAGATGAAGTAATTTCAAATCCAAAATTATATGACAGATGCTGATAGTTGGTCACGCGAGGGTTAATTAAAGGGTCTTACTCGGCCTAGTAAAACTCGTACATAATTTTGAAAATAGCATTGAGAAGTTTATATGCTTCTTATATTTTTTTTTAATTTGTGGCAGTCCAAGTTGCAAGTTACTGTGGTGTGTGTTTTATGAATCTTACAAATAAATTTGCATTTTGGGTCTTGCAACTCTTACAGAGTCCAAGGGCACAAGACTCAAGATTTTAGTTGCCATGTACTTTAAGACCATATAATCTCAAACATCGTTACCACGACCAATAAAATACTTTAGAAAACGTTTTGAGAATTTGTTTATTTCTAATTATACCTATGCACTTGTTTAAAAAATTAAGAACTTTTTGATATATTTCTAACTACAAACTTTTACTTATTGAAAAATGCTGTAAAAGATAATAATACAGATTTTACATCAAAAAGAAACACCGTAAATTCGCTAAAGATTCGACTGGCAAATTTACGACGCCAAAATTTCGCCCCAGGACGTTCCCACTACATAAAACCCATTATTTTCTCACACTTCAATTATATATCGGATACAGATAGTATATTTCGCATAGAAAGTCTGCCCTCATTAATGGAGTATCAATGCTTTCTATACATTGTATCAATTGTATGTTTATCTGGACATAAATCAATTAAGCGGTATTAAAAATAAATATAAGACCGCGCCACGTCTCAGTGAATACCAAATATGTATAGTCATATTCTAAGGCTTCTATAAAAATTAATTAATATTTATTAAATTATTTTTCAGTGGACTTATAAGGACTTCTTCCATGCTGGCTTGGGAGAAAAAAAACTTAGAATGTACAAGCTGCTTTTCTTCCTGCACAGATTTTTTAAGTCGAGAGAATGGGCGAGAAGAATCTGAATCAGCTAGCAACCCATCACATTTTTGATTCCTTTTTATCATCTTATCGCCCACCATCATGCTAATGTGGCCTTTGGGTCTTACGGCCCTGGGCCCTATTTACCCCGTTAGGGATATTGCATCTGTATCTGTTGTAAGGACAAACTTCTTTCCTGGGTATGATTGTGACATAAATAAAAATATCAGAATATTTAATAATATAGTAAAAAATACAGTCTGCTAACATTGTTAAGTTTTAATTTTCCATGAACTGGTAGAGGTCTAGTGTTTTGAGATTGCAACCTTTAACTGAAAGGTCCAAGGTTCGATCCACACCCGGTCTTACTTGTAGAGTTTATAGTATAATCTCACTCATGTACGGTAGCGTGTTCTAAATCGCTTTATTACACACCTCTTGCTTGTTCTCCAGTTATAAAAAAAGCTTTTTAAACACTCAGTCTTATTTTTTTCAGACTATGATAGTAAAAAATTCTCATCCTGCAACAAAGATATAGCGTCACCCATACTTAATTTACTAATAATGATAAGGGTAGCCGCAGCCTTTGACTTCCTATTTTATCTCTTTGTTCTGAACTTTACGAGTTTTTGTTTCACTAATGGACTTACATTATTTTTTAGTCTTTGGCTTAATCGGTGTAATTAATTGTTATCTCAGAGTTAATGAATATACTCTCTGATAAATAATTAGGTAAATCTTATTGACATTTTGTATCTACTAGGCTAAAACCATCGATCAAATATTACTAAAGTAATATATATAACTTTACTTTTGTAATATTTGATCGATGCTAAAACCTATTGTTCTTTCGTTGGTCAATTTGTTATATTGAATCAAGTAAACCACGTTTCATGAGACCCCATTTGAGGGGTGGTGGGTAGGGTAATAAATTCACTTGAAAATACTTATTGGATAGAAGTATATATGTATACATATGTGCAATTTTTGAAATTATCTTCACAGGAATCACAGGTTTTCTTACTTGCATACAACATAGACTGTTTATTTTTTATTACTTTTTTTTACTTCTGTTACATTAGATCTCTTATACAGGCTGAGTTTTTAACCACCCGCCAAATTTTTGGAGTAAGTCAGTCCATGTTACTGAACTACTTTCTATAAAAAAAGTTATTAAAAATTGATATAAATTTTTGATCCTCCCATACAAAATCCGTTTGGCTGAGCGCTGATTTGTATAGGAGGACAAAACGATTTTTTATTACTGCTTTTATAGAAAGTAGTTCAGTATCATGGACTGAACTTGCTCAAAAAAATTGGACAGTGTTTAAAAAGTCAGCCTGTATATCGAAATATCAAAAGTAATGTTTGGTCTCCCATACAAGTTGACTGATCAGCTGATCCGAGCTTGTATGGAAAGCAAGAAAATATTTTTCATATTTCGATGTATATTATGTTCTTTGGGGAAATTTGTTCAATATCATGGACTGAATTTACCCTCAATATAGTTTCAGTATATTTTGTTAGTTGTTACCTGTATACCATCATTTCCCAACAACAATTTCACTAGTAAATCAAATCACAGTCCAACACGAATCGCATACAAACCTTGACCGTCTATCGTGAAATGCAATAGAGACGTACATTAGAGCAATGTCTAGTTCGCAAATCGTGACTAATCCACTATTGACCGTTACTCTGATATCTAAATTATACATTGTAATGGCTACAACAAAATGGTTGAACGTTTTTCGATTTCTCCGAGCCGAGAGCGACCACGCCTGCTTTCTGATGCATCTGATGACATTTACGAACGCTGATATTGTTTGTGCTGGGCCGTTTTGCATTGACAACCTTCGATCTGATATTTCGAATTGGAAGTTTATGCGGGATCATGTCGGCGCTTGTTGTGATTCCGATTATAGTCGAAGTGAAAGCGTGTTGAGCAAATAGTACGGGTGTTACGCTCTTGTTTCTGCACCTATTTTAATAGGGTTGAATTAAACATAAACAAAAGTAGATATGAGAGAGAAGGTCCAAGCTCTTTGGTAATGTATTTACTATGTATGAGTATTTTTTGTCGACCTCCGTAGAGGTCAACACACTAGTCCGCCAATCCGGAGGTTCTGGGTTCCAATCCCAGCCAGAGCAATTTGGAAAATAGCCTTTTTCAGTATCCCGTAATACAAGTTTAAACTTACTTTGAGGCTAGCTCAATTGGTATGATTTGTCCTTATCCATTTATTTATTTTTTTGTTTTCTTTATTAGTCCATGACTTCAAAATTATATACAGGATGTATTTTTCTTTTTCTACAAGTGTTCATCTGATTGGAAAATGTATATGATAATCTTCTTTATTTTCCACTGGTAAACATGAAGTTAATCTACCAGCCTCTATTTATTGACTAAAGACAGCTCAAACTATAAACAAAATAATCTGTTATTGAAACCATAACTTTAAAACATTCGAAAACCAGTAAATTATACGTTATCTGACAGACAAGTCCACATAAAAGAATTCATATCCGTCGGTCAGTCCGCGAAGGGCCATAAAGCATAACCGGAATGAATTAAGATGATGGACGGCCTTTCAGTTTTGAGAGCAAACTGCATGGGCAGTCACGAAAGTGAAAGACTCGAATTTATGTTCTGGACACATTGCCATCTGTGACAGACGTGAGTTGAGTTAAGGATTGTGGTTAAGGTTGACGATTTGTATCAAAGGCATGAGCACGAACTATACATATGTATATATACAGGGTAACTTTTAATTGACTGGCAACATTTTTGGAGCAAGTTCAGTCCATGATACTGAACTGCTTTCTATAAAAAAAGTTGTTAAAAATCGATAAAAATTTTTCGTCCTCCCATACAAATCAGCACTCAGCCAAACGTATTTTGTATGGAAGGATGCAATTTTTTTATCGTTTTGTAATAACTTAGTTATTAAAAGTCACCCTGTACATATTAAAGAAAATTTGCATGTTTTACACAAATCAAGTGACCCGTTTGCTCGTTTGCCGTCCTATAACATAAAAAAAATATTTTTGGTAAAGCGTCTGTATTCGGCGTATTTGAATTTCGGCACCAAACTTTAATGTAATTCTTGAGAAACATTGTTTAAAAATTACTTCTGTAAGTATCTTCATAAAGACCATCATGGAAGGAAAGATAAAAGAGAAAAGAGGACCAGGAAGACAGAGGCTAGCTACATGAAACAAATAAAGGAAAAGGTGAACGTCGTGTCGTACAGCGAAGTAAAACAACTGGCGGATGAGAAAGAAAAATGGAAGAGAATTCATTATCCACCGACAAGAGCATAGCTCTTAAATAATAGATAAGTACCTAATTAGTTTAATCTTATATTCAATCAAAAAAGAATTATTAAAAATATTGTACTGTAAA
Source organism: Acrobasis repandana (assembly GCA_963576875.1). Taxonomy (NCBI): domain Eukaryota; kingdom Metazoa; phylum Arthropoda; class Insecta; order Lepidoptera; family Pyralidae; genus Acrobasis; species Acrobasis repandana. The sequence goes on from OY756223.1 coordinate 19,136,613, forward strand.
AAATTATGCTAGGCATTCTAAGAATTTTCATAAAAAAATCTCCGTCTCGTTTGGCCAAATTTCATTATTTGTAATGGGCTCACAAGACACATTTCACAGATTTTTTGTTACCTGTATATTACATTTTCCTACTATATACGTTACAAAATAATACTACACAACCACAAAATAGAAACAACATGTCTCAGCGTTCTCAGGTAACTTATCCGGCATGTTACAATTTATCTTAAGACTTTACTGACATTAGCTGTACACTTTCATTTTCCTAGTTAATTTCAAGTAAAACCTAACTCATAATGTCTTATTCTGAGTTTTAAGCTGAACTTGTGCGCGAGCAAGTCTAACCTACCCCTAGCTGGTGGCTTTTGTTTTTTATTTTAAAAAACTTTATTGTATATAGTTACACATAATAAAATAACAAAGGTATTTTTAAAAATGGTGGACTTATCTCAGAAGGGATCTCTTCCTATGATATGTTATAGTTATATATAGGATATGTTTTGATACGTCTTTATATTTCTTTTTTACTTGTGTATATATTTTTTTATGACTATTTTTAAACTATCGCCAACATTTCGTTTGGGTTGCCTATCAAAATATTTAGGTAGGTGGTGCGAGATCTAAAAGTGGCGCCCCTCTAAGTTTTTGTCGCTATGCATTGCTTTTTGAAACTTTTCACTATTTCAATCACGTTACTGCTTTACGTGAGTTTAGTCTTAAAAGACTAAAGCTATCAACAAGATCAGCAAGTCTAGTGTCCCCAAATAAGGACAAACTGCATTTTATGCTGGTCTAGTAAAAGACGTATTTGGAACATAACGCTACTTAATGACGTGTGCCTAGGTTGAAGTGTTAATCTAGTTGATCTATAGTCATATGTGTCTGTTTCTTTACTTTACAATTAATTTTAATGTAATAGATTAGCTATCCCAAACATTAGCTCCTGTTCTATTTTTGAATATCGGTGTGTATTTTATCATACGCATTTAATTTTCAAACAATAAAATCTGATTAGTCCAAGGCGCATAAAAGCTAATAACAACTAAGTGAAGTTTATGAAGATAGCTAACAATTGAACAGAACAAAACAGTGATATGCGATATGTTCTCTAATACTGTAGTATATAATAGCTCTTTGCAATAAATATTTATATAAAAACTAACTGAATTTATTTACAACAGTGCCGTGTGGCTTTAGGCCTAGAATAGTAAAACTTTATCTCTTACTGTGGATTTCGTCGAGCGATTGTTATAAGCGACGGCCTTAAGTATTTAGCTGGGATAGGTTTGGTATAGGCGTTTGTTAATTTTCATTAATAGGAGGGTGTAATATTTGTTTTAATTTTTTTGTTTGTATAACTTTTTAGGTATTTCAATACAAACCTCAGTGATTTATAGAAATGTCGTGTAAATATTCTGTTGTACAGCAAACTAAATAAATAAATTGTGTTGAAATGTTCAATTAAATTAAATGCTTGTTGTTATGATTGAATTGCTCTTTTTTAACCTTTTTTTTACACAGTATTACGCAAATACCAGAAGGTGTTTATGAAATTTAAAACACAGTTTTACACCCGATCTCCAGTTATCGGACCTCCAAGTTCATATTTACGACAATGATTTAATCTAAAATAATTTCGATTTTCGCGTATCGCCGATTATTGGTCAAGGACAAGTAATTGTAGTGGTTAATGTACAATAAAATATATAACTGATGTAAGCTTCAGCGTCAGAATACAAATATAATCTCACTTCGCCCTTTTATTATGGCCTTTAAAAGGGGTCGAAATATTTTTATTGTGACTTCTGAAATTTTGATTAAAGAAATTTTTTATATATTTTTTTCCTTAACTTTTAAACTACAGTCACATTTCGATGATCATCAATTTTGTATAAGTGTTTTTATAGGGTTTTTGTGTATTCAAGATGCAGTACTAAAGAACTCAAATTAAATAATAAAATATGAAATGGTAAAAAAATTCAAGTGTAATAAGAATATCAAATGGTGGCGAGATTCGGCCTGTGGGGTTAAACACGTGATGGCTCAGTTGGTTAGAGCATGGTCGTATTGAGACCCAGGTCGCGGGTTTAAGTGGAATTTTTTCACCATTTCATATTTCATTATTTAATTTTCTGTAAGTGGTTTTGTCATTTTAAAGAGAATTCTCATGCAGCATTTGTATTAGTGTCCTATTGCTTGTAAAAGCTTTCCCTCTATTCCACCATTCGTGTCTATCTATGATGCCATTTAATAATAGAAATAGTTATATATGTATTTCCAAATCCAATAATTAATATGTTTTACAAAAAAGGCCGACTTCATTTGCTTCCAAAGTTGTTCATCACCAAATTAATATGGAACAAACTTACTTTTTTCCATTTGAAAGCCTTTACTACCAGGCTTTCAAATGGAAAAAAGTATCATCAACATCGTTTCACAATTGGCGAAGATATCGCGTAAAATAATAAATTTAAAAAAAAACATACAGTCGAATTGATAACATTGTTGTTGATTGTTAAAAAAAAGAATTTATTCATTTATTTATCAAACTTTATTGATCCAAAGAAAAATATACTTTTAACAAATGGCTGACTTAATGCTAAGAGCATTTTCTCCCAGTCAACCATAGGGATAAGCAGAGAAAATTGTGCGGCGCAAAAGCTATAAATATACGAGTACTTACATCAAAGATTATTTAGATTATATATAAATATATCAGAATAAATACCTACTTACACAATACATACAATAATAAATATACTAACAAATAAATAGCAAATGATACCCAGTGTGGAATAAAGATCTTATTTTAACACACAAACAATAGGATAGCGCCAAATGTATAATCCGATAAAAAACGCCTATATAAAGAGTATTTTTAGGGTTCCGTACCTCAAAAGGAAAAAACGGAACCCTTATAGGATCACTTTGTTGTCCGTCTGTCCGTCCGTCCGTCTGTCAAGACCCTTTTTCTCAGGAACGCGTGGAGGTATGAAGCTGAAATTTATATCAATTACTCAGGTCTACTGTCCCTTGAAGCTGTGAAAAAATCAAACTTCTAAGCCAACGCAATCAAAAGATACAGCCGTTTATGCCGCAAATTTTCGACACTTGCAAGGGAATCAAAACCTACAGGGTGCTTCCCGTGAACTCAGAATCTTGAAATTTGGTACGAAGCAACGTCTTATAGCATAGATAAAGGAAAAATTACGAAAACCATAAATTTTTAGTTACATCACATAATATATTTTTTTTTAATAATTTTAAACTTACTACCCATTTCCTCATAAACGCGTAGAGGTATTAAATTGAAATTCATACCAAATACTAAACCTTGCAGGTTTGTACGGAACCCTCGGTGCGCGAGTCCGACTCGCACTTGGCCGGTTTTTTTCTTTCTCTAAATACAACAAAACTGTTCTTATTTATACTAAAGAGGTCTCATGGCAGCCTTACCGTTGAGGACGGATAAGGCAACTACCGGTTACACGTCATGAAGCCCAGGACTAGACACATCTGTTCTAATTAGTCGGTTTGTTATGAGATGCTTCTCGGAAAAATTACACCGTTGTAAAATCCTGTTGTACTGTTTCCTCTCATCCTGAGAAGAAAAACTATGTAATGGTCATAAAAGTCTTATCTTGATATTATCGAGTCAAAAATGGCTAAAATTAAAATAGCGGTTCTATGAGAACAAGAGACTTCGCGATCTCTTATAAAGATGGTTTATTGAAGGTTAGGTTAACTGACATACTTAACACTCTTAACAGTCCCAGAACTGCAAAAGGATTCCTATGAAAATAGGTCCCTACAAGCATTTTCCTTAACTAGGAATCAAACCCAGAAACTCCAGTTGACGAACGAACGTGGTAATCAAAAACTACACCACGGTGAAAGAACGTCGTCAATATGCATTTATATTATTTCTAGTTGAGAGAAAACACCGATATAAGACATTACCAACATTACTGGTTTAGTAACAACATCCTTCGTTTATTGAATTAGTAAAGGAAGTCGCATATTAGCAAATTAAACATTACCCGTACATTTGTATCAATAAATTATTAAAGTCTAAATTCGTGCTGCTGTTATCTTTGACATGTCTGCAACGTCGCGTGTTGAATTTATAGATGTTTATCATAACGAATGTCTTTGTCCTTTAAGTATGTTTGGATTCATATAAGATTTACTTGAGCTAAAATCTGTATAATTAACCTCGGTTGAATTTGCGTTGCAACAAAAATGTAAAAAATAAACAAATGCACAAACCTGCTCTGAATCTGTGCTGTAAAATATAGAGAGTATAGAAGTAAAGTATCATAAAAAAAACTTTGGATTTTTTGAAGATAAGCATAAATTTATTTGCCAAACATGTGTTACCAACAAGATATTTACATTTCGTTACGTCCAATAAAGTTTTACCATCACGCGTGTGCAACATTTTAAATTATTATAACTTTCAATTATAAATTACCAATTTAACGCAAAAGTTTTATCTTATTATGTTTTATGGTACCCTTGCAGTAATAAAAAAATGGATCCGTTGTCAGGGTCGGTACTACTCAATCACAAAAAAATTACAAGAATGTACCTACATATTGCCTATGTTAATCACTTTTGTTTTTCCTATGTAAGAAACATAAATACTATTTTATAGGCTTTTTAAAAAAGGTTCGTAGTAGAGTCGTCTTTGCAGTGTAATATTTCATCAATCGTGGAATAGATTAACCATGGAATTCAAGGTGTGGTATTCCTAAATTTTCTATACTACTGGCAATTGTATTGTATTTTTGGCATTTGTTGAATACGTATTCTGTTAAATTGTACAAAAAAAAATTGTACCTAGTAACCTATTTTTTGCGTGCTGGAAAGTGTATTCCATCTATTGTACGACACCTATGCAAAATAAAAATCATTTCATTTCATGAGCTTCATTTCTCAACTCTCTTTATTTTAAGTCAATCCATACATTGATCTTTTCTTTCTTCAAACCCGTATTGGCAGGTAAACTGCAATTTGCCTTTTTTACAAAACTAACGGACAGTAAAAAAAGATATCGTCGTCCGTGGCAAAGAAAGATGTTCTTTTGGAAGCATTTACAAATAGCTTTTTGTTATGAAATACAAAGATTGTGATGTGAAAGGGTCCTATAAAATATAAACATATTAGTTTATTGGTAGATAACCTACTGTTTTAGAGGTATGTTCAAATATAGTAAGTAGTTTAAGTAAACTACAAATATACTGGGAGAAATAAGTCGATTTAAATTTCAAGTTTTAAACATTTGGTAATAATAGTACAAAGTCGCTGCCGGCCGTCTTGTCTGTCCTTTTTATATTTAACGCGATTATAGTACATTACGATATAAGTGCGTTATAGTGGTGAGGGCGTAATGAAGTTGAGTGTGTTTAACCAATATATACGCACGTATATCGTACGACGTTTTTCAACACACACACTCACACTTGCGAGAAAAAATACCTAATAAACTGATATTTTTGATTTTAAATAAACTGAACCATAAAACTGAGATGCACACTAGTGTTTTCTCGCCGTTTCACTTTTTAAAATCAGCACGGCGCTGCCTATTGGACGGCGCCGCGCGGTATGCGTATTCGAAATTTAAAAAATAAAAACAAATATAAATATTGAAACAACGATGACGTTCGTTTTTCTCATTCTAACCTTACTTTCTTACTCCCTCATTCATACTGGAATTACCATTAATTATGTTCCTTTCTTTCGCAATAGCAAATCGTGAGTTATAGAAAATAACTTGACTATTTGCGTTTCTAACACACGCGTTTTTTATGCGCGGTAAAATTAGATCCACTTTACGAGCAAGGGTGTTGAAAAATGATTTAACGCGATTTAACGATGAAGCATCCATTAATATGCAGATTAACTAGGTAAAGTGGATATACATATCTGCTACTTTTCACACTTTAATTAATCTTACCCGGTAATTTGCAGATTACCTAGTGCGCATATTAAAGTATTCCGTATTCTAACGGTAACATATACGAAGCAACAGATTTTTCAATAAATGAGTACATATAATAATTCAATAGGAAGGTTTACATGTATAATACCTACTTATCCGTTAAAAGCCAGGGATGATCGCCAGTTTGGTAAAAGGTGGGCTTACATAAATAACTTTCTCTTTAAACTAGTTACCTATTTATATCCTTAGGGGGCTATGAATTTTCTGGGGCCAAGTGCTGCCCTCATTTGAAAAAAATTTTTTGAAAGGAAACGGAGATGTCTTTGTGAAGCCCTAGATAACGCTTCAAACTAGTTTATGAACTACCGTTTACAGTTTAAAGTGAGAACGTTAAGCTTTTTTGAGCATTTTTGCGGAAAACGGCCACTTTTGGCAAAAATTCCTAAAAAAATGTATAGTTCATAAAATAGTTTGAAGGGTTATCTAGGGCTTCACATAGACAAAATTTTATATGATATATCTCAGTTTTCTTTCAAATATTTTTTTTTCAAATAAGGGCAGCACTGGTCCCGAATGATTAATGTAGCCCCTTAAATATTCGAAGAATTTTTACCAATAAATGGGTCATTATATCCATTGTCTAAGTAGGTTTGTATGTACAATTTCTGCCCATGCTCGCTAGGCCGGTGCAATTTACATAGAATTATTCCACAGCCGTTTTTGTCCTGAAAGCCTTAGTGAATATAATTAGAAACTTAAACTACTATATTGCTTGTAGCAGCACCTACACTTACTATGTTTATCTAGAAAATTGTTAGGCCTAAAACACGTTGTTTATATGGAGAAGTGTGGCAATTACTAGTTTTAACCACCGTATCTCTGCCCCTTAGGCCTGGTTCAAAGTAGACGCGTGCGCGGGGGCGTGTTTAGTGTCACACATCTGTGACACTAAACTAAACGGTGACATACCTTATATTCTAGTCGGCCTCCGTGGCGTAATGGTTAACATGCTAGTACGCCAATCAGTGTGATTTGTCCTTATATAACTGTGTCAAAATATACTAAAACTATTTTAAGGGTGAATTAATTCTATGATACTGAACAACTTGCCCCAAGGAACATATATTGATATATGGATATTTTTTTGGCTTTCGATACAAACTCGGATTAACTGATTGGTCCACTTGTATAGGAGGTTAAAAATTATTTTTCACATAGCAATATAGCTACGCTCCTTAATTTCGAAAATTTGTATGTATCCCGTATGCATTAAATTAATACATACGGGAATTAACGCGAAACGTCAGCAAAATAAATAAAAAAGGTACGTTTCGCGTTAATTCCCGTATGTATTAATTTAATAATAATGCAACGCGATAGTTTAAAAGTATTTAAATCGTATGCAGTTAAAATCGCCGAGGTCTTAAATTTTTGAAAATAAAAAATAACCCAGTGCTTGGTGGCAGGGACTCTGTACTTGAAAGGGGAATTTTTCAGCGGGGAGTAAAGAGGGAGTCCGTATTTGCCTTTGCCACGAAGTTCGCCTCGCTTCAGCTCATGCACTATACAACAACACTTAGTTAATAACTGTTGATTGGTAGCTATCCCGCGGTACAAGCTTTCTCATACAACGTCGATAAACTCTGCCTACGATAACCACGTACAGACAGACTCGCTTCTTCACATCGTGGCCTGAACTGACACAGGCCGGATGCGCTTAACCTATATTAAATTAAATCTTTATTAGTTTGATATGTTTATATCTATTTAAAAAATCCTTGGGGGAGGCCTATGTCCAGCAGTGGACTTCCTGTGGCTGATATGATGATGATGATGATGATGATGAAACAACACTTGACAGTCGTAGCACAATAAGCTTGTATTATATGGGTCTTAGATGTTTATCTATGAGTTAATTATGATATTTAGGATCACTGCTCTTATACTCTAAAAGACTTAATATTATGCAAATAAATTTTAATATCAGACTTTATATATTGGGACGTAAATTATATTTTGATAACTCAGCCAGAATACAAGCAATGAGACAGACCAATTAACGTCAAAGTTCTAGCGATAGATTACCTACTATGTTGTGTTTTTCGTTAATTATATTATCATGGCCCAGTCCAAGTATTTTGGCTGGGCTTAGTCACTGTTTGGGACCCGTTGTAAATAAGTCTCAAGAAATTTCATTGATCTCATGAGTTTTCTGGAGAAAATACTGAATTATCACGATATACTTTGCTTACAATTACAACAAATAACAAAAATTTATAAGTCAACTATCGGGTACAATACAAGAGAAAACTTCCATGCTAGTCTGGGAGAGAAAAGAAAGACGTAGAATATACGAGCTATTCCTTTTCCCGCGCTGATTCACCTTACCCTGATCAGATAGATGGATAATTTTAGTGGCTCGTTGTAAAGATTTCAAGGTTACGGGCCAAGATTTTCCGGGGCAAGGTGTGAATGATCCCGATAAACCCTTCGTACGATAATAACAAACAGACAGATTAACGTTCGCTTTATCGTGTAACATTTTGCGTTACTTCCATTAGCACGGACAGGCTAAGTGTTCAATGTCATATGTTAAGATCTAACTCATCAAGTGTTTATTAGTTACTTCTATTATCTTACACCTATCGGATAGTTAACGTTTGGGGCTCATTGTAAATAATCAACACAAATTTCAAAGATTTCGGGCCAAGATTTTCCAGGGCAAGGTGTGAATGATCCCGATAAACCCTACGTACGATAGCAACAAACAGACAGATTTACGTTCACTTTATCGTGTAACATTTGTGCGTTACTTCCATTAGCACGGACGGGCTAAGTGTTTAATGTCATTTGTTAAGATCTAACTCATCAAGTGCTGAGTTTGGTAATACTTTATAACTTTTACGGTGCTACGCTGTACTGTAAAACTTACTATGATATAACCTTCGACTTCAGGTGTCTGTTTTGCTATTATGATAACGAAAATAATGTGCAGTTTATACAGTTTATGTATAAGTTATGTTTGAGATAAGATTATTCAAATAACTAAAAAGGGTTTAAGAATTTCAAATAATTTTATCAAAACACTCTTACTCGTATACAACACTTTCTATAGGCCACTTTCTATAGGTTCAAGATGTATCATGTGAAATATACATTATACATAAATAGTATGACTATCCGCTGCTGTTTCCTTGTCACATACATATCGATAAACTTTTGCTGAATAAATCTATCTATCTAGGTATATTTTTTTCTTGTCGGTGGAGTATGAATTCTCTTCCATTTGTCTCTCTCATCCGCCAGTTGTTTTACAATACAATACCCTTTATTGCACAAAAGTAAAATACAGGACATAATTATCTACAAAACTAGGAAATACGCAAGAGGCGGCCTTATTGCTTAGCAGTTTTTCTTCGACGTACGACACGACGTTCACCTTCTCCTTTATCTGGTTCATGTGTTTTTTTTTGTTTTTACGTAAGTATCTTCTTTATCTTAGCGCGTTCTCGGTTGCATTCTCGGCTGTGCTGCTTCGGAGTCCGGGGTGCGCTTCTCCACATTTTCTTTATTTTCTACATATAATATGCATGTCAATGGTCATCTAAGGATGCCAAAGATCATGCAAAGTCAATAAGAATAGCCGGAACAGTTTAAACGATTTGGCTATAGTTATACGACCGGCCGCCTGCCTCACGCCAACCATATTTGCGAATGCATTTGTACAAGATATTTGTGTTTAGTCCTTTAGTCACCACTTACGACATCCAGAGGAAGAAATGGAATTGTCCTATTCTAGGTCGGAAGCCACAGGCACAGCAAAATCTTATTAACTAACACTGAGGGCCACAGTAATTTGCAGGTTTCCGGCACCTGTAAATTACTGTGGCTAGGCTAAATAGTAAATTTTTGTAAGAACTAGGCTAAAAAGCCTTACTAACACTAACCCTAAGTCTTACAAAAATTTAGTAAAACAATTTAATAATTTTGTCATGTTATTTTTAACGTACTATTTTTACTTGTACACGTAGAGTACATGTAGAGTGATTTTGAACATCGTTACTATATTCAAGGAGAGTTAAACGAAATAAAAAATACATATTCTGTCATATGTACTCGTACTTTGTTTCATAATAAAAGACAAAAATATCAGTCGACAATAATAATTAGGGCCACCGAGTCTCTTATCTTTGTCTTCTATACATGAGTCCAAGAAACCAAAACTAGTCCAGTTCTCACCTCACACCCACACAGCAATTAGTTACAGAGAGAAACCCTACGAGATATTAATCTATAATCGAGAACTGATTTAATAAGCTGAGTCCAGAATCGATTGAAATTGATCGAGCAATACGAGTGTGCATTAATGATCACATGCCGTTGGATGTAAGATTCTAAATTAAATGACTTTCCATATGAATTATGCCCTCGAGGTAAGGTAACTGTTCGTATGTTTGTCATATACAATTGTTGATATCTTTTTTATTTACATTTTTTTTCGAGAATCTTCATGGTGCAGTGTAACCTATAAACTAGTATGCACTAGACCATATTTTATAAATATTTTTTAACAAACTTCATGAGAAATAAATATATAAATAGATCATATGTTATCTTAATACATAATTGCACTGCGAAGTCTGAGATAATCTTCAAAACAAAAATGTCAAAGTATTAAACAATATACCCAAAATATTCATTAAATTTCAGCATTTTCAAACCTACGAGTACTAATAAAATTTCAAATATTACTTCCGTGTACATACATACTTACATACATTTCTTATCGTTAACTCCAGGCGGCTTTCTTAAATGTTGCGCGAAGAATTTTGTTTGATTTAAAGTCGGCATGCCGACTAGCTTTCATCATTTCAGCCGCATGACGTCCACTGCTGGACATAGGCCTCTCCCAGGGATTTCCAAAATGACCGATCTAGAGCGGCCTGCTTCCAGCGCTTTCCAGCGACCTTAGTCAGATCGTCTGACCACCTTGTGGATGGGTGTCCAACGCTTCGCTTGCCAGTACGTGGTCGCCATTCGAGAACCTTTCTACCCCATTGGCCATCGGTTCGTCGCGCTATGTGTCCCGCCCACTGCCACTTCAACGAGCTAATCCGCTGGGCTTTATCAGTGGCTTTTGTTCTCCTACGAATTTCCTCCTTTCTGATTCGATCACGTAGAGAAACACCGAGCATAGCCCTCTCCATAGCGCGTTGAGCGACCTTGAGCCTTCTTATGAGACCCATAGTAAGGGACCACGTTTCAGAGCCATAAGTCATAAGGGACTAAATCCCCTTAGAAAGCGTGGACTCGCCAACTCGCAATGGCCAGCTCGGCGTTTTAAGGCCAATTACCTCCAAATGGAAATTTCGACTAGCTTTAAATCAAACAAAATTCTTCGTACAGATATGGAGCTTCTGATTGTAAAAAGACTATTAGACTACTATGATGGACTATTAGGCAAAAACTCCCCCGATTCTACGTATGTTTAAACGTGAAATAGATTTTTTATTTTGATTATTTTATTACGAGCCATTTATGTCCTTATGATGGACAGAGGCCTCTCTATCCGTCTCTCTCTTTCTCTATTTCTCTTGTTTGCTCTCAAACATTTTTTTTATCGTGTCCCCATTGTTATGCAAGATCTATAAATAGATAGGTACCTTAATTTTAGTACGTATTTTCTTCTGCATTTTTAAGAATATCCTTAAAGGCAGAATTAATAATGTTAATAAAACGTCACGAACATGTTTCTTGATAGAAACAATTGTATTTTTACCTTGTAAACGTATAAATTATAAAAATAACGGCTACTTATCTCAGAACAAACCCGACATAACTAACAAAAGCCACTAACCGTAAAACAACTTTAGGGACCTATAAATAAAACAAAATAAAGATTAATCAAGAATTTCACTGCGTTGGCGTGGTTCTGAAATATTGATGATACTAATGACCTGACCCCTTCTCACGGTACATGGCGGCGACAAATTAGAATTTGTATACTTTACTGCTCTATCTTTACGCTTAATTTTTGATCTTCCGCCCACTAAGCCGCGCCATTGATATACTCGTAGATAATAGTAGATATGTCACCGTACTATTGTAAACGCCGAGACTTTATAAACTATCTCGCGAGATTATAAACTGTCGATAAATTGTGAACTGTAACGTACTGCTCACAATGTAAAATATTTATTTACGATAGTTTGTAAACTATCCACGTCTAACCATTAAATTGTGAACGAACTACACTTTCAGACAGGGTTCACAATCTTTAAACAAAAAAAGCGACCTTCATTTCTGGTCTTAGTCGCTTAAAAATAAGTATCCAAATCATAGCTTTAGAATTTGTCTAAATTAAGTCCAGGAAAAGATTTAAATGCTCGAAATGTATGGTATAAATCAATATGAAAAAACTTATTTTACTTTGCTAAAATATTGTTTTAAATTAAGTTATTAAATCTGTGGTGTAATATGAAGTATACTAAGCTATGTATCCAACAAAAATATATGTTTAAATTTCTCTTTTTTTCAGGTATGTAAGCAACTTACATTACTTCACGCATATTCTACTTAATAAGGTAAATACATGTATATATGTACATATTTTTTGTATATTATTAAAAAATCAATGTTGTTATTATTGAAGGACACAATTTCGATTTACACGATTACATGAAAATATAATAAAAATAGCCCCAAAATAAGTTTTAAACTTGTGTTATAGTATACTAAGTCAACGATACTATATTTTACAAAAAATCTGATTTATATAAACATTCAATATAGATCGTGACGTGAGAAGTCACATAAGTGCTGGTCGGATAAAATGGCGACAGATTACCGGAGTCATATGTGACCAACGGATGCCCCTGAATTTAAATGGTAAAGTATTATAAGACCAGGTAGTACTGTATGGTTCGGAATGTTGGGCTACCAAGGTCACAGAAGAAAGAAAACTGCATGCTTCTGAAATGAGGATGCTGAGATGGATGAGTGGAGTAACTAGAAAGGACAAGGAAAGGAATGGGTATGCAAGGGGAAGTGCCAATAGGTAGCGCCAATTACTGAAAAACTAAGAAGTAATAGATTAGTTTAGTCACGTTAGTAGGCGAAAGGAAAACAACGTTGTAAAGAAAGCACTAAATATAGAAGTGAATGGGAACAGAAATAGAGGGAGGCCAAAGAAAAGGTTGATGGAATGTGTTCACAACGATACAACTTGTAAAGATGTACTCGTAACAGTCGAAATGACAAAGAGAGACCAAAATGAAAACGCCTAACATGCTGTGCCCCGCTTAAAGTGGGATAAGTGAAGTAAAAAGAAGATAGATAAACATCCATGACCCAGGATAATTTGAAATAGGTCATTTTCTAACTTGCACTGGCTGGAAATCGAATCCAGAACCTCCGGACTGACGTGTTAAACACTACGCCACAGAGGTCGTCATATGTAATTTTGTAACGTCGAAAGGAATAATAGCGTAAGGTCTAAATAAGGTAAAAAAAGTTGTTAAACCGAGTGGCCACTAGCACTCGTCTATTTCCATTTCCATTCTTGCTCTATGGTTTACACTAATCTATTCTTCAGATAATCCAACGATACATGATTTATCGTCGCCGCGGTAATGGTAGATTTTTTATAAGCTACCTACAGCTACCGTTCATTCGAGATTTATTACGGATAATAAAGCAATTATGCCGAACTATGAATAAATTTAGAGAGAATGCGGGAAAAGGTTATGTAACTGAAGTAATAAATGTTATAGATCAAGTCTTACCCTCAAAATTTATAAAATACTAGCTGTGCCCGCGACTTGGTTCGCGTGGTTGTCGGAACGTAATGTAATATAGCCTAAAGCCTTCCTCTATAAATGGACTACCCAACAAAAAAGAATTTTTCAAATCGGACCATTAGTTCCTGAGATTAGCGCGTTTAAATAAACAAACAAACAAACTCTTCCGCTTTATAATACTTATTAGTATTAGTATAGATAACAAACGTTTGCTAAAAATATTTCAGTCAAAATAGGTTTTGTCTTTATCTCTCTTCAATATTTGCCTTGATAAGAACGAGACAAAACATATTTTAACCATAAAAGGTTTAGCAAATATCATAATGAATACAAAAAAATGTTTGTCTAATCTATCCTTAGTCTGGGTATGATTCTTCTTCGTCATATTTTTTGTCTTTTGATCTTACCGCGTCCCTCGTATCATTAGCTTTTGTGCTGCTTCGGAGCCTGAAGTGTTATTTTCCGTTTGTACTTCTCCAAAGACGATTTTAATGTAAATAATAGGTCAGGAAATAGGTATACTTACTTTTGCATCACAATTCATATTTGAAACTATAATGTATGTAAGGAAAAATATTTCCTGGTTTAATAAAGTAAGTCATTTTACAGGTAGAAATTTACGTAATAAGAATGACTTAGTTAGCCCGTATTACAGGCTGAATACAGTCAGTAAGTCTTTTATGGGGAAGTGTATATCTTTTTATAATAAATTGCCAGAATCGGTCCTTGATATGCCAGACAGAAAATTCAAAGCTTATGTAAAGAAAGTACTTAATGAGAAGGCTTATTATAGGACCGATGAATATCTTAAGGCGACGTGGGTTCACAATTTGCAATACTGTGCGTGTTTTTGAAAAATTACTGTTATTAAACTACTACAGTTTATTCCACAAAAAAATTACATCAAAATCTTAAGGATTTTCTACAGCCTCCCACAATAGCCACGATTGAGCATTTTTGGCTCGATGGAAAAAAATCACAAACCTACCTCTAATTTGCCTAAATTTTCCTTTATAATACGTATTACTTTTTTCATACAATCACTTTTTTATATGAAATTTACACCAAAAAATGTATTATCTAAATATCTATCCGTTTTGGCAAAAAAAAAATTATACATATAATAAAAAAAAAACTGCGAAATATCGTCGAGCACGGCTCCGGGCCTTACTTGTCTTTCGACTTCTTTTAAGGAATAAACTGTAGTAGTTTAATAACAGTGATTTTTCAAAAACACGCACTGTATTGCAAAATGTGAACCCACGTCATCTTAGAGACAAAAAAGTCTGGCTTGAGCTTGGCGCGGGTCCCTCTTAAAAGTTTGTATACTAGTAGACAGACATGTCATAATTTAGGTACATTGGTACATACTAAATTCACAAAACAAATTGACATTATTTTAAATTTCGTAATTCTTAAAATAAAATTTAATTATGACATAACCAACAATGTAATCTCAGTCCATCCACATACCTAATTTTAAGCTTGTTAGTTGACGTATTTGGATAAAACGTGCAGTGCAGTTTGTTGCCGCTTCTTCTGCACTTGACGTCAACATTTGTGCAAAACAAAACAAAGTTACTTTTTCGATCATAGGATATTTATAATATTTAGAGATATTATAATTATCCTATGATAATAAAGTAGTTTGAATTTTGATTTTTTTTGAATAATCACCCAATGATACCGATGACCGCGTAAAAAAGTCAAAACTTTTCAAATGGAAATTCATACATACATACTTTATCAAGTTATTTGCCCGTGTGGTTCCGGATCAGCATAGGACCACTCCATCTCTTCCTCTGGATGTCGTAAAAGGCGACTAAAGGACTTAAGGCGAAATAGAGGGGCCATTTTTCCATACAAACGTAGTCCCCTGTTTCCTCCCTGGATAATGCCGGTAGAGTATTATTTTTTTCCTGAATATCTATAGCTACTATTAGCATGTCCCTATGTTTTCTTTTTTTTCATAAATTATTTATTAAAAGAGATATGAACGTTCAAATACCTAAAAAAATAGCCAGATTTTCCGCTGTGTCTTCCAGAAAACAATTTTGAGTAGATTATATAAAAAAATTAAAACATAGAAACACCGATCAAGTCTTTGTTAATTCGTAATTAAAAAAATACTTATATTGGTTAAGTTTTGGAGAAGAAATCAGGGGACTACGAATCGTTGATTTTCTGTTCTTTTAATAGGTATTTTCAGTCCAAGCTGCAGTATGTCTCTATCGCACTTGCTCGGTTGTAGTTCAGGCACAGCGCGACAGCAATAGATTTTAAAAATACCTATTTTTCATTTCTCTAGCCCTTAAGGTTTCCTCTTAAGCAAACATCAAACATCTCGTGCTACAATTGCATTCCCAAGGAAGGTTGACGTCAGGCAGCAGCCGGTTGTAAAAGTTTTCGCACAAATACATTCCCAAAGAGGGTTGACGTCAGGCAGGCGGCCGGTCGTAAAATTACAGCCGAATCATTTTAACTGTTCCGGCAATTTCTTCTCCACTTCGCAAGGCCTCTGGCATCCTTGGGTAACCATTGACGTGCATGTTATATTTGGAGCAGAAAATGCGGCAAAGCGCACCCCGGGCTCCGAAGCAGCACAGCTGAGGATGCAACTGGGAACGCGTTCAGATGTAGATGATACTCTATCAAGTTATCCCTAATGGGGAGACAGAGTATTTTGGGTATTGTGGCTCTAAGCTTACAATACTCAGAGCCGCAATACTCAAAGGCCACTTTTAGCATCATGTTGAATGAGAAGGTGAAAAAATAATCAAAATAGTTATGGGTTGCTAGCCATATGGCCTATTAACATAATTCGCATTTCGCCCATTTTGGTAGAGTCAGAAGCAGCTGGTAGGTACATTACATAAGTTTTTTTTGTCCAAGACCAGCTTATAAGAAATGATTGAATGATTTCTTTTTTTAATATAATTTTTAAGATCTTGTGTCTTTTTAGGGTTCCGTACCCGAAGGGTGCAAACGGGACCCTATTACTAAGACTCCGCTGTCTGTCCGTCTGTCCGTCTGTCAAAGGGCTCTATCTCTTGAACCGTAATAGCTAGACACCTGAAATTTTCACCGATTATGTATTACTGTGGCCGCTATAACAACAAATACTAAAAATAAGATAAAGTTAATAATTAAAGGGGTCGTCATACAAGAAACGTGTTTCTTCAGCGTTTTAAAACATTGTACGGTGGTACGGAACCCTTAATGTACGAGTCCCACTCGCACTTGCCCGTTTATTTTGACTACTAAAACACTGTAAGTTAATAAAATCGTAAATTTTCCTACAAAAAGCACTGTAGATGACATCATTGTTGTAATTGCTGTGAAATTGCTACTAGAAATACTATAAAAACTATTAGAGTTATGAGATCATCACCTTGGAAGGTTAGGGTTAGTACAGTAGTACTTTTGTTGAGACCACGTTTAATCAGTATCTAGTTTAATGTTTTGAAAAGGGATATTATTAATTGCACATCAAATAAATAATCACCTATCAATTTAATCTCATCATTTATATACTTTTTAGGGTTCCGTACCCAAAGGGTGTAAACGGGACCCTATTACTGAGACTCCGCTGTCTGTTCGTCTGTCCATCTGTCCGTCTGTCCGTCTGTCACAGAGCTCTATCTCTTGAACCGTAATAGCTAGACACTTGAAATTTTCACCGATTATGTATTACTGTGGCCGCTATAACAAAAATACTGAAAATAAAAAAAAGTTAAAAATTAAAGGGGGTCGCCATACAAAAACGTGATTTTTCAGCGTTTTTAACTAGATCTTTATAATGGCATTAACTAGATACTTGAAATTTTCACAGATCATGTATTACTATGACCGCTATAACAACAAATACAAAAAATAAGATAAAGTTAAAAATTAAAGGGGGTCGTCATACAAAAAACGTGTTTCTTCAGCGTTTTAAAATATTGTACGGTGGTACGGAACCCTTCATGTACGAGTCCGACTCGCACTTGCCCGTTTATTTTTGAAATACATTATGAGTCTACGATTAATAGAAAACTTCAAAATAAATAATCAACTTACATGTATATGTTACGGTAAATCTAATAAATTGAAAATTATTAATAATTTCACAACATTATTAATAATAACCTCTTGTTTTGTTAAATGTGAATAATCAATAGAAATTAATTACTTTTAGTAGTAATTATTGATAATTCACTATACATATTGGTAAAAGTGATAAAATAAAATAAAACCAAAGTTTTTTGTCCACCAGGTATTTATTTATAATACCACACAGTCTTACAATAGTCCTATAATCAAAAATCAACAATAAAATCCTATAGCGGCCGGCGACTGCTAGGAATGTTCTATTCATTTTACTAGGTTAGGGCAAACCTATAGGTTAGGTTAGGTTGGAACTGCGACCAACACACGCACGAGCCGAGCGAGCGTAGCGAGTGTGCCGTGGCAGCGGCCGGCGAGTGCTAGAAAACACGAAGCCAACTGAAAAAATTAACAAAAATTATTACATTTATCGGTACTAACGTTAAATTATTAATAATCTCCGACAAATGTGATTAATTTTTCACTTTTACCTCTATTTTCGGTAATTATTAATAATGATACACAATTATTAATAATTTTCAATTAATCACTCTTACCGTAACATATACACACAATGTTGGTTTGTTTGTTTTTCCTGTGTGTAACTGACTAAACACTGGTGTCAGATTTTTCAAGCTGCCCAAAGGCATCTGGCATAGCTTGACGACTGTCATACATGGCTTAACGTGCCTTGCCTTTCGAAGCACGGAGGAGCTCGAGATCTTTTTATGCCACTTGTGGTCACCCATCCAAAAGCGGACCACGCCCAGGGTCGCTTTACTTGCGAAAGCGCTAGAAATGCGTACTTCCGCCGAGCTCTTTCGGGTGATTTGTGTGCAGAAATGATGCAAATTTAATTATTGGTTGAATGCTCTAACTTAATTTAGTATATAAATAAATGCAAAACTGAAAATATTTTCTGAATAAACTCCATCCATAACAAGAATTCAATCACATCGATGTAATAAAAGAATTCACAATTTTCATACAGTATGTAATGTAAATATTAAATTAAACAATTGGGCATTGACACGAAAAGACCATAGAAATAAATAAACTGGTCAAGTGCGAGTTAATAAACTTGCGTGAAGAGAGTTCCGTACTTTTCAATGGTTTTACTAAAATCTATAGGCTGTGCTATAGGTAAAGATTTATACAATTAAATATTTACACTTTCGTGCTAGCCACTTCTTGTTATCTCTTACAAACTCCTTATCATAATTCCATATTCATTCAGCCAATTAAATTAAGTTTCTGAGTTACGAAGGAGTCCCGTGTTTGTTTATGGCTCTGTGCCGTCATTTATTCATATCTAAGTCTAGTTTCCACTTCTGCAACAAACTTGCAAACGCAAAAACCGTGTTCTTCACAAGCATAGTGCCCTAGAACTCGCATTGCCTTGATTTCCTCTCTTCACTTTAACGGTTGCATCCTTATCTATGCTGCTTTAGATCCCGGGAAGCTGTTTCTTTTTTCACCTCCAACAATTTTGAGATTCTTGGTATTGATAATATGTTTCTGGATAGAATATAATCATTTATTTGCACGATTTACATAACCTGCATGCAGGCGTGCAAATATAAAAAAAAATATTATAATAATACAATTATATTATTCATTATTAAATTATATTACAAATTTCAATTCATTATTATATTTTCCACTTTCAATTTTATTATATATATTTTTCCATAGATGATGTAATATTCGTAAATTTTATTGCGGTTACTTATTTGCTTTCTGTTCTGTTCTGTTCTGTTCTGAGTCCGCCCAGCCAGCAGTTACGCTGCAAGAGCGTATGAATGAGGTCTACCTTGGAAAGTTCATCATCACGCTTACAAACCCAAGCCGATACGTGTACCGACCTCATTTATTGAGTGTGGCGATGCCAAACCTCGTTATACCACTTACGTAGCTCGAGAAACCAGTTGGACTCGTAGATAGGGATAGAGGAGTGTAAGAGATATTCGCAAGGGAATATCTTCCCGCCAGGCATAGTGTTGCGCCTGGGGAACCGCGGCTCCTTATTGCGGTTACTTGTTTGCTTTCAAAAAAAACTCACCAATATTTTTCAATATGTTTCCGGCCTAGAATAGTATCACTCCATCTCTTACTGTGGATGTCATAACGGACTCATCATCATCATCACCATATCAGCCACAGGAAGTCCACTGCTGGACATGGCCTCCCCGAAGAATTTCCAAAACGACCGATTGAAAGCGGCCTGCATCCAGCGCTCTCCTCCTGCAACCTTGCTTAGGTCGTCTGACCACCTAGCAGGTGGGTTTCTTACGCTGCCCTTGCTGGTACGTGGCCGCCATTTAAGAACCTTTCTGCCCCATCGGCCATCGGTTCTTCTCGCTATGTGCCCCGCCCACTGCCACTTCAATGAGCTAATCCACTGAGCTATGTCTTTGACCTTAGTTCTTCTACGAATCTCCTCATTTCTAATTCGATCACGTAAAGATACATCACACATACAAGATACATAATGGACTAAGCACAAAAATCTCTACCACTGCATTCCCAAGGAGGGTTGACGTTGGACGAGAAATAATTGAGGAACATATATAAAAAACATATGTACAATTGAATTAAGAAACTACTCCTAGTTAGTAGTAGTCTACTCCTAGTACTTTTAAAAATAGATAATAGTATACAGCAATACATAATCGCTAACTACAAAACTTGTTACTAGACTAGACTGTTAGATAATGCTTAATACTAAAAGCAAGACTTGACTGCCTTCGTGGTCAAGGTCAAGGCGTTTGCCTTGTGATCCGGAGGTTATGGGTTCAAATCCCACTGGGAAACATACTTTGTGAAAAGTTTTTCCAGTCTGGTTAGGATATTGCATGCTTGAATCATCTGATTATCCGAAAAGAAAGATGATTCCGTGCTTCGGAAGGCACGTAAAACTGGTGGTCCCGAACGCCATCTAGCGTTTGTACCTATCCTAGGATTGGTTCTGGTCTACCCTTTGGGTTGCGGAGGTCAGACAGCAGTCGCTCTGTGTAAAACCAGTAACCTCGACAAATCACTCTGCTCTGAAGCGGGGCTCTGAATCCGAATCCGGGCTCTGAAGCGTAATCGCTGACGATGCAACCGGGAATACGCTCGGCTGATGACTAAAAGCAAGACTTAATAATGCCATTCAGCCCGCCTGATTAATAAAGTATTGTTACATTTGTATATGTATACAATTAAGTATAAATAAATAAACAAGTGCAGACCTAATGTAAATCAAATATGTCTTAGTCTAGAGTTCATGCAAATAACATTCTATCACTTAGGTTAAGCAACGTCAGCGCGATTAAAGCTGAGATATGTTGGTGGCTAATTTATGTATTTAGAGTGCTTATGAAGTGTTGGTGAAATGTGCTCTATTTGATGAGATTTCAGTGACGTTTTAAAGGATTCAGAATGATGTAATTCACAAATTATATTTTAATTGGATTTGTATAAGTAAAACTCTTTTATGCTGGTCTGAGACCCTACCATGCGGGTCTAGTGAAAAGCTTAGAATGTACCAGTTGCTTCTCTTCCCGCGCAGATCGTAAAAGACGATCAAGGGACCATTCCTTTGATCGTATTTAGACCCGCATGGAAGAGGTATTCTCGCGATTGTGAGAATCTGAAACATAAGGAAAGAACAGAGACAGTGGAAAAGGAAGCTCTACTGCTGGTTAAAGGCTCCCCTTTAACCAGCAGTGAGACATAAACTGTGGTACAGGCTGAAAAAAAATCAGATTTCGTGTCTCACACGACTATCGAGCACATTGGAAATTAATCTACGGAATTCCAAAAAATGTTGTTCTGACTTTTTTACTTTTTTCAAAAAGGTTAGGCTACAGGGCAAACCCTTAACCCGATCGTCTTTGTTTTACGCTCAATTGTCCAGAAGAGTTTTTCTCAAATTTTTGAATACGCTTTTACGTACCTACGTCTTTTGAATTGCATATCTTCACAACTCTCCAAAATAAAAGGGGATCACACTTTTCCGTGAAAACGAAGCCTACACTGGAGCGAACGAAAAGACATTTACAACATCAAAATATAAATAGGTAGTTTTTCCGAGTTCGTCTGGCAACCCAGTCGGCGCCATAATAATAAGCAAGCCGCATCTTCACGATCAATCAATAACAAGACCGATTGCTTGCAACAGTGGTCAATAAAAATGCATTTTGCAATGACTGATGTGTATTTTCGTACCTACGTCTGATGGTTGCTCTTCACTTTCATCTTGTATAATATATTTGATTGATTTTGTTGGAAAGTTCGTATTTGAGTGGAAAGTTCGAGAAATTATATGAATTTCTTCATGGAATGCAAACAGATAATTGGCCATTTTATATGTTTAACAAGCAAATTATATTTCATGCTAGTCTGGGAGAAAAGAAACACTTATAATGTACCAGCTGCTTCTTTTCCCACACCGATCGTAGAAGCCGATCGAGGAAATGATCGAAAATGCGAAATATATCAATAGGCGATGCGGCTACCAACCCATCACTATTTTGATTATTTTTTCCATCTTCCAGCACTTTAAGCTAAAAGTGACCTTTGAGTCTTGCGGCCCTGGGCTCTGTCTACTTAGAGCCGCAAGACCCAACATGCTCTGTCTGCCACATTAGGGATAAAGACGTGATAGTGTATCTGTAACAAGCAAACACTACACGAGACTCAAAGTTTTATAATTTTTTAATTGATAATATTCTTAAACGCTTTTTTAGGGTTCCGTACCCGAAGGGTGCAAACGGGGTCCCTTTTGCATCGTATTACTGAGACTCCGCTGTATGTCCGTCTGTCCGTCTGTCTGTCTGTCTGTCCGTCTGTCTGTCTGTCCGTCAGTCACAGGGCTTTATCTCTTGAATCGTAATAGCTAGACACTTGAAATTTTCACCGATTATGTATTACTGTGGCGGATATAACAACAAATACTAAAAATAAAAAATAGTTAAAAATTAAAGGGGGTCGTCATACAAAAAACGTGTTTTTTTTAGCGTTTTTAACTTTATCTTCATAATGGTATTAACTAGAAACTTGAAATTTTTACCAATTATGTATTACTATGACCACAATAACAACAAATACTAAAAATAAAATTAAGTTGAAAATTAAAGGGGGTCGTCATACAGAAAACATGTTTCTTCAGCGTTTTAAAACATTGTACGGTGGTACGCAACCCTTCATGTACGAGTCCGACTCGCACTTGCCCGTTTATTTAACAGACGAACTGCGTATTAAAAATAAATTATTATAACTTTTTTCCCTGACATCCGATTTTAATGAAACAAAGCCTATATGTTGCTCCAAGTCCAGCTTAATCTTAACCGCATTTAAATCCGTCCTATATTTTTGAAGATTAGCGTGAACATACAGACACACAGACAAAAATGTTTTTTTAATCTTTTTTGTATTCAGTTACTCTTTTCTAATCGCCCACACTCATTTTTTCATAAATATATTAAATGTACAGACACGCGACTTTTACTGTTTTATTATATAATGCATAGATAAGTTTAAAGAGCTGATACATAAACTATTTTGTCCGAAATTTGTACTTAAGCATCGAAATATTATTGTTCTTAGTACTTAAGTATCTTTTCGGTAAGTCTAACAAACCTTCGGTTACTATGACCTGTTATAGCAATATTTGCCAATTTACTCTTTATGTATTCGTTATGTACTCGTATTGCTTTCCTCTTGTTCGAGTGAAACTTGAAATGTATCTCTTCGCCGCTGATATTTAACGATTACATGCTTTTAGACGCTTTATCCATTTAAGGACTTCAGAACCTTTGCTACGAAATGCCAGGTCACGCTATCAAAGTTTACATGCACGTAGCACTAAATTAAGTCATCTTAAAATAACATTTAAATTAAAATCTTAAGTTCAGAATAGTTAAATTACATTTAGCTATCCAAAATCGATAATTTGAAGGATAACCCGAGTAGACTTTCTATTATAAATGAAGTTTTTGTTCAAACAATGTTTTGATACGTCCAAAAACCGTCGATATGATGTAGAAAATCGTCTCAATACGTCAAACTTTTCCCTCGCATTTCTACAAGAACGTGCGATCACGTCAGTTGACTACCAAATTTCTATAATGACGTCATTGCGCCATAACATATCAATGTCTTAAAAGTATAGCGCCGCACAGCAAAGTAAAGGAAATTCGTCACAATATCAAAGTGAGCGCTACGCGCATATACGTTCAAATAAACTCTGGAAAATTTAGGCGTATTTTTTGTAAAAACGATTTGTTTTTTTTTTTTGACAAATCTCTATCTATCTCTCTATCTGTGAAGCAACCATCTCTCTCAGTCTAAAGCAGACTTCTTTACATCTTTGTAAGTTGAAAAAAGTATTGGATCTTTCAGTTGTTTTTACACACAGTTTTACAAAACAATTAATAAAACAGAAAATATATGAAGGAAGAATAGGCAAAGGAAGACCTAGGTCTTCCTTTGCCTATTTTTGCTTCACATCTTTGAAATGCCTTTATTTTTTATCGTTTATTAATTACATATTATAACGTTATTACATACATACATACTATCACGCCTGTTTCCCACAGGGGTAGGCAGAGACTATGGACCTCCACTTGCTACGATCCTGACAGACGTCTTTCGCTTCATCTACACTCATCAACCTCTTCATACATGCCTTTCGGTTACGGATACTCCTTACCTCTCCCTCAGAACGTCTGCAATCTGATCGCAGAACGTTCGCCGAGGTCGACCCTGCCCCGCTCTTCCTTTCACACTTGCCTTATAAATATTTTTTGTTAATCTATTATCATCCATCCTTTCTAAATGCCCAAACCATCTTAATATAACGTTATTATAGTTATAAAATCATAATTTTCATCATCGAAAATTTCAATTTCGAAGAACAAAGGTTGACTTGATGACGTTCCCATATTTGGCTATAATAACTTCGACATTACTCAAGTACGAATAGATTCCATACAGGCCAATAATGGTAATGCAATTAATGGTGAAGACGTGATGAAAGCATATGAACAATATTCAGCATTCCAATCTCACAATGTACTGGCAAAATAAGGAGAATATAGAAACAAAACCATTGATAGATTTGTTTCTAAAAAATGAAAATAAGGCAAAATTTTAAGAAGCATTACCAACCCTTTATGGCCGTGTGGATCCCGGCAGAGTAGAATAGGACCACTACAAGTCTTCCTGTGGATGTCGTAGAAGGCGATTCATAAAACACAAGCTAAACAAAACTTATAAACATAAACATCAGTGAGACCTCTCCAAGCCGTCTGGCCAGCGTGGAGAGTGTAGGCCGAATCCTCTGACTGATCTGGCTAATATATGGCTTTGGTAGTACAGAGAGGGTCGTACTCCTGCAGTGAAGATTAAAAAAGACCCGATGATGATGACCAATCCTTTTTAGCAATTTTAACTGTCGAGAAAAGGCCTTCACTTTTTCCTACTGCCATAGTAAACTATTATTTTTTATACAACGACATTTACTGCTATAGAAAGAGCAGAACATGTTCGAATAAAGTCGTAATTAATACTTATCATTCTTTACTTCGCACTAGCAGAATTTCATTTTGGACCGTGGTTATTTTTAATCAATCTTTTTACGTCTTATTTTAAAGCGCGGACTAACATTAGTACTTATTTAAACCATTTTCCGCCCAAAACAAGAAGACTTCTAGAAATATGTCACCTTCTCTTTTGTCACGGTCCACTTCATTTTTTGGGTGAGTAATGATGTTAATCAAGTCCTACAGTTAGTCTTAAGTTTTTTCATCCAAACGTTCAGTCATTTCATATTAAAATAAAGTTCCAATATCTAGACTCTGGTCTTAATACTCGTAAGCCCAAAAATGCTTCCTCTTAAATTTAACTTAACAAATTTAGGATATATTTCTATAATCTTAGCATTTTGGTGTTGCCATCAAGTATGTCCCATCAATAGGCTCAATTAGGTTGCGCTGAGCAATGCGAGATCACTTTATACCAATTACGATTGCTGGGGAATAAATCGATTCTTAGAATCTAGTCTAGTGTCTTTTTCTTGTTGACTTCAGAGATTTGAATTGGAAAGTGGAGCATTTGACTATTGATTTGACTCAAAAATATTTTAAAAATCCTCTTCTATATTAACTTAAACAATTAGCAACGCACGCAAGTGTTAACAAAACGTGACAGCTATCCATTTGCTCCTATCCACTTGCATATTATAGAGAAATACACAAGTTTCTCTAACTGACTTAACAGAAGATCTAAAAAGCTGGCTGAAAAATAATCCTGAGTCAAGTAATTACACCAGGTCTATTTAAACTTACATTTAGGTAAGGTTAAACTTGTGACCTAGTGGTCTATCAGTCTAATTTGTCCCTATATACATATTGTCCCTATTTATAAGTGTAAGTGTGTGAATTTATTACAGTGTAAGATTTTATTAGTTCTATGAAAATGACCTTAGAACGATCTTAGTTGACATATTTATGTGTTATTACACACTCAGTACGTTTATAATTTATATGCACATATACATGAAATGTCTGATGCAAATATATTTATGCAATCGCCTTGAATGTGATATGACTTCATATAGTAATGACTATTTTATAACTATGTGTAACTTATCGGACAAATTTATCTAGTGCTTATTTTTATATTGCGTACACTTTATCTTTATTTGTAGTAATTGGCGAAGATTTATAATTACAGCAGGATTTGAAAGTTGATGGCAAAAATTTTGAGGAGGTTACATGATCTTGCTCTTGCAGTGGAAAAGCTGGCTAGAAAAGACCTGTTGATTATTCAAAATTCAAATTCAAAATATCTTTATTATCATAGGATATTTATAATATCTCTTAATAATAGTCACTTTGTTTTGTTTTGCACAAATGTTGATGTCAAATCGTTACTTAAAGCTAAGTTTACGCCGCTTCCTAGGTGCAAGTGCAGAAGAAGCGGCAACAAACTGCACTGCACGTTTTCTCCAAAGATGTCAACTAACAAACTAAAAACTTAAAATTAGTTATATAGATGGACAGAGATTACATTGTTTATTATGTCATAATTAAATTGAATTATAAGAATTACGAAATTTAAAATAATGTCAATTTGTAAATTTAGTATGTACCAATGTACCTAAATTATGACATGTCTAAGTATACAAACCTTTAAGAGGGACCCGCGCCAAGCTCAAGCCAGACCTTTTTGTCTTTAAGATAGTCATCGGTCCTATAATAAGCCTTCTCACAAAGTACTTTCTTTACATAAGCTTTGAATTTTCTGTCTGGCAGATGACATGGGCCCGTCATTTGCCCTAATAAATGAAAACTTTATTCTAAATCGTTTTTGTTTGTTTGTTTATAAAGCTTTATTGTACATAAAAGAGAAGCAGATATAAAACAGAAAAGTAAACATACAATGGCGGACTTATCCCATATAGTGATCTCTTCCAGTCAACCGGCCAGTAATTGAGAGGAATGTTTAACTAATATGAGTTTAGGGCAGAAGTGGCTTGTACAATAATAGACTATAAAAGATGAACAATATATAAATATACATATATAATTATAAACCTACACATATATATCGTAAGTATAAAAACATATTCTTTGGTATACCTAGTAGGAATTTTCAATATTTAACCATATATCCTATATGTTAATTTAATATCAATAACCAATGCTACAGCTCTTATAAACTATCTATCATCCATCAGTATTGATAAAAGAAATGATGAAGAAATCTTAGCTGGTCCATTTCGCCATTGTGACATCTTCAAGCGTCATATCTCGCTTCAATATAAAAGCGATATTATCACGGGGTCTAAGGTTAAGCTGTTTGATGTCTGACGGACGTATAGAACACTTGCATAAAATATTTTGAGTACAGGACTACTCCAGACAATGAAGTATCTTCTTTACTTTAGTATCTTCTAACCATACTTACGCAACATATAGGTACACCTAAGCTACGAGTAACACATTATCCAAAGAAAGCCATACAGTGAATATGAGGAAACATTTACATATTCAAAAGCAACCCTTTATTTCTTCTTTTGTTCATATAAGCGCGTTCCTGACTGCATCCTCAGCAGTACTGCTTCGGAGCCCGGGGTGCGCTTTCCCGCATTTATTCTCCAAATATAATATGCATGTCTCATGCAGCCAACGATGCTGAAGTCATTGCGAAGTGGAGAAGAAAAGCCGGAACAGTTTAAACGTCTTATTCTCGGCCGGAAACCACACGGCTGTACACATAACTAACGTTTGGACATTATAATAAACGGTCAAGTGCGAGTCTGACTCGTACATGAAGGGTTCCGTACAACCGTACAATGTTTTAAAATGTTGAAGTAATACGTTTTTAGGGTTCCGTACCTCAAAAGGAAAAAACGGAAACCTTATAGGATCACTTTGTTGTCCGTCTGTCCGTCCGTCCGTCCGTCTGTCAAGACCCTTTTTCTCAGGAACGCGTGGAGGTATGAAGCTGAAATTTATATCAATTACTCAGGTCTACTGTCCCTTGAAGCTGTGAAAAAATCAAACTTCTAAGCCAACGCAATCAAAAGATACAGCCGTTTATGCCGCAAATTTTCGACACTTGCAAGGGAATCAAAACCTACAGGGTGCTTCCCGTGAACTCAGAATCTTGAAATTTGGTACGAAGCAACGTCTTATAGCATAGATAAAGGAAAAATTACGAAAACCATAAATTTTTAGTTACATCACATAATATATTTTTTTTTAATAATTTTTAACTTACTTGTCGTAATGAACGAACTTTGTAAACCTTGCAGGTTTGTACGGAACCCTCGGTGCGCGAGTCCGACTCGCACTTGGCCGGTTTTTTGTATGAAGACCCCCTTTAATTTTTAACTTTATTTTATTTTTAGTATTTGTTGTTATATCCGCCACAGTAATACATAACCGGTAAAAATTTCAAGTGTCTAGCTATTACGGTTCAAGAGATAGAGCCCTGTGACTGACGGACAGACAGACAGACAGACAGATGGACAGACGGACAGACGGACAGACGGACAGACGGACAGACGGACAGACGGACAGACGGACAGACGGACAGACGGACAGACGGACAGACGGACAGACGGACAGACGGACAGACGGACAGACAGCAGGATCTCAGTAATAGGGTTCCGTTTGCACCCTTCGGGTACGGAACCCTCAAAACTATTATAAGTACATACGTTTGTTATATTTCTCTACTTACTATATGTTGTGTCTGACCTGACGCATAGAAGACTGCTTGTCTAAGTAAAGGCGCCTTTGTGTTGGCCCGTTTTTAGAAAGGTCCAGTGATTATGAAAGCAATTTGAACAGGGTGCATGTCTGAGAGGAAGATGTATGTTTGTTTTATCCGACTTACAAAAAGGAGGTTCTCATAGATAATTTCTTAAACATGAGAGTAATGTGACACTAGTCACGTGATTTTGGCAAAACTGCCAGACTAAGTTACCAACGTATAGAATTTACAATAGGTACAATACAACCCTTTATTGCACAAAAGAAAATACAGGACATAATTATCTTAAAAACTAGGAAATGCGCTAAAGGCGGCCTTATCGCTAAGCAATTTCTTCCAGGCAACCTCACCCAAATAGAAAAAGTGATGGGAAATTAGGAAGTTCTGGGTGGTCAATATAATAAACATACTTATATACAATCGTTATAATAAATGTACATACACCTAATACTTAAATACATACAACTTACACAAAGAAAACATAACAGGACAAAATGAAGAATTTAAATGGAAACAGGGGAAGGAGATTACCTTTCATAAATAAGGATAGAAAATGCGATTTTCCTTGTAATTTAATATAGAATTCGCTGTTAGACGAAAGTTTACAACGTACCTGTTGGAACTTCTAAATGCAGAGCAGGACACCTGGCTACAAGAATGATTATATAGCCAATGGACTAAGAATCTACCGAGTGGTATTCTAGAATCAATTATAAAAAAATCTGAGTTGAATATTCAAAAAGAAAAGATTTAAGATAATGAGAAAATATAAGTTGGCTCAAAAAAATGGTTTCAAGATAAAAAAGCTTCATTTTTATGTATAAAAATAATTAATCCCAGGTCTTAGAAAATGAAAAAGCTTACTACTGCGTTATTTACTAAGCCGGTTTTCTAAGTCCTGTATGTAATGAGTGAACGACTTCCCTCATCCTTCAATTTCGCCATTTACGAGTATAATCCAGTTCTCACAGTATTAAATTAATGGATGTGTGGGATGGACCTATTGCTTCAATTCAGGATGTCGTTGTATCATATCATCGTACTAGCACATAACAGTTTACACACGGAGCAGAAAAGATATAGAGTCCAAGATTCGAACAATAACGGGAAGAAAATTAGTTATAATACTTTTGGCTGACATGTTACTCCAGTAACTTATGGGTCTGAGTGGTCTGTTGGTCTTTAGGAACTACTAGCTAATAATTAAAATTTTTAACAAAAAAAGAGCAACAGACCCTTTTTTTAGGAGTTTCTTTCATGTAATGTAGTATGTGTGCCTCAGCGATAGCTAAGTGTTGCGACTCAGCGATACGTTTGCTCATACTTTAGGCTCTGTATATTGTGTCTACTACTACCTCTATATTTGTGTAAGATGCGTCCGTGATATATTTTTTCTAACTGTAATCAGGGCGCCAGATAGTAGGTAGCTGCAAAACCTCTTGACAGTGATGATTTATTAGAATAGATATAAATTTTATATATTCTTTAGCTTTATTTTATCGTCCTGTTTCTTCATAAACTTATCGGTACATCTTAACTCAAAAGTTTTTAATATTCTATGTTGGAAGCTATGAAAATTCATTGGTGACTTTAAAAACTACAGTATTCAATTGGAACTGTGCTAGCGATCGTAGAACATCAGGAACAGTTTACTTATCTAACTGTATACCGAAATGGATTTAATACAAGAATTAAAGTAAAACAAAAAATCAAACAGGTACAAAAATGTATGTTTTTTTCAAGTATTTTTCTGTCTGCAAGATAAAAAAACTTAGATTGTATCAGCTGCTTCTTTTCTACACAGATCGTAAAAGCCGATTGAGGGAATGGGCGAAAATGCGAATCATGTTAATAGGCGATGCGGCTAGCTACCCATCATCTTTGGGTCTTGCGACCCTGGGCTTTCTATGCTTAAAGCTGCAAGACCCAAAATACTCTGTCTGTCCCATTAGGAATAAAGACGTGATAGTGTGTATTGTGTTTTTTATTAAACGTCAAGCATTATAATCTTGGAGCAATAAAATTTCCTACTTTGCCCATTACTAGGTAATAAAAAATTCAAAAGGAATCTAGTTCATGCATCATTTCATAAAAGACTGTTTGGACAGTTGCCAACTTTTATTTAGAATGTTAATGACCGTCTCTTAATGGAATTATCTTCCTTTTATACATTTTTATAGCTTAATCTAGCAAAAAGTATATTGTTAAAAATATATGGTATACTTAAATATTTTTTAAATGATGTAGTTTCAAAACAATCAAAATGTAATTAAGACAATAATGGATGCTTGCAAATAAAACAATACTATAAAGATACTAACTGTTGAAATATATAGGTAAGTACTAACTTTCAAAGGGCCACATATAATACAATAATATTTAATGTAAGACATTTCAATGCATAAAGAAAGTTTTGTGAAAAGAAATTCCTAAACGTAATTAAGGTCAAACCTTTATTCATAATTATAAGAAGGTTTAATTACAAAATCATTAAGGTTAGTGTTAAAATTGAAGGTCATATAATTATAAGAAACTGAGGCAGAAGCCAATAGGAGGCGCAAGTATGTGGCTTTGGGAGAGCATATTTTTGCTTCTTTTGCTGTGGAGTCCTTTAGACATTGGGGTGCGGAAGTCCGTCAGTTGTATAAGGAGATTTCCGCACGTCTAATCGACGCCTCAGGGGATCCAACCACTGGTGCGCAATTTGGCTAAAAGCTGAGCCTGGCCTTTCAAGGCGGTAATGCCGCCAGCCTCTTGAGCCCTACGAGCGCAGCTATTTGGGGTCAGTTTTTTGTATTATTTAATGTTATTTATATGTAGTTTAGTTTGTACGTGCTTATGCTTATGAATCAATTATTTTTTATTATCTATACTAATATTATAAAGCGGAAGAGTTTGTTTGTTTAAACGCACTAATCTCAGGAATTAAAATTCGAACGAAGTCACAGGCACAGCTAGTTATATATAAAAGTAATTAAATATCTCTATTGCTCGAAGATTCGATTGACTATGTTAACAAACTCTTCTAAAATATTTTATATATTTTTTGTTGATATTACCTATATAATTATATCAATTTTTTTAGCGAAAATATACATTAAAATAATAAAACAAAATATTTTTCAAATATCAAGTGAGTCATTTACTTTAATGAACCAATAAAAATCAAAATACCCTTATATTTTACATTGTAGAAAGTAAATCTTCATAATAATACCTAATGAAATGTCTATTAAAATCATAGACTCAGAGATGACTCGATGATTTATAACAAAAGCTCTATTGTCGCTTATTCGCGAGCTTTTCCGTATAATATATATTGATGGCAATTATAGTGACTATCACCATAGCCACTATTCAATTATGATTTCTAGGTTATTGGCCTTTCCAGCTCATTATAATGATTTGGATTCAAATATATATGACGTGCG
Source organism: Acrobasis repandana (assembly GCA_963576875.1). Taxonomy (NCBI): domain Eukaryota; kingdom Metazoa; phylum Arthropoda; class Insecta; order Lepidoptera; family Pyralidae; genus Acrobasis; species Acrobasis repandana. Next base: position 19,169,144 of record OY756223.1, read on the forward strand.
TGATTGAGAAGAACTGTAAAAAATAAATTAAGAGGAATACGAGTACATAGTGATTCGATATATTTTTTGTAGAATCTTATTTTTGGCAACATGGATAGGTACCTAACAAAATAAAAATACTCGTGGAAAAGAACTTGTTACCTTCTTAATTAAAACGCAGTGAAAAGTCAAACTCAAAGTCAAAGTAATTTTATTTTTATTCAATGTAGGATAAATATATGTATTTTGTGCCTTTTGCACTAAAAATAATGACCTTCATAAAAAAACTCCAAAGTTATTCATCATGTCTTCACCTTTATATGGGACCAACTGGAGGCTTTCAAGTAAAAAAAAAAACATCAAAATCAGGTCACAATTGGCAAAGATATCGCTTATCATACATACAAAAGTACGCGTCGAATTGTCCTCCTCCTTTATCAAAGTCGGTTAAAAATACAGCTAGACATTTAATTAAAAATTAGGTTTCGTTTGATTACGTGAGTTATGGTTCTTTATTTCTAATAAACATTTGATTTCCAATAAAAACCTTGTTTATTAAACCCATTAACATCATATCTCTTTGAAACGGAACGGTTTTGTAAAGTCAATAAACTATGATTTACCGGTATAATCTTTGACTCCCAGATTAAAGGAAATTGGTCGGCAGTATGCATTTTGTTGGTACGATTAAATGAGTAATATATATTATTTGTTGTTTTTATTTTTTGAGATATTAAGAGAAATCTGTTTGTTTTCGTTAGTGTTTTACACACACAGTAAACACATGCCTATATGAAAATCGTCTTTAAAACAAACCTCATTTTCCGCTACTCACAACTGAAAAAATAACACTCGTTTCCATAGGCCTTAAGGGGAATTATATGTACAGATTCTTTTGGTAATCTATTTTATCCTATTGTTCGGCAAAATCCATCCCATATTCTTCCAATCATCTCTTTCCCATATATGTCTCGACCATTCTTTTCTCAATGCGTCGAGACCATCTCGCTAGTGCTTTCTTGACCTAACCAAGTAACGATAACAGTCTTCAGGCAACCACTCCGTTGCAATTCTGGTCCATCTTTCGCTGTGCGTCCTACCAACATGCCCAATTCAATTTTATTGTGCGTTTTTATGACCCACATCAACGATTACTGTTTTGGGGCGAATTGTGGGATTCTACCTATCGATGCTATCGATTATATCTTTTAACTTCTAGAACACTTCGCTCCATTACTCTCTGACAAATCTTATATACAGAATATAACAGTTGAATAAATTAATATCTAAAGAAGTCAAAACAAATCTATGTACCTCCGTGGTGTAGTGGTTAACACGCCAGTCCGCCACATAGAAGGTCCCGGGTTCGATCCCCGGTCGGGTCACGATGGAAAATGATCTTTTTCAGATTAGCCTGGGTCTTGGATGTTTATCTATATATGTATTTGTTATAAAATATAGAATCGTTGAGTTAGTATCCCATAACACAAGTCTCGAACTTACTTTGGGGCTAGCTCAATCTGTGTGATTTGTCCCTATTATATCAGTATCATCATCAGGTCTTTTTTAGTCTCCACTACAGGAGCATGACCCTCTCTGTATTACCAGAGCCATATATTAGCCAGAGCTATCAGAGGATTTAGCCTATACTCTCCACGCTGGCCAGACGGGTTGGAGAGGTCTTATTTGATGTTTAAGCTTTGTTTATGGATGACGTAGAAGGTGACTTAGGATTTGTCCCTATATATTTATTTATCTTTTCATCATTTAGCCTGGTCCCTTATTTATGCAAACGCTACTATTTTCCAGATACTTGAGTAATAAAGTTTTAACGCCATACATAAGCTTTTAGTAATTTACAAACATAAAAGGTTTATTAGCAAAATTAACGTTTGAATGACAATTTCATCATGTATAATATCTTGATATTAACATGCTACCTGGAAATTTCATTGAATCTATAATTGCAAGACATTCAAAGTTTTAATTGCATATATACGTCGATTAGACTTATATGACATCGGTCCCGAGTGTTATTATTAAAGGGTAGTCGTCAAGCTGTCACGGCTCTGTATACCATGAAAGAAATAGTTGGTGATAGCATGAACAAAAAAAACCAAGAGGACTAATAAGTTGATAACCCCATACAAAAAAGCTCTGCTTGAAGCCAAAATCCTGTATTATTTCTAGATGTCGCTATCCCGCCCGCTAGCCATACAAATGATATAAACAATAATAAATAAATATATAAGGACAAATCACACTGACTGAGCTAGCCCCAAAGTAAGTTTAAACTTGTGTTATGGGATGCTAACTCAACGATACTATATTTTATTATAAATACATATATAGATAAACACCCAAGAACCAGGAAAATGTGAAAAAGGCCATTTTCCAACTTGTCTTGACTGGGGTTCGAACCCAGAACCTCCGGATTGGTGGATTAGCGTGTTAACCATTACATTACACCACGGAGGTCGTCAGGGTACTGAGTACTTAGGCTGACGGTATCCTCGAAAAATCAGAGATGGCGCTTGTTTGTTCGTAAAAAATTAAAGCTTAAACCATCTTTCCGAAACTAAGCGGTACACGAAACTTCCTTCTTTTGAACTAGTAGCTCCATTGTGCTTCATAGACGCATAGTCAGTGCCTTAATGCTCGGCGGTTTCATGTATGCTCATTTTCAAGTACCATCACATGTTTCCGATGAAGACAAACATCGTGAGGAAACCTGCACACTAGTGACTTTCAAGTTAACTAATGTGTGAAATGGAGAAGGCATTGGCAAAACACTTGAATATTCCTGAAAAAAAATCCTAATTGTGTGCGTCTCTTTCCATACAAGGATACTTACAAGAGCCTGAATCTTAAGACGATACACGGAGTCCAGTGCTGCCTGCATTTGAAATAAATTATATGTAAGGAAACGGAGATATCATTTAAAATTTTCAGCTAGTAAAACCTAGATAACCCTTCAAACTATTTTATGAACCACTGTTTACAGTTTAAAGTGAGAACGTTAAGCTTTAGTTTGCATTTTTGCCAAAAGTGGCCGTTTTTCGCAATAATGCAAACTAAACCTTAACGTTCTCACTTTCGCGATTTTTAACGATCTAAGAACTTAAGGGTAGTACGGGCCCGTCTGTGTGTCTACATTTAACAGCCAAACTATTGTCGGTGTCGTTGTGTTAAAAGAAACGCACACATTGACTATTTTTTGGCAGAGATAGTGCAGTGGTTTGGTTTGCCATTGCATTCTCAAATGTAGGTATAGAGACTAAATATAATGAGTCACCGGATGGCGCCCGTCGTCTAATTGTGAGCTGTCAGCATTCATTAGAACATTGCGACATACCTGTTTATTATTTCAATCCTTATTTGTTTGATGTACTTCATTAGAAACGGTTGAAACGATTAAAAGTTCAGATTGGTCAAGATCTGAGGTTGAGATGGTCTGGTATCATTTTGAGTCGAGTGTAATCGATTTGAGTATTTTTTTAAATATAAAATAAGTACATTGTACATTTTAATATGCATTATACACACCGTATTAATGTCAATCTGACAATCAGAATAAAATATTTAATACAAAATTATATATTCATAAGATTTCAAAATACGAAGCAATCAAAAACTTTAAAGTTCTACTATAGTATATAAGTATGATGTATATATATGTATTTTTATTACAATTATTTATATTGACTACTCCGGACTACCTAATTTCCCAAAATTTTTTTCTAGATAAGTAAGGTTACCTGAAAGAAATTGCTTATAGCCTTTTACGCATTTCCTAGTTTTTAAGATTAGATCCTGTATTTCTTTTGTGCAATTAAGGGTATTATATTGTTTAAAATATATATCGGTTTACCTTTAGTATATCAGTGTATACCATTTCAACTTTTTATTACCATTTACTTTATCCAAGATCACATATATGTAACAATTATTCAAGTAGGTTCAATTTATTTTTAATACAAAAATTAAGTTTTAACCAGTTCTTAAAGGCATCGAGCGGATTACTCACACCCAAAGGACATGTGGGACATATTTTAAATCCGTATCGTAAGTACATAAAAGCGCTTGGAAAAGTTTCGATGACCATACTTGGGCAGGCAAGTGACAGAGACACTGTGTCTATAGGAAGAAGGTAAAGGTTGACACACATCTGAGTGTTATAACATGTTGGTGGCTGGTGCAGCTACGGGCAAGCGCAGCGTTGCATAATTGGACATCCGTCTAAAAGGTGGATGACTAAGGAGCTGGAACATGCTTACAATCGGTTATTCCAGAAATCCTAAGGTAAGTTACTTTCTCCAGGAATTCAAAGTTGAAATGAGAAATGTAGTAACGCGTAATTTGATGGCTACATTGTGACTCGACATCTACTTCCCGGAAATATTCCATATCTAACTATAGTATAATATAATAAGTTTTAATGCAATTGACAATCGCAGATAAGTAAACAAGATGACATATGTTTTCCAGTTATTATAGTTTACAAACCAACTTATTATGGAACTAAATTGCTATGGAACCATTCTTTAAAACAAAGTTTTTTTTAAATCGGGCTATAAATAGCGGAGTTCTGAGGTAAAAAATATACAACGGAACTAATAACCTCCTCTTTTTTTTTGTTGGTTGAAAAGGAAATTCAAGTAGTAGGTTAATTCGCTACTATGGATGTAGATATCGTCAGCAAATGCTGTCAATTCGATGCGATTTGAATAAGGCTCCGTCTTTCTAAATTTACCTTACCAACAGAACTAAGCGACTGTGTATCGCGATAATACATTTGTGTATCTACGTAAAATTACAATTAATTAATTAATTAAATACGCCAGCCACACATATTTTCTGCTTGGTCTATGTATATATGGTCTGATAATAGTTGACCGGGAGAGAATGCCATATGACATTAGGTCCGCCACTTGTACTTTTATTTTATTGTGCAATAAAGATTAAATAAATAAATAAAATAAAATTCCTTAACACACTGCTAGTGCAAGACTTCAATGAGACAAATTATCTAGCAGTCACTGTGTTTAAAAAATGTTCAGGTTTATTATAATAAGTAGCCAATTGACTCGAAAGAAGATATGTGTATCGACCCTAAGGTAGTTGACGCAAGGCAGCGCCCACGCCGCTCCGAATTGGACAATCAGTGTAAAACGCGGAAATGCTAATTTTTTGTGTCACGCTCTCACAGATAAGTCACGCCTGAGTGCGGGCGATAAGCGGATTACGAGGTAAACATGTTATGTCTAGTAGTTCTGACCTTGTGTGTGTCTCAATATTTGCTATCAAGTTCATATAAAACAATTCAAAAAAGTGCATGACAAACATGGTTTCTGAATATATAGGTATATTTGACTTCGGCGGTGAACCCACTGCACCGTGCACCGTCGCGGAGCGCGGTTCAACACACTGACGCTCCCGCGCGTTGACGCGTTTTCAGTGTGTTGGACTAGGCGTGTTTTCTATATAAATTGAACTGGAAGAAAAGAAAGAAACTCAGAATTTACTAGATGGGCGACGCTGCTAGCAACCTATCGCTATTTTGATTCCTTAATCCACCTTCTCGCCCATCATCACGCTAAAAGTGATATTTGGATCTTGCGGCCCTGGCACAGAATACAGTAAGAGTAAACAGAATGGAATCTCCTAAGGTACGCGCAATATGCGTCCCCGTTCCCCGCACCCGCACCTCTCCCCCGGTTCTTGACGGCCAACGTGAGTCATCGAGGCGAAAACGGGGGAGAGGTGCGGGGATGGGGAACGGGGACGCATATTGTGCGTACCTTAGGAGATTCCGGCCTGTGGCCCTGGGCTCTGTCTATTTTACTATACAAGTCCCATAAAATATATTTGTGTTATTACTCGTAAAATAAAAAGTAGTATAACATACAACGTTAACAAGAACCTATGCTATAGTTAATTGTTAACACTTTTATGTTATGTTCTTTACGGCCAAAACTTTGCCCAAGGGGGCGAAAGATTGTTTGTCTAACAAATTGAAAACATCGCAGATAATTGGCCAATCACAAACAATTATGCGAAGATTTCTAACGGAATCAACCAATTGATAAGATTTATCGTCTACCGTGATGATAGTCCTTTTAACGAAAGATTTATAGAGAAAAACAAAAATATAGTTATCAAAATAGATTAATATTTAAGGTGAAGATATAGGAAAATGGCCTTGAAGTGTGAAATAAATTGTTAACTCGTAAATATGGTGATAATTTCCATATTGCTCTTCGTCATGCACTAGATAGCCCTTTAAATTATTTTACAACAACTGCCGTTGAAACTATTATTGGTGATCCATCTAGCTTTTAAACTTGCCGCGGCCACTTTTGTCGGAGGCAAGTTTTAAAGCTAGACGGACTAATGGAAATACTTTCAACGGTGGTTCATAAAATAATTTAAAGGGCTATCTAGTGCATGACGAAGAGCAATATGGAAATTATCTCCATATTTACGAGTTAACAATTTATTTCAAATGAGGGCGCCACTTCAAGGCCATTTGCTTATACCTTTACCTTAAACAAAGAATCAGGCTAAAAATGAAAAATTATGTAAAACTTTTTAAATAGCTAGTTACTGTTAAAATGTATTTAAATACTGCTACGACTAAATAACTTGTATTTAAAATACTTTCATTGATATAATTGGCAATTTTGTTAATAAAAATATTTCATTGGTGTCGCTTTTTGAAGCTAGTGCAGAAGAGCTAATAACAATTCCATTTTTTTTACTTTTGAGCTTGTTTTATCAGAATGAGATTTAACGCTACCTTTGCCTTATGTTAAACATTATAGTGACTTTTTATAGGGGGTTTTCTTGGCATTCAAGATACAGTACTAAAAGTAGGAACTCAAATTAAATAATGAAATAAGAAATGGTGATAGTTAGAGCATGGGCGTATTAAGACCAAGGTCGCGGGTTCAAGTCCTGCTCACGTGGAATATTTTCACCATTTCTTATTTAATTATAGTGACTTGTTTTATGCTCCTTGATTGAAGTGTGGCCTATTCTATAACTAAGGTAAGACGTTTGATTTTTATCCATCAAGGATTTTCTTAGCGCCATTAAACTTTCACAAAATGTAAATACAACAATGGATATCAAATATTAAAAGTTACCGAATAACTATCACTATGTTACGACTTAAAGTACCAAGTGGTTGACTGTATGCACAGAATACAGTAAGAGTAAACTGTATGTCAACCGCTTGGTACCAGTTGGAGCCAACCCCAAATAGGGAAATGGCGTAAAGGATGATGATGATGATTACGGAACCACGCGCTTCGTGAATCATATCTATGTCTTTGGCCTAAGAATAGTGAATCGTGGCCCCATATTTACGTTTCCAAAAACGGATGACTGAACCGCTATCGTAGGCGATCACCAAACAAGTGAACTTTTCCTTTCATTCAACGTTTTATAGACAGTAATCTGAATTGTAAATGAGTTTGGATTGTCATGTTATCTAACAATGAATGGTAATGGTCGGATATTTAACCTACTAATTTTATGACTTGAGTTCATTTGAGCATTCTTGTCGTATCTGTGTTTAATGTTTGTTTTGTTTGTATTTGTGATTAAAGATAATTATACTGCGATGTATAATTGAGGTACATCATCATTTTAAGACTGTTTTATGAGAAAAGTGTTCTAACTACTCAATAAGGATATTTTTTAAAGATACTTCTTACTGTTTCTATCCTTTTTTTATACGATGTAATTTTTTCGCAGTGTTTGACCAAATTATTTAAAATTTTCCCAACAATAGTGGATATAAATACAAGATTTACGGTCAAAAATAAAAATCTAATCTAATCTGCTTATGGCATAATCTTAAGTGAGTTCAAAATTTTAATACCATTTCCTAAAAGGCAAAAGTAATCACATCACATTATTTGAGTCCTCAAAATGGCGGTCAGTAATCCGCATCTCTTTATTAATTTAATCGCTTATAATACCAGGTCTTTAGTGCTTTTTTAAGACCTAATATAAACAGGTATCTTAATGGGTTGCGACCGGTAGACGATGCATTTTTGTGTGACTCAGTTTTTGTATGATTCATTTGCAATGTGTAGAAATAGTGAGAACAAACTGTAAAAGTCTTTTATGCTGGTCTGGGAGAAAAGAAAAAAACTTAAAATGTACCAAATGCTTCTCTTCCTAGGCAGATCGTAAAAGCTGATCCAGGGAATGGGCGAATATGTGAATCGGGTTAATAGGCGATGCGGTTAGCCACCAATTACTATTTTTATTTCTTTTTCCACCTTCTTGTCCACCACGCTTCACCTAAAAGTGACCTTTGAGTCTTGCGGCTGTGGGATCTGTCTACTTAAATTGCATGACCCAAAATACTCTGTCTGCCCCATTAGGGATAAAGACGTGATAGTGCAACTGTAAATGTGAATCATTCATAAGAAACCCTAGCTTTTGACCCAACTAAGGCAAACCTAATGACATGAAGCAATCTTGCCTAAAAATATTTCGGCACTTATTTAGATTTACCGAACAATTATTATCTGTTTTAAGGAATACAGCCTTAACGCCTACAATGTAAGACCTGGTTGAACTTGCCTTGCCATTTTGTAATACTTAATAACTGCCTTTTTATTAATTCTCCGACACCCCGAATTAAATGGCCAAGTGTGTGTGCTACAAGTGTATCAAATGGTTCTTTATATAAAATTATGTAACAAAACTTATACTAGAAAATGGATAGCAAACAGGAATTTTTTCATGATTAATACTAACTTATCGTGTAATTTTCTACCAGTTGTTAAAACTTAATATCAAACGAAGAATATCATATTATTGTAGAGAAAGTAGAAATGTTACCTTATAACTTAAGAAAATACTTATATAAATTCACCTTTTCAACCCCATAAATTTCGTTTTAGTATTTTGTTGTGATATCATATGAAAGGTAAATTTCTATTATTTTTGTAATTCACTTTTCAATTTTATTAGCCACAGTTTTGCAATTTGGCAACATAACCCCAAAATAGGCGTCAAGTTATTATTTAAAATGACTGAACGAAGACAATTTGCAAAATTTAATTTCTTAAAATACCTCGTAAACATGATATTTCCTTTCTCTTTCAAAATTTTACGGATTATAAAAACACTATTTTATTGCTGCGTTTAACACTCTGTTGGTTTAAGTGTTGTTACCGTCTTTACTTCAACAATTTATAGTTTTTTAAATACTTTATTTTGTATGCAAGAAAAATCAAGGTTGTTTACCAAGAATTGCGCTACTGTCTTATCGCAAAAAGTTCATTTTAAAGTTGAACAGACAAGGTGTAGCAAAAAGGGCGAGTCCTGAGCCTCGTCAAAAGAAATGATGCTTTCTGTACTGTCATCAAGTATTTTTGCAATATACATACATACATAAATATTATCACGCCTGTTTTCCACAGCAGCAGAGACTAAAGACCTCCACTTGCTACGGTCCTGACCTCTTTCGTTTCATCTACTTTTGTAACATCCTTTTTCAGAACAAATGTTAGCGTAGAAATAGAAATAAGATACTCGTATTTTAAAAATTGCATCCTAAGATCCAGTAGAGTTAAACGCCACAGTCATTTTGCTTTTTCATTTCTTAGATGCTAGATGTAAAATTATGAATTTTATAAATGCGGATTTGTAGTTTTTGTTTTCTATTTCTATTCGACCGACTTCTTTACGTTCTGGCACAGCTGTGAAGCTAGATACATTCTGTATAAATTAGCAAAATTGTCAAATAACCCTATGTTATTTGATAATTTAGCTCATTTGTACATTATACAGGGTGAATTTTTAAGCACTTTCAGTCCATGATACTGCACTACTATCTATAATAAAAGTTATTAAAAATCGATAAAAATTTTTCGTCCTCCCATACAGAATCCGTTTGGGTGAGCGCTGATTTATATGGGAAAGCGAATTTTTATTTTGGTTTTTCTTTAATTGTTTTTATCGAAAGTCGTTCAGTATCATGGACTGAACTTGCTCCATAAATTTGGCTGGTGGATAAAAAGTCAGCCTGTATACAACGTTAAAACACACGCGTCCGTGTTTAAGCGAAACGTACGGCTATCGTAGATCTACTCATTTTACCCAACTCTCTTGTTCTATTGTGCAGCAGTTGTCAATTCAAGAATTCCATATCTATCCATATTATACCGATTTGTGGGGGACACTGGGGAACTTCAAACAGCGGAAGGAGGTGAACTTCCGTTCTGATCGTTAGTACTTATATTCATTCTCTACTTCTGGTAAAATTCAAGCTCTTAAACCTGTCACCATCGCATCTTCTGTAAGTATCTAGTTTCGCCTAAATAAATATTCTGTCGACAAATTACCTTCTGATTACCTTACCTTAATTGAACATTTAATATTCATGGAACATGTTCGGATCCAGTTACCAGATCGATATCTCAATCTGATGTGGGGTATTAGAGTCGTATTACTTGCTAAATATTTGGTTGACTATGATTATATCGTCGGTGTATAAATTACTTTCGTAGCTTGATCTGTTTTTTTTTCAAATGACAAATGGTGATGGTTGTTTACATCAGATTTAGTGGTATGGCAAATGGCAACTTAGGAGACGTGTAAATCTAATAAAAACAGTACTATCCTTCGGTAGACGGGTAAATAGAAGAATTGTATCGTGTCCGTATTAATATGATTAAAGTGAATGCATGTTTGTTTATAACATACAAGTAATTATTAAAAATATTTTAAAAAACAAGTTTTTACGAGTATTAAAACAATTAACTAAAAGAAGCACTTTAAGTGATCTTCATGACAAATCAATTAAGCCCAAACCCGGTGGATTTATGTTATTTTATCACATAGATGCTGTAGCTACTTCCCGGCTTCATCATAAGAACTCATGATGAATCTTATTGGTGCCATAATATTGCATTTATCACCCAACTTACATACTTATGTGTAGTATCAGCATATAAATAGTAAGTAGTAAGCTAAATTAAATAAAGCTAATTTAGCTTGCAAGATTTGATTACGGACACACGGACAACGGGACAGGTGAAACAAAATAAAAGCTTGTAAAAAACAAAGCACTGATTGATGTGAAATTTTGTATAGAGCAACTTGAGAAGTCGGACACAATAGGCTACATTTTATCTCAGAACTAGGTTCCCGTGGGTGCACGTACTAAGTTGAGGATAAAATGTAGTAAAAAAATTATAAAAATGTAAGCTGTACGGAAATGTAACTACTGTAAGCTGATGTAACCAGCATGATTTCGTTGGATAAACATCAAAACGCTACCATAACAAGAACTGTTTTAACAGCCTTCTTGGAACATGTCAGGCATGTGATATTTCTAAAATACGGACGTGAATGATAACATCCTCTGTTTTCACTAACTCGTTTCTAGTTTTATGGTCGTTGCTCAAAATTATTTAGAGTATTTAATGCACTTAGTAATGTATAACATTTGTTATACACACACATATTATAAATACAATGAAGATTTAAACAACAACATATACACACTATCAGTCTTTATGCATATCAGGGCAAACAGGGCATTTTGGGTCTTGCGGGCTCTAAGCAGACATAGCCCAGGGCTGCAAGATCCCAAGGCCACTTTTAGCGCGAAGTTGAAAAAAGAAATGAAAATAGGTAGATAGGTTGCCAGATCTTTTTATGTATAATACTTTTATTATCTTTGGCACCGCAAGCACGCTCGGACTGGCGGTTACTAAAATCTGTTTTTGCTTACTGGGCAATTCCCCACACTGAGCCATTTGTTATACTGTAGCACACACATGCCTATATTAAATTTATATAAGATAAAGTTTAATTTCCTATGTATTATAGTGTGTTATAAATACAATGAAAAAAAAAATTATCTTTACCTTAACATTCTACGTGACAGGTATTGTCTTCTCAATCCTGTTTCACTCACTGGTTCCAGTCATTCCTCTCATATTTACCCAGGTGGGGCAACCAGTGATCATGTTTAGACAACTTTAACGGGAGTGACGTACGTGACCACACTACGTTTCTGACTTACGTATTTGTTCTCACTTACAATTTGGCCCTTGTATATTCATTCCATAAATACTTAAATCTACGTCTTTATTAGCGCTTTTGTTGTTGTTATAAAAATGTTGACATGGATTGCATAAATTATTATGTGCAATTGCATGTCGCTTTGGTAAATTTGTTGGAGTTATAAAGATTATTTACTACAGTGGTACCTTCTTAGCTAAGGTAGTGCCTTTGTTCACATTACAAATAAACTCAAATAACAAGTTATTTATCATATTCTATACTAGCTGACCCTGTAGTCGAATTTTTAACAATTTCACGTATCACGAGAACATCAAATTTTTCCGGGATAAAAAGCATCATATGTGTTAGTCCAGGTAATAGGCTATCTACATGCAAAATATATATAAACATCCATACAAATATTCGCATTTATAATATTAATAGGATTGATGGCAGAAATACTATATAGTACTTAGGTACCTAATAACAAACAGTATAAAATGTGATGTTCCGTGGTTTCCAAACTGCCTTTAAGATCAACATACCTCCAGACAATGTTTAGTTTAGTATTAACAATTGCAGAAACATTGAAGAAAAAACAACTCAGTTACCTCGACAGAATGGTCACAATTGCATCGAAATTACTGTCAGTTAGGCAAACCATAAACCGATTAAAAAGTGTCTGCAGGTGCCTATGTGTGTCTGATCAATTTCAGTAAGTATCAATTCGTTCCCAATTATTATCTCTGTCTCCATCATATTCATTATGAATGAAAGAGATAGCTACATTTAACCGATTTGTGAGGTTATGGTCAGGAAATTGTTGAGTGCTATTGACACACTTAAAGAAAATTACACACTAATTGTAGTTCCGCTGTAGACGCACTCTTAATGAATGGAATCGTGTGAATGCATCCTATTATGTTTTGTTGCTATTTTCACATTCCAATGATTTCTATTTTTGTTGCTTCTATTTAATTCTATATGTAAATAATCGGTTCCATCTGTTTCTTAAGGCGACGTGGGTTCACAATATACAGTATACTGGTATTTGTCTTATGTAAGATTTTTTCTTCTTGTCAAGTAACTTACTTGTTGAAGTAAACCACTTAAAGGATATAGTCTAATTGTAGCATTAAGTAAAAAAAAAAAAAACCCGTAAAAAGAAGGCCGTTTGCCAAAAGTGGCCGTTTTTCGCAAATGTGCGTAGTAAAGCTTAACGTTCTCACTTTAAACTGTAAACAGTAGTTCATAAAATACTTTGAAGGGTTATCTAGAACTTGGTAACAGCAAAATTTTAATAATGTCTCCGTTTTCTTTGAAATGATTTATTTAAAATGGGGGCAGCACTGGACCTCGGGAAATTTAGGTACGGCCTTAAACCAACAATATAGAAATGTCAAACTTGTTCTTCTTTTTTCTTCATATTTATATTTTCTCTTCCGTTCTCTTCTTCTTTTTCATTTTTCCTTTTTAGGGTTCCGTACCCAAAGGGTGCAAACGGGACCCTATTACTGAGACTCCGCTGTCTGTCCGTCTGTCCGTGGCTCTATCTCTTGAACCGTAATAGCTAGACACTTGAAATTTTTACCGATTATGTATTACTGTGGCCGCTATAACTACAAATACTAAAAATAAAAAAATTAAAGGGGGTCGTCATACAAGAAACGTGTTTTTTTCAGCGTTTTTAACTCGATCTTTATAATGGAATTAACTAGATACTTATAATTTTCACCGATTATGTATTACTATGCCCACTATAACAACAAATATTAAAAATAAGATAAAGTTAAAAATTAAAGAGGGTCGTCATACAAGAAACGTGTTTGTTAAGCGTTTTATAACATTGTATGGTGGTATGGAACCCTTCATGTACGAGTCCGACTCGCACTTGCCCGTTTTTTATATTAGTTTTAGTTTTACTTTAAGGCCGTACCTAAATTTTCCGGGGTCCAGTGCTGCCCCCATTTAAAATAAATAATTTCAAAGAAAACAGAGAAAATAATAAAAATTTTGCTACTACCAAGTCCTAGATAACCCTTCAAAGTATTTTATGAACTACTATTTACAGTTTATAATAAGAACATTAAGCTTTACTACGCACATTAGCCAAAAGTGGCCGTTTTTCGCAAATGTGCGTAGTAAAGCTTAACTTTCTCACTTTGAACTGTAAACAGTAGTTCATAAAATACTTTGAAGGGTTATCTAGGACTTGATAGTTGCAAAATTTTAAATGATGTCTTCGTTTTCTTTAAAATGATTTATTTTAAATGGGGGCAGCACTGGACTTCGGAAAATTTAGGTACGGCCTTAACTTTGGTTCCTTTAACTTAGGAAGCTTTGGTTTATGTATCAATGACTATGACTTTTCGAACGCATCCACTGTAAATTTGTAAGTTCCCATTATAGGTAAAATTTTTGTATATACTTTTATGAGAATAATACGAAGTCTTTAAATAGATCTATATTTATATTATCATTTATTTAATATTTTTATCATTTTACCTAACAGGCTTTTATAATTAACAGATATTTCCACCTACACATAGTCTAATTTCTCGAAAATATCTCCCCATACACGGTGTTCACAAATAAATAAATTCTCTGTCGTTATGTTTATTTTTATAGCAATGATTAACGATGGACGTAAACCAGATCGGGCTTTCTTTGTACTGATTAGAGTTATGGCCGTATAAAATGTCGTATTAAATAAATCAAAATTATGATATGTAGTTAATTATATAGAAGCTGTGTTGTTGGAGAATTATCAAATGACACATTTAATCCATTGGGTGGATGTTAAAAATATTGCAAATTAAATAACATAAAGAAATAAAGAAGAAACCGGTCAAATGCGAGTCGGACTCTTACATGAGTACCTCCGTACAATGTTTTAAAACGCTAAAAAACACGTTGCTTGTATGGCGACCCCCTTTAATTTGTAACTTAATCTCATTTTTAGTATTTGTTGTTATAGCGGCCACATTAATACATCTTCTTCTTCTTATTTAAGAGCTTAGTGGCTCTTGTCGGTGGAGTATGCGCCAAACTTCTCGGTTCTCTGCCTTACTTTTAGTGCTTGATTAAGCACTAAAAGTAATACATAATCGATGAAAATTTCAAACAGACAAACAAACATGCAGCAGAGGACTAGGGTCCCGTAACCACCCCCATTTTTAGGGTTCCGTACCCTTTGAGTACAGAACCCTAAAAATACAACTGACTTCTAATTTTCTTCCATATCTCCAATGTTCTTCATAATATCTTCACTTAACTAATATAGGACCAACTAGATAGTAAAAGCTATCAAATAAAAAAAGAATCATCAAAATCGGTTCACAATTGGCGAATGAATCGCGTAACTTACTCGTACATACAAAAAAAAATTACTGTGACAGACAGACAGACAGACAGACGCACGAGTGATCCTATAAGGGTTCCGTTTTTCATTTTTTGTGCGGAACCCTAAAAACAGTCGAATTGATAACCTCCTTCTTTTTTTAAGTCGGTTAATATACATTCACACAGATTAGACGAAAAAGTAGTAGCCAGTCTGCCTTTTTCTAACGGGCTTACTGAAATATCTTTTTAGTTGTATCTTTGTATAATTTTCATTGTGTATGTCTTATGGCTTATTTTATTTTGTACTAGTAATTTATTTCATCTTTATATTTTTTACTTAAAATACATTTATTTTGTTACAGGTAAATAAATGTCCAACCTGTTTGGAAGCCACGCTGAGTTTGCTTAACTTGGATGGGTGAGCCTGATATTGGTACTTTATCTTATTTGTGCTTTGGGAGGCACGTTTAGTCTTGTTACCACCATTTCTATTTATATCACTAGACGACGGTCAGAACGGAATACCTTAAATATTAAAGAAGTTAGCTTAAATAAACTAAATAAGTTATAAATAAATATATACCGTCTTATTATAAAAACTTGATTTGGGCGGGTAATGGTTTAAAATTAGTAAGTAGTCCTGTTTTTATAATAAGAGGGACAGGGACAAATCACACAGATTGAGCTAGCTCTAAAGTACAAAGTTAGTTTTTAAATTGTTTTATGGGATACTAGCTCAACGATACTAGATTTTTATTTTTATTATAAAAACATATATCGAGAAACACCCAAGACCCAGGACAATTTGACAAAGGCTATTTTCCAACTTGCCCTGGCTGGGCATCGAACCCAAAACCGGAGGTTGCCACGGAGGTCGTCAAATATCTAAAGTATATTTTTATATGAAAATATACAAAAAAGAATTATACTTACATATCATACTTTACTTTGCAAAGTTTCTTACTTTCAGCCAAATGGCTCAAAGTAAGAAACTTTTCAAGGTAAACAATACCACACAATAAATTCATTGTTTATAATATAACGCAAACAAATAGGAATCGTTAAATTAAAGCGAATTATCATTAGAAAAGTACGTAAAATTTTATTATCAACGGTTAATAAACAACATTACTCATCGTGAAAATAACATTTAGTAGAGAGCTACGCCGGACGTAAGTGGAATTTAGTAGGGGCATGTTTAGGCTACCACCCGTGGGCTTAAGAAATAAAGGGGCGGCACTGTTCGTACAAGGGACGTCGTTTTTAGTGGTGAGATAAAATTTGACGCACAAAAGCTTTTAGCAAAAGTTTTTCGCAGCGCCATTTGCTGCTGGGTGATTTGGTGCAGAATATTAATGTTCTAGCCCGATACTAGTTCATTATTCATTTATAAAACACTTTACTCGTAAATCAATCAAAAAGCATAATCATATTCAAGTTTAGAAATTACATTTCATGATACACTTTCCTACTTAATAAATTGCCATATTTATTTATTTATTCAACTTTATTACAAAAATTGTAAACGGCGGACTTAAAGCCTTAGGCTTTCTCTACCAGTCAACCGACAGGTGGTGTAGAGACAAGTGAGGCCAAAGTAGGACCATATCTTTGAATTAAATGCAAATATTTTGAAGGTTACCTATTTATGCTAAGTTAATAATGAATATTCTGTTCTGCTTTTTTAAGCAATGCAAAATGATATTTTAAACAAAAGATAAGACATACGCTAACATACAACTATTTTCGTCATAATCTGAGGGTGTTTTGGTGCAATAAAGTGTATTATTATTATTCCCTGTTGCATCCTCAGCGGTAACGCTTCAGAGCCCGGGGTCCGGTACCTAGAGTGCGATTTGACGAGGTTACAGGTTTTTACACAGAGTGACTGTCGTCTAACCTTTCAATTCTGGGATAGATTTAGATAAACGCTAGATGGCGTTCGGGACCACAACTGTTTTATATGTTTTCAATTATTACCTTATGCTTTCTTTACTTGTTCATATTGCATTGGTTTAATCGATTGATGAATTCGGCCGGTTTGAGAAGCACCTCTCACCTCTCTCACCTCTGTGCTCTAAAGCACAGGTGCTTCTCAAACCGGCCGAAGGCCGTAGAAACAGAAAATGGTGGCGCTTTAATGATCTACCCATTGGTGCTAGTAGTGCTAAATACAGCGCTGATGGCGGCATCCGCCACTCTCAGAGACTAATAGCTCAACATCCTTAATTGATAACATCGATATAAAACGTAATTGATTACTTTGACGGCGCAATAAATGACTGATTTTTCACACTCTATTCATTTTCACTTTCTTGGTAGTTCACTTATCTCCTTTGAGACGCTAGGAAATTAAGCTACTAAGTAAAGTAATAAGTACTTTCAAAGATATCGCGGTGCATGTGAAACAACCATTTTCTCTATTTATTATCTAAACAAGTTCCCGGTGGCATCCTTAGCTGTAATGCTTCGGCGCCTGGGATTCATTTGCTGACTTTTATTTTTTCTGTTGTGTTCTCTCTCTTTTTCAAGTAGGTAGGTTAAGTAAATATATATATATATTTAACTTTTGAAAGTCGTGATCTGGCGCGTTAATTTAATTTAAAAATTGAAAAGCACAGTTCTATCTTCGCGATATAAATTTTACGCACAGTTATAGATTATTACAACAATCTATCAATGTCAAGTAAATTGATAAAAATTAAAATATGTTAATTAAATATTATTGTCCATTTAGTTCGTTTCAAATTCTGTCAGCGAGATAATCAATAACTATAATATATGTTATAACCACGTGTTTTTGCTCTTCTTTAGCATATACAAGAATATTTTTCCAGTGCCTAGTTCAGACCATGATTATTTGGTTTATAACTTTGTAAATTTGATGATACTGATTAGGTACATTTTTTAAGAGATTTAACGTCGATATTAAGTCGTCCTCGTCAAACATAAATTCAAAATATGAAAAAAAAAAAAACAATTTCGACGTAATTTTTTTTTTCTTATTTTGCCATTTATTTTTTTTAGGAAAAATATTATAATCAGCATCATAAAGTGAACTTGCAGTCCTATACGCTTGTCTTCGTGTATTTATTATACTCGGCTTCTTTTTCCCTCCATTCTATGAAAGAATCTTATTATACCTTCAATCCTTCCATGCTGGTCTTGAAGAAAATAAAAAACTTAGAATATACCAGCTGCTTCTCTTCCCGCGTTGATCGTAAAAGCCGACCGAGGGAATGGGTGAAAATGCTAATTATGGCAATGCGGCTAGCAACCCATCACTTTTTTTTTTTCATCTTTTCGCCCACCATAACGCTAAAAGTGGCCTTTGGATCTTGCGTCTCTGGGCTCTGTCTGCTTAGAGCCGCAAAATTTTAAAAATGCTCTGTCGGCCTCGTTAGGGATACAGACGTGATAATGTATCTGTATTTGTATTTATACCTTCAATAAATCCTTTCGAAAATTTATTTGCAAAAAATAACTACCTTTATAGCAAACGTTTCGCAAAACACCCTGATTTACATACAGTCAAACCGAGATTTATAGCTCGTTAATGTTATGACAACACGCATAATTTATGTTAATCCGACTGTACATTAGAGACACTTATTCACACCTCTCTATAAAGTCGAATGGCTAAAATTTGAATCGAAATAGTCTGGTTCTAGACCTATTTTGTGTACTAATACTTATTAGAACGAGAACCATCAAATAGAGCTATAAAGTATGGATAAATAACTTATTTTAAGTAAAGGGAAAGTATCTTGTATGTTACCTACTAGTAGGTATATATTATTATATAAGTATAGCAATCGCAAAATGTAGGCGACTGGACCCGCATAGTAGTGGGATAATAATATACATACAGGGTCTTACAAAGTATAGTAAAACTATTTTAAAGGTGGATTCAGTCCATGATACTGAACCACTTTCCCCAAAGAACATGTATCCAAATATGAAAATCAATTTTTGGCCTCCCATATACAAGTTGTTTTGGTACACGTTATACATGGTCTATCAAAATATACTGAAACTATTTTAAGGCTGAATTCAGTCCATGATACAGAACAACTTTCCCCAAGAAACATATGTGGAAATATGAAAAATATTTTTTAGCCTCCCATACTAGTTGACCGATCAGCTGATCAGAGTTTGTATGGAAAGTCAAAAATTAAATATCATATTTCGACATATGTTTCTAGGGAAAAGTTGTTTTGTATCATGGACTGAATCTACCCTTAAAATAGTTTCAGTATATTTTGTTAGACGTTATACAGGGTTATTTTTAATTAACCGGCAACCTTTTTGGAGCAAGTTCAGTCCGTGATACTGAACCACTTTCCATAAAAACAATTATCGAAAAACGAAAAAAAAAACTCGACTTCCCATACAAATCGGCGCTCAACCAAATGGATTTTGTATGGGAGGACGAAATTTTGTTTTTGTTTTTCAACAATTGTTTTTATGGAAAGTGATTCAGTATCACGGACTGAACTTGCTCCAAAAAGGTTGCCGGTTAATTAAAAATAGTATAAGGGATTTAAGGGAAGACCCTGTATAAGGGAAAAAAAGAAGTGCAGTAGCATCTAGGGCATTTCAGGTTTTTTTATTACATCAAACATATCTTTTATAATTATTTTCATCAATGTTTCGTATCGAGTTACACTGTGGTCACAGCGTGACTGCAATGCGATAGTTTAAAAGTAGTAAGAGCTATTTAACAGTGCAAAAACTGATTAGAACACTTTTAAAAGGCACGTAAATCCCGAACTAAATAATAGTCATTACGACATTCAAATAATCGCTACTTCTAACAAACGTTAAATAGGACACTTTTTACGTCACCTAATATGATCACAAAAAAGTCTCAAGTCAAAAATATATCTTATTGCAAAGAAATAAAATTCAAATTCGTTATTTATGCCAGAAAACAGCAGGAGACGGGCCAGTAATGCCCTCAACATCATAATTGAATAATTCCATCGTATTAGGGACAGCGTCGCATAGAATAGGCCATGCTTTGACCCCAGGGACTAGAAATTATAGGCTGCCACGTGAATGAATTCAATATCTCTGTTCCACATGACAAGTTTATTATTAGTTACTTTCTAATCATAGATTTTATAACTAGTGGCCGTGTATGCTGTAGACCTCGCAAGTCACCCGTTGAACTTTATCGGATAAAAATATTGTTCAGACAAAAATCACAATTTTATGACAATTTTTATTGAAATGACTGCGTTTTAAAAGATTTCCGCAATATTGCCGCCATTTTAAAAAAAATCGAAAAACGGATTTGACAAAAAAAAACGATATAATTATCCAATGTGCTCACAAAATTTCACGAGAATCTGTTGAGAACTGAGGCCTGTAGGTGAGAACAGACAAACGGACAATAGCAATTTTTGGCCAATCTCGAAACTTCTGTTAATCTGTTTCTCGATTCGCTAGCCCGGTCAATAACGACTACGATAGATTTGTTGGTTCTTATTTTGAGCGGCTACGACTATTAAAAGTTGATTATGTAGTTAGTAAGGATGTATGTATGTAATTTTGAGGAACATTTTTTTGCGTTGTGTCTCCTTTCGCACTTCCTTTGATCGAAGAAATCAATCAAGGGAATATGCAAAATCCAGAGAACGACGAATTGACAAAAAGGCCAGTCAGATGCCTTGAAAATTATTTTTTTAATTGCAAGGCATCTGACATAGCCTTAAATGAAAGTGGAACTTAGTTAGAATAATAAGGGATAGGAAATAGTATTTCTAGCCCTTAGTGAAAGTATGACTGGTTTCGAAGAACGTTAATAATCTTACTTAGCTGAGAACCTATAGTAAATTGAGCAATCTCTCTGTAGGGAGAATGTGGAAATGCCTTGTTACGGAGAGGCCGCGAACACTTTCTTTGTCACCTACTCGTATTGTACCTACTGTACACAATTTGTTTGCAGATACCTTTAGAAAAATAGACGTGGTTAACGCCTTTGCAGGCCTTTTAATGCTAAAAACACAATATAACAACTTTATTATTATTTTTGCCTGAAAAAACTGGTATTTAGTTTTTTTTTTAAACTTTGTTGTAAGCCTAAAATGCTGTAGCATTTTTGAGAATTACGTTACCTGTTGGGACAGGTAACGTTATACCAGAATTCTCTCCCTGTCAACCTTAAGCAAAACTAAGCAGCATATAGCAAAATCAGATTCTAATATACCTATTGTAAAATATCAGATGAAAGATAACGTATCTAGAGAAAATACTAATAATAAGACTTTAAGATTATTTTATAAACATGTAAAGAATGACTTCTACAAGTTTCGGACAAATCATCAGATTATTGCAATTCTTCCTCTGACCTCTATTTACTATAGTAAAACCTTAAGGTTTATTACAAACCTTGAATCCTCTAAATGTGTATAATCAGCGATCCCTTCACGCTAAACCAAGTTAAATGTGTGATGATCTCAGGTGTGGAAACCGATGCGGGTTTATCGTGAATTCGTGACCGATCTGTTTTGGAACATCGTTCACTATACAAAACTAGGGATAGGAAATCTTAAATTAGTTAATAATTCATTAATTAATTAATCTTACCAATTTGAGGGTTGCATCAAAAAAATACAATAAGCTGATAGCAACGTTACTACGTGAAATGGATTTACAGCCTTCCATTCACCCTCTCACTTTGCTGCATATTTAACAAAACTATTCGCAAATAATAATAATATTAATTAATTTATTTATTCTATGCTGGTCTGGGAGTAAAAGAGGACAGGAATACCGAGGCATAGCTATATGACACAGTTAAAGGAGAAGGTGAACGTCGTGTTGTACTGCGAAGTAAAACGGCAGACGAGAGGGACTAATAAATGGAAGAGAATTCATACTCCACCGACAAGAGCATAGCTCTTAACTTAACACATTGCTGGACACACTACGTCTATTAGACGTAGATCAATTTTTTTTTTATTGTGTCTGGCTGAGTGTCCAGAAATGTGATAAATATAGATAGATAGATGGATAATATCGGGTATTTTTTTATACAGGAATTGAAACCAGGTTTCAATCCCTGTATAAAAAAATATATAAACATTAATTAAGCTATCTATTTGAAGGGAACGCCCACGCAAAGCGAGGTTGACAAAATGAAACACTAAAATTAGTTGACATTAATTAGACACTAGTGAACGGGGCTGGTCGTTATTTTTAATATGATGGTACTTTTATTTATAATAAAAATAAAATATAAATAAAGACCTTATCAAGGTCTTACGAAATTTGTAGCTGGTCAGGGAGAAAAGAAAAACATACAATGTAAAAGCCGATCGAGGGAATGGGCGAGAATCTGAATCATTCGAATAGGCGATGCGGTTAGCAACCCATTACTATTATGATTTGCCTTTTCCACCTTCATGCCCACCATCACGCTAAAAGTGGCCTGGGCCTTCCTGTCCTAAGCTTTATCTGCCCCGTTAGGGATAAAGACGTAACAGTGTAACTGTATCTGGTTTGGGAGAACACAAAAAAAAGTATATATGAGTTGCTTCACTGCCCCTGCATATTGAAAAGCAGATCGAAGAAATGAGCGATAATCTCAAAGAAGTTTCAATCTTGATTCCCTTTTCTATCTACTTGCTAATATAATGAAACTTTATAAAGATAAATTTATCCTTTAATACAAGATAAATTTATTTTACATAAAATTTTTTTTTTCCTTCGACTTTGGTTGACCTTTGGGTTATTAGCCTTTTGACTTTGTCAATCACGCAAGGGATAAAGATGTGATTATTAACTAAAATCCAACAAAAAACGCTCTTTTAACATTATTTAGACTACTATGTCACAGAATTATGTTCTCTATGATTAATTCCATTCTCTAAAATATAATATAAGTCGGGTGGTTTTATCGTCCTTGTTTCCGGCAGGATAGAATAGGACCACTCCAAGTCTTCCCTGGATGTCGCAGAAGGCGATTTAGGAAACACAAGCTATACAAAACATCAATGAGATCTCACCAACTCATCTGACTGATATAGCTCTGGTAGTACAGAAAGGGTCGTGCTCCTGGAGTGGAGACTAAAAAAGACCTGACGATGATGACTATATTTACCTGTGTGGTTCCGGGTTAGAATAGGACCACTCCATCTCTTCCTGTGTATGTCGTAAGCGGCGACTAAAAGACTAAGCACAAACATCTCGTGCTACATTTGCATTCCCAAAGAGGGTTAACGTCGGGCGGCGGCCGGTTGTAAAATTCCCAAGGAGGGTTAACGTCGGGCGGCGGCCGGTTGTAAAACTTTTCGCACAAATACAAGCGGCCGGTCGTAAAACTAGCCAAATCATTTAAACTGTTCCGGCTATTTCTTCTCTATTTCGCAAGGTCTTTAGCATCCTAGGGTGACCATTGACATGCATGTTATAGTTGGAGAAGAAAAAGCGGGAATGCGCACCCCGGGCTCCGAATTGTACAGCTGAAGATGCAATCGGGAACGCGCTTAGACGAAGAAGACGAAGATAAAGACTATAATCTTCCAAAATTTTGACTTGTCATGACACGATCTAAATGAGTACAAACCGGTATCTTAAGGTACTTTTCAATCACTAACATGTGGTGGCACAAACATGGTACAGACTGATTTGATTCGTCACAATGACTTTGACAGACGTCAATGACTATCGCTTTATTATATTTGACCCAGATTGTTATTTGTGTTCAGCTTCCTAATTTTGAGAGTGTATTTAAAGCAGCACTAAGTACTAGAATGATGGTATTTTTTATTAGATAGGGAAATTATATTTTGCATTTATTTTTTCTTGTCATTTTTTTTCTTATGAAGTATATTTTATTTCTTTAGAGTAGCAGATAGATATTTGTAAAATTAGGTTAAGAGCCGTTTGGAAACTAGAAACTTTACATAGGTACAACTATTTTAGCCAAATTATATACGCATATGTGCCTATTTCTTGTTGCAATATCTTTACTGTAATAAAATTAATAAATATTAATTTATCGTTTTGCCAAATTGATTTTAAATGTCATAATTACGAGTATACACGTTCGTTTTAGTAATTTATTGATTAGTTCTGTATCAAAATTGTAAGTATATTTTGAAATTCATCATCATCATCATTTCAGCCGCATAAGGTCCACTGCTGGACATAGGCCTCTCCCAAGGATTTCCAAAATGACCGATCTAGAGCGGCCTGCGTCCAGCGCTTTCCAGCGACCTTAGTCAGATCGTCTGACCACCTTGTGGGTGGGTGTCCAACGCTTCGCTTGCCAGTACGTGGTCGCCATTCAAGAACCTTTCTGCCCCATCGGCCATCGGTTCGTCGCGCTATGTGTCCCGCCCACTGCCACTTCGACGAGCTAATTTGAAATTATTTTTATGTATTTATAAACTCAAAGTTAGCAGTCTCCTCTTCTTTAGCTTACTTCAAAAAAGGGGGAGGTTCACAATTCGTCGTAATTTTTGCGAAGTATGAATTAAAAGTTAACATTTTCATTCATAGTCGATAATTTTCAAAAGAGAAACATAATTTCCCTGTAATAAATTAATGACACAAGCAAGGTTCTCAATAATCTAGAGGCCGATATTAGAGGTAAAACATCTATTTAAGATGTTTTACCTCTAATATCGGCCGTCGCGGGCTAGTTCCGCCCATCGTAGTGTTGTGATCAGTGGACTTAATAAGAGTTATCGACAGTCGATAAATGAGGTCGGCCGCACAACTATCGTCACTTATTACAGACCTGCAGGTTGATTTTCTTCAATAATGTAGTCATTATACAGGGTATAACAAAATGTACTGGAACAATTTTAAGAGTTATTCACTCTTAAAATTTTACTTTCACTCTCATTTTAATATATGTATTTATGGGATCCTGTAGGCGTGAAAATTTGTAAATATGGGAATCTGGTTAAAACGAAAATTTGAAGAAATGATAATCTGTAGATATGGGCATAATTGATGGCATTTCCAAGTATAATAACCAAGTCCATGATTCTGAACAAATTTCCCCAAGGAACTTATATCCAAATATGAAAAATAATTTTTGGCCTCCCATACAAGTGGATTTTAGAGTAAAGGTCCGTTGAAACACTGAGTGGACACAGCAGTCACATTTATAGTCTTCGGAGAATGAAGCCCAGTTTTCCTGACATCTACCTTTTTTGCTATAAACAGTAAGGGTTGGATCAGCGTTCCGTCGCTCTCTCGCTCTAGCAAATGACGCTTCTGAGCGACAGAAAAGGATAGCAGCATAGGATAGTGCTGTTCCGTGCTGATAGATGAGATCCAACCCTAATCATACAGATACACTGCCACTTTTTATCCATAATGGGGCAGACGGAGCATGTTGGGTCTTGCGGCTCTAAGCAGACAGAGCCCAGAGCCGCAAGATCCAAAGGCCACTTTTAGCCTTCTTCTTATGGTGCCGCTGGCTCAAACTTTAATCTCTGCCCGTCCCTCGATCTGCGCAGGAAGAGAAGCATCTGGTACGTTCTAAGTATTTCCTTTTCTCCCAAACCTGAATTGAAGAGATGAATAGTAATCATAATTTATTACCTAACCGCTTACTCTTGCCTCGACATTAGCTGTGACATTATTAAGTTACAAGATGATTAACGCTGGCGATATACAGGTTGACTTTTTATCCACCTGCTAAATTTTTGAAGCAAGTTCAGTCCATGATACTGAACTACTTTCTATAGAAAGTACTTCAGTATCATGGACTGAACTTGCTCCAAAAATTTTGCAGGTGGATAAAAAGTCACCCTGTATATCATGTTTACGACTCGAGCAATTATAACTATCGAAGTATCGATGTCTAGGAATCAATAAACATATAAAAGTACTGCTTTTTGTTGCAAGAAAAACCACCTCCGGTGAAAGGTAGCATAAGTGGAGTAATATGATGCTGGAAAAAACGGCAGAATGCTCACGCTTGGGTATGATCTATTTATGACTAGATTTTTTTGGTGACTAACAGTTGGTCTGTTTTTGTGATTGTACAATGAACAGCAAAGTCCTTTGCCGCCAGTAGGGTCTTGTCAGCTCGGCTCCGATTTTTAAGACTACTCAGTGTTGCTTATTTTTGAAAAATAATTTATAGGGTTTTTAGGCATTTAAGATGCAGTACTAAAGTACTCCAATTTATTAGTGAAATAAGATTTCTGTAAATTAGATTTGGCACTCATTAGCATGTTATATTGTGACTAGCTGTGCCCGCGACTTCGTTCGCGTGGTTGTCGGAACGTAATGTTATATAGCCTAAAGCCTTCCTCTATAAATGGACTACCCAACAAAAAAAGAATTTTTCAAATAGGACCATTAGTTCCTGAGATTAGCGCGTTTAAACAAACAAACAAACAAACAAACAAACAAACAAACAAACAAACAAACAAACAAACAAACAAACAAACAAACAAACAAACAAACAAACAAACAAACAAACAAACAAACAAACAAACAAACAAACAAACAAACAAACAAACAAACAAACAAACAAACAAACAAACAAACAAACAAACTCTTCCGCTTTATAATATTAGTATAGATAAAATTGTATTAGGCATAATATCTTTGTAAACCGATTTTGTATAAATGAGTTTCTTTCAGTTTCTTCTCAGCAGTGGTTGTTGCGAAACGCTAGTATCGGTAGCTTTAAAAAAATATAAATAAACATCACACATAACGTACTTTTACAATTATTGACGTGTAAAAGTGCCTGCGACGGCCAAATTAATGAATAAAGATTTGATTGTTTGATTCTTTGCGCACCTTTGTGGAACGGTAAGTAATAGTGGTGAATTCAAGTGATACTCGTATAGCTATCACTTACACACATACGAGTACACTTACTTCAATTGCAAAGAATTAATAAAATTATTCCTTAGTAATTTTTTTGACGTCGCTTTGTAACGTTTTTTTTTTCAATTATAAAAATCTAATCTTAGTCAATGGTATTTTATGGTTGAGCATCGCCCCACTAGGCCTGTAATATGTAGTATGTCCTATATGAAAAAAAAATGTGAAGCACCTAAAGAAAATTGGTACAAAAATTAATTTATCTTTCATCTAGGTAAGTATAAAATCCAGCATCCAAGTCTTTCCTACTTTACGACCGTGGGTCAAATGTAAGGAATGCTTTGCACTTCTTTTTTCTTCACTACAAAGTTTATTGCCGTAGAACTTAATGTTGTGATGAATCACGAGCCACGGTCATTAATCTCGTGGATTTTGTTTATTTTTTTAAATTAACTAAAACGATTCTACTAAGATAACCCGGTTTCGAGTCGGTTTTAATTAGATGAATCAAACTAAACGTCAATTTACATTAATGTGTATAGATATACGAGTTAATAAAATAACGCAATACCTCTCGGATTGTAACTCAGTCCATGAAACTGAACAACTTTTTTTCTACAACACTCTCAAAATGCCAAAAATAAAATTCGGATTTTCATAAAAATGTACTGGATCAACTGATCATTTTGTAAGAAAATTAATTTTTTTTTGGTTTTCGTGAAAGTTGTAGAACAAAAGTTTTTCAGTTTCATGGGCTGAGGTACCATCTGAAAGGTTTTGCGTTAGTTCATTAACACGTTGTATAGTGACCTCAATAGTCTAGAGGTCTCTTAATAGTTACCGGACTGGCGTTGAGAGATGCTAAAAATCCGAGTTAGGTGACGTCACAACAACCTATGGGACTGCGGTGCCATTCTGTCTATAGACCACCGTTTGCCGTGTCTGATTTTTCTACTTGGTGCCTATGGTATTCTAAAACGCGGACACGTACTAGGTTTTACAATTATCAGCTCAGCACAAGAAGACTTCTCTTTTGTTACTGTCAACTTCATTTGTATGAATGATTCCCATATTTACAAATTTTCATGTCTACAGGATCCCATACATATATTAAAATGAGATTATTGTAAAGACAAAGTAAACCACCCAGTAAGTTACCCAAACAAGTCACCTTTCTTAAATTGTTCATTTATTACGAGGGTAATTAATTACTTACCAGTAATGGACCTTAAGATATCAGGTATCAGCCAGTGGAGGTAACTTACGGCTGCTTACAAATTGTTAAGTTTGCATAAAAACATTCAAGTTGCCATTACTCTGTAACCTGTTCGCGACTATTTGTTTTTTCTCTTTGTAAAAATAAAAACTTGAATGATTTACTTTTGTAATCTTGATAGGAATTTACCACTTGTAAACATTTTGATATAAAATGACTTCAAAAAATATGTAGTATATGTCATAGAACGGCAAACGAACAAGCAGGTCACCTGATGGTAAAGTGATCACCGCTGCCCATGGACAACTGCAACACCAGGGGTGTAACAAAAGCGTTACCGGTCTTTCAGGGGGGAGGGGGGGGGGGAGTCTCCGGCTCTCACTCACCGACCAAAGCATAGAAGCGGTGAAGCTACTACTCGACGTCGATTTTCTGTGAGAGTGTGGTACTTGCCGGACGATGATGTAATGTCTTTGTTGCAACAAAGCTTATTAAGCTAGGTAGGAACCTATACTGAACTGGGTTTCTTCCGGCGTATCTTCTCATCAGTGGTCGTTCCGAAACGCTAGCCAGTACTTCGTAGCTTTTGCACTAAAAATAATTTTACAAAATAATGAACTTCATTAAGTGATATATTTTATCATACATTGAATAAAATGTTTTGACTATGAGTTTACTTTATCTAGTTTCAATTATATACAACTAATTTGACTCACACGGAAAAATAATATGCCAATATTATTTTTTGTCACCAAAACATCCTTATCCCGTTAGTAAGAAAGTCTTAATACAGCTTTAAAACGTTTCAAAAGCATTAAGCTTTAAGCAGAGATGAAACGCCGAAATAAACTCATTGAAACAGTTTACCTATATATTTATACACAGAAATATATATGTCTGTGATGGCTACAATTGTCGTGTTAGTCCGTGAATAGAGAGCAGGAAGACCTAATAATACCCGTCTGACAACTAGAGATGTGCCCGATAGCTTATCGATAGAACTGAGATCGCATCGATAAACATTGACAGTCACTTGACGAGCTCTCGTTAAAGTGAAAACTCCGTCCAGCTGGTTCAGAACACCTCTACGATAATTAAAGTCGGTTAAAGCCCGATAAACAATCAAATCGTGTTCTTGTTTTATACACCGACGCAAATTGACCAATAACTCGAATGTTTGTTTGATTTTACGATAAGATTGCAAATTCTAATAGAAATTCTTCAGTTAATAAACACAAGTTTACAACTTATTTCAAAGCTTTTTCTTTTTTTTAAGTAGCCCTTGTCTCATACTCCCATAGTTGGATAAAGGCCTCCTCACTTGAGGCAAACAAACCTCTATCGGGTGCAATAGTTCTGACAGAGTCTGACTGTCATGTTTGAGGGCGGCCAATTTTTCATCGCCAGCCTGCACAGACCCAAAATACTTTTATACGATAAAATATATTGTAGGAACACTGAACATTTCACTTTAAATACAGTCTGTGCAGATGTATTGTATAATTCATTAAACAGTTAATGGACATATCTAGAGCGGCTTATTGAATTTGATAAATAAATTTGTATTTCAATCGATTTGCATTCGAGCTAATATTATGTAAATACTGTATAATTACTTGATATTGTATCAATATTTAAAATAACTAGATATATAAATATATAGAAATAACTGAATTACATGCTGCCTTGAGATGCACCATGTAGGTGAGTGATAAAGAGAGAAAGAAGATAATATATTTATGAGTTCTAAGTTTAAATAAATCAAATCCAGATGAGGATGACTTCGGAATTAGTGCCATGTTATTTGACAGAATACTCGGTAATAGTATCGATTTTCATAACAATGTATTCTTAAGCAGAGTTGAGTCAGGCAAGCGGCCAGTTGTAAATCGTTATTGTTTGCATCTACTCTTCTCTTCTTTGGGTCTTCGGCGTCATTTGGTAACCATTAACATTCGTATCATCTTTAAAGAAAAAGCCGAAAGTACACCCAGAGCTCCAAAACAGCACAGCTAAGGATGCAACTGGGAACTCGATTAGTTGAAGGGTCAAAGTGTATCGATAGATGATTAGGTAACAACACTACGGGTGTTGAATATCAACCGGTTGCGGAATCAGTGCCGTCTAATGGCTTCTCGACAGTATCTTCGTGATGTACTTGCTGATATGCAAATTTTTTCACTCTTTTTGACAATTATCTTTTATAACGTCGCAGAATATTTCTGTTAAATTTTATTGCATAGTTTCGTGCTCGACAATTTTGAAAGGATCTTGAAATACCTTTAGCTTGACATAAAGGGGTCAATTAAATCTTCAATACATACAATTATTAATAGAACATTTTTATTTGTGACAAAACAGAAAGTGTTCCTTACAACATAACCTACCTACATAAAACTGTCTGTGCAATATTTTTTTTTAATTTGGGATTCGTAAAATCCTAACATTTTTGCTTTATTATGACTACATTTATAGTTATAGCACATTGACCTCCTTTCTATAGAAACACATATATGTAAAGTAGAGGTACCGTTATATTACTAAACAATTTTTAGTTGACTAAAAACTTGACTGCTTAATTGATATTTGTTATTAAAAGCCTTTTAAATTCAACCAATATGTCCAGTAACGAACCATATTAGCACTTCCTACCTCATTTACTAAAAGCTATATTTTCCTTTGACTGATATAATCTTATTGCAGAAATGTGTGAGGTCAACCAGGTCGTATATGGGTTTGATTAATCGAGAAATATTAATTGAGGTAATTATAAAGAAACCAGTTTATAACCACTTCCAATACAGTTGTACAATAATATATAATTAAATAAAACTTAATGCTAATTCATAGAGCTACTGGAATGTTTATATCCAACTTGCTATAAAACTACCGCTTGTGAAGCTTAATTCTATTTATATTTATATTTAAGAGCTATGCTCTTCTGCTGTCTTCTCCCATGTGTGTGTCTCATCTGCCAGTTGTTTTACTTACTTCGCTGTACGACACGACGTTCACCTTCTCCTTTATCTGTTTCATGTAGCTATGCCTCGGTCTTCCTGGTCCTCTTTTCGAGAAAGCTTAATTATTTATCTATACTTCTATACTAATATTATAAAGAGGAAAGATTTGTACCTATTTTTGTATGTTTGTATGTTTGTAATGCTCAAAAAGTACTGGGCCGATTTAAAAAATTCTTTCACCGTTGGAAAGCTACACTATTCCCGAGTGACATAGGCTATGTGTGTACCACGGGCGAAGCCGGGGTGGACAGCTAGTAAGAACTAAAATTAAAAAAGTTTATTATTTTAGATAATTTTCATTACT
The DNA here is from genome assembly GCA_963576875.1 of Acrobasis repandana. NCBI lineage: Eukaryota > Metazoa > Arthropoda > Insecta > Lepidoptera > Pyralidae > Acrobasis > Acrobasis repandana. The sequence goes on from OY756223.1 coordinate 19,200,855, forward strand.
TCTACAAATCAGATTATGTTAGTCAAAGCAATCTTCTATGAAAACAACGACACGGATCACAGCATTTACAAAACGAATGTTTTGAAAATTTTACGGACAATGCCTTTTTCTGCATGGATTCGTATTTAGCTTGCCTTTGTGATTCTAAATTAAGAGATGAGTATAACTCTTGTAAAATATATTAAAAAATTAAATGGGTATTACTTCATATATGTTTAAGAAAGTATCTTTAGAGGACTTTGCACAAAACGCATCATATGTTGTTTTATCCGATATCATCTAACCTTTTCTAAACACATAAAACGTATATCTACAGTAAAATCTAGACAAAAATGTTGATATCTTCCCATCAAATAACAGTTATTAGCTTAGAAAGGCAGCCTCTAGCTAAAATATTGAAAGTTACGACCAATAGTCGTTAAACGTTGCTTTACTTCTGTTATCTTTATATGCCACCGATGTTGGTGGTCGGATTATATGAAGAAGGAAATTTACAGCTACTAACCACGTAACCACGTCTCAATCCCTTGCGGAGCAAACAGAGCGTAGGGTCATAAGATCTAAAGCCCTCTTTTTAGTGTGATGGTAGATGGTATATGGTAGCCGCATCACCTAATGAGATTATTTAAAAGAATCCCTTAATCGTTTTTTTACAATCTACGCGGGTGTAGAAGCAGCTAGTACATTTTTCCAAGAAGCCTTAGAGAAAAAGCCGAAGACAGGTTGAGGGCTCCGAAGCACAGTTCAGAATGAAACTGTAAATACGCTTAGATGAGGTAGAGGCAAATCAATCTTAATTACATAATTACATTATCAGCCTAATACGGCTTCACACAGTTATGAATCATACATGAAAACCTTTCCGGAGAAATCACTACTTGCAAGTTAAAACCACATTAAAATCGACCTAATTCAGCTTATAGAGTACAGACAGAAAGATAAATAAATAAGGAATATTAAAACTGTTTGAGCTAACCCCAAAGTAAGTTTTAAACTTGTGTTATAGGATAGTAACTCAACAATAATATATTTTACAATACTCGTAAATACATTCCATCCCAACTAATATTATAAATGCGAAAGTGAGTTGGTATATTTGTTCGTTTTTTGTTACTTCTTCACGCTTTATCTACTGAACCAGTCTTCTTGAAAATTCTCGTACACATAGTTGGGAGTACTGAGAAGGATATAGGGTTCCCTTAATTCCGGAATGTTCCCGTTGAGTTTGGCATACGCAAGCGATGCCGCGGGCAAAAGCTAGTTAAAAGATGAAAGAACGCTCAATACCCAAGACAATTTGGAAAAGGCAGTTTTGCAACTTACCCTGGCAGGGGATCGAATACAGAACCTCCGAGTGGCAGATTAGCGTGGTTACCAAATTACCAATACGCCTCGAAGGTCGTCAAAATGTACGAGCCCCGGGACATCAATTTATAGTAAATAAAAAAATAAATAGGGACCACAGACCTACCACTACTAGACCTGCATAGTGCGTGGCCACTTTAGTCCATCTTTTTCTTTGATTGTTGCCTCCACCCACAGAATTAATAACCTCCACCCATATTTTGCACACGTCGCAGAACACACTATAGTTACTAACTTATAATAAGCTCAAATAATAGGTTGGGGAATAAGTCTTTTCGCATTTTATATAAAAGTTTACATTTAACTAAGTATGTAGGTACCATTTTGTTCGATAACTTTTTGCCATCTTATAGGTAGGGCCATGATCCCATTGCTATAGACATTTTGGGGCTTCTGATCAAAAAACTGCGTCAAATAGTTTTGGTAGTCCTCTCGTGATGTTAACCTGACACTGCCTCAAGAATTCTGAAGAGACCGAATCAGGTGGAAATCTGAAGGTTCCAGGTCAGGACTATACGGCGGATGCATTAGCACCTCCCAGCCAAACTCTCTTAATTTTTGCTGACTGGTTAAAGATGTGTGAGGTCTAGCGTTATCATGATGAAAACCGTCTGTTGATTAATTCCGGCCGCTTTCTCTCAGCTTCTTGCTTTAATATTACCAGTTGTTCGCAGTAGAGTTCTGAATCGATGGTCCTGCCTGGTGGTAACAGCTCATAATGAATAATGCCCTTCCAATCCCACCACACACACATCATCACCTTGTTGCGAGTTAACCCGGGTTTCGCCACAGTCTGTGAAGCCTGACCGGCCTTTGACCATGACCTTTTTCGCACGTTCTTGTCGTACGTGATCCACTTTTCATCACTAGTTATCAATTTCTTCAAAAATGGTTCGGTCACATTACGTCGTAATAAAGAATCACAAATGAGTACACGATTCATTAGGTTTCTTTCAGAGAGCTCGTGAGGTACCCAAATATCGAGCGTTTTTGTGTACCCATTTTTTTTCAAAAGCGCCAAAACTGTTTTGTGGTCAATTCCCAGTTACGTCGTAACTACTGATATGCCGATCTTGCTCCACTTTTTCAAAAATAGCATCTATTTTATCCGTAAGAGGCCGACCAGAGCGACGTGCATCTTTGACATCAAAATTTCCGGATTGAAAACGCTTAAACCAAATTTGTGCTACTCTCACAGACACTGCACTAGGTCCATAAACATCGCAAATTTTTTTCGCGGCTTGCGTTGCATTTTTACCTTTTTGGTAGTAAAATTTTATAATGTATCTAATTTTTTCATTACATTCACTCATCTTGACGGTAAGGAAAACAAATGAAAATCACGCATTTTCCTAATTTGAATTTGGAATTTTTTTCTTTAAAATTTAAACATTTAAATGATACCAAAACCAGCCAGGTACAAATAGTATATCCAAAGTGGTTTTATTACAAGTTCATACATACTATATGCGAAAAGACTTTTCCCCCAACCTAATAAAACCTTAAATCACCTTTTAAATGATAAAATCCCTAAAATTAATTTTAACTTAACTTTCTTCGATCGTTTTGTGGTTTGTTTGGCCCAGATTTTGACAGTAGGCCAGCTTATAGCAGCCACGCCGATAGAGACAAAAAAACATATCAACGTGTCTTTCACACTTACGCAGTACTGTATTTGACAGTCTCTTTCTAGCAACATCGTTGCAAGTTAGTAATGGTAGGTCTGTGATAGGGACAAATCACACTGGAGGTAATATAAGAAATGTAAATAAATAATGCAATGGATCTACCCCGACGAGATATTTAAATCTGGTTTTCCTGTATTATTGAAGATAATATCTCAGTTGCGTTTTGCAAACTTTCAAAAAACTGCAAAGAAAGACTTTTTTTTCTTTTGTACAGAACTGTCTAGTGAAAGTGACACATGTAGATTATATCGAATGGCGTATCATGATCACTTGCGATTTTATTGCAAACAAAAAGCAAACAGCTTTGTAGCTAGAATAAACGGTGCAGTCAGAGTCAGCATTGGAACTGACAGTCACTTTCGAAACATGACTGTAAGGAACCGTATTTCGTTTCAACAGGCCTATTTCACTCCCCGTTTAGGTATCAAAAATGTACCTACATTATTACTATGCGTGCAGGCGGCCCCTCTGGGTGGTAAATTCAGTTATATCCAGAGTAATAAGAATGAAATTAGCTTGCAATGGATGTCTAGGTATCTATACGAAAAGGTTCTAAGTTCTGACGTTAGATAAATTAAACCATATTGCTAGCCACATTGAGTAGATATTTCTTTGAATTTCTTTGCTGAGTGAGACTTCTGTACGTTAGTATTATTTATTATGTGGTTTCAATAACTTTATGTGAATACAAATCCACTATTTTGATTTCTTGTTCCACCTTTTCGTCCACCATCACGCTAAAATTGGCCTTTGGGTCTTGCGTCTGTCTGCTCATAACTGAAGGACCCAAAATGCTCTGTCTGCCCCATTATGGATACAGATAGTGTAGATTATATAAATCCGACCAGCACGAAAATTTGTCGAACCTGGTACAGGTCTAACGCGGTCTGACGTGGCTGCACTAGTAAAACAGACGACAACTACATATATCGGCCCATTGCTTGAAGTGCAGTCACGTTCACTCCAAGATGGACAGTTCCTACGCTCTTGCTGCGAAACGCTGGCTGGGTGGGCACAGAACTGAACTAAACTGTTCAAGTTCCAACAATTTGGAATGATCTTTTACGGTGTCCTTAGGTTACCATTGACATCCATATTATTTTTGGAAAAGAAACAGCAGGAAAGAGCACCCTGGGCTCCAAAGCCGCTACTTTAGAGCCAAGGGTGCTGTTTCTTACTGTAGGTAGTATAGGATGCAACCGGAAATGGGGAAGTAATATGCTCCTAATTTTTAGGAGTAAATCCACTGGCGATGCTTTTTTATGGCATCGGCGTCATCTGTATAGGCTAATGCCTGACAGTGCATTGATATTATTCAACTTTAATGTAATATATTTAATTTAATCAATAAGATCACATATCACGAAAAAAAAAATATGCAAATCTTTGACCCGTAGTATCGTTAATCAAACACCCACTTTTTAAGTCCTCAAGCCAATTCCGCATTTAATTTTCGCTTCGTTATTAATGATTTTAATGATAATAAAGATCAGTATCATCTGAGTCATGAGTTATGTCATCTGGCCATTGACCCTTGAAGTGTTAGTGTCGACGGCTTTGACCTTGCAAGCGGTAGCAAGCAGACCGTTACCAACGATATTATATTTTATCAAGATGTAGATATTACAAAATAAAGTAATTTTTCATCTTTGTCTGTGTCTGTACGGGAGGTAACTACTGTTTAACTTTAGATTTAGATGCAGATTTCACTATAGTATAGAGTCTGTATTAGGCTTTATAGTAAACAAAAACTCCAGCCTATACCATAGAATTTAAAGCCATTCTTCTATTTTTTTTGTACATGCAGCAGGCTTATGAGTTGCCGAGGTAGGGTCCATTTGTACAAGTCTATGTTAAGTGTAAAACGATATATGGGAACGATACGATACGATCGATGGATACGATGGATGGATGGATAAGATGGAAATAGTTACTGTAACAAATATAATATATAAAAGAAAAAAAAAGAAAATAAGAAAGACTGAGACATGGTCAAGGAGAAGGCGAACGTGATCAAATAAACTGGCCGAAGAAAGAGACAAATAAAAAGAGCTCAGCTGACTGTTTTTGAACATTGGTGCTACAACTAATGATTTCTTTATCAAATACCGTTGCAAGAATCCTTCCGATATAAATCTTAATGTGTTTTTTTTATATTTAATACTTAAACAAGAATATCAATATATTCTATCTGAGAACCTGATCAGGACGAGAAAATAATGGTTGTCCTATCAACGGTAAGCTCGAAAAAATGATAAGAATCTTGTATTTTGTGTCAGACTAAATGTTGTCAGAGATAAAAGGCGTGTTTTTGAATGGGTTTGCTTCTCATTTTATTTGGAAAGTGAATCGACAAGATATTTAAGATGTAAAAGTACGTAAATGAAAACACCGAAAGCGTATCTCCCCGCTCTTAATTTGGTTGGAGATATTGCCCTAAATGCTCTTTGGTGATTAAGTTTTAAGGGAAGATGTTTGTGCTTAGTTTTTTAATTGCCTTATACAAGATCCACATGAAGAGATGGAGACATGCCTATGCCAAGATTAGCTAACTCAATAACATTCACAAATCTCAATATCAATCCAAGTTTCTATTATTGGCATATTTAAATCGCAAATTGGCGCTCAGTATGATAAACGGACTTTGAAAGTGACCATTAGCCTGCTTCAATATTGACATTAATATTGACAATATATTGTCAATTGCCTACATTTGTTTATGTCTTGAATATGTCATTAGTCATTACTGGGTCTTGTTCGCAAATAGGGCACAAGAACAGATGTTTCCAATTCATAACTTTGAACAATGCAACAATACGCACTTAGGATTCCTGAATAGCGTCAATTGAATCCTGAATAGGATTTGAAGAGATCTTGCAAGATGCACTGAGTGTGAACGCAAGAACTATTTGGTCTGCGGTTGTTTTTATGTGTATGATGTGTATCGAAAATATCGAGATGGAAATGCTAAACAAAGTGGACCTAAACTGCAGATTTTGACTCCCCTATTGTTTTTCAAAAAGCAATGAAAATATGTAACAAATAGGTAATACATTAAAATTATACCTCCAATACTTTTAGATAAATATTTTTTCATCTCATCTATTCGAAAAACGATGATTTTATCCCAAATATTTGGGGCTAAAGTTACTGGTAATTCTCTAGACACTGAAAATTAAAAAGTAAATTCCCTAGGCGTTAAAACACATTTGAAAACCGAACACGAATGTGAGATCATAAATAATATTGGCAGTCTGCAAAAAAAAAGAAGAATTTAGTTTTAAAATTATAAAATATAGGCAACGGCGTCATAATTTTTTTTAATTGGAATACAACATGTTTTACGTGGATGACTATAGGTCAAATTTTTTTTGTTCTCTTGCTTAGAAATATTTTTTTTTTAAATCAATAAAAACGCGCAAGTTGTCTTTAATTTAAATAGTAATTTTATTATGGATCTATTACGTTATTTTTACTTAAACTATTTTAAATGTAAGTAATTTCTTGATTAGGCCGATAGTATAATATATATAAAGAATTATACACAAGGAAAAAGTAATGAAACGATTATAATGACTGGAAAATGTATAAGATGTGGTGGTCCTAGAAAAATATTTTCATAGTACTTCTTTAGTGAAAACACCACTAAATAAAGGTTAGTAATTGACTGCTAAACTCTGATTAGGCATATGTAGGTACTATACTTTCGTTATAGGTATATATTTGCTTTTTCTTATAGATAGATATAGATAGAGATGAAAAGAAGAATGTGCTACACGGTGTACGGTAATAGTTTTATCTTGGGCGATATACTTGAATCCCTCGCTTTACTCAGGATTCCACCGTAGAATCCCTCGCTACGCTCGTGATTCTACTGTGGCATCCTTCTTTCGCTCTGGATTCAAAGTAGCGCCCTCGCGTTCAAACTATTACCTTTACGCCTTGTAGCACAATCTACTATTTTAAAATCAGGAAGATGCGCTGCGCGATGCGTTCCCTCGGTTTATTCCAGGAATAAAAACATTCCTCAGGGTCTACAACCACAACATGCTAGTGGCACTTATTTTGCTACACACTTTTTTATGTTATAGGCCGGCAAACGAACAAGTAGGTCACCTGATGGTAAGTGATAATCACTGTCCATGGACAACTACAACACCAGGGTTGTAACAAGAGCGTTACCGGCCTTTTAGGAAAATATAGACTCGTTTTTTGAAGGTTTCAATGTCGTATCGGTTGGGGAACACCGCTGCAGGAAGTTGATTCCACAGTTTGGTCGCACGTGGCAGGCAGTTCCTTTTAAAACGTACTGTGGTTGATTGCCAACTATCCAGGTGGTGTGGATGATATTTTAATTTCAGGCGGGTGGTGTAGTGGTGAAATTTAGCAGCAGGTATTAGGTCATGATAAATACGATAAAAAATGCACAAGGATGCAACATCCCTACGTAGAGCCAGAGGATCGAGATGGCGACAAGAGTCTCATCGTCGATTATACGAGTTGCGCGATTATGTAGCGTAGACGTATGTATGTAGCGGGAGCGGGGTGGACGAAAATTTTCCCTCTGTGACGGTCAACCTTTACAAAAACCGGAACAGATCTTACCGCCAGACATAGTGTCTGCACCTGGGGAACCGTGGCTTTAACGATGTTCTATTAAAGATTGTATTTATTTAGCCAATCCAAGAAACTCTAAGATTGTGTTGCAGGATGTGTCGGCGCCATCTTGCATGCTTCTTGTAAACTACCTATATAGGTATTATATTGTAGTTTCGTTGTTGTAATAATAGTTCTTAGAATTCGCGTAGAGATCGCCAAACGTACATAGGCTACGGTATCCACTTACTATCAGGCCAGCAGTATGATTGTTTGCCTAATATTTTTAAGCACATTACCGTTTACAAGCCTTAGGTCAAAGTACAGAGCAAAGTCTTTATTCGAATTTGGAAAGTAAAGTTCACGTTCCTAATCTAGGTTGGCCAACCGCTATGCAGCATCCAGGTTTACGACATCGCCGCAATCGGTATCAGTCTAACAATTGCGGTAAATTCAACAACGCAGAAGATTCTAAAACTTACACTTGGTATTCTTCGCCTATATACCGAGCGAGCGGAAAACGCGAGCGAAGCGTCTCCGTTTCAGATTAAGCAAAATGCCTTCGCGTCTTTCCGGCTGTCCAGCTGTCCGCCTGTACGGCTGTTCTCCTCTACAGGTCGTATTTCTCAATCGATTCTCGCTAACCGCTCTCACCTGCGTCTGTGTCTTAAAGCTAGCACAATTAGGAGCAGTTCGAATGAGTTCGGGAAGCGCACTCCAAAGTCTTACTGCCGTAATGGCGAAAGAATTAAAAAGAAAACCAGTAAGAAGGAATAAAAAGGGTCAAACTATTTAGAAGAACGCAGGATTCTTTCGTGAGTGGAAGATTTGTCAAAACGTTGAAAACTTGATTTGAGATATTCAGGGTCAAAGGGATTAATAAGTAGATATAGGGATATAGGGTTGACATAGAATTTAAAGAACCCTACGTTGGCGGATGAGGAGCCATTATAAGCTCAGAACGCTGTAAATATGAGAGAGTGGGTTACGATCATTTAGTGATCTTTTTTTTAATTTAAGAAATAAAAATGAACTAGAAGTAATAGAAGTTATTTCTACCTCCCCGTCCATGATTAAACTAAACGTGGCTTTTGAGGTGGCTTCTTCTAGCCCTGGCTCTGTCAGTAAGGCATAAAGACGTCATAGTATGTAAACATGGCAACTGGTCTCTATCCTGTTACAAGCACAAACAAGATCAGAAGTAACCATTGACCACGGAAACCTTAACCATAGCCGAAGCTCAAGCAGACAACATAAGCGTCGGCAATTGAAATAGTAATTCTCATGTCCGCACTTTCGATGCCTTAGGCTCTCAGGCTAATTTATATTGGTCAAGTAAAAGAGCGAGTTGAGATTCAAGCAATATACGAAAATCTATATGACTTATGTTATGATGCTATGAATTCTTTCTAGTACAATTTAATCATTATAATTTTTTGTTTTAAGTGAATTTTGTCAGCTGAATAATGTGTAAATAGTGTGGTTTAGTTATTATCTTTCTAAAATCTGAAACAAATAAGCTAATCTTTTTTTGCAACGTTATTAATGTACTTATTGTATATCCATACTTAGTACAAGGTGGTAAGAGTGAGTTCAAAGGAGTCAAAAATCGGATAAACAACTCTAGACTTTATTGAATAAGATATGGGGCCTAGTTTCGCTTGTAGCATTCTGACGTATTTCTTAGGACTCTTGCTCGCAAGAGTCCTAAGTCCGCTCTTTTTACATCTATCTCATTAATGACCCGTATGTAGAGTATACTGGGAACGTTAAAATGTGCAAATCCAGTTTTCATCTAGCATTTTATTTACAGAATCGATTAAAAATTTACTCGCCACTCACTATTCTGTATTCAGACCTAGTAAAAAAATGACTGGACCAATATGAGCCTCAAACGATGCAGCACAGCAATGTTATAGGTTTCTAACCATCGTACAGTGCGATGGCTTGATTGGTCGATATCGCGGTGCTTGACGAATATTTGCATACAGCCAATTTGTTAGGTATTTGGTGCAGTTGCGACATGGTGGGTCTGAACTTTGCTCCACAAGCATGTGTCTGATATATTGTTTCTTTACTGTTATTTTGTATATTTTTGTTGATAACACTTATTTTGTTTTTTTTTCTTACTTTCATATTACGACTTGACTTACGCTCTAGCATATTTATAATTAGGAGTTTGCCCTGAACTATGAACTCGCGAACCACATAACTCAGCTCATGTTCGATCTTAAAAATTCTATTAGGGTATAGAGCTTCATGAAATTTGCGTGTTACATCTACACGCCTACTAAATTTCATGAAGCTCTCTAATCGAAACTACTCGTCGAACAACCACACATACTTCCATACTCACATACATACAAACGCCGGATTGTTCATGTAGTCGGAGAACTTCGATCGCCTCGCTCGCTCGTTCAACTAGATTTCGTTTTTGTTGTTTGTGATCATCATATCAGTGCTCGAAAATTCTATAGTGATTGACTGTTCAAAAAAAAAGTATTAGATATTGGAAAAGTCTAAATTCCTAGGATCAAACATACTATCATTCTTTAGGTTTTTTTTTTAATTCTTTTTTTACATTTGCCTCAAGTCAGAAACTAAATTTGACTGACTCTGACAACAATTTGACGTTAATATTTTTCTTTTTTTTTTTTGAAAATATGTACCTATTACGTTGCCTAAATACATGGTTATATCACTGAGAAAAAAGAATGGGTAGCTAAAATATTGGCTACACAATACAAAATCGAGTGACTGCAGAACTCAGGACTACTGGTATAATTAAAACGTTTACTAGTATTTAAACATTGGTTCTACTAATGTATACAAAAGTTTTATCTGATAACCAAATTAGCAAGTAGCAAAACTGGTTCAGCTATTTCTTTTTATCAGATTTTCCAAAAAAAAAGGAAAAATTTCGAATAGATCCTTCACAAACTTTATAAATATTACGAGTACTCTACAGTTTTCTAGTACTGCCAGTTTCTAGCATTACGCAAGACAACATAACAAACATGATTTCAGGGAATTGACAAAAGTAAGATTTTTATCAAGTCCCTACGAGTCACATACCATGTTTTGTTTCAAAACTTCTCATTAAAAATACATTCCTTGTCTTATATAGAGAAATGCTCGGCTATCTCAGGATTGTTAGGTGTTTGGCCGTTTTGCCCCAAGCTGTTTGCGCCATTGTCTAAATCGTATCATAATATATATTGTTTTTATTTCAGCGATTCACAACGACAGGGGTTTTCATATCTTGGCCAATTCGAACCATAATAGAAAATTAGAATATTTTAAGCACACACAAGTTTTTTTACACTTGTGTGTGTAAAAATCTCAAATCGCAGCTTCGTTTATTATGGAGGGAATTCTTGAACATCAAAAATCTTTTTTTTTGTTTATGTTTTAGGCAAAAATATAACTGTATTGCATGCCAGTTGTTAGTGCCACACGCTTGTACAATAGATCTTGTGTAAATCACCAACGTAACATCATATTTCTACCGTGCTTGCATGCAAATAATTTTTTCATTTCATTTCAAAATATATATCAAATCAATTGCACTAGTCGGCGAATCTGCCAATTCAGATCTTGTAAGATTCGGACCACGAGGCAATTAGCTCATGGGGCAAAACGACCAACTCCCAGGATTGTTTAAATCCGACTGTACTTCCATATGTCGCTCATGGGCTGTTCGTCGCGTATTTGAAATACTTCGCTTCGTTATTTGTTTTGCTGTCGGATGATTAGAAGTTAAAACCAATTATAGTACCTATATAAAGCTTATGTTACTTTTAACAGACATATTTGTAATTTTATGGCTGTTTTTAGATAGATATAGGTCTAAAAGTCATACAAGAAACACTTACTTTCTGTAAAAGAACTTTACAGATATTTGTTGTGCATTTAGTCAATACGGTATTATAGTTTTTTATGAGAAAAAATTCTAAAAATATATTCTTGAGATAGCTTAGGCTAAAAACAGTCGAAAAATCTTAGTTTTAGTTCATAAAATAACAAAATTTTAAATTCAATTCAAAGTTTTCAGTTTTTATATTTATTTATTTATTTAATATTTATTGCACAATAATCTAACGATTACAATACAAAAGGTAAAACTTAATGTTAAGCATTATCTACCAGTTCAACTTAGGGACGTAGTAGAAAAGGTAGTAAACGGGGTGCAAGATTAACACTTAAAGTAATGTTATATTCTGTTATAAACATTTTTCGCATCATTATAGCGCCACATTGTGCCATTATAATTATCAAAGTCTCTCTTTAAAGAAGTAAGAAGGATAGAGGCGAACTACCAGTACAATGTGTACTTTAATCTACGCAACTTCTTACATAGAGTAGGTTCTAGAACTGACTGTAAAATTAGTCTCGTTATTGAAAGTTTATGATAGCAATTAAATTTCGATCTCCTTACAGTAAACCTCTAACACTCGTACTTGGTTCGAAACCTCAGTGTTTATTCAAATAAACTAAACGTTTTATCGCCACAGTAGAAATCTTCGGAACAATCTCGAGCACGGCGCTGCGATCGGTATATCAAGCGTCGACAGCAATTATTTGAAAGTTAGAAATGCACGTAACAAAAGGTCTGATCGGGAACTGTTACACAAATTAAAGAAACTTACAGATGCGACTTCTTTACGGTAGCGCATTCCCGGTTGCATTTTCAGCTGTGCTGCTTCGAGCGCGGGGTGCGCTTTTCCGTTTTTTCTTCTCCAAATATAAGATTCATGTAATGGTCACCTAAGAATGCCAAAGGCCTTGCGGAATCAAGAAGGATTAGCCGAAACTTTAAAACGATTTGGCTATAGTTTTACCTGATGCCGCCGCCCGATATTAATCCTCCTTAGGAATGCGGTGGTTTTTATACGTCCAGTCGGACGTCAACGACGAAGGAGAGAAGGATATATACAGAAACATTATCACAAATTTATCCCTTATGGAGTAGGGTTTCTCAAATAACAATCAATGCGACTGTGGAGCTGTTCAAACCATGGCCCACCTACTACTCGTATCCTGCCCCAGCTGCCCAACCCCTTGTACAATAGACGACCTAAATTCGGCTAATGACGGGAGTAAGTTTGGCCACACATTGGTCCACACTCATATAAAATTTCAGCCATTCCGACTCGCTAAGAAGAAGATGGAGTAGGCAGAGCCTAGCCGTAAGACCAAAGGCCACGTAAAACAAGATGTTGTCATGGTTGACGTGAAGATTAAAAAAGTAGTAAGAACAGTGATGAGTTGTTAGCCGCATCGCCTATTAACCACAGCTATTAACGTGATTCAGATTCTCGCTCATTCGATTGGCTTTAAAGGCGCTGTGCATAGTAAAACTTCTATTTTTTCGTCGCGCAGTTAGCCTTATTTTTCATGGAATACCAGCATGAAAAAAATATGAAGTACAGTTCAAAGATCAAAATAAATGGATACATAAAAATATTTTCAAAAAAATATTTAAAACCTAGCAAAAAAAAATGCAAAAAAGCTTTACCCAGAAAAACTTTCGTCGCGAATTTCTTGATATTTTCAGCGACAACTACCAACATTTTTACGTTTATAAAAAGTTATAAAAACTTACTGAGCAAGAGGGATACCTAAAAAATTACAATATTAACACGCGCGGGGCCCCCGCCCGTGCATTAGCCACTTCGTCTGCTTCACCCCCTTAAAATACCTAAACGTCCGCTATAAGAGCGCCTTAAAAATTTTACTTTTACAAAGCTGAATACTCAACTATAAATCATGAAATAGCTACTATAAATTGGATGGAAGAACTTTGCTATCTTTCAGCTGCGGATGCGGTAGATATTATAGTTTTTATAATAAAATTAATAGCATAATAAAGGAAAATACACCACTATCAAAACCAAAATCATCTAAATTTCCTGTTTGGTTCTCGCATTCATTAATAAATATATTCAGAAAAAAGCAAAAGGCATGGGTTAAATGGAAGAAGTTTGGCAATATTTCAGACTATGAAAGCTTTTCGTATTATAGAGGTATTTTTAAAGAAAAAAGTTCTCAGAGATATCGTGAATACATGCGTTCGGTAGAAACTAATATTTCTACTGACATAAAATACTTTTGGACGTACCTTGCCAACCGTAGAGGGAAATCCTCGATACCCACGGAAATAAAATACAAAGACACTAAGTCAACCAAACCAGAGGACATATATATTATGTTTTCTGAATATTTAAAATGCATTTTCGAGCCCAGGTCACCTTGTTTTGATAAATGGCAACCTCCTTCAGATACCGGTGACAATTGTGTGTTTATTACTGATTTGTGTGGAGCTAGACCAGATGGAATTCCTCCTTATTTCCTGAAAGAAACAGCTGTCAATATATGTAAACCCCTGTGTATAATCTTCAACAAATGTATGTCTGAGGGTTTTTTTCCTGCAATATGGAAATGTGCCTATATCACTCCTGTACACAAAAGTGGATCTAGACATAACGTTGAACAATACTGCCCTATCTCCATTATCTCCACATTGTCCAAACTCTTTGAGCGGCTTGTCCATAATGTACTGTATCTAATTCTCCACAAAATTATAATTTAGGAGCAGCATGGTTTTGTTAAGTCTCGCTCCACCTCATCCAACCTGATAGAGTTTTCTTCCAACTTATTCCAAAATCTAGATGCTGGGGTTCAAGTGGATGCCATATACACTGATTTTCAGAAGGCATTTGATAAGGTGGATAACGAAATATTACTGACCAAAATTGCGTACAATGGTATCCGTGGTAATTTGTTGCGCTGGTTCCACTCTTATATTACTTATCGCACACAAGTGGTCGTAATTAATGGTTTTCACTCTGATCCAGTTGAGGTCACCTCTGGTGTCCCTCAAGGCTCTATTTTATGGCCTCTCCTGTTCTTACTTTATGTAAACGACATAAAAACATGCTTTCTAAACTCCGACTTTCTCATGTACGCAGATGACTTAAAAGCTTATAAATCTATAAAGACTATTGACGACTGTATATCCTTCCAAAATGACTTGAATAGATTTTCTAACTATTGTGATGTCAACAAATTACAACTCAGCATCCCAAAATGCAATTTTATACGTTTTACTAAAAATCTTAATTTAATTGATTATAATTACAATCTGTCGAACTCTCCCTTGAATAAAGTCACCTGTTTAAAAGACTTGGGTATAATTCTTGACGATAAACTACATCTAGATGTCCATATACAGGCCATTACCAATAAAGCCTTTCAAATGTTTGGTTTTGTCCTTAGGTCGTCCGTTGACTTTAAGAAACCTTCCACCTACCTTTATTTATATAAAGCCTTAGTCCGACCGCAACTAGAATACGCAACACCAGTGTGGAACCCTTTTTACAAAAAGTACTCTCTTGCAATCGAGAAAGTGCAAAAAAAATTCCTGCGCATTCTGCATTATAAGTGTAATCGTAGTTACCTTGGTTATCCTCAGCTACTTAGCAAGTACAAATTATTGACTCTTGAATCCAGACGCAAGTATCTTGAAGCAGTATTTCTTTTCAATATTGTACATAATAAAATTGACTCAATTCAACTTGTTAATAAACTATCGTATAAGGTTCCACGAAGAGGTAGCAGACACAGGGTCTCCACGCTTTTTTGCGACGACTACTTGTCGCAAAAACTCTGGCCTACGTTCACCAATTCGTCGTATAGTTGAGTCCTATAAAAAATTGTTCGTAAAAAAAATGGATATATTCAATTGTAAGCTCCAAAAATATAAAAAATTGCTTAACGCTGCATTGACTGAGCATGATATTAAATCCTTTTAGTTTTCAAATTAGCAATTATTCTGTTTTGGTATTTCTTTTTCTTTAAAATTCTCTTCACTTTATTTATTTCTAGTAAACACATATGTATATTTATAATCTATAATACCTATTTGTAGTCAAAATCTTGTACTTATACCTCTAGTGGCTACTTTTTTAACTTAATAAGCATAGATTCAACCTGTGAATAACGTAGTGGGTTACTTAATTATTATCACTTCATATATGTATATTTAGTTATTTAAGACTTTATTAATGTAACTGTTTGTTGTTCCTTAATAAATAAAATAAAAAAAATAAAAGCGAATGTGTCTGTGACAGAAGCAGCTGATACATTCAACTTTTTTCCTCCCAACCAACATGAAGGAATGAATAGATAAGTTCTCCTTTTAGGACTGTCTTTATTTTGCAACTGTTCTAAGGAAATGGTATGGCGTGCGGTTGACTATACTAACTACGAGTATTGTGATTGTTTCGTCTAGTCTATTGTGGAATAAAAATTTTCTATTTCCATTTCATTTGCTAGGTACTCTAATATCTTTCGCCGTTTTCTACGTAATATTACGATCTACAAATACATAACTAAGTTTATAGTTTTCAAAGAACACACATAACTTTACCTTTTATTACTCTCTACTACTATGACGACCTCCATGGCGTAATGGTTAACACGCTAGACCGCTAATCCGGAGGTTCTGGGTTCGATCTGCCCAGCCAGGGCAAGTTGGAAAATGGTCTTTTTCTAATTGTCTTAGGTCTTGGGTGTTTATCTATATATGTATTTATCATAAAATATAGTATCGTTAAGTTAGTATCCCATAACACAAGTTTAAAACTTACTTTGTGTGATTTGTCCCTATATATTTATTTATTCTCTTAATTCTCCCGTGCTGGTCAAGACGCAAGCTGCTGATTACTGATAACGTAGAATTTAAATCATGTAATTCAAATGTATCATATGAGCCGTGTGGTTCCAGGCAGAGAAGAATAGGACCACTCCAAGTCTTCCCGTGGATATCGTAGAACGCGACTTAGGAAACAAAAGCTAAACAAAGCTTATAAACATCAATGAGACCTCTCCAACCCGTCTGGCCAGCGTGGAGAGTGTAGGCCAAATCCTGTGACTGCTCTGGCTAATATATGACTCTGGTAGTATAGAGAGGGTCGTGCTCCTGCAGTGGAAACTAAAAAAGACCTGATGATGATATATTATATTGAGAATCTCGGAAGCGGCTACAACGATTCTGATGAAATATAGTATCTAGGGTGTTTTGGGATCGAAAAAACGATCTAGCTGGATTTAATTTCAAGAGAACTTCGTTTCCTTAGTGTTTTTATCGAGCGAAACTCAGTCGCCTACTTACTATTACATGACTATATATAGCTAGTTTCAAAGGTAGGTGAGTGAACCTACATGTGGCTGCTCCTTCATTATCAGCAATATATTTGAGCTCCTTGAATCAACTGCGAGTCCGAAAGTTTAGCCCTTTATTTCACATTTTCGTTTACTTTAGTGTCTTTTATTTCATTAAATTCTCTTTCAGTTACTTATGCTACTATTGATTCCTTCAATATAGTTTATTTAAATTTACTTCGCACACAAAATTGGTACACAACTTCTTTGATTTTTTTTTAATCGATTGCGATTTTTGTTAAGGGAAGAAATTGGGAGGAAAAAGGATCATTCTACACAAGATGTTGCAAAAAAATTCTAAAAGTGAAGGGGGAAAGAAGAGAAGTTTGCGGTAGCGTTATATAGCGTCTAACAAAATATACTGAAACTATTTTAAGGGTAGATTCAGTCCATGATACAGAACAACCTTCCCCAAGGAACATATATTGAAATATGAAATTTAATTTTTGACTTTCCATAAAAACTCGGATCAGCTGATCGGTCAACTAGTATGGGAGGCAAAAAATCACTTTTCATATTGCGATAAATGTTTCTTGGGGAAAGTTGTTTAGTATCATGGACTGAATTCAGCTTCGAAATAGTTTCAGTATGTTTAGTAAGACCCTGTATATGGATTTATTTAACTGAAATGGCTTTGCTAAGCCAGGAGAAAGAGTCGGTTATTGCATGGTTATAATATATGAGATCGCGAGGTCTACTGTTCTCACAGAACCACTTATAGTTTTAAATATCTATGAAGCAAGCTTTATTTTAGCTCTCAGCATGGAACAATTTAACTTTGTAATTCAAATGTGTCATGCTAACGATCGTTTATAAATTACACATAATCTCCGGCCGTTCCTTCCACTACGGTCATCGTGAATTGCACCTCATTGCGGGTATGGTAATACACACAGTAATACCCTCTTTGTGTGAGCTAATCGCGGAAAATTACTTCATGCGTGCCATCTGGCGCTTAACTTTGTCACAAAATTCTTGAATACAGAAATAGCCAGTTTTACCCCATGGCTCTAGTTTACGCGGTGAGCGGTGGTAATAGGTACTTGGTTTTCCATGCATAGCATTTATCATCATAAGGATCAGCCCATACTTACTTACTATTGAAACTACTTTAAGAGCCGCGTTTTTGTCGGTCGGGTGCTTCCCATGTCTCTGTTTCCTCCGCTTAGTTCTTAACCTCCTTGTTTTCACAATTTCTTCTATTTTCTATGATTTGTTTACGCCCTTTTTCGCACTATTTTCTACAGTACATGGGCCAGCTCGTCCGGGGAAGTACCACACTCTCACAGAAAATCGCCGTCTGAGTAGTAGCTTCACCGCTTCTATGCTTCGTTTGGTGGGTGAGAGAGCCGGAGCCCCCCATCCCCCCTCCCCCTCCCCCCTCCCCCTCCCCCTGAAAGGCCGGCAGGTAACGCTTTTGTTACACGCCTAGTGTTGCAGTTGTCCATGTGCAGCGGTGATCACTTACCATCAGGTGACCCGCTTGTTCGTTTGCCGTCCTATGACATTAAAAAAAACAGTCTTACTGCTATCTTGTAAACCTAACAATGACTTCTGACCAGCAGATGATGGTTTTCCTACAAGCGTATCTCATACGTTAATATTCATACACTCCGTTAATATTTCAGATTCTCTTCTATCAAATTGTCCCGCCTAATCCTACTTCAACTGCTTGTTTAATGTACACACGTCTCATTAGATTTTTTTACTAGCCAGTAGGTCTTGTGTCTCACTGCTGGACAAAGGCTTCCCCCTTATCTTTCCACACGTCCCTGTCTACTGCAATTTATCTCTCAAATGTTTGTCGGGGTCGCCTCGCCATCTTGTCCTTGGACTACCCCTATCCGTCCGGATTTCAAAATGCGGACAATTTGGCTCATCTTTCGGAAGGCATTCAGCAAATATGACCCACCCAGCTCCACTTCAGCTTTGCAATTTTTGCGCCGACATCCGCAGTCTGCGTTTTTGAGCGCAGCTTGGTGTTTCGCGTTGTTTATAGGTTATTAATGGAAATTTAGTTTTACTAAATTATATTTTTTGAATTCATAGGAAAGAGCTTCACTTCAACAATTTCCGCAATTTGTACCTTCGCTTTGTGCCATTTGAGCCCACGTCAACTGGCCCCGCCGCCTTTGTGTAGGAACACTGATACATTCTGCATCGCGATAAATTTTTGCAAGATGATACTCGCATTGTCAACTTTATGTTGTGTTTATTATATCTTGATTTCATATTTAAATGTCACTGAGACCGGTCAAGTGGTTCAAAGTATTTTATTCATATATTTTTTTCTTTACTTTTAAAATAAGTCCATTAAGTATATACATATAACAATTTTTTTATGCTTATATGTTTGACTAAGTATGTCTGAATTTGTCAAAACTTAAAGATTTACTTGAACTTAATTAAGTTTTCATGAAGCAACATGAACAAACGCTTTATCAAACTTCGTAGGTAAAATATTGAAATGATTCATCGGAAAGTTTTCGAGCTAGGATGGCTGGATGAGCTAGGATAGCTAGGATGTGGATGGGCCACATCCTCCCAGACATGAGTACACGTAAATTTTATACTTTTAAACTATCGCGTTGCATTATTTTTAAATAAATGCATACGGGAATTAACACGAAATGTATCTTTTATTTATTTGAATTTGAGGTTTGAAACCCAAAAGAAACGTCAACAAAATAAATAAATAAAAGGTACGTTTCGCGTTAATTCCCGTATGCATCAATTTAATATGTTCACGTGTTTGAATATTCAACTGGCAGGATATTTGGCAAGTTCGATCAATCTGGCTGCTTACAGAAAGTGTTGAAATAGTTGCCAGAGCAATATATGTAAAAATCAGTCCTTAGATTTAGAAATAAGTGAAATGGCGCCCCCGTACCAGTAAATCGGCTCTATTTTCAAACTAGCAAGTATGCGTAAATTTAAACTAACTACAATGATTAGTAAGAAAATGAGAAAATAAGAAAATATAAATAAGATAAATGTTTGCCTATAAACATATATATCAATAAACTTACATTCAAAATATTCACAGATAAGCATAAGAAATATTATACTGGATATATAATATATGTGATATATTATCTATATTCTATATCACAATTCCCGAAGATAATGTGCCTGCACTGCGAGTACGAGCCTTCCGGATTTTAATTGTATAATTGGCAATAATTACATTAATGACCGTCGTCACTAAATGACAGTCATTGAGCTACGTTAGATCACAGAATAAATAATACTAACGTACAGAAGTCTCACTCAGCAAAGAAATTCAAAGAAATATCTACTAAATGTGGCTAGCGATATGGTTTAATTTAGCTCACATCAGAACTCAGCACCTTTTCGTATAGATACCTAGACATCCATTGCAAGCCAATTTCTTTCTTATACTCTGGACAAACGATTCGTATAACTGAATTTACCACCCGGAGGCCGGGTGCGCGCATAGTAATAATGTAAGTACATTTTCGATACCTAAACGGGGAGTGACACAGGCCTGTTTAGATGCCTTTGGGCGGTTTGGGAAAAAAGGTAGCTATTGGTTTATCCACAGACGTTTTATGAAGGTTATTCAAATAGGCAGAGGATAAATTACTATATCATCTGTAGGCTGTAGGTGTAATTCATTAAATATACACCAGTAGGCAGACCAGATTCAAACTGGTCATATATTAATGAGAGACTTATGTTATCTATTCTACACACATCATAAAATTATTATAGCTTAAGTTACGAGTCGTGACTTAAGCTAAAACAATTTAATTTAGTCATAGCTTATGTATGACTAAATTAGACATTCTATTTGTTCTTTGGTGTATTTAACGTTGTGTTTGAACATGAAACGAACCAAGAAGAGGGGTTATATTTGAGTTTGACGTGTGCATCTATGTCTGTTCCTGACATCTCAAGTCATTTAAAGCTTGCTCTTTTCGGTGGAGTTAAATGGAGAAGCTTTTAACTTTCTTCATTCTTCAACTACAGGAAATGTAATGTACTTACTGTGGTTTTCATGACATCGTTATGTAAAGATGAACTGATTTTATTTTCAATTTTTATTGTTTCAAGGGTATCTTGGTTGATAGGTGTTGCTTTCAGGCTCAGGTAGTGAGAAGAATAATTTAGAAATTGGATTAAATTTAAATAAAAAATATATATATATATAAATATGATTCAAGAAAATATCTGAGTTTGCTCTTTTTATACCCGACTGCGCCAGAAGGAGGGTTATGTTTTTAGAGTGTAGGTATGTATGTATCTATTTATGTATGTAAATTTCTTTGGCACGCTCTGCAGCCTAAAGCAGCTTGATGCATTTGAGCTTTAGAGATGTCGTTAGATTCGTCTTAACTGTCGGAGTGACACTATTTGTTATATACTATCAAGTATTAAAATAAAACAATATAGCTGATTTTTGGCGCCAAATGATATGTCTTCAATTTGTTTTTATTCTAAACCTATCGAATGGGGTATCAAAAGAAAGAATTTTAAATAATGATTACAAATATATATATATACAAGTTATATGTTTAAATATAGTTTGGAATTATAAATGCTAAAAAAACAACATATGTTCTTATGTATAATCTCGCTCATGTTGTATCAGGCAGTCGAGATTTTTATTTTTTTAATAATAAATTGTTAGATTTAAGTTTTTCTAAAAGAACAAATAACATATTTAAGTTTAGCTAAGTTTCATTTTCCTTACTATACACGAAGAGAGTTGTTTGATATAACAGGTAAGTGGAATATACAAGTTTTGAGGTGCAACATTGTGACTCGTCCTCATTTTTTTGAATTCTCCATCACCAAAAGGAACTCGCGTACTCGCTAATTGTCAATAAGATTCCATTGTGCCCCAGACATTATCCGCACAATCTTTACAGAGGTGCGTGCCTTTACATAGTATAAGTTGACACAGAAAGCTATTTATCAAACATTTTAAATTAAATGTTATAAGGGATCGGTGTGGAGTGAAAGAGGACGTAGTGACAAAAGTAGAACAAGGGATATTAAGATGGTTTGGGCATTTAGAAAGGATGGATGAAAATAGATAAATAAAAAATATTTATAAGGTAAGTGTGAAAGGAAGAGCGGGACAGGGTCGACCTCGGCGAACGTTCTGCGATCAGATTGCAGACGTTCTGAAAAAGGGAGAGGTAAGAAGTACACGTAACCGAAGGGCATGTATGAAGAGGTTGATGAGTGTAGATGAAGCGAAAGAGGTCTGTCAGGATCGTAGCAAGTGGAGGTCCATAGTCTCTGCCTACCCCTGTGGGAAACAGGCGTGATAGTATGTATGTATGTATGTTTAAATTAAATTTCTCTAAAATTAGATTTATCTCAATTTCATTTTTAAAGGCTCATATTTTATACAGCAGTATGAAGATAAAACAATAAGGCACCTCGGGCACCAAGACATTATATGGGCATCACTTGCGGCTCTGGAGACTTATAAGGCCCTGTCTGCTTCATTAAGGATAAAGAAGTAATAATAAAGTAGGTATAGCGTCGGAATCTCAGGAACTCAGGGACATTCATAATAACAGAAGCAGACTTTCTGTCTACATTTACCTATAAGCCTTCAAGACCTCACCCCGCATGCATTGCACTTAATAAATGAGGCCATTGCTCCTCAGGCACCTTAGCAGTATAGAAATAAATTGTATGCGCAAGCTAATAATATGCAAGCCGTTTTTATGCCCGGACTTGAAATTGTTTCAAAGTATCAATAACTTCAGAAATACAATGTTGAAACTGGTTTGTTTGAAAAGGTTGTGAGTCAGATGATTGACACGTTTCATAATGTGAAAAGGTTTAGTAAGGATGTCGATCATATACACACATATCTTTCTTTCATTTCAGAATAGACAATCAGCTAAAAATTTGGTTGGAAAAAGAAGTATATTGTACATAGCACTAATAATCGAAGGCCGATGAGGCGGGAGGGTTCTTGAATGGCGGCCACGTACAGGCAAGCACAGCGTAGGACTTAGACCCACTTGCTAGATGGTCGGATGACCTTAGCAAGGGTGCAGAAAAACACATGAAGTACACTTCAGGACATAAGCCTCTAGCTTCTGTCCTGCAGTATACTTCATGTGGCTAATATGATAATGGTATAGATATTAGGATAAAAAAATGCTTGCTAACACTTAGTTTCTAAACAAATATTTAATTCTCTGACAGCTTCAGGCTATAAAATAGGTAGCACACAATTCCCACGGAATTCTGTCACGACTATAAAAGCTTAATTTAACCAGTATACGACAATGTTAACTACCAGCGAATACTGGCAGCACATCGCACATGGCTGTTGAATCTCGCACCTAATAGCTAAAACTAAATTAAGATTATTATGTTGTCCATGTAAATTAGCATTAGGTTTAAAGTTTATCTATTAATTACATGTTATAATTTTGAGTAGAGTTTTCCTCTTGCGAAAAAAGTAGTATTTGGAAAACGTTTTGGTTATTCGTAATTTATTTTGTTACCAGCTCCAGCTCTTTATTGCATTAATAATAATAGCGAAACAATTTAAGATACACGGAATCACAAGAAGATGTAAAAAGAAACTGGCAAATGAACAGAGTAACTATAGTTCCCATTGTAGTTTCTACAACTGGTGTCTTTCCCAAGCAAATTTCTTTCTTTCCCTCCAAAAAGCAGCTATTCTAAACTAGATGCTAATTTTGAACCTATAAATACCTAATTAAGTTAGCTCATTACTTTGACTTCGGTCCGTAAAAGCTATAAATCTAGGTTCGTCTGAGAATCTTTAAGATAAAAATCACAATAATAATACGAGCTATCATGTGTCCTACTGCTGGGCAAAGGCCTCTCTCCACTTCTTCCGATCAGTCTGGTGTTGCGTTATCTCCTTCCATTCGCTATTAAATTTATCAAGTTCATCGCATCGCGCCATCGCATTTATTGCATTATAAATTATAATTTAATTAAATGTAGCCTACATTATTTAACATGGTTTTAAGTATCTCCACGCAATACGATTTTTTCCAAAAAAAATAACTACTTCAATCTTAATGATATAGAACGTTGAGTAGTTTCTTTCATATTTCCAAAGTTCTTTATCATATTTTCACCAAATTAATACAGGACCAACTAAACAATAAAGGCTTTCAAATAAAAAATAATTATCAAAATCGGTTCACAATTGGCAAAGATATCACGTAAGATCCATACAAAAAACACACAGTCGAAATTGATAATCTCCTTCTTTTTTGAAGTCGGTTAAAAAATCAAGTCTTGTCAATAATTTCACATTTGCCATAACCGCTGCTTCGTTTTGACAAGATGAACGGATAAAAAATACTTTTACTTTTTCTATAGCGAGATTTTTTGCTGGTTTGTAATTTTTCTTCTTTTTTCATTTTTATCAATTATTTTATTTATTTTTCTAATGATTCATTTTATTATTGTTACAGGTAAACAAATCTGCATTTCTTCACCTAAAATAAAAATAAAGTTGAAGTAAGTTATGAAAGGACAAATCATGCACATTGAAATACACAAAATACATTATAGGTACTTGTTTGTTTGTTTGTTTAATTTATTTATTGCACAAAAATTATATTTAAGTGTACATTAATTTAATACAAAGAGAAAAAGAAATAACTTGTACAAAGGCGGACTTATCCCAACTACGTACTTGTAGGTGTGCATTGCAAAACTAAGCTATTTTTACAAGGCTGCCACCCTGTTACCAATTTCAATTTGTACCAAGCAATTATGTAGTTATAGCAAAACTAATTCTAAAATAAACCTGATGTTATTATGTCTAATTCAAACAATTATTTGGACTTAAACGAAATATACTTGTAAGTACAGTCTATTTCAAAAGTGTTAATATTAAAATATACCTAGCTCCCTAGTATATAAGAGCACCTTAAAACCTATTATTTCTACAAGTAGAATTTTTAATCACACATTGTCATAGCACGTTATTTTTGCACTTCGCATGTAAGAATTAAAATTTTATTAATCAGATTACAATGCACTTCGCATGTAAGAATTAAAATTTTATTAATCAGATTACAATACAACCCTACAAAACGTGTGCGATATTACGAACTGGGAGGAGCGAAAAACATCGGATCGTTGTTAAGTATCTTATTTATTGGTCTGTTTAAATGTAAGAGCCAAGCTCTTGTCAATGTCAATGTGTGAAAAGAGTACAAGTAAGACACAATAACTATTTTAGCAGAGCCTTCTCCGTTTCACACACTAGTAAACTTAATAATAAATTACTAGTGTGCAGGTTTCCTCACGAGATGTTTTCTTTCACCGGAAGCCGGAAGCCAGTGGTGGTAGGTGAACATGACTGTACATGAGTACAAGCAGAACAATATTTATTATTATATTTTGTTTGAACTTGCACCTAAGAACTAAAAATAACTTTAAAAATAAAAGACTTGATGTTATCGATATCCGTGAAATAATTTCACAATTATTAAGTAACCTAGAACATTTTCAAATCTGGAACTACATTTATTATACTACTTTTATTTTAGAATAATAATACTTATAATGTCCCAGGTTAATACTTTTGTCACTGACTGTAGTAGAGAGACGTCGCTCGCAGCCACAGAGCGAGGCAGACAACATTATTAAAGTAATCTGAGATGTCACGAAACTAGAGCACCATGACTCACGAACTCAGTAAGGACACATTCGGACGTATTCCGAGAAAATGCATGTTTGCAAAAAAATCCAAGTCTGGGGAAGCGTGAGAAATAACATTTGCAATAAAATTCGTAACTAGTTTTTTTTTTATTTCAATGTAACTTTTTGTTTAAGTACTTTTAATTTGTAGTGTTTAATAAAAATTATATAGTGAGTAATAGTGAGTATACTACCAAACCCTATTCTAAGAAGAAAGAAAAAATAAGGAATCTTAAATGGAAATGGGCCGGACATGTATGTAGACTAGAAAATGAAAGATAGACAAAAAGAGTGGTAGAATGGACACCTAGAGGCGGAAAAAGGAAGCAAGGAAGGCCAAGAATGCGGTGGTCTG
The DNA here is from genome assembly GCA_963576875.1 of Acrobasis repandana. Taxonomy (NCBI): domain Eukaryota; kingdom Metazoa; phylum Arthropoda; class Insecta; order Lepidoptera; family Pyralidae; genus Acrobasis; species Acrobasis repandana. Next base: position 19,226,775 of record OY756223.1, read on the forward strand.
ACGTATTCAAGAAAAGATGTAGTTCAGGTTGGATGAGGCAAGCTAGAAACAGAAAAGAGTGGAAAAAGAAGGGGGAAGCTTACGCCGCAGAGGCGACTTCCAAAATAAAATAGTATGAAGGATAAAGTTTTGGTAGAATAAAGGCTTTTTTATTTTATTTTATTTATTATACTACCAAACCTTCTAATATAAGTAGCGCAAACTTTAGCCAATTTTAACGGAAATATTGAGCACTTTTAAAATCATCATCATGGAATAATAAGACGGCAATTAATAAGGAAGTAACAATTTTCTTTTTACCTGTATCAAGAAATAAAACAAATTGTACTTTTACAAGCTTTTTTTAGCTTAAATTGTCCTGTTTGTTGTTGTTTATTTGCTTCTTTGATCAAATCTTGCAAGTTACGTTTGAGCCACTTCCCGGTTTCCGATTGAGATGAAGATTTGTATGCTAATGTTAAATGCAATATACCTAATTATAACAAGGAGCTGATCTGATGATGGAGCCGGAAAGTGGCTCTAAGAACCTGTAATAAAACGTCACAACTCCGTCTAGTTAGAGCTTATTACATTTGTCTCTTGATAAATACTTAGTCCTTACAATAAAAGCTTGTAAAAAAACGCAATTTTTTAAAAATGTGTAAGTTCTACTTTCCGTTGATCTGCTTTCATTGCATAGTCATATTCGACCTCAGCCAGTGATTTCATTAACAATAAACTCGTTGGAATGACAGTGGTCTCATAAACACTGAAACTTGTTCCTCAAGTACAATGGTTCAGACATCAACCGTAACAATTTCATTGTCATCAGACTCTAATACAACGTAATATGGTTGATGTCACATTTAATGAATGGCCGGCTGTACAATGCGTTAGGATAATTGACCACGCCCGCTGTCGACACCTAGGGTAGCTGAGTCAGCTGTTTTACGAGTTAAAAGCAAGGCTTTTGTAATAAGTAATTGTTACAATAGCCTGTTTACAAAAGCCTGTTTAAAATAGAATTTATTTAATTGACTGTACCTATATATATTATTCGATTCCCAGCCAGGGCAGGTTGGAAAATGGCCTTTTTAACATTTTCTATATATGTATTTATCATAAAATATAGTGTCGTTTAGTTAGTATCCCATAACACAAGTTAAAAAAAATTACTTTGGGCCTAGCTTAATCAGTGTGATTTGTCCTTATATATTTATTTATATATTTTCACACAAACGAATATTTTTACGTCCGGATTTTGTATCCGTCAGAATGGAGATGTATATCTTTCAAGTAAATCATAATAAAAAATATATATGTATGGAAAATATTGTACTAAAATATATGTAAATGTACGTTTTTGTATGCGTAGCAACTATTTTACAGTGAGGACATAATAATATGTGTGCAATGTAATAAATTCTAAACAATAACATTATCTTTTAACTTTTTCATAACTGATCTTGTGCTTTCAAAACTTGATCATATGTTGGTCGTTGACAAGATTTAATAAATCACTTTTATAACTTCACTGCGGCGAAATAAAAAGAGAAACTTTTATAACGTTTTGACGACTTTGATACTTTTATATCAACAGCTTTGACATATACACAATGTGACGATTAAAAGTCGAAACATCTGTCACTTTAAATTAGGTGCAATGTTTTGTAGACACTCATAATATATTGTACTTTATACCGTCATTAAATTTAAATGACGGATACATTAATAAATTAATTGTTAGTTAATTTAATCTGCAAATGAATATTTAATGAAACTATTCACTTTAGTACTTAATAAGTACTATCGTATAAAATCTGTTATTTATTTTTAAAATAATAGTGTAGTACAGGGTGTGCCACGAAAACTTGCTGATTTGAAAGGTCAATAAAAAAAATAATAGAGATGTCAATGTAATTAAAATTTTAGTGTAAAATACATCATATAAATATTTTTTATTAAATTGTTTTGAAGATGACATCGGTCAAATAACGGCGGCCCTCATTGTCAGTGCATTAAGTTACCAAGATTATATTTGACCTATTGAAAACATTTAAGGTATGTACTAACTTATAAGGACGAATAGCTAAATAATTGGCAAGTACATGTATAATCTACAACCACACTACATACTGCACGACTAAAAAAGGAATTCAAAACCGAACCAAAAAGCTCCCAACGAGCTTTTATGAAAGGTTATCAATTTAACTGTCGTTACGAACAGTTAGGTCGTGATGTCCATTGAAATGGAGGGATCAGAGTGACAAATGTCAGCACGTGGCAAAAACGAAAGGTTAGGGGATAAAGCTCCCATGGTTTAACTTTTGATTGCATTTTTAATTTTACTGGTAGCTAAGAGATTATAATAATATTGCTTTTTAATACCCGAAAAGACATAAATACTGGTGTGTATGAATCTATTAAAATATATATTACGAGTATTACTAGTATACAGGGTCCAACAAAATAAACTAAAATTATTTTAAGGGTGTATTCAGTCCATGATACTGAACAAATTTCACCAAATAACATATATCGAAATATGAAAAATATTTTAAGCCTCCCATACATCTTAATTTTTTGATCCGACTTTGTTATTTGTTGACGAAACAATTTAGCCCAAACTAGGTGAAGCTATGTTGTTTTATCACAGAGATGCTGAGAACACCTTCCGGCTTCATCATGAGATCAGGTCATTGGTACCATAATATAGCATTGTCACTCAACTTATAAAGTTTCAACTCGATCAACTAAATGTGAAGTGGGTCTAATTTAACTTGCAAGATTAGTTTACGGACACAGACAACGGGATTGGTGAAACTAAATAAATGCTTGTAAAAAATATTTATAAGACGAGTTAGTTAAGTCAAATATTATATCTTGTCAACATAGCAATGCCTTTGGCAAAGGAAGTTTTAAATCATAGAACTAAACACGCAGAAAAATTAACGCTACCAAAGCATCATATCATAACTCATATAAGTAAATAATATATCAATAATATCAATAAATTCAACAGAAAGTTGGCCCTCAAATTGATTCCACGTTGCCTTTGGCGACTATTTATCATTTTGTAGACTAAACTATATAAATAACAAATATAAAACAAAGGCACTATGTCTGTCTGTTTCAAGTAAATTATGTTCCAATCAATATTGAATTCCGATGAGTCTAGCCCACGCGTGGACAAGAATTACAATAATCGAGTAACAGTTATGGCTTAGGTTGGAATAGGATGAGTTTTCTCATAGAATATTCTAGAAATGAGAAAGATGTATTGTTCTATGTTATATTCTAAATGTTAATTCTTATGAATATGTATTTTTTTATGTAAGTATATTTATGTATGTTTATGTAGGTATGTATCTTGTCTATATATTTATTTAGTTTTGTATTGTAGGTACACGCCAATTACCTCTTTCTTCCCATTTCCTCTTGCGGGTCTACTGGAAGAAATTTCTTTATAAATAAGTAGCACCTAAGTACTATGTTGTCCTTTTTTTACATATATAGTTTGTAAATTTTCAAATTCAAGTAGAATATAAAAATTAAAATTAAATTCTTCTTCCTTACCATTTTACATTTGTTTATGTGGGGTCAGCGCAAAATATATTTTCTTTTCAATTTTCTCTATTATGAGTCACACTTTTATCTACTCTTAGGACGTTCCTATTATTTCATAAACATCTTTTTTTGTTCTTTCTCTTTGCCTTTATCCACTGACAGTCATGTGTCATCAAGCTTCATCTCTTCAATTTCATCATAGTATGTATTTCATACTAAACCTCCATTCCAAAGAAATGGCCATTTATGGAACATTTCGTCCATCTATCTTATCATGTCTGCTCCTGTTTAACATTTTACAAGCATAACAAATTATTACGTGTAATATAAACCGAAATAATATTACTTTGCAACGGTAAAGTGGACTCCTTTAAAGATAAAACAAGATTTTACGATATATCCGAGCGTTGAATTGTGATTTTTATGATTCAGTCCAAATTAGAGTAGTATAGTTAATTAAAGCATTTTCTTTGAACAATAAATTTAATCCCGATTTAATGGGAGATTTTGGCATATTTTTCGAACCTAACCGGTGGACTAAATAAAAGTCAACATTAATATCACAAAAAATGTATTAAAAATACTAACTGTATCTCAGTTATCTTCTAGACCTGTAACTTTTGGATCCCGGGAAGACCTTTTTAGATGCCAAGAGGAGCAGGAGCTTAAAATAACCAAACCTATCTCCTGCTCCTCTCGGCATTCAAAAAGGTCCTCCCGGTCTCACCGTTTACAATAACCAGGTTTATGGCGCTAATTCACACTTACGAGTATCTCAAAAAAACCGTCACAAAATCCATTACAAACTTCCCAACCCCGTCCAATTTAAAATAAAACAAAATACTCGTTTAAATATAAGTAAGTATATCATTAAAGTTCTTCCAAAAATTGGTTTCACAACACCGAACCCGTCGCGAGAAACACGCACTTACCTTATTATTGTAACCACTCATCTATACCCATTTAATAATCTCAATAATACTTAATGCATTACAATTGATGTAAGAACTGCCACCGTGCAAGGATTTCGACGCAAAATAAATACTACAAGTTGCAAGCAATACTCGATTTCAGTTGAAATCGAATTTTACTCGTACATCGATAACATAACGTAATAGACGCTTGATTGGAGAGAAAGTATGGGAACCAATCGGTTATTAAAATATTAGTTTGATTGAGGAATTGGTCGTCTTGGAAATAATAAACTTTTGTTAGTTTTAAGCGTATGTAAGTGCCTAACACTGGTTTTAAATTTCTACTTTGCAAAGCCTCCAGTGTATATAGCACTGTAATTATCTATACTTTTCCAGTGCTGTACAGTATTAAAATGTTCAAGGAATTATCGATAAGATTTTTTATTAGCAACCTATGTCTCAATGTTGGGTAAAGGCCTCCCCTATTTTTTTTCAATTTCTATCTAATCTATCAGTATGAAAATACACCAAGTAATTTTAGTGTCCAATTTTTCTTATGTATGAAGCATGTAAGTATGCGATTGTTTTTAAGCTATTTCGGTCCCATAGTTTACATTACTTCTATGTTTACAAATAAATAAAAAACCAAAAAAATAAATAAATACATAATAACGATTACTTAATTTAATGCGTGACACAAGTTTTCGATAATTCTTATTATAATTTTTCCATAATTTTCTCATTATGACTATAAAATTGATTTTATGTAAACAATAAGGAGATATATCAATTTTAAAGAACAGTGGCCAGTTGCAGATAACCAAACGTTTACAATACTCCTTATAAGGTGACAAAACGAAATAATGTGAATTCAAGAGATATTATGTGACAGGATATGACAACTTAAACAAATGACTAAAATAAACTTAAATAAAATTAAATTAACTTAAATAAATTTGAAGAAGCATGTTGCGGATATTTTTCTGTTTACTTTTTGACGAAGCATGTTGCGGATATTTTTCTGTTTACCTTTTGACGAAGCATGTTGCGGATATTTTATTACATTATTCAATAAAGAGTTAATAACAAAAAATAAAAAAATAAAAAGTTTACTTTACTGATTATTATTAAGTCATTTATAATGTAACACACTAAATACACTAATTCACTATTGTAATATAGTAATTTGCATATTCGGCGCAAAACTATACGGTAATTATTTGAATAAATTTAATAAAAAAAAAAAAAAAAAAACTTAAACAAATGCTGGGACTGGAAATGTAATAGCTATACTAATATTATATATAAGTATTTTACTTGAATAATACTAAATAGACAGAATCAAGAGTTGCAAGACCAAACTCAAAGGTAAATGATAGAAAATAGAATATGATCTTTAATAGAAACTACTTTGTGCTTCTACTTTGTACTAAGCCGTGTGGTTTCCGGCAGAGTAGAATAGGACCACTCCAAGTCTTCCCGTGGATGTCGTAGAAGGCGACTTAGGAAACACAAGCTAAACAAAGCTACATCAATGAGACGTCTCCAACCCGTCTGGCCAGCGTGGAGAGGTGAGGCTAAATCCTCTGACTGCTCTGGCTAATATATGGCTGTAGTAGTACAGAGAAGGGCGTGCTCCTGCAGTGGACACCAAAAAAGACTTGATGATGACTTTGTGTGCTTGTGGTACAGAAGACATACAGAACGAAATCTCCTAAGGTAGGTACGCGCAATATGCGTCCCCGTTCGCCGTCCCCGCACCTCTTACCCGTTCTCGCCTTGTCGAGGGGCGAGAGCGGGCGAACATACACCCATTGAGGTGTGCACGCGGCACACGGCGGCACAAGAACGGGGGAGATGTGTGGTGGTCCGAGAGCTGGCACGAATTTTTGGGTAGGTATTTGAGGAAAGTTGAAAACTTGTCACCTACCTCTCCTATTATACCCCAACATGGAACTGCAGACCTGGCTGGTGAGTAGCGGGGCTAAAGCAATCTATAAATTTTTAAAAGTTTTTTTTTTTTCAAAAAAGGTATTTAAGGCAAATATTTTTTATATGTTGTAGTTTAATGTTTAAAGAATAAAAAAATCAATAAGCCAGATGATTTAGTCGGGGCTTTGATATTGCCAGGCGCGTGCAAAAGTATTTTTCCAAAAAATATAAAAGACGTATTTGAGGCAACTTGAAATTTTAATAGGGTATTACTTATAACTAAAAATAAGATTCTTAAAAAGACAGGTCATTTTGATAGGACTTTTTACCTGCCAGGTCAATCTAAATAAATCAAAATGGTTTAGCCCCGCTACTCACCAGCCAGGTCTTCAGTTCCGTGTTGGGGTATGATAGGAGAGGTATGTGACAAGTTTTTAGCTTGCCTCAAATACCTACCCAAAAATTGGTGCCAGCTCTCAATCTATGGGGACGGGGAACGGGGACGTATATTGTGCGTATCTTAGGAGATTCCGTTCTGTATGTAATACTTTTACTGTCTTCTGTGCTCCCGCCACAAGTTAGTTTCTGCAAAAAATTGCCGGCGCCCACCCACCACTGTTAGTTCCAGCATACATGCCTAAAGTCCCAGCGCACCCCACCAATAGTTGATTCATGCCTCTATGCTGCTGCATCCGTTGTGCCTGCAGCATCATCGGCTGTCGTACTCGCAACACGTGTTTCACCTCTACACGAAACATTTTCTGGCTCAGAACAAGCTGTTTATCTTTCAGCGATCAAACGATGAACTAAAATAGAAATCTAAATTCATGAAATGTTTTTATTTTTATTTAGTCCATTGCTAATTTATAAGGATCTCAAGTTTATTTCTTGGGACGACATGATCTTAGAATAGAATGGATATTTGTTTAATCATCATCAGGTCTTTTTTAGTATCCATGGCAGGAGTATGACTCTCTCTGTACTACCAGACCCATATATTAGCCAGAGTAGCCAGAGGATTTGGCTCTGATTTGGCTTTGAGTTGGAGACACTCTCCACGCTGGCCAGACGGGCCTGAGAGGTCCCATTGATGTTTATAAGCTTTGTTTAGCTTGTGTTTCCTAAGTCGCCTTTACGACATCCACGGGAAGACTTGGAGTGGTCCTATTATTAGTGGTTCTACCGGGAACCACACGGCTAATATTTGTTTATTGTTATGCATTTTGCATACATTTCTATTTTACAGGTTTCTTTCCTGGGTTCTTGTTGTCTTGAAACATTTTGTGTCAGTTTCAGTCATCAGTTTTTCCCAATGCCATCTCCATAGCCATATCCACTCAGTGGCTATAGGTTACATAACAGCCATAATAACGGTTATTTTACAGCAACCAGTTGGTGGCTCGTAAAATTAATGCAAATTATTTGTTAATTATTTCATATTTGGGTTAGGCTCTTACGGTGGCGCTGGCGAAATAAATGCTTTGTGAAACCTCGTTACGCTTGAGGTTTTCGGAAAAAGATTGGAAATTGTAATTTTAATTGAGTAAAAACCATCACATATATTTTTATACATGTTGTATGTACGCCAACATAAGAACGAAACACCGAACTGCGCTCTAAACCAGCATAGTCGATTTAGGTGTCCAGACAGCGAAGCTGAAATGGGAATGGGCCTAACATATTCGTGTGAGATTGGAAAAATGGGCAAATAAAGGGGAAAAGTTGAGGGACGACATTAAAAGTTAAATGTGATGTGATGCAGCGAGCTACCTTAAATCGCGAATCGTGGAAGCAGGAAGAGGAGGCTCAATAATGGGACACAAGATCAGCTAAAAAGTAAAAATACTTGAATCAAGACATCTTGAATGTTAAAGTGAGAATAAGCCGATCACGTTTGTAGATCGCGTTGCACAGGGCACTAGACTGTAGTAGGCTGTGTTATAGCCCTTGCCATTTAGTAGCTAGAGGGATGAAAGGCCACGTTCTGGGTTTTAAAAGGATATTGGTTTTAAAACTATCGCGCTTTGTACACATGATTTACACTCGTAAATAATGGGACTTAGCACGATCCTTTTTTATTGTTTTGTCTAACGTTTCGGATAAGAGTTATATCTTTCGTAATCGCAGACTGACTGGCTGGAGAGTAGCGGTGTCCTCTTGTTGATGGTGAATACAGAAAAGTATGTCAGCCAGAGAAAGGTTGAGGAATAGATGTTGAGACGATACTGAGTAGACGACAGCAAAATGCCTTTGATCGCGAATTGTAGGAATAGAAAAAGACTCCTTTTCAAAAAAAAAATTGTTTTTTTGGTTTTAACCATATTTTTAATATGTAAAAAATGATATGACTAAGCAACATAATGCAACTGTAGCTGGGCATAAACCTGTTATTCTTCTTCTGTCTTCTTGTATTTAGGAGACGCCTCTTGTCGGGGGAGTGCTTTATGTGTCTCTCTTTCCCCCACTAAGTTCTTAAAACAATATTTTGTTTGTTTGTTTGTTTGTTTGTTTGTAATAACTTTATTGTACTTTTCTATTGTATATTTGAAGGAGAGAAGGATTAGGAAAACCAAGAAGTAGACTTTATGATCGAATGAAAGAAAAATTAAATGTGAAAACCTGTCAGTCATTCGGCTTATAATAAACTAGTAGTCCACCCCGGCTTCGCCCGTGGTACACACATAGCCTATGTCACTCGGAGATAGTGTAGCTTTCCAACGGTGAAAGAATTTTTTTAAATCGGCCCAGTACTTTTTGAGCCTATTCATTACAAACATACAAACATACAAAAATAGGTACAAATCTTTCCTCTTTATAATATTAGTGTAGATAATATTGTCAGAATCACTTCTCATCACTCATCAATGACAGCGAGTATCAACAAAGTAAATCTTATAATCCTTACAACCTTCTAATCCGCACAACAAACACAAAAATTATCATAAACTCAAGTATCACAACAATAAATCCTCATAAATCGAATCCAATCCTGATAACCAAAGCTTTCGAGGCTGGCATATGGTCAAAATTGGTCGTGAATCAATCAGGGGCATTAACCCCTTAAAATCCTGTCGCAAAAGCCAAAAAGGGCAAAACCAATAAATGTGGACCAAAAATAAATGTCCCAGGCTCGTAATTGGTGAAAAGCGGGGATTCCTGACATACAGTCGTGTAATTTAGCGAACTTAGACCGTAAATCGTTGGTCAAGTACGAGAAGAATGGGAGCGCTGGTTATTTAAAAGGAATTTGACCTAAGTCGTTTAAATTTTCTAAGAAGTTTGAAATATTAATTAGTTAATCGTATTTATTTTTGACGTCTTGAGAAGAATATTTTATTTTTTCATAAAAGTGGTCTATATATTAAAGTTACTCGTATATCCATTATCTTATTAATTCAAGTTCTGTCCTCTAACCAGCAAAGTTATATACCTATATCTCGACAGACTAAAAGACTTGATTGTATGGTAATACTAACACAATTTTTTATGCAGGTATTAGAACATAAGATAATAAAGTTTATTTTATTATTTTTAATACATACCTATTTTTCCAAGAAAATAAGGATTTGAATAGTTATATACCTATCTTTAATATTTACGTAATGTTAGTAGCGACTGGTTGTCAATCTCGAGCAAATTCTACTACACATAGTCACTAAAATCCATGTATCTTATAAAAATAAGGAGTAGCTTTTGGTTAAGAAACTTTAAAATTTTCATTTTTTCCACCTGTCTGTCACGCCACACCATCAATAAAAACTTTTCCCAAAACCCTTATTTCTGTTTACCAAACGTGTGATTGGTTGTCACGATATCGTACGCAATCACTCATCAACTACTCGGGTTAATTGCTCGTTGATCAACCGTTTTAAATGTAAATTATAGGTTTTGCGGTGAAAGACTGGGTCTACGGGTCTTAGGAGTAAATTGGTTGTATCAGTTGTTACTATCGACCTTTCTGTGACGGGCGGAAGATTAAGTAATGGTCTATTCATGTTTAGACCACCACAAATGATGGAAATTTAGTCTTGTACGTTATTGCAACAAAGTTAGTGAATTTAGTCGTTAATTTAGTCATAGGCCTCACCCATCATCATCCCCTTACTTTGGGACTAGCTCAATCAATGTGATTTGTCATTTTATATTTATTTATTTCACCAAGCATATTTCTGGTTGCATCCTCAGCGGTAACGCTTCAGAGCCCGGGGTCTGCTACCTAACCTATATATATATATATATATGTAAGTGATTTGCCGTTTTTACACGGAGCGACTGCCATCTGACCTCTGCAACCCAAAGGTTAGACTAGAACTAATCCTAGGATAGGTTTAAACAAACGCTAGATGGCTTTCGGGACTCACTCACATCTGGCCTCAAAACACAAAATAAAATATCAGGTCAAAAAAAAACCACCTGGTCTAGGTGGCAATTTTTTTATGGATAAATATAAGAAATGGTTTTGTAGTTACTTAATTGAAATTGTAAGGAATACTGATCCATCTGGTAAAAAATATCCCCAATTAACTAAATTCCTTAAATCATTAGAGAATGAGAGAGAGAGAGAGTGAATACCTTTGTGAGAGAGCTTAACATAGGACCGATGACTATCTTAAAGACAAAAAGTCTGGCTTGAGCTTGGCGCGGGTCCTTGTTATAGATTTGTACACACAAATATCAATATTTGTCTACATTTGGTACATACTAAATTAACTATATAATATCATGTGACTTAATATTGAAATAAATAAGAAAAACACGATACGCTTTGATTAAACTCTACCTTTAATCAAAACTAATCTTCGAAATCCCTTCAATAATTCACGTCGTGAAAATATTATGCCAGCTCGGTTACAACACTGGGATCGAATTGGTTTCACAACGAGCCATACAGGGTTTTGGGTATAGACAACCTATTTAATAGACAACATAGTTATACTTAGAGCCGTGAGCTATGTGGCTTCCATCTTAGAATACGAGTAAAACAACTACATCTCTTTATGTGGATGTCGTAAGAGGTGACTAAAACAAACATCTCGTACACCAACTACAACTGCATTTCTAAGGAGGGTTGACGTCGGGTGATGGCAGCCGGTTGTAAAATTTTCGTAAAAATTCATTCCGAAAGAGGGTTGACGTCCAGCCCGGTCGTAAAACAATAGCCAAATCTTTAACCAAGATAGTGGTAATTCATATAAAATTAATAATAAAGTAAAATGAGGAAAGTTTGAAAAAAGTTCAAACAAAATAATTCATCGCTTTTCATTAAGTTAGAAGCAGATGTTTTTAAAATTGATTTTTTCAAAAACTACTGGGCAGATGTCAATGATTCTTTGTATATCATCATTAAATATTTGTACAAGTACATATGTGCTTTCATTTATAACGCTAATGTCTTTCCCACGTTGTATAGATTAAAGCAGTTACTACTACCATGCGGAAAAGCAAAATACGTGTGCTGTCTATAACATTTTCTATCATTAGATCGCTGTCAATAGGTTTAAGTTAGCTGACGTTTTAATTATTCAATAACATTATGATAATTAATAATTTATTACTGCAATAAAATTTATTCTCGCTACTTTAACTATTAGTATTATTAGAAAACTTTCGTCAGCAAGCATAATATAATTTTTAGTTTCATAAAAAAAATTAAATTGAGTCTTTCTATGATACAAAGCTTGCTTAGACAGATGAGCGAGAGTGTGCCAGAGACATCTCGTGACCCTACCGTCGCCGACAATCGCCGACCAGTGTCGCGCGACGGTCACTGAATCCGCTAGATGAACAATAAGTCAATAGACACTTTTTTCTAAATGTCAAAACAAACATTTTTTATGGGATTTGTATGAAATTCAAAACCGTGGCGTCATAGATATTTGGAGTCAAATAGCGCTCTTAATATCAGTTTTTTTGCATTAAAATATCTAAAATCATGTTGAAAATGTATATGATCAATTACAAGTGACACTATTTTGTGACGTTGTATTATCTTAACAGTACCAAATAATTAATTTTTGATTCATTCATCTACCCAATTGTCGGTGACTGTTGCCAACGTTTGCGAACAGCTGTCGCGCTATGTAAGAGCCTTTACATGTTTAAAAGTGGTTATCATATCCCATGGTCACCTGTAACACCAAGAGTATACACAACTTTTTGAAGAACCTCGTCCTTCCTGTTATTTTCGAGAAGATAATTTATTTTAAATGAGGCCACCACTGGCCTCTGTGTTGACTCATCCTCAGATCTAATCTACACATTGAGAAAGCACTAAATACATGTCCAAGCGTAACCAGACCGACATATTTATGCCTGATAGATGGCACTTTCCAACCGTTTAGCTTGATGCTTGATGAAAATAAATCGACGCATAAATATACTAATCTCTCTTTTACGAGCGCCCTATAACGTCGATATGGAAAGTTCTGGAACCGAAATACGTCACGGTGACAACTGTGATAAAATAAATTAACGAAGCAGTAAATGTTTACAATTAGTTGTACCTTAATGCCATGCACTGTCGTAAATTGTTTCTATTTTATGTTTTTATGATGCCATTGGTAGTAAAATCATCTCTACATTTTCTAAAATAGAACTTTTCATGACAATTCTACAGTTATTTAATACCTACAATAGTCATTTATCATCTTATTGTTCTTTATCTTCATTTCAGCGTGTTCCCGGTTGCTATTCGGTGCTGCATCGGAGCCCGGGATGCGATTTCCCGTTTTTTACTAGCTTTTATTTATTTGTTGTTGTTTATTTGTTTCGGTTAAATCTTGTAAGTTAAATTTGAGCTAGAGTATGCTAAAGTAAATCAGCACATTGCAATATTATTATAACAAGAATCTGATCTGGTGATGGAGCCGGACTGTGGCTATAGGAACCATGTAATAAAACGACTTGACAATGAAAGTTTGTACAAAAATATGTTTTTTTTTTCGTAAAATTTATTCTTCTCCAAGTACAATATACATTCATTACTTACTCGAATCCAAGTAGAAAATGTTAAATACTGATTGGTCATCTGATGCTGATGCTGTACAACTTTCCCCAAGGAAAATATTAAGCTTTACATAGAACAATGGGTCAGCTGATTTGCCTATTTATAGATCAGTAATCGTACCTTTATAACTAAAATTTGTTTTATATATTTAAATATGCAACAAGAAAACTGTTTGGTATCATAGACTGATTCTGCTTATAAAAAGTCTATGCAATTTATTTGACATAAAAAGCACTAACTATAAAAGTAATGAGTATAGAAAGTTTGCAAAAATACCATAAAGTAATTTCTTCTGCCAATCACTATAAATCATAGTGATAAGGAGGATAGTAAACGGAGAATTATGGTCATTGTGCCGTCGAACAAACATTAGTACTAATTGCATCGTAAAAATATTTATCTGAAAGGCTACTTATAGTTTTTTTGCATGACTTCTTTGGCTGGGAATAAATTTTGCTGAATTTAAAATGCTGATTTTATATACATTGCCCGTTTTGCAACGATATACATTTATATAAAATCCCCAGTGGATTCCCCAGTCTTTGACCCTCACTAAATAAGAGCAGAGAAAATGCTGAAATACTCGTAATGATGATAATGACAATTTTAGAGTAAAAACACTGTTTAACATAAGTATATGTAAGTACATATCATTCCGGTGAATAAGTATATGTGTTTTATTTTTAAAATAATCCATTTAGTCATCATCAGCATCATCCGAGCGTTTTCCCGGTTGCATCCTCAGCAGTAACGCAGTAACGCTTCAGATCCCGGGGTCCGCTACCTAACTTAGGTGATTTGACAAAGTTACTGGTTTTTACACAAAGCAACTGTCGTCTGACCTCCGCAATACAAAGGGCAGACCAGAACCAATACTAAAAATTTACTATTTATTTCCTCTGACTGCTCGGGCTAATATATGGCTCTGGTAGTACAGAGAGGGTCGTGCTCCTGCAGTGGAGACTAAAAAATACCTGATGATGATGATATTTATTTACAAAAAATCGGTATTTTTATAAATCTATAACCATCGGGTCACTAATCTACGCCATCAAAACCGTCCTATCATTAAATTAGTAATGAGAAACTAGAATTCCAAGCGGATGTCGTACATCAAATCTAATCTTCACATATCTTTTGAAGGGCAAATCCAAAGTGTATCTGAAGATCATTATAAATTGAAAATCAGTGAGTAATAAATCAAGACCTCCATAGAAAGGCAAGTTAAATTCCTATGCTCCATTCATATATACAATCGTATAATCATCGTATGCTCCCGTTGTTTTGTTCGCCATTAGCACATCATTAGTCTCCTCAAGGGCGTATGCAAGGTTCGTCAAAAAAATTATAAATTTTTTAAACAAAAAATAGACAACTGACTTTTTCTTTGGGGTGTTTCTTCCATATCTCCAAAGTTCTTCAATATGTCTTTACTAAATTAATATGGGACTTATTTGGTAGGAGGCTTTCAAATAAAAAAAGAATCATCAAAATCGGTTCACAGTTGGCGAAGATATCACGTAACATACATACAAAAATAAAAAAAACTGGTCGAATTGATAACCTCCTCCTTTTTTGAGTAGGTCAAAAATTGGGTTCAATATAATAATCCGGGAGCCCATTTGTGCAACTCAAATAATGACTGACTATTGTAATACTATGAGTAGCATATGACTTATATTACTACGTATATTACTACACATTGAAAAAAACACTAAAAAAACACCGTATGTGTTTTCCTTTTGTCAAAACACACACAGTGTGTTTTTATTCGCGTTGATTACTAAAAAACACACTGTGTCCAAAAAGTGGAGCTCGTAAAATCACAAAAAAGGTTTCATAAAAATAATTCATACTTCCTTGTATGGAAGTTGAAATTTTCAGTCTACATATTTTACTTTTATAATTTGTTGTTACAGCGGCAATAGGTACAAATTGCAACTATACTGGGTCTAACAAAATATACTGAAACTATTTTAAGTCTGGCTTCAGTTCATGATACTGAACAACTTTCCCCAAGGAACATATACGAAATAACGAAATATGAAAAATAATTTTTGGCGTCACATGCAAGTTGTTTGATCAGCTGATCCAAGTTTCTATGGAAAGCAAAATTTTTTTTTCATATTTCAACATAATATGTTCCTTGGGAAAAGTTGTTCAATATCATGGACTGAATTCTCCCTTAAAACAGTTTCAGTAAATAAGTATTTTGATAGACGTTATATACTATAGGTGTGCATTACACTTCATTATAGCCCGAATATAAAAAGACGGACAGCTGTTATGAAGGTACCTACATACTTAGCAGTGCGCAATTGCATTTCAGTTTCTTCTTCTACAAAATTGCATATCAATGGTCATCCGGTGACACTAAAGACCTGTGAAGTGGAAAAAAGACAGAATAATTAAAATAACGTTCTACGGCATTTTTTTTTTCTTAATTCATTATTAGATCCCCCCTCCCGTTAGAAAGCTATAACTACGTTCATGATGCTCTAAGGGCGTCGTGAACGAGTTTTCATAAACGCATTAGCGTCTTGGAATGTAGGAGTATTGTGTTGAAGTTCACGATGAAAATCACTTTTGACCCTTATGAGGAAAAGACGTAGGTTATATCATATAAACCATTTAAATTTTTACAAAAATATTTTTTTTTGTAACCGCCCATTGCTGTTATATTTTTATGTTTATATCATTTACAAGGTTTTATTTCGTTTAGCCAAAACAAATGTTGTTTTTTTTTATCTTGTTCAGATTGTTCAGCAGCATCATGACTTAGATGTGTCACGTCGATTTAAATTCACGTGACATTATTCACGTAACCCACAGCATCCCGAAGTAGAATACATACATCGAAATTGACTCATTTCGGACTAGCATTGTTGTCGAAAATGTAAGTCGTCGCACTCGAATCGTCTCCTAGTAAAGTCATGTCGAAGAAACGCTTTGTCGCAGTACGTAATACCGGACTTGAGATATTTCAAATTAAACTATTGTCGAAATCAAGACGTAACGTAGTTACAATACAATACCCTTTATTGCACCAAAGTAAAAAACAGGACATAATTATCTTAAAAACTAGAAAATGCGCAAAAGGCGGCTTTATCGCTAAGCAATTTTTTCCAGGCAACCTCGTTTAAATAGAAAACAAAAACTATTTTTTTAATCGCTCATAAATAATTAAATTTTAAGCCTTTTAAAGGGTGTAAAGGGAAACATTCAACTAACAGAAGAAGGATGCACATTGCACCACAGATTAAACACTAGTACTCGTACATCCTTTCTTGCTCTTTGGTACTCACATTGCACATATTGCACTTGTGATGTCACTGCCATGCCATAAGCAAAATTTACATTATGAAATTAGTGGTATAGAACTAGTTTCACGACACTAGTTTCATCAATAATTTTAAGTGTAAACGTCAAGTTTTACAATGCATGCATCGATTTCATGACACTGAAACAGTTTCGTGTCGCGCGCGATTATTGTATAAAACTAGTGTCAAGCAACTAATGTCATCGTGTTAAACGCGGCGTGAAACTAGTGCCGCGAAAGTAAAAAATAACATCTGTATGACAACATTATGTAGAATAAAGCTTCGATGTTGTCGAAGCCATGACCACAGAGATGCTGTGGATTTCACGACACTATTATTTTTAATTTTACTAGTTACACAGGTACTGAAAGTTGTGTCATGAAATTAACTTTATCATGCATGAAACTTGTTCCGTAATGTAAATTCGGATTTAGGTAGCGCTCGTTACGAAAGAGATAGCGAGATGTCCCCACCACGCTCCCACTTATCTTCATACTAATACAAATGCTAATTGCTGCTTCATTAAATTACCAATTTTTATGCCGTTTTTAGGGTTCCGTACAAAAAATGAAAAAACGGAACCCTTATAGGATCACTCGTGCGTCTGTCTGTCCGTCCGTCTGTCACAGCCAAATTGCTCCAAATCTAATGGACCGAATCAGGTGAAATTTGGTAGAATGTTGTAATCCTATGACCCAAACACATACCTATATGCAAAGTAAATATTTTTTTTTTAAAAATAAGGGTCATTTCTGGGGGACTAATTAGGAAATTAAAAAAAAAAATTGCAAACCTTACTGTGTCATATATCAAATGAAAGGGCTCGTTATGAAGATCTCAAATATATTTTTGTTATTATTGTAAAATGAATAGTTTTGATTTGATTCATGAAAGAAGACAAAAATTTACCATTCCCGCCCCCCCACTGATCTCCGAAACTACTGAGCCAAAAATTTTGAAAAAAATACAAATATAGTTGATTGCTTGCAAATTACAGGAAAACCTATAAGAATTCAATCAATTGTACGGAACCCTTTCCACGCGAGTTTAACTCGCACTTGGCCGGTTTTTAGAAATAGATTTCTTTTTGTATTATTTGTAGTTTTGTATAAAATTTGTCCAAAAACAAACACAGTACCCTATTCACAATTAAAATAGTTTCTGTATGTATATTTTGTGTTTTTTGCTAGTCGTATGTACATATGAACGTTAGATGGATGGCTGTTATTGTGCTGGCATGATCTTATATACAACATCATGCCGGCACAAAAGGCGGGAAGTGGCCGTAATAGCCGACACGTGAAAGGGGACCTCCAGCGGAGGTCTGTCTAGCATAGAGATACATTTAGGATTGTTCTGACCATAGAGTCTTACCAACAAATACCGTCTTATTTAGAAACTTTGCCCTGTGGCTTCCGGCCTAGAAAAAGATCACTATATGTATCCCTGACGACCTTCGTGGCGTAATGGTTAACACGCTAGACCGCTAATCCGGAGGTTCTGGGTTTGATTCCCAGGCAGGGCAAGTTGGAAAACGGCCTTTTTCAAATTTTCCTGGGTCTGGGTGTTTATCTATATATGTATTCATCATAAAATATAGTGTCGTTGAGTTAGTATCCCATAACACAAGTTTAAAAACTTACTTTAGGGCTGTGGATATCGTAAAAGGCGACTAAAGAAATAACTAACAATTAGTCTTAGATTAATCATTGGTATAGAAGGGGGTTAACATTGGGCGGCGGCCAGTTGTAAAACTTTTTGCATAAATGCAGCCAGCCCTAGGCAGCGACGTAGATAAATGGGTTTACCTAGCTAGATTCGGTACCCAAATAGCGTTTCTTAAGTAAAATATTAAAAAAAACTTAATTTGTTTGTGATATTTTTAAATTTAGTGTTAATTTTAAAATCCTAATGATATTTTTCTTTTGCTTTCAGGTACTAAATTATTACTTTGAAATGAAACATGAACGCGGAAATTTGGTTTGTAGCAAATACAAAAAATCTTCTTGATAGTCTCTGCCCAACAGTGGGACAACACCAAGCTCAAAATACTTACTTTTTCCCACTACTGGGCAATCTAGGTTTATCATATATTTACCGATTATATCGATTAATCGGAAAACTTATCAAGCAAAAAGTTATGATGTTTTTATCAATTTTCCATCTTCCTGTAATAAGAGGTCCTACCTTAACGGGTTGACAAGCTATTACTATTTATATTTGCACCATTCCGACCAAACTTGGACTTTGTGCTGTAGGTGATAGATTTTAAGATTGTTTGTCACGTAGCTCTCATTAGGGGTATTGCCCATTGCACCATGCATAAATGAATAAAATGCTGCGGCACAAGATACAAAACCTACAGATAGGTAAGCTTATGTATTTTTTGATAGCTATAAGTTAGTTCTTTATATTATCTGAGGTGTTTTACAAAAGCACATCGAAGTTGTTCACATTCGAATACTAAAAGATTTTGCAGGGCTGTCCAAAAGTTTGTTGTTGTCAGCAGAGGCCTATCCGCAAGCGACTGTCGATCACTCTGAATGTAAATTTCTCAGAAAGGTAACTTTAGGATTGGGGTTAAAAATAATTTTAAAAAGTAGAGAACGAATATGGGTGTTTCTACGAAGTATTATAGGGAGTCAATTAAGTTTTTGACAAGGTATCCAATTGACCATTAATGGGGCTAATGATGAAGATGATAACACTTGTTATAAAATGTATAAGAATATATTTACAACGTCACGCTTTTGGTTTAATTTAATATCTCAATATCTGTGTCAGTTTCAAGTTGTTTGGAATCTGACAACGACTGCTACTTATAGCAAATCTAAATCAACAGCATTCAGTATTATCCAGAATTTCTTTAGTATTCTCCTCATAAGACCACAGACTCGGCCTATTTTGGTCCTAGAACAGGTCCTCTTGTGGTTCTAGAACAGAATCCTTGACCGCATATCCAGTTAAGCTTCATATTAATAAGGGAAGTCCATATACAGGGTCTAAAAAATATACAGAAACTATTTTAAGGCTAGATTCAGTCCATGATACTCAACAAATTTCCCCAAGGAACATATAACGAAATATGAAAAATATTTTTTGGCCTCCCATACAAGTTGACCGATCAGCTGATCCGAGTTTGTGTTAAAATCCAAAAATAATTTTTCATATTTCGACATATGTTCCTTGGGAAAAGTTGTTCAATATTACGGACTGAATTTACCTTTAAAATAGTTTCAGTATATTTTGTTAGACGTGGTATAGTGGTTAACTCGCCAGTCCGCCACTTCAGAGATTCTTGGTTCGATGAAGGATCGAACGCCTGGGCAAGTTGGATGGACTTTTTCAAAATGTCCTGATTCTTGGGTGTTTAGTTATACAGGGTCTAACAAAATATACTGAAACTATTTTAAGTGTGGATTCAGTCCATGATTCTGAACAACTTTCCCCAAGGAACATATACCGAAATATAAAAAATGTTTTTTGATCTCCCAAAAATTATTTTTCATATTTCGACATATGTTCCTTAGGGAAAGTTGTTCATTATCATGGACTGAATCTACCCTTAAAATAGTTTCAGTATATTTTGTTTGACGTTATATATGTATTTATTATTAAATATAGTTTCGTTGAGTTAGTATCCCAAAATAAAAGTAAAATCTTAGTTTGGGGCTATCTCAATCAGTCGTGATTTGTCTTCTTATATTTACTTATAGAAAAAAGCTTAAGGTTTATAAAGTTTTATTTCTCTACCCTTAGTGTTTTGTGGCAGTGGTTACGAATGGTTACGATAGCCTTGTCTAAGTCTAGCGACTGTTTTTAACAGCTTTCCTTCCGCGCTCGCCTTTTACGAACAGATGTCTATGTCTTTAAACGTTTGTATTGCTATTTGATTACCTTTAAGAAGTTGTTAGGTGATTGAATTTATATTCATTTTTCGTTCATTTGAATCAGTTATGAGATGAAGGAAGTATTAGGGCCGTATTTTTATACAAACGTAGTCCCCTGATACCTTGCTGGATAGTGTCAGCCTACTAGAACAATGATAGAAAAATCTATGCATACGAGTATATTGGCAAGTCCCTGTTTCCTTTTTAGGGTTCCATACCCGAAGGGTGCAAACTACTAACCCTATTACTGAGACTCCGCTGTCTGCCCGTCTGTCCGTCTGTCACATGGCTTTATCTCTTGAACCGTAATAGCTAGACACTTAAAATTTTCACTGATTATGTATTACTGTGGCCGCTATAACAACAAATATTAAAATTTTAAAAAAGTTGAAAATTAGATAGATAGATAAAATCTTTATTATTAATTTAGAGGGGGTCGTCATACAAAAAATATGTTTTTTCAGAGTTTTTTATCCTGACCTAGATAACCCTTCAATGTATTTTATGAACTACTGTTTACAGTTTAAAGTGAGAACGTTAAGCTTTATTACACACATTTGCGAAAAACGGCCACTTTTGGCAAATGTGCGCAGTAAAGCTTAACGTTCTCATTATAAACTGTAAACAGTAGTTCACAAAATAGTTTAAAGGGTTATCTAGCACTTGGTAGTAGCAAAATTTTTAATTAGGTCTCCGTTTTCTTTAAAATGATTTATTTTAAATGGGGGCAGCACTAGACCCCGGAAAATTCAGGTACGGCCTTAATGGACTGTATCTGTTTTTACTTCTTGTACTAATTACTTAGATAAACCATTTTTTATAACTGTTGTGGTTTTTATAACTGTTGAGGTTGTGGGTTCAAATCCCACTGGGAAGCATACTTTGGGGAAAAAAAATTCCGTCTGGTTAGGATATTGCAGGCTTGAATCACCTGATTATCCGAAAAGAAAGATGATTCCGTGCTTCCGAAGGCACGTAAAGCTGTTGGTCCCGAACTCCATCTAGCGTTTGTACCTATCCTAGGATTGATTCTGGTCTACCCTTTGGGTTGCGGAGGTCAGACGGCAGTCGCTCTGTGTAAAAACCAGTAACCTCGTCAAATCACCTAGGTAAGGTAGCGGACCTCGGGCTCTGAAGCGTAACCGCTGACGATGCAACCCTTGGATGATGATGGTGATAGCCCTACGTTTCACTCACACGTGGACGCGTGTGTACCAACGTTATGACTATGGCTATTTGACAATTTTGTTTAAAATGTATCAAATAAAGCTTTACAGCTTTGCTCTATCCAGTGAGAATGTGACATTTAGTCGCTTCGCGTAATTTTAGCGGCGTGTGAACCTTCGGTCCTACTACGGTAACACTATAATTAACTCACTCAATTGTCACTTTCAAGTCACTAATTGCTACTTTGAGTTGTCGCAAAGTTTATCTTGTATCGTGACAACAGAAATGTTAAGACATCGTCATTCTATAGGCCATAAATTTAATACCGATTAATAATTCTCGCAGCTAAAACTATACTAATACCTTGAATAAATTGTTAAGTGAAATAAGAGTCATAAATAAATTTTAAGAAGCGTCAATTTTGTACAAAATCATTAGATATTATAAGTACCTACTTACCTAGATCCTTTTTTTAGATAAACTAAAAAAATATTACTTTATCAGAACCCTGCGTTTCCACACGCAATGAATTATGAATTCAGCATGAAATTAGCATAACCTTACACATACATTATCACGTCAGTAGTATAATATTGGGAAGTCTAAATCACTCCTGTTCTTCAGACTCACACTTCAATGTGTTCGTCTTCATCACATTCGTGACTTAGACTTCCCAATATCATACATTTAACCATTTCGATACAGTTGCTTGTTTCCACAGTTCGTATTTCAGTCTTACACTTCAGACAGGACAGGGCTTCTATATTTACATCCATTTGGGCTTCCAGTCGCATTTTATGTCGATGAGCATTTCTGGAAACGAATCTTCCACTTCAGTCAGGTCTACTTCTTTTCCATCTATTCGGGTAACTTCCAATCGAATTTTAGACCATAATGTAGTGTATTTTTGCGAAGGTATTAGAATAGCATCATATTGCTCATAATTTATAATTTTAACTATGTGAAGACCAAGTAGTTTCTCAGAAGTAATTATTATATCAACGTAGTCTCCAATATTCAAAGATGTGTCAACTGATCTGGTGATAATCATTTTCACATTGCGAATGCCACATATTTTTCTCTTATACATGATAACTATATCCACGTGATCTCCAATATTTAATGACATGTCAACTGTTTCGATGAACAGGTAAATATTTTGAAATAGCTTATACCCTGTTTACAGAACTACTTTACAATAACTGATCAAAATTGAAATTGAATCACTTACTTATATCATGTCACTCAGGTATAAGAGCTTCCAACATTAAGCATTCACAGAGTCAGTTCGTTTTAAATATATATATAAATCGTTGCTTTACAAATTAAAAACATTCAACCAAAAACAGCCTTAGCGGTTAAAAGGATGAAATTCGTTAAACAATCTCAAACTTTACAATTGAGTCGAATATGTCCAGATGAAAAAGTAGATGTTTTTCGACATTGTGACCTTCTACCTAATACTATTCGATGTATTATTTGCGGTCCCTCGAATTGTGGTAAAACTAATGTAGTCATAGGTCTTCTATTACATGAAAATGGTTTACGTTTCAAAAACGTTTATCTTTATTCAAAAACATTGTATCAACCAAAATATGTGTTTTTAGAAAATGTTCTTAATTTAGTGCCAGATGTAACGTTTGCAAAATATAAAGATAATGAACTTATTTTAAGTCCTCACGATGCAAAACCACACTCCATAATAATATTCGATGACGTCGCATGTGAAAACCAGTCCAATATGAGGGATTATTTCGCAATGGGTAGACATAAATTTATTGACTGTTTTTATTTGAATCAAACGTACAGCAAGATACCTAAACAGCTAGTAAGAGACAATGCAAATCTTTTAATATTATTCAAACAAGATGATGTGAACCTCCATCATGTTTATGATGAACACGTTAATACCGACATGTCGTGGTCAGAATTTCGAGAAATGTGTTCAAAAGTATGGAGCGAACCCTATAACTATTTGGTAATCAATAAAGATTGTTTAAAGAACAAAGGCTGTTACAGGAAGAATTTTGATACTTTTATTTTGTTTGACGAGGATAAAAATACGAGCATATAAGAAGATTTATTCGATATTCATCTTCAGTCAAACTATTACCGTATTAAGCAAATAACGTATATTCATCAAGTTTAATATGGAAAAAGAGTTAAAGACTCAGATAGTTAAAATAGCAAAATCTGTTAAAAAGAAAATCAAAGATATGAAAACTATGGAATCCTACAGTGAAAATGTTTTAAATACAGTTTTTAGACCTGTTACTGACCCAATTCATCAATTGATTACGGATCGAAGCAGTAAAATTAAATCAATAGAAGAAAAGGATGACCTCATAAAAAAATATTGTGCAAAAGAGCAAATTCAATCACCTAAATCGTATTTCAACAAAACTCTTAAGCACAATATTTCCCCACAAAATTATGCTGAAGATGATTCTGATGAAGATAATAGTTTAGAAAAATCAGGCGACTCTACTAATACGAATATTAATACCAGTGATTCATCGTTTAAAACTATTGAGTCAATACCTAGCCCTAGTCATAATACTTCGTCCTGGTCACTTTCCTCCGAAATATTTAATGATGTACCTTTTGGTGTTAGACAAGAACGAGGTAAATTAATGTTGGGTTCAGCACGTGTGCATATAAATGATCAAAATATTATATCTGTAGCTGGACATGATTATCAATTAACGTCAGGGTTGCAGGAGTTATTGTTAAAAAAAATACCTAATTTAGAACTGGTGACTGAAAATGATTGTCAAGAATATAAAACCATGTTAATAGCTACTAATGCTCACCGGCGAGACTTTGATCCTAGTAAACCAATTAAATCTAATAAAGGACGGAAGTATTTGAACATCATTAAACCACTTTTTAGACTGCGAAAGCCTTCGTCATCGTCTGTCAGTAATACTGATGATAATATAGCAGGAGAAGGTTTGATACTTAAAAAGAAATTTAAGAAAAATACTGATTACATTTACTGGGATGATCCTAACGAACTAGTAGAAAGGCTGAAATTATTAATTGCGTCTAAAGATGCAGGCAACACTGGTCTTGATAATGAAATAATTTCAATCATAGAAGAACTACGTGAAAATGGTAGTATAAATTAATAAGTGCATATCTTATTTACTTCATTAATTATTTCACTGCGGCTGACTTCAATCCAAAATGAATGTTGATAAATTCGGGCACCATGTTCATAAAAGACTACGTTTGACAGAAATACTACATTGTCCCAGTAATCACCTAGTTAGATCGGAAACCGGAGATTTTGATTTACAATCATCTCGATTGAAAGGAGTTCAAGAACCTGTTGCACATGATGATGCGGTGAACAAAAAATATGTTGATAAAAAGATCCTTGATGAAATAACCGCTCTTAGAAAGTTAATAAAAGATGATGTGATAAATAACCTTATTCAGTTCGAAAAAAAATTTTATACTAAAGACTACATCGATAAAATTACTAAACTACAAAATGGTAAAACAGCAAGTGGTAAATGAAATTCATAGATCAGCACGCAGAAATTTTGATCGTCGTAATGTGATCTTGAAAGGAATAGACGACTTATGGCAAGCGGACCTGATTGATATTCAATCATTAAAAAAGTACAATAATAGATACGGTTACATTTTAACTGTCATTGATGGTTTCTCAAAATATGCCTGGATGATTCCTTTGAAAACTAAATCAAAAAAGGAGGTGCTTAATGCATTTACTCAAATTATAAGGGAAAGTGGACGTTTCCCTAAAAACCTACAAACTGACAGAGGCACTGAGTTTTATAACGATGTATTTAATAGACAAATGCAGTTTATGAAGATTAACCACTATTCATCGTATTCAACAAAAAAAGCTTCAATTGTAGAAAGGTTAATCAAAACATTGAAGATTAAGTTATATAAATGTTTCAGTTATAATGGTAACTATAAATGGATAGGAAAAACTTTAAATGACGTTTTGTTTTCATATAACAATCAAAAACATAGCGTTACAAAGTTTAAACCAGTAGATGTAAATACAAAAAATGAAAACCTAGTAAAAGATAACATTAAGGAATTCCAAAGGAAACGGTGTAAATTTATCAAAAATAAATTTAAAATAGGTGACCACGTTAGAATAAGTAAATATAAGAGTAATTTTGCAAAAGGTTATACACCTAATTGGTCTACGGAAATTTTTACTATTAAAACGGTTAATAATACTAAACCTGTTACATATTTAATACAAGATCAACGAAAACAAAATATATTGGGTTCATTCTATCGAGAAGAGTTACAAAAAACTAAGTATCCGAATATATACTTAATTGAAAAAATTATAAGGAAAAAAGGCAATAAATTGTTTGTCAAATGGTTAGGACTTCCTGACGAAGAAAACAGTTGGGTAGATAGAAAGTCTATCGTATCATAGCACATATAAGTTCAAGCATCGTATATTTTGTTCATTATATTATAAGAAATGAATGGAGGTGGACTTGTTAATAATTTGATAAACAATACCCCGTTTGAGCTTCACTTGCCAGGTTACAACTATTGCGGACCAGGCACCAGGTTGCAAGAAAGGTTATTGAGAGGTGATAAAGGTGTCAACAAATTAGACGAAGCTTGTAAATACCACGATATTGCATACAACAACCCAAGTCTCTCCGTTCGTCATAAAGCAGATTTACAACTGATGAAAATGGCTAAGAAGCGATTGCATTCTAAAGACGCTGGCAAAGGAGAAAAGTTAGCATCTTGGATAGTTAACAAAGTTATGAAAGCAAAATTAAAAACAGGTGCCGGGATAAAACAATTTAAAACCATTGTATCAAAAATACGTTCACAAATAAAAAAACTGAAATCAAAGGATAATAAAACTGCTATTAAGTATGCTTATGAGGCAGCAAAAAAATTGTTTCCTAAGACATGCCACGTTCGTTTACCGAGAATAATACCAATTCCTAAAACAGGAGGGATTTTACCTTTGATACCAATTTTTGCGGGTTTATCGGCACTAGGCGCTTTAGCAGGAGGTGCTGCTGGTATAGCTAAAACTATAAATGATTGTAAAACTGCTCAACAGAATTTACATGAATCTGAACGTCATAACAAAGCTATGGAGGCTATTGCAATAGGAAAAGGATTTTATCTTAAACCATATAAAAAAGGAAGTGGGTTGTTTTTGAAATCTACAAAAAACTAATAAGCAGGCTACCCAAACGTGCTCTTACAAATATCGATATTATTAAATACACTAAAAATATTCCATATTTTCGAGGTGTATATATGAGGGATAGATTGCCACGTAAACCACAACCCATAGAGTGTGGTATATTAAACTTAGACAGTTATAAGAATAACGGAACACACTGGGTAGCCTTTGCTAAAATAAATAATTATTGTGAATATTTCGATAGTTTTGGTAACTTAAGACCGCCCAAAGAATTGGTAAAATATTTAAATGTTAGTGATATACATTATAATTATACTAGATTTCAAAACTTTGATACTGTAAATTGTGGTCATTTATGTATAAAATTTTTGCAAGACTTTTGGTGTAACAATATTATATAATAGTTATTACGTTTGAATAAAACATCATTCTAAAAATGTCTTTCACTCTGTCCATAACTGGAAACAGCTCACTACTAACATCGAACTATTCCCCTCCACTGGAACTTGATGGTCAATATGAGTGCTCTCTTTTACACTTCTCTGCATTTAATTCTATACCAAATATTACAAATAATAATAATAAATTTTATTATGGCGTTGACGAAGTTGTTGAAATTCCTGAGGGAGCATATGAACTCCTAGACATCTGTGAGTTCTTACAATCAAAAGTAAACAATTGTGTTTTAAAGTTATTGTGCAACAATAACACCTTGAGGCTTTCGATATTCTGCTCTAAAGAAATTCATTTTGAAAAACCAAATTCTATTGGACCTCTACTAGGATATGGAAAAACTTTCATGATGAGGGATAAATGGTACAAATCCCCACTACCAGTGAACATTCTTCCTACAACCGTGGTGCGGGTTGAATGTGATATTACCGGAGGTTCCTACATTAATGGAAAATCAAGTCATATAATTCACGAATTCGCATTGAATGTTCCTCCTGGCTACAGAATAATAGAAGTTCCAAAAAATACCATATATTTTCCGGTGAACAGAAGCACGGTGAATAGTATAAATATAAGAATATTGGACATAAAAAACAATTTAATAAATTTTCGCGGAGAGGAAGTACAATTGTACTTACATTTGAAGAAAATATGATTGACTACAATAAATACACAACTACATCTTTTCGAAAGATTAGTACTCATCAAGCAATCAAGAAGACCACACATACTCGTGGTAAAAAAAAGAAATTAACCTCTACTAATATACATTTTCTCAAATCGATCGGATTACTATAATGAGTATTTTAAATATAACTAACCCACCCGCTTATGATAACTCCATAGACGGTATAGAAATTCATTCTTACAAGCCCTATACCACTACTTTCAATATAAATGATGAAATTCGGATACCTATAAACCAACAAGATTTATATGTGCTTCCATGTTCAAGTACCTTGTATGTTGAAGCTGTGGTAAATGTTATCAATGTTGAGAAGAAAGAAACAGTTAAAACCGTACATTTTACCAACAACCCCCTTCTATTCCTTTTTCAAGATATAAGATATGAATTGAACGGTATTGAAATAGACAAAGTGAAGAATGCTGGTATAACTACTACTATGAAAGCACTGGTGTCTATGAACGCAGACGAGGCGAAGGTATCCAAAGTGTGGGGTTGGGATATACAAGGTACAAAAAATGAAATTGCAGGTCATTTTGCTGCGTCAATACCTCTCAGCAATATATTAGGTTTTGCAGAAGATTATAAAAAAATTATTGTCAATTGCAAACACGAACTTGTGTTGCTACGAAGTAATACTAACCTTAATGCTTTAAAGCTAAACACTGGCGAAAGAGTTGAAAGTATTGACATAAAAAAGATTGTATGGCGAGTTCCTCACGTTAAAGTATCAGATAGAGAAAGAATTAATTTACTTAAAATACTTGAAAAAGATAGACCCATTCAATTAGTGTATAGAAACTGGGACCTTTATGAGTACCCTTTGTTACCAAAGACTACAAAACACACTTGGTCAATTAAAACTTCGTCACAAATTGAAAAACCGAGATATGTCATTTTAGGTTTACAAACAAACAGAAAGAACAACGTTATGAACGATATGTCTCAGTTCGATCACTGCAATGTTCGAGATGTTAAAGTTTTTTTAAACTCTACATATTACCCGTACGAAAGTTACAACACCAACTTTTCATATCATAACTATGCTTTAATATACGAGCAATATGTAAATTTTCAGCAGTCTTATTACAACCGCCCATGCAACGCATTGTTGACTGCACAAGAGTTTAAAAATTTTGCACCATTATTCGTGATAGACTGTTCTAGACAAAACGATAATATTAAATCAGGACCGGTGATCAACATTCGCCTCGAACTAGAGTGTGACAAAGTGATACCAGATCAGACATCAGCATATTGTCTAATTTTGAATGACTGCATAGTCGAATACAGACCTCTGAGTAACATTGTTCGTAAAATATCATGAACTCGATTATTTTCGTTGATGTGCAAGGATTTAAGGATCGCAGTAATAAATTTATAATCAAAGAGTTTGCATTATCTACTAAGGATTTCACTCAAGTTTTTCTAATTAAACCTCCATATGCATATACTACATTATCTCCGGAAGAAAAGAAGACTGTTCGATACCTCGAGCGACAGAGAGGAATCACTTGGAGTGAAGGTCACATTGACTATAGAGAATTTAAGAGAATTATTGTACCAATCATGCAAAATAAAATTATTATAATGAAAGGTCTTGAAAAACAGAAATGGATTAGAGAATTATGTGATGGAAGTAATTTGATTGACATAGAAAATCGAGGGAGTCCTACATTTTCGACCTTATATGAAAACTACTGTAAAAATGAATGTAGCTTTAATTGTTTAAGTCATAAGAACTTTTGTGCGCTAAAAAATGTTATTTGTATAAAGAAATGGTATTTAGACAATATTTCGTAGTGTAAATAAATATTATAAGATGGAAACAATATATTTTCTTTTATTTATTCATATCCTTGGTTAGTTTAAACCTATTATAGCATATTCGGTTATAAAAAAAAAAATAAAAAAAATCTTAGGTATTCTATTTATTATTTATCTCTTAAAAATAATTAACATACTTATAAGGTTTACTTACACGCTAAACAGAAAAAATATACAATCATTAAAAAATACACTTAAAAATTATCAGCACATAGTTTTTTCGATATTGTCCTAACAAGTGACTCCGTGAGGTCTAACACTTCATCACACTGATCTTGTACCACATACTGCGCGCTGACAACATCGTTGATACCCGAGCTTGACGCACTAGCTGGTTCACGAGCCAAGTCCACTATCTTTATTTGAATTAATTTTAACCCCTTTTGCTGCTTGCTGATGATGAAGGACTTCGACGAGAGTTTAGTCCTTTTTCTAGACACATCTTGCTTTCTCCTCTCTTGTCTTTCGCGCTCTTGTGCAAATAGCTCTATTTCTTGTGTTAAGTTTTCATAAGGATCTTGTGCGTACTGTGAAAACATAACATTTGTGTTGTCTTCCATTTTCTGCAACAAAGAAATAATTAAATTTAGTATAAATAGTTTATATCAATAATTAATAAATTGATTACAGTGTACATTTACAAAACTATATATACTCACTTGGTGATTATGAAGTAATTAGTGCAGCTAACTATTGTCCAGCTCCCAATATCGTTACTTGCGAAGTGATATTATTCGTGCTCAAATTAGGTGTTTAAATATTATTTTCAACACAGTCAGCAATTCATAGGTCTTTCAACCTAAAATTTGTCCGTACATGTTTTTAAGTTGACCTGAATTGAGCACGTTTGTACTTAGACTTTCCTTCACGTGTAACAACTTTTTAATTCTCCAAACTAAACAGATTTAATTTATTTAACTGTGTAAGTTTTTAGTTATCAAATTTATTTTTCTACCGACTATTATCTTATTATTACAGCACATAAGCAAATAAGTAAGGCTGCGTCGTCGCATGGCTTTACAATAAAAGCGTATAAATCATAAAGAATAGATGGTATTTTTAAGGACAGCTTCAATTTTCTTTTCGTCCTGAAAACGAATACTTAAGGCCGTACTTGAATTTTCCGGGTCCAGTGCTGCCCCCATTTTAAATAAATCATTTCAAAGAAAACGGAGACATCATTTAAAATTTTGCAACTACCAAGTCCTAGATAACCCTTCAAAGTATTTTATGAACTACTGTTTACAGTTTAAAGTGAGAACGTTAAGCTTTACTACGCACATTTGCGAAAAACGGCCACTTTTAGCAAATGTGCGTAGTAAAGCTTAACGTTCTCACTTTAAACTGTAAACAGTAGTTCATAAAATACTTTGAAGGGTTATCTAGGCCTTGGTAGTTGCAAAATTTTAAATGATGTCTCCGTTTTCTTTGAAATGATTTATTTAAAATGGAGGCAGCACTGGTCCCCGGAAAATTTAGGTACGGCCTTAAGCTATAACCTTAAAAATGCAAAAGAATAGTTTATGATTACTAAAAGTGTGTAGATAACAGGTAGATAATTATGTCCTAAATCCTATGTGAACTCAAATAAATAACATAAAAATGCAAAAATAGTAGTAGCTTTTTCTGTAAATTATGGTAAGGCCAATGTCTTACTATAAATTAATAAATATCTCGGCTGTTATCTAGATAAAAGTCGCCTAATAAAATTGGCATGTTGAATACAAACATGTTGGTCACTAACAAAAAAAGCTTAACATCAAAAACATAAAACATAAAAATAGCCTCTGTCATATGACTCGATCCAAAGTCCTATCATGCAATAAGTTATTTATTCTTTTGTATTAACTAGTCCACCACAAAATGTTATGAGAAGGCTGTGAATAAAGCAACTTCCTACTTATAATGAAAACATTAACTTGATCTCTCACACAAAGTAAATTCAGGTGACAGTTTCCGTCGATCGGTTATTATCAGATCAGCTCAGTGACCGGTTATCTCTGTCTCTTTTTTATCCTTGTTATTAAGCTGACATAGAAAAATGAGAACATTTTTCATATTAATCTGAGGCGTTAAAGATTACATTTCTATTAATGGAATATATGTTCTATTTAAATATGTGTGAGTGAATTGTGTGGCAGACGAGTGGAAGCGATTATAATCTTTAAGCTATAAATGGACTTTGCAACCGACTGTACCTCAATTTTTTACTTTTTCTTATTTTTAGTATTTTTTGTAATAACGGTTACAGTAATACAAAATCGGTGAAAATTCCAAGTATATAGTTAATGTCATGATAAAGTTTAAGTTTTAGTTAAGTTTAAGTTTACGATGAAAAAAAAAAAAACATGATTTTTGTATGACAGTACCTATCTTTTAATTTTAATATATATAAATAGTTAGAGTTACAGGTTTGGAGTCTTCAGACTCTTCTTCATCAGAGTCCATATCCGATGATTCTGATCTGAAAACGAGATAAGAAAAATTAGAGCTACGAATAATTTCTTATTTAAAGATAGTTCGTTAAGGATTAAATAAATAAATATATACGGACAAATGTCATAACATACATATATAATAACATATGTAGATAAACTCCTAAGAACTCAGTCAATCTAAAAAAGAACATATTCCATCCTAACCTAACCGGGGATCGAACCCAGGACTTCCGGTGTGACAGTCTAGCATGATGACTACTAAACCACAGACACCTCCAGAGGTCGTCAATTAGAGTGTAAGTAAGGTTAGGTCTGTGTGACTCTTCGTTTAGGTATAATATACCTACATCATTACTATGCGCACGGCGACCACTCCAAGTGGTAAATTTATTTATGCAAATCGTTTGTCTAGAGTAATAAGAATGAAATGGACTTGCAATGGTTTCTAGGTATCTAAACGAAAAGGTGCTGAGTTCTGACATAAGCTAAATTAAACTTTATTGCTAACCACAGTGAGAAGATATTTCTTTAAATTTCTTTGCTGAGTGAGAATTTTGTACGTGAGTACTTGTACTTTTTTTGTGGTATGGTTAGTTCAATTATAACATAAAAAATAGGTAACAATTTCGTATTACGAGAAAATAAATGCAGTAACTATTTACATTTATGTTAATACATACTTCTCTTCGTCTGACTCTTCAGAGTCCGATATCAGTATCGGTCCCGGTTCCGATGATTTAGATCTGAAAACGAGATAAGAAAAATTTGAACTATGAATGATTTCTTTTATTTAAAGATAGTTCGTTAAGTTTTAATTTAATTTAAATAAATAAATATATACGGTTAATTGTCACAGATTGAGATAAACCTAAAGTAAGAGCGAGACTTGATTTGTGAGGTACTATGTCAATAATACTACGCATACAGATACACTATCACGTCTTTATCCCTAACGGGGTAGACAGAGCCAAGGGCGGTAAAGCCCAGGCCACTTTTAGCGTAATGGTGGGCATGAAGGTGGAAAAGGGAAATCATAATAGTGATGGGTTGCTAACCGCATCGCCTATTCATATGATTCAAATTCTCGCCCATTCCCTCGATCGGCTTTTACGATCTGCACGGGAAGAGAAGCATCTGCTACATTCTATGTTTTTTCTTTTCTCCCAGACCAGCAAAGAAGATTAATACTACGCATATTATTACATATCTAGATAAACTTTCAAGACCTCAGTCAATCCGAAAAGAAGATCATTACCCTTAAACCCTTCATCCGATCTTCATTAAAATTAGTAGAAAAATAATTAAAAAGTTATATGAGCAAGCAAATGTATTAATTAATATTTAAGCTGCAGTTGTCTGTTGAGGAATTCGGTCTCCAGCTCCAAGATCTTTTCTCTGATCTTAAGAAATAACATAGCACTTGCCTTGCAATGCATTCATTAAAACGAAACATATATTTTCAATCGGTTCATATTTGACGGAGTTATGAGGTAACATACATAAAAAAATATTAATATTTGAGCTGCAGTTGTCTATTGAGGAATTTTGGTCTCCAGCTCCAAGATCTTTTTGCTGAGTTCTGGCATAAGCTAAATTAAACTTTATTGCTAACCACAGTGAGAAGATATTTCTTTAAATTTCTTTGCTGAGTGAGACTTTTGTACGTGAGTACTTGTACTTTTTTTGTGGTATGGTTAGTTCAATTATAACATAAAAAATAGGTAACAATTTCGTATTATGAGAAAATAAATGCAGTAACTATTTACATTTATGTTAATACATACTTCTCTTCGTCTGACTCTTCAGAGTCCGATATCAGTATCGACTCCGGTTCCGATGATTTAGATCTGAAAACGAGATAAGAAAAATTTGAACTATGAATGATTTCTTTTATTTAAAGATAGTTCGTCAAGTTTTAATTAAATTTAAATAAATAAATATATACGGTTAACTGTCACAGATTGAGATATCCCCAAAGTAAGAGCGAGACTTGAGTTATGAGGTACTATGTCAATAATACTATGCATATTATTACATATCTAGATAAACTTTCAAGACCTCAGTCAATCCGAAAAGAAGATCATTATCCTTAAACCCTTCATCCGATCTTCATTCAAATTATAAGAAAATAATTAAAAAAAAAGTTATATGAGCATGCAAATGTATTAATTAATATTTAAGCTGCAGTTGTCTGTTGAGAAATTCGGTCTCCAGCTTCAAGATATTTTCTCTGATCTTAAAAAAATACATGGGACTTGCCTTGCAATGCATTCTTTAAAACGAAACATATATTTTTTAAATCGGTTTATATTTGACGGAGTTATGAGGTAACGATGGGGTAGACTAATCTAATTCGTTGACGTTGTCTTATTTATTCACAAAGTTTGAAGGTTAGAATTCACAAATCATCATACAAAATCACATTCAAACTTAGATTAGCTAAGAAAGAGGTACGTACCTTATTCCTAAAGGACCTATCTCTTCTCCCGTCTCTTCTCCCGTCTCAAAACCCACATTTCTTTTTTTTGTCATATAATTATAATTTGAATCATCACTTTCATAGCCCGACCTGTAATTAAACACACAAAAACTTCATTTTAAGAATAGTAGAAGCATTGTTTTATTCGACTGCCTTATGGCAGATGATCTGGTTAACGAAAAGAAAATTCATACTCATGAGTATGAATTTTCTTTTCGTATAAATAAATCCACTGTTACATTACTTCATAATTATTAAATAAATAAATATAGTAGGTATGGGCGTGTGATAAAGATAATACTTACATTTTTCAAGAAGATGGCAGAAGCACAAACAGGACAATGATTGTGGTGGTATGAGTATAACTATAACACCTTAGAAGTAGCCGGATAAAATATGTCGTGCTAGCAAATCATTACAATTTATTTAAATTGAATCTTAAGTCCATGCATTTCGGTTGATTACACCATAATTTACAAAAAGGTATAAAATATTCAAAGTTAGCAAAACCATATTACAACCATTTCCTGAAAGTTTAGTAGCAGTAGAATCATATGTCAAAGACTACCGTGTAATCGTTATTGCGGGAATGAAATTTCAAAGCTATCCGACAATTAACATGTATTCCGCAAACAAATATTATTAGGTATGTCATAAGTATATAATAAGAGCTCCTCTACACGATGTATATAAATTAGTATAGTTAAAAATAATCCTTGAGTTATTTGTTGGATTCGAAAGAGTTTTTTTTTTTTTTTCTTGCTTGGTTTAACCTGAGTTATGTCTTAGTATAATGATTTTTTTGATGAACACACACGTAGCATGTACAATACCTACGTGATCCGATGTAACGTTTCATTATAAATACGGTATGCTTTGATACAAACGCTTGTATCAAAAAAGGTTTGCGAACGGCTATGATGATTACGTACCTTATTACAGCAACCGTATGCTTGTTTGCTATTCATATGAATCCATTATAACGTGTGAATGGGCATTTAGCTTATACGTGACGTTGTTTGTTCGTTGATTCGCATCATGACGTGACTATGACGTTCACATATACAATTTTATTTTATGCATTTGGTGCAAGGGAATACATGACTTATGTTTATTATGTTTCACAACAGATATCGAGTTTGCAATTGCGTTCATAAAGTAGTTTTTCTGCATCGCGATATTAAAGTTTTTGTGTTTCGTGAACATATATACAAAATTTTCGACGATAGTAAATGGGACTCTTAGTAACGATGCTTTGTATCTGTGGTGTTACGACACATTGGGGCACAGTTTACATTGCTGAGCGAACAGAGCGGGTGAATGTTGCTAACGGTTGGACCTGCCCCCAATCAGGACCTTCCATTGCGACCTCTTCCCTTCCCAAAATATGACTCGCCCTTTACCAACAAAACGGGAAGCGCGCTTAAGAGCCTCTCCTTCGAAACCGAAGTCCTATATTCAACCTCGAGGAGGGCTCGAAAAGCGCGCGCCCGTTTTGCTCTTTTAAAGCATTCACAGTTCGATTGTTTTTAATTTTTTTTTTTTGTTTCGTGTACTATTTTAAATAAAATAAATCATCGAAAATAACTATAATTCTAAAATCTTCTCGAGAATTATTTAGTGTTCGGTACATTATGTTACACAAGAATTGATTTATTCTGATTTATGAGCTAATCCGATCACAGTTTTCATCAGTTATTTTTAGGACTGATGGAAACAAGCAACTGTATCGAAATGGTTAAATGTATGATATTGGGAAGTCTAAGTCACGAATGTGATGAAGACGAACACATTGAAGTGTGAGTCTGAAGAACAGGAGTGATTTAGACTTCCCAATATTATACTACTCACGTCCTCATCCCTAACGGGGTAGACAAAACCTAGGTTCTTGACACCCAAAGGCCACGTTTAGCGTAATAATGTGCGTTATAATTGAAAAAAGAAATAAAAATAGTGATGGCAAAGTATAGCATAACCTATAAACCTATTAACTTACGATTTTCTAGCCTTTACCCAATGATATATTATATAAACAAGAGGCAGATATGTTATAGGCGCGCGCACTGTGAAGACTCGAATACGTCCCAATTGGGACGTCTTGTAATTAGTCTGCGCCGAGCACCTCGTCGAGCGTACCGCACCGTAAGTTCCTGTGTCCTTACCAAAATATTTAAAAAATGCCATCGTGTGTGTTTCAAAAGTGTACCAATTGTGACTCTAAAGTAAACAAAGTACAAAGGATCTCTTACCACGTATGAGTATGCAAAAATACTTTGATTATTTAGTATATTTCAATTATTTTTCCAAACAATCTAATAACTGACGCCAAGGCGCCATGTTCACATGAAGAAAGAGAGATTCTAGTTTTGACGCGAGAGTGACAAGGATGCGTGCGCTGCGGACATAGATTAGTTAGTTACTCTATGCACAAGAAACATTTGACGAGGTATCATTAAAAATTATAGCTATCTCTTTTATTCGCATGCTATTTTGTATCTTTTGTTTTACTTATCAGTAAAACTTGTCGATGTGTGCAGTTTTGGATTGCTCGGAACAGATTTAAAACGCAAATTACTATGAACGTAACATATCTGTTATATAATATATCATTGCCTTTACCTCAATGACTAACACAACATTAGGCATGACACCTGCAAAGAACAATGATAAGAAAAGACGCACATTGTAATGATTTAATACAAATGAAACCGCAGGAGAAAAGTCATATGTACGTATGTACGTACAGTCATTCGCTAAAGTTCATATAAAATAGCTAATCATTTCACCTGTCAACGGTAGCATAGCGCCTAATGCATTTGTTTTATTTTTAACGATAGCGGAAGGGTTGTAGTTAAAAATCGATAAATAAAATAAATAAATAGACAGGGCAGGTTGACTGGGAGAGATCACTACATGGGATAAGTCCGCCTTTGTGTATTTGCTCTTTCGTATTACGAGTGTGTTGTCTTTTATACTTTTTTTTTGGTTCAATAAAGTTATTACAAACAAACAAATAGATAAGGATAAATCACATTGATTGAGCTAGCCCCAAAGTAAGTCTTTACTTGTGTTATGGGATACTAACTCAACATATTGGAGATGGATACATTGGAGATAAAACCCAGCACCTCCGGATTGGTGGAATGCCGTGTCACAAAGGTCGATAGCTTCTTCTTTTTCTTCCTTACTCTTTGATCCATCGCTCGCTTCATTGCTTGAGTGTCCAGTTCTCAGCGCCAACTATCATCACGGACACAACACACTACTCAAACGTGCGCCTCATCATCATTATCACTAATCATCATTTAAGCCACGTGAGATCTTCTCTTGACTCCATGATAGATTTTTCATCATTCATTCAACATCCAGTCTTTGTACCTAATACTTCCCGCAACTCACTCTTTCTTTCTCTTTTCTCCTAATCTGTATAGATATAAGAAGAATTCTTCAACGCGTGTTCTCCTGTTGTATAAAAATTTTCAATGTTGTAGAAAGGATATAGAAGGGTCTCCTACCCAACAATGGAACTAAATTAGCCTAAAATACTTGGTTACTTTTGCCAATTTTTGCTAAGAATTGTACACTACAGTGGTAAATAAGCTTTCACGTGAAATTGAGCTTTCGTTTTCAAGGTAAGTGTGGTCGTAAACTCCGTCTTGTAAATCAATAGGACCGCCTTCCACAAAAGCTGCCGCCAGTATCTTGCTTTGTGGTAGGCTGTTCTTGGTCGGAATCTAATATCCGACAACGAGGTACAGGTAGAAAGCCTTTGCTTGGCGTGTCGACGGGATAATGATGGAGCACCACTTAAATGTACTTGTCACCACAATAGATCAGACGCAAAATGTCCTTGGTAGGTAGAATAACGCCTGTTGCGTAGAATGTCTCTTTCATACTCAATCCTTATCAGAATTTTCTTTTCGCATAATGACACTTTTTCCAATTTTTTTTTTTTGGTTTAAATTTCAAGCTTCACGACTCTGGAATGCTTTGCCCGTTGACATCAAAGAAATTTCCACAAAATTTTCCTTCAAGAGAAGAGTACACTGTCATCTTCTACGAGTAAATTAGTCTCATTTTCTTATCTACATCATCATTCATTGCAGTTATGTGTGTATTTGTATTTATTTAATTATGTATATGTATATTTTATATATATGCGTATATATATCTTTATTATGAGTATATATGCATGTATGTGTATTATTTGGTATAAGTATGTAATTATTTAATTATTTTGCGCCGCAACGAATTATCTGTTTATCCCTATGGTTGACTGGGAGAGAACGCTTTTAGCGTTAAGTCCGCCAATTGTAAGACAATTTCATTGTTAAACAATAAAGTTTAAAAATAAATAAATAAATAAAGAACTTTATTCTCATAAGAAATTTACATTTCACCTTATCACCTTTCATTTCACCTTTTCATTTCCAAATTACTCTTGATTAATTTTTATTCGTATTGCCCGCCAACATTTTTTTCTATGTCTGATGAAAATGATTTTGCGGACTACATATAACTTTTTGAAAATTAAAAAAAAAAACAAATTGTGGGGCTCTAGTCTCTGAAGCTAAGTTTCACATCGGGTCGCTGAGCCAGCGGAGTATGTAAGTAACCCTCTTCAATTAACGTCTTGCGATTTATGCACTGCTGGGCAAAGGAGGCATCTTTTTTTTTTTTATGTGCATCTCCACTTAACTCCACCGACAAGAGCAAGCTCTTAAGTTAAAGAGAAGGACAAAGGCCTCCCCTTCCTTATTACACTGATCTCGATCTGAAGCAGCTTGTTGCTATTCCTTTTTAAAGTTATTGATGTGTTTACCTCTACATAGGCGTAGCGTAACAAGACATCTGGGCCCATCTTTCTGGCTGCATGCAGCACACATGACCTGAAAAAAGAATGATTCAGAAAAATAATAACCATCATAGGCATGATCGTAATTTCAGTTAATTACTAAACTCAAACAGTCAGGTTAAGCATATTTTATCCTAAATCACTTCATAATTTGTAACTGTATCTCGCAGATAAGAAAAACAAATGAAGTCCGTTACATAAACCTACACAGTACTTACTACTAGTGTTGTGATTGTGATGTGTAATACAGTTTGAGAAGGACTCATAACTTGAACTTCATAACATGAATCTTCAACATCATTATTAATGAGTGAATTACCTGTTGCTCAATTTTTAGGGTTCCGTACCCGAAGGGTGCAAACGGGACTCTATTACTGAGACTCCGCTGTCTGTCCGTCTGTCACAGGGCTCTATCTCTTGAACCGTAATAACTAGACACCTGAAATCTTCACCGATTATGTATTACTGTGGCCGCTATAACAACAAATACTAAAAATTAAAATAAAGTTGAAAATTAACGGGGGTCGTGATACAAAAAACGTGTTTTTTTCAGCGTTTTTTTCTGTCACAGGGCTCTATCTCTTGAACCGTAATAGCTAGACACCTGAAATTTTCACTGATTATGTATTACTATGACTACTATAACAACCAATACTAAAAATAAGATAAAGTTAATAATGAAAGGGGGTCGTCCGTCATACAAGAAACGTGTTTCTTCAACGTTTTAAAACATTGTACAGTGGTACGGAACCCTTCATGTATGAGTCCGACTTCCACTTGCCCGTTTATTTATATACAAACGTCTTTTTTTTAATTTCATTAATAACTCAGCTCTTACTCTTCCACTCTTACATGCTGATCTTGTAAAAAAGAAAAAGCTTAGAATGTACCAGCTGCTTCTCTTCTCGCACTGATCGTATCGTAAAAGCCGATCGAGGGATTGGGCGATAATACGAATCGTGTAAATATTCGATGGGGCTAGCAACCCATCACTATTTTCATTCTTTTCTACCTTCTCCCCCACCATCACGCTAAATGTGGCCTTTGGAACTTGTAGCCCTGGGCTCTGTCTACTTAGAGCCGCATAACCCAACATGCTCTGTCTGCCCTATTAGGGATAAAGACGTGATAGTGTATGTATGTATGTACAATAATTCAACTAGAAACAACCCTTTTTATCAGATGTCGAGGTTTTCCTTAGAAACTAATAAATCGAAAGAAACCACTTTTGCGTACTTCTTGCTTGTCAATATTTTTGTATTTTTTTTTAACATGATAAAAAATTGTAAAAAAAAAAAACGCTAGTTGTACGAATCAACAGTTTTATTGTATTTTGAATTAGCTTATTCTATTTTTATAGGGTTTATGCGTTCCGCAACCATAATTTACGCTCTGAAATATTTAAGACTCGAGTCCTATATCCATAAGGTCTCATAACACTTTAAGTCTCTCACAACACTAGTCGAACCCCGAAATAGCTCTGATTTGTCACTGTCTGTTCGATCGTAATTATTCGAGATACCGTGGTACCACCGATCGTGCAATCCTAATAGCGCCTTAACTCAAAGGAGATACTCTCAATTGTCTAATTGGACGGGGAAATACGATCGATTTCACTTGTATTTATAACGGACGTAGTAGGCTGATGAGCTGGTGTTAACTGATAAGTTATGGGCCCAGTTCTTAGGTAATGTGCCGTCGCAAAGCTTTAAATAAATACATAATTTAAATATCTTTACCGTAGGATATTTAAACACAAACACACACATTCACCCATCGTCATCCAAGCGAATATTCCCGATTGCATCGTCAGCGGTTACGCTTCAGAGCCCGGGGTCCGCTACTTACCTTGGTGATTTGACGAGGTTACTAGTTTTTTACACAGAGCGACTGCCGTCTGACCTCTGCAACCCAAAGGATAGACCAGAACCAATCCTAGGGATAGGTAGGTACAAACGCTAGATGGCGTTCGGGACCAACAGCTTTACGTCCCTTCCAAAGCACGGAATCATCTTTCTTTTCGGATAATCAGGTGATTCAAGCCTGCAATATCCTAACCAGACTGGAAACAACTTTTCTCAAAGTATGCTTCCCAGTGGGATTTGAACCCACAACCTCCGGATCACAAGGCAAACGCCTTGACCACTGGACCATGGAGGCAGTTCAACAACACACACATACCTACACTATTACGTACTTTATCCCTAATAGGGAAGGCAGGTCATTTTGGGTTTAATGAGCCCCTCACCACAAAACCCAAAGGCCACTTTTAGCGTGATCATAGGCGAGAAGATGGTAAAAGGAATAAAAAGAGTGATGGGTTGCTAGCCGCATCGCCTATTAACATAATTCACATTTTCGCCAATTCCCTTGATCGGCTTTTACGACCTACGCGGGAAGGAAAGCAGCTGGTACATTCAGCTTTTTCTTTTCTCCCAGACCAGCACGGTAGAAATATACTTATTATCTGCCAGACCAGCATAGGATATTTATAATCTCTTAATAATATATTATAATTAAATTTTTAACAAAAAAAACAACCGACTTCAATTTTTTTTTGGAGTTTCTTCCATATCTCCAAAGTTCTTCATCATATCTTCACCAATTTAAAATGGGACCAACTTGGTAGTGAAGGCCGTAACAAACATACATAAAAAAAAACATACAGTATTGAT
This sequence comes from Acrobasis repandana, assembly GCA_963576875.1. NCBI lineage: Eukaryota > Metazoa > Arthropoda > Insecta > Lepidoptera > Pyralidae > Acrobasis > Acrobasis repandana. The sequence goes on from OY756223.1 coordinate 19,269,141, forward strand.
AACCTCCTCCTTTTTTGAAGTTGGTTAAAAATAGACACTTTTTTATAAATAATTGAATAGACAACACTCAACGGCGTGGGTCTGATGGACATAGATACGTATATCTGTGTACTTGACAACATACACAGATTCTCAGATAAAGACTTGCAATCATAAATTCTATTCACTACACACACTATCACTTCCGGTCTAGAAAAAAAAACATAAATTTATTATTTACAATTACATTAGTCCAGTTATTAACCCCATGGGATATCAATTTAACAGTAACAACATTACGCTCTAGTGAACTAAAGTCATTTATTTACTAAAAAAGGAATTGGAGTCAAATAGAATCGTATATATAATTGAACCATACTCGTATATCTTGCTGCCCCTTTAGCCAGCCTTTTTACCCTTTGGGATACTAACTTTACATTAATAGCATTACACTTAAGTTTATTAAAGTCATTTGTTTTTCTGGATTAATAGCACTAATAGCAATAAACTTAGGTTCATTAAAGTCATTCGTTGGACGCGATAGTAAAACTTACTAATTTTTATGTCCTGACGAAAAGGCTTCCTACGGGTGAACGATAAACGTCCGTCAGAAATATAAAACCGAAGGGAAAGTGGTGAAAAAGTGGACAACTTTACAAGGAAGATGTGCCAAACTAATATCACGACTATTTCACAACCTCTGTGGTTATCATGCCTGGTTGTCACACCGGAGGTCCCGGGTTCAATTCCCGGTCAGGTCAAGATGGAAAATAATCTTTTTCAGATTGACCTGGGTCTTGGTCCAGTACGTGATACTGAACAACTTTCTCCAAGGAAATATAAAAAATATTTTTTGGCCTTCCGTACAAGTTAACCGAACAGCTGATCCAAATTTTTATAGAAAGCCAAAATTTATTTATTATATTTCGACGTATGTTCCATAGGAAAAGTTGTTCAGTATCATGGACTGAATCTACCCTTTAAATATTTTCAGTATATTTTGTTACATGTTATATATTAACATTGAGGGTTATCTTTAACATAACACAATATAGGGTAAAATCAAATCGCTACAGTTGACGACCTCCGTGGCGTAGTGGTTAACACGCTGATTCTGGGTTCAATCAGGTCAAGTTGGAAAATGGCCTTCTTCAAATTGTCCTGGGTCTTTGCTTTGGTGTTTGTCTATATATGTATTTATTATCGTTGAGTAAGTATCCCGTAATACGTAATCAGTGTGATTTGTCCTTATAAACAAAATAAAAACAGTCCCTTGAGACTAATTGCAGTGAGCAACTTATTAAAGTACCTTGTATAGACACATCCAGTCTTTATTTTCACTGTTTGGCTCCAATACTATAAAAAAAGTTTTATCTTCACACCTTATAACTGTGTGAACCGTGAGAAAATGTCTTATTTTTCAGGCACTTACTTCAGACAATATGAAATAAAAAGATCGATTGACACCAATCGACATCTAAGGGAGATTTAATCAATGCTCGTGCAAGGAATGGTGGCTTTAGCACGAACAGTTGCGACACCTTGCCGAGATGGTATCGCCTGTGGTTAAGATATTATCGTCTCGAGACATGACGGAATACAAAATGTTGAGGAGTTACAATATAACACGATACACATAAAAGTGAAACGGTACGTTTTAATACACAATACAAATGTATCCAGAGACAGAAAGGGGGATTAATAAATTGGTATCCAGATCAAATCATATCTCCTGGACTGTCTCCGTGGTCCAGTAAATCAAGCCGTTTGCCTTGTGATCTTGTAGATTATGGGTTCAAATCCCACTGGGAAGCTTACCTTGTGAAAAGTTGTTTCCAGTCTGATTAGGTTATTGCAGGCTTGAATCGCCTGATTATCCAAAAAGGAAGATAAATCCGCGCTTCGGAGGCACGTAAAGCTATAGGTCCCGAACGCCATCTAGCGTTTGTACCTATTCTAGGATTGGTCCTGGCCTACCATTTGGGTTGCGCAGGCCAGACGGCAGTCGTTGTGTGTAAAAACCAGTAACCTCGTCAAATCACCTAGGGTTAGATAGCGGACCCCGGGCTCTGAAGCGTAATCGCTGAGGATGCAACGAAGAATACGCTCGGGTGATGATGATGATGATCAAATCATATCTCCTTTGGCTACCCTCACCTACTACTTTACTGTGGTATTGCCAGTGCTTCTTCGAACAGTCGCCGTGGCCTAACACTGGTCTAATTTATAATAATAAACATAAAGCCAATTCAACTCGAAAGGAGAGGAAGCTTTGGTTTGCCCTTTCCCCTCCCATGTAATAGCAATAGCTACGCCAATAAATTGTATTATAAGGCTTTATGGTTATGTTTAGTTCCCATTGAATTTAGTCACGTTTTAAAAACATTCCCGACGAGTTACTGTTATAGTTTCAGAACACTTTCACTTTTACGGTTTTGCGGTGTTTTGTTTTGTTTTATTGCGACTGCTCTGAACTTTAGTTATCTGATCTTGTGCTATGTAAAACACCTGCGGTGTAGCACGCACGGGGCTGTGCACTTGCGATGTACTGTTTTCAGAACAACTCCATATATTGACGTCCCTTTTATCGATTTAGCTCATCATCATATTACAGGAAGTTCACAGCTGGGCATACGCCTTTTCTAATGATTTAGCTTATATTTGGCCCTAAAATAGAACTCCAATTTAGGTCCAAACATGATATAAATAAATAGATAAGGACAAATCATACTAATTGAGCTAGCCTCAAAGTAAGTTTAAACTTGTATTATAAGATACTAACTCAACGATACTATATATTATGTAAATAAATATATGGATAAACAGTTATGAGGCTAATAAAAAGCTACTTTTACCCTGTATAATGATCAAAGTCAAAGTTCCTTGTTTTTGGAACTTACTTACCAAGTAAGTTCCAAAAACAAGGAACTTTGACTTAACTTGTAAGTGTGTTTCAGATTGTGTCATCTAAACTAGGTACCTAACTATTATAGTTTAGATGACATAATCTGTAATAATCTGAAATAATTTGCAAAAAATCGTCTTCTTCTTCTTCTCTCCTTGCCATATCCCTATACGAGGTCGGCCCCTCTAATACGAGTACTTTTACGCGATTTTGCGTTATTTCTGGGCTTATACCCAACGTCCTCGTATAATTGGAGATGGTTCGACTCCAAATAGAAAGAGGGCCCCTCCTCTTGCCCTCCTGTATATCCATCACTTTGCGAGTCATGTGGTCCTCTTTCCGACGCATTAATTGCCTTACCACTTCAAGCGGGTTTCCCTTAGCTTTTTAGATATGTTAGCATTTAAGTAAGCTAAAATAACAAAATAAATATTTTTCTCTTTTACTAGAAAATGGAAATTATTTAAACATTCCAACAAACGAAATTAAACATTACAAAACATCGCCACTAATGAACAAAGAGCCAATAGCAATTAAATCACAGGAAGCACCATAAAAGTTGTATTTACTAACCAAAAACAGACTAATTTCCCAAACACACGGCTCATCAAGGGCTAATTTGAAAAGTGGACCTTCCCAGCCATTGGACAATTAAATGGCCAGAAATGGACATTCCCACGGAACGATTCTTAGGCCACGTTTATGGTCAAGCAGAGCGCATGGTGCAAACGCTTTGCATACATCATATATTTATTTATTTATTTATATTTACATCCCAATATTTTCCGAGCAAGAGTGTTTTACATCCCAGTATTTTCCGTTTTATTTAGTTTTTATCTAGAATTGGGGTGAAGAGAAAACATATAACCAGCTGCTTATTTCCTCGCGCCGTTCGTTAAAGTCGATCGATGGTGAAAAACTGCGAATTCGTCTAAATGCTGCTGTTGTGCTAAAGTGAAAAATTGTACTAGATCGTGGCGTCATGCGAAAATTAAATGAGCTGTCTTAGTAATTATTTGCAAATCAGAGAAAAAAAAATTCGGACACAATATTTTTAATACTGACGAAACCTGATGAGCCAAAAATATTTTTTCAGTTCACATCCGTATTTTTGGACCGATAGCAGACAACGTAAGAAGTACATATACATACATAATGCGAAAAAAAGGACAACGTGGACAAGGATTCCACCCATTTGTGGTCGATATTCCTCCTCATCGTATCTCTCGATTCGCCTCCTCCTTCATTGTGCGAACCGTAAGGTGTGGAATTCCCTCCCTGCGTCGATGTCTCCCCATACATATGATTTAGAGATTTTCAAAGCAAGAGTGAATAGGCATTTTTTGAGTCTGCGTCTGCTACCTTAGACCTCATATTAGCTTTCCATCAGGCTAGATAGAGGTCAAACGCATTCAAATCTCTAATTTAAAAAAAAATTAAAAAAAGAAAATAAAAATGTAACGCAACAAAATACTTAATATGAATTAACAGACATAAAGGGGAAGAGGGTAAAGCATGACATGGATATGGTTGGAGAGGATGAAGGAATGACGGGTGATAGAGGGAACTAGAGGGATAAGACATACTGCACTGACCCCAAATAAAATAGGAAAAGATAAGAAATTCGTATTAATGAAAGTACTCCAAACTCAGCCTCATGAACGAGGCTTTAGTTATGAAGTAGGTACTATTTACGTTTGTTGTGAGTGCATGCTTGCTGCGTCCGCTGCCCACGCCTTGTCAACTTTTTACCATCTTCTCGACATGGGATATAGAGTGTAGAATAACGAAGGGATTTTAAAAGTTATTTCTGTACCTTGAGGTACACTGCCTCTGGGAGAGTTTGTACGAGTATTATATTTTCTATAGAGAAAATAACTCCTTCTTAATTTAAAAGTCTTATTAGTATTATTAATATTACGTAACTAAAAACGTGACTATCATAGTAAAAAATAAAATAGTGACTTGCCGTCAAAAAGCTAATAAATAAATAAATATATTAGGACAAATCACACTGATTAAGCTAGCCCCAAAGTAAGTTTTAACTTGTGTCATGGGATACAAACTCAAAATATATATAACTTAAAGGTGACTGACTGATATAGTGATCTATCAACGCACAGCCCAAACCACTGGACGGATCGGGTTGAAATTTGGCATGCAAGTAGATGTTATGACGTAGGTATCCGCTAAGAAAGGACGCGAGTGAAGTCGCGGGCAAAAGCTAGTAAATACATATACAGACAAACACCCAAGACCCAGTACAATTTGAAAAAGGCCATTATCCAACTTGCCCTGGTTGGGGATTGAACCCAGAACCTCCGGAGTGGCGGACTGGCATGTTAACCACTACTCCACGGAAAATTATGTAAAATTAGAGAACACACCTCATATCACTGTTTTGTCCCGTTCATTTGTAGCTATCTCCAGAAACTTCACTTAATCGCTTGCTAGCTCATATACGCCTAGTACTTTCGACAGTTTTAATCGAAAACCATACAAAAACATGATAAATATAATTAAAAATGCCTTTGTTTGCATTACAATACAGTAAAAATAATTCAATAAGCACGGCAAAGCGTAAATAAATAACTTGCAATCGGTAACTAACAAGATTTCATTGTATGAAAACTAAAAACGTATCAATTTCACACCGCCATTATATTTAATAAAAAATTAAGATTAAAAAAACTGCAACCCGACTACGGATAACAAACTCAAATGTAAAAAACAAATATTTTTGCAAAATATTTTTGCATACTAAATGTAGCCTACGTCACCCAGACGATATTGACGAATCGATTGACATCTCTTTTGTGAAAATTGGCTTAGTGGTTTGGATGCTGCGGTGGAACACACAAAGATATCCACATACATACATACATAGACTGCTAAAATCATAACCCTTCCCTTGGCTTTGCCGTAGTCGGGTAAAAATAGAACAGAGGCCAATGTTTGAGATAACTGGTCTATATATTCTGTGTCAATGTTTGCCATTGCGTTATCTTTATCTGTGTCTTCCATCACTGAAAGCAAGCAGTAGAAATACTGATATTGAAATGTAATTAAATGTCTTTCTTACAACTATGATCTTTGTCACGTGGCAATGTTCTCAATATACCCTCTGCGTGGTTTGGCTTCTAATTTTGACGAGTAACGTCAAAATTAGAAGCCAAACCACGCAGAGGTAATGAAATGAAGTGGTCAAGGTGTTGTTATTGATGTCAAAGTGCACTCTACTTGTCGACGAACAAACAAACAAGTGTCATGTTTAAATTAAAAATACTTTCGAGATATGTCTATCACACATTGATTACTAAATGATTGTTGTTTAATTTAGTAAGTACGTCGTCTGATCTGAGTGCTCCTTGACGTCAGTAAAACTTTTTAAGGATTTGTTGTTGTACGTATATTTGTTCCAATATTTCTTTCAAACTATAAAATGCAGACACAGATACATAATTACGTCTTGACCTCAAACAGGGTAGAGAGACAGTAGGTGTTAAAAGACCCAAAGGCCACGTTTTGCGCCTGGTGTGTAAATCAAACTAATATTATCATCATCAGGTTTTTTTAGTCTCCACTGCAGGAGCATGGCCCTCTTTGTACTACCAGAGCCATATATTAGCCAAAGTAGTCAGAGGATTTGGCCTACACTCTCCACGCTGGCAAGACGGGTTAGAGAGGTCTCATATTGATGTTTATCAGCTTTGTATAGCTTGTGTTTCCCAAGTCGCGTTCTACGACATCCACGGAAAGACTAGTGGTCCTATTACACTTATATCACGGCTAACGAAAAACTACTACTAGTTTACAGTGACTGTAAACTAGATTATTTTCTAGTTTATTTATAATACCTTTTTTTTACTCGTGTTCTAAAAATCATACAATAATTTAGTCTGTCTGTCCATCACTCAAGTGATCCATGTTCAATTCCCAGCGCGGGCAGAACCTCCGGACTGGCGGACTAAAATGTTAGCCAATACGCCTCGGAGGTCACCACGACACATTGAACAACTTTGTAGTTTATTTACGTCACCCGTTTGTTCGGGGTTTTGAATAATAAAACACTTTTACGACCCCTAACTGACAACTTGCAGATGATACGGACAAACAGATAGACGTAAAATCTAAACTGTCCATTGTTAATGTTATTTGCTTAAGAGTCCCCTTACCCTAGACTTTACCATACAAACGTAGCCTAGCTTTTATTTTGAAATGACATGTCAGATTGCGGCAGTATTTGGTAATTTTAAAGAAATTGCATAATTATACAGGCTGACCTTTGAACCACCAGCCAAATTTTTGGAGAAAGATCAGTCCATGATATTTAACTACTTTCCGTAAAAACAATGAAAACCTTAAATAAAAATTGGCCTTCCCATACAAATCACCGCTCAGCCAATTTATGGAAGGACGAAAAATTTTTATCGATTTTTAATAACTATTTTTATAAAATAGTTCAGAATCATGCACTGAACTTGCTCCAAAAATTTGGCTGGTGGTTCAAAAGTCAGCCTGTATCTAGGCACATAACTAGCTCTCAGTGAAAATACGTACTTGAAAGAAAAATAAGGGTGTACCTACGTACAAATTGTTCATACCGATGGTCAAATATAATATGATACATTTTATTTTTTTTCAAGTTCATATTTTGATAATGAAAACCAGTTAGGTATATGCAATTTCTATTAAATTAAAAAAAATGCCGAAATCTGACATGTCGTTTTAAAATAAAAGCTACATTAACTTTTGCTTAAAACTTGCAAATGACACTGCTTTTTTAGTCTCCAATGCAGGAGCACGACCCTCTCTATACTACCAGAGCCATATGTTAGCCAGAGTAGCCAGAGGATTTTGCCTACACTCTCCACGCTGGCCAGACGGGTTCAAGAGGTATCATTGATGTTTATAAAAGTTAAGCTTTTGTTTCCTAAGTCGCCTTCTACGACATCCACGGGAAGATTTGGAGTAGTCCTAATTCTACTCTGTCGGGAAACACACAGCAAATACGGATATAAACAGACAGATACAAAATCTATACTGTCCATTGTTAACGTTATTCGCTTAGAATGCTGCACTTTATGTCTTAATTATAAATTTAGAGAATTTCGCAACCATTCAAGAGAATCTGTTAGATCAAAATTATTATATACTTTTATGGGTGGTTTTAGTACTCAGTTATGGTACAGTTAACAGTTGTTTATTATAACTTTACCTAATTAAGCGTGTCGTTAAAGGTAAAGACATAAACTATTAAAAGGTTATTATAAGTGATGGGCCGGCACAATTAAAATGGCCTTTGAAGATGACTAAATGCCGTGTGGTTTTCGGCCTTAAATGGAAACACTCGATATTTTTTTTGCTTTTGACGTTTTCTCCTTATATATATCCCCCGTCCTATGCTTATTATAAAATATATGTATGTTAATTATATTGTTTTTTGAGCAAGTATATTTTTCAAAGCTATTGTTTTACTGCCTGTTTAATTTAAAATCAAAATTTGCTAAAAAATACAAGAGCAACTAAAAAAAAAATTGCTAATGTAATGGAAGTCCAGACCTCACCGCCCTCTATGCAATCAAAAAAGCAAATCAAAGTTTCCCAACCCCCTTTGGTGCTTGCGTAATATTTGAACGGCCCCATACCACCGAGTTTAACTACCGGTATAAGTAATTATATACCTGTGTAAGTAAATAAAACCAATATTGACGAAGTGTGTGTCCGTTACAGACGATTTCATTCGCAAATGTTTGTTTTTCAAATTTTGTTAGCGAAACTCAATGAAGATATTTGCGAAGATTGTGTAATATGCCGTGTTAATGTAAAATTGCCTGGTGATTGCATTTGTGAATGGTGTGAGAATTTGCTGGTATTTGATATGGTTCGATTTTTTTAGCTTTTATCCTTACACTAGCTGTGCCCGCGACTTCGTTCGCGTGGTTATCGGAACGTAATGTTATATAGCCTAAAGCCTTCCTCTATAAATGGACTACCCAACAAAAAAATAATTTTTCAAATCGGACCACGATTAGCGCGTTTAAACAAACAAACAAACAAACAAACTCTTCCGCTTTATAATATTAGTATAGATAAGTATGAGTCTCCTTACCCTAGACTTCTCCATATAAACGTTGTCTAGCTTTTATTTTGAAATGACATGTCAGATTTCGGCATTGTAATTTTAAAGAAATTGCATGTATCTATGCATATAACTATGTAGTTTTCTACAGTCAAAAATTTAAACTTGAAAGAAAATATGAGGATGTAGAAGTTTTCTATACTGATGGTCAAATATGATATGATACTGTATCGTAAAAGTTTTGCAACCGTCAGTCGCTTACCCTTGGGAATGTAGTAGTTATATTTTTTCTTTGTCCTTTAATCGCCTCTTAACTACGACAACCACAGGAAGAAATGTAGTCCTATTTTAGACTTGAATCAACACGGCACAATGAATTACTTCTTGAATTAATAGAGTAGTTAATTATTTTCCGTAAGAGTCAATTCTGTTCAGGTTCCATTTCACAATCATCAATGGCCCTTTTACATTGACAAAGCCCACAATGCCCTTTATCTGCCTTGACAGCCATTGACCAATGTCAGACGCTAATGAATGACGCCAATCTAAGCTTGGACTCAAGCACAGGTGCAATCTGATAACAGCGATTTCATTTGTAATAGTACCTACTACAGAACACCGAGCGCACAGATGTGACTCTTTCTTCTCCACTTAATTTTTTTCCGACTCGCTAAGATTGTTTTATCTTACGAAGCAACAGAAACTGACACCGAAACGGATACTGAATTAAAAGAATCTAATCCGAACCAACCTATTTTATGACGTAGCCTACAATCGACACGTAGTAGACTTAGATGTCGCAAAAGACCCAGAGCACGAACTCCAACATTACCATGAAAAGAAGAAGAATACAATACAATAGAATACAAAGAAGACTTAAGCAGCAACGCGACGGACGCCAAAACAACAAAGCAGTCTTACATTCTGCCAAGTATCTATTACACACCAAGTTTATATCTATCCTCCCCATACTGATTTGATGTCTAGATTCGGTCGGTTTTTACAACTCCTTTTCTCTCCCACCTCCTGACTGCGAACATCTCTTATACTCCTCTGTACCTATCTACGAGTCCACTGGTTTCTCGAGCTATGTGAGTGGTGTAACGAGGTTTAGCATCGCCACACTCAATGAACTGAGGTCGGTACACGTATCGGCTTTGTTTGTAAGCGTAATGATGCACTTTCCAAGGTAGACCTCATTCATACGCTCTTGCAGCGTAACTGCTGGCTGGGCGGACTCAGAACAGAACAGAACAGACTCGCTAAGAAGATTTTATCTTCGTACCTTTAGCATCCTTGGGTCACCAATGACATATTAATGTAAACTCCGGTTTCATTGATCATATAGGTGTATTATCAGTGATGGTATTGTGTGCACGCGTCTCGATCTCAGGTGGTGGCTGAAAACCAGTAGCTTGTTCTACGGGCAAACGTAAGTAACAACCCTTTTGCTGCGGCACATGTAGATACTTACATTGTATTGTTGTTATTATTATTTTCTTATGTACGTATTTACAAAAGGTTAGTGTGTTTCTTTGAGAATCCCTATCTTTCTTTGAAGGAAAATTTGAACCCGTACCTCGAGCTTCAAAGCAGAATAACTAAGGATTCAACCGGGAGTGCACTAAAATCAGTAAATTATACGTGCATTCTATTCTAGTCACCAGTAACGACAAGGTTTTCATCGTGTGCACCATGTTTTAAATAGTTAACCGCTGAAACTTATCTATTTCTTTTCATCTCCATAAGACGATACACGTACACTACATTTACATTACATTTAAAATTTTAAGCTACTAAAACCTAGATAAAAACGGCCACTTTTGGCAAAAATGCAAATTACAGCTTAACGTTCTCACTTTAAGCTGTAAATTGGCATCAGTATATTGGCTTGATGAGTAAACACTATTTAACACTATCACTGCTATTACGTATTTATCCCTAAAGGGGCAGACAGAGCATTTTGGGTTTTGCAGTTCTAATCAGGCAGAGCTCAGAACTACAAGACTCAAAAGGCCACTTTTAGCGTGATGATTGGCTTGATGAAACATAAAAATAAATAGATAGGGCTATCTGAGGTTTATCTTTTTATACTCTCGTCATTTTTAAGCTGCAGATTTCATTTGCAATTGTACCAACCGACTGCGCTTGCGCATAAATCTCTACCACAGACTTATACATCATCCGGACAGGGAGAGAGCTTGTCTATGATTTGCATCTGTCAAAATGATTTATTTATTTTTTCCTTTAGGTACTGCGCGGTAGAAGAGCGAGCAGTTAGTGAGTTCCTTGTTTGTTTGTACTAACTAATTAATATTGGTTAATTGGTCAGAAGTAACAAACATTTTAACATGTAATATCTTCGACTGAATACTTATTATAATGGGAATGGGGTTCCCGCTATTTATTTCTGAATAAAATTATTTACTTTAAAACGTTTTTCGTGCAGTAAGTTCAGTCCATGATACCAATAAATACAATTGAAATTAAATTACAAACTTAACCTTAAATTAAAACCTAGTTTAAATTATGTTTCTTTATTTTGTCTCATAATTATTTTATTAATAATCTAAGGTCTCATTTCTATATAAGAGTTGTGCAAATTCTTTATTTTAAACGGGATAGTCAGAGCTTAGGACTATAGGATTCAAATCATCATCAGTTCTTTTTTAGTCTCCACTGCAGGAGCACGACCCCCTCTGTACTACCAGAGCCATGTTTAGCCAGAGCAGTCAGAGGATTTGGCATACACTCTCCACGCTGGCCAGACGGGTTGGAGAGGTCTCATTGATGTTGATAAGCTTTGTTTAGCTTGTGTTTCCTAAGTCGCCTTCTACGACATCTACGGGAAGACTTGGAGTGGTGCTATTCTACTCTGCCGGGAACCACACGGCTATTATAAGATTCAAATGTTTAGGGTGAATTACGTGGAGATGCAAAAAGGGAATTAGGAAAGTGATGGGTTGCTAACCGCATCGCCTATTGGCATAATTCAAATTGTCGCCCATTTCTTTGATTTCAACGATCTGGTCGGGAAGAGAAGCAGCTGGCTCGTTCTAAATTATTTTTTTCCAGACCAGCATGGAAGACACATAATTACTGATAAAATTAAATGACTAACGTGTACTATGACTATTAACTAAGTAATAAACCCATTAATATGGTCTTAGATGGATCTTGGTCTAACTGATCTTTGGCCTCAGGAAATTAGCAAAGCTTTTATAAAGTATGTTTGACTAATGTTTTTATTAACACAATTAAAAGTTACATCTATACTAGTCTGAAAACAAACCAAAACATATTTTATTAACAAAAATGTAATAATAAATAAATATATATGGACAAATCACACTGATTGAACTAGCCCCAAAGTAAGTTATAAACTTGTGTTATGGGATACTAACTCAATGATACTATATTTTATGTTAAATACATATATAGATAAACACCTAAGACCCAAAACAATTTGAAAAAGGCTATTTTCCAACTTGCCCTGGCTGGGGATCGAACCCAGAACCTCCGGATCAGCGGTCTAGCGTGTTAATCATTACGACACGGAGGTGGTCATTGTTAACAAAAAATATTTGTATTGTTTTTATGAAACGAAGTAGGCAAACAGTCATACAGCGTTCTTAAATGCTCCGCAGCTCTCGACGCCGCGCGCTGGGATTTTTAACCTCCGAAAAAAAAGAGGGCTGTTATATAAGTTTGACGCTAGTGTCGGTCTGTCTGTCTATTTGTCTGTGGCATCGTAGCGCTCGAACGGATACACCGATTTCGATGCGGTTTTTTCACGTGAAAGCAAGTTCTCTTGCGGTTGTTCTTAGCTATGTTTGATGAAAATCGGTTCAGCCAGTTAAAAGTTATTAGGAATTAACGCTTAAAAGTCAGCACCTTCTCTAACTAATATATAGAGGTAGATGGCGCTATGTTGTGTACATCATGATGATGACGAGTAGTGGAACTTTCGGTAGTTCCGCTAAACATTACTAGATGGCGTTCTTGACAGTCGGGGGATTTTTTTAATTTGCCTCGCAAATGAACTTGTGTTCTACAGTGTTGTGTTGTGTTATACAGATCTGTAATTTGTCATCATCATCATCAGATCTTTTTTAGTCTCCACTGCAGGAGCACGACCCTCTCTGTACTACCAGTGCCATAGTTGGCCAAAGCAACCAGAGGATTTAGCCTGCTCTCTCCAAATACTAACGCTTATACTAGCGGTCTTTTTACACATTGAATAAACATTTTACACTCGAATAAGTTTACTAAATACTTACAACACAAAGACAGTTTAGTTGCAACTCAACACCTGCTACTTCCTGTCTGCAAATGCAATTAGCAAACTAATGTTAACTCTATCCCAATGCAATAAAGCACAATTTTGTATTTTGTAAATGTGTATCAACTTTAAAGTGAACTACGAGTAAGTTCCCATGGTTTAAGACAATCGTGCCTTCGTGAACACTACAGAATTTAATTGCAAAGAATAATGTTACTTTACGACATTCATTTCTTCTCTAAATGTACTTTACTTTCATTTGTAAAGAAAATACTACTATGAATTAAACCTATTAATTATATACATTTGCTTCACAATGTGGACCCCAAATCGCAAAATATATATCTTCTTGACATAGTCATCATTCCATTGACATATAATTATATTAGGACCACAGAAAAATAAGTTTATCGGCTTCTCGCAGAAGATAGTATGAAGTCATCAAAACACAACAGTTTATGGAATTAGCTATGTATTTTATATTATTATATTATATATTTTAATAAAAAAACTAATTGTAAAAGAGATATTTTATGCGTTTGAACCCAATATACTGTAACGTCGTATTTGAAATAGCTCGTTGATGTCTTTAATATTGAGATAATGAATAAAAGACATCAACGAAAACCAATAAAATTATGTATTTTTTAACAAATACTCACATAACACGTCTTTATCTTTAAGAGGGTAAGCAGGGCCAAAGGTAGCAAGAGCCGAAAAAAAACTACCTAATCGGATTCCTGAAAAGTCTTTATGTAGGTAGTGAATATTCAAGACTTTACTCGTAGTAGAGTGAGCTGGTAGTGTATTTAATTTCCATCAAGTAAAAAAAATAATCATAGCATAACTGTAAAGTATTACAAAACTACTTATATACTTACTCTATTGTAATAAGTTTCGTTTATACAAATTTAAATAAATTAAAAATTACCTATAAAAACAGACTCCAATGTATCGCCGCGAGAATCCACGCAGCATTACCCCCCTGCGCTGCAATAGAAATTATTTGTGCAAAGTAACTTTTTTTTCATATAGGTACCACCCTCCTCGTAGAGTTCGTACTGCTCAGACTAAAACAAGCTTTAAAAATCGTCTCCATAAATATTATCTGTCGTTATGCCAGTAAGTCTCAGTTCTGTTAAGTGTCACTAAATACATTTAAATATTTTAGTATCGTATATATGTTATAGAATAAGCTTATGTATGTATATATATAAGTATATAATTAGGTATAGATACTACGCCCACCTTATTCCGTACTATTAATTTTTCCTCTACCCAAAGGTTGACTGGAAGAGATCGCATCTAGCGATAAGTCCGCCTTTGTACCAATATTTTCTTTGTGCATGTTATTTTTATTTTATGAATTATTATGGTGCAATAAAGATAATTTGTATTGTATTGTATTGTACCACCCCGGATAGTACCAGGTTCAGAGGTGCCCATTATACTTGCAGCATTACCTCTTTGGATAGCAACGGAAATCCTTTGAACCAGATAACTAAGCAAAGCAAAGTAACTGCCCTACTACTACCACAGAATAAATAATACTAACGTTTAGAAGTCTCACTCAGCAAAGATATTCAAAGAAAAATCTACTCAGTGTGGCTAGCAATATGGTTTAATTTAGCTCACGTCAGAACTCAGTACCTTTTTGTATAGATACCTAGACATCTATTGCAAGTCAATTTCATTCTTATTACTATGGGCAAACGATTCATATAACTGAATTTACCACCCGGAGGGGCCGCCTGCGCGCATAGTATTAATGTAGGTAGGTACATTTTCGATAGCTAAACGGGGAGTGACACAGGCCTGCTACAACGGTAATATTTATGACAATAATATTTTGAGTAAGCCTGTTGTGTTGATTTTATCTCAAATTATTTTGGAGCAAATTACTCCATCATCTAAATCTCTGATTACTGATTTTACGATATGCTTTTCTTAATAACTAATTATCCATACCGACATCCAGTTACTCGCTTCTGCGGTAATTTATTTGTAAACTGATTTGTTAATGTATTACACAGATAATTATTTAGTTGGAATTCGGCTAATGTAAACCAACAGTTTACATTAGCCCAGTAAATGAAACGTCAACGGAGATCTTTGACAAATTATTATTATTCATGAGTTAATTATTCAAATCATAGATAAAGGTGGATAATATCTTGAGTTGTGATTTGAAATTAGATACGATTATATTTTACTTATATTACGTACAAGCTGATGTACTAACGGCTACTAACTCAATCAAATATTTATTTCTTTACGGAATAAATATTTAATTTGAGCCTGTATAATATTTAATTCCCCCGTGTGGTACCGGGTTAGAATAGGACTACTCCATCTCTTCCTGTGGATGTCGTAAGAGGCGACTAAAGAATTGAGCAAAAACATCTCGTGCTACAATTGTATTCCCAAGGAGGGTAGACGTCAAGCGGCAGCCGGTTGTAAAACTTTTCGCACAAATACATTCCCAAAGAGGGTTAACGTCAGGCAGGCGGCCGGTCGTAAAACTATAGCCAAACCGTTTTTAACTGTTCCGGCTATTTCTTCTCCACTTCGCAAGGTCTTTGGCATCCTTGGGTGACCATTGAGTAATTATATTATCTTTGCCATTGATAAGCATGTTTTACTCGTATTTGGGGAAGAAAAAGCGGGAAAGCGTACCCCGGGCTCCGAAGCTGCACGGCTGAGGATGCAACCGGGAACTCGCTTAGATGAAGAAGATTTAATTCGAGCCTGGTACAGGTCTAACGCGATCTGACCTGGCTGCGCTAGGAAAACGGAGATCTACAATATCGGCCCGTTGCTAGAAGTGCAGTCGCGTTCACTCCAAGGTGGACTTAGTTCCTACGCTCTTGCTGCGAAACGCTGGCTGGGTGGGCACAGAACTAAACTGAACTGAACTGAATTAATGCCGTCGGTACCCGTGTCACAGAAAAAAGTAAGAGTATTTGTGTTAAATTTTTTGACAATGCCACTTACTTACTTTTTTCGACCCTTCAATCCTCTGGCCTCCACAATTTGTCGCCATTTCGGTTTGTCTCTGGCCTGTCTTCTCCATGCTGTGTACTTTCCCATTTTCCTTAGGTCTCCTTCGACTCCATCTTCCTGAGCTTTTGAATTTTTTTTCCTACAAGCTTTCATTGTGAGGCCTAAGAACTTTACAGGGTAATAACTTAATTACAGGGTTCCTTTAGCCACCTTTTATCTGAATCATCAGATCAGCGTCTTAATCTTAATCTATCTAGGATATACAATTTCATCTAAATTAAAAACAAGAAACTGGCTCCAATTTAACTTGCAAGATTTGTTTAAAAAATTCCACCACCAGGTCACCACTTGCACAATAGTTTTGTGCAATAAAGCATTTAAATAAAAAATATAAAAAAAGCAGTGGCACTCCGGGAGTGCCGACAGGAGTGAAAACTTGAACAAGGAGGTGTCGTTTACGGTAACAGTGCAGTGTCGCGAGTTCAATGGTTATTCCCCATCTAAAAAAATGCCCAACGCACCTATAGAAGTTTTCACTTTAAAACCAACAACAAACAGGACAACTAAATAAAGCCTGCAAAAAAGAATACGAATACTTAATATAGCGTCCCAAAATCATAATGACTGTCTAGTGTTAATAAGAACCCAAAAAATATACACACTGATGAGCCTTACAGAAAATTACCTCAAGATTCTTAGTAAGCCATTACTGTTTTATAAAAGAAGACATTCAACTTTATCTAATAAACTTTAGGATACAAAATTGCTTGAAGTTTGTAATGGCAATGGAGGACTCATATGTTTTTGTTTGAAGCAATCTTGCCATGATTCAGCGTCTGCACAGCTAGACATGAAATGGCCTTCTACAAATAATGCTGTATCGAGATGCATGTATTTATAAACATACAGATAAAGTAGTGATGTGTTTGGTACAAAGTTCAAAGCTTTTATGTGTAAATCACAGACTAATTCTGTGGTGTAAATGTAGTTAGGTAGGTGTTGATTAGAAAATGCCGGGTCACCCAGCCCGGGTGGTTCCCGGCAAAGTAGAATTCACTCCAAGTCTTCCCGTGGATGTCGTAGAAGGCGGCTTAGAAAACACAAGCTAATAAACATTAGTGAGACCGCTCCAACCCGTATGGCCAGCGTAGAGATTGTAGGCCAAATCTTTTGGCTGTTCTGGCTATGTATGGCTTTGGTAGTACAGAGAGGATCGTGCTTCTGCAGTGGAGACTAGAATAAAAAAATGGCGATATATTTTTTGCTCTACAGTAGAGGTAAACTGTAGAGCAAAAAATATATAGCCACTTTTACCTTAGCTTAGGAGCTTTATACCTATAAAGCTCCGTCTACGGGTCTCTTAAAAGCGGGAATGCGGTCGCATCGCCGATTCCGCGGCATGCCCGCTCTTTTTCTCACTTTAGCAAATGACGGTTCTAAGCGACAATAAAGGATAGCAGTATAGCAAAGTGCTGTTCCGTGCGGCCCGATGTAACTCATCTATCTCAAAGTTTGGTCATTGACAATGTCCACTTTACGCAATTTTTTTCACACAAAATTTAAGAGAAGAAGCTTACAGTTAAAAGACATTTGAAAGTAAGTCCAATCGTGCGAAGTCACGGGTTCCCATGACCCCACGTCCTGACTCCACCAATGTAGTCTAATGAGTTGGCTAGACATGTCTTAAAGGCTATTCAAATGATAAATTGATACGGCAGCCGGCTTTAAAGTATTTCAGCCATTATTTTATAAGTAGATATTTATTTAATGTTCGATTAACGAGTTAGTCTATTCCCGCGCAGACTGTAAAATTTGATCAAGGGAAAAGACTGAGAATCTGCCTAAGTATGCTATAATCTATTTACCCGTGTGGTTCCGGGTTAAAATAGGACCACTCCATCTCTTCCTGTGGATGTCGTAAGAGGCGACTAAAGGACTAAGCACAAAAATCTCGTGCTACAATTGCATTCCCAAGGAGGGTTAACGTCGGGCGGCGGCCGGTTGTAAAACTTTTCGCACAAATACATACCCAAAGAGCGTTGACGTCAGGCAGGTGGCCGGTTGTAAAACTATAGCCAAATCATTGAAAGTGTTCCAGCTATTTCTTCTCCATTTTACAAGGTCTTTGGCATCCTTGGGTGACCATTGACATGCATATTATATTTGGAGAAGAAAAAGCGGGAAAGCGCACCCCGGGCTCCAAAGCAGCACAGCTGAGGATACAACCGGGAATGCGCTTATACGAAGAAGAAGTGATGCTATAATCCATTTCTGTTTTCCGACCTTAACTTCTATTTCACAAATTTGAAAGAAAAACCCAAAATTTCCAAAAATAGAATCTACAGAAAAAATCCCTCAATTTTTTTAATCCACTTATAATATTTTACGAGAATCAGTTAGAAATGCGAACTGTATAGGAGAATAACATTTCACGAAGATCAGTTAGAAATGTGAAGTGTATAAGAGTATAGGAGAATAACATTTCACGAGGGTCAGTTAAAAATTCTGTATAGGAGAATACCCGGACATAAAAACAGGCAGCTTGGTCAGCTGTCAAGTTATATGAGAAGTCTTATAAAAACATTAGAAATTTTATAAAAACATTTCGCTATAAAACCTCTGTGGAAAGTATATTAGTTTCGTACTCTTAAATTTTCTTTTTATAGGCCAGTGTTAAAATTTTAAAAAAATCGTTCCAAATCACCACAAAAATACCGCCGTTAACACTGACAGTGAAGAAAGATTTATCGCCGAATCAACCAAGGACATTGTTAATGAATCAAATAATTTGCGAAAATAAATAACGCGTAATGAATGAGGGTCTGCCTCGAGTGACATGTTGTCGCAATCAGCGTAGACAGTCGACTGACTGATGAGGGGATAATGGATAAGAGACTTGTAAATTATTTGGACATACAAGTACTTATTATCAAGAGAAAAGATTTTACGATATCAATCTTTTCACTTTTGAAAAACCTCGTCAAATCACCTAGGTTAGGTAGCGGACCCAAGCCTCTGAAGCGTTACCGCTGAGGATGCAACCGGGAATACTTTCGGATGATGAAGATATCAATCTTTTAACTCAAATTAAAATTGACGACGGCTAACACGCTAGTCTAGTCTCCTCCTCCTCCTCTCCTACTCCAGAGGTTCTGGGTTCGATCTTCAGTCAGGGCAAGATAAAAAAAGTATTTTTCAAACTGTTCTGGGTCTTTTGTTTTTTGTCTGTATTGTGTACTTTGATACAAGTTTAAACTTACTTTGAGGCTAGGTCAATCAGTGTGATTTTTTTATTTATCTAGATTTTTGTCGTATGGCCAATTGGCCACAGAATACAGTGGAAACCCTTCATCTATTCTTATCATGTCGTAAGATGCGACTAAAAAGACAAAGCACACATCTCGTGCTACAATTGCATTGCCAAGGAGGGTTGACGTCAGGTGTCGGCCGGTTGTAAAACTTTTCGGTTGAATCACATGTACTTAATTCAAAAAGTCTTCTCGTATAATATTGTGCGACGTATTCTATATTCTTTTAACGTATTCTATATAATCTTCTTTGCTGGTCTGGTAGAAAAGAAAAAACATAGAATGTACCAGCTGCTTCTCTTCCCGTGCAGATCGTATAAGCCGATCGAGAGAATCTGAATCATATGAATAGGTGATGCGGTTAGCAACCCATCACTATTATGATTTCCCTTTTCCACCTTCATGCCCACCATTACGCTAAAAGTGGTCGGGCCTTACCACCCTAGGCTCTGTTTGCCCCGTAGGGATAAAAACGTGATAGTGTATCTGTATTCTAAATTACATAACCTACAGCACCTACTGTAAAACATACTAAATTTCCGTGTAATAATAAATAAGTATACACGAAGTTACGTCAAATAAATATGAAGTCACACAAGAGAAACTTAAGGTGAAGATATAGGCAAATGGCCTTGAAGTGTGAAATAAATTGATAACTCGTAAATATGGTGATAATTTCCATATTGCTCTTTGTCATACACTAGATAGCCCTTTAAATTATTTTATGAACTGCCGTTGAAACTATTATTGGTGATCCGTCTAGCTTTAAAACTTACCGTGGGTGGCCACTTTTGGCGGAGGCAAGTTTTAAATCTAGACGGACTAATGCAAATACTTTCAACGGTGATTCATAAAATAATTGAAAGGGCTATCTAGTGCATGACGAAGAGCAATATGGAAATGATCTCCATATTTACGAGTTAACAATTTATTTCAAATGAGGGCGCCACTTCAAGGCCATTTGCCTATATCTTCACCTTAAATCCTAGGCCAACAACGGACATTGGAAAGTCTTTCATAATTTTCCGAAGCTAACTGGACATCAGCAATTAGCTTCTTAATTATTAAAATACAAAACTACAAGTCCCAAAGGTCAGGAAAGGAAAGTGTAATCGTGGAACAAGTCTCATGCAAACGAAACTTACGTAAAGCCTGCTACACACATGGGTGTTCTTATCGGTCGATATTATCGCATCCGTTATTGCGAAATATTTCTTTCATATATTTTTTTACAAAGACCTCATCATCTGACCCTAATCTGCCTGTTCCTGGTTCTGATCTCCCGCGAAAATGCTGGTTTTCACAAGGAAGATGTGCCGAACTAATGTACAGGTGGAGCAGTAGATCTCTGTAGATTACTGACTCTTGCCCAATCTTGTCCATTAAAGGGGCCACGAAATTTTTTTTTACTTTAGAATCACGCAAATTAAAATACTAATTTGCGTGATTTAGAAATTTTGAATTAGAATAAATTTATGTATTTATTATATACTTATTAGTATTCTATTATCGTTTCTCTGATACTTAGGTATACGCCGCCGTCTTTGCTATCTGTTTAATTTTCCTTAAGGTCGATAAGAAGAACATGATTTAGCATTAAGTCTACTTATTGTAGCTTAGGTCTCAATAAAGTTTTAAATAAATAAATTGCAAGCATTTGTACGATCTGCGTTATTATGAATCCATACATTTTGTACTAGGACGCAAGCTGGAACGCAAAGTCTATTAGACACTGCCGGTGTTAAAATCGCAATTAGGATTTAGGTTTTGGTCACTTTGATATTGACACATTTCTACACTAGTGTCGGTATCACACACATTGAAAGTAACAAAACAAAACCACAAAATCGGAAGCAACCGATAAGTAAGTTCAGTATGTACTGGGCTTAAATTGTGTTTACACTTTAAAGAATATAATCATTTAATTTTATACCCCATAAATACCATATAATTTAATAGGTACGTGAAATAACTAATTTCTCATGAATTCTGTTGATGATAGCGGTTAAAAAGAAAAACATCTATAAGAGCTTGAGGTATGCGCCTGCGCAGAGGCGGTCAATCTTCAAGTCGTGTCATTTGTCGCTGGCGAATCAGGACAACTCGTTTACCAGTGTGCAGGGATAGAAACCTGGTTTTGAAAATGCTGTTATTTTTCAATGAAAAAATCCAGGGTTTTTTAATGTATTCACTTAGAGCAATTTCGTGAACGAGTTTTTCTCTGGGATGAACCTGGTTAATTCCATATTACGTATCACTACTTAGTTGTACTTCTAATACTATAACTTTTCTTCGTACTTGCTAAAAAGCGCATTCATTGCTCTTTTTAGCAAGTACTTATTTTTATTTTTTATGTTCTTATATAGGGTGAGCTAACAAAAAATGTCAGTTTTCATCTTACTATAATACTTATGGCAAAACTTGTACTGCGACAAATAAACAAGTTCAATATTTTACAAGTTATCCGATCCCTGCCCATGTCACTGACAGAAATGGACGATAATGTCGTCCCTTACCCTCACGAGCTTCGGATTTAATTACTTCGTTTACTGCCACTTGATATACAACCCGTTTAATTTGAAAGTGTTGATTTAAGTTTTGATCGGGACTGCATTTTCAGAAGTCGTAATGATGTTTACCAATAAATCAGTTATTTAAATGAAACTGCTGTCAGTTGACGATCATTAAAGATACAAAGTTATTTATGACGCAATGCTGATCATGGGAAGTTTAAAGGAATGGAAACGGTGTATGGAATCGTTTTTTACGATTCCGTCATTCTTAACTAATCCCATTTAAATTCCATCTCTAACATCGCCATCGTGTAATTGGTCATCATAATAGTATGACGCGCGTTGATCATAAATTCTATCATTATCCTTCGTTAGAATAACTTCAAGGATCGTTAAAACGTTAATCGATTGCCATGCATGGAGCGACAACGATCCAGTTTGCATACTAAGCGATAAATGTATATCAACTAGTCGATAATCATCAATAGAATTAACGCTTACCATTCTTGTTGCAGACTTGGCGGCGATACGACAACTACTCGAAAGCGAGACAGGGGGCACCACTTGTCCAAGTTGTAACATGCCCTTTGACAAGGGCAAAAAGAGAAAGCTGATCGATGTGTGTGGACATGAGCGTTGCTACTCCTGCATGTTCAGAAACGAAGCTTGCCCGCTGTGCGCCAGAAAAAGTCAAGGCAGACGGCAAGTGATGGAGAGATACACACCCTCGCCCCAGCGGCAAGACCAGGACTGGCAGTCACCGATGCGGCTGCCGAAACCGCCAAAACAACCCACCAACTTGGTCCAAAGCTGCCCCACACCACCGCACACGAGGAGAAGATTCTTCCTCAGCCCCAAATCCCTCCGCAGTCCCTTCGGACCCCGAGCCTCCAGGCATTCTCACGAGAACCACGTGCCTCTATCCGGTAAGTAGTTTATCAGTGTTTATATTTGCATATCTGTGGGCCCGCGCGTGGTAGCCGATGCAAATCGGCGTTGCGTAAGCCCCGGTCGCTGCACACGCAATGCAGTCCATTGATACCTTCTACGGTTAAGTTGAAATCTCATTCACAAACAGCCAGCGTAGCACCTCTCACTCGATAGGCTCTTTTATGATGTTTTCTAAAACAGCAAGGATCTGCATCGTAAATAAGTTTGAGTGACTTGCGACAGTGTGCCCACGCGCGCCCGCCGGATGTATGTAGGCACGTAGGCAGTGGCGTAACTATACCATCCGAGGCCCGTGGCAAATTTATCGGATGCCCTCCCCCCCAATACATATAAAGAAGTTGAACCAACAATAATAGTAATTTTTATTTTATAATATTATACTCATTTATACACTTTTATTTACTTGTAAGAGTTTAATAATAAATCACTACGTGAAGCAGGAACATACACACCTTATAATTATAATTACTTGATTTTCTAATAATTCACTTTAAGTTAAAGGTACTAAGGTAGGTAATTTAAAGTACTTACGTTTACGTTACTAAGTTTTGATCGGGACTGCATTTTCAGAAGTCGTAATGATGTTTACCAATAAATCAGTTATGAACTGAGACACATTTTTATTTAAGAATTATTTTACGGGCCTGAGAATAAGAGGCATTTAGCCTATCTCGAGTTTTTCGTTCTTTTATTCGGGGGGCCGGGGCCCCGGTCTCCGGAATAAAAAAACGAAAAGGCCCCCAGCCACAGGGCCCCTTCCGGCTAGGGGCCCGTGGCATTTTGCCGACTTGCCACCCTGTAGTTTTGCCACTGTACGTAGGGGTTCCGTAAAGGACCGGTTGTCTGACTAGTATTTATTAGTTTAGGTATAGCTCGCTGTTTCGCAATCCTGCCCGCGCAGACAGCCCGACTGCGAACGTTATCTCGGCATCTGTTACAGTTTTCATTTCCATTAATTATATCATTCTGCTCCGCTCTGTTTCGCCGTGGCAGATTGAAATACACATTGGGTTCATAAAGCCGTGGGTTTCTTAATAATCTATTAGTTACAATTCGCCACGGCCCTTGCCCCTTCGCGCCTAAATTAGTTTGTCAATTGCTTGTAACATTACTATCTGTCGGCGTGAATAATATTGTCCTTTCAGATTCGAAATGCCTAATTAATTGCCTTAATGAGCTGTGGCTAAAAGGGAATTGTAGTATGTTTGCCAATAGCTTGACTAGGTTCTTGATGTATCAACAGGATTGCCAGAAGAAGGTCCAAGGATGGCGGCATGGCCGAGCGTGGTGTTCAATAAGATCAGATCACTCTGGTCGGCGCACTCCTCGGTTCCACAGGGACTCAATCAGTTAGCAGGCACGGAGAATATATTATCTATATTGGTCATTGGAATGTGGACTTCTTGCCGTCGATTAGAAGCATTAAAGTTATGGCTGCGTTAATTCACTATTTGGATACAAATGACACAATCAACTCTCGGCTTAAAAATGGTGTTGAACGAGAGAATATTTTCTTATCGATGGATCCGATTTTAGAATCGATACTCGTCTAATTGGTTGCGTCGGTATTCGGTCCACATTCCACTGCAACCAATCCGGCACGGTCTCAAGTTTTGCACTTCTTATTGCCTGTTTGCATATCTTCGGAAACCACGGCACTTTGATACACGGCTTGTTCAATACTGGTTTTGTTTGTTTAAACATTTGAGTGTTTTGTTGCGTTTGTTTTAGGTAACGCTTTGAGAGTTGTTATTTTTTTAATTTATTTTTATTTGTATTCAGTGTGTATCTGCTTTGTAACAGTTAACATTTCAGCGTCATTATCGATTACGACATCGATAAAATATGAACAAGTGAATACCGCATCTAAACAAATGTTTAATGTACCACACTATGCATGAGTCATGATTTGCTTTTCATCTCGTGATGAAGATATATTAACAATCGATACTAAAATCGAGATAAAGAATCGGTGACAAAAGTAACATATCGATTCGTGGGCGAATACGATCATTTTAACTGATAAGTGGAGAGATGCTGTGGATATTGAAGATAAAAATCAAAGAAATTATAGCCCCGAAATTGTGTATGTAAATTAACGTGTCAGATTCTATAGATGATTTGAAGATGAATAGATTGTATGCATGGAATTTATAGTTAGTGACGCAATATGGATGGATAAATGTATTAGTGTGTTCTGTGTTATGAAAGACGAAGTAATCAGAAACGTAGGCGTTGTGTGTTTTACGAAAGGCTGAATCTGCATATTTGATGAGTTGTTTGGTTTGTTTATTTCATAGCGTTTATTGTTTAAAGATGTCTGCATACATTTTGAAGAATCTTTTTCTTATTTATATAAGTCGATGGGCTAACAACCTGTCATTTACAATAAAAATCGGAAATTATAAATTTTGACTGGTTGTTAACCCATCCCTGGGAGATACCGAGAAAGTAGAGCCAAATGGGGGTGCTCCAGCTTATGTGGGTCACTCAGTCTATGAACCACCTTATGTTATCCCAATTACCCAACTCCCTGCACAACGGCAGATCTTAACAATGCCAACGACAAAGAGGTCACTGTAGCCAAATTTTGGTCTAAACAAATCTAGTTTTAGCCATTTTTTTTTATTAATAAGAAGAAGAAGCCCATCGGGTATATAGAATACACTGACCTTCCCTTTATCGACTTCTACGAAGAAGCAACTGGCACGTTCAACATCATTATCATTTCAGCTGCATAAACTCCACTGCTGGACATAGGCATCTCCCAAGGATTTTCAAAATGACCAATCTAGAGCGGCCTGCGTCCAGCGCTTTTTAGCGAGCGACCTTGGTCAGATTTTTTGATCACCTGGTCAGATCATCCATCCAACGCTTCGCTTGCCAGTACGTAGTCGCCATTCGCGTACCTTTATGCTCTATCGGCCATCGATTCATCGCACTATGTGTCCCGCCCACTGCCACTTCAACGAGCACATTCTGGCACATTCTACGTTTTTTTTTGCTTCCAAACCAGCATGTAAGCTAGTTAAACCTAAACCTACATAAATCTTATAATCTGCCTTATCGCATCATTACCCAGATTAGAAACCTTATAGTGGGACTAGTGGGAGTCAAGGCTGCACTGGATCTGTTCGCAAGGTGACAGCCGCCCTCACCATTTTGTTAGAGGAAAGGTGTTTCATAAACCACGCCTATACATCGGAGTCAATAATGAGACAATAGTTCGGACATATATTAGTTTTAGAAGGTCTGTCGTTGAAGGTCCAATGTGTATTAGTTTTTAAATGAGACAAAATCTAATACACATTGAAATAATAATTAGAATCATAATAATGAAGCTGTAGAAAGAAACAGACAATACCAAAGAGCTACTATGTACAAAAGTACTAAAGAAGGCATCACATATCACTGTTTTGTCCCGTTCAATTGTAGCTATCTCTATAAACTTTACTTATTTGCTTATTAGCTCTTATGCGCTTAGTACTTTCAGCAGTTTACAATCGAAAACAATACGAAAACATGTTAAAAATTACTTAGTATGTGTTAAAATACTATAAGAATAATAAGGAACACGGCAAAGTGTTAAGAAATATGTTCCATCGGTAATTAACCAATAAAATTAAATACCTATGATAAAAATCACGCGGCCATATATTCAAAAATAGAACAGGGGCCAATGCTTGAAATAGCTGGTCTATATAACTATTAACCTGAGTTTATGATCATACAAACAAACAAATAATGCGAAGAAAAACAATATAAGTGGACATAATTTTGCTTTGATTTAGTAGGTTACGCGTTATCTAGTTGTATTTTTGTTCTAAGGAAGACCTTAGAACAAAAATACAACTAGATAACGTAAAAGTAACATTTAAAACATATCAAGATAAGTTTTATGTTAGGTTGCAGAAAATCTATTTCAGATAATGAAATAAGCAATACCGTTACTACTATAATCAATCTCGATACTATATAAAGTGAAATTCAAATCTAATACATCATGCCCATTCACTTGTCGACACAGAGGTAAACCGTTAGCCGTCACTGAGCACGCAATGGAACGTAACCATTATGATCAACACGAACGAATTATTGCTTCCGGGGAATTTTGGATGCTAGCTCATGTCATATACATATATAATTAATGCACAGAATCAATGTCATAAAAATAGGAGAAATTTGAGTTATGATATAAAAAACCACTTTTGGCCATACCACTGTACTTATAAAAAATGTTATACATATGTACATATAGTACAATGGTTCCTAATTTAGGAGCGCTATTTTTTGTCAAACTCATTAAAACAAAATAATAAATGAAACAAATAAAATAATATAAAAAAATAATTAAATAAACAAAATAAAAATTACAACCCGCTCTTTAGCGTTTCCGGTGCAAAGGTGCCGAACGCTTGCCGCGTTACCACGTGGGATAGCTACGGCCATTATTTGCACCAGAAACGAGCCAGAGCGGGAGTCCCCAGTTTTTTCCGCGATTCGTTGGCCTATCTCTCTTATAAGGCGCTTAGCGTCCGATCCCCAGCTGCCTCATTAAATGGTAGATTCTAGTAAATGGTAGGCATTAAATGGTAGAGACACTCTATGACTGATTTAAGACGGCAGATTTTTTATGAATACAGTGGATTGCATTGCATATACAAAATAACGGTAATTATAATCAATAATACTTTGCTCATTATTAATTAAGTATATATTTTGGCCACAAAAAAGAAAGAGAAAGAGGATAGAAAAAACTTAAACGCTCCAATTACACGAAAAGGTTGGGAGGAAGATACTAGATGTAGCTTTTATCTAATTTGAAAGAGTACTTATTAAAGTAAAATTTAAACAAAACAGGCACATACACTTGCTGGGCGATTTCAACTTGTAAATAAGATGTATTAAATGATTCTTGATGATGGCTGTGTTATGTGAGTGGGTTTGATGGCGAGATGACTGTCGTCAAGCTACGAGTATGTCAATCAAGTACTGGCCACTCACAATTATTTTTTTACACATTACTTACACGTTGGAAAGAAAGTAGAATCAACATTTAAAGAAAAGAAAAAACAGCCATCATTCAAGTAGGTATACTATTTTAAAGTCACTACACACTAAAGTGCTGGCCACTAATACAGTAATGTAATTTAAAGAAAAGAAAAATACACATTTTTTTTTAAATGTTTAGGTATAACGAACTTTTTGTTGCAGAGTAAAGTGAAATACTCAAGTAATATTCCAAGACCTTGACTTCTACCACAGCTTTTACTCTGACAATATGTAACACAGTATAATAATATAGCAGCACAACAATACTGGCTGCTGACATTTGGATTGAATCATTGACTACAATGAGAAGACGGAACGTGTCATGGTCAATGTTTCTTTTTGTATCGATGTTTTGAAAGAGCTAGCAAGATTTTTTTTTAATACGTATTGAAATTATATTGTTATGCTAATATTAAACTTATTTTTTTACACTGAATGTGCGTATTTATGAAGAATATCTCTTATCTCTTCCACGTTTCCGGTTATACCAAACCACATCCGAAGCAGTAAGGCTGTAACACTTCGCTTTCCATCTTTTTTTTTTCAGTCTTCGCCGACCGTTGACACGTAAGTATCCTCCTTCCATCCTTACATCCTTAGTGACATCGACGAAGCGTTTCTTGGGTCTACTCCTTCGCCTAATCAGGACAGCTTAGCCAGACATTTGGTAGTAACTTTCCAGTTTACATATAAAAGAGCGAACGTTTTTTTTTTTTGGGCTGATGCATTTTATTTCATTTATTTCATAACAAAAAAAAATTGTGTCGAAACACTCGTATTTTCACTGAGCCTAATACATATTAAATTACTGATACTATTAATAAAAAAAAATCGTTAGATGTTACATAAATGAACCAACTATTAATAAGTACTTCTAGGGTACAAACTCGACTAGTATCTGTTTTAAAAATACGTAACTCATTGTACCCAATTCAAGCGAAAATATCCAGTTTCTTAAAAGCCCATTATACAAATACCTAGGTAGGTACTGGACTCCTTATGGCAATGAACGAGGAACCAGATCTTAAGCGTGGGACGTAACGCTTTTTGTGCACCCTCATTAGATTGCTTGTCGTAATAAATATCTGGAATAGACCATAATGTTAAGTAATATAGTCAGGGATATATGATATTCATACGTCTCAAGTTTGCTTTAAAAAAATAAAACAAGTTTCTTTCGTGAAACTAGGTTTTATCACCAGGTTGGCTTGCTTTAGGATTTTTATTTCATTTGTTCCTGCCTTTCTGGTCCTATAGAGAAGAAAAAATGTAGAATGTACCAGCTGCTTTTCTACCCGCGCAGCAAAAGTGTATCGACGTAATAATGGGCGAGTACCTGATTAATCTCAATAGGAGATGCAGTTAGCAGCCACATTTTTTATTTACCTTTGCACTATGAAGCTAAACGGATAAAGACGTAATTAGTACCTATGTACGTAAATAAATAAGAACAAATCACATTGATTGAGTGCGCCCCAAACTGAATTTTAAAACAAATATCTACATATATAGATAAACACCCAAGACCCAAGAAAATTTTGCCTTTAAAAAAGAACTGTTCCCTGGCTGGGGATCGAACACCAATACGCCACAGAAGTCGTTGTACGTATGTAATCAACCAATCTTATTAGAAATTCGTAATTTCTATTCACAGAACATTGCTCCCAGTTCCGAGTAGCCAAACAACCGTATTAAAACGTCATCTAATATCAATTTGACCAGTCAATTCCAGTAGCCATTCTCCACGGTCTCTGAAGAGGCAATGATGCATTAAACCTCACCCTTTTATGTTTAATCGTAGATCAACGATAACTGTCTCCAGCAACGATCTATCGATAGAGACCATTCATCAATGAAACCTGCTTTAGGGCGAGCTTTTTATTCAATACTAAGCTTCCGCTGCCGGTTTGCCTGTGGTTGACGACTGGAAGAATATTTTTGGCCCATTGGCTAGATATTACTGTGTTATGAATCGTGTCCTTAAATATAAGAATAAAATTGGCTTGCAATGGATTTCTGTAGGTATCTGAGCTAAAAGATGCTGGGTTCTGACGCGAGCTAAATTACACCATATCGCTATATAAATATCGCTAACCACATTAAGTAGATATTTTTTCAATAACTTTGCAGAGTAACACTTCTAAGTGAGTACCTACTAGCACTTATTCTGTGTGTTATCACAAAGGCGAACGAATATCCTAAAAATTGCGCTACTCACCCAAACCCTACTACAGAATAGAGACTAATACTCACGTACAGAAGTCTCACTCAACAAAGAAATTCAAAGAAATATCTACTCAATGTGGTTAGCGATATGGTTTAATTTAGATCACGTCAGAACTCAGCACCTTTTCGTTTACGTGCTTTGACATCCATTGCAGGCCAATTTCATTCTTATTACTCTGGACATACGATTCGTATAACTGACCTGAGGAGCCGGTAGCGCGCATAGTAATAATGTAGGTACATTTTCGATACCTAAACGGGGAGTGACACAGGCCTGACCCTACACATGTTAAACAAGGTAGCAGAAAACATTGATCTACGGCTGTTCATTGACGGAATTCACAAAGGCAGTTTTATTTGTTTCGTGTAATGTTAGTAATAATAAATAAAATGCATTATAACTATGCTATTACATTGGGTAATACTGTAATGATAGTGTTAGTAACAATAATAAGCAAATAAACAAATGTTCGTGGCCCGCCACTGGTTATATGAACAGTAGATTATCTAACTGTGGTCCGCAGGTCCGGCTTCATCACAATGCTGTATCCTGTTACAGTATCGTCTTTCGGATGTTCTAGAGCGAGCAAGGTTAATACTTTAGAAGCTGCGGTGTAAGACTGCACCTGCGGAAACCGCGCCGTGAGAACGGTGTTCTGCGATTTTAACTTGACACTGAGTGTAGGGCATTAGAACTAGCGTGCTGAACATAAACCGTCTTATTATAAAAATAGGACCAACTTTGTTACTTTGTAACTTTGCTACTATTAGGTTTAAACCATTACCCACCCTAATCAAGTTGACATCTAGAAATATCACACTATCGCACCTGTCACTGTCAACTTGATTTGGGCGGATAATGGTTTAAAGCTAGTAAGTAACAAAGTAAGTCCTGTTTTTATAATAAGATGGAAACAGTCTCATTTCAAAACAAGAACTAACTTATGTGGTGCGCAGTCTAAACTATTGTTTACAAAATAAGTTAATATGAACGGAAATCACTTTCTATAAAGTGTCACTTTCTATTTACTCTGTACGGGTTTAAATTAGAGAATGAGTGAGGGTCAGAAGCAAAAAGGTGGCTTAAAACTGGGAGATATTAAGAAGAATTAGGTCGATTTTGTTTCCGCCTATTAAATTTTTTCTTCTTTTTTCCTCTCCTGGATCTATTGAAAAAGATTTCTTATGAAATAAGCAGTACCTATGTATGTAATCTATTTTCTTACTTTGTTTGTTTTTTGTTTGTATTTTGTGTACATGAATTTAGTACTTAAATAAATTGTTAAATAAACTAAAAAAAAGTAACTTAAAAGTCCTTTAATTAATTCCGCCTATTGTGCTATACAAATTGTACTTTGTACATTAAAGTTTAAATAAACAAGGAAGAAGCTCATACGAAATTTACATTCTACATTATGCATAAACGAAACTGCGTTACAATAGTTTGGAAATCATCGTTTTGTTTTATTTTAAACCGTATTTAGAGGATTATAATACAACTATAGACCGTGACTAAAAATACAGTTTTAGTTATTCATGTAAAGTCAGATAACGCCTTATGTTGAATGATTTTAAAGCATGTTTACAAAATAGAATATTTTTTAAATGAACTGTTAGGTACTACAATTTCAACAGATTTTACCACTATAGGTTCCTACTCAAGGAAATAGAGATATGTACAGAAACAAGTTTTATGTTAAAAGCAAAATAAATAAGGCTAAAGTATAAGAGTTAAGTAGCTTTCATAAAATAAACATCAAAAATGTTAGCCCAAAAAGAAATCGTTTTATACAAGACAAAATAATTTAACAAAATGGGTTTCTATATAGAAGGCTCGATGTATATTTGCTCGCTTATAGACCCGCCGCCGATTTCATGGCTCTACATGTGTAAAGTATTCATTGTTATGTTTCATACGAATTGTAAAATGGCGTGTTTTGTTTTGTAAAATTACACTATTCGGAGAAATTGCGTTTAAACATGTTTATGTTCTTCTTGCTGATAAATGCTTGTGGTTTAAAAAAATACTATGTGTTCAGATACAGATATATTATTACGACTTTATGCCCTGAGCTCTGTCTACCTAACAGGGTAGACAGAGACCAGGACTTTAAGTCCCAATGGCCACTTATTCTATTTTCAAAATTAATTACTGAAATACGACATAGGGTTTAGTTCCAAAAGGAGTGTTATTGCGTTTAAAAAGTTGTTTATTTCGTAACTCCACATTTAAAAATATGCCAAAGCAAGAATAGTATAAATTAAAGGCTGACATAAATAAAAATTATAGACTGCAATCTTAATTAACTTTATTAGATAACAACACAGCTTTTTCCTAGAACTTACATAAATTACATCGAAATTACATCTTGATATTGCATGCTAGTTTTTCTTTTCGAATCTGACCTTTTATTGTGAAAATCTGTTGTAATCTCACGGATATATCGTCATGGGCGGCTTGCTACGGGAATCTCCTGTTTATTCTGTATTTAGCACACAATAGAATTCTGTGATAAACAGACGTAAAACATGAACATTGAACATTGTGTATAGAAAGGTTTTGTTTGAGCTGACATTTGATGATTTCTTGGAATGGAAAGAAATTGAAGTTTTAATCAAGCCTGTGATACTATACTATACACGTCTTACACACACTACATAGCAAAGATTAGTCAACAACAGAAAATTATACAATAGGGTATTTCACTAGGATTTGTTTTTGTACAATATTTTATACGAAACCACAAATAATACTACAAACAAATCATTTTTAGGGTTCCGTACAAAAAATGGAAAAGTGCGTCTGTCTGTCTGTCGTCCGTCTGTCACAGCCAATTTGCTCCTAATCTACTGAACCGAATCAGGTGAAATTTGGTAGAATGTTGTAATCCTATGACCCAAACACATATGTGCAAAGTAAAATTTTTTTTTTTTTTTAATAAGGGTCATTTTCGGGGCACAAATTAGCAAGTTTTGCAAACCTTACTGTGTCATATATCATATCATGAAAGAAGACGAAAATTGACCATCCCCATGACCGTGTATGCACAATTGCTTAAGCTAAATAAGACAGACAAAGTTATACAATTTACAATTTTGATTAAGATACAAAAGGTACAATATTCCTATTACAATTTATGTAGGTATAACACTTAAGGCCGTACCTGAATTTTCCCGGGTCCAGTGCTGCCCCCATTTTAAATAAATCATTTCAAAGAAAACGGAGACATTATTTAAAATTTTGCAACTATCAAATCCTAGATAACCTTTCAAAGTATTTTATGAACTACTGTTTACAATTTATAATGAGAACGTTAAGCTTTACTACGCACATTTGCCAAAAGTGGCCGTTTTTCGCAAATGTGCGTAGTAACTGTAAACAGAAGTTCATAAAATACTTCGAAGGGTTATCTAGGATTTGATAGTTGCAAAATTTAAATAATGTCCCCGTTTTCTTTGAAATTATTTATTTAAAATGGGGGCAGCACTGGACCCCGGAAAATTTAGGTACGGCCTTAACAAAAACAAAAAAGTAATTTCCTATGTACTGGATGTAGTGCTGAGGATGTCATAGATATTTTTTTTGAAAAAGTTCAACCTATTATTAAAAATATCAATTTCGTGGTTATAAGAAATCTCATTGTATTTATTGGGTAGATGACTGGGTGCAAAATAAATTATTTGATACTGTTAAGGGAATAAAACGTCACAAAATAGTGTCACTTGTATTGATCATATACATTTTCATATTGATTTTAGATTTTTTAATGCAGAAAAATTGATATTAAGAGCGCTATTTGACTCCAAATATCTATGACGTCACGGTTTTGTATTTCATACAAATCCCACAGTAAATATTTGTTTTGACATTTAGAATAAATTGTCTGACGTATTGTCATCTAGCGGATTTAATTAAAATAGGTAATTATTTTTGTTTTCGGTTTCGATTCCAGCTTATGTTGCTTTTTGATAAAATGAATTAAAATAATTATTGAAATACCGTATTGTTTAATTAATTTACAATTGCTTCTACAGAAAGTGTTATTATCCCAGTCACATTCGACGTAGGCTCCCACCTTCGTAACTAGGTAACTAGCTATAAAACTAACAACTACTAAATAAACAGTCAATAAACACGAGTAGTAGTAATCACAAACATAACCACGCTCGTAAACGCAGTTAAGGCACCACGTCTTAGATACAAAGTGTTTATACACTACAGTCTAACTGCACATTGCACAAAATTTGCATAATTATGCAATTCAAAAAGTTGAGTTATTTACAGTTTTATTTATCAAACTTTATTTTATGTTATTCAGTCATGTAATATGTAGTGTACGTACATGTATGTATATGGGAAATATATAATAATGTATTTATCAATGTACATAGTGTATTTTATATTTATTAGACCAAAGGGTGCCTTGTAGACAACGCTTTTAGTAAAATTGCCTTTTTCTGTACAATTGGACAATAAAATAAAACTTTTCCTATCTGATTTACAAAAAGGTATCATGACTATCATCTAAAAAGCCAATTCAGTTAGTTGAGTTAATAGTTACTATTTATTCTGTGGTTAATAGTTAATATTCAACAACTTAGACATAAATTGCTCCTTTACTACTATCGACTTAGAGGTCATCCAGGTGACGTGATATCACGTAGAATTTTGACTTTTCGAACCCCCCCCCCTTGTCATGTATGATCACCCCCTCCCATCACTGTGTCACAGTTACTATAAAGTAATCCTCTTATTTTTTTATTACTACCTAAAACTGTCGTTTTAATAATATAACTTCGCAATGCAACTCCGAGTAAGTTTGTCCACATTCTCAACTTTTCTTACAACTCGTCATCATCAGGTCTTTTTGGTCTCCACTGCAGGAGCACGACCCTCTATGTACTACCAGAGTCATAGTTGCCAGAGCTACCAGAAGATTTGGCCTACACTTTCCACGCTGGCCAGACGGGTTGGAGAGGTCTCATTGATGTTTATAAGCTTTGTTCAGTTTGTGTTTCCTAAGTTGCCTTCTACGACAGCCACGGGAAGACTTGGAGTGGCCCTATTCTATTCCACACGAACCACATGGTTATCAACCTTAAAATAATATAAAATATTATTTAATTGATAATAGAAATGCAGAAAGAAGTAAACGTGCATGAATGTTGAACCGCATGTCATTATTTTTGTGTTTATTTTTATATTCACGAGTTTGAACTTGAGCATGATTTATAATCACGTTGTTGAAATACAGAGCACATGTGACTATAAAATGACACGACTTTTGGATGTTGTTACCGGTTTTTCTTGTGAGTGTTGTGATATTTTGTGTTTAAAATAAAGATTCTGTTTCATCTCATGTCTTTAGAAAGCTGAAATTTAAAAATAAATTTGAAGAATCCCTTTGTCAATCATTACCAATTAATAATGCTACTACATTTATCAAAAATCCATTATCTAGTTGTTTTGTTTGGTTCTCCAAAAAAGTCCTCATGTTTTACTGAAAAAAAGATGTGTAAAAATATAATTCTACCTACTACAATATACGCCAACAACTGATGTTATAAACGAACAACTGATATAGTGTGTAAAATAATTACATTCGTAATTGGTAAAACAAACCACATTTGTATTTTCAACCATTTACTGGCAATGTCATTACTTTCGCAATTTCACAATTATCTATAATTTGGTTTACAAAAAAAGCTACAATATTATACTTATCATTTCAGATGATGAAGGCGGCCACATCAAACAGCCAGGATACGAAGCTCGACGGCAGAATGACTTGTATATGCGGCTGGGACTGCTATTGGGCGAGCGACGAAGCGCCCGGAACAAGGCTCGCGACAGCTGCACGTCGCTCGCTTCGCTTGACGCTCACACGCTCGCTTCGCACAACACCAGCCCAGTGAGTATAACTTAACTACCATAGACAGAATTACTTGTAAAAGCGATTGGTACTAATCTTGGGCGAGCGACGTAGCGTTCAAAACAAAGCTCGCGATAGCTGGTAGTCGCTCGCTTCGCTCGACGCCCATCCGCTCGCTTCGCACAATGCCCAGTAAATAATATACCTAAATTCTGTAGATAAGATACCATAAATATGTGGGTCACATTACAATGTAGCAGCACGGACAAGAAACCGAATAGATATATATTTTTATTATATTTATAAGGCTCCTAAATAGACGACCTCCGTGGCGTAATGGTTAACACGCTAGACCGCTAATCCGGAGGTTCTGGGTTCGATCCCCAGCCAGGGCAAGTTGGAAAATGGCCTTTTTCAAATTGTCCTGGGTCTTGGATGTTTATATATATATGTATTTATCATAAAAATATAGTATCGTTGAGTTAGTATCCACATAACACAAGTTTTAAAAACTTACTTGGGGCTAGCTTAAACAGTGTGATTTTTCCCTACATATTTAAAAAAAATTATATTCTACTTAGGCTTATTTATCCCCCTTCTTTATGTACTGCCGATAAATCTACTAATATTATCGATTACTGTTTTTGTCAATACTGTAAGTTTTCATTTCTTCATTCGCTGCTCCATTAAAATACTGTAAATTCGAAAAGAGCAGCTATCGCCGAGAATTAGTGGAGTCATAGTAACTTCACCCACTTGAACTTGTCCGACCGTCCGATATCAAAGTCCGACTTACATATATTCGAATGGATTTTATTCAAGAGATTTTTTTACGAACCACTGTAATGGATGTACAATGTACATACATACATACATACTATCACGCCTGTTTCCCACAGGGATAGGCAGAGACTATGGACCTCCACTTGCTACGATCCAAACAGACCTCATAATGGATGTACACTTCTGATTTTCCTTTATCAAAAGTAAGACGTATCAATATGTATGTTCAATTGTCTACAGACAACATATCAGCTCATAGCATGTAAACTATTCGAACATTAAACAGAAGTACGTATTAAATCCTTCCATCACACGGGATGTAGCATGTATACCAATGCTCTGATCCACAAAGCAAGTCAGACAGCCATACTAACGACTATTTATCCATTGAAGCGAGAATTCCTATGATAATGCTGGGTATTATCATATGATTTCTCGCATCAGCAGTGGCGTGTTATAATCTAATAGACTTACGAGTCGACCTCATGTTACTCTCAATGATCCAGGTTAAGTAGGTCATAAGGGCTAGATTTCACTGAAGCGGAGACGAGACGAGCGAAGCGGAGATTCTTTATAAAGAACCATTTTGTTATTTACACGGAATATAAAGAGATGTTACATAGTTGATTTGTTTTACTCTAATATGTTTGACAGGAGAATACAGATTGATTTAGTAGCCCGTGGCCAAGCTTTATTGAAATCTTTGATTCAGAATCACTAAGATAACGCAAAACCGTGAGAAAAAGACTTAATATCTGTAAATTTTTTTCTCCCATAAATAACAAATAATTATACGAGTATTAAAGTGAGGTTAAACTTGTATAATGGGATACCAACTCAACAATACTATATTTTAAAATAATAGAATGAAACACTCCCATATCTATACTTACTAATATTATAAAGCGGAAGAGTTTGTTTGTTTGTTTAAACGCGCTAATCTCAGGAACTAATTGCCCGATTTGAAAAATTATTTTTTTGTTGGGTAGTCCATTTAAAGAGGAAGGCTTTAGGCTATATAACATTACGTTCCGACAACCACGCGAACGAAGTCGCGGGCACAGCTAGTCTCTAATAAATGTCTAACCTACTGACTTTACTACGCTAGCTAGCTGTCACACGCCATTCGCCTGATAGCGGGCCGTAATATTTAAATGGGGATTTTGCCAAGGCAAATTGGAAAATGGCCTTTTTCAATGTCCTGGGACGTCCTGGGTCTTGGGTGTTTCTCTCTATATGTTTTTATTATAAAATATAGTATCGTTTAGATAATATCCCATAACACAAGTTTAAACTTACTTTGGGGCTAGATCAATCAGTGTGATTTGTCCATATATATTTAATTTTTAATATCTCTGCTCATCTTAGCTTTGATTTACCTTTTGTGGATTCTGGCCCCAACACAGTTTATTCATGAACATGTATGTCTTTCGAGCAATACGTACGTGCAGTCTTATTATCTTGACATCTATATGCTATATTGCTATCAAGTTTTATATGTCTTTTGCACTTACCTACCTACAGTTGAAGAGATCATGACGATTTCTAAATTGTCACGGTACAGAATAATTACCTATTGAATCAACTTTACACAATGGCTATTAATTCATGCTGATCTGGGAGTAAATAAAACACTTAGAATATACCAGCTGCTTCTCTTCCCGCCCAGTTCGTAAAAGCCGATCGAGGGAATGGGCGAAAATTCGAATCATGTTAAGAGGCGATGCGGCTAGCAACCCATCACTATTTTGATGCCTTTTTCACCTTCTCGCCCACCATCACGCTAAAAGTGACCTTTGGGTCTTGTGGCTCTTGGCTCTGTCTGCTTAGAGCCGCAAGACCCAAAATACTCTGTCTGCCCCATCAGGGATAAAGACGTAATAATGTGAGATCAGTGGAAAAAGAAATGGGAGGCCTATGCCCAGCAGTGGGCAAATCGACAGGCTACTAAAAAAACGTATTGATTGATGAATCTTACTTATTACTTCACTACTTACGACACAACCTTCCGCCGTTAGTCTTCTTTGTCTAAGCGCGTTCCCGGTTGCATCCTCAGCTATGCTGCTTCGGAGCCCGGAGTGCGCTTTTCCGCTTTTTCTTCTTCAAATATAACATGCATGTTAATGGTCACCAAAGGATGCCAAAGACCTTGCGAAATGGAGAAGAAATAGCCGGAACAGTTTAAATGATTTGGCTATAGTTTTACGACCGGTCGCCTGCCTGCCGTCAACCCTCTTTAGAATCGCAATTGTAGCACGACATGTTTGTGCTTAGTCCTTTAGTCGCCTCTTACGACATCCACAGGAAGAGATGGAGTGGTCCTATTCTAACCCGGAACCACACGGGAACCTTCCGTTAGTATTCGTATTAATTCTGTGCTCCCGTTATATTTTTGTTTGATAAATGCTATGGATACAGGTATTTCTCTCACATCTTTAGTCCAGACTACGAGTATACCTTCCGCTTATAAAATTAATGAATAATATCTTATTGCTACGGATGCCTATAAACGCTTTTATGTCTTCAGGTTTGCATAGCTGGATATAAATGTATTATTCATGTAGGACCTAGCCGTTTTAAATACATATAAAATTATAGCTTCCTACAACACGTTGCATTTTATGTTGACTGTCGTAAAATCTACTACATCAGAAGTCATGAAACGACACCATATTGTATATGCCACCTTAAGTTGCGAAGTAACTTATATGCAATCTTTGTGTCTTATGAGGAAACGTCAAGGGCTAGAGAAATGAAAAATAGGTATTTTTAAAATCTATTACTGTTGCGCTGTGCCCGAAATACAATCGAGCAAGTGCGATAGAGACATACTGCAGCTTGGACTGATACCTAATAAAAGAACAGAAAATCAACGATTCGTAGTCCCCTGATTTCTTCTCCAAAACTTAACCAATATAAGTATTTTTTTCATTACGAATTAACAAAGACTTGATCGGTGTTCCTTTGTTTTAATTTTTTTATATAATCTACTCAAGTTTGTTTTCTGACTTTTTGAACAAAGCGGAAAATCTGGCTATTTTTTTAGGTTTTTGAACGTTCATATCTCTTTTATGAAAAAAAAGAACAAAAAAATAGGGACATGCTAATAGTGGCTATAGATATTCAGGAAAAAAAATATAACTCTACCGGCATTATCCAGAGAGGAAACAGGGGACTACGTTTGTATGGAAAAATGGCCCCTCTATTTCGTCTTAAACACTAACCGAAACTCTTTAAAAAAGTTATTATCATAGACATACATACATACATATCACGCCTGTTTCCCACAGGGGTAGGCAGAGACTATGACATCAACTTGCTAAGAGAGTGACGAGTGTAGATCCTTAATGAGGCAGAAAGAGCAATTTAGCTCTTGTGGCTCTAAACAGACAGAGCCCGGGGCCGCAAGACTCAAATGTCACGATGATGGAAACGATAGAAAAATGAATCAAAATTATGATGAGCTAGTCGCATCGCCTATTAACAATATTCGCATCTTTACCCATTTCCTAGATCGGCAGCAGCAGAAGCAGCTGGTACTTTCTAAGCATTTTCCTTTCTTTTAGACCAGCATTGAAGAATTACTTGGTTTACAATAAAGAGTTATCTATCTATCTTTAAAATAAAGTCGGTGAAAAGAGACACATACTCGAAGTCATCGGAAATAGGCATCGCTAAATGTTGGGACACTTGATACGGCATGACAATTTTATGCGAATTATAATAGTAGGAAATCAAACAGTAGAAAAGAGGAAAGCCCAGACAGAGTTATATGAAGCAAGACAAGGAAAAGATGATAGCAGTGTCGTATCAAGATGTCAACAAGTTGGCAGAAGATAGAAAAGAATGAAAAGAAAAACTCCACCGAGGGCGCCGCTCTTAAATTTTGATAGTGATGATGACTCATTGAATTACTTTCAATGTGATGACTATATATCTATGTTATGTTTTACAGGTTTCTACCTTAACGGGGTCTTCAGAAGTGGACGCAGCCACTCCCTTAGGCCGGGATTCCCTCGGCTCTCTGGCGTCTATGTCGCTGTCAGCTGCCAGCAACTGTTCCTCGTCAAGCCCTGGCAGCAGAAGACATTCAGTTAACAGTGAGTAGATCAAAACTTTACTCAGTGTATTTTTATAAGTAACCGACAAAGTGGAAATTAAACAACATACGTCATTGTGCGAACCGCTAAGGTGTGGAATACCCTCGCTCCCTTTGACCTCATCTTAGCTTCCCATCAGGCTAGATAGAGGTCAAACGCACTCAAATCTCTGATAAAAATTAAAAAAAAATACAATAATGAATTGTAAAAGAGCAATAAGGTACAAAAGATTGACATAACAAGTCTGACTTAAGATTCCCCTTACCCTAGGGTAAGGGTAAAGTCTTATTATGTCTAGACATCATCAGACTTTTCCATACATACGTCTACGTTTTATTTTGAAACGACATGTCAGATATAGGCAAAATTTTGTAATTTTAAAGGAATTAAACTTTATTGATGTTGTTCTATCATTTATCAATTTAATCCCGACAGTTTCTGAAAGTCTCAGAATGTATAACTAAACCCAGAACCAGAGCCGGATTATCCACGTAGCAAAAGTAAGTATCACTACGGGCCTTGAGCAAAAGTTGGCCCCGCGTATCCAAACTTGCTCACCTTCGCCTAAGCGTAATTTTTTTGACTTTGTTATTTTGAGAATGACCATTACTGTTGTCAGATTTTTCAAACTCCTAAAGTCAGATACAGAACTTGGCAACTCATGATGACAGCCGGGGCCGGGACCAATAGGCCTTCTGAAGTATGGAAGCGCTCGACATATTTCGTTTCAACCCTTCTATGCTTAATCCAATAGGCGACCTCTCCTAGGGTTGCTTTTCATGCCCAAGCACCAAAAATGCATATCCCCGCTTTCACTCGTACCTCCCCATATCAGATCAGGTGTCCATCCATTGAATTTGGTACGGGCCCCGCGCTTGCTTAATCCAGCACTGCCCAGAACCCACAGAGTCGACGATTAACATGTGTATGTACCTACATCCTCGCTAATGCACACAGCCCATTCTCGCTCAGCTTCAATGGAGTCTCGGCCTAAGTGTGGTCAAGACCCTACCACAGACAGACCAAGGTCTGTCTTGGTTCTGTCTACCCGAAAGAAATAGGAACGTCAATTCTTCTTTTAGATAGCTTGAAATTTCAGCACTCAGTCACATTCAGCACCCATATGATTATTACATACATGTTCTGACAGGGGTAAGCAGTACGAGTATGATTATTAACATTAGTTGTTCTAATAAAGTCTTTCTTTACAGCGTTGCAAGCTGGCAGACCCGAGGAAT
Source organism: Acrobasis repandana (assembly GCA_963576875.1). Lineage (NCBI taxonomy): Eukaryota > Metazoa > Arthropoda > Insecta > Lepidoptera > Pyralidae > Acrobasis > Acrobasis repandana. The sequence goes on from OY756223.1 coordinate 19,311,436, forward strand.
TAACTCGCATGTCCAGTGGCTTCTTCAAGTCCAGGAAAACAGCTGCCCGGCGGTCAGCCAGGGTCAGCAGTAAACAGTCTTCATCATCCTCGGAAATCAAGAAAGGTGAGGCACAAAATACTAGTCTAGGATTAGTGATTTGCCGTCCCTGGAAATATTTCCGTAAATTTACAATGGAAAAATTTGTAAATTTGGGTATTTCCAGTGGCACATCACTATTTCAGATTATTTAAGCGTGTTTTCATTTTGGAGTTATTAAAGTTGCATATTTAGTTTAAATAATCAGAAGCTTAGAGTAAAGACGTAGGCTTTTGGCCATAAACCAATTCTATACCTTACGCGCGAAGACTCTCCTTGGGAATGCATTTGAAGCACGAGATATTTGTGCTTAGTTCTTAAGTCGTCTCTTACGAAATTAACAGGAAGACATGGAGTGGTCCTAAGCAAGGCCGGAAGCCACATGGCTCATCATCATTAAATGGTATAGCCTAAGTCCTTTATTAAAATTTCAAGAATTCATCGCCTTTGGAATTTCGTTTTAGTTAAAACTATTGCAAGGTAGCGGACCAGGAGCTATTAAATCCGAGTTATAACCAATGTCATTATAATGTATTCGTGGTTCACTTTGTGAGTATAATCAGGTTGTTACTGCACTGGTCCTGCTCTATCTAACCGTAAAAGGTTGTTCCAAAAACTCTGTCTTCGTTTACATAATAATGTTCAATTTATTTTGGGGTTCAAGAGTCCATGTGGTAAAACCTTGCACTTGACCTCAACTCACTTGCACCTCTTTGGCTAAAATAGAATGCACATCTGTCTAGTATCCAATATGTGCAAAGACAGGTGCTCTCAAGAAAGCTCTCTCTTCCGATCTTAGCACTTAGCTGTGCTGTTTTGGAGCCTGGTCTTTTCTTTTTCTTTCTCTAAAGATGACATGCATATTGATGTTTACCCAATAATGCCGAATGCTGTGTGTACTGCCTCCGTGGTCTAATGGTCAAGGTGTTAACCTTGTGATCCGAAGGTCGTGGGCTCAAATCCTACTGGCAAGCATATTTTGTGTAAAGTTGTTTCCAGTCTGGTTAGGATATTGCAGGCTTGAATCACCTGATTATCTGAGTAGAAAAAGGGCACGTAAAACTGTGGGACCTGAATGCCATCTAGCGTTTATTTAAACCTATCCTAGGATTGGTTCTGGTCTACCCTTTGCGTTGCGGAGATCAGACGGCAGTCGCTCTGTGAAAAAACCAGTAACCTCGTCAAATCACCTAGGTCAGGTAGCTGAACCCGGGCTCTGAAGCGTTACCGCTGAGAAAACCGGGAATACGCTCGGATGATGGGCCGAAGTTTGTGTGAAGTGGGGAAAAACTACCTCTTTCTTATCTTAACGTAATCCCGATAGCATTTCTAGGATCCAGTGATCCGCGTTCCGAATTTTTCTTCTCTACTGCGGACGGTATTTGGCATCCATTTTTATACCTATATTCAGAATTATCTTATAAATTTTCTTTAGGCCCGGCTATAATTTTTAAAGATATCCAATAAGTGTGGAAACAAGATAAATTCCTGGCTTTATCAGTTTGACTGTCTTATTTTGACAATGTTTTAGCTCCTAAACCAACCTTTTGCATTGCAACGGAACCCAGGTCCTATACAAGATTCCAACTTACGCTTATCCAATTATTTTCTTGTGCAGTGTACCCCTCGTTACCTCTGACGTTGCGGCCGCTTTTCTTTGAGGTCCCGTCCACGGACAGCAACGCTTACTTCGCGGGCAGGCAGTGGCTGATCAGAGATATGGAGAAATCCTTGGAATCCAGTTCATCAGGTTAGTTTTTCTTATTTGCCAAAATGTTTGTTCATTTGTAAGCATGTAACAGCTTATAAAAGGAATAGTAAGTTCATTATCTAGCTGATCATAATAAAATATTTTCCCTTCATCTAGAGATCTCTTGATTTTTTAATGTGTTAACAATTTTATTTACAAGGTTTTCCTAGACGTTTTCTTTATTGAGAGAACATGTTGGTAAACAATTTGGTTCAATAAGTGCATATTGGTACTCGTTTCACATGAGACGGCCAGGTAGCATCTGACCCTGGGACTATTCAGTTACAAATTGATTAATCGGTTCTGATGGAGACCTCTAAAGAATATTATGGGATAAGATATAATTAGTAGCATTTTTTTTCTAGGGATCCTAATATCGGGTAGCCCAGGGACAGGCAAGACGGCGTTGATTCTACAACTGGTCGAGTACTCCTGCTTCGGCCGAAAGCGGAACTATGAGTACGAGGAGCTTCGGGAACAGTCGGACATCAGGGAGCTGCTGCCTGAGGAGATGACTGCGGGGCTATTCACGCGTCTAGCCTCGCATGTCGTGGCGTATCACTTTTGCCAAGTAAGTTTCTATATTAATAGTCAAATGCCTTTATCCTGCTTGACTTCAATGATTCCTAAGTGGCGGCAACTAACACATTCGAAAAATAAAAATTGGTGAGAAGGCAATTGATACATATTTTATTTCACCAAGAAACATTGTATCCGTAAATCAGCCAAAAAGATGTCCAGCAGTGAGACGTATCAATGAATACCTCGTAAGTATACTCGTACTACTGTTAACGTTACTTTGTATTCTGGAAGGACTGTATCTTACTCAGAATGAGGCAAGCAAGAGTACGCTCAAATCGCTCTTTAATAAAAACAGCAATGTTTTAAAATGTGTCCCCTTTTTTCACATATTAAAGTAGCATAAAAGTAGCGTCAATCTAATCTTTAAGTAGTTAGGAGGCAAGAAAAACTCTCCAGAGAGGAAAAATTGCCTAAATATAAATTATTTTGTTTCAGGCCGACAACAACAGCACATGCCTGGTTGGTGAATTCGTACATTCCCTGGCAGCACAGCTTTGCCAAGCTCCAAGACTGCTAGCCTACAGAGAATATATACTCAGCGAACCTCACCTCATAGCCTGCCTCTCTCTGAAGGAATGCATAGCTGACCCAGACCTAGCCTTCATGAGAGGCATCATCGAACCTCTTATCATATTGAGGAAAAACGGAAGCATAGACTTGAGCAACAGCATCATCCTTGTCGATGGTTTATGCGAAGCAGAATATCACAGACCAGACCATGGACACACCATAGCTTCATTCCTGACGAGGCATGTCGCAGAAATGCCTGAATGGCTCAAAGTTGTGGCAACAATCCGGACACAATTCTTAGAGCTAACAAAACAACTCCCATACACGAGGCTAAGTTTGGACGAATCAGACAATGTACATAAGGATTTACTGGACTATTTCAATGCAAGAGTACAATCGACACCTATTATAGAAACGAACATCAAATGTTCGACGGGAAAATCGGAAGGAGTGCACAATTCCGTGATGAAGTTTGCACAATATGTCCTACATTTGAGCCAAGGCTCATTTCTGTTCTTGAAACTAATCCTAGACCTTCTCGAGAGAAGCCACATCGTTGTGAAATCAACGAATTACAAAGTGGTGCCAATATCGTTGGCTCAAATATTTTTGCTGCAATTCAATTTGAGATTCCCAACAGTACAATCGTTTGAGAAGATAACGCATATTCTAAGCGTCTGCCTAGCAGCTCTCTATCCTTTAACTTTGGTTGAAATATACTACTCTGTGAATTCTTTATTGGTAAACCAATTTCTGCCTTGGGAAGAATTTTGTGACAGATTTGAAACTCTCTCAGAATTTCTTGTGAAAAGAATCGATAATACGTATATGTTCTTTCACCCATCATTCAGGGAATGGTTGATAAGACGTGACGATAATGAGAGTGCCAAGTTTCTGTGTGATTTAAGAGCTGGCCACTGTGGTATTGCATTCAGATTGTCAAGAGTGCAAGCGCCTTTGGATTCTGAAAAGACGATGGAATTGGGGCATCATATTCTCAAGGCGCATATGTACAGGAATTTGGGTCCGGCTCAGCTAGGGTTGTGCCCGAGAGATCTTCAAGCAGCGATGGTAGCGACAAGTTCTTCAAATGTTGGAGAAGCGATTGCCAATCTGAGGAACATTTACACACCGAATGTTAAAGTATCAAGATTGATGTTGCTAGCTGGTGGGTCACCAAACCACATTACAGAGTGCCTTGGTAACGCACCATTATTGTGCATGTATGCGTACCAGGGAATAATATCCATGATTGGGCTGCTAATTGAGTTTGGAGCTGACTTAGAGATGACTAATTCTCAAGGATGCACAGCGTTGTCTCTGGCTTGTCAGAGAGGTCACACAGATGTTGCCAGAAGACTTATTGCAGCAGGTAAGGAAATAAAATTGTAATATAAATAGACATGATTTTGAAAGTGAGAAATTTGTATTGCATCCGTTGGCAGTAGGAAATTATTAACCAAAGGATTAGTGACGTAGTAAGCAAAAAGGAATTCAGAAACAAGTAGGCCATCAAGAAGACAGTTGTCGTTAATTACTTGATTAGGTTTTATTTTTGACGCAGAAAGACACAGCAGCAGACAAAGGACCAACTGTTGGCACATTCAAATTTTAAATTTCGTCCCAGACTAGTATCTCAGAAAGTTCTCTCTAAAATAACTTCTAAATTTCCAGGTGCATCCCTCAGCCACACAGATACTGCAGAACAAACTCCCTTAGTTCACGCTGCTAAAAACGGCCACAGAGACACGGTGATATATCTCCTCGGCTGTCAAACTGGAAACGACAGGAACTCTTTGGACATCGACGATGGGAGCATCGAGCAGTTGGTGCCAGGGTCCAGGCATGCTTTGATTGCGGCTGCGCAGAACGGCCATCTGGACATCGTGGAGTATCTTTTGGATACTGCTGAATTAATAGTAAGAACTTTTGTGTAGTTTTCTCTTCAAAATAAACCAATATTTTGCCATTGATATGCGAGTTCTCTTCTGTGTATGAGAAAAGTTACCTAGAGTCTTGGCACAATTTGGATAATAAATTGAAATGGTAATTATCCCAAACAAAAATGTTAAAAGACGAATGACCATGAATAAAATAAAGAAATATATTAAAAACCGAGTACAAGACGTCGAGGCCCATTTACACACTTCAAGATTCTTTCATACAATTTAATTGAAGAAATAGATAACTTGCCTGATCTAAACAAAACGTCAACCACAGAAATCATATATTGCTTCAATTTAATTCATTGCAACAGGCAAGAAATTACACTGCTTAATCTACAAATACGTTATGTATGACTTATTTTTAATGCCCCTAAGATGCTATTTAATCCAGATAACATAAAATAAAGAGATATTTTCGTTCCAGCCGGACGGTATCTGTCCAGTGACCGGCGAGACTGCGCTTACCGCGGCATGTTCAACTGGCAACGTAGCCATTGCTGATGCTCTTCTAATTCGTGGAGCCACTCCATACTCCCTCAATGCTCGCCAGATGTCACCTCTAGCGCTGGCAGCGAAGAACGGAAGATCTACACTGGTGCTGAGACTGTTGGATTCTGGAGCAGATGTGACAGGTTCTGGAGGGAAGAACCCAATGATTTTGGCTGCTGCTGAAGGTCATGCTGATGTGGTGGAGATTTTATTGGATCACGGTAAGCCACATGATCACTGCAGACTTCATCCTGGGAATGAAACCCTAATATGTCAACGCACACCAGATGTTGCACTTGTAACTTTTTTTGTGTGTGTACTGTTTAGGTGGCCATCACTATGTCATATTTTTTAAGCTGTCTAAAGGTATCTCACCTAGCTTGACGACTGCCATACAATGATAAGAGCGGGACTGCGGGGTCAACGGCTTTACGTGACTTTCGAAGCAAGGAGGAACTCAAGAATTTTTATGCCATTTGTGTTCACCCATGTAAGTGCGGATCACGCTCAGGGTTGCTTAACTTGCGAAAGAGCTAGCAATCCTCACTCCACTCCACTTGTAACTAAAACCCGCGTATTCCGTAAACACGTCTTATTCTTCTTCATTCTTGGTAGCCATTGAATTGGGTAGATGACTGGGTCAAAAATATTTTTTTTGCCACTGCCAAGTGCATAAAACTTCATAAAATAATGTGACTTGTCATTGATCATATCCATTTTTAACGTGATTTTAGATTTATTAATGCAGAAAAACCGATATTAAGAGGGCTATTTGACTCTAAAAAATGATGACGTCACGGTTTTGTTTTTCATATAGATTCCATAAAATAAAACCGGCCAAGTGCGAGTTAAACTCGCGTGGAGAGGGCTTCGTACAATTGATGGAATTCTTATAGGTTTTCGTTATATTTCGTATTTTTTCCAAAATTTTAGGCTCAGTAGTTTCGGAGATCAGGGGGGGGATGGTCAATTTTTGTATTCTTTCGTGAATAAAATCAAAACTATTTATTTTATAATTATAACGAAAATATATTTTAGATCCTCATAACAAACCCTTTCATTTGATATATGACACAGTAATATTTGCAAAACTTTTTTTTAATGTGCTTATTTATCTCCCGAAAATGACCCTTATTTAAAAAAATATATTTATTTACTTTGCACATATGTGTTTGGGTCATAGGATTACACCATCCTACTAAATTTCACCTGATTCGGTCAAGTAGATTCGGAGCAAATTGGCTGTGACAGACGGACGGACAGACAGACGCACAAGTGATCCTATAAGGGTTCCGTTTTTCATTTTTTGTACGGAACCCTAAAAATGTTTGGTTTGGACGTTTTGAAAAAAGTGTCTGATTTGACTTTTTGTCATCTAGCGGATTACTTGGTAACACAGATTTTGCACCGCAAGTTTTGCAGTGTTTAGTTATAATTATCTGTTAATAATCCGACTATTTTCATTTTAGGAGCTGATCCAAACTCAATAGACTCAGATGGCGTACCAGCTCTTGGGTGGACATGTTTGCGATCCAGGATATCCACGATGGTGTTATTACTGGACAGAGGGGCTTTTATTGGTGAGTTTTTTTTTTATATATGCAACTTTTCAGAATATTACTTAATTATCTGTCACCATCCCTCTCTTTTTGGTCTTCCCCTACTTCTTCAGCCATTTAATTTCTTACATTCCCGATTCCCGGCTAGGTACCACCCGCGTCACCCCACACTATATATCATACTATGACACTACCACGTCTTTACTTCTAATGGGGCAGACAGAGCATTTTGGGTTCTGTGGCTCTAAGCAGATAAAGCCCAAATTTTAGCGTGAAGGTGAGCGAGAAGAAAAAAGGAATCAAAATAGCGATTTGGCAGAATAGCTAACTGCATCGCCTATTAACATTATTCGCATTTTCACCCATCGATTTGAGGTCTACCGAAAATCTAATTTATTTTCTTCTGCTGGATCACAGTATAATAAATACTACGTACAGTATGGCCACTCCGCGCTCAGTTACCTCACAGTTACCGGCTGGCAAGGACGTAACGACGCGGTGCGCGGGGCGGAGGCCACGTTAAATATTCAAATACTAAACAAATACAATACTTTATACGGTTGTTTAAGCTCTATAAACTACCAAACTGAAGGACAATACAAAACGAAGGCAGGGAGTGACCATACTATACGTGGCACTTTTTATTATACTGTGGCTGGATGCTGCCCGCTTCCAATTGGTCTGGGGGAGGCCTATATCCAACAGTGCAGTTCCTGTGACTAATGATGATGACGTCTATCATGATTCGTAATGGTTTTTAGGGTTGTAGACCAGTGTGTGCCACACTTACTCCCGTGTCATTATCTGAGTTTGAGTCGTCTATTGTACAAGGTGAATACTTTTATCTACAAATGTCTAATCTCTCTCTCTCTCATCTTAGCGTATTCCCAGTTGCATCCTCAGCTGCAACGCTACAAAGCCTGGGGTCCGCTTTCCGGCTTTTCCTTCTCCACTTCGCACGGTCTTGAGCATCCTTGGTTGACTCAAAATCTTTTATCTCTATTACAGATCAACCCGACAGCAACGGGAGAACTCCGCTGGGCCTGGCGTGCGGCGGACCAACAGACCTTGTTGAGATACTGCTAGAACGAGGGGCCTCGCTGGAGAAGGTCGACCACAGCGGGTTAAGGCCTTTGGACCGCGCTATTGGGCAGAGAAATGTGCCGGTAAGTCATACTTTCAAGTACTATAATTTACAGATTCATCGCCAATAAGTACTCCTAAAAGGTTGTTTCTGATTTCTGGATATTTTAGAGTGTGTTATTACTGGTGACAGATTTTTCGAGCTGCCTAAAGGCATCTGACGTAGCTCAATGTCTGTCATCTAGCCGTGTGGTTAGTAGAATAGGACCTCTCCAAGTCTTCCCGTGGATGTCAAAGAAGGCGACTTAGGGAATACAAGCTAAACAAAGCTTATAAACATCAATGAGACCTCTCAAACCCGTCTGGCCAGCGTGGAGAGTGTAGGCCAAATCCTCTGACTGCTCATATACGGCTAATATATGGCTCTGGTAGTACAGAGAGGGTCGTGCTCCTGCAATGGACACTTTAAAAGACCTGATGATGATGATGACATTTGTCTTGATAAATACTTAGGCCTCACAATAAAAGCTTATAGGAAAAATTTTTTTTTTTTTTATATTGGTTATATGAATGTTTCAAAAACTTTTTCTTTAGAACTGGATATGCTACCTACTTAGAACGCCTCGTGCGCTTATAAAAATTAAGGACCAGGAACCAGCTTTTTATCGTTTAACGTGCAGTTGAACCATATAGGTTTATCTACATCTTCGTTTGTAATCCTCCTATCATCGGTTTGTTTCAGGTGGTGAACTGTTTCCTGAGGAAAGGCGCTAAACTTGGTCCCACGACGTGGGTGATGGCATCAGGCAAACCAGAATTTATGTAAGTCTCTTACATTTTTCATGTATGCTTTATTCGTATGCAGAGACTGCCGGCTTCCGACAAACTGCTCCGCAAACAACAGATTTTGGTCAGAAACAAAATCTGTAGTTTGGCATAATCTGTATCATCATCAGGTCTTTTTTAGTCTCCACTGCAGGAGCACGACCCTCTCTGTACCAAACCAGAGCCATATATTAGCCAGAGCAGTCAGAGGATTTGGCCTACACTCTCCACGCTGGAGAATTTCTCATTGATGTTTATAAGCTCTGTTTAGTTTGTGTTTCCTAAATATTTAATATATTAAAAATAAAGTGTAACTACAGATTATTAAATTAATGCATACGGGATTAACGCGAAACGTACCTTTTTTTATTTATTTTGCATTAATTTAATAATAATGCAACGCGATAGTTTAAAAGTACTCTCAAATCTCTAAATAAAAAAAAAACCAAACAATTTTAACATCCTAAATGAGTAAATTAATTTTCCATGTCACTTCCAGGTTAATCCTGCTAAACAAGTTATTAGAAGACGGAAACATGCTCTACCGCAAAAATCGGCCTTCGGAAGCCGCCCACCGATATCAATACGCTCTGAAGAAGATCAACCCACTGATCAGCGACGAAGGGTTAACGACCCCCAGCACGCAACCCGTGCCTCATGAGCACGTGTCCGCTTTTGTCCAGTTGAAGACCAATTTACTGCTGAATTTGTCCAGATGCAAGAGGAAACTCAATGTAAGTATTTCATTTTCCTCCTTATCTGGGGCTCTCTGTCGGACATGTTTGGCTTTTTCGGGTCGTGTCCGGCCAAATAATGATGTGTAGGCTTTTTGGCAAAGGGGATGTTCTTTTTACCAAAAGGTAGCCAACATAGGTACTTTGGTCTTGCTCCGCCATTGTATCCATGACCGGCTTGGGCTAAATGTCCGGTTAATTAAACCGGACATTTAGCCCAATCCGGCTTTTTTATTTAAGGAAATGGCAACCCTATCCTTTTGACCTCCCCCCTCCCCCTAGAACCCTCCCTCAAGTCACTAAGCTGTCCAGCGAGGCCGCAGGCTGAGCTGCGTGGCGAGACCGTAGGCCGAGCCACTCCCACCAAGCACTGAGCGTTTTTTTTTTAATTTTAATTCTGAAATTTCTTTTGGAATTCATAATGGCGTCTGGATTTTAGAATTTTAGCTTGATTCGTTTATTACGTCCTCCTGGAACATCAAAGGAGTCTGAAATTTTGTATGCTGGGGTAAAACACCCCGCGGAACTCAAAACTGCAAACAAACTTTGATTCCAGGATAGCAGCCCGTATACGTTTTTATTTTTTTTATACTGACTTTAGCACCTTACCTATTGCTTTAGTTGCTTTAACTTACTTAAACCGCGGGCTGCTTGCAGCCCGCGCAACGCCCGAATAGCTAGTCCTTATCTAAACTTTTTCCTTGTTGTTTTCTTGTTGCGTTCTTAGTTGTGCTGCTTCACAGATTTGCTTTCTCCAAAGATGATATGTTTGTCAACAGTTTCACATTTAAAAAAATAGGGTAGTATCCTGGGTCAAAAATAAAGTATTTTGTACTGTTAGGAGAATAAAACGTCACAAATTAATGTCACTAATCATATCTATTTTGAACGTGATTATAGAAAACTGATAATAAGAGCTCTACTTGACTCCAAGAAACTGACGTCACGGGGTTTGGTATTTCATACAAATCCCATAGAAAATGTTTTTGACGTTAATACAAAAGTCGATGACGTTATAACGTTCCGTTTGGAGTGGAAGAGAAAAATCCGGAACCATTGCAACAATTTGTCTACAATTTTCATCCAAAACCATATGACATGATCTTATCACACATCTGATATTAAAAGTGCGTTTTTCCTTTTGCAGGAACCGTCCGAAGCACTCGATTTGGCCGCGCGAGCGTCAGTCCTTCGACCAAACGCTTTCGAATGCGCGTACGCAATGTCTCGAGCTATTCTAGCTTTAAACAAGCCTTCAGAATCCTTACCCCACGCAAGGAGAGCTTTAGTACTAGCCCCGACTACTGACCTATCAGCTATAAGAACATTGAAAGCATTGCAGCAAGAAATTTTGACCAGAATCAACACCGGATCACATAGTCTATGCGGAGACAATAGATCTATGAGAAACTATGATTCGATTAGTTTAAACATGCCTTGATTTTAATGTGAATATAATTTACTATATTGAGTTTATATATATGGCATTTTATCAGAATTCGTTTGATTTTTAAGTCCATTTAGGTATAATCGTAGTAGTTAATTATTACGAAATTATATTCAACAATGCAATTATTATCTTTAGAATTTAATTACATATTCTATATTTAGATGTTTTATTTACTTCTTCACATTTCATCTGTAAACGTTTTTTGTCGCATTAGATTCCTGTAGATAGCTTTATATTGATTTTATTTTACAAAATGACATCGTGTGAATAGCCAAAAAAGCTAATAAAATCGTTGATTTTGTACAGTGACTTTCTATATTAAATGTAGACTCGAATATATATATTCTTTTTTTGTATAAAAAAAATTGCTTGCCATTTCCCAGTTGCTTTAAATTACAAAATATTGTGCCTTGGTTTTAAACAATACACTGCAATGTATTTACTTATTTTTGTTGTTATTTTAAATGATAAGTTTTGAGTTAAACTCACGCGCCCATTTTCCTTGCTTTATTTTAATTTATTTTAAACGAGTGTATTAAAAACTATAAAATTAAAAGTACGATAGGTTTGTGAACATTCGTTTGTTTGTATGTGTTGGATACTTATATAAAAAATCCTATTGAATACCTACTTAAAACTTATTTATTGAACTCTTTTCTAAATTGATGTATCTATTGTGAAAATTTTCATGCTAAAAATGTTTGATGCCACAAAAATTACATACTTATTTCACTCATAAAAAAGTAAAATTAGATTGTAAATTTTTTTTGTTTACTAAGATTATGGTTGTAAAAGTTTTTTTACTTAGATTGTGGTGTTATAAGATTTTTCATTATTAATTCAAAAAATATATTATGCTCTACACTCCATTCGATGATTTGTAAGACTGACGATATGAAAATTAGTGAAGTTATGACAAAACAATTATTTAGTCAAATAAGTGTATTTTAAGTACAATAATTACTGCGACAGTACACATAATAATTATATCTATTGAATAAAATTTTCATATTGCTTCGGAAGTTATTTTTTTTTTATTTATTCCTATCTTTTTACTGATACACTATTACTATATCCCTAACAGGGCAGATGAAAACTTAAAACAATGTTTGTACATATAAGTATTTATTTGCGCTTAATCAACTCATTGCCATTTACAAAATATTAAGTTTAAAATAAAAAGATACTTTCTAGAAAATATTGAGAAATTAACCTTTAACTTTTGACCTTAAGATACCTTAACATTACCCTTAGGTAAATATGTATAACCAGCAGAAGTACTAGTTTGTTATAAATAGGGTAGGTTTGGCAGGCGTTTGTCAATTTTTTTGAGTATGAGGATACATGTATGTGTTTAAATTTTTGTATGTAAACTCAGGCATTTCATTACTTACCTCAGTGGTTTATAGAAATGTCATGTGAATATTCTGTTGTACATAATTGTAATATGTTAGTAATAAATAAAATAAAAATAAAAAATTCAATAATAATATTTTAAATATAAACACAATCAGACAATCACAAAACATGATAAAAATTAAAACTAACTAAAAATTACAGTTAACATAAAAACTTAAAGTTATATAGCTCTGACTCTTAATGTGTGAACACTATTTACTTCGTAATCGTTCCTACCCTGCAGCCATATTCATAAATAAATTGTAAATTGTACAGTACCTGCTACCCGACTTTAGGAGCCCTGATTTTTCTGTCAAATTCTTTAAAATAATTACTATTTATGGACCAGGAGCCGTAGAGATGGCTGATCTTACTTATTTTCTCACTAATAACAAATGATTACGATTCCGATTATGATTATGATGATGAATGTCTAGCATCTCTACAGCTCTTGGTCCATTAAATTGGTAGTATATTCAATAGATGACTTTTGGAAAGCAATTTTTTTATGAATGGCTAGAATTTTACGTACCTAAGTATAATGTGAAATATCAACAAATATCTTCTTAACATTGGCAACTTTGATTTTATAATAATATCTATAAATTTCTTGATAGAGAATTAAATGCAATCCCACTCAAATCTGACACTAACGGACAGGTCAGGACAGGAACGGAGTACGTACGTAACCAACAGTCACCTGAGCAGCCGGATTCGGCCGAAAGGGAAAAGTTAACTTCAAATCGGCCGGATCCGGCCGCCAGAGGGCCTCCAAAGCGACCCAATCTGGCCGCTGAAATACAGACGAATGTTAACCTTATATTATATATAGGTTTATATTAAAAACCGTAGCTGCACTGACGTGTTATCCCACTTTTCTTTGGCAGCACTTGAATAAATTGTCTTCTCAAATCATTACTAAATTAATGCATACGGAAATTAACGCGAAACATACCTTTTTTATGTTTTTTAGGGTTCCGTACAAAAAATGAAAAAATGGAACCCTTATAGGATCACTCGTGCGTCTGTCTGTCCGTCCGTCTGTCACAGCCAATTTGCTCCGAATCTACTGGACCGAATCAGGTGAAATTTGGTAGGATGGTGTAATCCTAATGACCCAAACACATAATGTGCAAAGCAAATTATTTTTTTTTTTTAAATAAGGGTCATTTTCGGTGGACAAATTAGAAAATTAAAAAAAAAAGTTTTGCAAACCTTACTGTGTCATATATTAAATGAAAGGGCTCGTTATGAGGATCTCAAATATATTTTTGTTATTATTGTAAAATAAATAGTTTTGATTTTATTCATGAAAGAAGACGAAAATTGACCATTCCCTGATCTCCGAAACTAATGAGCCTAAAATTTTGAAAAAATACGAAATATAGTTCATTGCTTGTAGATTACAGGAAAACCTATAAGAATTCAATCAATTGTACGGAGGGTTCCGTACAATTCTCCACGCGAGTTTAACTCGCACTTGGCCGGTTTTTTATTATTTTTTTGCCGACTTTCGTCCGGTTTGCACCGAACGTGGTGTCACCTGACAGCAAAAATAAATAAAAAAGGTATGTTTCGCGTTAATTCCCGTATGCATTAATTTAGTAAAGATGCAACGCGGTAGTTTAAAAGAGGTTCTCAAATCATGTTAGGTTTAGCAGGAGTACTTCCTAATTTTTCTCCTAAAGGTCCACTTCTTAGCAATGGACTGCTGTGAGGTATTACAGGAGCTGGATACCTCACCCCCTGGTTATGCCACCGCATATAAACTGGGAGAATCATCAAAGGTTTTTTATTCGTTTTTGGTTTCACATCAATAATAGACACGGGTGGAACCTTACCAGATGCTAAAACTCCATAGCTATAAAGAGGTTTGTATTGGATCTTAGGCTGACTTTTTGGGTAGGTGTTAGGTTGGTATAAAGGTACCGGCAAGAAGACGTGGTGGAAGTGGTTGATGAGCTGGTCGAGTTTGACTTTGGGCAAGTTGCTGTTGTAAGGTGTGGTCGAGGTCTCAGTGAAGAAACGGCTGCATTGTGTTGTTTGTTTTCGTAGGGAGACTGGGCAGGTCTGAAATAGAGGTGCGTTATTATTAGTATTTTTTTTCAGGCTGGTCTGGGAGAAAAAAAGACTTAAAATGTACCAGCTTCTGTTCCGGTAAAAGCACAGAATAAGAACTAGTACTCACGTACAGAAGTCTCACTCTGCAAAGAAATATCTACTCAATATGGTAAGCGATATGGTTTAATTTAGCTCACGTCAGAACTCAGCACCTTTTCGTTTAGATACCTAGACATCCATTGCAGGCCAATTTCATTCTTATTACTCTGGACAAACGATTCGTATAACTGAATTTACCACTCCGAGGGGCCGCCGCGCGCATAGTAATAATGTAGGTATATTTTCGATAACTAAACGGGGAGTGCTAAAGTGACACAACCTGGTAAAAGCTGATCTTTTTTTCTTACAGTTTAGTGTACTATTAGTTTGTTTGTTTGTTTGTTTGTAATAACTTTATTGTACCAAAATTTAAGTATAAAACACAACATAATACGAAAGAGCAAATATACAAAGGCGGACTTATCCCATGTAGGGATCCCATTAGTAATTCTGATTGGTTGGTGAACTGCCTGATGCCGCCATTCATCTTCTAGTAGTTATCTTATAATTATTGAGAGTTGACATTCAACAACTTCTTCAATGAATACGGATGAAAACTTAAAAAAATATATTTTAGCTAGCTAATCTAGCTTCGCATGTAGATTATTTAAAAATATTTTATGCGTTTTTTTCTTTTTTCTGATTAGCAAATAATCACTGAGATGCAGCGCATTACAATTTTGCATGACGTCACGATCTAGTACGATTTTCACTAGACGGTAACGTACTTAATTCGCTCTGAAACTTCTATGCGCTGTATCTTTGTGTACTACTTTGATAAACCGTAAAATATGGGTCCATTATTTTTGGATAATGAAACTGACGGACTCCATAATATTTTAACGAAATATATAATATTTTTGGACCCGGTTCACATCCCTATTATACATACATACATACTACCACGCCTGTTTCCCACAGGGGTAGGCAGAGACTGTGGACCTTCACTTGCTACGATCATGACAGACCTGTTTCGCTTCATTCACACTCATCAACCTCTTCATACATGCCCTTCGGTTACGTGTACTTCTTACCTCTCCCTTTTTCAGAACGTCTGCAATCTGATCGCAGAACGTTCGCCGAGGTCGACCCTGTATTATTGACTCTTTATCCCTATTATAATGATCAGTATACATTAATATTTCGTAAAAGCGTGAAAGGACATACATGTATGTAGACATTAGTGAGGGCTAACTAAGTCTTTATAATTATTGATATTTTTTCAAAATAAAAAACAGACTTCAATACCAGAAAAGCTTCAAACAATTGTATACGTAGTCGACATATAAAACAAACCGATAAACCATACAACCGATTTTAATAAAAATTTCTATGGGACCACATGGAAAGTATACCAAACAAAAAAAGAATTTTTCAAATCGGTCCAGACGTCTTTGAGTAATCGGGGAACATACATAAAAAAAATCCGTCGAATTGATAACCTCCTCCTTTTTTTGAAGTCGGTTAAAAAGGTATTATTATGAAGTCTTCCCGTGGCTGTCGTAGAAGGCAACTTAGGAAACACAAGCTAAACAAAGCTTATAAACATCAATGAGAATGGCTAATATATGGCTCTGGTAGGGGCAGTGGAGTCTTAAAAGGACCTAATGATTATGAAGTAAGTAGCTACTAACCATCAACATAGTATCAATGACGTTCAACAGCTGCTTCGGTGAATTGCAATGGTTGGCATACATAGGCTTGTTCGTAAAAGCACTGATATACACGTCAGTGAGGGCCCATTCTGATTGGTTGGTGAACTGTCTGATGCGGTCCTTCATTTTGAAGTAGTCCATGAACTTATACTTGTTGAGGACGCCCATCTTGTTGAGTAAACAGCTCGTGGGTTCTGTCATTACTTGACACTGGAAAGTTGGAAAATGTTTTTGTAGTAAACATTACTTTATACGGTAAATTAAACGGATTTTTAGAGACGATGGGTCCAAGGGGCCCAGAAGCAAAATCCTTTGTGACTGAGATTTCAACGCGTCTCCGCGATGTTACGGGCGATCCAAGGGCGGGCAGCTACTTTGCACAAAGGATTTCTATCGCGGTGCAGAGGGATAATGCTGCCAGCCTTCTGGGTGGAGAGGCAGGGTTGCCTCGCGGCGAGGCGTTGGAGTCTCTTTTTTATTTTATTTTTTTTAATTTGTAATGTGACCTTTGTATTGAATAAATGAATAGTACAAAAGCAAATGGCCTTGAAGTGTGAAATAAATTGTTAACTCGTAAATAAGGTGATAATTTCCATATTGCAAATCGTCAGGCACTAGATAGCCCTTTAAATTATTTTGTGGACTGCCGTTGAAACTATTATTGGTGATCCGTCTAGCTTTAAAACTTGCCACTTTTGGCGGAGGCAAGTTTTAAAGCTAGACGGACAGTAAATACTTTCAACGGTGGTTCATAAAATAATTTAAAGGGCTATCTAGTGCCTGACGATTAGCAGTAGGGAAATTATCTCGATATATACGAGTTGACAATTTATTTCAAATGAGGGCGCCACTTCGAGGCCATTTGCTACTATGTTCACCGTAACTTATAATTACTTATTATTTTCATAATAAACAGTTAGCTAAAAACAAAGACTTAAACTTACTCCAAGATTAGGTTTGACTGTATAATGTTTCTTGCTCGCTCTTTGCGGCACATACTTCATATGAGAGAGCGAGACAACACCACACTCAGTCAGGGCATCCACAGGGACGAAGTTAGGCAGACTGCAGAAAGAGCGGCGGAATTTCTGTAGCAAATCAAATCATTATTATATAAAAGGAATGCTTTGACAATCTGTTCAATACAAAAGACATCAACGCGCTTTATATTTTTCCAACATTTTTTTTTTTCTTCTGCAGTGCTTTGGAAGACACTTTATGCTATTACTCCCGATTTTTTATTATAATGAGCCTGGGCCTTGCTGTCCTAGGCTCTGTCTGTGCCGTTAGGGATAAAGACGTGATAGTGTTTATATTTATTATAAGATAGAAGCAACAGCAAATCTTTCTGATACGCTATTTAGAAAATCTGTCACCAGTTTCTAATTTACACACTCGAAAACCAAAACAAAAAATAAACAAGGTGCCTTTTCCACCACCACCCAATTTTTTGAAGAAAGCTGATCACTACTTTTCATTATAACAATCAACGGAAAATTATTAATTTATATTTTTTTTATAAAAATTTGTTCAGAATAATTACTACGAGTACACTTGCTCCAAAAACTTGCTAGTGTTTAAAAAGTCAACCTGTCTAATTCATAACTTTTGAGTTTGATTATGATAAACGAGAGGAATATGGATTATTACACAGTTAAATACTTACAGGTCTGACTTGAGATGAACTGATCTGACACATCATGTTAGATTTAGGATCCCTGAAAATAATATTAAAGTCATAAAATTATAAAAAATATTATTGTGTATATAACACTAACATTTTGCTCCCTATACTTACTTGCAGGGGTCATGTTTTCTGTCAGTGTAAGGGCAGTACTGAAAAAAACAATTAAATAAGTGAGTAGTTTTAAGGTCATAGCACACTTACACGACTCGGCTCCAACACCGCCCTGAACTAATACGACTGTTCGCGGTCCACGCACCGACAGCTAGCAGGCGCCCAGCGCTCCACGCACCAACAGCTATCAGGCGCCCAGCGGTCTTCGTTCCGACAGCTAATATATTATATGGGAGGGAGGCTCATCTAGTCGCCGCGGCGACTGTTAGCAGTCAGCGTTGCGGACAGCGCGTAGACCACTTGTTGCCAACGCGCGGCCAGCGAGGCGTCAACCACCGAGCAGTCTGAGGGCGGTAAGCTGTCTGCTAATTTATGTTGCCAATGTAAAATATATCTAAAGAGCACTACCTGAAGCCCATATTTCAATAATATTTTATTTGTTGGGTGGGAGCAGAGTCGTGTAAGTGGGCTATAACCTTTAATAGTACTTATAAGTAGTACTACTTTACATACAAACGTAGTCCAGCTTTTATTTTGATATGACATGTCAGATTTCGGAAGTATTATATATTATATATATATATATATATATATTGTAGTTTCTAAGACATTGCATATCTCTAGGCATATAACTAGTTTTCAACGTCAAAATATGAACTTGAAAGAAAATATAAGGGTGTAGAAGTTTTCGTTTTTTTTCGTCCCTCCATTGGCATCAATAATTTGTACGGGAAGAAAAGTGGCTGGTACTTAAGTAACTTATTCTATTATTTTTCTGGAAAGTCAAATAAAAAGAAATAGAACTTACATTATATATTATTTGTAGGGTGCAAACGGGACCCTATTACTGAGACTCCGCTGTCTGTCCGTCTGTCCGTTATAGCTAGATACTTGAAATATTTACCGATTATGTATTACTGTGGCCGCTATAACAACAAATGCTAAAAATTAAAAAAAAGTTAAAAATCCAAGGGGGTCGTCATACAAAAAACGTGTTTTTTCAGACTTTTTAACTAGATCTTTATGATGAAATTAACTAGAAACTTGAAATTTTCACAGATTACCTATGTATTATTATGGCCGCTATAACAACAAATACTAGAAATAAGATAAAGTTAAAAATTAAAGGGGGTCGTCATACAAAAAACGTGTTTCTTCAGCGTTATAACATTGTACGGAGGTACGGAACCCTTCATGTACGAGTTCGACTCGCACTTGCCCGTTTATTTTTTTTTGTTTAATAAATTTTTTTACCTGGTAGGTACTCACAATATTTATCGTTATGGAGGAGCGGAGCCTACTGGCACAAGTATTTTCATACTTAAAAGAAGGCTCCAACTACTATCTATTGTAACTGTGCTACTTACCGAAATAAACATTTTTGTTTTTTTCTCTTTGAGATTTAAATTCATACCTCAGACAAAACATCAAAAGTACAAGCCAGCACTTTATTGATCTGGCACTCTTCATCATAGCCGAGCAGGGGCTTCCTCATGCATTCTGTGATGACCCTGGCCTTGGCCTTGTTGAACTCTGGGTGATTTATGGTGAAGTTATCCAGGAGTTTGATGAAGGAGTCCAGGTTCGCATCCCCGGTGGGGGATAGGATGTTAAGCTTGTTGAACACGCAGGTTTCACTTTCACACTAAAATAGCATAAGTTTTTAATGAAAGGATATAACGTCTAACATCATTTACTGAAACTATTTTAAGGCCGTACCTGAATTTTCTGGGGTCCAGTGCTGCCCCCATTACATTTAAAATTTTGCAACTACCAATTCCTACATAACCCTTCAAAGTATTTTATGAACTACTGTTTACAGTTTAAAGTGAGAACGTTAAGCTTTACTACGCACATTTGCCAAAAGTGACCGTTTTACGCAAACGTGCGTAGTAGGTAAAGCTTAACGTTCTCACTTTAAACTGTAAACAGTAGTTCATAAAATACTTTGAAGGGTTATCTAGGACTTGGTAGTTGCAAAATTTTAAATAATGTCTCCGTTTTCTTTTTAATGATTTATTTAAAATGGGGGCAGCACTGGACCCCGGAAAATTTAGGTACGGCCTTAAGGGTGTACTCAGTCCATGATACTGAACAACTTTCGTCAAACATATATTAAATATGAAAATTATTTTTGGCTTTCCATACACACTGGGATCAGCTGATCGGTCATCTTGTGGAGGCCAAAAATTGTTATTAAAAAAAATCAACATTAACCTCGCTCATGCGAGTGTGTTCCCGGTTGCATCCTAGGCATAACGCTGTTGTTTCATTTAATAAGTTATTTTTCAGAAGCATAAAAAAAAACTAGGTAGGTAAGTACTTAAGTGTCGTACATGTACCAAAACGTTTTTTTTTTAAAGACGTATACAGTCACATATCTATCACACACACTTACATAACTTATAGTTACTTACGGAGTGTGGAACAATCTTCACATCGCTTCTTCCTGGGTCTGGACTAATGGTGGTCGAGGGTTCCATGGGTAGAGTGGCCTTAGTCAAAGTCAGTCTGCTTTGGGTGTCCCAAGTCAGACCAAAGTCGCATTCTGACCTCCATGTAGGATGGATGAAGTCCGACATGTCGCAACAATCGAGAGGATCGAGGTTCTGAAATCAAAATAAATCTTTAGGTGGCAATTACTTCGCACAACGAATAAGCATCAAACGTGGCAATGCTGCCAGCCAGGCACTCTTCCGCCGGGGAAGGATTTGCGGGATATTTTTTTATTTATGATAGTTTGTTTATATTCAATTTCAAAGTACCTTCTCATGTGTCCTTTATCGAAAGTACCTTTGGCACTTTGTCCATTTTATTTTACTATGGTCTTTACTTACAAGTTTCCTTAATCTTGCATGCATTGTGGATGCGATCCAACGCAGCAATGCCGTACTTTTAGTGAATTTTAAACAGAGTCACCCAATTTTTAACCACCAGCCAAATTTTTGGAGCAAATACAGTCCCTACATACCGTACTTTCTATAAAAACAATTAATAAAAGACCAAAAATAAAAATTTCGCCTTCCCATACAAATGAGCGTTTAACCAAATA
The DNA here is from genome assembly GCA_963576875.1 of Acrobasis repandana. Taxonomy (NCBI): domain Eukaryota; kingdom Metazoa; phylum Arthropoda; class Insecta; order Lepidoptera; family Pyralidae; genus Acrobasis; species Acrobasis repandana. The sequence goes on from OY756223.1 coordinate 19,332,505, forward strand.
TCTCTTATCTAAAATAAAGATTTATTATCATTATAAATTGATTTAGTACGGGACGAATTTTTTTATCAATATTCAATATTTTTTTATGGGAAGAAGTTCATTGTCATGGACTGAACTTGCTCCAAACATTTGGCTGGTGGTTACAAAGTCACCCTGTATAGAAAGGTAGTAATCTCCACTGCAGGAGCACGACCCTCTCTGTACTGCCAGAGCCATATATTAGCCAGAGCAGTCATAGGATTTGGCCTACACTGTCCACGCTGGCCTTGATGAATTATTTGTTAATTATCTTACCTTAATATCGACATCTTGCGGGGGGCTAGTTACAATTGGATCAACAATTTTCACTGCATCAACGGAGGTTGAAGCTGTCTAAAAGTAAAAGAAACAAAAGTAAAAGGGATTTACTAATGAAGGAATTAAAGCTTAATTATTACGACATTGGTATCGCTCAGTCCATTTTGTCGAAACCAAGCTCGATATTTGCAAAAAAACAGGCGTAAATTCCTTTGTAAAGAATACGATAGGGTTGACTGTTAAGACGATACACGGTGTCCAGTGCTGCTCCCATTTGTAATAAATTATTTGTAAAGAAACGAAAAACGGCCACTTTTGGCAAAAATGCAAACTAAAGCTTAACGTTCCCACTGTAAACTGTAAACAGTGGTTCATAAAATAGTTTGAATGGTTATCTAGGTTTTAGTAGCTTAAAATTTTAAATGAAATCTCCGTTTACTTACTAATAATTTATTTCAAATGGGAGCAGCACTAGACACCGTGTATGGTCTTAAGATAAAAGCCCTTAAAAAAAGAGAAAGTAAAAGTAAAAGAATCATTATTAAAGTTGTCATTTTTTAAATAAATGTATCAGGTTTCAATTTAAAATGATGCTTACTTTTTTAGGAGCAATAGGTTTCACGTGGACTGAAACGGGTTGTTGCGGCACTGTTGCATGCTTCTAAAATAAAAAGGTAAGAGATTTTCAATTTACTCTTTACAGGGAAGTTAACCAAACACAATAAAAATAACAATACATATAAGTGGTAGTAGCACTTGGGTGGTATGAACTGGGAATGGTTGACGTCAGGCAGGCAACCATTTGTAATATCACAGCTGACTTTTACGTGTTTACTTCGCACGGTTTTGGTATCCTTAGATGGTCATATCGTCTAAAGACGATATGGTCGTATAGGGATAAATCCCTAATGGGGCAGACAGAGCCTTTTGGGTCTTACGGCTCTAAGCAGAGCCGAGAGCCGCAAGACTCAAAGGCCACTTTTAGCGTGATCTTCTTCTTCTTATCGAGTTGAAATGGTTACACTGTAGCTTCAATTTCAAATTACCTGTGACCAGTATGTGGCCACGGCGATCCCTCTGTCGTTGGCTTTATTAAGGTCCTCTAATGGTACATGACGTAGGGCAGCTCGGACATGACAGAAGGTGGTCCATCGACTGAATGGCACCGCAGTCGCAATTATGCATGAAGGTGGTAAAAGATGGTTCGGAATGTTGGGCTACTAAGGTCAAAGAAGAAAGAAAACTGCATGCTGCTGAAATGAGGATGCTGAGATGAATGAGTGGAGTAACTAGAAAGGACAAGATAAGGAATGAGTATGTGAGGGGAAGTGCCAAGGTAGCGATAATAACTGAAAAACTAATAATATTTAATAATATATATAATAATGCGCCAATAATGGAAAACAACGTTGTGAAGAAAGCGTTAGATAAGGAAGTGAATGAAAAAAATAGAGGGAGCCAAAGAAAAGATGGATGGAATGTGTTAACAACGATATGGCTTGTAAACACGTAACAGTCGAAATGACAAATGAAAGAACAAAATGGAAACGACTAACATGCTGTGCAGACCCCACTTAGAGTGGGATTAAGGAAGGAAGAAGAAGAAGGTGGTAAAAGGAATCAAAATAGTGATGGTTTGCTAGCCGCAATTCGCATTTTCGCCCATTTCCCTCATTCGGCTTCTACGATCTACGCGGGATCAGAGGCAGCTGGAAAGTTTTTATTTTCTACCAGACCTAAAAAGTCGGAAAGCGCACATCTGGCTCTAAAGTAAACAAGTTAATACAAATTCACTGCTTATCTTACTATATGAGAATAAGTTATTTAAGTAGGTACCTTATAGCTGTCAAACGAGACAAAATTGTTGTGTTGAAGTTCGTGGTCATAGTAGTGCATGAACTCTGATATTCCACATTCAGTCAAAACCGACAGGTTGAAGAGAGGCTGCAGATCGCAACATTTGGCATCGAAATACTGCAAAATAAAATTATAAGTACTTACATCAAAAAACAATTTATAAAAAAGTCTTTCATTTAGGTAAGTTAAATGACAATTTTTTCCCGTTATTTTGGTGTAAAATCAAAACCAATTAATTAATTTTAATATTTTATGAAACTGATCTATAATTAAATACAAATGTACTTACTTACCTATACTTATATCATTTTAAATTAAAAAAACAGTTTTCTAAATCGGTTAAGAATAAAGGATTTATAAGGTAACAAACTTGGGGGAGGCCTATGTCCAGCAGTGGACTACCTGTGGATGATATGATGATGATGAAGGTTACAAACAAAAAAATTAAGAACCTCCTGTTTTTAAGGGACCGTGTAAGGCAAACAACTTAAAACCTGATCATTTAAGTATTTTGATATATTTTGATATATGCTTACATTTTTCAAAAACCACGCTGGCCGCCGTTCTTTGGGCAAGTTTGTCTCAAAATCCTTATAACGACTGAAATAAATAAAGAAACGTCATTTTTAACTATGTTTAAAAAAACTTGGTTTATAAAAAAGAACACCTGGCCATTCAAAATTTAAACCGACCATAGGAAAGTATTAAATCGGCATTACATCACTGTTGTGTACCGTTCTATTGTAACCTATGTGCAGGACTGGATTAACCATTAGGCATAAGGCAGAACAAGCGACTGTCTAAGGGCACAACGGCCCAGGCGAGACCCGATTATAGATGGCATTCTCGGACTTTTTACGAGTGGCAGCAAAATCTAAACATTCTTCCATTCCATTCAATGATTTATGATTTCTGCGGAGAATTTTGGCCTGGTGCACTGTCTCCGGATTCTTTTTTATGGCCCCTGAACATGGTTGATCCGGCCATACAGGTTATCCTGCCCTGTCTATGTGTCTAGTACTTTCTACAGTTGATAAGAGAAAGCCATAAAAAAATATAAAGTTTGTCTGTTTTCTTAACAAATCTAGCGCTGAGTGTTTAAAGGACGGATTATAAATCCAGCGCGATAGGTGTAAATTACCAGAAATGGAACACGGCGAAAGTTCCGTATGTGTAGCTGGTCTATAGATCCCGCAGAGCATAAGTGAAATTTTATTAATATTTATTCATTTTTTAAAAATTACAAGAAGATGTCAAAGTGAATTAGATTCCATACCTTTGTGAGAACATATATTTCAAGCCAGCCGTACTAGACACCGGAGTACAAGCATCATCTTTCATGTGAAAAGAATCTGCGCAATTCTGGAATTTAAAAAAAATCATATTAAGTAAATATTATTAATCAGCTAACTAATAATACCTATTATGAAAGCAAAATCAAACGCAAAAAATGACGCCTTCAAAAGAACATTTAAGTAGGCGGTACTTAAGGCCATACTTGAATTTTCCGGGGTTCAGTGCTGCCCCCATTTGAAATAAATTATTTGAATGGGGGCAGCAATAGATCAACACAGATTAAAAACTACATATCGTTTTCCATCAATAAAGTATTCCGTAGTACGTAAGCAGAATTTCAGTCATTTTAACCCTTATCAGCAAAAGTAAGCAATCTCTTGTCCCCTTGCTTACATAAGCATAGATATATTTTTTACAAAATCTGTACTTATAAGTCTTTAATTATTTTGGTGAGCAAGTTTATTGTTCGTTGATATTATTTTACTATCTGCATAATATCAAATAATTTTTTAATAACATTGTCAAGAAATGTAAAAATAACTAAAAAAGATTGATGACGTAATGAAAGTCTAAAGTAATCTTTGAAGATAAGAGGGAACAGATCAACATACATACATACATAGCGGTGAAACACATAACCTTCCTTTTGTTTTAGCCGCAGTCGGGTAAAAAGAAGAAATGCAATTACCTCGATCAAGTTATCAACCACGCAGTGCATAAGGGCTTGTCCTGGACAGGTGTTAGTGTACCCTCTAGTCCTGTTATTATAACAGGTATTCAGGACTGTATCCAGCTCGGCAGTGGGCCATCCTTCAGGCAGTAGAGATCTAAGGACAACGGCATACTGATCGCGGGGAGGCAGCGTGTTTGGTAGCCCTAGCTTGGTGTTAAGGCAGGTCCAGCCGCGGCACTGAAATGGGGAAATAATAGATAAATGTCATTTTTATTTAAAAAAATAAATAAATAGACTGCTCTTAAATTTAAAAAATGCCCACTTATATGTTTTCTTTTTTGTTTCTAAAGAAACTAACTATTAAAATAACGAAAAATCACACTGAAACTATTATTATGGTAACTCAACAATACTATATCTTATAAACACCCAAGACCTAGACCAATTTGAAAAAGGCCATTTTCTAACTTGTTTTAGCGGGGGATCGAACCCACAATCTCCAGATTGGCGGACTATCGTGTTGACCATTACGACACGGTGGCCGTCGTCAATTAGGGGATTAGAATACCTACATTTGTAGAAGTCCAAGTTTGCAATTTCTCAAGTAGTTAGCGTGTTTCTTAAAATGTTTATCTTCATTGCATGTCATCAATGACACCAATGTTTCGAGGACATCATTAAGATAATGACTTATTATGTATGTAGTAGTATATAGTATAATAGTATTGATGTCATAATATCGGAAGGAACCTTGGAACATTCAATCAATATCGTTTGACAAAGTTCCTTTTCTCAACCTTCTCAAAGTACTTTTCCTATTTACGTAGGTAGGTAGGTGCCTAATTTATTTGGATCGATAAATAGAAATTATTTATTAAACAAGGTTGGGTAAGTGTTTCCATTTCCTTCCCGTAGCTAGAGTATAATATGATAGCAATCTTTTTAAGCAACGAAAGTAGGTTACTAGTTTAGGCAAATACCTACAGATGATGACCGGGTCAGTAAAAAAATATCCCATTTAGTCTGATAGTTAGATAATGCAAAATTAAACGATTCATCCAATTATAAAAATACTACGGTACAGAGCCTATAAGTTACATAGCGGCCGCATCGCCGATTCCGCGGCATACCCGCTCTCTTTCTCGCTCTAGCAAATGACTGTTTTTAGCGACAGAAAAGAATAGCAGTATAGGAAAGTGCTGCTCCGTGCTGACAGATGTAGCCCACCCCAAGGACTCTACGAGCGATAGTTCGTGACATTCGGCAACGGTCGCCGACTTTCGTGCGACGTCGCGCGATACAGTTTTAGTTTGGTTTTTATTATGAAGCAAGGTACATAAAGAGTACTTTCCTTGAATATAGCTAGGGGTTCAATATCATCCTCTGTAGGTAAAGGTACTTACCAACTTTGAGTCAACCAAAAACGAAGTACCAAAGGCTGCTTCAGTGAATATCGGCACCTGCAACTTCATAAAATTGTTTCATCAGATATCTTTACTAATAATATAAAGCGGAAGAGTTTGTATGTTTGTTTGTTTGTTTAAACGCGCTAATCTCAGGAACTAATGGTCCGATTTGAAAAATTCTTTTTCTGTTGGGTAGTCCATTTATAGAAGAAGGCTTTAGGCCTATTATATAACATTACGTTCCGACAACCACGCGAACGAAGTCGCGGGCACAGCTAGTCATATAATATAGTTTGTTGTTTGTTTGTTCTTTTTACCTATCTTAGGATTGGTTCTGGTCTACCCTTGGGTTGCGGAGGTCAGACGGCAGTTGCTCTGTGTAAAAACCAGTAACCTCGTCAAATCACCTAGGTTAGGTAAGCGGAACCTGGGCTCAGAAGCGTTACCGTTGAGGATGTAACCGGGAATACGTGAGGATGATCATATACTCGTAATATAGTTTAGGTATAGTAATCTAGTTATGAGCACGAGTTCGCGCAACTACAAGCTGTACCAGTTGTACCTACGCAGTGCCGGTTTTAGCTCTACCAGCGCCCTGGGCGAGATTTTATCCCCCCCCCCCCCCCCCCCCCTCCAACTGCAATTCTGACTCTGACTTAGGCTTCAATCTTATAGGATTTATTTCTGCGGACGGAAGGGGAGGGGGGTGTTACACCTACCTATTATAAACGAAGAACGAAGAGAGGGGGGGGGTGCATACATATAAGAGTCTAGAAATTGCCGTCATTAACCAGCCGCTATTTATATATTTATGACCTGTGTCCCCCCTTGCCCAAAAACGTCCAAAAAAGCCCCCTGTCGCTCCTTTGTCTCTGGCGCCCTAGGCGGTCGCCGAACCGCGCCCTACCCTAACGCCGCTACTGTACCTACGAAGAGCCTAACGTCATTAAAACCATCAACATTGTCCAATCTTAGGCGTCCGCCTACGATGGGCAGGCCATATAGCGAGAATAGATGAGGCCAGCGTACCAAAACAAATACTGGAGAGTCGATCCGAGGGTTGTAGGAGCCGAGGCAGATCCAAGCTCAGATGGCTGGATGACATCGAACAAGACCTTAATAACGTTGGCGTCAAAGGCTGGAGACAGAAAGCCCAAAACTTTTATATCTGGAACAAATTACTTGACCAGGCCCAGGCCCACCCATGGCTGTAGAGCCTTGGATGATGATAATGATGAATCTAGCTAGTTATTGTACTTATAGCGAATAGATCAATAAATACTTAACGCCAATGTTTTATTATCTCTCATTGCTGTGTTTTGACTCTTTGGCATCTAAACAATGCGACCGTACTCATTATGAATTGAATAGCGATTGCCGGAGCGTGTGTTCAAACTGTTCTCCCATCAAAGGAACCGTTCTAAAGTGAATATGAATGAATAAAGCGTATCTACTTAATAAGTCACTGCTGGTTCGATCAAAATCAAAACAACTTCAAATAATAATGAATGTAGGTAGACATTCTAATTACAGATATAGTAAAATCGGCTTCTAATTATTACGCAACTATTTAAGATTGATAACACAATATAGGCACCTATCAACTTAACAACAACACACGAAAAATAAACTAACACATGAATTAATCAGTTTTTTTGTCATGTACCTATACGACTAAAAATGTCTACACCTAGCTAATGTGAACAACTTTACCGACGCTGAAAAGTAAAAAATCTACGATTGAGTAAATTGTATGAATGTAAAAAAAACAGTATTCGTTGATCCCACATAAAAGTTGTTCATAGTGACGGGCTGATCAAATACGTGTCGAACTGTTGACTACTTGTATACTTTGGTAGTTCAGTATCATAGACTGAACTTGCTCCAAAAAATTTAACTGATGTTTAAAAAGTCACCCTGTATATACGATTTGGAAGGACCTTTTCCAAATTACATCAATATAAATCTTTCATACTACTAACGATAATGATTAGGACATACTTAGGTGTGGAATGATATGGGGCAGGCCTTTGCCCAGCAGTGGGACACAAGATCTACAGGCTAGTATAGTATAGATATGTACTTATTGACATTACAACCCGTGTGGTTTCGGGCACCCGTGTGGTTTCGGGTTAGAATAGGACCACTCCATCTCTTCCTGTGGATGTCGTAAGAGGCGACTAAATAATTAAAAGCACAAACATCTCGTGCTACAATTGCATTCCCAAAGAGGGTTGACATCAGGCAGGCGGCCGGTCGTAAAACTATAGCCAGATCTTTAAACTCTTCCGGCAATTTCTTCTTCAACACAAGCTCTTTGGCATCCTTGGGTGACCATTGACATGCATGTAATATTTGGAGAAGAGAAAGCGGGAAAGCGCACCCCAGGCTCTAAAGCAGCACAGCTGAGGATGCAACCGGGAACGCGTTTGGATGAAGAAGATGAAATTATTGACATTAATTAGCTCCATAAATAACGTCTTACAAAATATACTTAAACTATTGTAAGGGTGAATTCAGTATATGATACTAAACAACTTTTTCCAAGGAAATTATATGGAAATATGCAATATTTTTTTGCTTTCCGTACAAACTCGGATCAGCTAATCGGTCAACTTGTAGAAAAGACCTATATTTCTTGGGGATAGTTGTTTTGTATCATAGACTGAAGTAAGACATTATACGAGTATACGTACTCATATAAGATTGCTGTTAGGAAATAAAGCAAAATATAAACTTGAATATTTACTACGTTTCTTCATATAAATAGGTTAATGAAAAACAAGTAATTTTTAAAAAAATATTTTTAAAAACAAGATTTTAACTACCTCAAACAATGAACTAAAGTTAAAAGTGCTCCTCAAGATATAACAATTGAGCCCAAACTTGGTGGGGTTATGTTGTTTTATAACACAGATGCCTCGGCCACCTTCTGGCTCGGCTTCATCATGAGATCAGGTCATTATTACCATAGTATTGCATTGTCACCCAACTTACATAACTATGTGAAGTTTCAACTCAATCGAATAATGGGAAGTGGGTCTAATTCAGCTTGCAAGATTTGATTACGGACATAGACTAAGGGACAGGTGAAACTCAAAACAATAAAAGCTTGTAAAATAAGATAAAGTTGATCCTTTTTGACCGACTTAAAAAAAGGAGGTTGTCTAGGAGGATATATGTTTTTTTCTGTATGTTTGTTACGCGATATCTTCGCCAATTATTTTAAAAAACCCTTTACTACCAAGTTGGTTCCATATTAATTTGGTGAAGATATGATGAAGAACTTTTGAGATATGGCAGAAACTTCTAAAAGGAAATGAAGTCTGTTGTTTTATTTGTTAAAAAAAATAATTATTACTTACCGATTGCAAAACCAAATAAATCCAAAGCGTCTTCATGTTTACACAACGAACGTTCAAGAATAACTGACCAGCGTGATAAGACTATTTGGCCCCAGAGGTCAGCTGTTGATAAACTTTTTTATTCTTTTGCGTGTCATATTCAGCGCCGACAAGGCTGATTCGTTTAGATTCCGGTTTATTAAAACAGTTAGGTACAATATGGAAATATGGAATGAAAATTGATTACACGGTTTACGAGTAACTCTTGAAGTACGAACAAATGAATTCCCAAAACATGGTTGACGTCAGACAGGCGGCTAGTTGTAAAACTATAGACATCGTAGTCCAGTTATCAGACATAATAGAAAAGTACCTATTGTGGTACCTTCTTTGCTGGTCTGGGAGAAAAGAAAAACTTAGAATATACCTACCTACCAGCTGCTTCTCTTCCCGCGCAGATTAGAGAAACAAAAAGAAATGCAAATCATGTTAAATAGGTGATGCGGCTGGCAACAGTGGCAACCCATCACTATTTTGATTCCTTTTTCCACCTTCTCGCCCACCATCACGCTAAAAGTGGCCTTTGAGTCTTACGGCCCTGGACTCTTTTTGCCTCAAAACCGAAAATGCTCTGTCTGTTCTATTAGGGATAAAGACGTGATATTATATACTATGTATGTATGTGGTACACGGACTGTAACTGTTCCGGCTACTAAAATTTCTTCTTTCCTAAAGTCTTCTGCATTCTTGGGTGATCAATTTGATCATTGGCATGCATATTATATTTTGAGAAAAAAAAAGCTGGAAGACGCCCCCGAAGCACAGCGGCGACATTCCCTGTACGTGAAAGTTCGAACGCCGGTGACCTTGGGCTCGGAGCTCGTAACGCTAGGGTTGATACCGAACCGAAATGGAATATCGTGCGGTGCGTGAGAGAGACGTGAACTAGGTACCAGCCCTCGACCAAAGCAATCAGCGATAGCTCGTTCCACGCCCCGCGCGCCTCTCAAGGCTTCCGCGCACATCCAGCCACCCACACATAGCCGCAAGCGATTTTACGTGCACATATGCCTTAGGTGTCGTTTCGTTTTGCGTAGTGTACATATATATTCTTTGCCCGAAGCAGCACAGCAGAGGATGCAGCCTACAAACGCAAGGATGGTGAGACTTACGTAGTGTAGTCCGTTTCTGACAACTCATTTGCTAGAGCTGACTGAACGTGCCGCGGAATCGACGATGCTGCCGCATTCCGTCAGTCTCTCTCGCTCTAGCAAATGACTGTTCTGAGCGACAGAAAAGGATAGCTACATAGGAAAACGCTGTTCCGTGCTGACAGATGTGTCCCAACCCAACCAGCTAAAGGCTCAAACAAAATATACTGAAACTACTTTAAGGCTGAATTCAGTCCATGATACTGAACAAATTTTCCAAAGTAACATAAAATATGTAAAGAAAACCCTGTCCGACCGGAAAAGGGCGCATAAGTACCTTAATGACAAGTTAAAAAATAAAACAAAAATTAAAAAGTTATCTTTTTTCTATAACATCATAAATTTACATTATTTCCCTAAAATCGAGCAAATTCAAAGAAAAAGACACAGTCAAGCGCAGTATCGACTGACGGCTCCTTTGATCGCGCCGCAAAGTACCCGCCTCGCCGCGACTCAGGCGCTTCCCACCCCACCTGACGCCCCCTGAGTTGTCATGTAAGTTACAATTTAAAATTGAATTTTAATTTAATTTTGTCAGGGGTAAGTTCTTGTACCCATTCTCTGGTGAGAAACCAATAAATAGAACCTACACAAGCTACTCAACATGACCTTCACGGCTCGGACAGGGTTTTTGTTACATATTGTATATCTAAATATGCAAAATATTTTTTGTCCTCCCTCCCATACCTTTTTTTTTTTAATTAGAAATTTGAGTGCGTTTGACCTCTATCTAGCCTGATGGGAAGCTAAGATGAAGTCTAAGGTGTATCACGCAGACTCAAAAAATGCCTGTTCCCTCTTGCCTTGAAAAAAATTTTGACCGATCAGCTGATTCGAGTTTCTATGGAAAGCAAAAAAATCATATATCGATATATGTTCCTTGGGGAAAGTTGATCAGTATCATGAACTGACTCTGCCCTTAAAATAGGTTCAGTATATTTTGTGAGACGTTATGCAACGTGGAAGGGACATACCCGTAATAAATCGAACCACGGTCTATACTAGATCATTATAGTTTAATGAAATTAAAATAACAGACAAAGAACAAAACAAAATTCAGCATTTCCATACAAAAGTGTGCAGCCGCTCGGGCAATTTGTATGGAAATGTCAATTATTTATTTTGTTTTTCGACTATTATTTTAATTTCATTATACTATAATGATCTAGTATAGCCTGTGGTTTGATTTATTACGGGTATGTCCCTTCCACATTGTACACCTTAACTACCTAAACGTAATAAGTACCTAATAGCTAAACCAAAACATATTTCATTGAACAAAATAACGCATGAAAGAGATATGCGCGTATTTATAGTGTAGGTCAGTCGTAAGGTTGAGATAGCACGAGTACTACATTAAGGTGACGTGGGTTCACAATTTGCAAAACTTTTTTATATGAAAATTATACCAAAAAATGTATTATCCAAATATCTATCCGTTTTGGCTACAGAAAAAATTATAAATATAATACGAAAAAAAAAAACAGTGAAATATTCGTCGAGAGCGAAGGCAGGGTCGGAGCCGTGCTCGACGATATTTCGCAGTGTTTTATATAAATATTTTTTTATATTATATTTATAATTTTTTCTGTAGCCAAAACGGATAGATACTCGTATTTAGATAATACATTTTTGGTATAATTTTCATATAAAAAGGTGATTGTATAAAATAGTAATACGTATTTTAAAGGCAAATTTAGGCAAGATTAGAGGTATGTTTGTGATTTTTTTCTATCGAGCCAAAAATGCTCAATCGTGTTTTGGCTATTGCGGGTGTCTGTAGAAAATCCTTAAGATTATTATGTAATTTTTTTGAGGAATAAACTGTAGTAGTTTAATAACAGTGATTTTTCAAAAACACGCACAGTATTGCAAATTGTGAACCCACGTCGCCTTAATGTAGTAACGTTTGATTGCGCTACTTTAATTATTTATTGATAAGTACCAGTTAAGTAGCTAACTTAGGGTTGGGTCTCATCTATCAGCACAGAACAGCACTTTCCTATGCAGCACGGCCAGAAGCCCGGTGCTGAAGCGTTCGGTCGCTCTGTCTCGCTCTAGCAAATGACGCTTCTGAGCGACAAAAACCGGCCAAGTGCGTGTCGGACCACGCATAAAGTAGGGTTCCGTAGTCATTTTTGGCACCGCGCTGTTTTGCATTTCTTGTATCATCATCATCTCCCAAGCCTTTTCCCTGTTGGATATTTTTTTGGCCGCTTTTTGCCTGCGCTCTATCTATGGAGTATATCAAAGCTGCCCGCTTTCGGGTTCTACACTCGAGCACCTCCCCCTCCACACCGCACCGCGCACCTAGACCGCGCCGCGGCTCATTTTGTCTGTCGCCCCGTGTGTTTTTTTCTAGTTTTAAGTAATATTTAAATGATTTACCTATTTATTCTTCTCTGGATGTTATTTAAAATTATTAAGCTTCATTCAGTCCTAACAGTAAAATATGTAAAAAAACTTTTTAAGTTTATACTGTTCTTTTGGAAAAAAGTATATATTTTTATTGCACGCCTCATAAGCGAAGCGCATGAGGTAGTGCTCTACTCTCGCCTTACAAAAATCAAGTGATTTTTTTAACTAAATGTGTCTCTATTTATTTTCTATCGCACTTGTACAATAATATTTACACATAAATGTCAAGGAAAAACACTAGTTTCAACACTTATGACATTTTTAAAAGACATTTTGCCTTTTAAATAAATAAAAACAATGTTTAATAAAATCATTTTGTAGACGTCCGTGTGTCTGTATGTATGGAAACTGGCGTGGTCACGATAACTCCCGAAAAACTTATCTGATCAAGTCCATTTTTTTTTATACGCTTCCGTATTATCCAAAACTAAGTCCTTTCGAAGATCACGGTCTAATTCAATGTAGTTTAATCGTAATTTCAATTTAATTGTGAAAAATGAGATTATGAGGCGTGCACTTTTGGATTTTCCAAACTTATTTTATTTATACTTTCATAAATATTCATCACAGGATACCCGAAACAATTTTAAATAAGATTTTCCGCGCCTGTTTCTTTACGTGAGTGATTTGAAGTTTATAGGTCCAAGACTAGAAATTACAGGGGGGGACACCGTGTAAACGACTTTGGCGGGCTATATCTCGCAAATGGTAAAGCTGATAAAAAAGTGTTGTATGGAAACCCTACCTTATTTTCATAGTCCTTTTCAACGATACCCCACACAACGGGGTGCACTCAAAAAAATAATTCACCCCCCCCCCCCCCCTTTACATGTATGGGGAGGTACCCTTAAAAAGGGGTAATTTTAATTTTTTGTATTTTTTAAAATGAGATCTATATGTGAAGTATCCTCGAACCGAGTTACATGCAAATCAGTCCATAAACGTAGAAGATATTCTGCTGTGACAGACTAGGACGGACGGACGGAATGAACGATCTTATAAGGGTTCCTTGTCGGACTACGGAACCCTAAAAAGGATCCAACCCTTAGCCTACGTAGTATACCAAACTGCCTTCTTTGACTTCAAAAAAGGGGAGGACCTCTCAATTCGAATGTACCTATCAGGATCTAACAAAATATACTGAAACAATTTTAAGGGCGGATTCAATCCATGATACTGAATAACTTTGCCCAAGGAACATACACCCATACAAGTTGACCAAGACAAGAAGCTGATCCGAGTTTATATGGAAAACCATTAACCCTTTAACCGCGAACGTCAGATTAATCCGACAAACATATTCGTGCCCATTTCGCGAGCGTCGGATTTATCCGACCAAAAACTATGGATATTCACAATTCCTCGCGCTAGGAGCACGACAACTGATATAAAGTCTCCCGGTGAAAGGCTTAATAATTTTTCATATTTTCAGACAGTTGTTCATTATCACGGACTGAATTCACTCTTAAAATTGTACCTATAGGTACAAGTATATTTCGTTAGACGTTATACAACGTGTAATGATGACATATGCGTAATAAATCAAACCATGGGCATCTATCCCGAACTATATTATATGAAATTAAAATTACAGTTCGATTTTCCCATACAAATTGCCTGCGGCTTCACACTTGCATGGAGATACCGATTTTTTATTTATTTTTTGACTGTTATTTCAATTTCATTATATTCTGTGTTATAATGATCTAGTATAGTCTGTGGTTCGATTTAATACGCATATGTCAATTACACATACGTTGCATACAAGTATTTACTCTGTAAAAAAAAACCTGGCATAATCTAACATAATTTATTGGATATCTCCATAAATTAAAAAAAAGTTACACATACATGAGCTAATTACAATAAACAGCAAAACCAAACAAATGTTTTAGCGATGAGAAGATCATTTCATATACCATCATAGACTGTACTAAATAGATTTGTATCTTTACTAGCTCTTTATACTTTTATTCTAAAAATCATGGTCTAAAAACCTACCTTATTGCGAATGCGATGCAGTTGATATTTCAATGATAATTGATTACCTTGTACCCCATATATATGGCCTTTCAATGTAGTGACATTCACTGCTTGTTATAGCAATTTGAATTTAAAGGTAAAGCAATAGAGATTGTTTTTAACTGATAAGTAACTCACGAATGATAATAAAGCCGAAAGAACTTTTAAGTAGATACATTTGGCAGATTCCAAGGAACTGGTAGGTATATACAATACCATTTCTAAAATTAATTTAAATTATTTTTAAGTAACTAGGTTATGTCATGAACATTATTTTATATTCAATAATTAGAAACATTAGAAACTCATGTAAATATTTATATATAAATAATATTACAAAAGTAATTTGATATTTTCATTAGAGAATTGATATGTTGTATATAAGTAGAATTAAGCATGCTTGAAATGTGTAAACGCTATGTACCTCTATATATAGGTAGATACCACTCAATCGAATTTGTTCGAAAGAGTGGTTCGAACTCACGACATAGCACATCGAATCCTCTTTTTTGTACCGTGTACAAAAAAGAGGATTCGAATACCACTCGTGATGAATTTCTTCGTCACATATTTTCAGTTGATAAGGGGTCACATATTTTCATTTGATAAAGGGTCACATATTTTCATTTGATAAGGGGTTCACATATTTTCATTTGATAAGGGGTCACATATTTTCTTTTGATAAGGGGGTCACATATTTTCATTTGATAAGGGGGTCACATATTTTCATTTGATAAGGGGTCACATATTTTCATTTGATAAGGGGTTACATATTTTCATTTCATGAAGGGTCACAATATTTTCAGTTGATAAGGGGTCACATATTTTCATATGATAATGGGTCACATATTTTCATTTGATAAGGGGTTCACATATTTTCATTTGATAAGGGGTCACATATTTTCTTTTGATAAGGGGGTCACATATTTTCATTTAATAAGGGGTCACATATTTTCATTTGATAAGGGGTCACATATTTTCATTTGATAAGGGGTTACATATTTTCATTTCATGAAGGGTCACATACTTTCATTTGATAAGGGGTCACATATTTTCATTTGATAAGGGACCATCCACATATTAAGTCACAGCGATGGGAGGAGAAGGGGGTCACGCCAAATGTGCAGTGTCAAAAGGATAGAAAAAACGCGTGACAAGGGGGGGTTGGAAATGTCAAAATTCGGCGTGACTAATATGGACAGCTTCTAAGTAGATCATTGTCAAGTGCAGAATTCCGATTATTTGGTGTTAATGAAAAAAACATATGTTAGAGTAAAAAAAATATGTACAAATCTATTTAGTACAGCCGCTATTGATCGATTAGCAGTAAATACATCACAGTTGCGTTACATATTAAAAAAAAAAAACAGCGGATGCTCCAAACCGGAAGCGGACAATTCTTCTGAAGAATCGTTGTATTGGTAAAATTGAACCTGCAAGAGAAAACAGATTGGTTACGACATGAATAAGGATTCAAGAGAAAACAGATTGGTTACGACATGAATAAGGATAAAAGGATAACTTCTTTGCTGATCTGAGAGCAAAGACAAAACATAGAATGTACCAGCTGCTTCTCTTCCCGTGCAGATCGTAAAAGCCGTTCGAGGGAATGGGCGAGAATCTGAATCATATGAATAGGTGATGCAGTTAGCAACCCATCACTATTATAATTTTCCTTTTCCACCTTCATGCCCACCATCACCCTAAGTGGCCTGGGCCTTACCGCCCTAGGCTCTGTCTGCCCCGTTAGGGATAAAGACATAAAAGTGTATGTATGTATGATTAAGTAAGAACCAGACCAGCGTCACTTTTTAGTGTCTAAACAAACTGCTGAAGCTGCGCAGCTTAACTTCCTCGGCTAATTTATTTCTTCGTAAATAACGAGACGTAAGTTCGGCAGTGTGTTGCTCAAATACACGTAATTTCGCAGAAGTTCGGTAGGACAACTGGCAGTGGGTCTTCCGGCCTTATCTAGAATAGGACCACTCATCTCTTCCTGTGGATGTCGTAAGAGGCGACTAAAGTAACCTTTCGTGATACAACAGCATTCACAAGTAGGGTTGTAGTTGAGCCGCGGCCAGTTGTAAAACTTTTCGCACCAATGAATTTCTAGAGGTTTGACGTCAGGCAGGCGGCCAGTTGTAAAACTAAAGCCAAATCGTTTAAACTCTTCCGGCTATTTCTTCGCGATTTCGCATGGTCTCCGGCCGGCATCCTGGGGTGACCATTAAATTGGCATGCATGCATATTACACAGGCTGACTTTTTAACCACCAACCAAACTTTTGGAGCAAGTTCAGTCCATGTTACTGAACTATTTTCCATAAAAACAATTAACGAAAAACTAAAATAAAAATTCGCCTTCCCATACAAATCAGCGCTCAGCCAAACGGAATTTGTATGGAAGGACGAAAAATTATTAACACATTTTTAATAACTTTTTTTTATAGAAAGTAGTTCAGTATCATGGACTGAACTTGCTCCAAAAATTTGCTGGTGTTTAAAAAGTTTGTTTGTTTGTAATAACTTTATTGTACTTAGAAAACACATAATTAAAGACAAAAACAACATATACAGTAAATTGACAACGGCGGAATAATCCCATAATGAAATCTCTTCCAGTCACCATACATCGTGTTAAGGCGAAGATATAGGCAAATGGCCTTGAAGTGTGAAATAAATTATTAACTCGTAAATATGGAGATAATTTCCATATTTCTCTACGTCATGCACTAGATAGCCCTTTAAATTATTTTATGAACTGCCGTTAAAATTATTATTGGTTATCGTCTAGCTTTAAAACTTGCCGTGGCCACTTTGGGCGGAGGCAAGTTTTAAAGCTAGACGGACTAATGTAAATACTTTCAACGGTGATTTATAAAATAATTTAAAGGGCTATCTAGTGCATGACGAAGAGTAATATGGAAATTATCTCCATATTTACGAGTTAACAATTTATTTCAAATGAGGGCGCCACTTCAAGGTCATTTGCCTATATCTTCGACTTAATGAAAGAACGCAAAACCTCTCAGATGGTACCTCAGCCCATGTAACTGAACAACTTTTGTTCAACAGCTTTCACAAAACTAAAAAAAAAATTGAATTTTCATACAAACTGATCAGCTGATTGAGTCAATTTGTATGAAAATCCGATTATTTTTTTTGGATTTCGTGAAAGTTGTTGAACAAAAGTTATTCAGTTACATGAGCTGAGGTACCATCGGAGAAGTTTTGCGTTCTTTCATTAACACAATGTATATAGCAGTAAAAGTCACCCTGTATTTGGTAAAAGCCGGAAAGCTTACCCTGGGCTTACTGTCACAAACTCTATGTGCGACAGAGACACGTGACCCGCAAAAGTTTCAGCTATCTCTATTGCACATAGGGTTTGTAACAGTGACGGACTGAACCCGTCCGGGGGGTCCACTTGACGTAGTTTGAAGGACAGAACCAAGAACGAGTGAAGGGTTCATGTTACCAACCTAATTTGTCTATGGTCATCTCCACGTCATCACAGGAACGCGCCGAAGCCGAACGCTCTCTTGATGCTGTCGAAGTAGTACCGTCGCCAGTTGTCGCGGGTTTGCTCCACTTCCGACGCCGGGACCAGGTCTTGTTTCAGAGTTACCAGGGTGTGGTCGTCCTGTTGAAAAAATGTGGGTACTTATTAGTTTGTTATTTGTATATACGCTGCATAGGGTTTTGATTTGATCCAAAATGCCAAAACTTTTTAGGGTTTCATACACAAAGGGAGCTAACGGGACCCTATTATTGAGATTCCGGTATCTGTCCGTCCGTCTGTCACAGGGCTTTATCTCTTGAACCGTAATAGCGAGACACTTGAAATTTTCACCGATTATGTATTACCACAGAATAAATACCAGTAGTACAAAAGTCTCACTCCGCAAACGTTTTCAAAGAAATATCTACTCACAGTGGTTAGCAATATGGTGTAATTTAGCTCGCGTCAAAACGCAGCACCTTTTTGTTTAGACACCTACAGAAATCCATTGCAAGCCAATTTTATCCTTATGACTCTGGACAAACGATTCATAATACACACAAAACCGACTAAAATAGACTCAGCGAGCGACGCGCTAGGGTTGACTACTACAGGAAGCTACTATCGCCATTTAGCGCACCGTATTATCGGTCTTCCATGCTGGTCTGGAAGACAAGAATAAAACTTGAATATAAATACAAATATAAATAAATATAAATATGTAAGGACAAATCACACCGATTGAGATAGCCCCAAAGTAAGTTTAAACTTGTGTTATGGGATACTAACTCAACGATACTATATTTTATAATAAATACATAAACATCCAAGACCCAGGACAATTTGAAAAAGGTCATTTTCCAACTTGCCCTGGCTGGGGATCGAGCCCAGAACCTCTAGATTGGCGGACTAGCGTGTTGACCATTACACCACGGAGTTCATGCTGCTTCTCTCCCCGCGCAAATCGTAGAAGCCGATCGAAGGAATGGGCGAAAATGCAAATCATGTTAATAGGCGATGCGGCTAGCAACCCATCACTATTTTGATACCTTTTTCCACCTTCTCGCCCACCATCACGCTAAAAGTTACCTTTGGGTATTGCGGCCCTGGGCTCTGATTGCTTAGAGCCGCAACACTTAAAATGCTCTATCTGCCCCATTAGGGATAAAGACGTGATAGCATGTATGTATGTATCATCGTTTGGTAGTAAACTATAATGAATGAAATATAATATAACATGAGCGAGATTAAAGACTTTGTTTTAGCTGGTTAGATACCAGCTAAAACAGTCTTTAAAGTACATACCGAATTCTATAGGATGTACTTAGTAGGTACATACGAGTACCATTTCTGTAACTTTCATAATTATTTTGCTAGCGAACAGAAAAGTTCCTAAGTAGGTGGGTTAGGTACCTACTTATAATGAAACAGATTGGCAATCTAAAACCAAACATCAGAAATTCGAAAGAATAATATGTATACTCATACCTACGTTCCTACTTATTTTCGTAACCTAAGAAGGTACCTAGGTCCTAGGTATTAAACCTACTTAGTGTACCTATCATGAATGAGAACATAATAATAATAACCACTTTAAAGTGGATCTTACCTTTCAGCGTCCTTAGGAAGTCTAAAAAAAAGTTAAATTTGGTTCGCATTCCTTGTTTAAACAGTTAAAAACTGTGCAGTATTTTTTGGCCTTCTTTTTATGTTTTTCCATTTTTAAAACGGCCGGATCGGTGAACTACCTAGGCCACGAACAAAGCTTGCGCGTGCGTCACTGCTCGCACGCGAGCCCCGACTGAATTAGCCACCCGAGAAGGCCGCCGCGCGTAGGTATATTTTTGATACCTACACGGGCAGTGACACATGCCTGGTATTACTGTGGCCGTAATAACAATTATTAGTAATAATACGATAAAGTTAAAAATTAAAGGAGGTCGTCATACAAGAAACGTGTTTTTTTCAGTGTTTTAAAACATTGTACTGAGGTACAGATGTACGAGTCAGAGTCGCACTTGACTGGTATATTTTTCATGTTCTTTCTAACAAGAACCTCTTACAAACCGTAGGTTTCCGGCGTAGAATAGGTCCATTCCATCCCTTTCCTATTGATGTCGTAAGTTAGAGGCGACTAAAGGACTAGGCACTAACATCTTGCGGAACAAGTTCATTCCTGGGACGGTTCAAATACTTGGAAGACCTTTGGAGAAAAAGGTGGTAAACACACACCAGGCTGTAAAACAACACAGTTAAAACGAGAAAACTTTACCTTTTCTTCAATATTGAAGGTGACTTCAGAGAAATGTTGGTCTGGCCACTGCTTCAGCCTCCAATACTGCACAATCTTTTTATTGGGCTGCAGCTCCTTGAACTCGCCAGACACGTTGCCCCCGAATAGAGCAAACTTGCCACCCTTCTCTACGTCCATTTTGACATGACCCTGAAAAAAATGTTGTGTCTTGTTAATAATAATATTATTACAAAAATGTGAATGTGTTTACTTGTGTTTACGTCTAAACAATACGGCAGATCGACCTGATTGTTCCACTTGAGGTAAAGCTAAATAGGCTATATTTTATCTAAAGATAAGGTTCCCGACAGATGAAGTCGCAGGTAAAAGCTTATAACTAATAAAAACAAGTACTATTTCTAAAAACTAGACCTTTTTAGAAACTTGGTCTTTGTGAAAAATGAGACACTATACATACAGTTTAGTCGTTTAGTAATTTTCATGATTGCACTTGAAATTGTTATTTTTGATGCTTAACAGTAAACTTTGATTGGTCAGTTCATAGCGATTTGAATTGAAAATAGAACATGTGTCAATGTTAACTCCCTTTATATGGTCAGATTGCGGTAAATTCAGTATCTATCAGATAAATAAAATATACTCTGATAAAAATAACGGATAAAATAAACTGACTGCAAATATTTTTGAAAATTAGTAAAAGCATTTGACGGAACTCAGAATTGAACAGAGGACCCTAACTTGACAAACCAACATGGTATCCAAAACACTATGGATGCCGTTACTGATAATACAATACTCACTTGTGTGAATGCTGTAACCATTTCTATTCGAGTCATTGCGTCGTAAAACTCCCCAGCTCTGCACTGGAACTTTTCCGACAGTTCAATAGTCTTCGTATCTAACTTGCAGCCGATCTGTTGGTTGTTCTTAGGCGATACCACTGGTTCCATGTTGACTTTCTTATTAAAACCACTAGTTATCATTGAGATATTGTCGGGTTTGACGGATGCTTCACCCTTTTTGGGGAGGATGAGACCTTTTGAGAACTCCTCTTTGAGACTGCGGATGTACTCATTGAGTTGCTTACGGATTTCACCTTTGCCAACATTGTGCATGAACGCCTTGACGCGTTGCGCCTCTTCGCCGCTACCTTTAATTGTTACAGTCATCTAGAAATGAAACATTTTTTATTTATTTTATTACAAATGTAGTTTATAGGCGGACTTGAAGCCATAGGCTTTATCTACCAGTCAACCCACTGGTGATGTCGAGAAAAAGAAAACTTTAGAAGGAGGTAGAATTTATTTAATACGAGTATTAGGCTTAATTTACATAGCGGCAGAGTCGCAGCGATTCGCCGAAATCGTACATGAACTTTATGTCAATTGTATAATGTTCAAACTCAATTTGAGCTCAAAAAGTCGTCGCGCGTCAAGCGGCGAATTCTCGCGAAGTCCCCGGAAGACGCTGGAAGACGCTGGAAGACGTAGTTTGAACATTATATGATTGACATAAAGTTCATTATGCTATGTACGATTTCGGCGAAACACTATGACTCTGCCGCAATGTAAATTGAGCCTCATGGATTAAATATGAAATGAGTCATGTTTCTTTATATAGACCTTTACATAGACCGACTTTTCTTCTTCTTTAATTTAAGAGCTTGCTCTTGTCGGTGGAGTTAAGTGGAGATGCCTCCATTCCTCTCTTCTCACTGCCATCTTTTTAATGTCTTGGTAGGACCTTGTACAGGTCGAGGTCCCACAACCTTACTCCTAAGTTTCTAACCCTTCCTTAATTTGTTGAAAAAACTTCATCCTTGGTCTTCCCCTTCCTCTACCGACTTTTAAACTGCTGATAATGATACATATTTGAACTAATGATATATGTATGTTATATATAAACCATTACTCCTGAGTGTTTAGTAGTAGTGGAAAATGCTTCAGACTGAGCCCATTGACAGGGCACTCAAAAGGTTGAAACGTTTTCATAAGCTAGTTGCCACATTTTAGGCTAATCCATAAATGTGAGTGTGTTTGTTTATTTGTAACTATTGTTCACATCACAGAAATTAACACATCAAGACGGTAATTAGGCATGTACATTTAATACTTCATCTCCACTTGGAGATGGACTGGCCATATGTTGCATAGTAACCAGGAAAAGTGGAGCAAAACAACTCACTGGTATCCAAGAGACGGAAAGTGTAGATTATAAGATGGGAGGATGAGCTAAAACAAACTGCTGGCCCTAATTGGAGAAAAGTTGCCAGTGATAGAAAGCAGTGGATATGGTTGGAGGCCTTTGCCAAGAGGCACACTGGACTCACACGACATTCTATAAGAAGCACCAATATAACCCAAGAGTTCAGGATAAAGGGCTAATACAATACAATTTGATAGTTAAGTGGAAAATAAAAAGCTGGGAAGCCCCCAGGCTTCACAGCAATACAGCTGAGGATGCAAAAAACTAGGAATACGCCAAGATGAAAGAGAGACTGGAGGAGTAGAGACACAGAAGAGTGATATAGACTCAATTCTATTTTGAAATAATTCATCATCATCATCATCAGATCTTTTTTAGACTCCACTGCAGGAGCACGAACCTCTGTACTACCAGAGCCATTTATTAGCCAGAGCAGTCAGAGGATTTGGTCTACCCTCTCCACGCTGGCCAGATGGGTTAGAGAGGTCTCATTAATGTTTATAAACTTTGTTTAGCGTGTGTTTCTTAAGTTGCCTTTTATGACATCCTCAGAAAACTTAGAGTGGTCCTGTTCTACTCTACCAGGAACCACACAGCCAAGTGAAACTTTGGGTGTTGTCTTACGACCCTGGGCTCTGTCAGTTCTCAATATCACTGAATATTTCAGAATATAAATTATCTTTCAATCAATGATTCATCTTATGCCACATTGAAAATACCAAATTCAAATTGATTCTGGAAAGAAGCCCATTTGAATATGTTAGCACTCGCACTAAGGATAGTAGAATATTATTACTTACGTCTACCTCACTGACGTCATTCTCCTCAGACAAATTGGGGATTTGAATCTCTCCCTTCACAGTGTCACTGCCACCAGCTAACTGGCCTTCCCACTTCAGTTTAATATCCCATTCATAGAAAAATATTAATTTCCCTTTTCTATTGTTCGCTGAAGCCTCACCATCTATCTTTTCTACTTCAGATATTTTACAGTTAATACCATTTTGGGCTATTTTTAAATTAGTAAGCAGTTCTTTGAGACGCTCTTTCGACCATGGTCCGGCGTTTTTCTCTGTCCAATGCCAGTTGTTTACGTTAGTTGCGTCCGGCCGCTCTTCCACTATCCACCTGGGGTCGCCTTCTCCCCATTTAGCCATGATTCACAGGAATTTTCTCAACACAAGGACTAGCGATTCGTAAAGATAAGTCACATGAAGGTTTTGCACGAGATCACTTTGTTTTGAGGCACAATAGGATTCAATATCCGCGAGGTAGCTAAACACGAGGTCTCACACAGTCAGAAATACACGAAAATGGCTTAAATTGCACTCGCAAGACTTCGTGAATTCACGTTTCCAGAATAGTCGCGTTTTACCGTGCTAAATAACTGCTGATCTACTGACAGTTGAGTGATATTTTTTTAGGTGTTGCCATTGTAATAATTTAAAATTCCCTATTATAGTATCTAAATAATGTAAAATTCATCACTTTTCTAAAAAATATACATGTAAAATGGAGAAAGAAGGGGGAGGCCTTTGCGCAGCAGTGGGACACATCAGCAGGCTAATAAAAATAAAATACATGTAAAATATACGAATGAAATCCAACAACGATAATATCTAATTGTTGAAGAATATTTGTTAGGAAAGTTAGCAATAGTCCTAATAATTATGTACAAAATATTAGGTAGAAGGAAAGCAACTAACAAAGACTATGGCTTCACAGTTCACCCTGCATACGTGATACGCAGTAAGCTTTATAAAAGTAAAAATAAACTTCTGTACGGGTTATGGGCTGAGTCACTCCCTGAAGTATATGTTAGCGGTACGGCGCGGCGGTACCAGCAGGCCTCCATCTAGCCGTGCGTTCGAACACACAAGTGAGAGGGGCGCCGCACGGCACACCCGCCTGTGTAGTCACGCGCGTGGAGTGGAACCTTACTGCGTATTGTTTCTTTACGACATAAACAACCGTTTTAAACATGACGAATTCACGACATTATTGTGCGGTATACGAATGTCAAAATCAAAGAACCAATAAACAATTGTCGTTTTTCACATTGCCAAAAGTCGAAGAAAGTTAAGTGTTTCTTTTTCGGTATAATTTTCACTAGAATTTACTGTTTTGTTATAAAAAGTAGTCGTATAGAATAGGGTTTGGTACTGTCTCGCTCATCCAATCAGATTATTTTGTATGTATGTGGTTTCTATGAATATCACATGCTCTTATCTTACGTTACAACTTTTCAAGTCAACCGTGTGGTTCCGGGTCAGAATAGGACCACTCACCTCTTTCTGTGGATGTAAAAGGTGACTTAAGGAAAAATAGCACTTAAAGCTCGTGCTACAATAGCATTCCCAAGGGGGGTAGACGTCAGGCAGGTGGCCGGTCGTAAAATTATAGCCAAATCGTTTAAATTTTTCCGGCTATTTCTTCTTCAATTCGCTAGATTTTCAGCTACTTGGGTGACCATTGATATGCATATTATATTTGGAAAATAAAAAGCGGGAAGCGCACCCCAGGCTCCACAGCATAGCATAAAATTCTAAATCATCATATAAAACTAAAACATATTTGATTGACTAATAAAAAATATGGTTGATTCACAACATTCGTTTTATTACAATAATCATTATAGGTACCTGCAACTCTAGCGCATTCTTACGATGACGCGTTGGCACGTGATTCGCACGGCGGGCAACACAGACTAGACTCTTTGTGCGCGTACTTAAGGTACATTTCTTCTCGTTCTGAGCAGCAGGTATTATTATTAAGATTTTGTAGGCTATTATAGCGTAGGTGTTTTAGCTTTTGTATGGGAGTGATGTATCTGTTACGTAGTAACTATTAATTAATCTGTGGCGGTACATTACACCTGAGCCGGCCGACCAAAACTTCATTGTTTAATAACTTATTAATTTATAATATAATTACGTTTGATGCAATGCCAAGCCAACCATCTAACAGAAAGAGGAGGCGGCAAGGTCAAACAGAGATAGAGCATGGATGAGATGATGGCAAATTAGAATTAAATGTCTAGCCTAGCGGCCTAGCTAGACCAATTACCCAATTATTTTGGTAGTCTTACCGTAACTAGCAACCCTGGAGTAGTTTCTGCATGTTTCTAGAAAGCACTAGTACCAACCGAAGAGTAACATCCGGACAAATGTCAAAAGAACATTCCTTTGTACGCAGTATGACTTTAAAATAAATCGGGCCACGCTCAGAATTCCAAAGATACACGTTACAATTTTGTAAACCCTCAAATCCTCAATGCACAAATTATATAAGTATAGTATTCTAGTCTCGTATTCTCGTGTTCGTTACGTAAAAAAAAGACTGTAAGTTAACATTACGTGTCAGCAAGTAGATTAACTTTATATACCTACCTACTTACCTAAATAACATTTTGTTATTTTTGATAGACAAAAAGCGCCTGCAACATTTGGTAAGCAAAGACTTACGAGGGGGGGTCAAAAAGTTCGCGGAACGGAGGGGAAGGGGGGTGAAATAAAATACTGTACTATTTTTCTTTTTCAATATATTCCCCCTTAAGTCGAATACATTTTTCAGATCTCTCTATTAACTTATTAATACCGTCGAAAAAAAATGATTTGTCTTTGTCCTCAAAATAGGCCGAAATCGCCGACTTGACTTCTTCATCATCGGAAAATTTCTTCCCCCGAAGCTCTTTTTTTAATTTGGGAAATAAAAAATAATCACAGGGGGCTAAGTCTGGACTATAGGGAGGATGGTTTAACATTTCGAAGCCACAGTGATGAAGGGCAGCCATCGCAACGCGGCTCTTGTGTACCGGTGCGTTGTCATGCAAAAGCAGCACACCCTTTGTCAACTTTCCCCGCCTTTTCTCCTTGATTGCTTCTTTTAATTGTCTTAGTAGATTAGCGTAGTATTCTCCCGTTATAGAAACACCCTTATCTTTATAATCTATTAATAAAATACCCTCTGTATCCCAAAAAACAGTTGCCATGATTTTTCCAGCCGATTGTGACACCCTGTATTTCTTAGGGGGGGGCTGACCCTTTTTATGCCACTGCATAGACTCTTGCTTCGACTCAGGCTCATAATGATGAACCCAAGTTTCATCTGCAGTAACAAGTCTTGCAAAAATTCCTTCCTTGTCGGCGCTACAGAGGTCTAAAAACTCCTTTGAATACTCGACGCGCAGCTGTTTCTGTGGTGGTGTGAGCATTCTTGGCACCCATCTTGCGCTGACTTTTGACATCCCAAGATTGTCGTGTAGAATATTTAAAATGGTTGTAGGTGATACTCCAACCATTTCTGCAAGTTGTTTCTTCTTCAAACGAGTATCCTCCAGTATAAGATTCTCCACTTTTTCAACGATGTTTGAGGTGGTGGCCTCAATCGGCCGTCCTGAGCGAGGGTCGTCTTCAAGAGACTCTCTGCCTTGCTTGAAAAGGCTATTCCACTTGTACACCATGGTTTTCCCAGGGCAAGAGTCCCCGTATACTGATAACATTTCTTCCAAAATTTTCTGAGGTGGTTTTCCTTGCTTAGTGAGGAACTTTATGACGGCACGAAACTCGATTTTTTCCATGTTCAAGTTTTTCTTCCGGATTCACTTGTTTGATCGACGACAGGTCAAAGGTTATTGACACAATCAGGTTCAAACTTGGCATATATACTCACAAAGAGTTGCTCATTAGTTACTACCTGCGGCAGGTCCCCCACCCCCCGCTATCCCCTCCATTCCGCGAACTTTTTGACCCCCCCTCGTACCTCTACCATCCATACCAAACAAATACCAAAGATCATTCAAGTTCCTATTTCTTACTTATCGAGCAGATTGAAGGCAAAAGAATGTACCTACTTAATGTAGTTAGGTATCATTGAAACATTATTTTCAGTCTCCCGATGCATTCAACCACAGTCATCTATTTGTGCCCAAGTTGACTCGGGTTAACCAAAACTAATTTTTACGACCTAAACCAAAACCGAAATCGAATTTCTGCAACGGTCTCAAGTTCGGCCGAAACCGAAACTTCCTTACAAGTATCATGTTTTGAGGGAGGAATAAAGAAAACGTTATGATAAATGTTTACTAAATACCTACTCTTATGCGTGATAACACTTTTTTTGAAGTAAAAACTTCTTTAGCGGCGTTGTGCACTTTTTTTGTAATGGGTAAAAAATGTTAAACTCACGTCAGGACACGTGTCCTGATCGAAAATTCGTAAGACGGATGGAGAGTAGACAGCCGGCGCGGTGTAGAAGAGGAAGTATCCCCCTCTCTTTCTACGGCGCGGCGAAAATGTATGCCTGCGCCTGCTGTTTCGTTTAGCTGAGAGATAAACTTTTTAATGTAATATAAATTGTCATGTTTGTGTACGATAGCGCAATAAATATATATTGTATTCTACCACATAAATGATAGTACTTTTATCCTGATAATTAAAGCAATTCGTGCAAAATTATTCCCTAACCATTCCAAAATATCAAAAATGCACAACGTTAATATTTAAGTTTTCAATTCTGCCGGCACTCCCGGAGTGCAACCCGTCTTTTTTTTTACTAGCCTATTTCAGTGTCCCACTGCTGGGCAAAGGCTTCCCCTTTCTGTTTCCAATCATTTCTGTCGAGGGCAGTAGTTTGCCACTCGCCCATGTACTTCTCCAAGTCACGCCATCTTTTTCGAGATCTGATAACACTTACCGAATTAAAAATAAATCACACGAAAACTCACAACAAACAAAACGAACTGCAAACACAAGCCAGTCACGACATGACAAGATCTGAAATACCTACCAGTGACCATAAAATCTACATCACCCTATCACTTACAATTTGACTGGGTTAACTTACATAAATATGCAAACTACTTAGTCCATAAGTAACCCACTACGGCTTCTTGATATCATCACACTCGTTGAATTTTCCTATTTCTGAAAAATCGACCCGTGCTTTTACCGACGCCGGCAGCAACCTTAGGTTGCCTCTTACATAATTGGTAGGTACCTACTTATCTGTCAAGATATCTCGCCGTGTGATTTTCAGCAGAGTAGAATAGGACTTGGATGGATGGACATGGATGTCGTAGAAGGCAACTTAGAAAATACAAGCTAAACAAAGCTTATAAAACATCAATGAGATCTCTCCAACCCGTCTGGCCAGCGTGTAGGCCAAATCCTCTGACTGCTTGGCCAAGTATGGCTCTTGTAGTACAGGGTACAGGAGAGGGTCGTACTCCTACAGTGGAGACTAAAAAAGACGTAATGATGAGTAGATATATAAGCCAATGTCCTAACGAGACATTCAGGACAGTGTGATAGATTTGATCTCTATTGAACCGCAACAAGCAATGCTCCCTACCTAATATTCCCAATCATTTTAAATGAAAGGCTCCATTTTCAATTCATTAAAGTCGCCATTCATGATCAATTGGTCGAAACTCGTTATCTTGGTGCGAGTGAGATAATAAGCAAAACCGGCCGTCAACACATGAAACCACGGAGTCAAACCAGTCTGTATTCCGGACGGCAAAGCGCCGCGTACGCACGTCCAATCCAACGCGGTCATAGAAATAGAAATAATAAAACAATGTTCCCATTACGCCGCATCGTTGGCAGCAAGGTGTGTGTGCTCAGTGCATTAAAAAAATAAAAAGAATAAAAAAAGAGCGGGTTCGATTTTTGAAATTCTTCGCGGTTTTTGCAGATCTTGGAGCAATGGCGCGCTCCCGTGGTAGCTGGTTCTCAGATGAAAAACTACAGTTCGGATGTTTCCGCTCCACGACCTTTGACCGTGTTGACTGAAGATGAATTAGCTATGAAAGAAACAAGTAAGTTTTCATATCATTATGATTTTCCATTCAATAGGTACTTACCTAGTATGCCACGTATGTGCTTTAATCGTAATCATAAAATACTTAGGTCATATGGTTATATTTACGTGACCAGATCAGATGGTGACACTCGTAGGTGACATTCAAAGTTATTCAAATAAATACTTATATGTACAATAAGCAAGAAATATTTGCACACTGCTTGACTAAAGTCTCATAATAGGTAATGGGAAAATTTGCCCATTATTAGCACGCTGGACAAATGCTGTTGGTGATGGCAATAAATGAAGTAAGGGGGTTAAGTTGACGCCGTGTCTATAGGTAAGTAGGTCAAAGGATGGCTGAGAAGGAGACATAACTAGAAACTACTCCACCGATATGAACGTAGTTCCTAAATTTATAGATAGGTAGAAAGGGTAGAAAGAATACTAATATTAGTCGTGCGTGTTGAGTCCGGCCTAGAATAGGACCACTCCATCTCTTACTATAAAGGACTAAGAACTTACTGCAAAGAGGGTTGGCATCGGGCGGCGGCCGTTTGTAGAACTTGCACAAATGTATTCCCAAAGAGGATTGAAGTCAGGCACGCGGCCGTTCGTAAAACTATAGCCAAATCGTTTAAACTATTTCGGCTATTTCTTCTCCACTTCGCAAGGGTTTTGGCATCCTTGGGTGACCATTGACATGCATGTTATATTTGGAGAAGAAAAAGCGGGAAAGCGCAACCCGAGCTCCAAAGCAGCACAGCTAAGTACTCGTAAGGATGCAATCGGAAATGCGCTCAGATGAAGAATACCTAAATAATACAAATAAATATAGAATAAAACTAATATAAGTATTGAGTTGAGGCTATACACTTTATATGCGATCTGTCAATATAATCCGCGTACATATACGTAGGTAGGTATATAACGCATATGAAAGGACTGAAAGGTACTCGTACACCTTCCTAGCTTTAAGTTGACTACTTACACAGCTATTGACTAGTTATTTTAAAAGATACCCAGCTAGAAATTTGTTAGGGATAAGTTTGTTCTATTTAAAGAGTAAAAAAGATGTGACTGACTGAATTATTTACTTTCCCAGTAAATGTCAAATCAATCATTAAACTGGTGATTACTACACTTGAATAAATATTACTTAGGTATACTAATATACTTACTAAGGTACCTACTTTACTTTTAATATAATAGGGAAATATCTAAAATAAGTTAGTATCCCTACAAGTTTAAACTAAAACATTTTGGGGCAAATTCAATCAGTGTGATTGGTCCTTATTTGTTTATTTTATCTACTGAGATATTTATCTAATTTGCCGATAAAATAGCTATTTACCATAATTTAACACTGCAGACATACCAAGCTTAGAATGTTATTCTATTACATGGTATTGATTAAGATAAGTAAGTACCTACTTATACATAATAATTGTAATACGTGGCATTGATAACACAACTGAGGCCATTTTTGATAATGATTATATTATTTAACACAAATACCTAAAAGTACTTTTCTTTAGTATAATGAATAACATTGAGTTTGTTTACCCACGTTGCTTAGTAGATATTGCCTCGCTGGATAGGAGCTGTTTTGGAAATAGTACAACATACAAAATATAGTTTGAATACATTTTTATATTTTTAATACCTACACACCGCAAGATCCAAAATATCCTATCTACCCATTAAGGATAAAGATGTGATAGGGTAGTGTACCTATTTAATGTATTTTATTGTGGTATATAGGTATAGGTATAGTCAAATTATTCCAACTGTTTAGTAGATATATACAGTTCATGTCGGTGGAGTAGTTTCTGTTATGTCTCCTTCTCAGCCATCCTTTGACCTACTTACCTATAGACACGGCGTCAACTTAACCCCCTTACTTCATGTTTAAAGAGAGAGGGCTAAACCCTCTCTCTCTCTCTCAACTGAGCGCATTCCCATTTTCCAGTAACATCATTCATTAGACAGCTTTTTCTTCGCATGGCCATTAGAATCCTTGGCGTGTAAAGTAACCCTTCATGCCCACGCCCATAAAAGTTCAAAAAATTTTCAAATATTCAAAATTTCTATATTCTAAAAATGCAAATGTTTATTCAGTAATTACGCATTTGCAGGCACTTTTCACATAACATCAAGCATCAAACATAAATACCGTAATAAGAAATCTACTTCTTCTTTTCAAGTCGAAAGGCTAATTATTAATTTAATTAAATCAAATTTGACCAGTAATAAGAAATACTAATTAGTCAATAAGCGAAGCCAAGCTGACACAGGAGTCGTTCACGAGTTGACGGCTATGGAATAAAGTTATTATTGTACCTACCTACTATCAATTCTAGTCAGGCAACTATGAGAGGAGATTTGAGATATATCTATGATTCTAGTAGGTATCCGAGGGCTAGGAGTAGGCAAGTCTTATGATCAAATAAAAAACATTTCGATTGTCAAATTATCAAGATAAGATACCGTATAACACAATAATAAGCTCTCGGCAACAGAGATAAGTAAACTTGGTATTTATATTTCATGTGGATGTCAGTGATAACACTGATAATATTCAGGCAGGGGCATGCTAGGGGCATTTAAAGTCACTCAAAGTTTAATTTGCAGGGCCGTTTGTAATTAATTGGATGCCCTGGGCAATCGAGGATTATGAATTTATGACTATTATGAGGCCCTTAAAGGTAATGGCACTATACACTCTTTTGGAGATGCATTGGATTGCAGTCGAAAAAGTAAAAGGTCCGAGTTGCAAATAGTCAAATTCACTACCTACCTACAATAGCGATGTGGACTGCGTCCAAAAAATTGTATTTTATTTAGTCCGTCAGTTAGATTATATAAAAATAATGGACCCATATTTTTCGGTTTATCAAAGTAGTGAAAATTAACAACATACGGCGCGTCGAAGTTTTGGAGTGGGGGTGATTGACGTCACCGTCAAGTGAAAATCATATTTGCGTGACGTCATGTAGAATTTACATGCGCTGTATCTTTGTAAAAATTTGCTAATCAGAAAAAAGAAAAAATACGTATACAAAGTAGGTACCTACCCAACCGACTTATCCAAGGAAGTTTTAAAGTGAGACCCATGCCTTAAAAGTTAGAAGAGGCACGCTTTCGACACTTTCGATGGCAAGGCCATGTCATGAGGAGGCCTAACGATCACATGACCAGGAAAGTGATGGACTTTAAGTCGTTTTCAAGACGCCCCGGCAGGCCTAGATGTCTGTCGTAAATAAATAAAGAAATATATACGGACAAATCACACTAATTAAGCTAGCCCCAAAGTAAGTTTTTTTTTTAAACTTGTGTTATGAGATACTAACTTAACGATATTTTATGATAAATACATATATAGATAAACACCCAAGACACAGGGCAATTTGAAAAAGGCCATTTTCCAACTTGCCCTGGCTGGGGATCAAACCCAGAACCTCCGGATTAGCGGTCTAGCGTGTTAACCATTACGCCACGGAGGTCGTCAATAAGGATCTAAAGAAAGCGAACACAGAATCAGCGACGAACCAAACGAGATCTCTTTGGAGAAGAAAGATTAGGAGAGCCGACCCCAAGTAGAAATGGGATAAGGCCTGAGGAAGAAGACGTATACAACGATACAACGAATACGAACAAAATAAGTTAATAATCTACCTGATGAGATAAAAATATTTTTTCAAGTCCACATCCGTAGGTATGTTAGTACAGAATAAATAATACTAACGTACAGAAGTCTCACTAAGCAAAGAAATATCTACTCAATGTGGCTAGCGATATGGTTTAATATAGCTCACGTCAGAACTCAGCACCTTTTCGTATAGATAACAAGACATTTATTGCAAGCCAATTTCATTCTTATTACTCTAGACAAACGCTTCGTATAACTGAATTTACCACCTGGAGGGTCCGCCTGCGCGCATAGTAATAATGTAGGTACATTTTCGATACCTAAACTAAAATTGCGAAGAATTTGGTTTTATTTCTAGATACTTTTTGATTTCTAATTAAATCAAATGTTTGTTCAGACACTCTGCCTTTATCTTACATAAGTACCTAACTAAGTATACCTATGTATTGAGATAAAAGGGACCTATATCAAATTAAAATACCCTTTCTTCTCTATCTTGACGACGTGATCTCAGTCATCTCGTCAAAATATTTACGAAAGGGTGACGTTCATACTAATAAATAAATAAATAAATATATAGGGACAAATCACACTGATCAAGCTAGCCCCAAAGTAAGTTTTTAAACTTGTGTTATGGGGATAATAACTTAACGATACTATATTTTAAGATAAATACATATATAGATAAACACCCAAGACCCAGGTAAATTTGAAAAAGGCCATTTTCCAACTTGCCCTGGTTGGGGATCGAACCCAGAACCTCCGGATCAGCGGTCAAGCGTGTTAACCATTACGCCACGGAGTTCGTCATAAAATAATAATAATAATACTAATAAAATAACATTTAATTTATTAACATACTGTACCAATATGTAAAATTCACAAACTTCAAATAAGGCATGCCTAACGAAACTGGTTATGCCTGCTTACTATTAGCTAGCAACAAACATAATCTAAGAATTGTACTTACCCACATTTGTTAAATAAGTTTTTTGTCTTATCGCCGAACCTAAGTAGGTACGAGTAAGTTGTTTTTTTTTTATCTGCCAGAATTTCAGTCTTTGTATAGGTACATAGATACTGATCTATGTAGGTATATATGTACCTAAACAAAAACTTACATCACAAACGAATAAAATACTACTAGTGGCTCTTTGTCTTTGCATAGCCCCTCAGCCTCACTGACCCCTTGAAGTTTATCGGATGAAAAAGTACCTACCTAGTTCGGACATAAAAGTTGCGTCTTAATAAGGGTAACAAAAAAGTTTTACGACATGTTTAAACATTTTTCTAAACGGCTGTAATATTACTATATTTTTTACGTTTTCACCTCCATAATTCCGCCATTTTGAAAAATTTCAAAAATATGGCTCGAGAAAAAAAATTCTGCATAATTATCGAACCCACTAAAATTTCACGAGAATCGGTTGAGAAGTTGCGAGAACAACCGCGGAAAACAGGAATTCGAACCCGCGATGCCTAATATTTTTAATTTCTACTCTTCTTGCCCAAAAATAGGTACTTATATATACATCATTTCAAATTAATCATAGGATCTAAAGGTATTTTAACTTTATATATATAGCTATAGCTTATAGTTACAATACATCATGAAACTGTAACTAGGCAGGTTAAGGTGACTCGATTTATTTTTAAATAAATTATTTTTCTTTTCAGTCAGAAAACTAGCCACTGAACAAATAGCACCTCTGGTGAGAAAAATGGAAGATGAACACAAAATAGACGAAGGTATCAGACAACTGCTTTTCGACAACGGTGTAAGTATCAAATATCTCTCATGTTCTTCTACCTGCTTAAAACAGACTGTAATGACATGGCTTGACCGTCAGATTAGAAAAATAATAAGGTTTTTCTCATGCATTCCCATTGCCATTAGATCCAATTTTTTCTCGGACCTCTGAGACAGTTTCGAGTTCGTGAACGATATTTTCATCTCGATTTAGTCTCTATTATATTTGTAATATAGTCGCACTTGGGGAAGCCAGACATACCTATGAATGTGAATCTAGACTCTTAGTAAAAGATTGCAGAAGATTTGGCACTCAGATATTTAGCTTCAGAAAAAAGTAAAATCAGAAAACATGAACTGATTCAAGTTTGCACCGATACCAAAAAAGCGTCAGTCTGCGAAACGAAAGATGTAACTCTTCGAAATGTTAGACACAACATTTAAAAAGGTTCGTGCTAGCACAGAGTACTATAGGTGCTAGCTAAGTCTCAAAGCACAATATTTTAAAAATCAATATATCAAAAAAACTGCATATTATATGACAAAAAAGCCTGTCTTAGATTAATTGATTTTGGTTTTTCGTGTAAGTGGGCAACACTGGCGTCAGATTTTTCAAGCTACATAAAGGCATCTGATATAGAATAGAATAGAAAATTCTTTATTCAGTGATAAATTAAACTTAATTTGATAAGTAAACTGATAGCCAGGACCAACGGCTTTACTTACTTACCTTCCGAAGCAAGGAGGAGCTCGAGAGATTTTTGTACCACGTGCGGTCACCCATCTAAGTTCGGACCAGCCCGGGGGTCACATCGGGCTATTAGATTTATTATTGCTACTTTTCTCTTTTGCTTATTAACACAAGATGAAAAATGGAATGGATCAATTACTCATTTGGAGATATTTCTTTCAGCTTATGGGCATAGAAACCCCAGAACAATACAGTGGCTCAGGCTGCGGTTTCCTCACCATGATGCTGGTGGTGGAAGAGTTGTCTAGGGTGGACCCAGCGGTGGCCGCGTACGTGGACATCCACAACACGCTGGTCAACTCGTTGTTCATGAAACTCGGCACAGAGGAGCAGAAACAGAAATATTTGACCAACTTGTGCACCAAATACGTAAGTTGTTCAAATTAATATTTTGTGTAACCATAATATTTTAATACCAATATTATTTTATTAACAACCAAGAATATGTAATATAGAACCTAGAGAGGATAGGGAAGTCTATAAGACATTTGCAAAGGCGTGTTAAAAATATAGCAAAAACTTGATGCTAATGCTAGTAAAGATAAAGGATTACTTATTTATCTAGAAATAAAGTAAAATAGTTGATTCATGATGCTTTTGATGAAAGAGGGTGGTCCCAGCGGTGACACCGTATCCTCATATCACATTCACAACACGCTAGTCAACTCGTTGTTCATGAACATAAAACACATAAGACGGCTGTAGAACCTACTTGTTCGTAATCACAGAAGTATATAGATAGATAAACAGTTTATTTGAACCATCAAAGACACATAAAATTAAGTACCTGTGGAGAGATCCGCGACCCATTGTACCTCTACAAAGCTGTGAGTTGAATTCTTGATTGTTGGCAAAGATAATATAATTACTAACGTAAGGTAAATTGGTAGATGACTTGAATACCTTATCTTAAACAAGTAGGTACATAAATTGGTGGAACGCCGCATTTTTGGAATGATGTAAATATAGATATAGCCATATCATTTGTTTTCATATCAATATGTAAGAATACCTACAAAATGTAAGTACCTACAGGATGATAAGACGCATGTATTTCTGAGTATATAGGTTCATACCAGTGAATTCTATGAGGAAATTAACCAAATTAAGTTGGACACTGATATAAATAGCGCATGTAGCACCAGCTTCTTGTGTAAACAAATTCCAGGAAAATTATTAGAAGTAGCAATAACATAACTTACTTATGGCCATAGAGCATATGCCCCCATAGATTAAAATATGTTTTTACAGCATGAATGCGGAGCATTACATGTAATCTGTGGCAAAACTTTGCTCCGCATTCTATATTATTCTATATTATTATACTAAAAAAAAATTCAACCATCAGGCTGGCAGCTTCTGCCTGACGGAACCGACCTCAGGCTCGGATGCCTTCGCTCTCAAGACTGTAGCCAAGAAGGACGGAGACCATTACGTCATCAACGGCTCCAAGATGTGGATCTCCAACTCCGACGTCGCTGGCGTCTTCCTAGTCATGGCTAATGCTGATCCTTCAAAGGTAAGATCTATCTACAGACACAAACACTATGATCACTAAACAAGGACAATGTCCAACAGTATTTAGGTACGTGGCTGAAATGATATTGACTTTATCCCTTACGTAAAGGCCATAATATGGCCATATAATCATATTAAGCGTGATGATAAACGTGTAGATGGAAAAGGTAGCCTAATCAAAATTGTGACTAGAAAGCCGGTAGACACTATTTCGCAGTCACTACATCGTTGGTCGCCGTATAGAAAATGCTCCATCGACGGTTTACTGTTTCCCATTTATTCATGGTAAATTTAAATATTCGATATGATGTACTGTTGATGTGGCATCCATCGATAAGGCGACCTGTCGCTGACAGACCTTCGATATTGTACCTGTCGATACGCCATACCATCGATATGCTGAAATGTCGATGCAGCAACCATCGATATGAGGTAGTCTCGCTACAGTAAACCGCCGATGTAGCATTTTCGATACGGGGACCAACGATGTAGTGGCTGGCTATACTATGCACTAGACCCATTTCGAATTATCTAGTAGTTACACTCTAAGTAATGCACGGATGCCTTCGTTCTCATTACTGTAACGATGAAAGGACGGAGACCATTACATCATCAACGACTCCAAGATGTGGATCTCCAATGACGTCGCTGGCGTCTTTCAGTCATGGCTAATGCTGATTCTTCGAAGGTTTGAAAAAAATATAATGATGACACACACACACAACACCACTCGCATACTATCTCGACTTTTTCTCTCTGAGGACTGACAGAGCTATGGACGCAAGACCAAAAAGTTACGCCTTAACAAATTACTTGGAAGAGACTTTATCCTGATATACCTATCCAAGGTATATCAGGATAAAGTCTCTTCCATGCTGGTCTGGGAAAAAGAAAAAACTTAGAATCTACTAGCTGCTTCTCTTCCCACGCAGATCATAACAGCCGATCGAGGGATGGGCGAATAAAAGCTCCAGGCGTACCCCAAGGTTCAATTCTAGGACCGTTCCTTTTCTTAGTTTATGTCAATGACTGCCTTACATGGTTAAGAAACAGGCTGACATGGTGCTGTTTGCTGATGACACCTCGCTAATATTTAAAATAGATCGTCATAACGCGGTGAACAGCGCCTTGTCTTTAACATTCATCATTTAATGAAATGTTATTGAGTGACATGTAAATATAGACTATTGTTGGCCATCCTGTTTAGGCTAATTATAATATATATTTTTTTAAATAAAAAGACCCTTGATAAAAATGTCATGTGCATTTGTACCTGTTTTCGTGATATATGAATATGAATATTTAGATCTCCCGTCTCTTCAAGGCCTTAGGTATCACTTATATAATTATGTCAAGTCATTTTATCGCGAAAATCAACTTTGTGCAGTACTATATCTAGATAAGTGAGTTGAATATCTTAACGTAATACGTGTGTGTACCTTATCGCAAATACTTTATGCTGGCCTTTTAGAAGTACGGTGCAAAGTCCGACCATAATATTTACAACACCTTACCTTGCCAAATCATAAGATCATACTGACCATAGACAGATTATTATATTCCACATTTCTTCATGGGGGAGCCTTATCTCTGACTAATTCTGATAACCGAATGTTTTCAACATTGTATGAAAACTACCTACGCAGTTATCGCCCCCATGTTGACCTAGTAATACATATAATAATAAAAGTATATGTCCATATACGTAGTTGAATAGCGTAATGTTGTTTGATAATTACTTATATCAAGCAAACATTGCTTAATGTAAAATAATGTTGAGTTGTCTTGGCGTAATTTACATTTACGTCTAATTTAACACTTTCAGTGACGATTTTTATAATAATATTTTTTTTATTGCATAGACACGCAGATACTGACTACATCAGAAACAAAAATCTTAAAATGTGATATTTGAGACCATTACGACGATACGACTTTTGTTTCTTACAAAATACTTAAATGGAACATAATAGAAAAAGCTATATTGCATAAAAGCTATAAGTAGGTACTGTGGCTCTGTGAGCTGTAAACCCGCGACGTTGAAATCCGTTGAAGTGGTTGTAATAAAAAAGTTGTTCAGACAAAATTTGCGTCTTAACAAAAAAGTTTTATGACATACCTATTTGATTTTTTTTCGAAATGGCCGAAATATGATTATTTTAAACTTTTAAACCCCCATATGGATTTTTTTTTTTAGCCATTTTGAAAAAATCCAAAAACTAAATCGCCAAAATAATTCTATATACCTAATTATCGAAATTGCTTATAAAATTTTACGAGAATCAGTTGAGAAATGCGACCTGTTGGCGAGAACAAACCGACAGACAGACTGACAACCGGACAAACTAATGGACAAAAGCATTCTTGGCCAATCTCGAAACTCAGACGGTTCGCTCGCTCGTTCAATTAGGCGTCTTTACAATACATCTTCCTGGGGTTAAAAAAAATTGCACTTAAAGGCTCATCCACATCGTCACAGCTATAGAGAGAAGGAAGGGAGGGTCATGCTCATGCTTAACGTGACAGTACGTTAACACATTCACTGCCTTGAACCCACGACGTGGGCTCACTTTTGCCGCATTTGAGGGCACAGGGACCGACATTGTGGGCTCAGTCAAATGTATGCGGGATGACATATGAAGTGTGAAGTTTACAAGGATGCGAATGTGTTAAAAAGGATCGGAGAAAAGCGTGAAGGGGTGATATGAGGAGGGGTTCGAAATGTCGAAATTTTACGTAACGTAATATGTAAACCCCTAAAGAACTTTTTAACTAACCCCTAACCCCTAAGGAGGCAGTCACTTAAAGTGACCTAAAGGCTGATTGTGAGTTTAAAATTCCAGGGCTACAAAGGCATCACCTGCTTCATCGTAGACCGCGAGACGCCGGGGCTGTCGGTGGCCAAGCCGGAGAACAAGCTCGGGATCCGCGCCTCGGGCACCTGCATGGTGCACTTCGACAACGTCCGGGTGCCGGAAGCCAACATCCTCGGAGAATACGGAAAGGGGTAGGCCTCCTAAACTAGTAGTAGTAATAAGTAGTACCTATAGTTTGCTCGTAACCATAATCCGACAACTCTTACAACCCAGAACCTACGAGTGGCGGACTAGCGTGATCAGTGGAGGCCCTTTGGCTAAAGAAATTCGCTTTCAGACGCGAGGCGTGCTAAAAGACACGAGGCCCTGCCGATCAACGTGGAAAGTGTTGTGAGCAACGGGGAACACTTTCCACGTTGATCAAAATCAACGTGGAAAGTGTTCCCCTTTGCCTTTCTCCTTGCTGGGAATAGCTAACGCCCTTTGAACACATGCTCCTTGTCTCGACCCATCACATGCCCAAACCATCTCATACGAAGTTTTTCGCGAACACTCGCTAGGAGCGGAATCGATTCGCGAGCGTTATATTCGCTGGGATTAACCAAGTTAATTTCAAACGATTTGGGGGCGGGGCTTCCCGTCACCTTTCAAGACAAGTTGAACTGAACTTACTTTATAAAGCAAGAAAGATACAGGCGGGCGCGCGGGTAAAGAGTGTCGGCAGGTGGAGCCAAAATGATCCGAACGAAATTAACCTGGTATCGCAAACTGAAACACTTATTATTGGTTCTTTGATCAGAACCCAAATAATTGTTGCAACACACTGATTAGGTTCATATAATTTAAAACACAAGTCAACATTTAACACAGATTTATTTCAATTTACTAGCACCGAACATTGCTTTTTTACATTGACAAATATATATCGCAATGAGGGAAGATGGATGGACATACATTAAAAGTGAGACGGTAAGGTCAGCGCCCCTCCACGCGCTGAACTATGAGAAGCTTCCTTGTGAAACCACATCACAGCTTAAACTAACTCTCTAGCCCGCACAGTTATCCTGTGCTCACAGGGCTTACCGTCCAGGTGAAGTAGAGCGTCATTATAACAAATGGGTCAGGTGATCCGCATTCCCTATAATAATCGTATCTGAATGAGTCATGGCCACGCCTAGTCACAGCTACATAACTAGTTTTATTATTTAAATTGCCCACTTGGCGCCTTACGCCACGTGTTAACTACTATCCCGACACATAATCACAATTCACAATACTTATCTTTCTCGTTCGAAGACTCAAAGCAGACTGACTCAAGAACTGATTTTGTAAATGTAAGAACACTCATAATGGGAGGGGGACTCGCAACAACTTCAATACATTACTCACTAATCAAAATAAAGTATGATTTATAGTTAATTTCTAAGAAAGGGTACCTTTTATATTTTACAATTCATAACTATAATTAATAATAATAATTACATTTATTTATAACTATTATTAGAATTGTAACCATATTTGTTAGCCTAGTAAAATACTCAATTGACAGTTCAGTATCAAATTATGTTTTGCACATACATTTCCATTAGTTTATTTACATTGATATATTTTATTTTAATAAATGATGAATTCTCTCAACTAATAATTATAAATTAATTATAAATTACTTATTCTTCTATTTTGATTCCGGGGATGAGTCATTACAGTAGATCTAGTACCCAACATAATATCGAGGTTCTGATTATGTTAATGCTCTTTTTAAAATGTATGGCATTTCTAATGAGCTGGTTAAATATTTTAACCTGGTATCCGAGCCTTGTGTTTAACCCGAATCCCTTTATTTCCAGTTACAAATACGCAGCGGGATTCCTGAACGAAGGCCGCATTGGTATTGCAGCGCAGATGATCGGGCTCTGCCAGGGCTGCATGGACGCCACCATCCCCTACACCCTGGAGAGGAAGCAGTTCGGCAAGAGCATATACTCCTTCCAGGTAAAGAGGGTCATTCTAGATGTATTGGATTAGGTACTAGAGCAGATGATCGGGCTCCAATCTGATCAGTTTTATGTGGGCGTGGATAGTTCTGGTCCTGTGACTCATAAAAAATCGCTGTAAGACGCGAAGCTTCCTTAAAAAACAAAAGGTCATTCGTTTCAGTGGCGGAGCGAGAGCAAAGAGCAAAGGAGAGCTAGTTTTGTGAGGCCCTTCTGCAGTTTTATATTAATATAATGCATTTAGGCAGATCTAAAAAATCGCATCCGCTTCAGCGCGAGGCCCTATAGACCGTGAGGCCGTGGAAGGGGGTCACTTGGCCCACATCTAGCTACGCCTCTGTATACGCCTTCCAGGTAAAATGGTTAATGGCGATAATGTGATAATGTTAAGTGGCGATAGTTTGCCAGCTCTTTTCGTATGCCCACCGATGCATCACTGTTGATATTCTTATAAAATTTAGGCGGATCAAAATGTGAAAGACTACAGTAATTGAGTGCATAAGGATTGTATTGACATATAAGCATTCACTTTGCAGGGTATCAGCTACCAGATCGCGCACCTGCAAACTGACCTGGAAGCAGCTCGCCTGCTGACCTACAACGCGGCGCGACTCAAGGAGAACGGCATGGAGTTCGTCAAGGAAGCCGCCATGGCCAAATACTTCGCCTCCGGTAACTACTACAACTACTATCCGTTCGCGCTGAGTTTGCCGCTGACGCGAAGGTACGCGCGTACTACGGACCGGCAAACTTAGCGCGAACAGTTTGTATGAATACATAGTCATTTACATTGGACATACAGGGTCTAAAAAAATATACTGAAACTATTTTAAGGGTTGATTCAGTCCACTATACTGAACAACTATCCTCACGGAACATGTTGTAATATGAAAAATATTTTTTTGGTTTCCCAGACAATTTGACCGATCAGCTGATCCGAGTTTGTATGGAAAGCCAAAAATTATTTTTCGCAACTCCTATATCATTAATTTAGAGAGCCCAAACAAGATGATATCCTAATAAAAGTTTTCTTTGTATTTCAGAAATCGCCCAAACGCTGACTTCCAAATGCATCGACTTTATGGGCGGAGTAGGCTTTACAAAAGACTTCCCTCAAGAGAAGTTCTTCAGGGATGCAAAGATCGGTACCATCTACGAAGGCACCAGCAACATGCAGCTGCAAACCATAGCCAAGTACATAGAGAAGGAGTACAAGCAGTAAACATAGACAAACACTGACTTTTTATTATATGAAAAGATTGTCATAATAAAATGTAACCTTCCCTAGAGCTTTGGGATTGTAAATAAAATGTACTGCCAATTTGTAAATATTGCTGTGATTGTAGCATTCCAGAATGAATTTTAAATGTGATGAAAATTTAAAATATTTGAAAGTAATAAAAATACAAACAATGTTTGCAGACATATCACAAAAAATGTTCATGAATTTCCCATAAAGAAACATCTTTTTACGAATGCACAATTTATGAGTTTTTTTTTGATAGTAGCTCCTGAAATTCCTTCCTATATTAAGTACTTATAGTTTTTACAGATGAATGTTAAATAAAACTTATATGTTAGCTGTATGTAGTTTAATTGTTTACGTTTATCCCTGGAAAAAGTTATACTATCCAGTTGGTACAACTACAAATAAAATAGCAAGAATGTATGTATTGGATAATTTATTTGCAACCCCTACTTCATTTGTACTACAGAATCCTATTTATTATTATTTACAAAG
Organism: Acrobasis repandana; assembly: GCA_963576875.1. Classification (NCBI taxonomy): domain Eukaryota; kingdom Metazoa; phylum Arthropoda; class Insecta; order Lepidoptera; family Pyralidae; genus Acrobasis; species Acrobasis repandana. The sequence continues at coordinate 19,376,015 of OY756223.1, forward strand.
CACATTTTAACTACGTTTCAAGGTTTTGGGTCATGCGGTAATTTAAATCCAACCATTTTAGCTGTCTCTTCTATGGACCTCTCTCCTTTTCCTCGGAACTCCACATTTATTTCCATATACTTCCTTGAGTTGTACAAATAGTCTCTGTAAGTTTTTGCCTTGAAGTGCATCTCATCAATAGCTTTACATAAATGCTGGTCTGTTGTCTGATATTTACGGTATTGACTCATTATGTATTGAACCATCTGGTTCTCCGACAGTATTTTTGAAGAGCTCTGTTTCCGAAGCTCTGACAACAACTGCCTTAGAGTTACCAGAGCAGGCTTTGAAGTTATTGATGTCATTTTACACCTTTGAACAAATTAAATGGTTAATTTTTCAACCATAAGAGAGGTTATAAACTCTTCTGTGTTTTCGTATCTCGGTATTTCACCTTTTATCCAAAACTCTGATTCTATTTTCTCTAATTTCTCAACAGGAAAGTAATGGATAGATGTGTCATTGAAAATATCTGAATATTTAAAATTATTTTGCAATTCAATCTCAAATGTAAATGGTTTAATTTTGAATATGTACGGAACTGTTTCTGATATTATTCTACTAGGTTGGTTAACAAACAACGATGAAAAGCTATTGCAAATAAGTACACAATTTTGTAGATTCAAACTCCAATTGCTCCAAAGGAAATTATTAGTCAATTGTTTAGGACAATGAGGAAAATAAACAAGTGTGATGGCTTCTTGGGAAATTACATAACTTCCTTCGCTGTTTTGTTCTATGACATCAAGGTCTAGTTGTTTTAGTATTGTACATTCATCTTTGTAAAATATTGGATCGTGTACAAAAGTTTTCTGAGAGTTGTACACAGTTTTAAGGCATAGTAAGAGTGCTAATTGATGACGAGAAATATTACATTCGGCAATGTGTCCTAAACCAAAACAAACAATTTCTACGACTTGTTTATCCTTTACAACTGTACTTACGGATTTGGACAGATCAGTAAAGTATTCTGAATGCTTCAAATCTTTAATAGCAGACTGGATTCGACTGAAAGACAAAAATTTTAATGACATAACCTCAAAACAATACACATTGGACAATAGTCAATAACAAATAAAATTAAAATGTACCCAATAGCTTTGTCAATATCGATGCTCGTCTCTTCTTTTACAAAATCAGCGTTCTTATTTGATAACCTCGTTTGTTTATTTCTTGAAGATCTTTTGCTTTTTACAATTTGAAATCCATCTTTGTCAAATGAAGATTTTGACATTTTGACTGTTTTCTTATTTTCACGTTGCGTTTAACAGTGACGTTTTTGAGCAGTGTTGCTATCTTGACACTTTTTTACTACTAATTCTACCATAGAGTTTAGCAACCAAGCAGACAGCCCACGCACGCACGCCTATTAAAAATAGCGAAAATAATGGAAAATCTGTAAATTAGTAAGGCAGTTAGCAAATGAACCCTATAAATTTCTATTTCTATTTTTATTTGGTTAGGTATTTAAATATAGGTAGGCAGGTATTTTAAGTATAGTACTTACATTTAATAATAAAATACCTCCTACTTTTTACTTGTACTGGGTGGCGCAAAAGTACTGGCACTAAAGAAAATACTTTTATTTTTTTTATATGACATTTTCTGTCATTCTGTTGTTGAAAATTGTGTAGTGAACAAATGTAAAATACACTGAAAATAAACATGGACCGTTTTACTCCCCAAGAACGTGGAATAATTGTGTCAATGTTCTTACGGAATAATTCATCAGTGATAAGAACACAACGTGAATTTCGTCGACGATTTCACCACCGTCCGGCACCGATTGGTCGCACAATTCGACGCTTTGCCACACGCCTTGAAGCAACTGGCTCAACATTGGATAGACCTAAGTCTAGGAGACCAAGAACAGGCCGTTCAGCTGAAAATATCGATGCTGTGCGCGAAGATGTGGAAGAGTGTCCAGAAACATCAACGAGGCGACGTGCCACGCAATTGGGCATTTCCAGACGGACCCTGCAGCGTATTTTGGTGAAAGACTTAAAGATGTTCCCGTATAAAACTCAAATGACTCATCAGCTGCTGCCTGCTGACCACCGAGCTCGTCTAGATTACTGCCAGCGCGTCATAAACCTCAACCTTGAAGAGGATGATTTTCCTTCAAAATTGGTTATGAGTGACGAAGCGCATTTCCATCTCTCAGGGCATGTCAATAAGCAGAATACTCGGTTCTGGGGCACTGATAATCCGCGCATTATTCAAGAAACACCTCTACACCCACTAAAAGTTACTGTATGGTGTGGCATCTGTGTTGACAGAGTGATCGGACCCTATTTTTTCGAAGACGCTGGAGGCAATGCGATAACTGTCACTGGAGAACGCTACAGAACCATGTTACGAGAGTTTTTGATACCCAGTTTGGACGAATTGGGGCTGGAGCACATCTGGTTTCAACAAGACGGCGCTACGGCACACACAGCGCGCGACACTATGGACTTAGTGAGGGACGCTTTTCCAGGCCGAGTTATCTCTCGTTTTGGCGATTTGCCTTGGCCTGCAAGATCACCCGATCTGACCAGTCCAGACTTCTTTCTTTGGGGTTTTTTGAAATCTCGGGTGTATGTGAACAAGCCACAGACTCTCGCAGCTCTAAAAGAAAACATTCGTCAAGAAATAACGAACATATCGCAGGAAGTGTTACGGCAAGTTATGCAAAATGTCATAAATAGGGCTCAAATGTGTATCAACTCTGGAGGTCACCATTTAAAAGACATCATCTTTAAATCCTAATGGTACGAAATTTAATGGCACAAATATACATTTAAAAAAACCTAAATCTAGTTTTCTAATTTAGAAAAAATGTTATAGCTGAACCAAATAGGGTCTTTACTTTTGCGCCACCCAGTATATCTATTATTATCAAAATTTAATTATAACTTCTTGTGACTTGACCACGAGTCCTACCACGACTATGCAACCGCCCATTGACGCCAAAGCACGCCAAAGCTAGATCCGCCCTTGGGTGCAGTTCACCTAAAAATTTGTGACCACATGTGACATGACAACTACCTACAAATACTTACCTCTAGTTCGTAACCGTAAGTGTTTTGGAAGGCACGTGGACCCTACGAACAATAATTCTCTAGAATCGTAAGTAATCCCGAAAAATCATTCCACGCGATATGTACCGCGGCGGGCGACGCTTAAAATATGAACAGCGCGGCGCGACAGTTCGCCGTGACCACAGACCTACCACTACTAGACTTGCAACGATATTGCTAGAAAGAGACCGTCAAATACAGTAAGTACAACGTGAGTATGAAAGAAACGCTGAAATGTTTTTTTGTCTCTATCGGCGTGGCTGCTATAAGCTGGCCTACTGTGAAAATCTGTGCCAAATAAACCACAAAACGCTCGAAGAAAGTTATTAATTTTAAGAATTTTATCATTTAAAAGGTGATTTAGGGTTTTATTTGAGCTTATTATAAGTTAGTAACCATAGTGTGTTCTGTGACGTGTGCAAAATATGGGTAAAGGCAACAATCAAAGATTGAAAGAGATGCACTAAAGTGGCCACGCACTATGCAGGTCTAGTAGTGGTAGGTCTGTGGCCGTGACACTTGAGTAGTGCGGTTGCCGCTTGCTTTAATAAAAATGTTGCCATGTGCTGTGAAGTGGTGTAGAAGCCATACAGACATGAAAATTAGTTATTAAAAAAAAAACGACGGGTTGCACTCCGGGAGTGCCGGCAGAAGTGAAAACTTGAATATTAACGTTGTGCATTTTTGATATTTTGGAATGGTTAGGGAATAATTTTGCACGAATTGCTTTAATTATCAGTATTAAAGTACTATCTATTATGTGGTAGAATACAATATTTATTTATTGCGCTATCGTACACAAACATGACAAACAGTGCACAACGCCGCTAAAGAAGTTTTCACTTCAAAAAGGTTTGGGCTCGCCGGGATTTGAACCCGGGACCTCTCGCCCCCTTACCGAAAATCATACCCTTAGACCATTGAGCCGGCTGACAGCTTCTCCTCTCTTACGCCGCGCCGGCTGTCATTCCGTCTTACGAATTTTCGATCAGGACACGTGTCCTGACGTGAGTTTAACATTTTTTACCTATTACAAAAAAAGTGCACAACGCCGCTAAAGAAGTTTTCACTTCAAAAAGTTACACATAAACAAGGTTATTTATTTTAGCGTAGCGTACTGCATAATAGGTAGCATCCGCGCGTTGGTTCTCACCGCTCATTGCGTTGACTGCCCCACCCGGCCGATGACGACGCGTGACCTTGTCGCGACCAATCGCATGCATCTTTGTCTATGTGTGCGTTCGAGTGTTTCGTTGTAATTACTGTTCGTTTGTTTGCGTAAATGGAATCAGAATCGAAGCGGTGAATGTAGGAGCGTTAGGTTTCTAGAGAATTATATTTCGATGCGTGGACTCAATGCTTGGGGTTCACTATCCATTTGCATAAAAATAATAACCATAAAATATATTGGCATATGGTAAATTAGACTAATGATAATTACGCATAATTTTTTTATCCATAACAAATGTAGCATAATTGTCTTAATCATAAATAAAATTAGCATAATCATATTTCAACATAACATTTATAAGCATAAATTTATAAAGGCATAATAGTATCAAAGATTAATGAACATAGTCATAATCATCTTATGCAGAATAAGTTACTCCTAAATTAATAGACACACATCAATAGGTACCTTTTAACTGCGACACATGCATGATAAGATTTTTTCGACATCGAATTTCATTTCCCAGAAAACTATTCACGATTTTTATTGCTATAGGTTTGCCCTAACCTAGTAAAATGGATAGAACTTTTCTAGCAGTAAAATATACTATTATGCGACTGTACACTATGCCTAAAAACATTGTGCAAATTATAAGTATGCATAAATATATTAGACCTAAATATAATTATTCCAAAGTACATATGCTGCTAAAAATCAATTATGCCAAAAATTGTATGCCAAATTCATTGTGCCAAACCATTTTAGTAATAAATACATTATGCTAACGAAAGGGATCCCATTTCGGGCTGTTACGATAATCAACTAGTCAAATATTTTTAAATAAGCATATGAGCATATCCAGTGCACAGATTAATAATATTTTATTATGTAGCAAATTCAGTGTTATATACAAAAACATACTTACCTCATATAAGTAAGTACCTAGATACCTACGTATTCTGTCATCAGTTCATCACATTCCATAGTGGCAGGCTGACAGAAATTATTTATTTCATCACTTACAGTAATTTTATAACGTTAAGCAACAGAGAAAATCTAACTGGAATAAACCACAAAAAGGAGAAATGCGGTTAATGGTAGGTATTATACAGCTGCAGGTAGGCATACGAGCATCATGGAGGATTATGCAACTCGTTAATATTAATTATATACATAATATTTATAGCTAAACTGACGGTCGTAAATAAAATATTTGTGTCAAATTGTCAATAAGCCGTAGGCAAATGCGGCGTTGGATTAACCATCATTAGGTCAATACAGTAAAAATAAATTATTTGAGTCCAATCAGCTATACTTAAATCTTCTTATTAGTATGACATCATCTTAAGGCCGTTTCCGATCGGTCGTTTTGGAAATCCTTGGGGGAGGCCTATGTCCAGCAGTGGACTTCCTGTGGCTGATATGATGATGATGATGATAAGTTTCCGTTTTATTCCCTGGTGATAAAACGGATTAAGTTTCATTATTCTAAAATCTCATGGTCACATGTGAGCGTCGTTTTCTCGTTATATATTCAAATGGACGCGAAAATCAGTCTTCAAGGTAGTTAAAAAAATACTTTTTTTACTTTAAATGACTGGAATAAGCTAAGGTATAAGCATTCTGTGATGCAGGGTTCACTCACTCATCTAAGCACGTTCCCGGTTGTACCTTATATTTAGCTTGGGACTTCAGAGTGCGCTTTCTAGATTTTTCTTTTCCAAATAATATTTTGCATGTCAAATTGTCCAAAGTCACCCAAAGAGAAGAAGAATAAGCCCTAATAGTTAGAACGATTTGGCTGTGGTGTTACGACCAGCCGCATTTTTTTTTATTAGAGATTTGAGTGCGTTTGACCTATATCTAGCCTGATGGGAAGCTAAGGTGAGGTCTAAGGTGTAACACGCAGACTCAAAAAATGCCTATTCACTCTTGCCTTGAAAATTCCTAAATCATATGTATGGGGAAACATCGACGCAGGGAGGGAATTCCACACCTTAGCGGTTCGCACAATGAAGGAGGAGGCGAATCGAGAGGTACGATGAGGTGGAATATCAACCACAAATGGGTGGAATCCCTGTCCACGTCGTGTTGTCCGATGGTGGAATGGTGCATTCCCTGACATCGATCTTTATTTCATTAGGAATGCATTTTAGCCAAAAGTTTGATAACCGGCCGCCGGCCGACGACAATACTCGACAACTTTCCTTGGGGATGCAGTATTGTAGCACGGATGATTGCATGCGTATGAACTTACTTCTTTAGTCGCCTCTTACGACATCGATAGGAAGAGATGGAGTGATTCTATTTAAGTCTGGAAACCATACGGTGATGCGGCACACTATATCCACAGAATAAGAACCAGTACAGAAGTCTCACTCAGCAAAGAAATTTAAAGAAATGTCTACTCAATGTGGTTAGCGATATGGTTAAATTTAGCTCACGTAAGATTAGCACCTTTCCGTTTATATACCTAGACATCCATTGCAAGCCAATTTCATCCTTATGACTCTGGACAAACGATTGGTATAACTGAATTTACCACCCCGAGGGGCCGGCTGCGCGCATAGTAAGTAATAATGTAGGTACATTTTCGATACCTAAACGGGTAGTGACACAGGCCTGCTATATCGTAAACAGTGATACTTAAAAGTGTAATGAATTGAGAAAGCTAAGAAAGTAAGTACTTAAAAGTTTATGCAAAAAGTTTCTAATAGGCAATAAAATAAAGTTCTCTTGAGGAACTAAACGTCAATAAACACAGATATTGCAAAGAACTATAAAACAGTGTTACTTACAAATTCTTGAATGTAATGTCAAAGATAATATAATAGACAATATGCATGTGATTCAGAAACGAACGAAAAAAATTATGTGTAAACTGTATTGCTAAAGAAAAATATCATATATATATATTTTTTCAATTTAACATGTTTCCATTGAGAAATTAATGATTTAAAAGTTGTCTTTTTCAAATTCCCTCGCAAATTTCCGAAACGCAACGCTATTGGCGGAACGAAACGTGACGACACCAAACACTGTCAAACTTAATTTTCTAAATAGTCTGTACTGTCAACCACAAATTAGAAAGAAGGAGAATCTGTCACTGTCAATAAGTTGTTCGTAATTTGTATGATTGTTGGAGGTTATTTTGATTGTTTTGCTAAATTATTAGTGTTCTTTGAGAATTATTAGCTGAAAGTCTGACTCCTGGTGAAATAAGACTTGCTACAATGATTGAAAGCGGTTTTGTTGTGGCAGATACAGTCAGATAATCTGCCTAAAATTGATGTGTTTATTATGACTACGTACTTCGCAAGTAATTCCAATTTTACATCGTTTGAACTAGAGCAGTGAAAGCCGCGAGGTAAATAATTTATAGATATTTGATAAATTTCCATTTTTCTCAGTTTTGTACTTATGAGACAAGTCAATCAATTAATTATAACCTAAAATATGGTACGAATATTTTTTGATTTTTTTTCCATTGACACTGACATTGACAGTGTGCGGCGACGTCACAGAATAAAAGCGCAAAATGGCACCGCGTTTAAGTCGTCCGAAAATGATAGTAGTTTAAATTATTTTTTTAAGCTTATTTAATAATATTCTGTGACTGTGATATTTTTTTCCGTTTATACGATAACTTATAGAATCATTTTAAAAAATAAAAAAAAGACATGAATATACCCTATTACTAACGTAAGTAATGTTTTAATAATTATTATTTAACAAAGCATTAAAATACCAGAAATTACCAAAGTAATTTCTGATATTTTTAATGGTTTGTTAAATGCTTCAAACCCTGAATCAAAACAACCTTAAGTAGAACAAAAACTGTGACATAGGTATTACATAAGTCATATATATCAGGGTTTCAAGCTATTTCATATGCTGACATAGGGCGTCCAGGCGATCCCTTTATTGACTCCTTCGAATCGAGGAGTTGATGTACCAACACCAACACTTCTTCTAAATTCACCTTTTTCCAGAAATCTTGGAAAATTTTGAGACCCTTAATTGTTTCAAGATTTGTATGATGACTCGCGAACTGTGCTATATCTCCTTAGTAGATGCAGAAGTAGAATCCGTGGGGGATTATATAAAATGAAAAAAAAAAATGTTTTTATTACTTTAACAGAGGTCATCTTACGTCTATAGGTGTTGAAGTCTCCTTTTAGGCAATCAAAGATGCCTGTGCCAGGAGGCTTATATATTATATCAACAGTATTTTTCACTTTCTTCTTCCTTTTACGTTTGGCTGTAGGTTTACCATCGTTATGGACAACAACTTCTTCTTTTACTTCATTTTGCTTATTATCATTTCTTCTTCAGGTTTACATCATCATCATAATCAGGTAATCAGGTCTTTTTGTCACCACTGCAGGAGCACGACTTTCTCTGTACTACTAGCCCGGTTGCATCGTCAGCGGTTACGCATCAGAGCCCGGGGTCCGCTACCTAAACCCAGGTGATTCGACGAGGTTACTGGTTTTTACACAGAGCGACTGCCGTCTGACCTCCGCAACCCAAAGGGTAGACCAGAACCAATCCTAGGATAGGTACAAACGCTATATGGCGTTCGAAACAAACAGCTTTACGTGCCTTCCGAAGCACGGAATCATCTTTTTTTTCGGATAATCAAGTGATTCAAGCCTGCAAATTAATAATATTTAAGGACAAATCACACAAATTAAGCTAGCCTCAAAGTAAGTTTTAAACTTGTGTTATGGGATACTAACTCAACGACACTATATTTTATGATAAATACATATATAGATAAACACCCAGACCCAGGAAAATTTGAAAAAGGCCATTTTCCAACTTGCCCTGGCTGGGAATCGAACCTAGAACCTCCGGATTAGCGGTCTAGCGTGTTAACCATTACGCCACGGAGGTCGTCAATCAAACCCTAACCAGACTGGAAACAACTTTTCACAAAGTATGCTTCCCAGTGGGATTTGAACCCATGACCTCCGGATCACAAGGCAATCGCCTTGACCACTGGACCACGGAGGCAGTCAACTGTACTACTAGCTAATCTTGGCCAAAGCAGCCAGATGATTTGGTCTTCACTCTCCACGCTGGCCGGACGGGTTGGAGAGGTCTTATTGGTGTTTATAAGCTTTGTTTTGGTTGTATTTCCTAAGTCGCCTTCCACAACATCCACGGAAAGACTTGGAGTGATCCTTTCACGGCTTACATTGTCATGTTTTCAAAAACTCTTATCATTGTTCACATCGTAGGTACATAGACCGCAGTAAACTTGAAATATTTTCGGGTCTTTTTTAAGCGGTTATAAAATAATGTGAGCTAATAAATAACTGTCATGACGAAAATTACAAAATTTTAGACATCTAATATAGGATCAAGGAAAATAATGCAATGTCAACTTGCTTCATTTTATAGAATTACACACGTGACCATCACGACATGAGAAGTCATCATTAGATATACTACCCAAAATTCACCTTACCCAATAAATAATCCAAGAGTGATTTGCTTACCTCACCTAGGTACTTAGGTATCTCAGGTAGTTATGATATTTATTTATTTATTTATTTATTTACAAAATTTATGTATACAACATACAAACAAAGGAACTTACAAATTAAGAAAATAGAGTACATAGGTACTGCTTATTTCATAAGAAATCTCTTCCAGCAGACCCAGGAGAGGAAAATTGAAGAAAACAGGTATTATACATCGTGTTAATGAAAGAACGCAAAACCTCTCAGATGGTACCTCAGCCCATGTAACTGAACAACTGTTGTTCAACAACTTTCACGAAATCCAAAAAAAATATATTCGGTTTTTCATACAAATTGACGATCGATCAGCTGATCAGTTTGTATGACAATATTTTTTTTTTTTTTAGTTTCCTGAAAGTTGTTGAACAAAAGTTGTTCAGTTACATGGGCAGAGGTACCATCTCAGAGGTCTTGCGTTCTTTCATTAACACGATATATATATTAAATTAGCATTATTTTATTTTGCATAACAAATAATTTCGACTTCATGAACTTCATCATAAAATAAGGTCTTGGGTCCTCTTAAGTATCTACAAAAGGTATTACAGATATGTAGGAAGATGATATACGAGTAAGTTACTGCTATGATCAGACCCACACTCACCTAGGTCTATGCATACAATAGGTACATACCTATATAACGAACGATAATAATGAGACCTACAACTGTCTCCTCATTATTGTAACCATGACCTTGTTAAACCGCTTTACAAAGATCTCCAGTGAAGCCCTACTTCAGGTCGTTTTGTCCAATAGACCTATTTCCCACGTAAGCGATACGTCCTTGATCAGGTATTTAGGTTGGGGAAATTGGCCAGTAACATACGGGCCTGTGTCGCATATCGAGTGTAGGTATTGTCAGCGGTAGGTATCGAAACAACAATGAATCTATGGGCGAAGCATTCGAATCACGCTCTTGTATTCGTTCCAACATACCGTAACACAAATAAGGCGACAATAAAGTCTACCGAACATTATTATTAGCGACGTAGGTTTAGTCACAGGACGACGCCTCTGAACGCTCCCGAAATACGCGACAAAACTTTATCCTTTTTCCCGCGTTTCCTTTTTTCAAATACATCATCGGAAATAAATACGCACGCAAACTAATTTTTGTTTTTTAAACGAGTTCTATTTTCAAAATATTTTTTAAATAGAAATAAGAAATAACTGCCTTATTAGATTTTACCGCGTTCTGTTTTTAAATTGTAGTTAAAAATACTTTCTATTTTTTAATGCAGTTTACACATGTGACGCACTAGTTACGGCTTTAGAGTAATGTAGTCAGAAAGAGTCAATTAATTCGCGTCGCTTCGTTACATTTTATATAATACTAATGTGGTCGGTGGCCAAGATTTGTTTTTAAATGTATTTAGTTTTAACACGTCCGTGGACTGCAACTATCGTGTTTGAGTGAAATTATTGGATTATTTACATTGACGTTAGTGTTGTGATGCGAAATGGAACGTTACACAGTGACCCGAAGATCTTCTAAAAAGAAGAATGATGGACTTTTAGCGAAATGGAGAAAAAAGTATGTCGGTGGTTTCCTGACTAAGCGGTCGTGGATCAGCAGTGGATATGACCTAAATGTAAGTACCTAAGTACTTACTCTGAGAAATGAGGATAGTACTTGTAAAATACCTATGCCTATTACGTTTCTAATAAAGTTAAATAAACAAAAATAAATAAATTTATAAAAAAGAAGTGCATATTCCTCGAGGAAAATAACTAAGTAGGTACTTATTAGTACTGGTCATCGATAACTTTTTAAATTATATTATAGGATTTAGAATTAAGTAGTAGTTGGTACATCTAACGTGTCAGTAGTCGGTACTTCTAATGGGAATGTACGGGAAAATTCGACAAGTATAAACAAAAAAAAAAAATTCTTTATCGAATTTTCCCAATGAATTTTCTAAATAAAATCATTGAGAAAAATCAAATTAATAAAAAACAACGAAAATATCGAGTTGCCTTAGTAACAAATCATGACCATCAAGATAAGAAGAAAAAATATAAATAGAATTCACTTCATGTATATGCATTATACACTAATAAAAAAATAATGAGGGTATATACCTGAGGTATATACCTACTTAATTCTGATGGAGAGACTTCAAAATTTCTTTGTTATTTCTCCACAATCTTACATTTTAGAACATAATGATAACAACGACCTTTGTCGACCAGAAGATTGTGAAAGACTGGTATCTGACCTAAGCAGAGCTTGAATCTCAGAACTCCAGCCCTCCACAGTTGTATTTGGTCTATCAGTATTAACATTCAATAAATATAATTAATAATACTTAATATAATTCCTTGCCTACAAATGAGATGAAGATGTTAAAGATGGTCGGGTGGCGTTACTTATTGGATAAGATAAGAAATGAGATCCCCTGAATTCCCCTGCATGTAACTGAAAAACTAACAGAGACCCGTCTAAGAAAATCTTAATGCACTGACAACCCAGAATAGAACAACCTGGCGAAGAAGAATCAGGAGAACCGAGTGGCCAACACTGGTGTCAGATATTTCTAGCTGCGAAATCTGACATTATAGCTTGACGACAGCCGTGACCAACGGCTTAACGTGCCTTCTGAAGCACGGTGGAGTTCGATAAATTTTTATGCCACTTGTGGTCATATTCAAGTGCGGACTACGCCCAGTGTCACTTTCCTAACGAGCCACCGACCTCCTCGGTTTTCCGGATAAAAGTAAAACTCACCTAAACTAGAACAAAATATGTTTGTACCAGTAACAAAGACCTCATAATGTCATCTTTATTTACGTGAAAGTGGTTCAAAATGGCGACATCTGTAGTTAGCACATCATGAGAACAAATGTGCTGTTTCCTGTATTGCGTTCGTTCTATTTCATGTAAATGCAACCACATGCATGAAAAGTAAGACTTGCTGCCTTCCCTGGCTTCGTATGTATGTATTTACACTTAACGTAATAAATGATAGCACAGGCTATACCAGACCACTACATTAATATAAAATTATTAAAAAAAGTAAAATAAAAACGTAATTTTTAAACAAAGTAGGTAATAGGGATAACGACAGGGTTAGAAAAGTATTATTCTATACGTCTTGTAGATTATCCAAAAATAATGGACCCATATTTTTCAGATTGTCCAAAAAATGTAAAAATTTACAAAGATACGGAACATCTAAGTTCCGGGGGGGGGGGGGCTTGGTGACGACACGCCTAGGTAAAAAGCCGTGACGTCATGCGAAATTAGAATGAGCCGTATCTTAGTTTAAAGCCGTATCAAATTTTTGTTTCTCAGAGAAAAGAAAAAATAGGTGTACCATATTTTTTAATTATCTAACCGATTGGCCAAAAATATTCTTTCAGTCGTCATGCCAATTCATTGATTTTCATATGTATGAAGCAGCCACAAAGCAGCTGACATTTCAAAATTGATTTTCTCGAAAACTGCTGGGTGGATTTCAATGATTCTTTGTATACCGTCATACAAGTATGTGCTTTATTTTATTACGCTAACTAATTTATTTTCCAATTTGTATATTCTTCACTGCTCTCGTAATGTAAGTAAAACTTTCTTATGATCTAAGATATTTTTTTTTATTGGAGAAAATTAATTCTTTTTCATGAACGAAATGTTTTTAAGCGCACGCAAGAAAAATCAATTGGTTTTCTTATATAGGACTGGCATAAAGATTCAGAGATGGCTAAAACCTCCGATAGCATAAATATACTTAGTTACGTATCTAAAGATTTACTTCATCAAACAAAACAAATTTTTCTTTAGTGGAACATTATTGGCAGCTTATTGTATAAAAATAAATTAATATATAATAAAAATTATATATACTTACCTACCTACTAGCAGTGGGACGATATAGGTTAAAAAAAAAATACCTACTTAACAAATGTTTATCGAATAAATTCATCAAAAGAACAATTAGCTAATAAACTACATGTTTCATTTCACGCACTACCAGCTCGCTATTAGCTTCCTGCATTGCGCATACGCATGCATAAATATCGACTCGAGATGCTATATCTTTCTTCTGTTGACTCAATGTAAAACGTGCAGACACGATTTGCTTTGCGATTTGTTAACAAGATAGTACATTTTGTAATTTGCAAAGATAGATATAGGATAGATATATTTAGGTAAGTAAGTAACATTTTATTATACTTTTTTTATTTTTATTTTATTGCACCAATACACATAAATATTATTCAAAATTACAGTATAAGGCGGCCTTATCGCCAAGGCAAGAAGAAAAAAGGAGAATGTAGCATACTACATAGTATCTTGCCACCAATGATGGTTTAGAGATTTAAAAGCTCGGCTTATAACCATAGGTTCTTAATTCAAAATCTCTACATTCAATAACATTTCATCATCATCATCATCCGAGCGTATTCCCGGTTGCATCCTCAGCGGTTACGCTTCAGAACCCGGCCGGGTCCGCTACCTAGGTGATTTGACGAGGTTACTGGTTTTTACACAGAGCGACTGTCGTCTGACCTCCGCAATCCAAAGGGTAGACTCAAAGAAAAGCAAAGACATTCTCTTTTCTGTGGGTAGGGTAGACTGGAGCACTTCCGAAGCACGTAACCATCTTTCTTTTCAGAATCAGGTGATTCAAGCTTGCAATATCCTAACTAGACTGGAAATAACTATATTCACAAAGTATGCTTCCCGGTGGGATTTGATTTGAACGATGAACTCCTGATCACAAGCCAAATGCCTTGACCACTGGACCTCGGAGGCATTCTATATTTAATAACAGAATAAATAATACTAACGTACAGAAGTCTCACTCAGCAAAGAAATTTAAATAAATATCTACTCAATGTGGCTAGCGATATGGTTTAATTTAGCTCACATCAGAACTCAGCACCTTTTCGTATAGATACCTAGACATCCATTGCAAGCCAATTTCATTCTTATTACTCTGGACAAACGATCCGTATAACTGAATTTACCACCCGGAGGGACCGCCTGCGCGCATAGTAATAATGTAGGTACATTTTCGATACCTAAACAGGAAGTGACACAGGTCTGATTTAATAGAATTTATCAAAGCATAATTTTATACAAAAAGCTTCGATAAACGTGAACAGAATCTGTCTAAACATTTTATAATTCAATATGATGTCCTTGACCAATACAAAATAATGCATGACATTAGCAAAACCTGATCTTGTATAGGATGAGCTAGGTCTGCTTGACCTCCTGTTGACATTCAGATGACCTATTGGCTATTCCGGATACAAGGTGCATCTGTGAACAACTCCTTTGGCCTACATCCATTTTGTGCTTGTCCCAGGAAACCTAAGATTTAGATCTGAAATTAGGTTTTACGGGTATTTTCGTTCCAATTAATTCACCAGGTAAGTAGTTGCGATGTGTAAGGGGTTGAAGTTTTAGAAAAGTAAGCTTTTACCCGTCAGCCTAAAGAGGTTACAAAGATTTTTTTGAAATTATTTTTTAAAAAAAACTTTATTGTACATCAGCGATAATTGGGTAGTATCCAGGGTTAAAAAATAAATTATTTTGTAATGATAGGAGAATAAAACGTCACAAAGTAATGTCACTTGTCATTCATCATAACCATTTTGAACGTGATTTTTGATTTATTAATGGGGAAAAAATGATATTATAACAAATAACAAATGTAATTGTATAAATGTGCTCTGGTAGTACAGAGAGGGTCGTTTGACTGCCTCCGTGGTCCAGTGGTCAAGGTGTCTGCCTTGTGATCCGGAGGTCATGGGTTCAAATCTCACTGGAAAGCATACTTTGTGAAAAGTTGTTTTCAGTCTGGTTAGGATATTGCAGGCTTGAATCACCTGATTATCCGAAAAGAAAGATGATTCCGTGCTTCGGAAGGCACGTAAAGCTGTTGGTCCCGAACGCCATCTA
Organism: Acrobasis repandana; assembly: GCA_963576875.1. NCBI lineage: Eukaryota > Metazoa > Arthropoda > Insecta > Lepidoptera > Pyralidae > Acrobasis > Acrobasis repandana. Next base: position 19,391,729 of record OY756223.1, read on the forward strand.
GCGTTTGTACCTATCCTAGGATTGGTTCTGGTCTACCCTTTGGGTTGCGGAGGTCAGACGGCAGTCGCTCTGTGTAAAAACCAGTAACCTCGTCACATCACTTAGGTTAGGTAGCGGACCCCGAGCTCTAAAGCGTTACCGCTGAGGATGTAACCGGGAATACGCTCGGATGATGAGTATAGAGAGGGTCGTGCTTCTGCAGTGGAGTCTAAGAAAAAAAGGTGATGATACAAACAACTTTGGAGTTCAATATTCCTTTTTATTGATATGACGTTGAATTCCTAAAAAATGATCTATTTTGGTTTAGAAATGCTAAACAAAACTAGTTAGTTTTTTTAATAAGAAACCAGTATTGAAACATACAAGAAACTGATATCAGGCAAAGTCAATCAACTTTGAGTTTGAATTTTATGAACCGTGTTATTTAAATTAAACACAGATTCTCGGGCCAAACTAAATTTTAACTATTGGTTTTTCGTGTATGTAAGTGGCTAACACTGGTGACGGATTTTTCAAGCAGCCTGAAGGCACAGAACAGCCCCGGGACCAACGGCTTAACGTGCCTTTCAACACACCTATTTGAGTGTAGAGTTTGACGTAGACGATCTCCGTGGCGTAGTGAATTAACACGTCAGTCCGCCACTCCGGAGGTTCTTTCAATCCCCAGCCAGGGCAAGTTGGAAAATGGAATTTTTCAAATTGTCCCGGGCCTTGAATGTTTATCTATATACCTACCTACCTCTTAATGTATTTATTATAAAATATAAACATACTTTGGGGCTAGTTCAATCAATGTGAATTGTCCCTATATACCTATTTATTTATTTGTTATATAATAAATAACCATAAAAAAAGTCCATGTGACTGTACTTGGGTAGGTAGGTACTTTTAAAAACATGCGTACTTGTTAAATTAATGCATACGGGAATTAACGCGAAACGTGAAACCCGAATGAAACGTCAGCAAAATAAATAAATAAAAGGTACGTTTCGCGTTAATTCCCGTATGCATTAATTTAATAATAATGCAACGCGATAGTTTAAAAGTATTTATGCGTACTTGTATTTATGTACATAATATTATTATTCAGGATTTTGATTTGTATGCAATACCTAAATAATGCATTAGCATACATAGCAAACAAACACATTTTGCAATCGGCTAAGGCGGTAAGGCCTAAGAGGGCTTAAGACGCAAAACTAATAGTACCTACCAACTCGTAAGTTAAATCTTATAATACTTTAACAAAGTTTCGCAATGGTTGCATACCTACCTAAATACTTTGTCGTTGTTGCAAAATTTAATATTATAAAGTAATGCTGAATTGGGTAGACGACTGGGTCAAAAATAAATTATTTGGTACTGTTATGAGAATGAAACGTCACAAAATAGTGGAACTTGTCATTGATCATATCCATTTTAACATGGTTTGAGATTTATTCATGCAGAAAAAATAATATTAAGAGCTCTATTTGACTCCACAAAACCAAGGAACATATAGCGATATATGAAAAAAATTTTTTTGGCCTCCCATATAAGTTGACCTATCAGCTGATCCGAGATTGTATGGAAAGCCAAAAAACATTTTTCATATTTCGACATATGTTCCTTGGGGAAAGTTGTTCAGGACCACGGGCTGAATTCACCCTTAAAATAGTTTCAGTATATTTTGTTAGACGTTACATAAATTTATTAAAAATTAATTTATAACGATATACGAAATAGTTAAGTTAGTATTTTATTTATTCATTAATTAGTCATTATCAGTAATATTCATTAACTAATTGATAAACTAAAGAGAACAATGCGTGGTAGGTAACACTTATCGTGGCATTCGTGACGTAGTCTTGGGCGCGGGAAGAGAATACCCTATATTATTGTACCATAAGTATAACATTTTTCACAATTTATTATTCGGGACCAGCCAATACTTTCACCGTACCATAATGTACCTATATCCATATTGCACGTGCTGAGTTTGGCGGTGCATGACACCTGATTTGCATTACAGTGGTGCATTACAAACTTACGAGTATCTATCTATAATTTAAGAACTACGTTCTTGTCGGTGGAGTAGTTTCCATGTCTCCCTCTCTTGAGCCATCCTTTTGACCTCCCTATACGAGTATAGCATGCGATAAATATTTATATGAAAGGAAAGGAAAATTACTTAGTTTAAAGTTGTTAGAATACCACCTTTACTACTCATACAAGTAGAGTAAATAAACTGGTCAAGTGCGAGTTTAACTCGCGTGATGAGGGTTATAGATTTTCCTGAAATCCTGAAAAAAAATCATAAAATAGTTCTTAACATATATGTAAAGAACTACTTTCTGAATTTTTTTCAAAATTTTAGCCCCAGTAGAGTCGGAGATAAGGGGTGGTGGTCAAATTTCGCCTATTTTCTTAAATAACATGAAAAATATTAATAAAAAATTACAACAAGCCCTTTCATTTGATATGTCACACGACATTGTTTGCAGATCTTTTTTTATTTACCCCAATAAGTGGCCCCATATTATTTTTATTTATGTCTGGAGAGACTTGAAAAACTTAGTTCCCAAAAATAAAAAAGCATACAATACAAATTAAAAAGAATTACTAATTTTCAATTGAATTTGTATGAAATTTTCTTTTTCCGAGTACATTTTATAAGTTGGTCGACTATAACTATTTAATTTGTAAACCCTACCACAGATAATAAATAGCTCTGATAGATTTCCTTTTAACTACGTTTGTTGTTGTTTATCGTGTGTGTAAGTGGCCAACACTGGTGTCAGATTTTTCAAGCTGCCTAAAGGCATCTGACATAGCTTGACGACTGCCATACAATGATGACAGCTGGGACCAACGGCTTATACGTGCTTTCCGAAGCACGGAGGAGCTCAATAAATTTGTATGCCACTTATGGTCACCCATCCAAGTGCGGACCACACCCGGTGCCCCTTTACTTGCGAAAGCGCTAGTAATGTGCACTCTCGCCGGGCCACTGAACTCCTCAACATTAACTACGTTATAATGGCTTCTTCAAAATCTTTATCAAAATCAAATAAAATGAGATTTATTCGAGGTTCGACGTTTCAAGAACCTCTTTTTGCGCATCTAGTCATCTAAGTCAACCTAAGTACACCGTCCACTTTAGAATACAATATGGAGGGAATGGGCGAAAAAGGTGATGCGGCTAGCAACCCATCATTATTTTGATTCCTTTTTTACCTTCTCGCCCACCATCACGCTAAAAGTGGCCTTTGAGTCTTTTGGCCGTGTCTGCTTAGCCGCCCCTGTACCTACCTTTTTTCCATCGAATATACTTACTTTATATCATGGATTGAATTGGCTGTAATACACACTCATTTCTTACTACAAAGACCTGATAATGTTATCGAACTTTTACAATTTACAGGGGTCTAGGCTCCGAATATGATTTTGTCCCATTCGGTGTCGAGACCCTTGGTCCGTGGAGTCCTACCGCTATAAGGTTTTTTAAGGAAATAGCAAAAAGGTTAGTCGACATCACAGGAAACCGAAGAGCTGGCAGCTACCTTGGACAAAGAATCAGTCTAGCTATTCAAAGGGGGAACGCTGCCCGTATCTTCGGAACCTTGCCTAAAGGGACTCCTTTCAATAATATATTTTAGATATTATATTTTTTAAGTTTTAGGTTCTTTCTAGTTTTAGCTAACTTTAGGTATTATATATTATGAGATTTTCTATGACATAAATTTTAGACTTATTAATATTTAGGTTATATTTTAGTTTGTTTAGTTTTAATTTAGTTACTTGTTGTACAAGGTAAAACACCTTGTATTTTTAGTTTGTCACTATTTTAATATGTTTTTACGAAATAAACCTTAATTTATATTATCAAGCAAGTAAAATAAGGCATTTTATATGTTAACCAAGTCTAAGGCTCAAGTAGATCACGTATGTATTTTAGAATACTTACAATAAACACACTGTAACATATTATGGAACTGGGCTAGTGTGTTGTGGTTGTGGTCACCGCGGAATACGTAAATGCATTTACTTTACCGTCGTAGCCTTCTTGTGGCTTGTCCACTGAAATGGTAATGCACCTAGCTACTTACACTAGTAGTAGTTTTCCTCTCTACCAACATGCACGGACAAATACTAGCGTCCATGGTACCACAGAACAAATAATACGAACGTACAGAAGTCTCACTCAGCAAAGAAATTCAAAGAAATATCTGCTCAATGTGGACTTGTATAGATTTTTTCGCCATAACATAAGCTCCCTTGAAGCAATCAAAGGAACTAGGTACACCAAACTTAGATTGTAACTGTTAAGTATTGAAATAAAGAAGCTACAAAACTAAAGATAGGCTCTAAAGGATTTCTCTATCTATCCATGGCAGTAAAGAAAATACTAGAAAATATTTTTCAGTGAGATTTATTGTCTGTTTTTAACACAGAAAAAAATCTAGGTTTTTGTTTTTTACGTTATATGTGATTTTAAATTAATAACATACTCCTTGTGTCTCCGATAGTTTAATTTTCCTACTGTTATATTTTTTCTTTCCTTACTCCTGGTACTCCACGTTCTATTCAAGTATTTCGACTTTCCTATATACTTGTTGGAGAGGTCTCATTGATGTTTATAAGCTTTGTATAGCTTGTGTTTCCTAAGTCGCCTTCTACGACATCCACGGGAAGACTTGGAGTGGTCCTATTCTACTCTGCCGGGAACCACACGGCACTCGACTGCATCTCGACACGGTCTGGCCAGCGTGGAGAGTGTAGGCGAAATCCTCTGGCTGCTCTGGCTAATATATAGCGCAGGTAGTACAGAGAGGGTCGTGCTCCTGCAGTGGAGACTAAAAAAGACCTGATGATGATATACTTGTACATAATCAATGTTTTTCTGTATTATCTAACATTTCTTGAATTTCCTAAAGTGAAAGTATTTAAACATTCATAAAATAAGTAATAGTTACGTACATAAATCTAAAAACATTGCGTAATTTCGCACCTTCTCGCTTCCTCTAAAAACTCTAGATATAACATTATATGTTTACGCCTACTTTAATCAGAGGCACAGGCATCTCGTTAGATCGTTGTTTTATTAAAAAATAAAGTTTAAAAAAAAATTGAATGTACCAGTTGCTAGCTACTCTTCCTGCGGAGATAGTAAAAGCCATTCGGGGGAATGGGCGGAAATACAACTCATGTTAATAGGCTACGCAACTAGCAACCCATCACTATTTTGATTCCTTCCTTTTTCCATCTACTCGCCCACCATCACGCTATAAGTGGCCTTTGAGTCTTGCGGCTCTAGGCTGTGTGCTTAAGGGGATACATGAAGTCCAGTGCTGTCCCCATTTGAAATAAATTATTTGAAAAGAAACGGAGATATCATTTAAAATTTTGTCTTTGTGAAGCCCTAGATAACCCTTCAAATCATTTTATGTACTACTGTTTACAGTTTAAAGAATGGACGTTAAGTTTTTCTTAGCATTTTGGCCAAAAGTGACCGTTTTCCGCAAAAATGCTAAGAAAAGCTTAACGTTCTCACTTTAAACTATAAACAGTAGTTCATAAAATAGTTTGAAGGGTTATCTAGGAATTCACAAAGACAAAATTTTAAATGATACATATCTCCGTTTCTTTTCAAATAATTTATTTCAAATGGGGGCAGCACTGGACTTCATTTATCCCCTTAATGCCGCAAGCGGCAAGCAAGATCTAAAATTCTCCGTCTGTCTGTAATTTATGTACTAAAAATTGATCAAAACATTTATATTTTATGGGGTAAGTATCTACGTCGGTCGTTAGGTGACTCGTAATATGCGTTTAGACCTGATTGCGGTTTTAAAGTAATATAATTACAGCAAAATTGTGGGTAAAAGTGCATTAATAAACCTCCTTTCAGTAGTTCAATGTAGAACTAGTTTTGTATGAGCCTTTTCACTGAGAAAAAAACATTACAAGCCACTAACTTCTGTTAATTAATCTAAATATTTTTGAATGTACCTCCATAGTCTAGTCAGGTCAACGTTCGCCTTGTGATCCTGAGGACGGGGGTTCAAATCCCACTGGGAAGCATATTTTAAGAAAAGTTGTTTCCAGTCTGGTTAGGATATTGCAGGCTTGAATCACTTGATTACCTGAAGGCATGTAAAGCTGTAGGGCCCGTAATTTTTTTTAAATTTTTTATAAACATTTGTTTTTATGACTTTCCTTTGGTCACTATTTGAAAAAATAGTAAAAATACCTACATTGTTTGCGACTGATTAATTTTATTATTTATTTCTATTATTAATACAGTCCATAGACATTAGCTATAATTTCACTACATATTTTTGGTACTAGCTTTCAGAAATAAAAAGAAACTTGTAACGTGAAACCTGGAAAATATTCGCAGTTTTTACATAACAAAGCGTGTACTTAGTTCGTTTTGACGTAGTCTTAAAAGCCTGACAGGCCACCAACTAAGTTTCTCTATACACCATTCATCCACGCCATTCAATCAGTACTCAATGACGGAATGTGCTGGTTGGTTACGTAAACGTAGTAGAACAACATTTTGGTTCGTAACCGCGACTTCGATTTTAGTTTATTTAGGAAGATTTTAGTTAAATTTTAGTTTAAGAAGAAAGAGTCTATTCGTCCTCATATTCTACATGTAACTATAACAAAATATACTGAAACTATTTAAAGGGTGAATTTAGTTCATGATTCTTAACAATTTTTCCTAATGAACATATATTCGAAATATGAAAAATAATTTTTGGTTTTCCATACAAACTCGGATCAGCTGATCGGTCAACTTGTATCAGAGGCCAAAAATTATTTATCATATTTTTATATATGTTCCTTGGGGAAAGTTGTTAAGTATCATGGACTGAATCCACCCTTACAATATTGGTTTCAATATATGTGGTTAGCTCCTGTTTATTTTATGCGTTTTCGGCCTATAACAGGACCACCCTATATATCTTTCTCTCTGTGAATGTCGTTAGAGGCGACTAAAGCACTAAACTCAAACATCCTCTACAATAACTGCATTCCCAATGAGGGTTGACGTCGGCCGGTGGCGGGTTGTAACACTTTTTGCACAAATTGACTCCCAAGGATGGTTGACGACAGGCTGGCAGTCGGTGGTAAAACTACAGCTAAATAGGTATAATTGGGTGTCCATTGACATGCATATTTATTAGATGTTTGAAGCAGAAAAAAACGGATGGCGCGCCAGGGCTTCGATATAGCTCAGCTAAATATAAGACTTGGATAAGATAGTCTTACATGTATAAATTACCTACTTAAACTGGTTGAGGTTTTTAATCAAGCAGATAGATATACATAAATAATGCTCATATTTGAAGTATATACGCATTACGCAATTTAAGTGGTCGCAGGTTACTGCGGATGCTATGTATCTATTTATAAGCCCTTAGGCAGAGAAACAGACGGAAAATAAAAACCAGCCTCTTCAATAACTTCCTGAGACCAGTTCCTCAAGTTTTTTAGAACTCGTTAGATCTGTGCATTTTCAACATCAAGATTCAAGCTCCAGGTATTGCATCTGATTCTAAACTTGTATTTTGCACGAATTCTTAATTCTTTGCCAAAGAAATTGCAACTTTATTTACTTGTTATTATGGTTTTTCAATGCGAAAACGGTAGAGTGCTTGTCTATTGCGACAGTCGGTCCTACACCGAGTCATACTAATAAACATTATACTTGTAGTGTAGCTTAGTTGCTACAAAGTATTAGAAGGGAAAGGTCTGTGTTCAAATCACACTGCTGATAACTTTGTTGACGGACATGCTGTGATCTATTGGACCTGTTCACGAATTCTACTCACGACTTGTGACTACCTTTAAATGTAATCCTGGTCATTGTTCATCAATAACAATCGATTGTGCCAGTGCCTCATGAATAAAAAAGTGACATTTGAATTCGCGCCAATATGGATTGTCAGTTCTGTGTTTTATTTTTTGTGAATTGTGTGCTGGCCAGCATTACTATGAAGTGAATAAACAAACATACTTAATTATTTTATCTATGTTTGAATTTTAAATCATTAGACATTACTTAGTGGATTGACTTTTTTATTAGCAGGTAACGAATTTAAATTTGGAATAACCAGTGCGTTTTGTTTTACTATTGAAGTGACCAAATTTAAATTGGGAACTTGAACAGTGGATTGTGTTTTGTTTTTGCAATAAAGTGAGGTCGGAGGTGACATTATGCCCCAGATTTTCTTCAAAAAAGTAATGGTGGTGCGGGAGCGAGGCGACTTCGAGGTAAGCAACTTTCACTTTCCGTTCCTGCCGATGTTAGTGTCGATAACTTTATAAAAAAATATATTACAATAAACCTATATAATTATATTATAGAAATTTCCTAACAGAAAATGTATGAGAATTCATAGAGATCCTATCCTACAAGTTTAAACTTTTTTTATTACTATTCGTATTCACTTAGAATTTTTGTTTCATTTACTTACCCATTTAAGGTGTTGACATTCATAAATATACCTAGTTAATAAGAAATAAATAAATAATAGTTATTATTTATACTTTTAAATATCATGAGAAAGGGTTAAATGCCATGCATAGACGATTCTAAGTACCTACGTATCATCAATTTAGGGAAACAAATGCCATACACAAGTGCCCTGTTAATTCATTCTTATAAGAAATTAATAATGTTAGCTTTGATTGTTGAATAAATATTTACACAATTTCTTACTCTATATAGCGCTAATAACAATTAAACCAATAATTTTGGAAAAAAAATACAAAAAAAAATAATTAAATACTTACACAACATAATTTTTAGAGTTCAAATTCTCGCCCATTTTCTCGATCAACTTTTACGATCTGCGCGAAAAGAAAAGCAGCTGAAACATTCTAAGCTTTTTTGCTTTTCTCCCAGAATAGAAGGATATGAGTATAAGGTTTGGACAATAGCTTCACAGTCTGGAGATATTTTGGAATCCCAGTTGTGGATATATCTAGTAGTTCGGCCATATCCAGTTCTGAATTGGTTTAGTTTAACCATAAAGGCATGCTTATTAAAGTTAATGACCGAAAAATGAATTGGAATGTTAATAAGATAAAATACGACAAGCCGACATACGGCTTGAGAACGTTGCGAAATGCAGTTAGCCTTCGTTCTCTATGGTATTATTGGATTGTTGTATACTAGGATTGGTCTATTGCCGCTTTTAGAGTTCCATTATGAAATGGATAAAAGGAACCTTTTCGGTGTTGCTCTCCCTATTTGTTATACACATTGTGACAACTGACAACCTACCTATTTTATATACTCAAATTATTTTAAGGGTGCATTCAGTTCATGATTCTGAACAACTTTCCCTGGAAACATATAATGAAATACGATTTTTTTCTGCCTTACCTTACAAGTTAACCGATCAGTTGATTAGTTTCTATGGAAAGCAAACATATAATTCATATTTCGATGTATGTTCCTCGAGGAAAGTTGTTCAGTAGAGCCCAATCGATTAAGGTGGTTATGGGGATTGTAAGTGCGATATCACAGTTAAGGCCGTACCTGAATTTTCCGGGGTCCAGTGCTACCCCCATTTAAAACAAATCATTTCAAAGAAAACGGAGACATCATTTAAAATTTTGCAAATATCAAGTCCTAGATAATTCTTCAAAGTATTTTATGAACACTGTTTACAGTTTAAAGTGAGAACGTTAAGCTTTACTACGCACATTTGCGAAAAACGGCCACTTTTGGCAAATAAGCGTAGTAAAGCTTAACGTTCTCATTATAAACTGTAAACAGTAGTTCACAAAATAGTTTAAAGGTTCCACCACGCTATGTTTTCAGGACACTAGATAGTAAAATTTTACAAGACATTTTGAATTAAGTCTGACAATAGCGACCATCAGATATAACTTCCGAAGCACGGAAGAACTCGAGATATTGTTTGTCCGTCATGGTCACCAAGCCACCTACGCCTAAGAATGCTTACCTACTCTCGATGGGCCATGATAGAGTCTTGACGAAATGGAGAAGGAAGTATGTCACTGGTTTCCTGACTAAGTGGTCGTGGATCAGCAGTGGATATGACCTAAATGTAAGTGCCTAAGAAGTCACTCTGATAAGGATAGTATTTAAGAAGTTCCTATTCAGCTAGGAAAATAATACTGGCCATCGACATTTTTAGTATTCGTAATAGTTTTAAAAACTAAAACCCGACACGGAATAACTGAAAAGTACAGTTATATAGAGGAATCCCTAATAATGTATACAGGGTCTAACAGAATATACTGAAACTATTTTAAGGCTGAATTCAGTCCATGATACTGAACAATTTTCTCCAAGGAACATATATCGAAAAATGAATAAAAATTTTTGGTCTCTCATACAAGTTTGCCGATCAGCTGATCCTAGTTTCTATGGAAAGCAAAAATTTTCTTTTCATATTTCGATATGTGTTCGCTGGGGAAAGTTATTCAGTATTATGGACTGAATCTACCATTAAAATAGTTTCAGTATATTTTGTTGTTATTAGACGAGGGCGCCACAGTGAATTTACTGTGACGGTATCATTATGGATATCTTGAAGATATCAAAGGTTCCATTTTACAATTTGACGACCTCCGTGGCGTAATGGTTAACACGCTAGACCGCCACTCCAGAGGTTCTGGGTTCGACCCCTAGCCAGGGCAAGTTGGAAAATAGCCTTTTTCAAATTGTCCTGGGTCTGGGTGTTTATTTATATATGTATTTATCATAAAATATAGTATCGTTAGAACTCCGCCGTTGCCGGTCCCAAGCCCGGATGAGAAAGGAGGAGGGTTGGAGGTGACCCACCCTGCCGTAAAACTTATATGCCGAATATCGGGCGGCAATAACCTGATCCAACCGGCTACCACAAGCCATAAGGGACTAAATCCCCTTTAAAAGCGTGGACTCGCCAACTCGCACTGGCCAGCGCGGTGTTTTAAGGCCAATTACCTCCCATATGGTAAAAACAAAAAAACCCAGGCCCCCAGTCCCCGGCAGCCCTGCTATTCCTGACTCCGGTAGCGGTCATGGTAACGGCGGGGCAGGGGGTGCGAAGAATCTCCGGCAGAGATCCGGCTACCACTCCTGTCGACGACTGGCCCTGGTAACACACAACATACGCACTTTGAGGACAGACGAGAAACTAGCTGAGGTGGAAGAGGAAATAAGTAGGTTACGGTGGGACATTGTAGGGTTGTCTGAAGTCCGAAGAGAGGGCGAGGGCACGACAACCCTGAAGTCTGGTAACCTACTCTATCACCGGGAAGGAGACCAAAAGAAGTCCCAGCATGGTGTCGGGTTTCTCGTCCACAGGTCCCTCATAAACAACGTCATAACCATCGAGAGTGTTTCTAGTAGGGTAATATACCTGATACTCAGAGTATCCAAAAGATACTCGCTGAAGGTCATACAGGTATATATGCCAACTGAGGATCACTCCGATGAAGAGGTGGATGAGGTGTATGAGGACATCAGTAGGGCCATACATACTTCTGAAACCTATTTTACAGTTGTTATGGGGGATTTCAACGCAAAACTGGGCAAGCGAGGCGATGGAGAGTTTAGGCTGGGAAATTTCGGATATGGAGTGCGAAATAACAGGGGTCGTAGGCTAGCAGATTTTTTGGAGAAAGAGGAACTCTTTGCGATGAACTCTTTCTTCAAAAAGTCGCCGCAAAGAAAGTGGACCTGGCTGGGTCCAGGAAAGAAAAACCAGCCCCCTGTTAAGAATGAAATCGACTTCATCCTAACGACAAAGAGACGAATATTCAACGATGTCTCAGTGATCAATCGAATCAAAACCGGGAGCGATCACCGTATATTAAGAGGCATCGTAAATATTGGTCTCAAAGTCGAAAGGTCGCGGCTGATGAAGTCAACGCTCCGACCGTCGCGGGTCCAAATCGAAAACTCCGAGAACTTCCGGCTTGAACTATCAAGTCGCTTCGAAGGCCTTCAGGATTGCGCTACAGTGGACGAGTTAAACCAAGGGTTGGTAGAAGCTGTCCAAGCGGTGGGATCAAAGGTGTTCAGGTCCCGCCCCAAACGAAAACCTCAAAAAATCTCTGCTCAGACTCTAGACTTGATGGCAGAGCGACGATCCAGGCCGCTGCAGACCTCCGAAGATGCTGAATCATATCGGCAGCTCAACAGACGTATACAAAAGTCCTTGCGACACGATATCCGCTCCTTTAATACTGAATGTATTAAGGAGACGATCGAGCAGAACAAAGGCTCCAAAGTGTTCGCAAGAGCTATGTCAGTTGGGCAAAGTCGATTGATGAAGCTGAAGACGGAGGACGGTGGCGTGGTGTCGACAAAGGAAGGGGTTCTGGCAGAGATCGAGAGGTTTTATGGACAGCTGTATACCTCAGTCGCACAACCCAGTGGACAAATGGCTAAAGACCCAAGAGCCAAGCTGACCCGACACTATACGGAAGATATCCCGGACATCAGCCTATACGAGATTAGGATGGCCCTCAAACAGCTTAAGAACAACAAGGCGCCGGGTGAGGACGGAATCACAGCAGAGCTTCTGAAAGCGGGCGGAACGCCGGTACTGAAAGTCCTTCAGAGGCTCTTTAATTCCGTTCTGCTCGAGGGCGTAACGCCAGAAGCGTGGAACAAGGGCGTGGTAGTCTTGTTCTTCAAAAAGGGAGATAACACCCTATTGAAGAACTATAGGCCTATCACGCTTCTGAGTCATGTATATAAGTTGTTTTCGAGGGTCATCACGAATCGTCTCGCGAACAGGTTTGATGCCTTCCAGCCTCCCGAACAAGCCGGTTTCCGTAAAGGCTTTAGCACCATGGACCACATTCACACGCTGCGGCAGGTTATAGAGAAGACGAGGGAATATAACCGGCCGCTATGCTTGGGTTTTGTGGACTATGAAAAAGCCTTCGATTCGATCGAAACATGGGCCGTGCTTCAGTCTCTCCAGCGATGCCGTATTGACTATCGGTATATCGAAGTGTTGAAGTGTTTATACAGTAACGCCACTATGTCAGTCCGAGTACAGGAGCAGTGCACGAGGGCTATTCCACTGCAAAGAGGTGTGAGACAGGGAGACGTTATATCTCCGAAACTGTTTACCGCTGCACTGGAAGATGCCTTCAAGCTCCTGGAATGGAAAGGACTTGGCATCAACATCAATGGCGAGTATATCACTCACCTTCGATTCGCCGACGATGTAGTTGTTATGGCAGAATCCATGGAGGACTTAAGTACTATGCTCGGAGACCTTAATAGAGTTTCCCAACAGGTGGGCCTTAAAATGAACATGGACAAAACGAAAGTAATGTCGAATGTCAATGTTGTGCCCATACCTGTTTCTGTTGGGAGCTCCACCCTCGAAGTTGTAGACCAGTATACCTACCTGGGTCAATCGATCCAGGCAGGAAGTTCCAGCTTCGAGGAAGAGGTCTTTCGACGAATCCGACTCGGCTGGGCAGCGTTCGGGAAGTTACGCAGTGTCTTCTCGTCCAAAATACCTCAGTGCCTTAAGACGAAAGTTTATAATCAATGTGTGTTACCAGTGATGACTTATGGCTCCGAAACGTGGTCCCTTACTATGGGTCTCATAAGAAGGCTCAAGGTAGCTCAACGCGCTATGGAGAGGGCTATGATTGGTGTTTCTCTACGTGATCGAATCAGAAATGAGGAAATTCGTAGGAGAACAAAAGTCACGGACATAGCCCAGCGGATTAGCTCGTTGAAGTGGCAGTGGGCGGGACACATAGCGCGACGAACCGATGGCCGATGGGGCAAAAAGGTTCTCGAATGGCGACCACGTACTGGCAAGCGAAGCGTAGGACACCCACCCACAAGGTGGTCAGACGACCTGACCAAGGTCGCTGGAAAGCGCTGGATGCAGGCCGCTCTAGATCGGTCATTTTGGAAAACCTTGGGAGAGGCCTATGTCCAGCAGTGGACGTTATGCGGCTGAAATGATGATGATGATGATGATAGTATCGTTGAGTTAGTATTCCATAACACAAGTTTAAAACTTACATTGGGGCTAGCTTAATCAGTGTGGTTTGTCCCTATATATTTATTATTTACAAGGTCTTTGGCATCCTTGCGTGACCATTGACATGCATATCATATATGGAGAAGAAAAAGCGGGAAAGCGCACCCCGAGCCCCGAGGCAACACAGCTGAGGATGCAATCGGGAATGCGCTTAGACAAAGAAGAAGATCAAAGGTATCCATGATACCTTGACAAATGAGGTAGGTAAAAACTATTCTCAAGTTTTTTATTTTATTTTTTGTGTCCTCATTCCTTAAACTGCAGTATCTATTTAGGTGGGTCTATGCTCTACGCACGCAGCACGAAGCCATGCCAAGGCTGTTACAACACAGGCCCGCCACGCTCTGTTTCCAGAAGTAATGACACGTGACAGCCACGTCTTGCATCTTTATTTATTTGGTAGCCCGGACATTTGACAATCAGGTCGTTATGGATGATTAATAGTTTGTTTATAATAACTTTATTGTACTACGAGCTGTTAAGTGTAATTTTGGGCCTAGATTAGAACAACTCCATCTGTTTCTGTGGATTTCTTCAGAGACGACTAAATGTTTCGAGCACATACGAGGAGCTCGGTGGCCCAGTGGAAGTACGCATTGCGCTTTCGAAAGTTAAGCAACCCCGGGTGTGGTCCGCACTTGGATTCCACAAGTAGCATAAAAAATTCTTAAAATGTTAAACAACAGAACTCGGTCGGCTACAACTTTTTATGAGTTTTGTCTAAGAACATGAACTTAAAAACACTAGCCAAATTTTTGAAGCAAGTTCAGTCCATGATTCTTAACTACAAAAAAAAATGATAAAATCGATCGATAATAATGTGTCGTCCGGAAGGGGAAACATAAATACATCCGTTTGAACGAGCGCTGATTTGTATGGGAGGGCGATTTCTTTTCGTTTTTCTAAAATTGTTTTTATGGAAAATAGTTCAGTATGGCTGTAAAAAGTCAACCTGTATATTGAACAATGACGTGCTTCAGAAGGTACGAATAGCCGTTGGTGATAGCTCTCAAGCTATGTCAGATGCATTTAGGCAGCTTGAAAAATCTGACACCAGTATTAGCCACTTAAACACACAAAAAAATTTACAATTGTCACTTATTTCAATATGTTACTGTTATGTATTCTTTTCACAAGCAAATGACATCTGTGACCTATCTCCTAACCATTAAAGATTACCATTTGTCTAGGTCATGTCACTAATGGTATGATTGTCTATGGACAATCTATGGACTATGGACCACTGAGGTGGAGGTCCCGGGCCTTAAAAGGAGCCCGCGTGATGTTGCATAAGGTTTTGATTCAAATATGGTGTATTGGTGTCTAATTGTGGCAGAGCCGCGCTACCGGCAAAACTCAGTTTTGCTAGTAGCATGAATGGGCCGACCGGACCCGCTTGTTCATTTGCCGTCGTCCTATAACATAAAATATAAATACTTGTATATACTTTTACTTACATATTTATTGAAGATGAATTTTAACATTACTTATAATATTTTTTAATGAAAAAACATCAACGCGTCTACTTAGACGTCGTAATTTTTTTAAATAGACCAGAACTAATAACAAAGGCTACCCGTTTATTCAAACAATGCTTACTCTCATCAACCAGAAAGGAACTAAAGAAAGCGAATCTATTTTAACCCTAGATAACTAAACTATCCTGGGAGTTACTCAATAACTAAACATTCGTCTAGCGGACTACGCATTAAAAAATCTTATATTATCAACATAATTTAACGTGAGGAAGAAATTGTTACATGATTCGTATAAAGTGCTCGTTGTGAATAGAGATAGGTAGAAATAATTTTATACTAATGATGCCACATACCTTTTATACACATCTACATTATGGGTGTCACAAATTGCATTTTTTACATCTAAGGCATCAATTTTTGGTCTTCCTTAGCAATTTCGACGGGCAAACGTATAATTTTTTTGTAATATTTCATACATAAGGAAATGGAGCAGATTCTTCATATGATTTCACCAAGGATATCTCCTATCATGACCTTGATGTCACGTCTTAAAGTTACCGTCCGAGCAAGTTGCCGCAACCAAGGCTCCATGAGGTGGTTTGTCAGTTTCAAAACAAAATCTCGCCGTGTTATTTGTTAATTATTTTTGATGTTATTCGCGACGTATAATAACATAAGTAGGAGTAGTCTTAGTGCAGATGACCATTTATGATGAGTTTTACTGGATAAAAATCGAAGAGTTGCTAAAGCACATGTCGAATGCTACGTTGTAGCATCTGACGTAGTATGTAGTACGTTTCTTTCCATGTTTGACAATATAAAATCATCCGGTTTAATAATTTGGGTTCTGTTGTCTTTTACTTGATACTAAAAAATCATCTTCAGAACCCAAAGATTGGCACGAGACATCAGTATTAATGCTGATATTGTATTGACTTTCAACCTTCCAATGATTTGTCATCACCACAGAAGTTAAATTATCTTGTTTCTTTTATCAAAGTAATCAATCTTAATAAACGTGAATTTCTACTTTCAGCCTAGGACATATGTTTCCATTTATAAATCCATCAATAATATTAGGTATATGAGAAAAAGTTGAAAGCAATTAGTAGTATGAATGACATCTTACTAATAAACCCTAGTCATTAAAAAATAACCGTTTTTATGAAATTCATATTATTTGTATATTATCTAATTATAATACAAACATTTATTAATTTTTTTTATTTGAAAATACTAATATAAAATAAAATGCAATTTAGATACCTTTGAAAATCTGCACCTGTTATAACTAAACTTTCGTCATCTAGGCGACGCGGTGGTTATAAATCACAAGTAAAGACAATTGTTTGCGCAAACGCCGCATTTGTGCAACTTTTTACTCTAATTATGAAGGTATACAAAGGCGTGCAAGCAGGGGGTACGCGAAAGTATGTGAACTAGACTTATGCAAGGGGTCGCGTAGTCTGCCAGACGAATGTTTAGTTATCTAGGGTTAAGAGTTACTGTATACGACAAAACGAAAAGTAAGAGTTTGATTTACATCCTGCGACTGAAATAAATAAATCTTCATTAACAAACCCAGTTAATTACCTCTAATGTTATGTTTAAAAGTAACTTAGCCTTTATTGCGATGTACTAAAGGCGGAGGATTTAAAACTTGGCGGAAAAGCTAGACAACGGTCCATTAGTAAGTGATGCCACGGGGCGCTCATAGATGGCGCTAGCATGCGTCACTTGATCGATGAATACTCATTATGTTGACCTTTTTCCAAACCGTTTAATTTAGTCATTAATTTTGAGATGAGATGTACTCAGTTAGCGGTATTTAGGTTTACGTAGGTATCACGAGGGAAGGTCCCTAAGTAGGTGGACGAGAATTAATTGTAGGTTGTTAAGTTAACCTGAAATTCTTGAGAGCTTCCTACATGAATACAATATGCATGGGAGGAGTCCTTACTTAAATGGTTTAGTGAACCTTGGATAATATAGTCTAACAAAATTAATTGTATAAGGCTAGGATTAAAATGGTAATTTAATTGACCGAGTAGGCAAAGCGAAGCCTAGGTCTGCGTTTCAGCTTCAGCAAAAATTCTTTCGTGAGTCCGAAGTCCAGTTTTCCTTCTTCTTCTAGTTCTTGTCTACAGATCGCATTTCTGAACCGATTTTCGTGAAATTTTGTAAGCAGGTTCGATAAATTATGCAAATATTTTTGTCGCGAAAGTTTTTCAAAATTTTTCAAATATCGGAAATGTAGGTTGAAAACGTAAAAAATATCATATTTTAGCTTTTTCGAAAAATATTCAAAAATGTCAAAACTTGTTTGTTACCTACCCTTAGTAGGACGCAACTTTTTTGTCCGAACAACTTTTTAATCCGATAAACTTGAAGGGGTCAGTATGTAAAGGGCTATGCAAAGATACTAGCGAGGTCTACAGCTCAAAGAGTCACTATAGTATTATGAGCGAATATTTTATAGTTAATTCAGGAATTCATAGAATTTTGAATTAACAGATTTATTCCGTTTTCTTAGGTACGCCGAAATGCCCAAAATGCCCCACATCCTGCACAATACATGACCTAAATGAGGCAAATGACCGGGAAATCGCTGTGACCAAGTACTAGTCAAGTTTGATTTAATTAAATTAATAAATAGCCTTTCGACTCGAGAAGAAGAAGGTACGCCGCGTCTCATATCAAGACCCAGTAAGGATTTAACGATTATTTTGTGTTTCTACATCACTCTATAGGTACATAAATCCTACAGTAATGTCAGATGAAGCACAGATAAAGAATCCTAGAAACTGTTCCATGTTTCGTAAGTTCCCAACCATCAGATTTTTGCAATCGAATAGTCCATGTATCTAGGACGGCCATCGGCCATCGTTCACCTGCAAATTAAAATAGTAAAGAAGGGATACTACACGTCGAACTGACAATTATTACAGAGGTGACGTCGTACACATCGTTGCTAATCAGCGTATTTTACGAAATCATGACGACCTGGTAAAGGTCATATAAATTCGTTTGTTTGTTTGCATTATCTTTATTGTACTGTAAATACACAATTATACCATAGCACAGTGGACTTACCCCATAATAAAAGAAACTCTTCTAGTCAACTGCCGAATAAGTACTCGTAGATAAGACAAAACCAATAAATTCATTGCGATTTGTGCATAGTCAAATTTAAAAAAAAAGAAACTGAAGTTAGCACAAATTGTTTGTTTGTTTGTAATAACTTTATTGTACTACGAAAACACATAAAACATAAGACACAAACAACATACTTATAGAGTAAACTGACACTATTACTGGATTTTTATTTATGTTAATAAACTCTGAAATATGTTAGTGGAAACTCTACAATATGGGTTGATTGAATTTAAACTTAATAAAGTCACAAGCTTCAGGTCGCTAACTGATACTCAAACTGATCATATCTCAAAGAAATCAATCCCAAAATAATCAGACGTACCGTACCTAATGAATATTATCTGAGTTGCAAATTATGTTATTCTTCTGTAATACGTGTATTTTGCGCCCGCTGCCCTTGTGAAACAACAATCTATAGCTTTTTATGAATGAACGTGTAGTTTCCAACATTCTTACTGTTTCTAGACCAAATGTCAGCCCTTCACCATTCAATATAAGACCGGTATGTAATGTCACAGCCTATGTATTCAATATTATCCAATTAAACTTGGCAACTGAACGTATGTTTGAAATTTGTAGGTAGAAGAACTTTTTACACAAATTTGATACGGGCGATATAATATGAGGATAAACGGCGTTTTTCTTATCTAGTACAATTTGGCATAGATAAGAAAAAGGTCCTAACTGGACAGGAATTTTTAACTGGCAGGAAGGAAGGAAGGCGGCCAGATTGTACTAAATGAGAAAAAGGCCGTTTATCCTCATCGTTATATAGCGTCTAACTAAATATATTGAAACTATTTTAAGGGTAGATTCAGTCCATGATACTGAAAAACTTTCCCCAAGGAACATATACGAAAATAAAATAAAAATTCTTGGCCTCCCATACGTTGACCAGCTGTCCGATCAGCTGACCCCAGTTTTTGAAAAAGCAAAATATATATTTTCATATTTTGATATTTGTTTCTTGGGAAAAGTTGTTCTGTGTCATTGATTGGATCTACCCTTTCTGTATATTTTGTTAGACACTATATCTATCTCGAAAGAAAACTATCGCAACTCGTCATGCAAAATAACTTATTGCTATCGTAAAATCGAGTAAAATATGAAACAAGTGACATAAACATTTGAATTTTCCACTTAGTTAACGGCTGTCTGGGACTTTCTCCACATAAATGTGTTTACATACGCAACGGTAATGGAAGTAATGGTATAATAATTCTAGATAGGTAAGGTACTTCATGAATACTAATTCAATATTAACTACGTTGAAGATGGAAGCTGTCATAACTTCCTTCGTAGCTCTGCAGCTAGACACTTTCGATGGTTCCTTCACCTTGCCAGACACGTTGAAAGTTTACATAATGTGTCTGGCAAGATGTAGAACCATCGAAACTGTTTAGTTGCTGAGGAAATAGGTAGGTACCTACTTACAATTTTTGATACATTATTGGTGTTGTACACAAACTCTAGTAATGTGCGATGTGATTTCTAACATTATTATGAATAAAATATTAAATAAAACTAAGCTTTACATCATGACAGAATAGGGTCCAATTTGGTAGGTACACCTTTACTACCTGATATCTGCCAAAGCCACCTCGACCCAACGTTCATGTTCGGAGATTGTACTGTATTGGGGCTATTCATAGCTAAAGTTTCAGCCTTTATAAAGATAGCGGTAGTCTGCCCTCTCGAGGGCTCTTACTCTATGACCCATACACACGGTGCTGCCGCGGTTACGGCGCCGCTGTGGCAGCGGCGAAAACCGCTACCGTGGCGGCACCGTATGTAAGGGTAATGTGTATAGGCACTAAGAGCACATACAGACGAACAGCACGTTGTCAAAGGCAGGTCGACGGCAGCTCGACTGCAGGTCGATTTTGTGAACGGCAGGTCGACAGCAACTCGACTGCAGATCGGCGGCAGCCGTCGACACCGCTCGAAAGGTCGGCGGCAAACGGCGGCATCCGACGGCAGGTCGATGGCAGCCTTTACTTCATATTACAAAAAAAAGACATACTTCAAACAATAATTGTCATAATCTTGAAAAGACTTAACATTTTTATTCTTTAAGAAAGTGAATTGTCATCATTCGTCTTATAACGTTATATCTTGTCAACTATTAAAATTTGACAGTTCGCCAATCAATAACAAGAGCTATTTAACGCCGAGCTATGGGAAAAGCAACTCTATTAGCATGACTTATGGAGATTCTCTATTGTATGCAAATGCAGAGGCGTCTGTGCGCGACAGGTACTAGGGTTGAAAGGTTGTGAGAAAGGGGCCTTGCGCAACCATCATCCGTTTGGTGCAAAGCATAAGGTTATAGCTCTATGAAAACAACCACATAGGTCGAATGGACCTAACATTATTCTGGGTTTTGGTGGATTGAATTGGTTTATTTACTATAATACCTACAGTTTTTTATTTACTTCACATAACAAAAAAAGATGAATTAGTAAGGTGCCTGTAAAAGACATAAACGGGTCATTTCAAGGTTTTGAGATTGTCATCGGTAGAATAAACTTACTACAAAACATTGGTTAGGTAAATTTTATTTTAATTTTTATTTATAAAACCAGAAGTCAAACAAGTCCAAGTTAATTGTATTGTAACATGCAACCTTCTGCCGAAAAAATGTTTATGAAAAGACTTTATAAAAAGAATAATATAAGGAAGGTGGAAAGTGGCGACTGTAAGAGAAAAATTAAACTATTATGGGATATTATGGCGGTACGCGCATACAGAAAGTCCGTCATAACAACGTTTACTTTCGTGTGACGTCATGTGAGAAGACTCGTTCGTAAACGCCCTGTCGTTTACGAAACAAAAAAAATTTGATATTTTATTCATATATTTGAGCAAAAACCATGTATTAATTAAATAACAATTTTGTGAAATATGTTTCTATACGCCTTTATCGGATGACCACGAATTATCGTTTATTTTAAATGTTGTCCAACAACCTAATTAGTGGATAGTATAGTATAAAGAAAGTATAGGTAGGAAGAGTCTGAGAATTTGGCTGGCGAGATAGTAAGATGTAAAAAATCTTCCTTGCTTTGCAAAGCCCACACAACAGAAGGATAAAACTAAAGCAGAAGATGACGCTAAAAGCTCCGCTACCCTCCCCGCTAATCGCTACTCTCTTGTGACTTGACCCACGCAGAGGTCGCATATTATCACGTACTGTTATGTCAAGTGATAAAATAAAAGTTTCTCTTTGCGGATGTACACCGGGCCAGGTTGAGCGTAATAATAAAAAAATCCACTTTGGTCAATTTTGATTCATACTGTATTCTAATTGATACACTTTTAAATTTATGAAATGAGACCTACTGTTCCATAGAAACAAATAATCTTAAGAATCCACTTACCCTAGAGTTTCCCGTACAAACGTAGTCTACGTTTTATTTTGAAACGACATGTTTGACACAACTTTAAAGAAATTGCATATATCTAGGGTTATACTCGTAATTAGTTTTCACAGACAAAATATGAACTTGAAAGAAAATATAAGGGTGTAAAAGTTTTCCATACTGATGGTCAAAAATGATATAATACATTATATTCTCTTTCAAGTTCATATTTTGACTGTGAAAACCAATTATAACCCTAGATAATTTCTTTAAAGTTACAAATTTTTACCTAAATCTGACATGTCGTTTCAAAATTAAACGTAGACTACGTTTGTATGGGAAACTCTAGGGTAAGTGGATTCCTAAGATCATTTGTTTCTATGGAACAGTAAGGTCTCATTTCATAAATTTAAAAGTGTATCAATTAGAATACAGTATGAAGCAATTTTGACCAAAGTGGATTTTTTTATTATAACGCTCTGTCTAGGGTTAGGAGACTCTCAAGTATAAAAAACACTTCGAAAAGCATTACCCTCATATTCACTAAAATCTCCCTTCCTAAATCTGTAATTTAGGGATTCATCCCTAAGGTATGCAGACTTATAATGAATTTGACACAAACATCAGCGCTTCTTAAATCGGTAGCATTCGGTAGAATCCAAAGGCAATACAGCAATACAAAAAGGACACAGCTCAGTGGTAATATTGCTTGGGACACTGATTTTCAGCTGTGACCTGACGAGATGCGTGGTGCGGATCCAATAATATTAATGTGACAATAAATAATAAAAAAGAAATAAATAAGGCCGTGTATGAAATACTCTTACTGCCTTCTGTGGCTGTGTGTATATCTAAATAAATAAATAGTGTAATAGAATAAAGAAGTTTTAATATCCATATATTTAAAACTATCATAATATATTTATATTAAATATTCCCATTATATATATGTTCCACTGCTGTTGTATATTAACAATAATAAAAAAAAAAAAATTTCAAACCATTCATAAAATTTTAAGTAACATTAATCCCAATCCCAACTTTCCAACTAATTTTATAAATGCGAAAGTGAGTTTGTATATTTGTTTGTTTGTTGGTTTGTTTGTTTGTTATCTCTTCACGCACTAAATACTGAACCAATCTTCTTGAAAATTCGCATACACATAGTTAGGGGTACTGAGAAGGACATAAGGTATCTTTCATTCCGGAAAAAAGTAATGTTCCCATGGAATTTGGAATACGCGAGCGAAGCCGCGGGCAAAAGCTAGTAATAAATAAATTTAATTTAAATAAAATAAAATTATCAAATTAAAGTTAGTTCTAAATAAGTAGGTACATATAACAGAAGATAAATTTAAAACTTTCTTAGCGGCCAGCTCAACAGTGTGATTTTAAAATAATCTTTTTCTGAGCAGTATACACGTACTCGGTACATAGTAACCTTGTCTGCATTTTTTCCACTCTGAATCCGCCTTAGTTCATTACAATTAAACTGTTTTAGTGAAACCCGAACACTTTCCCTGTCATTGTTTTAGACGCGCCGATGCGTTGCATTTGTTTGCCTTTAAATACTTTTAAACTATCGCGTTGCATTATTATTAAATTAATGCATACGGGAATTAACGCGAAACGTACCTTTTTTTATTTATTTAAACCCGAACGAAACGTCAGCAAAATAAATAAAAAAGGTACGTTTCGTGTTTGCCTTTAGTTTCTGAATAGATACCTACTTTGTTGTGTTATTTTTTTTACAATTACGTATACATTTATATCTTGTATTATTATTAATCTATTGATATATATCCTGAGATTGGTTCTGGTCTACCTTTTGGGTTGCGGAAGTCAGATGGCAGTCGCTCTTTGTAAAAACCAGTAACCTCGTCAATCACCTAGGTTAGATAGCGGACACCGCGGGTTCTGAACATTACCGCTGAGGTTGCAATGCAACCTGGAAAACGTTTGGATGATGAAGATGATCTTGTATTATCCCAACTAATATTATAAATGCGAAAGTGAGTTTGTATACTATTTGTTTGTTTGTTACCTCTTCACGCTTTATCTCCTGAACCAATCTTATTGAAAATTCGCATACACATAGTTAGGAGTACTGAAAAGGACATAAGGTACCTTTTATCCCGGAAAAAAGTAATGTTCCCGTGGGATACGCGAGCGAAGCCGCGTGCAAAAGCTAGTTATTAATAACCTTTTAAAGTAAATGTTACGTCACCTACATAGTTTGCTCTTCCTTCTAAAGTTTTCTTTTTCTCGGTATCACCAGTGGGTTGACTGGTAGATAAAGCCTATGGCTCCGCCTAACATTTGTAATATAGTAAAATAAAGAAACTATATGAGAAATTTAAAAATGGGAAATTTCGACCTTTTCGTTACATTAATTTGTAGATGCAATTCAATTCAATTCATTTGATTAAATATGTTTTTTTTTCTATCTATCTAATAACACAAATTTGGTCAAAAAGTTTCTAACAAATGAGGTTGTAAAGAGTCACGCGTTCCCATTCCTAGACGGTACTACTAGTTATTCCAGTAGTCAACTCATCCAAACACCATTGAACCGTAAAATGATGTAACGCGTTACGCCGGCATTGAGACTTTCTTCTTGCATTGGAAAACCCATAAATATTCAAACGGCCGAGGGCCAGAACGACAAGTGGCTTGTAAATGCGAAAACACATATATTTACTGGGTGTGTTTAATGGAGTGAAACCTTTTCGAGCTATAAAAGAAACTAAGCGGCTCCTTTTGTTCTTTAAGGGTTGTTACACATTTATTCGGGTCGGAAATATCGGTTCGGCAGTATTTGTCGAACAACAAAGCCAACCCGAAGCAATTGGGTATTTTACTGGATCAAAAAATTATTTGGTACTGTTAATAGAATAAAACGTCACAAAATAATGCCACTTGTCATTGACCACATCCACTTTGAACGTGATTTTAGATTTATTAATGCAGAAAAACGGATATTAAGAGCGCTATTTGACTCCAAGGAACTATGACGTCATAGTCCGATATTTCATACAAATCCCATAGAAAATGTTTGTTTATGTACCCATAGCAAATAGGTTACCTACTAGCCGTATCGCGTATTAATATGATTCGCATTTTCGCCCATTCCCTCGATTGGCTTTTACGATCTGCGCGGGAAGAGAAGCAGCTGGTAGATTTTAAGTTTTTTCTTTTCTCCAAGACAAGCATGGTAGAATCCCAAACCAGCATGGAAAATTTACAAGTAAACAAATTGATTTTGTAATAAAACCGTTCTCACGGATAGATATATACGTATACCGTTGTAATTATCGAGTTATTTCTCGCAGATTACAGTAATATTGATTGTAATCGGTCTAGTCAACTCATCTACAACGGTAATATTCCGAGAGCTAGTAGACATTTTTGGGAGGCAAGCTGAAAAGTTGTCTTATACTCCTCCTATTATAAATACCCTAACTCAGAACTGGGTAGAAGACTGGGTCAAAAATAAATTATTTGGTACTGATAAGAGAATAAAACGTAACAAAATAGTGTCACTTGTCATTGGTCATATCTAATTTCTACATGATTTTAAATTTATGAATGCAGAAAAACTGATATTAAGAGCGCTATTTGAGTCGAAAAGTCTATGACGTCACGGTTTTGTATTTCATACAAATCCCATAGAAAATGTTTGTTTTGACGTTTTGAAAAAAGTGGCTTATTTGACTTTTTGTCATCTAGCGGACTGCAGGCATGGCTGGGGAGGAGCGGGGCTAAATAAATCCTTTATTTTCAAAGATACAATTTTTTTTACAAAAATATTCATAATGCAGTCTCTATTTTTTATACGTTAAAATAATATATATATTTAAGGAGTAAAATATTAAATAAGCCAGATTATTTATTCGAGTCTTTAACTTAGCCAGATACTTGCAAAATTATGAGCTGGTGTGCTGGTGAAGATGTCTATCTTTTGATCGGTATCTATTTGAGGCAAGCTGAAAACTACACTTATCCTATGATACTTTAACTAAAAATTTCAAACATGGCTAAGCAGTAGCGGGGCTAAATCAAGTTAAATTTTAATCTGGCAAAGTTAAATCAAATACCTACCTAAAAATGTTTACCAGCTCTCGGACCATATATCGAGGTCACGATTATTTAAATAAAGAACAATTTATATTTTATTGTCCCTGGAAATGAAATGTTTTATATTCAGCCAGTGTGGCATATTTAGTTTTAAATTACTGCAATTTTGTTAACTGCCAGTTGTAAGTCGTCTGATCTTATTCTTCTTGACATTTGGAAAGGTTAGCAGAACGGTCTCAAATAAACTTGCGCTAAATGCAGATAATTATATGTTTTATGAAACGCGATACACATACCACACATAGTAATTATTTTTAAAGTTTAATTAAAGTTTGTTAGATATCATTTTATATGATAAGTTTTTTGTTGTAATACGAACCAATAAATGTTACGTGTACTGTGGAAAATAAATTAAGGAATGATAAAATTTATCATTAATAACCTTACCATACAACAAGTGTATTTACCTCCTCCAGGCACCTCCAGGGCCAAACAGAACTGACATTTTACGCCCGCTATCAAATTGCCCAAGAGGAGGCTGGAAAAAAGTGATTTTCTTGTCTATAAAACAGGGTATTACACCCATTTTTGAAAAGTGTCTCAATTCGTTCTGATGTCTACCAAATGAACGAATTTTCTTTCATAATTAATTATGGATTTATCTCACGTTAGTGTTAATTAAAGAATTTGCTTTCTTTCAAAAAAAATTCTATTATGTAGCGCCAAAAAACAAGATTTGTTTTTATTCAGTCCTTAAGTTTTATATGTTTAAATTTTGCGAAAACGTTGGGCGCAGTGGACGCTATATTGCTCTGTAGCTGTATCTGTAGTCATGAACTCATGACGTCATTTGAATGTGTACCTAAGCAAATGCGCTGATATTTAATAAGTTTGTTGACAGTATACACTTTTTAGTTTAAACATACATATGATGTAATCATAGCGGC
Source organism: Acrobasis repandana (assembly GCA_963576875.1). NCBI lineage: Eukaryota > Metazoa > Arthropoda > Insecta > Lepidoptera > Pyralidae > Acrobasis > Acrobasis repandana. Next base: position 19,418,791 of record OY756223.1, read on the forward strand.
TACAATTTGGTGTTTAAAAACAGATTAAATACTGAAAACTTTAAATTGAATTTTAAAATTTATTTTATTATTTTATGAACTAAAGCTACCGTTTTCCGACTGCCTTTTGCCTAAGCTATCTCAAGAATATATTTTAGGATTTTTTCTTTCTTTTCAGACAAAAGAAACTAGTCTCTAGTTTTACAAGAGAGTTAATGAGTACTATTGTTAAATCGAGTTATGTAATCATGTTACAAAACACCTTGCCTGTACGTGTACTTACTTGTTTCTAATAACTAATAACAAGATTGTCTTGTTTCATACCCTGAGGGAATGTACTGCTTACTTACTGAATATATGTATAACAAGTAACAAGCAAGATTTTCGTTTTTACACTACAAATTACACTGTAATTTGTGTTCTCACCTTTTAAAGAATAAATAACATCACTAGCACTTGTATCACTAACTCTTATAAAGACATTAAAATTGGCCATGTGTAAAGGTCAACAATTATTATAATAAAATATTAAGTTAGTAGGTATTGGTATGTTATTATGTCAATTTTGAAGTACCGACCTATGTGATTATGATTGCACCTAAAATAACTTATCAAGTGTAAACAAACTTGCGTCGAGAGGATATTGCATCAGACAGAAAGAACCCAATAAAAAATTTATAAGAGTTTTATATGACGTATTCCGCTTAAATTGTCTCTCTCTCTCTCATCTTACTCGTAGCGTGATCCCGGTACTGCTTCGAAACCCGGAGTCCGTTTACCAGATGTTTTTCTCCACTTCGCTACTACCATTAGGCTCTAGACAGACGGACCGTATTTCAACTGCAATCCAACCGCAAATTGCAGTTCAAGTGCAGTTTGAATGCAGTTGACACAACTGCAATAGAACTGCAAACCGAACGCGCAGTAAGATTGCAGTTTAATTGCAGTCGGCGTGCAGTCGTGTGAACTGCACACCGACTGCATTCAAACTGCATCCGAACTGCACCATGCGCGGGAGGGCGGAGCGTGCGGGCGGGTGGGTGCAATCGGACTGCGCGTTTGGTTTGCAGTTCTATTGCAGTTGTGTCAACTGCATTCAAACTGCACTTGAAATGCAATTTACGGTTGGATTGGATTGCAGTTGAAATGCGGTCCGTCTGTCTAAAGCCTAAATTTACCAGTTGCTACTACTCTTCATCGACACTGCACTCCCAAATAGCATTTAATTCCATACTTAGTTCACAAGTGAACCAAAAGCATTAATAAACTCTTATTGCAGTTCAACCGTGATGCTAAGATTTATAAATGCGAAAAATACACTTAAAGCTCTCTTATACAGTTAACTTTTACAGCTTGTAGTGTAGATGTGAACCATTAGACGTCCAATATAGAGCCCCGAATGCTACTTGGGCTGTTCTCATTCATACCATATCAAAATCCACTATACCTATTCTATTTCTATTTTAAGCCTATAGTATCCTGCAGTATCCTTGCAGTGGCAAGGCCTCCGTTCCAATACTCGAACTCTCTCGATCAAGGACCTTCAAGGCCCAATCCCAGCAATGGGAGTCAAGCTCGTCTCTCCATCTCTTTTTAGGTTGTTTTAAACCTGTGTGCTACTTACTTACAGTTTGATTTTATACTTCTTTATGTTAATCATAAGAGAAACCTTACATGCCCCTCGTGATTCGGTATATGAGCATACAATATTCAGTAAAAAGGGTCTTACGCCCTTGAGACTTGTGCAAGCCCACGCATGACTCACCGAATTGATATTAAAAATTATACTAAGAAATCTGTACTTTTATGGCTTCAACGCAGCAAAAATTGACAGACGTTGAATGCAGATTTTTATATACCTATTGGATAAGTAATCCTTTAAAAAAAAAAACAAGTAAGTATCTAAATGTTCTTTTCGTAAGTTTTATACCGTATCTAGTACAACTGAAATGAACTCGTTGTTCGGATTGCGGGTAATTGGTCGTTTCGCCCCATAAACGCTTCGCCCCATGCAAGTGCATATCGCCAAAGGATTAATTTTATTCTGGCTGAATCTGACCTTTGTTACTTAAGTGCAATTCGGAATTGTAATCTGACCTCTATATTTAGCTATTTCTCAAGTGAAGTCAAACTAAATAAACATTTTTTTTTTCTTAGCATCAACATATTACTAAGAAGGGTAGGTCCATATTGTTGAATTAGAGTCATATCAATAATTAGATATGCTAATTGAACATTTTATAAACTGGAACAGGGCTATTCGCTTTGAAAGCACTTACGAATACCTAATAGGAATAATAATATGGATTTAGTACTAAAGCGGTAAGCATTATGTAAAAAGATGGTGATGAAGTTTTTAAGGTAAAAACTGAACTTGAATGTTGCGTAAGAAATAACTTTAAGATTGTCAATGGACATCCGTTTTAACGCAAACCAATTCAATATTTATTAAAACTTAAATAAAACAAAAGTATAATTTAGGCGTACAATTCGCAAGATGAATGCTTGGGGTATGTCGGTACGTACGGGGAAGTGGTTGGTAAATTATTTTTTTTATTTAATTAGAGAGTCATGAAATATGAAATAAAGGGCTTGTCCATTAAGTTATACTATAATTTATATGATATAACAGAATCGATGATAGTTATACTTATCAATACGAGGATAAAACTTAAACAACATGTGCCAGTAAAACCTGCAAGTTTTTTAAATATTTGTAACAGTCCGGGTCACTGCACCGGTTGGTGACGGGTAACCTTGATGTCCATTTCCTACAAGTTGCCTCTTTGTTCAAATTCAACCAAAAGTTTTAATTTAAATTAAACAACTGTAAGTACCTAGTAAAGAAAATTCAAGAAATAAGCCTAATAAGAAATCTTATACTTTTTTTGTTAATATTTATATTTTTCTTTTCTTTTACTAAATGTTTATATAGAAAAATATAATTTTATTTTAATTAAAATTAAATAAGTATATTAAAAAAGTACATTTACCTTTATCCAACTGGGTCACTGAATTATTATGCCTTACATTGGAATAGCAAATTCGCAACTATCTTGAGATATAAATCCAGTCAGGCCAGACACTAAGTAAGCTTACGAGTACTAGGCATATTCATAGGCAGCTCAATATGTTTTTTTACTCAATTTTCATATCAATGAGAGAGAATTTTCGAAGAAAGATTTTGTTGCGTGATCAAACGCAGTCTATCTGTGACCTAAATATTTTACGGAATCTTCAGTTTCTAAAAGTACTTATGTTAATGTTTCACCGACAATAGCATACGAGGAAAATGAGATTATATTTTGCCATGTTTTCTGCCTGTCACATTTAGATATTTTGCTATGTGTCAAACTAAGTAGTTGGTGGGATTACTTTTGTCCCGAGGCAAGACAACTCACACGATCTTCCTTTCACTATAACAAGTGTTTATTCAAGTAATACTTTATACACGTTATATAAAATAATAAAAAAGATCCACATCCAAATGAGATCTGACTCCGAATGAAGTTATGTAAGTTTTATAATTACATCTTTTTGGGTTAGACCTACACACTTGACACAGTGATCAATTAACCACTGTTATGTCACTGTTAATGCTACTTTAGAATAGACTATTATCATGACATCTTCATTATGCCTGCATTTCCTGTCTGTGTAGTGCAATTCAAATAACCGGCCACCAGTTTTCTACCGCGCTCCGTTGGCGCGCGACGTCCTATGTACGCCATTTTTAAAAGTAAAAAAACACGTTCGAAATTCGAATACGTACAGAAATCAAAACTTTTTTAGTTTTAAAGTGATTAAATAAAAACTATTTAGTGATTGTGCTGTGTTTGGATATTTGACTTTATCACGCAGGATTTGCATACTATAAATAGGTAAGATCTCTCATTATTATTTAAGCAAACGTGATAAATTCTCAGCGAAGTAACTGTGGTTAAATATTACTTTCTAAAAACAGGTTCAATTCAAATTTCTTGTTTTATCACCCATATGAATTTTTATTGGCGTATTGTTAGCCATGTCAACAAATGTAAGTTATGTAAGTAAGAAAGCCATAGCCGTCAGCATGTTACCCCATTTGCGAATTATCAACATTGCTAACAATGCCTACGCGAAACAATTACAAGAATAGGTGTTTTACAAACTTCTAGGAAAGAAAATAAATGAATTTGTAGTTACAATAGGTGTTGATTCAAATTTGAAAGGTCGAGTTAATAAAAAAAGGTTCTACGTTTGTTTTGGCGATAGTAGTGTTATGTGTATTTAAAAACTGTAAACATTTGAAAAATGTAAGTCATTCACAGAAAATACAAAAAATAACACCTAGAGATTATATTTCTTTGTGAATGACTTACCTACTATAACTTAAAATATTGTGATCATTTATCTCAACATTATAAAATTATATACTTACTATGTTCATTTGTTACTAGATATTTGCTGTACCCGAAAGGGTTAATAAGATGGACTGTAATTATAAATATAAAACCCTTATTAGCAAATAAAGATTTGATTGATTGATTGATTGCTACGAAAAATCGTAGCACGTGTTCTTAAGGCGACGTGGGTTCACAATTTGCAATACAGTGCGTGTCTTTTTGAAAAATCACTGTTCTTAAACTACTACAGTATATTCCACAAAAAAATTACATAAAAATCTTAAGGATTTTCTACAGACACCCACACTAGCCAAAGCACGATTGAGCACTTTTGACTCGATAGAAAAAAATGCAAACATATCTCTAATTGGCCTAAACTTGCCTTTATAATACATATCACTTTTTTATACAACCACTTTTTCACATGAAAATTATACCAATAAAATGTATTATCTAAATATCTATCCGTTATTTATTATTATTTAGATAATACATTTTTTTGTATAATTTTCATATAACAAGGTGATTGTATAAAATAGTAATACGTATTACAAAGGCAAATTTAGGCAAATTTGGTGATATGTTTGTGATTTTTTTCTATCGAGCCAAAAATGCTCAATCGTGTTTTGGCTATTGTGGGTGTCTGTAGAAAATCCTTAATATTGTCATGTAAATTTTTTGAGGAATAAACTGTAGTAGTTTTATAACAGTGATTTTTCAAAAACACGCACAGTATTGCAAATTGTGAACCCACGTCACCTTAAAGACATCACATCTATGACAATGATATGATATCCAATGCTCCTTTGATTTGTGGCTTATCTGCAAATTTTAACCGTCATAGATAGAATTAGGATAATTTTTAGTTTTATAATTCGTTTTTGTTTTTCGTGTAGTCATTGTGCCGGATAGCGACCAGTTACTCAATTCAGATAAGTAAAAAATATTACTTACATGCATGGAGCTTACATACGACATAGTATAATATGTTAGTGTAAATTAGTCCCAAGTATAGTATGTATTTTATGTTTTATATAGAGGTATTTGGATATAAAACATAAAATATAATACTTTTTAGCCATTCATTATTATAAAAATAAGTGATAGCCATTTTATCGGTTTACGGCCGTTTTTTTCAGTGTACGACCGCCGCCAGTGAGCTGGTTTGCCTTAAGCTACCACTATTTATGATTTAAAAATATGCCATAAAAACATTTATACCTATTATTCATTTTATTTAATAAATTGATAAGTATTAACTAATCAATATAGTGGAAATACACAATATACTTAAGAATAAAAAATAATATAACATAAACACACACATAAACTAAAACATAAACTAAAACTAAAGCTAAAAACCTAAATATACCTCATCATCACTAAAATTTAAGAGCGACGCTCTTGTCCGTGGAGTTTCTATAAATAATACCTAATTGATTTAAAAAAAAAAACTATTTGGCCGATAAAAAAGTATAATTTTTGAAATAGGAACTGTTAAAAAATTTATGATATGATCTGGTGTAGCTTACTAATATAAAATATAATAAATAATGATTTATGTTCATAAAATTCGGCGTCCATTTACATGGGCGGGTGTGGTATGTCGAAGCCCTTAATCTCCCATCTGATGTTGCGTGAAGGCATTCCATTAAAACTCAATCAGCTGTGAAAGATGAGCATCCGGCTGTATGGTGTAATAGAAATAAACGGGCAAGTGCGAGTCGGACTCGTACGTAAAGGGGTCCGTACCACCGTACAATGTATTAAAATCGCTAAAGAAACACGTTTCTTGTATGACGACCCCCTTTAATTTTTACCTTTATCTCATTTTTAGTATTTGTTGTTATAGGGGTCATGGTAATACATAATTGGTAAAAATTTAAAGTATCTAGTTAATGCCATTATAAAGATCGAGTTAAAAACGCTGAAAAAAACACATTTTTTGTATGACGACCCCCTTTAATTTTTTTTTATTTTTTTATTTTTAGTATTTGTTTTAATATTGGTTAAAGTAATACATAATCTGTGAAAATTTCAAGTATCTAGTTAATGCCATTATAAAGATCTAGTTACAAAACGCTGAAAAACACATTTTTTATATGACGACCCCCTTTAATTTTATTTTTTTTTATTTTTAGTATTTGTTGTTATAGCGGCCACAGTAAAACATAATCGGTGAAAATTTCAAGTGTCTAGCTATTACGGTTCAAGAGATAGAGCCCTGTGACAGACGGATAGACGGACAGACAGCGGAGTCTCAGTAATAGGGTCCCGTTTGAACCATTCGGGTACGGAACCCTAAAAACAACCACAACATATAAGACTTAGCAGAACATAGGTAGATGCCTATTTCTTACATGATACACTCTCATTATTTTTATTTATTATCACCAACAAGGGTGCGTTACCTAACTTCGAAAACTGTAACACAGAATACCACGTCCCCGTAAATTTACTAACAAAATTTACTGAAACTATTTTAGGGGTAGATTCAGTCTATAGCACTGAACAACTGTCCCCGAAGAACATATATCGAAATATGAACAATTTTCTTTTGCTTTCCATACAAACTCGGATCAGCAGATCGGTCAATTTGGGTGGTCAAAAATTATTTTTCATATTTCGATATATGATCCTAGGAGAAATTGTTCAGTATCATAGACTGAATTCAGCTTTCATATAGATTCTATATATTTCATACACACCACTGGCGATGATAAAGAAAGCCTAAATTTATCGCCTTTAGGATCGAGAGTCTAAATAGGGATGTGAAATTGTGAAATGGGTTAACAATAAATTATTTTGTACTGCTGATAGAAAATAAAAAGTCACAAAATAATGTCACTTTTTTATTGATCACATCCAGTTTGAACGTGATTTTAGATTTGTTAATGCAGAAAAACTGTCGTTATTTAAAGCGTTATTTGATTTCAAAAAATGGTTGCCTGTAAAGTCGGTTTTACGGGCGAAGATTTTACGTGACAACGGCGGCAGACCGATCATAGTTGAGTGGGAGAGAGACGCAAGGCATTCGGCGGGCCTCTCTCTCGTTCGGTGACTCATCGTAACGTTACCGAGCGTTACACTTTTTCATAAGTGACTCCCAGCCGCAACCTAATTTAAGACGTTGTCACGTCAAAAACTGTGACGTTACAATCCGGTATTTCATACAAATCCAATAGAAAATGTTTGTCTTGACGTTGTAAACTTGTTGGAAAGTAGCGGACTTCTGCAATCTGTGACATTTTTTCTTTTAACACCCTTGGGTCCCTGGGGGCTGTATGTGAGTGTATGTATTCACTATCTAAATTAAGTAGGTAGGTACCTACTAACTGACAGTAAGTACCTACCTACTTTATTAAGTAACAAACCACGATAATCAACTAGAACATTCTTTTCGAGGATTCGACGCGGGGCCACATTACGAAACTACCTCATTTATAGTAAATAAACAACTGGCTCGTTTACATAACACACATAATATCAATATATTCCATGACGTTTTGTCCCTCTTTGCCTTAGGTCTGTGCCAAATACTTTTAAAAGTAAATTTATTTCGACCCTGATCTAAATTTAATTGAGTACATAAATATTGGAGTAGCTGTAAGTATTGTTTCCACTTTTCAATGTCTTTATTATTGCTGATTAATGCGAATGTTTCTCTGTACCTAACATCTTTATACTGATCACTTTTATGCTAGTCTAGGAGAAAACAAAAATCATTTTTTTCCTCCTAGACTAGCTTTTCACTTTTCATTTCCGTGCAAAACGTAAACGACAATCGAGAGCGTGTACAAAAATCAAAATTTTCAATAGATAATCTGTCAATGTTTCTATTCCTTATTTCATCTAAATTTAATCATAATTTTTTTGTTACCTAATTCACGTGAAGTTTATGTTCAATCTACCAAATGACTTGGATAAGTACTTGCATTATGTTTGAAAACGTTTTGTTATTTTCAGCCAAGCCCCGTCTATTTGAATACTAATAGATACACAATGATGTACGTTTACACGTCTCCTTTGTCGACGGTCAGTGTTGGTCAATGGGACTAACAACATAGTTCCGGCCTTCCCTCTGTCTAGTGTAACACAACAGTGGACCTCAAACTTTGTTTGTTAATAGCAAGATGCGTTTTTCAACCATTTCGTAAAAATATTTCGAATTAAATAAATCCACCTGTATGTAACAGGGTGACTTTTTATCCACCAGCCAAATTTTTGGAATCCACAAGCCAAATTTTTGGAGCAAGTTTAGTCCATGATACTGGACTAATTTCTATAAAAAAACGTATTGAATTTTTTTTAATCAGTTGAATCAGTTGAATAAAAAAAGTTGAAAAGATCAGTTGGGCTGAGCGCCAATCTGTACGAAAAAGCGAAATTTTTTTATCGTTTTTCCTTAATTGTTTTTATGGAAAGTACTTCAGTATCATGGACTGAACTTGCTCCAAAACTTTGGCTGGTGGTTAAAAAGTCAGCCTGTATTTGAAATATTAGTAAAATTTCTCACAATTTTCGACTGCTTGTCCTAATTGTTACTTCTTATTTGAGTAGTTTCAGTATCATGGACTCGATTCACCCTTAAAATAGTTTCATTATATTTTGTTAGACGTGTATAAGTAAACGAATTGACAGGGACTACAAAATTAAAGAAGATCAAAAATGTGGAACACTCAATTTAGCCATTTTGAGCACCATTGCCGACCAATGCATGTATGATACACAATACAGTGTTCAGTTACAGACAGTAGCAGTTTCGAAACGTTGGCAACCGTTGCGAAACCAAATAGCTCGGTTTTGTTATTTTGTCAAACTCAGAAAGGAAAATAAGCCTTTGGAACCCAAGGTTTGTGGCGTAAATTGCTTAAATATACAGAAAGCAAAGTATACTTACCTACCAAAATTATGTCAATATAAGTATATAGTGGTTTTGAGGTGTAATCACAATTTCTAATGCTATTTGCTGACAGATAGATGATTGTTTACCCTACTTATAAACTGTCGACGTAATGTCTTTATTCTACTCAATCATTATTCTGAATACATTCCTTAAATAAATCAAACTGTTAGAGCTATAGTAATAATGGTATTTCTACTTAGAACATGTACTAACAGTTACAGGAGGTTGACTGGTAGAGAATGCTATTAGCATTAAGTTCGCGTTTTCTACCATTTTGTTTTGGTAAATAAACTTTAAATAAAAAAAAAAATAAGTAAATAAAAAAAAGTACATAAATGTACTGAATTTTTATTTATAGTATCATTTTGGATAATACATACGTGTACATATAATACATATGTACTTACGTCATATACTCTGAATGTAGTTATAACATCACCTGATGATCTATAGAACATTATCCATGTATTGTACCAAAGAAGGAAATAAACAACAGTATAGGTAGGTACTCGTATTACTAAGCAAATCAAAATTGCTCTAAACGAGCCTAGTTTAGTTATATATAACTCTCCTTCTTTTTATAAATATATTAGTAAATATAAAATCAAAAGTAATTACTTATATGTATATAGAATTCGTTAGGAAGTAGGTACATATATTAGAAAAGTTAATAACAAAATAAATTTTAAATCAATTCAAAGTTTTCACTTTTTATAACCTGGTTTTATTTAAACACCAAATAGTAGCTGCCATGCTATTACGTCATACGCCCGTGTAAACTATCAAAATACATACATCAGCGCATTTGTTTACATGCATAGCTGACGTCATGAGTGTCATGATGACCATAGAGCAATATGGCGTCCACTGCTCCAACGTTTTCGGCAAATTACGCGTGTAATTTGCAAATGTAACATTTTCATGCATTTTTATAGCACTAATCGATTGAATAACATGTTGGGTGTTTTTTAAGTGGTTTATTAGTACCATGGAATCTAATTGAGACACTTTTCAAAAATGATTGCATTTACCCTATTATTGACCTACTAAAACCCATTTTACCTGCGATTGACAAAATAAATAACTACGTTTATGAAAATTACGAAGAAACTAGAAGTAAACAAAGTGTTGTAATTTTACTCGTATCATCAATTTGGAGACCTACATATGAAACCATCGTAACAAATTGTAACCACAGTATATATATAGTATGTATAGCCTTCAAAGCAACAGCTTGCCAAATTGTAACCACATCACGCAGCCTTCTTTACCAGCTTGCATACATGTTAGTATTCATCATGAGCGTGTTGCAACGTAAACACTATCTTCAAGTTCTTAATTAAACGGCCTACAAGAAAATCGCATGCAAAATAATGCAATTAAAATTTTGTGTGACCACAAACTATACTTGAAAAGTCAAAAGTAGTTTTTATATTTTACTAGCTTTTGCCCGCGGCTTTGCTCGCGTATCCCACGGAAACATTACATTTTTCCGTGATGAAAGGTACCCTATGTCCTTGTCAGTACTCCTAACTATGTGTATGCGAATTTTCAAGAAGATTGGTTCAGTAGATAAAGCGTGAAGAGGTAACAAACAAACAAACTCACTTTCGCATTTATAATATTAGTTTGGATTAGGATTAGGATTTTGCACAATGCCTAACTTCTATAACTCTATGTGTATATAGATCATTAGGTCGTCTAGCTAGTGCATTGCCATAAAAACTTATTGCGTTGCTTTATAAAATTCAGGTATTACTGAAAGGCGAAATAGGGTACTTGACTGTGTTTGTTTTTGGATAATATTTTATAAGAAAAAATAAATAACACTAAAAAGAAATCTTTTTCTGGAAACAGCAAGAAAATTGGTTATTAGATGAAGCAGAAATTAGCATTTCAAATATCAAGGTATGAGTAAAAGCAGAGGAGCGTGCGAACATTTTGATCTCTCTTCCGTACGCCCGAACCTGATGGAAGTGACATCACACACATGCATCCTTTTTTTGTTACTTGACACCTGTGCTTGACATTGACAGTTACCTACCCATATAATTTTAAAGTCTTTTATCTATCTTATTTTTGTTTTCGGATTTCGTTACTTTTTGGTATGAATAATATTCTTTTCAGATTCAAACACCGAAAAAAAACAGTAGATTTACACAAAGTAGTTATGAGAAATAGATATCGATACCGATATCCTTCTGAACAATCTAAATCTAAGTATCCACAAATGCATGTGAAGTCAACAAAACGCTTGTTACACAGTGCATTAAAACACATTCAGTTATATAACGAATGCAGTTCAGATAACGTTACTCAATGCGAAATAGACCGCCGCCATTTATTCTATTTAATTGCAGTTACGATCCGTCATTCAGAGCGGAATGTTGGGGTATTTGGTCGTTTCGCCCCACAAGCTGTTTGTCCCTTTGTCCGTACAAGAATCTTTATTGAATCGACAGTTTAGCCCCATAGGACGAATGACCAAATATATATTTTTTTGTGTTGATCGATTCGGACGTACGGACGTATATAAAAAATATAATTTTTGCACCTGTAAAATAAAAACAATATTACAATATTTTGAAAAATATTGTAACTTTTATAAAACAAGAACAGTTCTTTGGCAATTCGCCCCATAGGGCGACGAAACTGCCAATTCAAAAAGAGTTCATGTAATGACAATTCGGATCGTGGGGCGAAACGACCAAAATGTTGGTATGCGCTAAATGTGCGTGCGTGACGCCGAAACATGATTGACGGATTTAGTAGTCGAGCTAATTGCATTAGGTAACATGTGTAAATTGAACTTTTTTAAGGGCTATTTGTTTTGTCTACATTTGATAACACTGTTATTGTGATTATAAGGTTTTAGTCGTTTCACCCCACGTCTATCCTTCTTCTTCGCCTCATCGTTAGAATTTGTATTAACAACGTATTGTAAAGGCAAATTTAGGCAAATTTAGAGGTTTGTGATTTTTTTCTATCGAGCCAAAAATGCTCTATCGTGTTTTGGCTATTGTGGGTGTCTGTAGAAAATCCTTAAGTTTTTTTTATGTAAATTTTTTGAGGAATAAACTGTAGTAGTTTAATAACAGTGATTTTTCAAAAACACGCACATTTTCGCAAATTGTGAACCCATGTCACCTTAAGTCTAGTATCGTGGATTCTAGGCGCGTGTAACAACTACTTCAATAATTACGCTACACATAATTGTCACTTTATTACTGGTTTTTACAGTGTAACCGCAGAGCAGAGAAAATGAGTTAAACGAGTCCAGTAAACTAGATTAGAAGAAATTTAGTAGCAGAGCTTAGTAACCTTTGACCTTACAAAGACATAAATATTTTGGTTTAGTTAATTAAAAAATAGTGGTAAAGGGTAAAAGAAACAACTTCACTTCTAACGCAGTTCGTAAAAGCTAAACTGATAGTTTGGGCGAACATCTGTTAAGTTATACAGAGTCTAACAAAATATACTGAAACTATTTGAAGGGTGACTTCAGTTCATGATTATGAACAACTTTCCCCAATGGACATATTTCGAAATATGAAAAATTATTTTTGCCCTCAACTTGTATAGGTGGCCAAAATGTTATTTATCCTGCATCCTGTCTTTGGGTCAAAAGTACGTGGCTATTATGAATAAGGTTTTTGTCAAAAACCTTATCCGAAAACGAAGAGGGAAATAAATATCATTATGTGAAAATCAATATAGACTCCACATTATTATAGACATCTACATTCTATTATTATAGCGGGATGTATGCTATGAGCATTTACTTATTTTTACATACATACATATTATCACGCCAATCTCCCACAGGGGTAGGCCGAGACTATGGACCTCCACTTGCTACGATCCTGACAGATCTCTTTCGCTTCACCTACTCATCACTCTCTTTTCACATGCCTTCCGGTTACGTACGGGTACTTCTGATGTCTCCTTTTTTAAGAATGTCTACAACTGGTCGCAGTGTCTAGGACGACCGTAACTCTTCCACTCACATTCGCTTCGTAGACCCTTTTAGTAAATTTCCTTTCATCCATCCTTTTTACATGCCCGAACCATCTCAACATTCCTTTCTCATGGTCACTACATCTTTCAGTCCACACCGCTCCCTTATTATTTTTTTACTTATTTTTAAACAGACCTAATTATCAATTACTACCTTTTGCCCGCGGCTTCGCTCGTGTATCCCAAATCCTACTGAAACTTTCCTTTTTTCAGGGAAAAAAGGTACCCTATATCGTTCTCAGTACTCCTAACTATGTGTATGCTAATTTTCAAGAAGATTGGTTCAGTAGATAAAGCCTAAAGAGGTAACAAACAAATATAAAAACTCACTTTCGCATTTATAATATTAGTTGGGATTGTATTTAGCAACAAAATTGCGACTTCTGGAAGATTGTTCACGGTGTTGCATTAGCAGAACATGGAGGTGCATGGTGGGGTCAGATGTTTCGAAAAATAAAATAATCCATAGACAAGGTCTTAGCTCGTTACAAAACAGTATGGTAGATAAAACTTTATTTCTTATCGTTTTCGCAAAATATCTTTAGAAGTTTCATAAAAACATAAAATTACTTATTAACTTCCTATCATAATATAACACGCAAATAAAAGCAACAGTGTCCATCCGTTGCTTTTTCCGTATTCATAATTTTATGTAATCCAATTTTCCTGTGATGTTATCAATATTACCACTACACATGGGCAATTATGTTGTAATAGCCCAATGGCCTTATAACAATAGAAAAGATGGACTACACTTTTCTGACCCAGTCGTCATCCCTATTGTTCATATCGATCCATTTGAATATTGTATGCACTTAATACTGTAATTGTTTGTTTTCATTGTGCCTCTTCTATTTAACGCTCGATGAGATAAATATTTTTACATTCTCAAAGTAAACAACATCAACTTCTACAAACTGCAAGAGCGGAATGAAGAATCCGATGTACTGAACTGCAGTTGCAGTTATCATTACTGTGCTATAGCGACCGCATTGCTTTGCGCCGGTAGCTGTTTTTAAGGTTGTGGTCATGTTACTTAAGATCTAGCGGATACAAAGGTCAGTCACAAGTAAGGGATCTATCAAACAGGAAGCGTTTTGCATTCTAGTTTTGTAGATAACATAACAAACACAAAACAACGAACGCATAATACTTAGTCCAGCACTGCTGCGACAGACATGTCGAAGTAAATACCTATGCCGCAAAGAAGGTATTTATAGTTTAATATGATTTGTGACATTTTGCATTTAATTATTATTCCAATTTAAATTTAAATTTGATTGTGTGACATTTTATTATTACTATTTTATTTTATTTCTGTGTATCTTTTGATTGTACGAGTATTAGGTATGTATGGATCTTCGACATCTGAAATAAAAAAAATAATACAGAACAGGAACGCAGAATGCTTGACCGCTTTCTGTCTGGTAAATCCCTAAGGATGCTGAAGATCGTGCGTATTGGAGAAGACACATCTAGAAAGCAGACTTCGGGCCCTTAATCACCATATCCAGTAATGCAACGAGGATCATGCTTTTAAATAAACGAGATACACAGGCAAAGCAAATTTTCAAAGCTTTGCGGAAAATTGTACTGTGATAATTAAATCATTATCCCGCATATTTTCCTTGACATAAGACACAATTAACTTAGAATGTCACGTTTTAGTGATGGGAGACTGATAATATGTCAATTTCAGCAATAATTTATAAGTTAAACACAGAGCAAGAAAAGAAAAGGAATGTAATAGATACCTACTTTACTTATAGAAGATAATATAGGAAATGCTGTTAAAATTTTCATCATCCAATTTCGCATTCAAGTATGTTAATATTTTTGCGAGACTTTTTGTAATTTGTCTGCCAGCCAATGCTGTCTAGGTACTTTACAAAACATTTTCTGAAATCGCTCTTCTTAACCGAATGAAACCATTACCTTTGCTTTGCATCTTAGCGGAACAGCAACGTACTCACACACTACACCTACACATGACAAGTAACTACACAACACAACATGTAATCCCGTGTCAAAGCATTTACTCTGTTGATTCTATTACAAGCACAAGTGTGTATTGACCTGAAGTGACTGTCTGAAGTAATCTTATTACGAAGATAATGGGAATTTAGTACTAAGACAATTAAATATCTTGGATTAAAAACATTTATTCAATTACTTTAAGACGATTGAAGTAAGTAGATCATCTTTCTAATAACCTAAGTAGGTATTGTAATGTAACTAAGTGGCGTATCAAAAGTAGGTATGAAGTCCGAACTGAATTAAACAGAAAAGCGTTATCAAAATAAAACTTCGTAATTTAGATCAAATAATAATAACTATAAAACATGGACGAGCTTAGGTAAATAGTAGCTTATACGAACAAATACAAGGGGACTGACATCCTTCGTACTTTGAAGCGTAATTCGATTTTGCAGTTGAGCCACTTAATTTCGGAAAGATGGCGGTATAAGCATTAATTTTCTTCGTACGCGTACGTACAAGCGTTATCTCTGATGTGTCGTGGATACCGTTGGCACAGAAGACAGTAAGTCGGCTTCGATACCCCATCCTTTGAATGGCGATTTCGAAATTGTTCCCAAATAGATACTGAACTTGGCCTCAAAGCTACCGTACAAATAAACCATAAAGCTAATTAGAAAGCACTAAACGCATTGATTCGCATCTCAGCAACGCAGCATAAGCGTGAAAGCAAACTTGACACACTAGCCTCTTTGTGATGTATGTACTCTATACCTCGTGTGATACGATTATAGTGACAAGTACTAGGCGACAATGTGACGTATCGTTAGAGAAAACAATAATAGGAATAAGTAGTTATTTCTTTCTCGCTGAATTCAAAGAAACTGGTGATCATACTATGGAAAAAAGGCAGCTAAATTTTCTTTATCAAAAATGGATAAGAGTAAATGAAATAAAGAAGAAAGGCGAAAATAAAACTTGAATAGCATGGACAGTAAGTAATATAGA
This sequence comes from Acrobasis repandana, assembly GCA_963576875.1. Lineage (NCBI taxonomy): Eukaryota > Metazoa > Arthropoda > Insecta > Lepidoptera > Pyralidae > Acrobasis > Acrobasis repandana. Next base: position 19,435,063 of record OY756223.1, read on the forward strand.
ACATCTTGCAAGAAAACATCTTGATACACTTTTAATACGATTTTTTTTAATTAATTGAAACTCGATCAGCTTCAGGATATCTTTTTTTTTTCATATTGCATACAATTTATTTCCCAGGTAAGCCGTTATCTGTTAAGGACTCAGCAGACTATATATAAGAATTATTCCGCTTTTCCGTAAGACTCAGTTGATACTACAAAGTTCAAAGAGACGGTGTCAATAGTTAAAACACTAGGCAGAAACAGTAATCGGACCAGGGAGGGCCGGATCTACCTTATGGCTTTTTGGGCTGCAGCCCAGGGCCCTGTGGATACTAAAGGCCCCTAATAAAAATATGAAGTAAAAATATGTAAGTAATATTAAAAAAAACATTATAAGTGTGACACTCTTACAGAGTTACAGAGTGATCCAAAAACCTTAAGATAAGAAAGATACATACTGTATAATAAATAAAATGCTGGGGTAATTTTTATGTACTGCATTTTACATATTTTTAATAATTTGTTTGCACAAAGCTTGACCATCTTCTTCTTCTTCGTCTTCATGACCAGGACAGCAGAGCAAGATAGAGCGATGTTGCCATAGCAAAATAATATTATATTCCTTCATAGACAACAATTGCTGCTTGTTTTATTTTTAAATTTACTTTTCTGCATACTTTAAGTTTCTTAAACACATACCTACATACTTACATACATACGTTTTATGACAAAATGGCAATGAATCGAGTAATTTGGTAGGGCCCTAGGTAGTATTACGAGTAGTTCTGGGCCCCACAGATTCACGATCCGCCCCTCAGGCGGACGTAGTAGAATCACGGCGTAGATGCACTCGTACGGAATGACTCATACATACAAATTACATACATAATACGTTTGAATGATGCGATCGTAGGCGAGGCTAGAGGATGTGCAGGTGTGGCCTTACACTTGATCTATTAAACTATAGGTACGGCGTTAGACAATTCAAAGGGCTTTAAAAAAATTTACAAAAAAGGTTCTTAAGAAAAAGATTGTAAGTAGTTTGCTCTGTAGCTGTTAGATAAGGTTGATAGAATTTAGATAATAGAACCAGCAACGGATCAGATTGTAATAATAAATTGAACCACAGGCTAAAACTAGATCACTAAAGGATAATGAAATTTAAAAAAAAGTCAAAAAACAAAAAAAAAATCGACATTCTCGTACAAATCGCCTGGGCGGCTGCACACTTTTGTATGGAAATGCGGAATTTTTGTTTTTATTCTTTGGCTGTTATTTTAATTTCATTATACTATTAATGATCTAGTATAGACCGTGGTTCGATTTATTACGGGTATGACCCTTCCACGTTGTAAACGGGAGAAGTAGGTGTCATATATATATATACTTACTGTTTTTTTTGTTAGAAAATATTAATAAGGTATTTGCCAAAATGTTAACAAAAACACTTAGATAAAGAATACATTCATACACTATCACCTCTTTATCCTAAATGAGGCAGACAGGACCGCCAAGACCCAAAGGAAACATAAAGGAATCAAATTAGTTTGTTGCTAGCCGTATCGCCTATTAAAATGATTAGCATTTTCGCCCATTCCCTTGATCGGCATTTACGATGCGCGGGAAAAGAAGCAGCTGGTACATGCTTATAAAGTACTTTTTTCTATTCTCCCGGACCAGTATGGAAGTGACTAAGAAAAGAAATCAAAAATTATAAATTATGTAGGGAATTAACATCCAAGACTAAGGTCAATCTGAAAAAGATCATTTTCCATCTTGACCTGACCGGGGATCGAACCCGGGACCTCCGGTGTGACAGGCGTGACGAACAGAATGTACAAAATGCTTCTCCTATTTAACTCTTAGAATTAGACCAAGGAAAAGTGTCTTGGGTCTCTTACCTCAGTCTACCCTGTAACTATTATTTAAATAAAGCCGTGAAAGTTTATCCGTAGTCCGTAGCTGTCTGTACATCTTCCAAAATATACAAAACTAAGCAATAGCTGTAGACATTTCCAACATTTGCCTTTTATCTACAGATAGGGAGTACTTTGTCAATTTTATCCTTATCAATATCTGTTTGGGGTGAAATGTATTTCGCGAGAAATGGTGCACTGTATGTCTAACGGAAGATTCTATGAAAAATGTCATATATCTGTGGTTTTGGCATACTTATACTACTGGTCCCGGCTGTTATCGCTAGATAGCTGAATCAACCGGTGACTGAATCAATCGGTAACCGTTTATATTACCGTTATGCATAGGTTTTCCAATCCCTGGTCTTCTTCTCGAGTAGAAAGGTTATTTATTAATTTGACTATATCAAACTTGACCAGAATTTGGCCACAGCGATTCCCCGGTCATTTGCCTCCTCATTTGATCCCTGGTTAAACGCGTAAAGGCTTTACTATCACCAGGTATAGAGGTACAATATACATACTTAACTCCTAGACAGTACATCCTCAGAAACTCATTACCATTATATCCACGTCGTTAGCGCAGCAGGTTAGCACCTCCTAATCGCTAGTGTGGGAACCGTCGTCTGTTCGTCCTAGAAGTAATAACTAAACGGTCCACAGCAATTTACTGATATTTCCTAGTTGCGTGGGATATGGTGAATATGGGCTTTACACACGAATTCCGTCTTACCTATTACACGCTACGGAGCAGGTTTAACTTTTTTATTGAAAAAAGTGCGATTTGAATTTTATCACATTCTAATTTTTATACCTAGTACCTTCGATCAACAATACAACTAGATAATACGTTACCTACAAAATCAATGAATCAAAACATTCACTGTGAAATCAACCTTATTTCACTACGTATAAAGTGTTTTTTTTTCATGACTGAACTAAACAAAATAAGAGCTTACTGCTGGGAGTGTGCTTTTATTTGGCGAGCAGTATTTTTTGCGTCGACCCGATGTCTAGTTGTATTGTTGATCGAAGCCTAGTACCCAATACAAGCAACTAAAAGTATTTTTAAGAGATTTTTAGTCAAGATGAGCTCGAATTCTGACATCATCGACTGTATTGTTGTTTCTATCACCTTTGTTTGTTTGTATTATCTTTATTGTACATAATTCTAAAGAGCAAATATACAAAGGCGGACTTATTCCATGTAGGGATTCCAGTCAACCTGCGATAGATTGAGAGGATATTTACTCTGTTATAAGGTAGAAGCAGGTACGTACAAAAACTATGTATAAATGTATACTTACATAGCTATACACATACACCTTTATGTGATCAATATAAAAAGTTATTGATTTGTATTACTGTTACTCAAATCAACGCTGAGTAGTTAATTAGTTATAGTTACTCCTAAGAAAACAAATAACTTCATCGCTTCTTGAACAACAAACAGACAGACATAATGTACACGTAAGCCCGAGGTAATTGTAATCAGAACATTTGATGCCTTTATCATAACAATCTAGACACACTTGTCAAAAGATAAGCGAACGTGTGAAAATATTTATCACAATTTTTAGAATAAAGGAAAATGTGAGTACATACCTACTTGTACGTAAGACTATGGCCCAGTATACCAGCTCAGCCCAAGGCGAAGCGGTTAAGGCCATACATGAATTTTCCGGGGTTCAGTGCTACCCACATTAGAAATAAATTTCAAAGGAAACGGAGACATCATTTCAAATTTTGTCTTTGTAAAGCCCTAGATAACCTATATATATATATATATATATATATATATATATATATATATATGTAAATAAATATATATATATATATATTTGCCAAAAGTATATATGTATATATATACTTTTGGCAAAAATGCGTAGAATAGCTTAAACTTCTCACTTTAAACTGTAAACAGTAGTTCATAAAATAGTTTAAAGGGTTTTCTAGAGCTTTTCTGATATCTCCGTTCCCTTTGAAATAAGTGTAAGTAAACTCTATTATAGCTTCACTGAAGGGACTGCACATTTTACGACGTCATAGAGAGTTATCATTATATGGAGTGAAGAAAAAATCAATATAATTTTACTATTATATGTATATTTATGTTTTTACTAATAAAGTTTAGAAGCTGCAAACATTAATATTACTATTAATAACAACGCATATTGCTGTACTCCACCTACTACGTGGAGCTGATCTGACGGTGAAGCTGGAAGGTAACCATAGAAACTCTATGATAAAACGACGGAACCCCATCAAGTTTGGGCTTGTAGGATTCGTCTTGACCTTGATGGTAACGGAAGGTGGTCATAAGAACTACGTAATAGAACGACGCAACCCCGTTGAGTTTGGGCTTATTTGTTTTGTGTTGCCAAGACCTTTGGTTTCACAATAAAAGCTTGTACAAAAAATTATATTTTTTATCATGTGTTTAAAAAAAGACCTTCTTTTGCATGAAAGGGTGTCATGCAAAGCCAAATCGTTCTTGAATAAAAAACTAATAAAAATCCATCAAATGATTGCACTTATTGCTTACAAAGTCTGTTTTTGTATGATTATCAGTCACATGTCATTCATACAACGATGCAAGATGTATGGATGATATCACCAATCACAACGAAAAGCAATTCATATCTACCTTTAGCTTGCAATCGCAACAATACAACCAATTAACAAACAAATACTTGTACGAAAAACAACGTGGGAATTCATATTGGTAAATCGTAGGCGACTTTATATGACAATAGGTCTTCTTCATAATCATGTATTTACAAGAGTGTCGAGGTGCGTTTTAGACGAGTTGCAAATGTAGAATTTACGTTTTCGACCATTCAATACTCATTCTTTGTCAAGATTTTTAAGCTTGATGTAAGTGCAATGAAACACATACCTACCTTAATACCTTAACGATTGTATTAAGAATAAATAAATAAATCACACTGATTGAGCAAGCCCTAAACCACAGCCTAAACTAAGTTTAAACGTGGAGATCCAAGAGCTGACAGTTTTTTTGCCCAATAGCATTCCACAGAGTAGAATGTACCTAAGCTGAACGGGCTGAATTTGTAAAAAAAACTGAAACAAAAATTAATTAATAATAATAAAAAAATTGCTTCCGTCAACTTGGACCCAAGGTCATTTTTTTTATTTTTCTAGGAGGGGAAACCCTGTACCACTAAAAAAGTTTCAGTAGATACTTAATACAATATTTTTCTAATTAATAGGTAGAAAATCATGTGTACTAATACCAAGCATTATTTATATCTCATTAAAAATAGCTTCCCCCATTTATAGATAAAGTGTGATGGACAGACACTCCATTAGACATCCCTTCTCAAACAGTGAGTACACACAGGATGTTCCATAAAGTTGTAACAAAAATAAACATAACTCTCCGATAGGAACGTGAACAGTACCACAGAAGACAGTACGATACGAATACAGTACATTATACAATTTATAATTAGGTACAACAGGAATCGGCTTGAGAGCATCTGTCATTTTTCGTTTTACAAGTAATAAAGCGTCGTAGACAGATATATGGGATTATTGTTCCTTGATTTTTTGGTCGTAGAAACGTCTTGTCAACGTTATTTCAACAATTTACAAATCTATTTTTGAATTCTACCTTTCAATTGTAGACTTGTAAATTGGCTACCACAGGATAGGCATGTTGCCTAGTGTGAGGCGAACAGTGTTAGCATGATGCTCAGAACACAAAAAGAAGACATGATGGGTCAATTCTAAAGATATTTTTTTAAATCCGTATTTGGTCAGTTTAAAACACGCTGTGTAAATGCCTCGTGCATTTAAATTAGTTAGGCTTCAAACGCAGTGGATAAAAAACAAATGACTCCGCGTTTTAAATGGTTGATAATACGGAAAGCCGGTCAGAGGCGGTTTTTATAGATTCGGAGCAGTTAAATTCCAGCACGCGTTACTAACTTCATTGTCACACTACACTGGGAGGTAAGTAGCAAAAAGTAGTATCGCCGTTGATAGAGTAGGTGTGAACTAATAAACTAGACAGGTAGGCAGATTGTGCTCTTAAATTGTTTTCTACTTTACATTTTTGGATTCAAAGTTTTATTTTGAAAGTCATCGCACCCAAGTTTCACAACTAGTTGTGGTGGAAGAATCGCTGTTCTTTATTACGAGTATATACAAACAAAGAAAAGTTATTTATCTAAGAATCGTGTCCATGTGGCTTAGTGCTAAGAACGCTGGCCTCATTCCGCATTGAATCGCAATACTGATACGTTGGGCGAAAATTATAAAAATTTATGTAATCTTCCTTTTTAGGTTCCGTACAAAAAATAAAAAAAACGGAACCCTTATAGGATCACTCGTGCGTCTGTCTGTCCGTCCGTCTATCACAGCCAATTTGCTCCGAATGTACTGGACCGAATCAGGTGAAGTTTGGTAGAATGTTGCAATCCTATGACCCAAACACATACGTGCAAAGTAAATAAATATTTTTTTAAAATAAGGGTCATTTTCGGGGGACAAATTAGGAAATAAAAAAAAAGTTTTGCAAACCTTACTGTGTCATATATCAAATGAAAGGGCTTGTTATGAGGATTTCAAATATATTATTGTTATTTTATAATTTTAAAATGAATAGTTTTGATTCTATTCATGAAAAAGGACGAAAATTGACCATCCCCCCCCCCCTGATCTCCGAAACTACTGAGCCTAAAATTTAAAAAAAATACAAAATATAGTTTATTGCTTGTAGATTACAGGAAAACCTATGAGAATTGAATCAATTGTACGGAACCCTCTCCACGCGAGCTTAACTCGCACTTGGCCGGTTTATTTAAATAAGCTTATAATAAACTTAATTCAACAACATAAATTAAATCTAAAACTAATATTTAAAAAAAAACATTAATTTATTTAATAAATTTAACCCAAATTGCCACCGTAGGCAGGCAAGGTCCCCAAGAGGCTGGTGGCATTTCCACGTTGTATGGCCAGGCTAAGCCTTTGGTCGAAATGCGCACCAGCTCTTGGTTCCCCATAGAGACGTAGATCAATTTTAAATATACTTTTGTGGTTAAAATAATTTTACTTATTGTTCGAATTAATTTAGTATTAGGTAATAATATCAATTCCAATGTTTCCAATGCAATGTTATGATCGAGCTTGTATTGTTTTTGGCCTAAAAAACATTAATTTTCTCAATAAACGGAAGTAACTAATGAACAAAACCCATAAAACCTCTAAAAATATCTACTGCACTATAAAATCTACGTACTGGGCTACTGAAACTTTAATTTAAGCATCAGAAATAGCCCAAATTGGGCTCTAAAAGCGATAACACGGCTATGAACGTTGAGAAACAGATGGTAGTTATTAATGAAGGGGTATCAAGGGGATCGAGTTCGGTGGGCCGTTTTAGATAAAACTAACACGATTTTAAATAAGTTTGTTTATGGAAGATAAACAGAGGTAGAAGTATTTTTCTTAATTTAGAAAAAAAACTTATTATAACCTTAGTACCCCTTTTAGATCTTCTTCCAAGCTCTGTACCTAATTTATCATCATCATCATCCACAGGTCTTTTTTAGTCCCTACTGCAGTAGCACGACCTATCTGTACTATCAGGGCCATGTATTAAGCCAAAGCAGTCAGAGGATTTGGCCTACACTCTCCATGCTGGTCAGACGGGTTAGAGAGGTCTCATTGATGTTTATAAGCTTTGTTTAGCTTGTTTCCTAAGTCGCCTTCTACGACATCCACGAGATGACTTTGAGCGGGCCTATTCTACTCTGCCGGGTACCACACGTCCGTACCTATTTATTCAATTTCTAAATAAGATTGGTCAATTAGTATGGGAGGACAAAAAATTTTTTTTTGATATTTCGATATACCTATGTTTCTTGGGGAAAGTTGTAGTATCATGGACTGAATCTACCCTTAAATAGTTTCAGTATATTTTGTAAGACCCTGTAATAATCCATAATTGTAAATGTATCTGCAAATGATGTATTTATAAATTTATTACATTCTTACGAGAACAGCAATACAAGTAAGTTATATTTTTACCGCTGTACAAAAATGTCTTCTAAGACGGGTGGCTGGCCAACCGTGACGTCTTCCAGACCGCTCCCACACACACATCCGGCAGCCCACGACTGGGCGCCGTGGGCGTGGGATCGGAGATTTACATTCGGTAGTGAACTGAACCGCTCATTTGTAGTTCCTGCTCTTTGAATTAAGTTGAATGAAGATGTATACTGAAGTAAGATACACCTATGCTACTTTGAATACGGTAGTATGGGAATAGGGACAGGTGTTTAGTATCGTTCATGTATTACGTAAGTAGAATTTGAGCCATTTTCAACCCCCCGTCCTCTTTGTCAGCAAAAGTAAGCATATCTCTTATATTGTTTTCATGAGCAAATATTTTTTTTCGAAGCTATTATTTTACTGTCTGTTTAAATTCAAATCAAAATTACCAAAATATACTATAAAAGAACTACTAGACTAAACTAAAAGAAAGACTAAAAGAACTAGCCCCTATGTCATAAAAAATAAGCAAATCAAAGACTCCCTTACCCCCTTTGGTGCTTACGTAATACCTATTTGAATGGCCTCTTATATATCTTTATTTCGTAGGTCTCTGAAAATTCAAAGCGATAGATAGCATTTACCTACAAGTTGCTTCCATGTCATACTATGAGCGGTACGGTACCTACCATAACGATGTTTTTACTATTTTCATTCGATTTTTTTTTTAAATCCCCTATTATGTAAGAAAAGTACGAGTTGACTAAATAAGCCTTAAAACAACACTTTTATTACTTGTTTGTTTTCTGTATGTGAAAGTGGCCAACACTGCAGGTGTCAGATTTTTTTATACATACTTATTTATATGACACTAAAATACAGAGTTGCAATATTTGTAGCTAAACGTAGAATAACATCAAATACTCTAACTAGCGACGAGTATAGTAGAGTCTTTATTGGCTCCATCTCGCAATCGCTAGATGTCAATGAGACGCCACATAACTGTGGTTCCGTTCCCTTTAGAACCTGTTTGCTAACTGTACCCACTAGGAGACATTTGATGAGTCTATTACACTTTGGAAAGACTCACAAATCGACGCTAATAAAACAACGCATCTTTTAAACCATTTTTTATTTACTAAAGCTTTTTGGAATTCTAAACTTGGATGATCATTCAACTTGATTACTTCGCAATATTCATTTTTATTATGTAAGTTGATAAGATGGGCTTATCCCATCATTTTGTACTACGTTCCTAATGCAGCAGTTATGTGATTCCCACGAAAACAAATAATTATTTAAAAAATATTAAAATAAAAAAGCGGCCAAGTGCGAGTCGGACTCGCCCATCAAGGGTTCCGTAGCAGCAAGTAAAATAATATAAAAGTTCTAAAGGTAAATTGCGGTTTACGATTTATGACGTATTAAAAAATAACTATCTATGATACCGAGGCCGCTATAGTTTTAATTGAAAGTACATACTTTGAGGTATATACCACATTTTTCTCAGAATTATTTTAGTAATATTTCAAAAGTTACGGTGGGGGACACCTCAAATTTTAACTTTGTATTAGATTATCTCAAGACTGGGGGGTTTGATCTACATAGTTTCAAAGCAGTTTTTTTTTAAAAGATCTTTTCAACAATATCCCACACGTTGGGATTAGTCCAATTTAGTTTTTTAAATTCACTTTTCGTTGTATGGCTGAAAAAAAAACATTTTTTCATAATTTTAAAAACCCACTTTTGGAACTTCAATATCTATACCACCAATTTTCGTGACAATCGGTGCAGTAGCGATGGAGTACGAGCCCGGACGGACAGACAGACAGACGGACGGACGGACGGACGGACATGACGAAACTATAAGGGTTCCTTGTGGACTACGGAACCCTAAAAAAGCTTTAGTCTAAAACAATGAACTAAAAAGTTTAAAGTGCTCCTCAAGACAAGACGAAACAATTGTGCACAAACTCAGTGGGGTTATGTTGTTTTATTACAGAGATATCGTGGCCACCTTCCCGCTTCATCATGAGATCAGGTCATTGGTTGGTACCATAATATTGCATTGTCGCACAACTTACATAAGTATGTAAAGTTTCAACTCGATCGAAAAATAGATGAAAATGGGGCTAATTTAACTTGCAAGATTAAATTTGATTACGGACACACAAACAACAGGACAGGTAAAACTAAATAAAAGCTTGTAAAAAGCTTGTAAAAAGCTTCAGAATATACCTATGGTGCTTTGATGGCGACGACATTAGACAATTCTTAAATGATTAAAACACGACTACCAAATCATGATAATAAAATCCCAAGCAATTCAAACCAAATTAAGTTACTTTCTAAGTTCACAACTTAAACCCCGAAACAAACAATAGTGTTAGAGTGAGACAAAAAGTTCAATGCACCTTGGGACCTGTTCGACTGGAGACCGGCACTGAACTTGCAAAGCTCAAAGCTCCAATAGACTAACAATTGTTTCGTAAGCTCTGTGGGCTTTTTGAAACCTGATATGGACTCGTTTAAAGTTATCTGGTAATTAACCAAAGCTTTTTTTTAAGCTTAGATAGGAATAAACGATCCTCTATTTATTCTTGGTATTCGTAAAATATAAAACAAAGTATTTTTTTTCATTACAGACTTTTATCTTGCCCTGTTTGTTGCTGTTGTTCTTTATGGATCAAATCTTCTTCTGCCTTATCTTTACTCGTACCCCACTGTATATATGGGGTCGGCACAGCATTTCAGTATTTTCCATCTTGCTCTATCTTCAGTCGATTTGTCCGTCACTCCCTTCCTACCCATATCCTCCTTTACACATTCCATCCAACCTTTCTTTGGTCTTCCTCTGTTTCTATGTCCCTTTACTTGCATTTTCAAAACCTTTTTGGGTCAAATCTTGCAAGTAAAATTTGACCCACTTCCCGGTTTCTAATTGAGATGAAATTTTGTATGCATAAGTGATTCAGATGACAATGTTATATTATTATGACAAGAACCTGATTTGATGATGGAGCTGGAAGGTGGCTGTAGGAAACCTTTAATAAAACGACGCAACTCAATCGAGTTTGAGTTTATTACATTTATCTTGATGTTCTTAGGCCTTACAATAAAAATGTGATGGTAATTCGTAAAAGTAATAGTTAGTCAGCAATATACTTTTATATTACGCTCTTTAGGAAAACAAATAATTTAATTTTTAACAAAAGAAACGTTCGACTTCAATTTTTTTTAGGAGTTTCCTGCATATCTCCAAAGTTCTTCATCATATCTTCACCAAATAAAAATGGGGCCAACTTGGTAGTAAAGGCTTTCAAATAAAGAAAGAATCATCAAAATCAGTTCACAACTGGCGAAGATATCGCGTAACAAACATACATAAAAAAAATTAAAAAAAACATACAGTCGAATTGATAACCTCCTCCCTTTTTGAACTCGGTTAAAAACATCTTTGAAATTACAAAATACCTACTGCCACTATCTGACATGTCATTTCAAAATAAAAGCTAGACTACCAACGTTTCTATGATAAGGGGACTCTTAAGTATGCAAAAGTTATTAAGGTCGTACCTGAATTTTCCGAGGTCCAGTGCTGCCCCCATTTAAAATAAATCATTACAAAGAAAACGGAGACATCATTTAAAATTTTGCAACTATTAAGTCCTAGATAGCCCTTCAAAGTATTTTATGAACTACTGTTTACAGTTTATAATGAGAACGTTAAGCTTTACTACGCACATTTGCCAAAAGTGGCCGTTTTTCGCAAATTTGCGTAGTAAAGCTTAACGTTCTCGCTTTAAACTGTAAACAGTAGTTCATTAAATACTTTGAAGGGTTGTCTAGGACTTGATAGTTGCAAAATTTTAAATGATGTCCCCGTTTTCTTTGAAATGATTTATTTAAATGGGGGCAGCACTGGACCCCGGAAAACTTAGGTACGGCCTTAATGAACACCGACTTAAAAGGCCTCGTAGAGTACCAAAGCCTCGCACTTCCTATGAGAAAAGAACCACAATAAAGTATATTATCATTTGAAACGTAAACAGACTGAATTCGTGAGAGGATGATTTCAACAATTAATTTTATACTGTAACTCATTACAATTAAGATTTAATTTATGTAAACATGCACGAGATGGGAACCTCGAGGAAAGTGTATATTGTTTTATAACATTGTTAATTACACTTGCGTCGGTCTTCTCTTTAGTTGTATTGTAACTACAAATATGCGGCTGGCAGATGACTGTTTAGTCAGATTTGCGGTAGAAATACTATACATTTTTTCTTCCTTTCTTATTTAAATATCCACTTTTTCCTAACTACTACGGGAAATTTTAGTTTAGTGTGTTTCCCTTGTCACCACCGAGTCGTCGTCCCCATTGGGGACGAATGGAAATGACCTATTATTTCACAGTTCCAGGACCGGACTATTAAAATTCCCATTTATCCCCAGTGGTGGAAAATGGAACCGTACGGATATTATTTCGTCTCCAGATATGTTAAATAAAATAGCTGATTTTGATTTTATTTAAATATTTTTTAGGATAGATGGAATAGAGAGCTCTTTGTATATATCCGTAGGAAGACTTGGAGTGGTCCTATTCTAATCTCCCGGGAACCACATGGCTTCGGCGTCAAATCTTTTATATTGTTATAACTTTTAAGTCTTACTAATTAACTTTTATAACGTGTATAATGTAAAAGTTACATGTATGTCCAAGCTTTTACATTATACACGTTATTAAAATGAATATTATACAATGTTTGAATAATCGTCTTTGTAAGGCTTAAGAGTTACAACAATATAGAAGATTTCTCCCCTGTGGGGACGTCTCCCCTGGGAACGAATGGGATATTCCCAGGAAAACCATTAAACCTCAACGTAAAATATCACTGACCTATAATCTATAAAGTACATATAGAGTGCTTTTACATCCGCTATCTATTACAAGGCGTATTCACACCATTAACATCTCGTAATTAAAAGACAGTTACATACTTCCGATTGTATGCAATACAGCTATGTGAAGCAGTACAGTTATGGTTGTGCGTTTTACTATTAGATTATTTTTTTATCGATTTAATCGTCTTCGTTTTATTTTAAGGTTTAGTCAGTAGTTTAAATTTAATTCCAATTGTATTTATTTATTCTTAATCTCAATAAACATATGTAATGATTTTCATGAAACGAGGTTATAATGCCTCGTCTTCATCTTATCAAGAGAGTTATGACTGATGTCAGATTTTTCGAGCTGTCTTAAGGCATCTGATGTAACTCAATGACTGTCATCTAGTGACAGCAGTAATTATTACACACTAGTGAACAAGTGTGCAGGTTTCCTACGATGTTCCCTTTATTGGAAGATGACCGGAAGGAAGTTGTGGTAGTAGAAAATTACAATACATGAGTACAAACTTAGAGGTACCAGTCGTGCCTAGTCAAGATAAAACATACCTGGGTGAATCTGAGAATTTCGTCGTGAATGGTAATGACGAAGTAAAAATGGTAATGATAACAGGTAATGGTGATGATATTAATAATCCTATATTAAATCATTACCATTTGACTGTTATCATTACCATTTTTACATCGTCATTACCATTTGGTCGGATTCACCCACCTCACAGACGTAGAGTCAGTGCTTGGCCACCAGCCCACCACCGATTCAATCTTACTGGTAATTAGGTAATATTTACTCGATAGATAAGTTAATATTTATCGATTAATATCACTAATGTGTTTTTAATTAAAGATTTATTTTTCAGGTAAGTTGGCGATGCACTGTTTCACAATTTATTATATAAGATTTTTCTTATATAAATCTTCAATTCAAGTAAGTTATGTCTAAATTGGACCTAAGTATAATTATAACAAGTAGGTACTTGCTAAAAAAATTATCTACAATAATGAAAAGTGCTCCTCAAATAAATCAATAGTGCCCAAACTCGGTGGGGTTGGTTATTTTATCACAGAGATGCCATGTTACCATGGCCACCTTCCGGCCGCATCATGAGATCTGGTTATTGCATTGTCACCGAATTTACATAAGTATGTGGAATTTCAGCTCAATCGAATAATGGGAAGTGATCTAATTAAGCTTGCTAGGTTTGATTACGGACACACAGACAACGGGACAGGTGAAACTAATTAAAAGCCAGAAACTTGCTATTTACGTGCCCTCCAAAAGTTTGTGTGACGTGTGTTTTGCTCTCGCTTTCAAGCACACAAATTAACTCTAGCCGAAGCGAGACAGCGAGCCATGCGCGGTGAAAAGTTCGCGGTAGGTCAATGAGGCTGGTTTTGGTTTTGAGGTTTTTTTCGTTTTACAAAGAATATTTAAGAGTTATTAAAAAAGTAAGACATACGATGACTGCCTTATGTTTAATACAATTATAATTCAAAGTACTTGTAGTGCTAATTTATTAAATTTCTTGAATACTTTCCGTTTTAGTATAATTCTGAGGTGATTTGGAGACAACTTCGAAACATTTTTCTATAGAGAAAATTTTAAGCAATCGTGTTTTCAAAACATATAATGTATATAGTTAGTCCTGAACTTTGCTGTGTTTTTATTTCAAAGTGAGTATATCGTTAGTATTGATAATATTTAAGATAGCTCTAAGTACTTTGTTTTTTACTAATATTTTATGGACCATGGTCTGAAATAAAGAATTTATTATTATATTATTAAGTACTATTAGGATCATATGGGCTCTTTATTGGGTAACGTTTTCCAAGGAACAATATTGAAATATGAAAAATATTTTTTGGCCTTCCATACAAGTTGACGAACCAGAGCTGTACCGAGTTTCTATGGAAAGCAAAATCATTTTTTTTTTTATATTTAGATATACATACATATATTTCTTGGGGAAAGTTGTTCACGTCATGAACTGGATCTACGCTTAAAATAGTTACAGTATATTTAGTTAGACGTTATATACGGTCTTATTATGAATTTATGTAAATCTAAAATCTAATAAATTACACGACTCGCCCCGTTGCGGCCGTATATAGTTTGGCTTTACATTATTCAACAATACTATGCTTGTATAACTTGGATTATATTTGAAACGTATCTATTAACAACCTGTTAAGGCGACGTGGGTTCACAATTTGCAAGACCGTGCGTGTTTTTGAAAAATCACTGTTATTAAACTACTACAGTTTATTTCTCAAAAAATATACATAAAAATCTTATGGTTTTTCTACAGACACCCACAATAGCCAAAACACGATTGAGCATTTTTGGCTCGATAGAAAAAAATCACAAACATACCTCTAATTGGCCTAAATTTGCCTTTATAATACATATTACTTTTTATACAGTCACTTTTTTGTACGAAAATTATACCAAAAAATGTATTATCAAAATATCTATTCGTTTTGACTACAAAATAAATTATAAATATAATACAAAAAAATAATAATAAATAAAACACTGCGAAACATCGTCGAGCGCGGGTCCGGGCCTTTCTTCGCTCTCGACGAATATTTCACTGTGTTTTATTTATTATTATTTTTTATATTATATTTATATATTTTTTTTGTAGCCAAAACGGATAGATATTTAGATTACATTTTTTAGTATAATTTTCATATAAAAAGGTGATTGTATAAAATAGTAATATGTATTATAAAGGCAAATTTAGGCAAATTTAGAGGTATGTTTGTGATTTTTTTCTATCGAGCCAAAAATGCTCAATCGTGTTTTGGGTATTGTGGGTGTCTGTAGAAAATCCTTAAGATTTTTATTTAAATTTTTTGAGGAATAAACTGTAGTAGTTTAAAAGCGTGATTTTTCAAAAACACTCACGGTATTACAAATTGTGAACCCACGTCACATTTTAAGGTGACTCGCGCACTAAGGATTACGTACCTACCATACGTAATATAAAAAATATTTTATGAATATTTCAAGCGTCTACCTGCTCAAAAAACGACAAAAATATCACGTTTGTTGTATGGGATTATTGTATTTGTTGTTATAGCGGCAGTAGAAGTATTTCTGTTCGGAGTTGATATCGTATCTGATATAACGATAACATTTTTGCGTCAAAAAAGGCTTATTATAATTATAACCGACTACATGCTTTTTATTTTAATTTTCTGTCATTAAACCATACATGAACGATTGTGAAAGTACGAGGCGAAAAAATCACGAAGCCATGTAATGGAATTTTCGATTGCGCAATTCGAACGAAATAATATAAAATTCGAATTTCGAATGAAGGAGACATTATGACGTGAATATTAATTGTGGCCAGTGTTATTATTCTCTATTGTACTGTAGAAAGTGCTATTTCAATGGATGTTTGAAAGGTTACGAGTATTTCTTTCTATGGTCACTTTCCCTTTATATAGCTTTATATATTGATTGGAATACAAATTTTATTACTTAGAGAACAGCAAATGCCGATAAGAGGGAAAGATACAAAAGATGGTTTTTAACCAAAATTTGCTAATTTACCACAATGACAGCTAAGTTGTCAACTGTCATATGACATTATTATTTTTAATACGTCAGACGTCAGACAGTCGGGGCAAAAGAAAGTGACGACGACACCCGTAAAGGGCTAAATTTTACATGGTTTAAATTAATTATTTTATATATTTAATTGACTGACAGAAAAATCTGATATTTTTTTATGGTAAAGAAGAATGTTATCCCTAACATAGCAGAAAAATATTCAAGCTTTCCAAAATTTTCATCCCTTTCCTATTGACTTTCTTTTTTTAAAATCCGATTGCACATTACTATATTTAGTGTTGTTACGAACTTTTTCAGTTCATCAACCTGTTGGCCCATTAATGACAGGCCACACTCGCGCGTCATAGTTGAATCACGATATTTTGAAATCGTGCCAGAGCGTTTGTAATACACACTTCACTCATTCATTGAATTTGAAACATACTAAACGCTTTATGGTACCCGCAAAATGACTTTTTATTCCTAGTAATACAAATATACAACGTGGAAGGGACATACCTGTAATAAATCGAACCACGGTCTATACTAGATCACTAGAGTATAATAAAATTAAAATAACAGCCAAATGACTGAGAAAATTTGGCGTTTCCGTACAAAAGAGTGCGGCCGCCTAGTTTGATTTGTATGGGAATGTCGATTTTTTTTTGACTGTTATATTAATTTCATTATACCTACACTTTAGTGATCTGGTGCAGCCCGTGGTTCGATTAAACGGGTATATCCCTTCCACTCTGTATAACGTCTTACAAAATATACCTACTAAAATTATTTAAATAGTAGAATCGGTCTAGGATACTCAACAACTTTCCCCAAGGAAAATTAATCGATATATAAAAAAAAAATTGCTTCATCAATTCATATTTCGATATGTTCCTTAGGAAAAGTTGTTCAGTATCATGGACTGAATTCTGCCTAAAATAGTTTCAGTATATTATGTTACACCCTGTATAATTCAGCTGACAGAACTAGTCATCATCATCATCATCCGAGCGTATACCCGGTTACATCCTCAGCCGTAACGCTTCGAGCACCTAACCTAGGTGATTTGACGAGGTTATTGTTTTTTACACAGAGCGACTACCTTCTGACCTCCGCAACCCAAAGGGTAGACCAGAACGAATCCTAGGACGGGTTAAAACAAAAGCTAGATGACGTTAGGGACCCACAGCTTTACGTGCCTTCTGAAGCACGGAATTATCTTTCTTTTCGAATAATCAGGTGATTCAAGCCTGCTGAATATCCTAACCAGACTGAAAACAACTTTTCACAAAGTTTGCTTCCTAGTAGTATTTTATTGAACCCACGACCTCTGGATCACAAGGCAAATGCCTTAACTACTGGACCACGGAGGCAGTGAAAAACGAGGAGGTAAGTAAGCCCTCTCTCGTTTGTCACATCGAATCACGCGACATTTTATTTGAGGTCTTCTCTCGAGCCTTACTCATATCTTGTAATTTATTCTTAATTTCATTAACATTAACGTGACGTAAATATATAAATAAACGTTTGATTAAGTTACTCAGGCATGTCCAGTCAGTTATTAAATCTATATAAATAAAAATGAATTGTTGTTCGTTAGTCTGCTTAAAACTCGAGAACGGCTGAACCGATTTGGCTAATTTTGGTCTTGAAATATTCATGAAAGTCCAGGGAAGGTTTAAACGGTGAGACATTATGGAAAAGGGAACGGGAAAGAGCGAAACGAAGTTCGCCGGGTCAGCTAGTTAAGAATAAATTTAATATTTCCTTCAAAATATACCTATTAATAATTTGTCACTCGTTGCAATGCAACCTTGCTTTCACGGCCATTACGAGTACGAACAGTCTCCTTAAATATTTAACCACTCAATATGCTCCTTATTTTTTGTGCAGAGACCATTGTCAGTATCAATCTAAGAACAAAAAAATTACGCCTACGGAGCGCACTTTTTACGGTGATATCATGGTGATATACTTAAGTAGGTACGTAAGTAGAGTGCTACTTAAAGAAGTCACGTGATTAAGAGGTTGACTGTGCCCTATGTACAGTGAGCGGTAGACAAATCATTATCAACTTCTGTGCACAATGTACTTTTCTCGAAATATCCTTCCTCATAATGCCCCGTTGGCAGTTTCCCTTATTCAAAATTTAATATTGTCGAACTTGCTCAAATAGTTTACAGTCTTTCTAAAAACATATAGGTAGGTAATTAGGTATGTAAAAATCCCACTTTTTCTGTAAAATAACTGTTGTTTTCTTGAAAGCATAGTTAATTGTAATTACAAATTTACATATTTTGGAAATTGTAATACAATCCCGACACGTGGACTCGCCATGTGACTAAATTAGATGTGAAGAAATTAAATTGTTATACATCTAATATATAAAATTCTCGTGTCACAGTTTTCGTTGCCATACTCCTCCGAAACGGCTTGACCGATTTTGATGAAATTTTTTGTGCTTATCCGGTATCTATGAGAATCAGCCAACATCTATTTTTCATCCCCCTAAATGTTAGGGGTAGTCCACCCCTAAATTTATTTTTCTATTTTTTAGACAAAATTTTTAATTTCTATTTTTTTATGATACAACATACAAAAATACATACAATCTTCAATTGTCACCCTTCTACGATCAACCCTTATTTTTTACTAGGAAATTATTTATATGGCAAAACAACGTTTGCCGGGTCAGCTAGTCCATTTTATATAATTTATAACGTAGACAAAATATTGTAATTGAAATCTACAGGCGTTTTTGCACATGTAAACGTTAATTCAACAGCATTATTGGTAATATTCGTAATGTTTTACTTGTAAAATTCTTATTTCTGGGTAAACACACTTGTCATACAACTAAAAATATGTCACTTATTTACAAAATTGTCGAATTGTAACCGTGGTTCTGAAAATTTCGAAAATGTTTTTTAAACGTCCTACTCCTAGCTCTTTCTAGCCCACATTTATTCAGTCTGACTATAGCGTTTTATAACAATACCTATACGCGGAGTCGCAGCCATAAATAAGTCAGTAAAGCAAAGTTGCGAAAGGAAAACCATCACCAGTATTCAACGCCGGAGACACGAGTTAACGGTGCGGATCGACCTACTTCCATGCTTGTCCAAAACATTGTCCCGTCCTTACAAGTAAACAACTCAGATAAAAATAAAAAATAAAATTGTTTATTGGGTAACTAAAAAATGTTTACAATATTTTATTGCCGGAGCCTCCTTATAAGCAAAAAAAATGCTTGTGCAAGGAGACTCCGCCTTTTCTTATCTCTAGCTTTTTATATTAATAGTTAACCAAATGTGTGTGTGTGTGTGGGGGGGGGGTGTATGTATGTGTGTGTGGGTGTGTGTGTAAGTGTGTGGGTGTGTAGGTGTGTGTGGGTGTGTGTTAGATGAGAGATAAATAAATGTGTATTTATGCACGTATGAAGTATGTGTGTTTAGGGGATGTCTATGTGTGTGTCTATATAGAGGAGTTCATCATCATCATCATCTTCCTCGCCTTCTCCCTATTTGGGGTCGGCTCTGTATGTCAACTCCCTCCATCGTTATCGATAAATATTTCCAATTGATCATAAGTTTTACTTTTCAAATACAAGGTGATTTTTAACCACCAGCATTAGCAAGATGCCTGACTGTGTCCATCTTTGCTGCTAAGTACTGATCGCCGCCAGGTTTGCTTGTGTCAACTACGATTCCTCTATCCTTGAGGAGTTCATTTCAATGCCTGCCTCCGGATGTGACTAATCTCATATTATTGGCATTTTCGCCCATTCCTTGAATCGGCTTTTACGATCTGCGTGGGAAGAGAAGCATCTGGTGCATTCTAAGTTTTTTTCTTTTCTCCCATATATTATTGTATTCCATGTATAGTTATCCCGAGTATTTTAAATTTTTGATGAGGAAAAGGACACAACAATAAATATGGAACTAATAAGATTTAGCCGTGGTTTTACAACCGGCCGTCTCCTTCACGTCAACCTTGGGAATGCAGTTGTTACACAATTTCTATGCTACATTAAGATGACTTTTGTGTTCACGATGTATTTTTTTATTTGCCAGTCAATTTGAAGTGCATACCGGAACCGCGACACGGATCGTGTGTTCATCATTACTCTGGCGGGACGGACGCGCGACAATATTTTAAACAAACTCCCAAGTAGGTCGAGAAGCAACGCTATCTCATACGGATCTCCGGTTAGGATTCGTAAACATTCTTCATTTTTAACCGACTTCCAAAAGGAGGAGGTTATCAATTCGACTGTATGTTTTTTTTTTTTGTGTATGTTTGTTACGCGATATCTTCGCCAATTGTGAACCGATTTTATTGATTCTTTTTTTATTTGAAAGCCTTTACTACCAAGTGGGTCCCATTTTAATTTGGTGAAGATATGATGAAGAAATTTGGAGATATGGGAGAAACTCCTAAAAAAAATTGAAGTTAAGGTTGTTTTTTTGTTAAAAATTTTATTATCAATGTTACACTAGTATCTTGATATTTCTATGATAGTAAAATAATAGCCGTGTGGTTCCCGGCAGAGTAGAATAGGACCACTCCAAGTCTTCCCGAGGACGTCGTACAAGGGGACTTACGAAACACAAGCTAAACAAAGCTTATAAACATCAGTGAGACCTCTCCAACCCATCTGGCCAGCGTGGAGAGTGTAGGCTGAACCTCTGACTGCTGTGGCTAATATATGGCTCTGGTACTCGTAGTACAGAGAGGGTCGCGCTCCTGCAGTAGAGACTAAAAAAGACCTGATGATGATGATGATAGTAAAATTAGCTAGCATTAACATGAACAAACAAATACAAGAGGACTGACAACACTATACAAAAAACCCCATACTCTGCTAGAAAGCCAAAATCCTGTATTATTTCTAGATGTCACTACTATCTGGCCCGCTAGCCATACAAAGGATACTGCTTGGGTTTACGGTATTCACGAAATATCAAAGATGGCGCTTGTTTGATGTTTGATGGCGAAATTAACCTTTTCACCGCGAGACTATATTAGTTGTCGTGCTTCCAGCGCGAGGAATTGTGAATATACATAGTTTTTGCTCGGATAAATCCGACGCTCGCGAAATAGGCACAAAAATGTTTGTCGGATTAATCCGACGTTCGTGGTTAAATGGTTAAGTGGCACCACGACGCGAAACTATCATATTTCGATCTAGTAACTTATCTACAACATTGAAACTAAAAGTCGAGAATTAGGATTTTTTACGAATGTGTTTCTACTTGTACGTAGTATATTATTACTCTGTGGTTTCTACTCTATTAATTTACCTATCGGTCAGACAGATCTCCTTACCGATAAAAGACAAAGAAGTGCTTATTTATCTGCGTAAATGAAACAACAGCCGAACACAACGTGTCTGTTTCCACATAATATCAAGTAATTAAGTATCAGTAACGTTTAAATATAACTGACGGCTTGTTTGAAGACAACTGGCCGATAAGGCACGGCGCCAAACGCCGGAGTCGGCTGGTTGGTTACTCATCGGTCATTCGAGGAAAATGCATCTTATAGTGCTTTCAAAGTTCCTCTCCTCTCATACTACGGTTACCGTGCTGGTCTGGGAGAAAAGAAAAAACTTAGAATGTACCAGCTGCTTCTCTTCCCGCGCAGATCGTGAAACCTGATCGAGGGAATGGGCGAAAATATCACTATTTTGATTCCTTTTTCCACCTCTTCGCCCACCATTACGCTAAAAATGGCCATTGGGACTTGCGGGCCTGGGCTCTATGTGCTTAGAGCCGCAAGACCCAAAATGCTGTCTGCCAATTGGTATAAAGACATGACAATGCAAAACAAACGCCATATTTTTTAAGTCAAAATCATTAATTTTTACTCAATTATATTTAACCAGCGCCCGGGGCTTCGCTCGCGTATCCCACGGGAACATTACATTTTTCCGGGATGAAAGGTACCCTATGTCCTTCTCAGTACTCCTAACTATGTGTATGCGAATTTTCAAGAAGATTGTTTCAGTAGATAAAGCGTGAAGAGGTAACAAAAAAACAAATATACAAACTTACTTTCGCATTTACTCGTATAATATTAGTTAG
The DNA here is from genome assembly GCA_963576875.1 of Acrobasis repandana. Classification (NCBI taxonomy): domain Eukaryota; kingdom Metazoa; phylum Arthropoda; class Insecta; order Lepidoptera; family Pyralidae; genus Acrobasis; species Acrobasis repandana. Next base: position 19,457,546 of record OY756223.1, read on the forward strand.
GATTAGGATTACGATAGGATTAGGATATAATCAAAATAATACTAGTTGACGTTAGATCATTATTTACAGTACAGCGTGGTACAGCCCTTTATTTGGGACTTGCGGCCCTGGAATCTGTCTGTTAAGAGCCGCAGGACCCGAAATGCTCTGCCAAATTTGAGATGAAGATCATAAAGACGAGACAAGAAGTGCAACAAAAAAACATCGTATTTTCAAAGTCAAAATCATTAATTTATATATTTATCACTTAATAATTTTTAATGTTGTAACTATGTATATTATCATAGGTGTTGACGTCAGATCATTCATTACTTACAGCTAAGTTTAGTGCTGCGTCCAATCCAAAGTGATTTGCAATTTATTAAACTTCAAAAAAGGAGGATATCAATGCGACTGTACCTATGTTTTTTTATGTATGTTTGTGACGCGATATCTTCGCCAATTGTGAACCGATTTTGATGATTCTTTTTTTATTTGAAAGCCTTCACTACCAAATTGGTCCCATTTTAATTTAGTAAAGATATGATGAAGAACTTTGGAGATATGGAAGAAAGTCCTAAAAAAAATTGAAGTCGGTTGTTGTTTTTTGTTAAAAATTTAATTATTTCAACTCAGGGCGCCACTTCCGCACGATATTCACCTTAAAATTAAAACTAGTTTGAATCAGAGCAAAATTAAAATTGTAGTAGTCAAGTCGAGTCACGTAAATTTGAGACGATTCAGTTTGAAAGTAAACCGACTGCAAAAGAATTTATCTACGATAACAATTAAAAGGTCAGCGGTTAACTTCAATTTGTCTCGGTGCGGGCCCTTGCTCGTAACTACAATTATTCAATTGCCGATGTGAATGCCCCTCAGCTGCTGCAAGTTATGTGGGACACACTTGCATACCAGGATGCGCAGTCGCGATATTACTTTACTACTAAAATCTGCAAAGGCAAACGCCTTGACCACTGGACCACAGAGGCAGTCAAGTATGAAATGATGAAATTACAATAACATTTAAAAAAAAACAAATTGGCATTTCCATACAAATGTCGAGTGCTTTTTTTTTGTTTTTTAACTGTTATTTTTATTTCATCTATACTAATATTATAAAGCGGAAGAGTTTGTTTGTTTGTTTGTTTGAACGCGCTAATCTCAGGAACTAATGGTCCGATTTGAAAAATTCTTTTTTTGTTGGGTAGTCCATTTATAGAGGAAGGCTTTAGGCTATATAACATTCCGACAACCACGCGAACGAAGTCGCGGGCACAGCTAGTCATACTATATAGTGATCCAGCCCGTGGTTCGATTTATAATGCATATGCCACGTTATATAATTAAGGCCGTACCTGAATTTTCCGGGATCCAGTGCTGCCCCCATTTAAAATAAATAATTTTAAAGAAAACGGAGACATCATTCAAAATTTTGCTACTACCTAGTCCTAGATAACCCTTCAAAGTATTTTATGAACTACTGTTTACAGTTTATAATGGGAACGTTAAGCTTTACTATGCACATTAGCCAAAAGTGGCCGTTTTTCGCAAATGTGCGCAGTAAAGCTTATCGTACAGACGTAGTGCAACTAAAATGCAATTCGTGGTGCCCTATTCAGCAATATCAAATAACCGAATGGACAAAAGCTGTGCAAATATGCGATGATATTCGATACCGCTAAATTGTGTCAGCTGCTTTGCTACTCCATTATGTTTACAAAAAAAATGTTTACCATTATAACGATGACTAAGCGATTGAATTTTAATTTTAAATAATATCCTCAATATCTGACTTATACATGAATAAAGATTTCGAATTTAATCCGATGCAAGCAACATGAATTTTGATGTGGCATAATTTTTAGATAATTTATATCCTATGAATAATCGATTAAGAAACTATCTATTATCTTATTATTTATTCAAAATATTCACGTACTTTCATAATTCCATATTTAATTATTTAATCAACATGTTAATCAAAATCGATTAATTTTAATTAATTTAGATTAATGCTATTAAGCAACTTGTATTTGTATCACGAATCTTGATACAAACACAATGCTTACAAGGCGGATGTTGGCAATGTTTTTTGCTCGTCACAACAATGTAGGCGAACGGGTGTAGATCAAAACGGACGATCAGACAGTCACTGATAACAATGAATGAAAGTTTGACGCATGAGGTCAATGCGACTCTAAGATGTGGGATCACGTTTTTATAATCTCTAGTAGTTGACAGAGCTTTATTTTGCATGGGTTTTAAGAGAAAACACCAAGGGCTAGAGAAATGAAAAATATAAATCTATTGCTGTCGCGCTGTGCCCGAACAACAACCGAGCAAGTGCGATAAAGACATACTGCAGCTTGGACTGAAAATACCTATTAAAAGAACAGAAAATCAGCGTTTCGTAGTCCACTGATTTCTTCTCCAAAACTTAACCAATATAAGTACTTTTTTCATTACGAATTAACAAAAACTTGAGCGGTGTTCCTATGTTTTAATTTTTTCATATAATATAGTCTTCGTTTTCTGGATGTTTGAACACAGCGGAAAATCTAGGCATTTTTTAGGTTTTTGAACGTTCATATCTCTTCTAATAATTAATTTATGAAAAAAAAAAGAAAACATAGGGACATGCTAATAGTGGCTATAGATATTCAGGAAAAAAAATATAACTCTACCGGCATTATCCAGGGAGCAAACAGAGGACTACGTTTGTATGGAAAAACGGCCCTTGTATTTCGTCTTAAGAAGATTGTAAACATCATGATTATATATTGAAATACTTTCGTTACTCAAAACTTTATGCATTCTTATTTGCATAATTCAGCTTGTACAGCTTCAAAGAGAATTAAGCAGCTTGGCGTAAACAACGACAGTGAACTACTAAAAACTAAACATGATTAGGAAAGCCGATCCCGTGTAACGAAATAACTTATTTCGTTACACGGGAATAAAAAGTACAGCTTACGAGTATGTTTCGCGGTTTTTTTCGTACGTTAAAATAAGTAGGTAACCAAATAACTAGGGAATATTAAATTTCATTTCTTATTTGTAAATTACGTTGAAATGGCTATTTACTGAAAAGATTTTCTAGTAAAATTGCAGCAAGGACTAAATAAAGTTTGTTCCTCAAAAGGGTTTCTTGTGGCAAAGCAAGAACTAGATTTTGTTTAAGTAAGTAAATCTAAAGAGACAAAATCAGTGCTAGATTGTTAGAATTTCAAGGCATTTTTCATCATGTCATTATTGCCATTGAAAACCGGCACTATAAATCTTTTATGGACTCCTAGAATTTTCTCAGCAATTGTGGCATCGCATCCTCTGGCACAATGGCTTACGTGTCGGCTTTCATACATTGTTCTGCGTCCTTGTGGTTGACTGACGTTGATGCAGCCAACAGTGATAAGGCATGTCGGATGACGTATGTGGACATATTATACAGTTAACACGATCTTCATGGGAACGGTTGAGAAAGTGTAGAGCTGAGCTGCATGACCATTAGGGATACGATTAATCATTCGTATCCCTAATGATGTTGTTTGAAGCTGTATGTATTTTAACAGCTCAGAGTGTTAGCCCTTTGCATTAGGCAGTGGAAATAGTTAATAAGGCACCTTTCCTAGCTGTGATATTGTTAACACAAGCCCTAGGAATGCCTCGTACTAAGTTAATAGAGAATAGAGAACTACTAATATTAAACATTTGCCTACAATATGGATGAGTCTCATCACATCCCAATTTCAACCGTTTTGTCTTGTTGGTTTAAAGCAGAAAATACATACTTTTTCAGTTTTACCTAAAATCTAATTGTAGAAAAACTTGAATCAGATTAATTAAACTTCCAATAACTACATTTGGCAGCAGCAAAAAACGTGGTCTTGTTGTTAGATGTGATTTCTAATCAATTAACGAATAGCTTCATCCTTCGGAAGGCGCGTTATGCTGTTGGTCCCCGTTGTCATCATTGCATGCATCAAGCTATGTCAGATGCCTTTAGGCAGTTTGAAAGTGCCTAAAGGCATCTGACACCACGAAACACACAAACGAAACACGAAACAACGTTTAGCTGTAATTAGTTTAAACTATACGTTCAACGAATGAATAAACTACAAGTATAAGACAAGAAACTCAATGGAAATTAACGATAGTCGGCAACATGTGCAACTCGTTGATGTATTTTATTTGGCTCAACATGAGTTAATTTAACGTCTTATACATCAGTTTCTTCATGCTCACGTCCCGTTTATTTGCCCTTGTATTGAGAACTTCATTAATCTTTATAGCTTTGACAAGAATCTTCTTTTTCTTTTGACTACAGCATAAAATGATTCAGAAAATTAATCAAGTATCCTATTGTGAGACAAAATGAGTAAAGGAATCGTTAATCGCAGGCACCTATATTTTTGTCAAACTCTAATAGGAGTTTTAATTATTGTACCTACTCTAAGTCAGTTTTGTATTCAACTCAAGTCGTTATTTTTAATAAATATAACATGTAGTAAATATGTACATATTAATAGGCAATGCGGCTAGCAACCCATCACTATTTTGATTTCTTTTTCCTCCTTCTCGCCCACCATCATGCTAAAAGTGGCCTTGGGGTGGCTCTGTCTGCTGAGAGGCGCAAGACCCAAAAGTCTCTTTCTGCCCCAATAGGGATAAAGACGTGATAGTGTTTATGTTTATTTTATGTAAAGTAATAAGTAATTAAAAATAACTACAAATAGCTAAATCAAATTATTCAATCGCATCAAGCATAATTTGGTTATTATTACAAAAGTACATGTGTTTGCCTTGAGAATCCCTAATATCTTATTTGATATGATCTACCAACAACTTTGTAATATAATTGTATAATGTAAGGGTAATATAAGTGTATTATAATATATATTGTTAATATTGTACAAGCCTGCATGCAGGTTATGTAAATCATGCATTCTATTATTCTATTCTACTAATAAACATTTGTCTTATTCGATTGATTGCAAAAGAAAAAGAATTTTAAAAAATTAATGATGTGGTCCTATCCATTGTTACGCGTAAATCATTTGCTAAGTCAATAAAATTCATGTAAATTTAATAACTCTAAAGCACGTACTCAGCAAAATCAAATTAGCAAAAAAGGCCATACAGTTCACATCATTTTCTACTGCGCTCTGAAGAAATATTTTCACATAACAGCATTCTAATCTATTGATCGTGATATCACAGAAATAATACTAACGTACAGAAGTCTCACTCAGCAAAGAAATTCAAAGAAATATCTACTCAATGTGGCCAGCGATATGGTTTAATTTAGCTCACGTCAGAACTCAGCACCTTTTTGTATAGATACCTAGACATCCATTGCAAGCCAATTTTCAAAAATGAAATGATGAATTGAAACATTACAAAGGAGAATCAGTTCCGTTTCACGCTGCTTTTTTTATTTTTGTTGAAATTTTTATAAAGCATTGACCAATTTATGATATTTTCTGCGTAACACAATATTACATTTCGCTGACACGACGTTTTCAAAAATACCGTAAAGTACGATGCACTGCGTCGGAACGCGAGTGGTGAGTTAGAAAACTACACGTTTTGTGTTCGGCTGAGTCCCTAAATGAAAAATGGCACTGCTGGTGATATTCACGTGGGTATCACATTAGTTAGTGTTTAGATCAAAAGTGATAGCAATTAGTAACGGCCTCTTTCATTCTTACTCCATAAAAATACACGATACTCGTCCGATAGTATCTATGTCAAACCAAATTTGGCTGAAGAGCCCGTACTTCTCTAAGTTCTTAGGGCGATCTTAAATATTATCAATATTAACGAAAAACTCACTTTGAAATAAAAATACAGCAAAGTTCAGGACTAACTTTATACATAGTTTCGAAAACACGATTGCTTAAAATTTTCTCTATAGAAAAAAATTGCGGAGTTGCCTCTAAACCTCAGAATTATACTAAAACGGAAAGTATTCAAAAAAAACAATACCTAAATTAGCCCATGTAACTTTGGATTATAATTGTAAACATAAGGCAGGGATTCAAAAACACGATTGCTTAAAATTTTCTCGATAGAAAAAAATTGCGAAGTTGCCTCTAAACCTCAGAATTATACTAAAACGGAAAGTATTCAAGAAATACAATAAATTAGCCCTTGTAACTTTGGATTATAGTTGTATTAAACATAAGGCAGGGATCATTGTCTCATTTTTAAAATAACTCTTAAATATTCTTTGTAAAACGAAAAATCCTCAAAACCAGCCGCATTGACCTACCGTGATCTTTTCCCCCCGCACGGTCTCGCTGTCTCGCTTCGACTAGAGTAAATTTGTGTGCGTTGAAGCTGGAGAAAAACTTAGATTATCCACATCAGGTACCACCCTTAATACTAATTTCGTAACGTTTAATTTTGCTTGACATCGAAACGCGGACACGCATAGTGTGGCGTAGTTCGCACTTACGTCTGTCGTGCCTATTTTGGAGAAAGAGGAGACCCTTACTGACAACACACCCTTACTTTTTACACAAAATAAACTTGGAATTTTCATACAAATTGATCAGCTCATAGAGTCAATTTCTATGAAAACCCGAATTATTTTTTTTGGGTTTCGTGAAAGTTGCAGAACAAAAGTTGTTCAGTTTCATTGGCTGAGGTACCATCTGAGAGGTTTTGCGTTAGTTCACCAACACGTTGTATGAGCTAGGATGCCATAGGCTATACCGCACGAGATAAAGATGTGAATGTGTATTATATGCTTAAGTCAGTGTAATTGTGTGGACCCTTACAGACCAAGAGGTCTGGATGACAAGAAAAATGTAGAATCACCTACTTCTCTTCTCGCGCATACTGTCAAGGGAATAAGGCTAGAATCAGAATCATGATTAAATAAGGAATGGTGAAAAAATACCACGTGAGCAGGACTTGAATCCGCGACCTTATTACCGGTATTTTTTTCACCATTTCGTATTTCATTATTTCATTTGAATACTTTAGTAGCGCATCTTGAATGCCTATAAAAGGAATCTACAAAACCATCACTATTTTGACTCCCTTTTTCCACCACGCTAAACGTGGCCTTAGGGTATTTCTGCCCTAAGCTCTGTCTACCCTGTTAGGTATAAAGAAGTGACGGTGTATGTGCATCCCATTAGTTAGTGTTTAGATTACAAATAGTAGAAATGAGTAACGGCCTCTGGTTTTTGAAGCTGCTAATTTGCATTGGCCTTGTTGCTGTTTGGAAGATTCTAAATGCTTCCTAATCAATGATGAGTATGCAAACGGTGGTAATTAATTCTTACCTAAGTTGAAAATCATTACCCTTCCTCTCGGCTTTGTCGTAGTCGGGTAATGATTGTAGTTTTTTGTGGATAGTCACTTAAGAGTCCCGTTAACCTAGACAGAAACAGATTTTCTTAAACAAACGTAGTCTAGTTTTTATTTTGAAACGACATGTCAGATTTCGGAAAAGTTTTGTTAATTCGAAGAAATTGCTTATATCTATATCTAGGTTGTATAACTGGTTTTCACCAAAGAAATTAAATACAATCGATACACTAGAACGACTACAAGTAATAATCTCAAAAAAACAACATTCAAAATTAAACTTAATGCGACGTACATAAAGTTTATATTTCCATAACGCTTATGATGAAATACCTAACGTTCCGATAAATCGTACCTAAAGTTGTGCGTCCCTTTCCCGAAAACTAACAGTGCAATAGATTAGATAGGGACACCTACAACTTTAGGTATATTTTTTGGGAACGGCTTTGCCATTTCGTAGGCATTCTAGATTGTTTATAATTTCTTTGGTTTTCACTGTCAAAACAAAACGTGAAAAGAGAATATAGTGCAGCATATCATATTTGACAATCAGTATGGAATACTTCGACACCGTTATATTTTATTATAAGTTAATATGTTGATAATCGAAAACTAGTTACCTACCTATTGCCTAGAAAGCAATTTCTTTGAAATTACAAAATTCAGTCGAAATCTGACATGAAATTTCAAAATAAAAGCTAAACTACGTTTGTATGGAATAGTCTAGGGTAAGGGGACTCTTAATAGAAAACCATTTTGTATTATATTATTCTGTAGATACCATCAATCTTAATTCTTTTAATGTTTCAAGCAATTTATTTCAATTTTTAAAGCCGAGCCTTTTTTATCAGTTCACAGTCTGATTCCATCGCATATATCGCTCATATCACTTCTATATCTATATTCCCATCTTCCTAACTCATCTTTCTGTGTCGTCTTTCCTTACGGTATTTATCTAAAACGTGACTAGATATTAGATAAAGATTTTTATCTTTTTATTTGACAATCTCAGTTGTAACTGTTGCCAGTACTGCTATTTCGACGTCGCAAGTAATAAGTATCACTAGCGCACGACGTACTAAAATTTCGTCTCATTACAAACAACGATCATAATTACTTTAAAAAACATATGTTCATGTCACATGTCCATGTAATTGACTAATTCAGATCTGCTAGGAATAGCTAAATTTTCGCCGTGTGGTTCCCGAAAGAGAAGAATAGAACCACTCCAAGTCTTCCCGTGGATGTCGTAGAAGGCAACTTAGACCTCTCCAACCCGTCTGCCCAGCGTGGAGAGCGTAGGCCAAATCCTCTGGCTGCTCTGGCTAATATATGGCTCTGGTAGTACAGAGAGGGTCGTGCTCCTGCAGTGGAGACTAAAATAAAAATGATTCACTAACAGATTTTATCAATTCTTGATGCTAACAATTAGATGCTAGAATATGCATTGTGTGCATGTTCTCGATCCATAATACTTGCCCAAGTCACAAAAGAATATGACTTACATAATCTACAACAAAACATTTGAACGTCACGCAACAATGACGTCATCGTAATGACAATTTATGGTAAACTGAACGTGCCGGCAAGGGATCCGTGGCAGCAAAAAATGGAGTTGGAATTGGGAACAACTGTCAGGCGAGGAAACGAGACGATGTGGCGGATAGGAGAAAACGTGTGCGTGCCTGAGAGAGTGAGGGAGATTGCATTCCGATTCGAGCTCGCACCGAGCGTGAGTTGAGATGACCGTGAGATGTTGTCCTCTTAGCATGACTTGTTGTCATAAATTCAAAATTGATACTATTTATGTAGTAGTATGTATGTAGTTAGTCTAATCTATACACAGGTTTGTTAGTGCATTTTTTTCTAGCAAGATTCAAGATTTCATGTCCCGAATAAAATTTTGTGAAATACTTACGCAAAAAAATATGACATCACAGTCAAACGTGCGATAAGTTGATCTTTAGGATGGGAGGGGAACATGTTATCGTATTTCTACATAAGTACATTTCTTTACATGAAAATGTACTTAATCAGGATCATTGTTTTCTTTGAGCGGCATAAAAAATGGCGCATTATCCTAAAAAGGAAAACGCACAAATTTGATTTCTCGTTTATTACTAAAGGACACTAAGCTTACTTATATTAACACTAGCTTTTGCCCGCGGCTTCGCTCGCGTATCCCACGGGAACATTACACTTTTCCGGGATAAAAGGTACCCTATGTTACTTCTAGTACCTCCCAGGATATGTGTACAAAGTTTCATGATGATTCGTCAAGTAGTTTTTGCGTGAAAAGGTAACAAACATCCACGCTTTCACATTTATAATATTAGTAAGGATATTGCTGGACACTAAGCTCTGGCTTAGTGGCTTAGACACAATAGAAATAACAATTGATTTATGTCTCTAGACGTAGTGTGTCCTACAATGTGTTAATAATTGCTTGCGCTAGGTATCTAACCCAGATCAGGGACAAGCCTGGTAACCAATACGCCACAGAGATCATATATAACTTTAGAGCAAGTGCAAAAACAGCTACATGCATCTCGATGCACGCATCACCTCCATTCGTCAGTATTTACTCACAGTCGAAGCGGGGCGAAGCACCCGTCGTCGCACCGCTCACCGACTCAAACGGCTGACTTGAACCGCGGCGCACGCGCAACCAGTAGTGATAACCGATATTTTGGATTCGATTCGAGTGTGGTGACAGTGGCTGTGAAGTGCAGTGTGTGAGAAGGGCCGAGGATACTTTCACTGGATTGAAAGTTGGAACTCTTTCGGATAACTTCTTAAACCAACTGGGTTGACAGCGATCAGGTAAAACTCATTTTTTTTAATTAAAAAAAAAACGACCTTTGAAGATGACGGACTAAGCTGTAGATACTATTATGTATTCTGTTGCTAAGTTTGTATATAAACAATGAAAATTGTAAAATTATTTAACAAATTACATTTTCGTAGTTTATTGACATTTTATGACACAAAGTAGTAAACAGTGGTGGCTTAAATAATAAGAACGCTCGCATAAAAATGATTTCATAATTATTCATGATTAAAGTCTTTATTACATAAATTAAGTTAACATTTAAGACCTTTTCATTTGTATGAATTCAATTTTGGGAAAAAAAATTACTAACATATTCTTATTTATCAATATGTAATAAAAAGTAAAAAAGATTGTCTTACTTTATGTGACACACCACACCCCACAACTTGAAGATTTATAAAAAAAATACAAAAAATAATTCGATACAACCGATAAACTATTGTGATTTATAAACATTACCTATGAGTAGTTTGATTTTTGTTTTTCGTGTGTAAGTGGCCAACACTGGTGTCAGATTTTTTAAGCTGCCTAAAGGCATCAGATAACAGCCTGACGACTGTCATACCACATGCCTTTTGAAGTAAGGAGGAGCTTAAGAATTTTTTGTGCCACTTGTGGTCACCCATCCAAATGCCGACCACGTCCGGAGTTGCTTAACTTGCGAAAGCGATAAAAATGCGTATTCTCACTAGGCACCTAGCTCCTCAAGAGTAAGTTAGCAGATAGAAACAAATAAAATTAAATGCATTTACTAATAAAAATTCTAAATTCTTCATGTTAATAAAACTCAATCACTTCCTTGATCCTTCCTGATCTTTCCAGGGTAACCTTACAGAGGAAACAATAAAAATCATGAACCCATAAAGTGACCGCTTCCTCTTCATAAGTTATAAGTAGTCTTTATTGTGTTAGAAAACCCGCCCTGATTTGTGCAACAACCTCCCAATCAAGCTGCGGTTATCTTTTACGAGTTATCGTAACTGCAAGTTTGTTTAAGGCGAAGATATAGGCAAATGGCCTTGAAGTGTGAAATAAATTGTTAACTCGTAAATATGGTGATAATTACCATATTTCTCTACGTCATGCACTAGATAGCCCTTTAAATTATTTTATGAACTGCCGTTAAAACTATTATTGGTGATCCGTCTAGCTTTAAAACTTGCCGTGGCCACTTTTGGCGGAGGCAAGTTTTAAAGCTAGACGGACTAATGTAAATACTTTCAACGGTGGTTTATAAAATAATTTAAAGGGCTATCTAGTGCATGACGAAGAGTAATATGGAAATTATCTCCATATTTACGAGTTAACAATTTATTTCTAATGAGGGCGCCACTTCAAGGTCATTTGCCTTTATCTTCACCTTAACGGTCGTAACTTCATATAAGTCGTAAAATGGTTAGTTAATTAACCTATATATACTAAGATATATGTATCATCTTTCCAACTGTATAGCTCGTATTCATAGTAGAAGGTTTAGAATGAGTTCTTAATATATTATTAATTGTATTAATATAATATTAATTGAATTGTATCAACTAATTGATTAACTGTAGCTACTTACAATTTGGAAAAAGAATTATAAAAAAATTAACGCTACAAAAGATAAATTGAAATAAATCTACTTCAACATCAATATATTTAAAAAACTATATTCTTGTTGGTGTAGTATTTTATATGTCTCCCGATCCTCACCGAAATGCTTGACTTCCCTATAAGACACGACTTCTGCCTTTTCTTTTACTCCATCCATGAAAGCTGGAAAGAAGAGGAAAAGGAAGGCCAAGAAGGGCGTTCATGGATATCTACTTGCAAACAACAAATAATTTAGAACGCTAATTGGCTCATTACTTGCTGTTATTATTTTATGTAAATTATTCAATTTTGTAACCTTAATTACAATTCCCGTTCAATTTTAAATTCAATTTAAAATGAAAAACTAAACACCTTTAAAATACAAATGTACAATTTGCTCAGTAAAGTATAAAAATGTGCTCAGTTTGTCGATTATTCCATAGAATCTTTTATCTCCATGTATCTCTAATTTTAAATACATATGTATCTTCTCTTCCAGTCTTCGCCAATTTTCGCTTCAGCCTCTAAGGCTTTCTTCAATCTACAAAAAATACAATTTTTTTTGACGTGACAACGTCTTAAATTAGGTTGCGGCTGGGAGTCACTTATGAAAAAGTGTAACGCTCGGTAACGTTACGATGAGTCACCGAACGAGAGAGAGGCCCGCCGAATGCCTTGCGTCTCTCTCCCACTCAACTATGATCGGTCTGCCGCCGTTGTCACGTAAAATCTTCGCCCGTAAAACCGACTTTACAGGCAACCATTTTTTTATACTAATTATAAATGCGAAAGTTTTTTATCAATAATGTAGTTTCACTTCTGATTTTTCAAAGGAACATTGATATTATACCTTATTTTCTTCCAACTTATCAAATTTTAGCTTCTATGAGCTCCAAAACGTTATTTTTTATCACTTGTTGCATTCTTAGTTGTAATGCTGTGAAGCCTTCTTTCTTGGTTGTGAGACCACTGGCACGCATATCATCCATCCATGCTTGACGACCTCAATCGTCAAGCATCGCCTCCAGCATTTGTTGGGTCATTTACAAGTGTTCATACCGGAGCGAATTATGCTCAAAAACCTTACAAGTGTTAATGTTACAAACTTGTGTTACACGATTAATCGGCTAGAATCAGTTCATTGCACTTCTATAACACTTTCCTGCACTGAGCCAGTTATGATCGTCACCCATTAATTAAACAATTATGTTATGTTTACAACGAGGAAGATATTGCTTCTTCATAACAAAGACTTACGTGTAATGTATACAACTACGTGATAATTAAAGAGGTATAGTATAAATACAATCTACTCGTATGTACTGATGTAACTTTAACTTTAATAATAACTTGCTTTTGCCCGCGGCTTCGCTCGCTTCCTTTCTTAGCGGATGCCTACGTCATAACATCTACCTGCATGCCAAATTTAAGCCCGATCCGTCCAGTGGTTTGGGCTGTGCGTTGATAGATCATTATGTCAGTCAGTCAGACAGTCACCTTTGAGTTATATATATTTAGATTTGGTTTGCCACTCGCCCATGTACTTGTCTAAGTCATCATGCCATCTTTTTCGAGGTCTGCCTCGAAAAAGATGGCGTGATGACTGAAATGATTGGAAACTGAAAGGGAAGGTCTTTGCCCAGCTGTGGGACACTGAAATAGGCTAGTAAAAAAATAATTATAATTTGGTACATAAATCAAATGGAAGAAATTCACATTTATTTTACCACTTCGAAGATTGGAAAATAAAGAAGACGAAGAAAAAATAATAAAAAAAAACAACTAGTTACGTTAACTGAATTTGAAAAAGTATCACATAGTTAAACCAGTAATATAATATGGTCATAAAAAAATAACTGTTGTCTACTGCCAATTTATGAATGTTTTAAAAAAGTTTGTTGCACAAAAACAAATCGTACAGAATACTGAATGGAGCGAAATAGAATTCATTTTAAACGCCTTAGTAAAAAAGACAACAGAAACACTAATCAATAATTGATAAAAACCTAACGAATCACTTAGTCAATAGCATCGACAAAAACTAATGGTGTTTAATCAAAATTAATCAATTTAATCTTACGTAATGAAGGCACAAACCGTAGAAAGCGTGGCATGGTGATGGAATCGTTTAATTAATTATTGAAAAATTTAAATGAAATGTTCTTTTGAATTTAAGATGCAGATTTACTACATCTTTTTTAGCTCCACTAGTTTCCAACAAGTCAAATCAGACACTTTTGTAAAAATAAAACATTTTCTATGCGTTTATATGAATTACCAGACTGTGACGCTATTTGACTCCATAGAACTATTCTTGGAGTCAAATACCGTTCTTATAATATCAGTTTTTCTGCAATAATAAATCTAAAATCACGTTCAAAACGCATCATGAATTTCATTTTACGTCTTACATTACAGATAACGGATATATATTGGATGAATGACATTAAACAGATATTATTTTTGCTCCCGGATCAGGTAGAAAATGGTTACCGAAATGAAATAAATGTACTTACCATATAAATACTTTTTGAGCTGATATATTTTATCAATAGGCCAATATAAAATTTGACATTCTTGAAGAATATATATCAGAAGATATCCTAATCGTTCAGTTTAGTAAACATTAACAGAAATTCCTTATGTCCTATTTAAATACGCGACAGAGTAAACGCATACAAAATTAGAAACGAATATACGAGCAATTTTAAACTCTCCTGCGTTTAGTTAAAGATGAATATCGTCTAGTAGTTGCGTATCAGTTCATTCATAGATTACTGCACTGCCGGAAATGGGTCCAATGCGGTCACATGCTATCATAAATGCGTCTTGTGAGGAATTAATCTTCAACTTTATCGAATACTCTATAACTGTACGTAGCTTTAATTAAAATACCACCGCTAGTTTATTATACTATCAATCAAATTAAATTAATTGATCGGTAAAAACAATACAGTTATAAATAAAACTTTAAACGAATAAACTAAATTTTAATTATTTTAATAAAAACGAAAGTTATATCTATTATTTAAACTATAAATTAATTGTATTTGTATTTTATACAATACTGTGTAATTATGTAATTACATACATATTTAATTTTAAAGTTATGCAAGAGTCGCTATTTCCATCCAATACTATAATGCAAAACCACAATATGTACATGCTCGAAAGTACAGTCACGCCTACCTAGGATAAAAAGTGCGTGTGTTCCTCAAGGTAGTATTATCGCCTACAATTGGTAATTACGGTGGGTCAAAAATAAATTATTTGGTACTGTTAATAGAATAAAACGTCACAAAATAATGCCACTTGTCATTGATCACATCCACTTTGAACGTGATTTAAGATTTATTAATGCAGAAAAAACGGATATTAAGAGCGCTATTTGACTCCAAGGACTATGACGTCATAAATCAATATTTCATACAAATCCCATAGAAAATTTTTGTTTTTGATATTTAGAAAAAAGTATCAGATTTGACTTGTTGCAAAATAGCGTATTTATAATTTTAATTTTATGAAAGCTAAAGCCATAACATAACTTTCTAAATATCTTCGAACAACAAATGTATTTTGTATCTAATAATACGTAAGGAAGTATATCCAGGAAACGTCACTCCCGCAGACATCACTCATCTGCGCTCTACTCTACTCTCTTAATCTGTCAGCCCTTTGAAGTGTCGATATTCCCACCATTCCAAATGTGTTAGCTCACCACATGTCGAAAACATCGTCAAGATCGCATTTACAGTGTTGATGCGGAATGAGCTATCGATTTCTTAATGACATAGTTTGTTTGATCAATACGCTCTAGATACATTTTAAGTTGATAAAGCAGACAGCAGGACTATGTTACGAGAGCTTTAAACTACAACTAACAGAAAAACCAATAGATGGTAATGAATTAGTAGATATAAATGTTTGTATTACTTGTCAATGAGGTTGGCTTGGGCACCATAAGATGTTTAACGAGGCTCTGACGACCACCACCAACATGCATTGGACCAGCGTGGTGACTTATGATCCAACCCCCTTTTGCAATGGGAGGAGGAAAGGGAGGCCAGCAGTGTGACACCAATATAGGATAAAAAATATACTACTCACAAAGTTTTCAATATGCCAATATGAATATGTTGACGAAAATATTTGTAGTAATTATCAAGTCGTATATATTATTCTTATTTAATCTTATTTCATTAGTTTTAATCTAATTACTGAGTTATCATATTAGTCGATTAAATATATCCGCTGGCTTGCAATATATAAGACCTGAAAAAATGCGCTGAAACTATTTTAAGGCTGTATTCAGTCCATTATACTTAACAACGTTCCCCAATAAACATTAGTGGTTTAAAAGAATTAAAATTGCTATTAAACTATTATTATGCCTTTAGGCAGCTTGAAGAACCTTTATAATTCATAAACAAAAAATCTTAATATGTATGTATACCTATATGTTTAACAAGCTTAATATCTCGCTTCGTACTCGTAAACATGGATTTTACAAAATAAGCTTGTAAAATAGTTATAACTAAAAAACTTTTAAGATGCAATCTCAAATTACCACATCCTCTTTCCCAAAGCGATCAATCATCTGTAAATCGAACAAAAAAACTGGTTTAAGAAAGTAGCAGGGACCCGTTACATCCGATGGAATGGACCACGCCAGCCAGATGAATATGAACACATCTGAGGCCGTAATGTTGCCATGTCGTTTGTCCGGCTGTAAACTTCTAAGAACGAGGGTTGTAAAACGTATTGTTTTAAAGAATTCTGTGTGCAAATTGTTCTTGGAATCTATTCCAGGCCATATTTTTACGGCTTTCGCGGAAAAGTGATGTCTTGCTGTTATTTGTATTTAAATATTTTTTTGGTTTACAGATTGTTATTGTTTATGTCTTGTAATTTATTGTTTAAACTTTTATCAATCATTCGATATGCCTGCTTAGTAAAATGAAAAATACATCGAATTTTAAATTAGCAACGTACCCACTTAAGTAGGTATTGTTGTAATTACATAAATATATTAATTATGGTACAGTATGGATGTATGATGTCTTTAAATGTAAAATCGTTTGTAACGTGATATTGGTTAGGTATTTTTGCCAAGTGACTGGCAAAAATAAAATATATATTGTACTTAACATATATATATATATTATAGACAAAGACCTGACTTGAAAAAAAGTTTTAACTACATATTTCACACTTCATCCGTGCACAGCCGGACGCATACTTGATTTACTGCACATTGTCCAAAGTTCAAGACCGCCGGGTCCACATTTGATGCGGTCATCTGGCTGGCTTTGTTTCTAAAACAAAAACTTTTTGCTTCAGTGTTGCCACAATGGAAAGATACCAATTCAGGTTCTCACGGGAAGCTGAATGTTATATTGTTCATAACAGTTCACTGTAGATAATTCGTTCACGTTCACATTGATTTGTTTTAAAATATATTTTGTCGGTATTCATTCATACAAAAGGTATATTACGTCTCAATAG
Organism: Acrobasis repandana; assembly: GCA_963576875.1. Classification (NCBI taxonomy): domain Eukaryota; kingdom Metazoa; phylum Arthropoda; class Insecta; order Lepidoptera; family Pyralidae; genus Acrobasis; species Acrobasis repandana. Next base: position 19,474,755 of record OY756223.1, read on the forward strand.
TTTTGGTATTGATGATTATGTGTACGTAACTACGTGTATTTGCCTCTAGAACGTATAAATCTCTAGTCTCTATAATGCTCCCTCACTGCCAAATATCTTCAATACATTGTACATTCATATAATTATTATGAAGGTATAGACACGAAGAGTGCTTGACTCGGGGTAAATGACAGTATAAACTTACTTACAAAAAAATACTCAACTTTTTCAGGTATTCAAAAATGCTCTTTCTTTTGTACATAAATAAATCCATTAATAGTAATATGAATTATCTTTATTTATATGTTTTATTACTCAAAGCGTTTAATAGAAAACCATAACCATTTTATTATAAAACACAGACTAATTGGTTTAATGTTTTAAACTATTATTCACCTAAATGAAGTTGACAGTGACAAAAAAGAAAGGTGACATATTGCGGGAGGTGTTCTTATTTTAGGCAGTTATTGGTTGAACCAAGTACTAAAGTTTTATGACACGATGGTAAAATTAACACATACACAGTCGCTGTAAATATAAAAAAAAACATCATTTTTAGAAATTACAAAGCGCTACATATTACATATACATACATATAGTTAACAGACTAAAGGTCAATTAACTCCATCCAATAATAGTAAACGAGGGCGAAGCAAACAACCAAACAGCCACACAAGCGACCGCAACTCAGAAACCAAAGTAGTTTTAGTTTGCATTAGGGGCAGCTATTTTTAGACTATTGTCTGTTTTCTTAACACATTTTGTTTCAATACTATGAAGGTAGTAGGTATAAATTCATTGAACAAATATTTTGATTAAGTGAATCATTGTAAGTAATGGAGTGGAAGAATAGTCAATATGAAAGAAGGACTGTTAAATCGCCTATTTGAATGTATAAGTTAGCGACCGACAAGAATTTCACCTAATATTTTACTAATACTGGTGATCATCATTCAACAGAACTTTGTCTATTTATTTAGTTTTTCATTTTGTATCCACACCAGTCCGCCTTTAGTCTACCTCTGTGGAGGCGGACTGGACTCTCTGGAGTTTCTTATTTTTGATCCCCAGCCAGAGCAAGTTGGAAAATAGCCTTTTTTAAATTGTCCTGGGTCTTGGGTGTTTATCTATACATTTATTTACTATAAAATATAGTATCGTGAGTTAGTATCCCATAACACAAGTTTAAATTTAGTCTGGGGCAGCTCAATCAGTAAGATTTGTCCCTAAAGGTATATTTATTTATTTTATCAATACATTAATTCAGTTTTCTCTTTCTATATGGTGAGTGAACTGTACTTATATAAACGATTCACACTACTAATTTCCAAATCATAACGTCCAATAATAAAAAAATACCAAAAATAAAAATGACAAAAAAACCTTTATAACTACTGACAAATAAACTAAATGATAAAGACACTGATAAATAAACCACAACCTCGCGTCTATTCTCTTTGGGATTTATTTGTTCATCTTTGGAATTAGTAAATATTTTTCCTCGGCGGTTTTAGGTCAAGTAAATAGCAGCCAAATATTAGTTGAATTGACATGAGTCAATGTTTGCATTGATTGAAAGTGAGTTTCATCGACCGGTCGTACTTTACCGGCTTCTATTCTTGCTAATTCTTCACGTGTCATGTCCTTAGTCATCTTTACCTAAGAATTGTCCTACGTATTTTATAAAACAGGTAAGTATTTATATTAAATAGTTATGTATTATGTCCATTAAAAATGTCTAACGAAGTACATTAAATTTCCGTAATACACCACTGATTCTATTTTATGGTACAAAGTATTTATTAGGTAAGTGTCGAAAAGGGCACAAGATCCAAAGGCCACTTTTAGCCATTTAGTGGGCCTCAAGTGTTCGTGTTGTTTTTCGTTCTACAAAGGCGATTAAAACCACTATATTTTGTGCATACAATTAGATTTTAAACGAATGTCTTTTTTTATTTACATTTTACTAGCCTTCTATGCCAGGCTGGGCAAAGGCCTCCGTTCTTTCCTTCCACGATTCTCTATCCTTGCTCTTCACTTTCCAGTCTTTGTCAAATGCACGCAAATCGTCTGCCCATCTCGTCCTTGTTCATTAATTATGTACATTAAATTAATTACAAACCAAAATATATATCTAAAACTCAGTAATACTTAGAACAAAATATTTTGTACGAAAATCCAAAGTAGGTGCTGAGACATAATTTTTCAGTCTATTATTACTTAACACTTTCTATTAGGCTGTTTGACTGTAATGACGTTGTAACAATATTTTTGCCGCATGACAAATACTTACTACAAGCATAGATAACAAAAACGAATGAATATAATTCCAAAGATTGCATAGTACGTGTAGTACACGAAAAAATACTATCTAATTATACGTAAATTCGTACAACAGCAATCTGCCTGACTCACTGATGTAATCAGACGTGCAACAATTATATCTATGTGACTAACTATTGATCAGTCATCAACAATGTGCATAGTGTAGTGTCGTTTACAATGTTTTCTTTTTTAAATTTTAAATGGATTCACGGTTTTAACTTTTTTCATCAAGTAAGTTATCTATCTTTGCAACTCAATGTACGGGGTACGGTTTAAGGAATGTATTTCTCATAAAAAGTATACAATTCACTTATAATGAGAAATACAGGATGTCTTAATTATACCTATAATAAAAAATAAAATAATTTATTTAGGTAAATTGTGTAACATTTACAATAATTAGGTGTTGGGGCCTACTTTTAAGTAATAAAATACTTGTACCAGTAGGTCCCGAAATACTTGTACCAGTAGGTACCTATGTAGGTAGCTACAAATAGTCATGTGGGTATAAAGTACCTAGTCTTATCTGAATTAATTCACAAATATTAATCGACATTAATTAAATACAAAAAATCATAACAATTAATGAGATTAATCATAAGCAAATTCGGTGTCTCTAAATCAACTTTTAATTTTTTTATGTAGGTACCATAAAATTTAGAATTACTAAATATTTATATAAAAAACGTTGTATGTTTACTTTTCTGTTTTTGTATCTGCTTCTCTTTTGTATATAATAAAGCTTTATAAACAAACAAACGATTAGTTTTAAAACTGAATTTTTAAAGATATAAATCTGTTCATTATTATCGGTTATCAATTCGACTGTATGTTTTTTTTTATGTATGTTTGTTACGCGATGGCTTTCGATGATTTTTATTTGAAAGCCTTTACTACCAAGTTGGTCCCATTTTAATCTGGTGAAGATATGATGAAAAACTTTAGAGATATGGAAGAAACTCCTAAAAAAAATTAAAGTCGGTTTTTTTCTGTTAAAAATAATTATTTTAGTTCGAAATCAATAGATGATGATCAAAATACTAAGTAATCGAGCGAGCGTAAAATGTGACCCAGAGAAAGTGCATGAGAAATGTCTTACGTCAGAAGTTATTGACAGATCGGCGTGTGAACCACTTTGGATTGCTTTACTTAGTATGTCCGTCAAAGTGCCATGAACACGCAACTTAGTGATGTTTTATATTTTATAATACTCCATGCTGGTCTGAAAAAAAACCCGGTCAACTGCAAGACGGACTGGTACATGAAGGGTTCCGCACCTCTGAACAATGTTTTAAAACGCTGAAAAAAACACGTTTCTTTTATGACGATCTTTAATTTTTAACTTTAATCTTATTTTTAGTATTTGTTGTTATTGCGGGCACAATATTACATAATCGGTGAAAATTTCTCAAGTAGTTAGCTATCACGGTTCGAGAGATAGAGCCCTGTGACAGACGGACGGACAGACGGACAGACAGTGGAGTCTAGATCGAGGGAACGGGCAAAATTGCCAATCATGCTTATAATAAGCAATGCGGCTATAGCAATCCATCACTATTTTGATTCCTTTTTTACCTGCCCACCCACCATCACGCAAAGTGGCCTTTGCATCTTGCGGGCCTGGGCTCTATCTGCTTAGGGCGACAAGACCCAAAAATGCAAAATAATTACTTATAGTCCATTCGTTCAATTGTTTCGAATGCCATCGGCGGCGTGCCGACAAAGCGGCGTCGACTTTTTAAAAGCCTTTGTAGCGCCGACGTCATGCACGCTATTTCATCAAATTCGAGTAGACTATACCTATATACAACGTGTAAAAATCAACCCAAAAGGGAGTAAACATAGGTACTAATCAATGTGAACAACTTTTATAATGGGACCATCCCTGAAATCGCAAAAAAAAATATGCAGCTCCATACAAAATTAAATACCTACCGTGGCAAAATTTATGAAGCTGCAGATTTTTTTTCGCGATTTCAGAGATGGTCCCATAGTAAAAGTTGTTCATATTGGTTAGTACGTTAACTCCCTTTCGGGTTGATACGCGTTTTTATTACAAGTTGTATAATTGTATATAGAAATAGTGTGAAACTAATCCTCGTATTGATGATCTTAATATCTTTTCGCCTAAGTATGACTTCTGCAAGTTTAATCTAGCCAGCCAGTCTGGAGTTCACGACCGCCGCGAATCGAAAACAGGTCTACCGACCAGTTTCTGCCGTTAGCGTCCTCCCGTGGACCGTCTGTATTGAAGAGCAAAGAAACGAGGAGATGTGTTCGATAAATACTTTATGTTTGAAACTTTGTTGAGTCAAAAAGCAATATTAGGTAGACTTAATGTCATTCAATTCAATTCAAATATATCTTCATCATAGGATATTTATAATACTTATCTCTTAATAATCCTTACTTTGTTTTGATTTAACACAACCGTTGACTACTAAGTGCCGCCACGCGCTAGTGCAGGCAGGCAACATTTGTCTTTTCATATTTTGGCAATGGACTAATTTTGAATTAATATTGGCGAGTTGACATGCTATTATCTAATAACATACGATTTCTTTTTTATTGTAATGTGATGCCTGGATTGGTCGAAATAAAGTTTTTTTTAAATCTTGATTGATTTTTTTATAAAACTGATTTCCTATTCTTTCAAGTTCGTAACTTATGGTAGGTATATGCCTAGTTAAAAAAACGCAGATAAATACGCTCTCTAGATAAAATATATCTCCTCATTTCTTTGATCTAATGTCTTGCGGACTAGGTATTGGGTAAACGACCACTTAAATACCAGATTATTCAAGTCTAATGGCGCAATTTTATGAAGATGGGTTTAAAAAGATTCTAATCAACCGGCCTCAAGATTGGTCATTGATTTTTTTAAATGGCTGGGTGTCTGCATGACTGTTATTTTAATTTCATTATACTAGTATGATATGCAATCATACTAGTATAATGAAATTAAAATAACAGTCAAGAAACCAAAAAAAACAATTGACATTCCCATACAAATCGCCTGGGCGGCTGCACACGTTTGTATTGAAATGCCATTTTTTTTTTGTTCTTTGGCTGTTATTTAAATTTCATTATACTATCATGATCTATAGTCGAAGTCTATAGTGGTTCCATTTATTACGGGTATGTCCCTTCCGCGTTGTATATTTTACTTTTTGACCCTACTTAGACCCTGCAGTTGTCGCACGAGATGTTTGTTGCCTAGTCCTTTAGACCGCTATTACGGCATCCACAAGAAGACAGAGATAAATCCTATTGCAGACCAGAAACCCCACGGCACAGGCCGGAATCTCCTAAGGTACGCGCAATATGCGTCCCCGTTCCCCGTCCCCGCACCTCTCCCCCGTTTTCGCCTCGATGACTCACGTTGGCCGTCAAGAACCGGGGGAGAGGTGCGGGTGCGGGGAACGGGGACGCATATTGCGCGTACCTTAGGAGATTCCTTTCTGTTTACTCTTACTGTATTCTGTGCCCACGGAACAAAAATTCACACAATGATTTTGTGTAATTTTAACCAAAATGCTCTGTCTGTTGCTCTATAATTTTGTGTGATTTCGTGTGCTCGACTCCACAGTTAATTTCTCGATTTTATTATCTAATTAATTTCCATAAAAATCACTTTTAAATTTCAAAGTTTTTAAAACAGTCATAGATCACCGAAAGCTTTTCACCACTTTCGCTGTGATTCGCCAAAAAACTCAAAAGGACTGACGACAGCCATTACAATAATCGTCTTCCAATTTAAAACCGCTCTATGGACAGTGAAAGTCATTTAAGATGGTGAAGCCAGTGGTCATCAAATTGGTGACTCGATTTCGCTCATCCCACTCAAAACAAACACTAGGGCTGTCGCAGCAAATATTTTGAACTCCATACTTTCCAACGATGGAGAAAGCAATAGCAAATTACTCTATTATCCCAGCCAAAAATCGTTATTATATGCGTCTGTTTTCTTACAATGACACCGACAAGAGCCTAGCTCTTAAGTGTTGGACAGACAGAGACTTTCCAACGAACAAGACAACTGAAACTATAAAGCATTCATTTCATGATTTTTTTGGTTTTCCATTGCCAAACGAGTATTATAAAAGTCTTGACATGAAGGGAGACTTTATAAATGACGCACTCTTTCTCGTAGCAAAGATAATATAATTACTAGGTAACAGATAATTTACACAAATTACAAGCAAACCTGTGTAAGGTAGGTAGGTCTCCAAAAGTTTGTATGACGTTTGGCACCCTTTGCTCGTAGCTAACTAAAGACCCTATTTGATGTTTCTACCAATACAAAGGCTTCACGCACAATACCGTCAATACACCTCTCTTCAAAAACTATTTCTGGCTGCTCAACTTTTTAAAAGAGTTCCTTACTAACAGATGTGCTAAAGACTAAACCTTATGGTATTGTTCTACTAATCTCTTCCTGCAACAACATATCTCAGCTGATATAAAAGCCACTGGCGTTCTTTTTAAATATTCTTCCCCCTTCTCTTCTTATTGTTTGTGTCTATTTCTGGCATGACGGATACAATGTCATGGTATAGATTAGCGCTCTGAATAGCCAGCCCTGTTGGTCACCTAGCATTAAATATGGTCGCGACCTCTAAGCACGCTACACCAGCCATTTCAGTGCATCTAACCAATGATTTACTCATTGGTCTAAATCTGTAAATACGAAAAAACCAGACCAAGTAATTAGATGACCAAGGCTTTCGCTTTGAGGCGAAGAAATTCTGTGCTACACAGAAAGTACTTTAATTTATTAAAGCTGTAAACAATGGCGTTTTAAAGGTTTGTTTAAATTTCTTCCATCACTGTTTATTACATACACTGCCTCCGTAGTCCAGTGGTCAAATGGGGGTTCAAATCCCAATGGGAAGCATATTTTATAAAAAGTTGTATCCAGTCTGGTTAAGATATTGCAGGCTTGAATCATCTGATTATCCGAAAAGAAAAAAAGAAAAATGATTCCGTGCTTCGAAAGGCACATAAAGCTGTGGTTCCATGTCCTATGCATTTTAGCATCTATTTAAACCTATCCTAGGATTGGTTCTGGTCTACCCTTTAGGTTGCGGAGGTCACCTTGTTTAGGTAGCGGACGGGGGCTTTGAAGCATTACCGCTGAGGATGCAACCGGGAATACGCTCGGCTGATGATGAGACGTAATATCACGCCTGTTTCCCACAAGGGTAGATAGAAACTATAGACCTCTAATTGCTACGATCCTGACAGACTTCCTGCCGTGTGGATCCCGGCAAACAGAATAGAATAGGACCACTCCAAGTCTTCCCGTGGATGTCGTAGAAGGCGACTTAGGAAACACAAGCTAAACAACTGCTGAGACCGCTCCAACCCGTCTGGCCAGCGTGGAGAGTGTAGGCCAAATCCTCTGCTCTGGCTAATATATGGCTCAGGCAGTACAGAGAGGGTCGTGCTCCTGCAGCGGAGACTAAAAAAGACCTGATGATGATGCCAGACTCTCTCGCTTCATCTACACTCATCTCTCTCTTCATGCATGCCCGCCGGTTATAGGTACTTCTGATCTCTTTTTTTTAAATGTTTATTGTTAGTATTTATTTCTCGCATGACGGATTCAATTCTATGGCAGCATTATGCGCTCTGAATCTTAGCTCTAAATAGACAGCCCTGTGGTCACCGACCATCAAATGTCACCGCGACCTCTAACCACGCTCCACCAGCCATTCTCAGCCAAAAAGTGCATCTGACCTTGATAGTTTTTGTGGCGTGATATCACTGCCGTAATCTGGTACTTTACTAGCTCTATAAGATAATTAGGTGTTTGGCACTGCTTGGGTACGTCACCTCAAAAGGACATAAACATGTATTTAAAAAAATATTTAGCCGGGAGCTAAGATCATCAAAGGTGAAGGCACCTTTGCTTCCTCCTTGTCTGAGGATGCAACCGAGAATGCGCTCAGACAAAAAGAAGGTATGCTTAAAATTAACATAATGTAGAAACCAATGTAAAACCAGACTTTGAATACATAGTCATAATTATATTTTAAATCATACAAAGCTGTTATTTGAAGTCTTTTTTTTTGACTCTATAAAAATGAATTCAGAGATGAATACAATATTGCTATTGTCATCTCACACTAGACTTTTTTAAATTTTAATTTCATTTGCCTGGCCAATATTTTTAACAAAGTTTCTAAAATTGGTTCTTTTTTATTTAGAAAAATGCATGATTTTAAAAAATTAAAAACGAAAATATTATTCGATATTCGATTCAATTTGAATATAAAATTGGAGAAGGAACGGTACATTATTGGTCTTTGATAAAAGCATTTTGTTAAATATATTTTTTTTACCTGCCAGTTTCGTCAGAGAGCTGCTTATAACGTTAAATCAGAGTAATAAAAAGTATTTAAGTAAAGAAATGACTGCAAGAACAATGACCCCACATTACATAACCTCAAAGTTCACGACAGTTCTCACAACACAGGCCGGTATGTGTGTGATAATTAGCGAGTAGGGGAATGTGAACCTATCCTTTGTAGACGGAATTCCTGAGAAAGAACCCGACAATCCTTCGATAATTTTAAAGTAAATTATAGCTAGATGAAATACATGCTTTTTTGCTGATATGTGTGAAACGAAAAAAATTAAAGAGGCAGCTACTTCTTTACCTGCGCAGATCAACTTAATCTAAGGTATAGGTATACCTTCTGAGTTTTTTTTTCATATAGATACTTCATTGAGATAAAAAATATGTATAAATAAAGATAATTTACTATACAACGTGTAACAAAAAGGGGGATGTAAACGTACTAATCAATGTGTATAACTTTTACTATGGGACCATCCCTGAAATCGCGAAAAAAAAATCTGCAGCTCCATACAAAAGTGCCAAAATTAAAGGAAAAAATGCTGGTTTTTTTTTGCGATTTCAGGGATGGTCCCATAGTAAAAGTGGTTTACATTGGTTAGCACGTTAACTCCCTTTCGGGTTGATACCCCCTTTTTGTTACACGTTGCAAACACTATAAACTCGCGACCCGCGCCAAACTCAACCCAAACTTTTTTGTCTTTTAAGATAGTCATCGGTCCCATAATAAGCCTTCTAACAAAGTACCTTCTTTATATAAGCTTTGAATTTTCTGTATGGCATACCTATCAAGGACCGATACTGGCAATATATTATAAAAAAGTATACTCTTCCCCATAAACGACTTCAGGGAAGTATATAAGTACTTTGAATAGCTTACTAATTCGTTGAGCAAAACAGCAGCCAGCCCTTTTATCACCAGCGGTGGCGATCAGGCGTGGATATTATATATCATGTAAATTAATGAAATAAAAGTTAGGGAAATTGCGAAAATCTTAAGGAATCATTTCAATGGGTGATAAAAAAGTTAATAAATAAATAAATAAATATGGACAAATCACACTGATTGAGCTAGCCCCAAAGTAAGATTAAACTTTTATTATGGAATACTAACTCAACGATACTATATTTTATAATAAATATAGATAAACATCCAAGACCCAGGACAATTTGAAAAAGGCCATTCACAACTTGTCCTGGCTGGGGTTCAAACCCAGAATCTCTGGATTGGCGGACTAGCGTGTTGACCATTACACCACCGAGGTGATGCGTCTAGCAACGCCATTGTCACAACTTTAATACCCACCCTTTTCCACCTACCATGTCTATCGTAAATCTTAGAGTAGTATGTTTAATCTAAGATTGAAACAATAATAATAAGTCTTTATGATACATTAGTAATATGTTAAGGTATACCTATGTAGATATTAAATTTTCTGATCGGCAAAAAACAAGCTGTTTCAAAACACATACCAAACCAGGTATCTAAGCTTTAACCCTAAATGGCTCCAAGAAAATACCAAAAAGTCAATGTGACTAACATTAGATTGATAATATGTTTGACAAAAAAATTGCCTTAGTGCATACTGCATACTAACACCCGATATAACGTTAAGAAAAATCGGTTTTATCATTAATGGCGTAAAGCTCAAATTCGTATACACTAGATTCTAGAGTTTTAATATATAAAACAAGTTTTTTATTGATAAAGGTTTGGGTATTTTTTGGCGAGATTCGGCCTCATAAAAAACATTTATATGGAAACGATGTCGGTCGTGACTAGTTTCTTGATTACAAACTGAAGGAATGTAAGTTATTTATGTTTCTTAATTTTTGCATAAATTATTCCGATATATTTTGAAATTTGCAGTTTTGTTTATTAATAAATTTGGGATCTGCCATGATGATTGGAAGATTTTATTTAGCAACTTAAAACGAGTTACTTATTAGTTTTTATACATAATTATAGCGTCTAACAAAATACATATATTGAAACTGAAATATATTAAGGATTTTAAGATACAGTCCATGATACTAAACCATTTTTCCCAATAATATTGCCCGCTCTGCCGCTCTGCCGCTCTGCCGCTCTACCGCTCTACCGCTCCACCGCTTGATCGTTTGTTAGTTGCCTCTTACGATATCCACAGAAAGATGGTAATCCTATACTGAATAGGGAAACAAAAAAATAATAGGTAGTACCACAGAATAAGAACCAGTACTCACGTAGTGGTAGTACTTACATAGAAACTATTACTTAGTTTCTACTACTACTACAACTACTAAGGGTAAGAAAGAAGCAGTACCAACACACTCTTGAAGGTGGTGTCAGAAAGAGTGGACAGTCCAATATTGGAACATTGGTCGTCCCTACATGTGTTAAATAACCCACATTTTAAGTTTTACTAACATAGTTGTATAAGTTTCCTACTAACACAATATGGACCAGTATCTATGTGCAGTCTGAAATAACATTCATTCATTCCAATATCTTATGAAAAGTCTCCTACGAAGTAAACACACCTAAACCAAGGCTATATAATCTTAGCAAAGAACAATTGCCGCACCTATTTCTAAGAAAACGTTTGAACTTTACACACCTTATCTCACATGATATTGAATATTCCTCCTTATGACTATAGTAAAAGAGCGTAAATAATCCTCCAAAATATACTAGCAGGTGGGCAAGTAACCTGCTGTGCTGTTGCATAACGCGGTATTAGTCATTTTCTGATTCATACTTATGCCTTTATTACTGTGCCAATTTGTAAAGTAGACGCCATAAAAAGTTCCAAATTAGTACAATCACGATAGGTATCGAAGGAATGGTGATTATTTACACATTATTCATCCGTCAATATTGACGCTGAAAAGGAAAAGAATTATTTCTGAAGACGTCAAAGAGCGGAGTTAAAAACCAATTAAACGTAAACCGACTTGGTATAAAAGGCTGACTAACGTTAGTACTAGGTTTAAACCATTATCAATCCACCCAAAACAAGTACCCCTCTCGCAATATTTTACCTTCTCTTTTGCCATGGTCAACTTAATTTGGGTGAAATTAACCGTGATAAAACTGGAAGGTGAAGACTAGTGTGCTTTAAGACGGAATGTGCATCGTAAATTATAAATCGGTTATGAAAATATGAACATCAGTCAGTCTGATTGGCTTTTTGTATCTAAATAGATATTCTTCCGCATTCTGCGGTATAAAATATCAAGTCTCGAACACAAGGCCTATTCCGTCGTTGATAATTCTAGGAATATTGCATTGTCAATTTTCCGTTCACTTTTAAATGACAATAAGCTGCTAACCTAGATATACTGCTTAGTAACAATAATTTAGTAAAATCATGCTTCATTTAAATTACTTATTGATTTATTTATAAGTAGGTACATATTTTGTTAAAAAATATGAATGCTTTAAGTTCAATTTATTTTACGAGTATTTATTTTAAAAAAATAGTTCAATTCGGATGCCTTTTTAAGTTCGAACATGAACCAAATCAGTCAAGGGCAAGGGGTTGCCGAGATATGAAGTAGTCGAGTGGTCGCCAGTTTAAACTAAAGTAGTAATACTAAGTATAGTTACTTAAATAAATGCCATTTAGGTTCAACATTTGTAACAAAATAAAATTGCATAATAAAATAAAAATTAAATTCTGTTATAAATATAAATAAATAAATATATAGAGACAAATCACACTGATTGAGCTAGCCCCAAAGTAGGTTTTAAACTTGTGTTATGATACTAACTCAACGATACTATATTTTATAATAAATACATATTACATAAACACCCAAGACCCAGGACAATTTGGAAAAGGCCATTTTCCAACTTGCCCTGGCTGGGGATCGAACCCAGAACCTTCGGATTAGCGGTCTAGCGTGTTAACCATTACGCTACGGAGGTCGTCGCGATTAATTATTATAAATAATAATACTTTTTACAACAAATATTACAATAATAAGTTATTATATTTGAATTTTGAAAATGTTAATGTTTGTAAACTTTCTCTAACAGCAGTGTGGACCCGCACCATTATGTTGAACCTAAAGGGCATTTAAGTATTAGTGCTATAGTTTCAACACGTGATCATATACAATGTGGAAGGGACATACCCGTAATAAATCAAACCAAGGGCTATACTAGATCACTAAAGTAGAATGAAATTAAAGTAACATTAAAAAAAAACAAAAAAAAATCGTCAATCCCATACAAATCACCCGGGCGGCTGCACACTTTGTATGAAAATGCCAAAATTTTGTTTTGTTCCTTAGCTGTTATTTTAATTTCATTTTAATATAATGATCTAGTATGTTCGATTTATAACGGGTATGTCCCTTCCACGTTGTATACATATATAGATAAATTCCTGCGATACGTACCTATCGATAAAAAAATTAGAAACCTTTAAATAGTTGCATTTATTTGTTACTTACCTATACTGGCGAAAGCTAGTTGAAAGGTTGTTTTCTACTTGATTTAAAACGTGTTTTGTTTTTCTTCACGAGCCCAGTACGTGGAATGTGCCTTAAGAAGTATCACAGCTTTTCCTGAGAGTCGAATCATTTTCTAGCCGTGTATGGCATGCACATATTTATGAACATGGCTACATATTTACATCTCTATGACCATGTGTAAGGTGTTAGAGAGCTTAATGCCCGTTTTTGTTGTTTAATAAAACAATAGAGTAGAGAAAACATTTTTGAAGTGAAAACTTCTTTAGCGGCGTTGTGCACTTTTTTTTTAATGGGTAAAAAATGTTAACTCGCGTCAGGACACGTGTCCTGATCGAAAATTCGTAAGACGGAATGACAGTCGGCGCGGCGTAGGAGAGGAAGAATTTATACTATAATTTCGAAGAAGCCGGCTTGTTGCTCTAGGGGTATGATTTTCGCTTAGGGTGCGAGAGGTCCCGGGTTCAAATTCCCGACGAGCCCAAACCTTTTTGAAGTGAAAACTTCTTTAGCGGCGTAGTGCACTTTTTGTCATGTTTGTGTACGATAGCGCAATAAATAAATATTGTATTCTACCACATAAATGATAGTACTTTTATACTGATAATTAAAGCAATTCGTGCAAAATTATTCCCTAACCATTCCAAAATATCAAAAATGCACAACGTTAATATTCAAGTTTTCACTTCTGCCGGCACTCCCGGAGTGCAAACCGTCGTTTTTTTTTTGTTCATTTTATTACATACGTACTATGTTACCCTTTATATTACAATTGCATGCCTAGGAGTGTCATATAATAGCTATGGGATCTATAAGCATTTAACTAAATTATTTCATTGCAACCATGAAATCAAAAACCAGGTAAAATAAATAAAACAAAATTATTTTTCTCTTTTCTTTTTAAATACGGTAATTTTATTTTAATATTTTAAAGGTTTTTTTACAGTCTGTTTTTTTTTTAAAAGCCAAGCGAAGAACAGAAACATGTAACTAAAAAAAATTAAATGCAAAAAGGCACCCGGAAATTCCTTAAAATGAAGAGCCACATTATAGTAATTGGTTCAAAGCCGTGAGAAAGCAGTAGGTCAAGCAGATATAAACCTTATTTTAATTTTCCTAACGTTCCCTTAAGTGCTTAATGGTATGTTATTATATTTTAAATTAGCGTTTGAAGCTCATAATTTTGTCAGCATTTCGTGAGAGCACGTTAAATATACAGACCTAGATTAAATTTTAATGCACTTTATTAAATTGTTTAGGTATATATGTATCACGTCTAAAAAAATATACTAAACCCATTTTAAGGGTAGATTCTATCCATGATACTGAACAACTTTCCCCAAGGGACACAATTGTTTTTTTGCTTTCCATAGAAACTTATATGCAGATCTGTCAACTTGTAAGGGAACCGAAAATTATTTCTCATATTTTGATATTTTTTCCTTAGGAAAAGTTGTTTAGTGTCATGGACTGAATTCAGCCTGTAAATAGTGTTTTTTCTTAGACCCTGTATATTTATTGGTTATCCCCAAGCGGCCGGTTAAATTAGTTAACGTTCGGCCTTCGAACGGATCCGGCCGGATAATAAATTAGTTAACGTTCGGCCTTCGAACGGATCCGGCTGGATAATAAATTAGTTAACGTTCGGATTTAGAACGGATCCGGCCGGATAATAAATTAGTTAACGTTCGGCCTTCGAACGGATCCGGCCGGATAATAAAGACTAAGTAAGCTGTAAGTACAAGGCAGTCCTATATAACAAACTAACTGTACCTTCTTGAGTGTAAAATGTAATATGAATTCTGAAAGTCTGAAATAAATGATTATATTATTATATATTCTACATATACATCGTGTTAATGAAAGAACGCAAAAGCTCTCAGATGGTACCTTCAGCCCATGTAATTGAACAACTTTTGTTCAACAACTTGCACTAAATCAAAAAAAAATATATTTGCATTTTCATACAAACTGATCAGCTGATCGAGTCAATTTGTATGAAAATCCGAATAATTTTTTTTGGATTTCGTGAAAGTTGTTGAACAAAAGTTGTTCAGTTACATGGGCTGAGGTACCATCTGCGAAGTTTTGCGTTCTTTCATTAACACGATGTATATGTAGATGAGTAGTATTGCTATACATATTATTTATTTTTTGAATGAATCTTGAAGTCGATACTCGAGTTGAATAAATAAATCCGCTAGATGACTAGTCAAATCAGACACTTTTTTCTAAACGTCAGAACAAACATTTTCCATGGGATTTGTATGAAATACACAACCGTGACGTCATAATTCAGACAAATAGCGCTCTTAATATCAGTTTTTCTGCATTCTTCTTCGTCTAAGCGTGTTCCCGGTTCCATCCTCAGCTGTGCTGCTTCGGAGCCCGGGGAGCGCTTTCCCGCTTTTTCTTCTCCAAATATAACATGCATGTAATGGTCACCCAAGGATGTCAAAGACCTTGCAAAATGGAGAAGAAATAGCGGGAACAGTACATCTTTAAAGCGCCTATCGCAATTAAATAATTTCTGTTTTTCCTAAAGGTTGACTGGTAGAGAATGCATTAGCGTTAAGTTCACCTTTTGTACCATTTTGGTCAATAAAGATTTAAATAAATAAGTAAACAGTTAAAATGATTTGGCTATAGTTTTACGACCGGTCGCCTTCCTGACGTCAACCCTCCTTGGGAATACAATTCTACGAGCGCGAGATGATTGTGCTTAGTTCTTTAGTCGCCTCTTACGACATCCACAGGAAGAGATGGAGTGGTCCTATTCTAACCCGGAACCACCCGGGTATCAGTTTTTCTGCATTATTAATCTAAAATCATGTTGAAAATAGATATGTCAATGTCAAGTAACACTATTTTGTGACGTTTTATTCTCCAAATAATTTATTTTTAAACCAGTCATCTACCCAATTCAAGCTTTAGGTGGCTATCTAACAAAGATTGTCGATGTTTCCCCATACATATGATTTAGGAATTTTCAAGGCAAGAGTGAATTGAATAGGCATTTTTTGAGTCTGCCTGTTACACCTTAGACCTTATCTTAGCTTCCCATCAGGCTAGATAGAGGTCAAACGCACTCAAATTACTAATAAAAAAAAAGAAAAAAGAAACACTACTTGAATTAATCACATTGCAGCTTACAGGTTTAATAGCCTTTGGTTTCTTAGTAAGCCTCAGTAAAGATTTCCGAGAGATTAACTGTTCAAGTAAGGCTACAATTTATTCCCTGCACTGGACAGTTAGTGCCAATAATTGCTTGCTATCTAACTGAAATTAACAGATTTCATTCCAATCTCGACATATCTGGCAGGGAAAGTCGATCCGCAATTATTGTGCCAATATGGCGCCACTTCCTTGACGTAAAATGCAGATACAGTGTTTTGAAGTTTGTTTTTGTTAGTAAATAAGGAACAATTATTTTACTTATTCTTTTCCTTTCATTTTAAAGCGTTCCTTTAAAGATGTGCTGCTTTATATGACGACCTCCGTGGTTTAATGATCAACACGCTAGTCCGCCAACCCGGAGGTTCTGGGTTCGATCCCCAGCCAGGGCAAGTCGGAAAATGGCCTTTTTCAAATTGTCCTGGGTCTTAGGTGTTTATCTATACAGGATGGAATTGAAATCGTTAGCATCCTTTTAAATATCCACTATACCAAAGTAATGTGAGCCTATTTAAACGTCAATCAGAAGTCGTCATTTTCATATTAAAGAAAACCTCTAAACATGCGTTAGACTCCTTGATAGACACCATTACTGCAATTATAAATAAAAAAACTTATTGTCATAAAACTCATGAAAAGTAAATTAATTATAATAGTATTAATTTCATTGCGTCGTCGTAGCTTCCGTAGTACCTAACATTCGTTCCCTCAATCGGTCGCGTGACATCGCCTTTCCCCATTCGACTTAAAACCATAACCACGCAACTTAAAGTCGGTTTTTGTATGCCGGCCGCCCGCGCCATAGCTGGTGAGTGTACTTACCAGCGCCGGGGTCATAGCCCTCTCGCAAGCGCGACGCGCGATGTTTTGATACTTTGTTTATTTTTCTTAATTACTGCACTAATTGCAGTATTGTTAACGTAAAAAATATCCTTTAAGTAAGTATGTTAACAAGTTAAATTAATGCCAATGATTTGAAATGCTCCCTTTATATAAATATAGTATCATTGAGTTAGTATCCTATAACATAAGTTTAAAACTTACTTTGGAGCTAGCTCAAGCAATGTCATTCTTTCTTATATATTATAAATATATATAACGTCTAACAAAATATACTGAAACTATTTTAAGGGTGAATTCAGTCTGTGATATTGAACAACTTTCCCTAAGGAACATATGTCGAAATATGAAAAATAATTTTTGGCTTTTCATACAGACTGAGCAGCTGATTAGTCAACTTGTATGGGAGGCCAAAAATTATTTTTCATATTTCGATATATGTTCCTTGGGGAAAGTTGTTCAGTATCATGGACTGAATCCACCCTTAAAATAGTTTCAGTATATTTTGTTAGTCCCTGTATATATATATATATATATATATATATATATCAAAGAATCTATCATTGTCTCAAGAATTTCATTTTGTTTCTTCTTTTATAACAGGAAGCAACAAAGGAAATAGTGACGTCAAATGCCGTCATGTAACGTAAAAACAACGTAATTATCTTATCTGATGCTCAACAAACAAAAGACTATTCTAATCTGTGCCACGTGCCAACTCCATAACATTATATATTCTACATTTTGTTTGCAAAACGTATGCTTTATTAGGACTATGGAACTCATTACCACCTTCTATACGCCAATCTAAATCGATCTCTGTGTTTAAAAGACGAGTGAAAGAGCATTGTTTATTGGAATCATCTTAAATTTAATTGTAGTTTATATATTAGGTATATATTAAGTATATTTATTTCTAAATAGACATTGTATTTAAGTATGTATGTAACATATGTATATGTATGTTTATTTGTAGTTTCATGATAAGTTAATTTCTTCTTTTTCATTACTGATTAATATAAACGGGTCTCAGCTACTGGCCGACATGTTTCGACCTCATCCAGAGGTCGTCATCAGGGCGAATGTGATGCGTGACGTCGCACTGTCTGCGTCTCACGGTAGTTTAAACCAAAAAAATATTTTTCTTCCTTTATTTAACGAACACGCCTGTAGGTATGCCTTTCGTATGTAAACATCTCTCACGGGCCTACTGGAAGAGATCTATTTTGAGATAAGTAGTGCCTTTGTACAACTTTTAGTTTATGTATTCTGTGTATACATTGTCCGTGTACATAAATTGGTAAATAAATAAATACAACCTATAATCGGTTAACTGCTGGACGAAAGGTCTCTCCCAATAAAGGTAGCATTTGCCCCATAATTACCACGCATTTGCTTTCAGAAAGTGTGTTTTGATGAAGAAGAAGACGAGAAATTACAGTCGCTTTATTTTTGTTCAAAATTATTGAATCAGGTACGTACATAAACAGAAAATAAAAGTAGTCACGCAAAAGGTAAACCGGAAAACAAATTGAACAATAAAAAACCAGCCAGTAAGCAAGCTACAAATGAAAACATAATATTTCTTCCATCCAGCGAGTTTTCCACGCGAGTAGTAAATCACGAAACCATTTGCATGTTAATCATACGGTACAGTCGAACACAGATTCATTTCGGAGAAGAGAAATTTTATTGTTTTCGTAACATTTTTTCAATCTCATAAATAATAATTATTGATATTTTTTCAAAATAAAAAACCGACTTCTATACCAGAAAAGCTAAATATACAAACAATTGTATACTTAGACGACATATTTCTTCTAATTTTTTTTTTTTTAAAACAAACATCAACCAATTTTTATAAAATGTTTATGGAAGGAAACCCCTGGAAAGACCCTTTCAAATATACCTAAAAAGAATTTTCCAAATCCGTCCCATGCGTCTTCGAGTAATCGGGGACCATACATAAAAAAAAAGAATTCCGATCCTAAATATATCTTATATATATATTACACAAGTTTAAAACTTACTTTGGGGCTAAATCAGAGTGATTTGTCAAAAAAAAAATCTAGAATGCCTTTTCCAAAAGAGACACCTAAAGTTGTAGGTGTCCCTTTTATTTTATTGCACTGGCAGTTTGCGGGAAAGGGACTCCTACAACTTAGGTAAGATACAATTTTTGGGAACGTTAGGTATTTAAACATAAGCATTATCTCCAAATACCTCGGTTGCCTGGAAAAGATTGCAGCTGCGATAAGGCCGCCTTTTGACATCTGTTTTCTTTAATCTATTACTCTGTATCATTATGTTTTGGTGCAATAAAGATCTTAACTAACTAACTAACATTATGGAAATATAAACTTCATATTCGTGGCATTAAGTGTAATTTTCAATGTTGTAATCTCAAAAAGATTATTACTCGTAGTCATTCTACATTGTATTTAATTTCTTTGGGTTGACTGTACATATCGGCTACAAAAGCGTGACATAATCTGTATGAGATCACAACATCGAATCGGTAAACCCCTTAAACAGAAACACGGTTTTATTATATTATATTTCGTTCCATAAATATATAGGTCGTTATCTGTATTATGCAAAGTTAGTAGGAATGAGTATCTACTTACATGTTTAAGGTGAAGGTATAGGCAAATGGCCTGGAAGTGGCGCCCTCATTTGAAATAAATTGTTAACTCGTAAATATGGAGATAATTTCCATATTGCTCTTCGTCATGCACTAGATAGCCCTTTAAATTATTTTATGAACCACCGTTGAAAGTATTTACATTATATATAATATGGAAATTATCACAGTTAACAATTTATTTAACACTTCAAGGTCATTTGCCTATATCTTCACCTTAAAGGTTGTAGGTAAAAGGAACAAATTTTAAATTAAACGGCAAAATATGCTATCCTATATAAATTTGAGAACTGGTAGCACATTTTTTCGGAACTTTGATGTTGGTACAATAAGTTGCTTATCTAATGAGTACAAACATCCCTTTCGGCGTAAAATTCCCCTTTTACTACATACTCCCCTATAGCAACTATCTGTCTGTATATACAAGGTCTAACTAAATATACTAGAACTATTGTAAGGGTGAATTCAGTCCATGATTCTGATCAACTTTCCCCAAGGAAGACATATCGAACGAAACATGAAAAATAATTTTTGGCCTCCCATACAATTGACCGATCAGCTGATCTGAGTTTGTATGGAAAGCTAAACAATTGTTCATATTTCGATACGTTCCTTCGGGAAAATTGTTCAGTATCATGGACTGAATTCATCCTTAAATACACTTTTTAGGTACTACAATTTTTAGCAAAAAAAGTAAAAAAATTGACAAGTCAGAAACAAAAGACATCAACGCGTTAAAATACTACACTATATTATATTCTTTTTATTATTGTTTCTTTTTAATTTTTTTACACTAATGCTTTATATTATAATACTATCAGTTTACTATAGCTACTGATAATAAAATTGTGAGAAACGGAGAATCAAAGACAAAGGTTTACCTATTCATAAACCTTTGCAAGTACATACTTTTTCTCATTTCTCATTAACAAAAAGCTAACTAAATTAAAATGTTCACATCACATAGTAACTAGATCACGTGCCTATGACGATGTATACTCGTATGAGAACCTACCTACCAACCTTTTGTTTTCGTATCTCGATGTACTCGTACATTCATTGAGAAAAGTTGTTCAAAATGCTGGTCTGAATCACCTCTTAAAATAATTGTACTGAATTGAAAATAGTCTTGTATAACGTATAATGTATACACGTGCAAAGCTAAAAATTTAAGTTAGTTATGTATCTACTAGCTTTTTCCCGCGGCTTCGCTCGCGTATCCCACGGGAACATTACTTTTTTCCGGGATGAAAGGTACCCTATGTTACTTCTAGTACCTCCCAGGATATGTGTACAAAGTTTCATGATGATTCGTCAAGTAGTTTTTGCGTGAAAAGGTAACAAACATCCACGCTTTCACATTTATAATATTAGTAAGGATTAACACTTTATAAATGTTTGATAAATGGAAGCATTAACTTTGGCTGTCTTTGTGGTCACGTAATATCCTGTTAAGTGATATAAAATATCCGGTTACAATTTCGCTTTTACTTTTTAAAAATGATCAGTGATCACGATTTGTCACTGCAAAGTTAATAATAAGTGCTCATTTTTATATAAAAAAAAATATTATATCGTTTTTTATATTTTTCACTCTTTGCATGGAATTAGAACTGATTTCATATAGATACATTGCATGTTAGATACTCGGAATTTATTTATATATCGATTAATTAAGTTTAGTGTTACTAACATAATATGGATGTATCTGTCTGAAATAAAAATTTATTATTATTATGTCGGTACGCTTTTCAGCCACGGGTCCATGGACCGGGGTCTTTTGAGGCGTTCATGGGGCCAGAGCCAACATCAAGAGGCCTTTTAGTACCTTTTATTATTATTATTAATCTTTATATGTAATAAAACGGATATTTATAGGATATTTCTATTCTAAAATATTTACGGTCAAATCACACTGATTGAGCTAGCCCCAAAGTAAGTTCGAGACTTGTGTTATGGGATACTAACTCAACGATACTATGTTTAATAATATAACAAATACATATATGTATAGATTAACATCCAAGACCTAGGTCAATTTGAAAAAGATCATTTTCCATCTTGACCTGCCCGGGGATCGAACCCGGGACCTCCGACGTGACAAACTGGCATGATGTCCACTAGGCCACAGAGGTCGTCAAACATACATAGTGTAATAGCAATATATGTACTTACTTGGTATGGGGCTAGGAAAAAAAAAACTTTTATTTGCTGTTGCGGAGGTGTCGATCGTTGCCTAAATTTCACTCACATACCGGTCACCGTCTCCATGTGGTCGTATTGACCTGAATTCCTCATAAACCGGCAATGTACACGCAGCCGCACAAAATTTGGTGTAAGGCCAGATTCAAAGTCCATAATAGGTAATATAAGTATACCTAGTTACGTTAAATACAGGGTGACTTTTTAAACATACAAAATTTTTGGAGCCAGTTTAGTCAATGATACTGAACTACTTTCGAATAAAATAATTAATAAAAAACGCTAAACCATACAAATCAGCGCTCAGCTAAAATAATTTTCTATGGAAAATCGCTTGCTCTTTGTATCTTGCATTGTTTGTAAAAATATAAGTACAGTTTTGTAAAATGTCAAAGAATTAAAATACTTACAGTAATCGCTGAAGGAACAACAGTTAGCTACAGATAAACCTTATACAAAGTGGAAGGGACATACCCGTAATAAATCGAACCACGGGCTATACTAGATCACTAAAGTATAATGTAATTAAAATAATAGTCAAAAAACAAAAACCAAATTCGACATTCCCATACAAATCGCCCGGGCGGCCGCACAATTTCGTATGGAAATGCCAAAAGTTTTTTTTGTTATTTGGTTGTTATTTTAATTTCATACTTAAGTGATCTAGTATAGACCTTAGTTCAATTTATTACGGGTATTTCCCTTCCACGTTGTATATTACAAATGAATCTTTATCAATTTGTTATGAAGTAAGTACGCTTTTCAATTAAAATTAAAAAAAAAATAGATTTAGCAAGACCTGGTCTTCTAAATCACCATCAAAAAAATAGCTATGGTTTTTTCCCGTATTTCTTCCATGCTGGTTTAAGAAAAAAGAAAAAACGTATATATACCAGCTGCTTCCATTCCCGCGCAGATCGTAAAAGCCGATCGAGGGAATGGGAGAGAATTAAAAGGCGATGCAGCAGCCCATCACTATTCCTTTTTTCAAACATCACCTTTGCCCTTCGGCAGGCTCCGTCTACCTCGTTAGGGATATATGATAATGTATGTGTATTTCCCATACCTTAGCTAAAAATAAAATCATTCTATTTCAAAAGCAAAATCATACATTTTGCAAGTAGGTTGTAGTTATGTTAACATAGTTTTCGCAACGATGCGATGCTGGAGGTCATCGCTCCTCAGCATCCTTGCATCTCAGATGCTCTATGCTTCGTTCTTGCCCTGATTACCTTAATGATGCTGTGTTTTGTTTATTTCTTTGTTTAAATTGCCTTGTTTCATGTGTATTGTTTGCACTGTACCTACAATCTACCACAAAAGATTATCTAAATCAGAGTTTTAATGAGGGAACGATGTCTAGATTTGTACCATTTCTGCCATAATACTTACTTACCTCGTCACATACGAGTATAACCCTCTCTGATCATGCTGCCTAGAAATCAAAACGTCTATGCCAAATTTTTGTCAAACCAACAATACTCGTAAAGTTGCATTAATCTGCATTAAGAATGCCAAAAATCTCAACAGAATTAATAACACCTCAAAAATAACCCGTAGACCTTCTGAACCCAGATATTACCTATTATCCATCGTTTTATCCAGAGTTCTTTCTTGCAGATTCATTTTCTAGAAAGACTAAAAAACGTGGTGGCGTTTGTATATTATGTAGGGACAACATAGAGTATAAAAAGATAGATTATTTAAAAGATATATCTATTGAAAAGTATTTCGAATGTTGTGGTATAGAATTGACGGCACATGACTGTATACTCATTTGTCTGTATAGAATACCATTTAATAATAAAGATAAATTGACGGATCCTTATCTATTTTTGGATAGATTTGACAAATTACTATTTAAATTAAGGACAAAATACAAGAAAAAAATTATTATTACTGGCGATTTCAACATCGATACACTAAAAAATAATGATATTCGAGATGCTTTTTTAGCTTTGCTGCAAAACTATAACTACACTTCTCACATAACTGAACCAACAAGACAAAAAGCTTGCCTAGACCTAATTGTAAGTAATATTACTAATACAACTGCCCAAGTACATAAATTAGGCCTATCTGATCACGAAACGGCTCAAACCTTGGAATTCCCAATAAACAAAAAAGAAAATAAAATAAAATATTATTTTATATATAAACGAGATTTTAGTAAAGAAAACATTAGAAAATTCAATGAATATCTTGCAAACCTATCATGGTCGGAAGTTTATGGTGAAACCGATGCAAACAAGGCATTCAACAATTTCTATGAGCTCATAATCCTATTCTACAACTTATGTTTTCCAACTAAGAGAATAAAAGTGAGTACTAATCAAAAAAGTAAAAAATGGGTGACAAAAG
Organism: Acrobasis repandana; assembly: GCA_963576875.1. Classification (NCBI taxonomy): domain Eukaryota; kingdom Metazoa; phylum Arthropoda; class Insecta; order Lepidoptera; family Pyralidae; genus Acrobasis; species Acrobasis repandana. The sequence goes on from OY756223.1 coordinate 19,499,105, forward strand.
GCATTAGTAGGTCATGTAGGACTAAACGATCACTGAGATTTACGTATTATAAAAAAAAGGATATAAATAGTAAAATAAAATACAGAAATTATTCAGCGATTCTCAAAAGATGTATGAATTACTCACAAAAAATTAAAAATATGAAATATTTACATAATTCTACTAATATAAATAAAGCAGCCTGGAATCTAATAAAAAATAATAATGTCATTAAAAATAAATTTATAAATAAAATTGTACGACATGGTGAGGTAATTACTAATCCTACTGACTTAGCAAATGCTTTCAATGACTTTTTTACAGACATACAGACAAAAAATAATATTGCAGAGACCACCACGAATTTGTGCAAACCAGTAAATGAAACTTTATTCTTATTTCCCACGGACAGTGATGAAATCGGTAAAATAATAACAGGGCTCAATAATACAAATTCTGTAGGTAGTGATAATTTATCTACATACGTAATAAAGAAATCTAAACATATTTTGGCACCTGTGTTGAGTTTTCTTATAAATTTGTCTTTTGAACAAGGACAATTTCCAGAAAATCTGAAGAAAACTGTCATAAAACCACTTCCTAAAGATAATAATGCAAACTGTTTGGAAAATTATAGACCGATAGCTTTGGTGTCTATCATATCAAAAATTTTTGAAAAAGCTATGTATTTTAGGCTTATTACATTTATAACTAAGTACAATATATTAAACATAAATCAGAATGGATTTCAGAAAGGTAAATCAACTGTATTAGCCATGTTCAAATTGGTAAATGAGGTGCTAAGTCATGTAGACAATAGTACTGAAGTTATGGCGTTGTTTATTGATATGACAAAAGCTTTTAATTATGTTTTACATAAAATATTGCTTGCTAAATGTGATAGGTATGGAATTCGGGGGAAGGCTAATAGCTGGATTAAATCCTTCCTTGAAAATAGGAAGCAGCAAGTAGTAGTGACTAATCTGGATAAGAATCAAAATGAGACTTCATTTATGTCTGGTGAGAAATTAAATAATATTGGCGTGCCTCAAGGAAGTATACTAGGTCCTTTATTGTTTTTACTATACATTAATGATCTTCCAAAAGCTACTGAACACTTCTGCACGTTATTTGCCGACGATCTTTCTGTAGTGATACCTAATTTATCAAATTCAATTGACGCATATAATACGGACATAAATAAAACGTTAAATGACATAATAAATTGGCTTGACAAAAATAATTTACAAATAAACACTAAAAAGACCAAATACGTACAATTTCATAATCAAAGGAATAATAAAAATGCAGATTTAACAATAACACATAATGGACAGACTATTGATGAATGTAATGATGTACAATTTCTGGGAGTTACTTTGGACAAAAACTTAACATGGAAATCTCATATCGATCAAGTATGTAGTAAATTAAATAAATTTTCTTTTGTTTTGTGGAGACTGGTCAATATAACAGAGCTTAAAACAGCCTTGTTGGCGTATCATGGGTACGTAGCGTCTGTATTACGATATGGAATTGTAGTATGGGGAAATTCGACAGAATTGGACAGAGCGTTTATGGCACAGAAAAACTGTGTAAGGTCTTTATGTAAGTTGCCTCAGAGAACTAGCTGTAGACCGCATTTCATAAAACTTAAATTGTTGACACTACCATCCATCTACATTTATGAAATGTGTCACTTTGTAAAGGTACACTCATATTTATTTCAAAGAAATTGTGAGGTAATTTCTAATTATCGTGGCAGATACCCCAACAGGCTTGTGTTATCTAATGTATCAACAGCTTTATGTGACCAAAATAGCTGTCGGATGGCTGTTCGTATCTACAACAGGCTGCCGGAAGATATCAAAGTATTGCCGTTGCCAGTCTTTAAGAACAGGCTGCGTAGTTTCCTGCTGGAGAAGGGTTTCTACTCGATACAGGAATATCTTTGGTCATAGAATTGTTACTTATAAAATACTTAGTACTAATTAAATTTTTTAAACGTTAGTAATAACAAATTAGACCAAATACTAATATAATTATAGAATAGAAAGATATGAATACAATAAATAATTAAATTAATGATAACTTAATTGACATTTGCATGCCTAGACAGGTTAGAAGTGTGATCTAAAAATTGTAATTAACAACTATTGTAACCACTTTTACAGCAAATAAATATATTATTATATTATTATTATTATTATCGGTTACCTAACGTGAAAGAAAATAGTCAACTTACGTTCCTATTCACTCATTAAAAAAGCTAAACACATAATTTACTTTTTTGCGTTGGCCAGTCGACGTTTGCGTGCAAAATAAATACGAATAACTAAGTAGTTATATTGTATAACAAAAACAGACAGTGACCGTCAAACGGACTGGTTGGTTCGTGATTCGGCACTTCTGGAAAACCAATCTCAGGGGTAACCATTCATTGTAGTTACTTACTGCGTTTGGTAATTTGTTACAAGGGAACTTTAACCCTTTCACCGCGAGACTTTATATCAGTTGTCGTGCTCCCAGCGCGAGGAATTGTGAATATCCAAAGTTTTTGGTCGGATAAATCCGACGCTCGCGAAATGGGCACGAAAATGTTTGTCGGATTGATCCGACGTTCGCGGTTAAAGGATTAAAATCAGAGAAAACCAGTCAAGTGATACCTACCTAGTTCCTATTCATTAAACTTAGCAATTATCCCTAATGGGACAGACCCTTTTGGGTTTTGCGGCTCTAAGCAGACAAGAGCCCAGGGCCCAGATGGCTCACTCCACTTTTACGTTTTTATTTTATCCCTACCAATGTCATACAAACACAGACCTACCACTACTAGACTTGCAACGATATTGCAAGAAAGAGACTGTCAAATACAGTACAACGTGTGTGTGAAAGAACCGCTGATATGTTTTTTTGTCTCTATCGGCGTGGCTGCTATAAGCTGGCCTACTGTCAAAATCTGGGCCTAACAAACCACAAAATGATCGAAGGAAGTTATTAATTTTAGGGATTTTATCATTTAAAAGGTGATTTAGGGTTTTATTTGAGCTTATTATAAGTTAGTAACTATAGTGTGTTCTGTGACGTGTGCAAAATATGGGTGGAAGCAACAATCAAAGATAGAAAGAGTGGCCACGCACTATGCAGGTCCAGTAGTGGTAGGTCTGTGCATAAAAACTTGTGGAGGGCACGTAACTAGACAGCACACAAATTAAATTATATTACCTACCTACCTTTTGCAGGTTTGCTTGTAATTTGTGTGCTGCCATCTCTGTGAGCAGCTGGTACTAATAATTTGTAACCAAGTTTCTGCTATTTACGTGCTCTCCAAAAGATTGTATGCCGTTGGGTATCTGTTACGTTAGTACCGTAGTATATTAAAGTCTTTTGATTTCTTTTAAGTCAATTGAAGTAGGTAGATAGCGTTCTTTCCATTTCTCTATATCTTTCTTGGGGATTGTAATTCTATGATGGATTGAACTATGTCTATTTAATATAATGTGAACAATACCTTAGTCCTCAAATATGCGTTGGCATAAGTGCATTTTTACTTTAAACTGATAATAAAACAAAATTAAAATCAATAATAGTTAAAACCGATTTATTACTTACCTTTATTCTTTTTCCTGCTATAAATATGAAACTTAAAACTTTTATTGTTTTGAATGTGAATTACTATTTTCCTCAAAGTTAATTAATATAATTTATTAACCTAATTATATTTAACCAGGTGTGTCAATAAAAATGACGTACGGCCGTGTAATTTTTCTATTAATTTTGATATTTTTCTAGATAATCATACTGTGCATAACTAAGTACATATATACTTAATAATAGAATATGTTTTTAAATATAGCCTAAGGTATTTCATCCGTAAATCCTTATGATTTTTGTACATGAAGATATAAGTCAATGACATGAAGTCTTTGAGTACCTACTTTATTATTCTTATTTTTTTTCTCAAAACGAACATAAGTAATTTTAATTTATTATACTTACCAACATAAATAACTACTTTTTATTTGAGTTTTCTTTTTATTTATTTTTATTGCATTTACAATCTAAAAGCTTTTCTACTTTTAAATTCATGCAACATATTCGTATTAGATAACACTTTGTTTGTTTGTTTGTTTTATATCTTTATTGCACAAGAAATAGTTGCAGTTAAATAAGTATTAATAGACCAAAATATTAAACAATTATTATTATTAATATATAATAATAATTGTTTAATATTTTTTTATCAAATTAGTTATAATTTGTTTGTTTTATAAAAAGGCAGAAAGGCGGTCGCGATATTGTCAATTTAAACTCTGTGTAGGTAAAAACAGGGTGAAAAAAATATATTATAAAAGTTCAGTATCATAGACTGAACTTGCTCCAACAATTTGACTAGTGGTTAAAAAAGCCCTCTGTCTAGACTTGAAATAATTAAATTTATTAACAAAAAAAATCGTCGAATCGAATTACTAAACTTCTTTTTGAAGTCGGTTAAAAATATAAAGGGTTGGCGCAGTATAAGTAGTAGCAATGTAAGTGACACCCAAGCTGTTTACAGAGAAAGTACCACCGCATTCATATGGTAATGTGTCATGCATGGTACAGACGGAAGCGATACTAATGGCCTTCAAAAAGAACAATATAACTGAACTAGGTCATCTGGTGACAGCTGTACAATTTGTAGAACAAGTTCAGAAAAAAGTATACAAGTATGCTGTACGAAACATTCCTTTGTAATAAATATTGTGGGGAGACAGTAATCAAAATTCGTTCAAACGTAGGTCTCCTTTTAGTGTGAACTACCAACCCTTATTAAAACCCTATATCTCGGCAACCCCTTAACCGATTTACGTAACGTAAATGCTATAAAGACAACGTGTAACAAAAAGGGGGTATCAACCCGAAAGGGAGTTAACGTACTAACCAATGTGGACAACTTTTACTATAGGACCATGCCTGAAATCTTGAAAAAAAAATCTGCAGCTCCATACAAAATTAAATACCTATGCCTATAGTGCCAAAATGTATGGAGCTGCAGATTGTTTGGTGTCTACAAAGTTAGAGTGTTGGCCCTTAACTTGGTCGGCATGTGGCAGACGTGTTCTGCCCAATCCCATTTCAATTTAGCGGCGTCGACATTCACGTTTGTAATGTTATTGATGGATCACAGCACAGGGTGGTGCTTTAAACGGAATATTTGGACTCTTCAAACTTCGCGCTCTTTGCTTGCTTGTTCAAATATATATAATGAGGCTGATTATCGTATTGTTTTATTCATTTAATATTGGCTAGGGATAACAAATAATACATTTAATACGCCTGAGACGAATACGCCAAGCCTTATTGCTATTCCGACCAACACTTCGTTACTTACCTCGCTTACCCCACCAGCCACGCAACAAAACATGACTTCACTGCACTTATTCTATATTGGTAAAAGAGAATAGTCGATTTAATGCAAATCCACCGAGTTAGCAAGGCAAATCAGCTGATTACCATGTCCACAATTCCACAGGTTTGCAATTTAAGTAAGATTCTTATTTACTTGCTACCGGACATTCAATAAGTTGGACCTAATAGGGTAACATATTGTGTTCAAGCATTGAACAACATACATCATACATGATCAACAATCCTATATCACCTATTTTTGTAGATGCATGGTACAAAAGGCCAACGGCCTTATGTCCCTTTTTCCTCTTGTGATACAATAAAATTGAAAATGTAAATGTGTTACTTATAGACATTATAATAAGTACTTATAATAGTTAAAAATATATTACCTATAATCTTATTCTTGTAAACTAACTGTAACTTTCTTTCTTTTCAGAATGCCAGTTATGTGATCAACAGACGGTATTCAAAGGGCAAGATGTCGCCGGTATGCCACAACTTCGTCCAGAATGCGTGGAAAAAGGATTTCTGCTCAAACTGCTTCAAATCCAGAGAGGAACACACCAAGAACGATAGAGTTACGGAGGGCAGCAAGTACTTAGCGACGCCATTCCAAAACCGAAGCACATTCTTCAAAAAAACTCCACCGAGTATACTAAAGATACATCCAAAGAAAAAGAACAAGAGGAACGTTCGGTTTCCTGAAGAAGTATGCAGTGTTATAGGTTTTGGAGGTGATGACTGGTCAGATGGAGAAGAATTCGAAGTTTCAGAAGAAAATGATGACGATGACTTATTCCCTGATACAGAAGAAGAAAGGGAACTTCATAAGATCACGAAATCTAACACAGATTTCAATACGGTTAAGGCAAACCTACTAGGAGATTCAGTAAGCAAATCGTATACGTCATTGTTATTAGGTAAGATGCAAACTGACTCTGCTGGCAAAAAGAAAACTTTATTAGTATCCGTCACTCCTTTTGGACAAGAAAATAAAGGCCCTAACGTTAAGTCGCACATTCGCAAAGCCACAGGGAATGAAACAGAGCCTGGCGATGACGCATCAAATTACAAAACCAACATAGTTTTAGCATCGTATGTCAAAGAAACAGAAACGATAATTGGCGCAGACAGTGCTACGAGTACAATTTGTACAGAAAAGTCTCTTTTGGAAGAAATATCTGAAACACTGGGACCAAAATACATTACAAACAACAGTTCAAAAAAAGAATCCACAAAACCAACAGTAATTGAGGAAAAGATGAAAGAGAGCATGCAAGATGATATTGACAAGAAAGATATGAATGAAACTAAGAAAAACAGTATTGTCAGAAAATCACCTTTACCCAAGACTCAAGAAAGACCTAAAGTTAATCTGAGTCGATCAGAATTCAAGTTTTGTAAGATAAATATTGAAAACAGTAGCGTTGACTCCGCGGTAAGCACTTTGAATTCCACTGCGAATAACTCGTTAGCATCTGACGACGAGAGTTTTAGTGCACGGACAGATTCAGATAACGACGATAGTGGTCATTTCTCAGAACCGCATAAGAATGAAGAAACAGTCAAGATAAAGGTGTTTAATGAAGCCGATAAGAACATTAAAATGTCACCGATTGGACAGCTCAGAAAAGTAGATGGGCAAGCCAGTACTGGTTATTCAACATTCCAAGGTCCAATTCTTGATATGCCACCAATAATACCCAAGCAACCTGAAAATGTTTTCTCGGCTGAAGCGAGTCGTGAATCGGCTGGTGAACCTGATGGACGGGCAGATCCGGATGAAACAAATGAAACACCAGCACCAGCCTTGCCTAAAAGTCCTATTCCTACCATGGACCCACGTCCCTCATTTCTTCATGGGATGATCTCTGACATAATGCCAGTGTCTAAACCAGCCGTACCAGAAAAACCAAAATTGCCAGTAAAACCAGTTATAAAACAGACAACTAAGAAAAGTCACATTACGTGTCACCAACAGCAAATAGTAATGCATTTACAACACACGACTAAGAAAGAGGAAGAAAAACTTATGAGAATGACTGATGAAAAAAACAATGAAATCACTGAAGTTCATGAAGAAAAACCGGAGTCTATTTACTACGCTAAACCAGTTTTGACTAAGCAAGATAGTGACACGTCATTGCATAGTTTAAGTAAAAGAAAAGCTCCCACGCCTCCTTCATCTCCTTCAGTAGAAGAGTATGCTAATAACTTGTACCAAAGAAATCCTAGTGGCTTTACAAAATCAGATTCGCCAGTCGTAAGAGAAATGGAAAAGAGAGAAAGAGCTACGTTGTCGACGTTTCCTAAACCCAAACCAGTAGAGGAAATACTAGAAATCAAAAAGGTTGAAACCGTACCAGAACCAGCGCCGCGAAGGAATATTTCGCTGTCACATGACAACCTACTTCTTGATGAAAAACGTAAAGGAAAATATAAATTCTCAATCAAAAAGCTTCTACGCATCGGTTCATCTAAGGATTTAGATAAAAAAGAACTGAGTATTGCAACAGTGGCTAAGGTTCCTTGTAAGACCGAGGAATCTATCTACGATATGACACCGAAACCGAAGCCTCGCCTTGTCATTATTCACCCTTTGGACATAAACGGATCCAACGTTGAAGTGGTCAAGGCGAGTGAAAATTCGGATTCGCGAAGAGTGAGTCACGATGATGTGTCATCAATATACAGTGGGAGTAGCTCTACAACGGACGTAGAGTCTCCTAGGGTTGTGAACAAGCCCCCTCCCCCTCCTAGACAATCTAGCGAGGATTATAAGACTGCCTCCGTTGTGCCAAAGCCTGCCCGGCCTCCGCCACCGAAATCTGTTGCTTTGCAAAAAAAGCAGAAGCAACAAGCTTGGGCTAATATGCCTAATAAGGCTGACAACATTTATGCCAATTTAGGTGAGAAATTTATGTATTTTTATAAATTGACTGTCTCGACATCAATCGTTATAGGTGAAGTACCTATCACGATTGATGTCGATTTATAAAAAGTCTTTGGAAATAAGTAACTATGTTATTTAGATTAAATATATCAACAGTAGAAATGTAATAAACTATGGTAAGTAGAGCACATAATATACGCGTACGTACACATTATTTTAATGAAAAATTAATTTTTTGAGTCCACTCACTCTTCGGTGCACTTTTATATATCAAAAATTTAAATGTTGAAAACATATTTTATCAGGTTTAAAATACCAATAAATAAAAAATAGGAATTACAAATCGATCAATCAAGTGCCTAATTATTTTCAGGAGAAATCAGATCAGCACTGGCGCCTAGGAAACCTGAGCGGACAGCGAGCATGCGCGAACGTGAAGCGCATTTAGAACTTCCGAAACGTAGATCTCCAATAGACGACGACAAAGATGAAGTCGACGATGGGCCACAAGAGATAGTACAAGCTACCAATGAGACTGTCATTCATAATTACGATGACGTCTACAATTCCGCTAAGTATGATGAAGAGATCTGTGACTCAGCTAAGAACAGCGACAGTGACTACGAATACGTGAACCACGCTCGATCGAGCTCACCTGAATGCGATGCAGCCATTAAACCCAGAGAAGCAAGCACCGAAAGCCGCATTGAACCAAGAAAGGGAGAAGCAGAGGCTTCAGAATATCCAAAATACAACAACGGGTTCAACAGATCGTCCCTTCCCTACTGCGGAAGCGAAACTGAGTCGGAGATATATTCTCCTTACAGTTTTTACAGCTCCACCGATGCCATGGATAGTCCCAGCAACGAAGACTACCCCAGCGATATGACGCCGAAAAACACCACGAACAAACTACGAGTGAGGAAGGGGCGGAGCGTCGTACATAAGAATTTAGAAGATAATTATGGGGCTGTTGTTATTGCCAACCATGAGGCGCTAGCGCAAGTTTTAGAACAGGTAATGTCATTACATTTACATTTACGTACCTACTCTTGATTTAGTTTGATAAATAATTATAATCAAAGTACATAGGTTGTACTTAAGTATGCGTATCACGCATACTTATACTATAAGATCATTAAATTCATTAAGGCGAAATGCCACCAAAAACAGATTATGTACGCGTTTTACCTGCAAGCAAATCCATTTATTTGCTTTCAAAAACTACGAATTTGCCATATTATGATACTGAAAGTTAAAAACATTTATCAGTCGCTGGGGTGGAAGCCAAAGCACGATTCACACAAATTGACTCGATAGAAAAAAATCTGTAAGTTACTTCTAATTTTGAAAAATCGGAATAAATTCTGCAATGGGCTTCGGAGAATCAGTTTTATTCAATATTTATGAATGTGTATTATAGAAAATTTTCAATGTCTTTACTATATAATACTTTATGAACAAGCGGAAGTCGCAATTTGGGACATACCCGTAATGAATCGAAGCACGAGCTATACTAGATCACTATAGTGTAATGAAATTTAAATAACAGCCAAAGAACAAAAAATTTTTTTGCTATTTCCATACAAAAGTGTGCAGCCGCCCGGACGATTTGTATGGAAATGCCAAATTTTTTTTTGTTCTTTGGCTGTTATTTTTATTTCATTATACTATAGTGATCTACTAAGTATAGCCCGTAGTTCGATTTATTACGGTTATGTCCTATCCACGTTGTATGTTTTTTTTTATATATAAAAAAATTGTTTAAATCTATAAATATCACACACTCCTTAGTCTGCAGTTGCGTCCATTTCGCCTTACGTAACGTGTGATAATCAATAGTGTAACGGTGTCATATTGATCACATCGATATTCATACATATTGATTGAAATTCATTGAGCAATTGGATGTGCTTTTGTATCTTTATTGATTGAATCATTGCTTGCCTACCGTCATCAAAAATTCTAAACAACATGCATACACCTACCCTACGTAAATAAAACGTGTCAGAAAGTTAACTTATCGTATAAATACAGTTACACAGAACGGCTACAGTATACACCTAGGGTCGTGGACACAGAGTCGTAGAAAAAAAAAGTCGCAGGGCTCCTTGAATAGCTGTACAAACTGACCAGGCGATAAATAAGCGACCTGCCCCCGTAGAATGGCACCGGCGACAGCGTTTATCAAGCGCTATATCATCCATCACTATCTCGCTCTTCGTAATGATAACGACGGGGATAGTACTATACTGTTTCGCGATAAAAACTTTATATGGTTTTATCTACGGTGCCATGCTTTGGAGGATGAGGCTTTGTTTATAATCGCCGTGGTGTGTATTTCCGTAGGCATAAAATGTCATTCGCGGGGGATAGGTACCTACATCGAGCGGGGTTATAAACATTCGCATCTTAGCAATAACCATGCAATAACCGACACACTTGAAGTGATATGATAAAATTTTACAAGTCCAAAAAAATAAAAAATATTTTAAAGTTAGGCCGGATATTTAAATAAGTGTAAGTCCAAAAAGTGATTTTTTTTAGCCATTTAGGTCCGATAGTTGGGCAAAAGCCTCCCATTTTTGTAAAAAAAGTAATTTGCGCAATAAAATTAACGAAGACATTATAGTTCCCGGCAAACAACTTAAACACCCATTGATATACCATTCTCGCTCTTTTGTATTCTCACGCCAATGCGAGAGAGCCAGAAGGGTACATCAATCGGTGTTCAAGTTGTTTGCAGGGCTATACATTACTCAATAAGTATCAATTTTTCATATCTCAAATTACAGGTCCAACAAAGTGCAACCATGCAGCCTTCCCTCCGCGGTTTGAAAGCGTGCACCAATCTCCGATGGAACGACTTCTCCATCCAATCCTCAGGGAAGCTCGTCAGGGCCGGCAAGAGGATCTTCTATCCCGCCATCTGGAGCTCCAGCCAGGGCCCTGTGCACGTCACCCTGATGCTGTATAAGGAGCACATGGCTTCGCAGATGATCTGCCAGCAATCCGTGCAGCCGCAGACGTTGAGTTTGAATGCCATTACGGAGTTCTGCGATTTGGTGCCATTGCAGCAGTTTGGGGAGGACAGCGACGATTTGGTTCAAGGTAAGGAATCACCACTCCAACCCGTCTGGCCAGCGTGGAGAGTGTAGGCCAAATCCTCTGACTGCTTTGGCCAAGTATGGCTCTGGTAGTACAAAGAGGGTAGTGCTCCTGCAGTGAAGACTTAAAAAGACAAGAAAAGAAATCACAGCCGCATAACGCCCACTACTGGACATAGGCCTTTCCCAAGGATTTCCAAAATGACCTATCTCTAGAGCGGCCTGCGTCCAACAAACTTGGTCAGATCGTCTGACCACCTTGTGGGTGGGTGTCCTACGCTTCGCTTGCCAGTTTGTGGTCGCCATTCGAGAACCTTTCTGCCCCATCGGTTCATCACGTTATGGGTCCCGCGGTCCCGCCCACTGCCACTTCAACGAGTTAATCCGCTGGTCCATATCGATAAAATGATGAAGAACAATAAAGTTAGTCCATGTTTTTTAATAAGACAGGAAATGTCAGAAGATAAAAACATATAATATACCAGCTGCTTCTCGCAGCAGATCGTAAAAACCGATTGAGGGAACCTAAATCACAACGAGATCTATGTACTTACGTACTAGAGAAGACGCCACATACCACAGTTGTGTTCTGTTCATCATATGCCATCACTGTTAACCTCACATTAGTCACTCGCTAGCAATACGCGCATAAAACACTCCACAATTCATTAAAGAAAACACTGTCAACTTAGTCAAAAATGCCTTGGTGTGTGTTGAGATACTGCACTAGTAATTCAAAGAACAAAGCAAAATATGAAGGAATAACTTTCCATCGGTAAGTAACTAGATTTCATTGATTGAAAATTAAATACGGATTGAAAATTTCGGCTGCCATAATGAATGAAATGAGTGAATGATCTGTCAACCGATGGAATGATTCGTCATAGACTAACAAAACAGAAGTAAAATGTAGACATCATAAATATGCCTACATTTCACTTTCTTCATGGAAGCATCGAAAAACTATTTGTTTGCTACTCAGTTATTAATGTTTGTAAAACGTTTAAAAATGTTTAAGTTTTATAATTTTTATCTACATATGCTATAAATGCTTTACAAAAGTTTCCTAAAATCCTATAAATCCTTTATAAAATTAAGTCATCTCGTAACGTCTCACTAGGACCTCCGAGGGCTCAAAAATTTTGTATGTGGGGGCTGTACCCCTACAAATGCCCCGCGCAACTTGAAACTGCTATCAGATTTTGGATCCAAGATGGCCGCTTACACATCTTTGATGTTTTATTATGTTTGTCCCTATAATTCTGTTTCCTCGTAACTACTACGCGGCTAAATCGATTTTGATAAATTATTATATAACTAAATAAGCCGATTACAAATCTTCATATATGTAATCTAAATAAACATATGTAATTTAGACCCAATACCTACGTATATGATTATATAATACATTAAATATAGAGATAGCTAACAAAGAAAAAAAAAAGAAAAAGGTAATGGAAATCACTTTCTTCTAGTGCAAGACATTCAACAGATATGTGCAGTTTAACTTTTACCTTTATAAATATGATAGTCGTGAGTCTACAATCTAAAAATCTATACAACCATACAACCATCCGTACAGCCAGCCATACTTACCAACATTCGCATTTATTAAAATATATGTAGAATTTAATTTGAACCACGTACTCGTAGGTATGTAAAAATATATTGACCTTTCTGTACTACTCTCGTGTTTTGTCTATATTACCAAAAAGGACATGGCCGTGTTTGAAGACGCCGAGTCTATATATTCATGTCAATGCTAAATCATATTAATAAGCGATGCAGTTAACAACCCATCACTATTATGATTTCCTTATTCCACATTCAAGCCCACCATCACGCTAAAAATGGCCTGGGCCTTGCCGCCCTAGGCTCTGTCTGCCCCGTTAGTGATAAAGACGTGATCTGTAATGTCACATACTAATTTTCAATTTTTCTCATTTCAGCCACCATAGTCGTCTTAGCGCAAGCCCAGGTAGACACAATCCAGTCCTACGGGGAGAGCCTTCACGCTGCTGAAGGTCTAAGTACAAAGGAGTACCAGCTCGTCCAAACAGAACAGACTCACGAGGCCATCTTCATGATGCTCCAACTCATCAATGGATTGAAGTGCCTTCAAGCTCGAGGTTTAGAAGAGATACCCGAAAGTTTGTCATCATTCATCGCGCTGAAGGAGATCCAGCCGCTGGTCTCTCATGGAAGCACCCTGAATCTACCATCGCCTGATGATAGACTGAATTCTCTGTGGGCCCCTAAAACTAACTCTTATGGGAGGCTGTGCATATTACAAGGGTAAGATTGTTCTGTTAATGATGCCATGTTTCCTTATAGGATTATAAATTAGAATATCAATTATGTATAAGGAAATAATTTTTGAATTTATAACGTAGAACTTTGAATTTACTATCGAGCTCTTCTTCAATATGAAATATCAAGAATGAAATATCAAAGGTTAGAATTTTAAACTTGTTTCGGTTTCCATTCAATTGTTTTTTAAGTTTACCATATCTACGGAAATAAGAGTTTCCTGGAATTTGGTCTCCAAGGCTCTGTCAGTAGGTATATGTTAATATATAGAATTTTAACAAAGTAGGTATAAGTTAAATGAGTTTGAAAATGTCTACTGTCACTCCCTCTGTATGTATGTATGTACGCTTAGATCTTTTAAACTACACAACGGATTTTAATGCGGTTTTAATCAATAGATAGAGTGGAAGGTTTACATGTATAATAAAGACCCGGGGCGGGCTGCTAGTAAACGATAAATAGGTACCTACATAAATGTTAGGTAATAATGACGCTAACATTATTTTTCTACTCATAGGTTGAGCGAAGAAATCAACTGCAACAAATCAGCAGATGAGGACCTCAATTCACTTTGCAAATGTGCTATGAAAGCCCTGGAAATCCTGCTCCCGGGTGAAAAACTTACGCCTCTCCTCAAGGAAGTTTTGCAAGATGAACGCGCGGTATCGCTAAACCAAGCCAAATCTGTCCTGGAATTTATGCTATGGGGCCCTCTTGATGTCGTACAAGGGGTCCCAGTTGTTGAAAGGGAATTGTCCCTACAGAGGTGGCTGGATCTAGAAAGGGCGACAGTATTACATGGGTTGGTCAGAACCAGGGTACAACTGAACGTGTTTGAACAACTCCACCTTTTGTTCTTGGTCCGGTCCACCGCGAAAGCCATGTGCGATGCCTCAGTTCTTCTGGAGAAGGCGAATGTGTATTAATGTAAATTTTCTAAGCTTTACTAGGGTTTCTGGATTTGTTTGCGAGCTTTGTGTGTTTGTGACAGAAATACAGAATTAAGTCTTGAGCAAAGATTTTAAAAACAAAATGGCGGATTTTTGGCGCCAAATGATGTCTTCTAAATTTTTTTTTTTTAATTCAAAGCCTGTGAACTATCAAAAGAAAGGATTTTATATAATAATTACAAATATATATATAACTTATATGTTTAAAATGTAATTTGGAATGAGAAATGTTAAAAAAACTCGCTCATGTATCAGGGCAGTCAGGTTTTTTGTTTTTTTAATAATTACTTGTTTTTAATTCAATTAAATCACAGGATATTTATAATATCTCTTAATAATAGTCAATTTTTTTTGTGTTGCACAAATGTTGACATCAAATCGTTACTTACAGCTAGTTTACGCCGCTTCCTAGGCGCTAGTGCAGAAGAAGCGGCAACAAACTGCACTGCAGTAAGTATTTTGATTCGAATCAACAAAAATTTCTTTCCAGAAAATATCAATTTTAACGCAACTACGGGCCTCCAAAATGAGACCTGTCCAGAGGAGGGCCTAAAATTATATACACACCATAGTGATAAAGATCCAATCGCATAATTATCACCCTCGCTTTTGGCTCGAGCTGCTAATTTCTGGGATTCAAGACATGGTTTATTTCACTCTTAGTGTTAAATAAAAATAAGCACCTTACTATAAATTCACAAATACTATTTACTTGTGTAGATTAGATAACCTGACCGCTTTATTTCAGTAGGTTTTACAAATTCACAAAAATATCCAAACCTCGCACACAAATCTAAGAAATCCACTCTTAGTTTTAAGATTTTAGTTTAGTTGGGCACCTGAAAGATTTCTCTCGAATACTTGTCCAAACTGCATTTATATAACGTTCCAATATTTAAAAGACAATTTATATAACCTAACCTAACTGATATTGTAATTATAATTAATATAACTTAATTTTTTAAATCTTCTTTGACTTGAAAAGGAGTTGACAAGATATTTAATTTATTCTAAGCTTTATTTTTATTATATAGAATTTAAACTTTTGTTTACTGAAATCTCTTCAATGGCAAAATAAACGGTAAAATACTTGAGGTAAAAAATTGCTTATTAGAAACTTTGGCATTACATTGTGTCTTATCAAAAATATTTGTCTATTAGCCTCATTGGTGTAGAACCTACTTAGTTGAAAAATATTCGAATTTACAAAATATATTCACTAAATTAAAACTATGTACAATATTATTAAATACAATGAAATATACAGGGTCTAACAACATATACTGAAACTATTTTAAGGCTGAAGTATAGTGCATACTGCATAAGCAAGATGAAATAAAGAAAAAAATACACTTCTACATTATCGTACCAAAGATATTTTACTTTTTATCTCATCATCATCATCAGAGCGTATTTTATTTATTTATTTATCAAACTTTATTGTCCAAAGTAAAAATACAATACAATACAAAACAATACCCTTTATTGCATAAAAGTAAAAAACAGAACATAATTATCTTAAAACTTAGGAAATGCGCAAAAGGCGGCCTTATCGCTAAGCAATTTCTTCCAGGCACGTTTCCCCAAGGAACATATATCGAAATATGAAAAACAATTCTTTGGCCTCCCATACAAAAGACCAATCAACTGATCCGAGTTTCTGTCCAAAACAAAAGATTTTTTTTACATATTTCGATATATATTCCTAGGGAAAAGTTGTTCAGTATCATCGACTGAATATACCCTTAAAATAGTTTCAGTATATTTTGTTAGACGTCATATTATAACAGCAGTGAACAGAAAAGGCTAAGATAATCATGATGATAGATATAACAATACTCTTTTTTTGTTTATGGTGCAAATTCCATGAAAACTTCTTGGACTATTTTTCTTTATTTAGGTGCCAACAAAACTCTGAAGTCATATACTCATTTCCGGTGCCTTATAACGTGTAAAATACGTAGAATACTGTAAATGTAAATCGTGTAATTTATATTACGCGCTCGGCGGTGTACCGAGCTCGTCTATCTATTGTTTATATTTAGTATTCATCGAATATAAATAAATATAAAGATTTCTTATATTTGACGTTTGTTTTTTCTTCATATTAACATTCGATCATCAATAAAGAAAACAACGTATTGTCTATGGTAATCTGGTTGCGTTCCATACTTACATAGTACACAATGAAGTCCCCGGGGCGTATATCTGTCTGTACTCTTATAACTCTGAAACTACTTGGTCAATTTTGATGCAGTTTTCACTAACAAGATATACAATTTTACATGTATAATAATTACCCGTGCAAATGCAGGACAGGCCGCTTGTAAAATAATCAAATGCTTCGTTTGAAATACAGATACATTATCACGTCTTTATTCCTTACGGGGTAGACAGAGCTACGGGCCATATGGCCCAAAAGGCCACGTTTAGCGTAACAAAAGGGAATCATTTATTTGACATAATATTAAAAAATGACGTATAAGCTAAGTGCACATTTACGCTATGATTACTTTACTACTGTAGTCTTTTTTAAAATAAAATACGATACGATCATTCTAATATTTATTGTCACAGCTTTAGAATGCAACAAACAACCACTGGTTTCAATTCGTAATACCATATTCACTCTTACACTACTCTATATCTATTTTATGCTTATTCTACGTTTATTTTCAAATTTAATTTCTGTAGATCTGTAAATAATGTAAAAATAAAATCGCAATATAAACTGGCATCAAACGAATTGCTAACTAGCTAAAAAAACAAAAAATTACAAAAAAAATGCTTAGTAAACTTTTAATTCCATAAGACAGCAATAAAGACCATTTTAGCGCGTTTATCCTTCATATTCCCTTGGGACGAATACATGTTAATAAAGCAAACGCGTGATCTATTATTATTCATGTACCTGTGGCCTTTTAATGAATAAAGATTTTATCTATCTATCTATATGCTACACACTTATCCCGGCCGGCATTTCCGGTTCAGCAGTATTTGTCGAACGACAAAGCCGACCCCAAGCTACTATATCGGGATTTTCACTTTCCTCCCGAACATTCATCTATATATATTCGATTTTACCGCCCGGTTGTACCGAATAAAGCCGGCCCGAGTAAGTGTGTACCAACCATAACTGGCAGTAAAGGCCCTTTTACACAGTGTAAGTTTCTTGCCTGGTGCATACAATTAAAGCAATAAATTATTTGTATGTTTGACTTTTTGTTTAGAACTTTGAACCAAGGGATTTAAAGCTGACATTAGCTCTTAAAAAAATAAATAGAAAAAAACCAAGGGATTAAGTTGGGGTTTGCTTTATTTTGCAAATTGATTCTAGTGGACTTTATAATGTGAAATTGGTGTAGTTTGGTGCTATAAATGCTCATTCTTATGAACAATATGTGAAATAATAAAGGGGACAGCCATAGTACGTCTGTAGTAATATTTGTTAAGCGGACTGTGGTAGGCGCCATCCGCCTTCAGACGCCCACCACAAAAACCAGTATACTACCCTTTGATTGAGACTTGTTAGGTTAAGGGTAAGGAATAAGGAAACGAAAAACTAAAGGCTCTAAGGGATTCGTATACAAGGCCGTAAAATAATTCTTAATAACAAGTTTAGACCTTGCAAGTCATCTATTGCTTCAATGTAATTGTATGCAACAGGCAGGAACCTTGTACTGTGTAAATGGGCCTTTATACACGTGTTGCGCATATGGCACAAGCTTCTGAAGCAATATTAAACAAAAAATACTAGAACTGAAAATTAAACAAGAAAAGAAAACAAGACAAAAAAATTTAACGTAAGAAACCATTACGATTAAAAATTAAGCTACATATATGAAAAAAGGAAGGCCTATGCCGAGCATTGGGTTAGTGTGGCCTGAAAAACCTGATGATGAAATTATCAATAAATAATTTTTTTTTAAGTAAATAATTATAAACCAATTTTAACAAAAACATTCATTTAAAAATTATTTAATTATATATTTTTTTTATTATTTGTTTTAGGGACAAAAAATTTTCTAGCCTCAAAGTAAGTTTTTGTGTCATGGACTAATTCACCAATACTATATTTTATAATAAATACATAATTATATAGAAAAACGAGAACAATTTGAAAAAGGCCATTTTCCAACTTGCCCTGGCTGGGGATCGAACCCAGAACCTCCGAGTGGTGGACTAGCGTGATAACCAATACGCCACAGCGGTCTTTGAAAAAAAAAACAATTCATATCGATTTTTTCACTAAAAATACAAACAAAAATATATTTAAGTAGTTACAATAAAAAAATGCCAAGTACTTAGTAATAATATTAAAAAAATGAGCGGCAGACTAGAATTAATACAATTTAACCTTAACTTGGAATCCGAAAAAGCGTGTTAACTTGTTAACCCTTCATAAATCGACGAAATTAAAAACAATATCACAGAAGACAGTTCGAGTATATCATACAGAACGGAATCTCCTAAAGTCCGGGGTAGAGGTGCGGGGACCTCACTTCCGTTCTTGTGCCGCCGTGCACACGTCAATGCGTGTGTGTTCCCCCGCTCCCGCCCTGAGACAAGGCGAGAGCGGGGGAGAGGTGCAGGGACGGGGGACGGGGACGCATAATGCAAGGGACCGCAGGAGATTCCGTTCTGTATGTAATACTTTTACTGTCTTCTGTGACAATACTTAAACAATTGACATGGGCGCATATTCTCCCGTTGAAGGGTTATATGGAATGTCAAACGTTAAAAAATATATTCCAATAAAATAACCAGATCTCCTCATAATTCGTAAATACTTAAAAATACTCAATAATAAAAAGTAAATTAAAAAAATAGCGGATTTTTTTAAACAATCTTAAGATACATTTTGATAAATAAATAAATATAAAATATATAAGGACAAATCACACTGATTGAACTAGCCCCAAAGTAAGTTATAAACTTGTATAATGGGATACTAACTCAACGATACTATATTTTATTATAAATACATATATAGATAAACACCCAAGACCCAGGACAATTTGAAAAAGGCTATTTTTCTACTTGCCCTGACTGGGAATCGAACCCAGAACCTCCAGAGGACTGGCGTGTTAACCACTACGCCACGGAGGTCGTCAAATATATAAATAATAAATAAGCTACATATATGATTATGGTAGCCATCCTAAAACAAATCATATTAAATATTCGCAGCAAACGTATATAAGTTTGGTTTATAGTTCAGATACTTTTCTAATTACCAAATGATTCTTTTGAAATCCAAATATGTATATATGTCTTTGTGCTTTAACAATCTAATTAAAAGTAATTACTTCACATCGAAATCACAGCGTATAAAACATATACTCGAGTCGAGACGAAACCGATCCGAGACAATAACAAAACGCGCCTTTTTTTAAAATGTACTGGCTCGGATCTTTTTTTTTGCGGTACTGTCCTAGACTCAAATAAATTATAATACAATCTAGAATGACTACGAGTAATAATCTCAACAACATTGAAAAATTAGACTTAAAGCCACGTACTTAAAGTTTATATTTCCGTAATGTTTTAATACCTAACGTACCCGAAAAAGTTATAAGCATCCCTATCCCGCAAACTGCCAGTGCAATAAGTAGAAAAGGATACGTATAACTTTAGGTATCCTTTGTGGTAACGGCTTTGCCACTTCGTAAGCATTCTAGATTGCATATAATTTCTTTGGCTAGACTTCACATCACGATAACTCAAGCGAGACTTCAAACGTAGAAAAAAAACAAGTATTCAACCAACAACTCTCACAGCATCGATATACTAATTAAACCTATCTATAACCATCGAAGAACGAATACTAGAGGCCTGAGAACCCCAAACAAAAAAAAACAAATCTGTTAGAAAGCCCTGTATTATTTCTAGCACAGGTATGACACTTCATAGAAGCGGAGTATCATTTATGCCTACACTACTACAAACGAAACTATACATCCGTGCACACGTCAATGTGTGTGTGTTCGCCCGCTCTCGCCCCTTGACAAGGCGAGGACGGGGGAGAGGTGCGGGGACGGGAAACGGGACGCATATCACCAGGGATTGCAGGAGATACCGTTCTGTATGAAATACGCTATTAATTTTATGCCCCAGTTTCGAAAAAGTGTGAAGGTTGTCAGTTCTCTAGTATAGTTCGCCCATGTTATAACTAAACGTAACACTTATCATAATATTATATATTATTTACAGTCCCTTGTTAAAGTAAACATATTCCGGTGGCTTTCCATTGGTATTCTTCAATATTTCCTCGTAGTTCTCCTGTTCGAAACGCTTGATTGTGTCTATCGATAGTTTGCTGAAAAGAAATTCACAATTAGGTTTTCTAATTTTTTTTACATACAAGTAGGCACTTTAGCAAACTAGATTTGTACAGAACAACCCGCTAGTTTTCAACAACACAAATCAGATAAGTAGGTACTTTTTTCTAAACGTCAAAACAAACATTTTCTGTGGGATCTGTATGAAATGCCACGATGTGACGTCATAGTTTTTTGAAGTCAAATAGCGCTCTTAATGTCAGTTTTTCTGCATTAACTAAAATCACATTCGAAATTAATAAGATGAATGACAAGTAACATTATTTTGTGACGTTTTATTCTCTTATCATTACAAAATAATTTATTTTTGAACCTGTATACTACCCAATTATAATATGTTATTATACTAGACCTTATAAATTATTATTTATTATTCAAATGGAATGCTTACCATCTTTGTGGGAACAATGCACAGGCTGTGGGCACCATAAATGTTAAGCTGAAAAATAAATATGCTCATTTAGTCGCATGAACCCACTTGGCTCCCGTATATCCTCGCTTACACTTATGCCAATTACTATTATTGATTTTACAGGGATTAAAGAGAGAAAGACATAGACTTACAAAGCTCCGACGACCGCGGTCTGAATGCCAATGTGTGCCCATTTGATCCTCTGCATCCAGCGGCGTTTCTCCAAGTTCTCCATGATCACTGGGAGAAGCAGCATGCCAGGCGCACACATCACGATCCTGAACAAGAAATGATCTTACTTTAGACACAGAGTCGCACCATTAAGAGGAAATCGATGGGCCGTATTTCCATATAAACGTAGTCCCCTGATTCCTCGCCGGATAGCGACAGCAAAGCAATGATTTAAAAAAAAAACTATGGATATATTGGCATGTCATGTTATTTTCACAATTTCATTATTAATAGAGATACGAACCTTCATAAACCTGAAAGATTGGTAAGATTTTCCACTCTGTTTAAACATCTAGCAAACACAGACGACATTATATTATAAAAAGAAAACATTGGACAAACTGCTATAGCTTTTCATATGTATTTTCGGTCCGAGCTGCAGTTGTCTTTATCGCAGTCGCTCGTTGTTGTTCGGGCACAGCGCGACAGCAATAGATTTTACAAATATCTATTTTTCAATTCTCTCGACCTTACTGTTTTCTCTTAATATGTAATTAAATGAAAAAAAAAATACAACAAGAATCTAAATTTTGGTTTCATTACTGGTTTTATACATTTGAACGTTTGGCAAACGAATATAAAACATACCTGGATGTGACGACTTGCGATATTCCCTTGGCAGGCGCTATTTGAGATTTTCCGATTATTTTCCCATTTTCATCCGTTACATCCAAACCTGAAAATAGGAATACATATTTTAATATGAAACTTCAGCAAAATAAAACAAAACACAGGTTTTTTTTGTAACAAAAAAGGAAAGAAAGTAGATGTACTACAATGAAATAAATATTTGAACGTTTTGTGATGTCAGGGGATTGATTCAGCTTTATTTAACTTACGAGTACGTATAAAATCACTTTTTCGAAAATTTTTTTAGAAAAGTTTTCTGACAAGCTTTTATTGTAAGGCTTATCAAGACAAATGTAAGCCCAAACGCGATGGGGTTACGTCGTTTTATTACAGGGTTACTAAAGCCCCCTTTCGGCTCCATCATCAGATAAGCTTCTTGTTACAATAATATAAAAACTTTCTCCAAAGAATATTATGTCAAAATACGAAAAATAATTTTCCAATCGGTCAATATAAATGGGAGGCCGAAAAAATTTTTTCATATTTCGACATAAATGTTCCACGGGGAAAGTTGTTCAGTATCATAGATTGAATCTACCCTTAAAATAGTTTCAGTATGTTTTGTTCTTGTCATCTGATTTACATTAGATCTCAATCGGAAACCTAGTGGCTCAAAAAGCAAGATTTGACCCAAACAAATAAATAACAGCAAGCTAAATAAAGCTTGTGACAAAATGTAGGACTTCCCCCTCGTCTGCTGCTGAGACGTTATCACAGAAGACAGTGTATACAGAACGGAATCTCCTAAGGTACGCGCAATATGCGTCCCCTATCCTCGTCCCCGCACCTCTCCCCCGTTCTTCTGCCGCCGTGCAGTGTGTGTTCGCCCGCTCTCGCCCTGAGACAAGGCGAGAGCGGGGGAGCGGTGCGGGGACGGGGAACGGGGAACGGGGACGCATATTGGAAGGGACCTTAGGAGATTCCGTTCTGCGTTATTTAAGTTATTGTTTCTACCTCTATTTGATCTACACATTTCTTTATAGTAGTTTTTTTTTACTAGGCTGTGGCTGTTACTGTTATGTCCCACAACTGGTTTTAATTAAAGGGCTAGAGATATGAAAAATAGGTATTTTAAAATCTATTGCTGTCGCGCTGTGCCCGAACTACAACCGAGCAAGTGCGATAGAGACATACTGCAGCTTAGACTGAAAATACCTATTAAAAGAACAGAAAATCAACGATTCGTAGTCCCCTGATTTCTTCTCCAAAACTTAACCAATATAAGTACTTTTTCATTACGAATTACACAAAGCCGATGGCGACGTTGTTGAGTGGATTGACGGCCTTCCATTCA
Organism: Acrobasis repandana; assembly: GCA_963576875.1. NCBI lineage: Eukaryota > Metazoa > Arthropoda > Insecta > Lepidoptera > Pyralidae > Acrobasis > Acrobasis repandana. Next base: position 19,522,646 of record OY756223.1, read on the forward strand.
CCCTCTAACTTTGCTGCACATTTCAAAAACCATTCGCAAATAATAATATTACGAATTAACAAAGACTTGATCGGTGTTCCTATGTTTTAATTTTTTTATTTAATCTACTTAAATTTGTTTTCTGGATGTTTGAACACAGCGGAAAATCTGGCCTTTTTTTAGATTTTCGAACGTTCATCTCTTTTAATAAATAATTTATGAAAAAAAAGAAAACATAGGGACATGCCAATAGTGGCTATAGATATTCAGGAAAAAAAATATAACTCTACCGGCATTATCCAGGGAGGAAACAGGGGACAACGTTTGTATGGAAAATCGGCCCCTCTATTTCGTCTTAATTAATTGATATCTGAATGTGGCAACTCGATATCATTAATCGATCCAATATCATTGATCGCTCGGTGTTGTAATTACATTAAAATACAAAGGTTAACAAGCCGCTAATCGCTTTATCGCCCAATAAAAGTTATCTTGTAAATAAACAAGATTTATCAATGAATAGATAGTTGTATTGTCATGTAGGTACAATGTTCATGATCAAATAACAGGCAGTTACTAGCCTTTATTTGTTGTCGTTTTCACTAAAGAATTACTACGAAAACAATTTTCGTAGAGCACCTTCATAAAATTTCCACTCATCGTTGCGAAATGACGTTTTCGTCGTGTGTGGTTCTGCATATCTTTATATTTTTTTATACGTAAACTCTATGATCATATTATATTTCTATAAACGCACTGTTCCGCCTAAAAAATGGCACTGGCAAAACAAGGCATAAAACATTATTATGCCTTGTTTACCCCCATTCGCTCGTGTCTATAATATAAATAGAATGTGGAAAGCTGTTGACGATAATGATATGTATGTCGCAGTTGAACGGTATAATCCGCTAATTCACCAAACCTCTAGCTGTAGCATTACAACTCGATTTTATAAAACAGCGTTACATAACTGAACCCTCATACGCAGAATGGCATGAACGATTTGTATTCATCCATGCCGCGGCGCAAGACGTAAGATTGTAGATTTTAGTTCGGAATTATTCACAGCGTTCCGAGAGTAAGCTGTTTTCATCGAGAGATATCGGAGACAATGTTTATGATTTTGGACTGCAAATGGTTAGGAAGAATAAAGCAGATCTTCAGCTTGATTATCATATATATATATATATATATATAGTTATTTCGACGCCCGCCTTCCGGCAAGATGGAGAATTAACGTGAATCAAATGATGGACAAAAGAAATGAAAAAAAAACGAATATATATGTGTGTTATCAACATAAGCGTATTTAAATAAGATTTTACTTAGCAAAGACGTTTTGGATGGGAAAAATTTGATTACATTTTGAACTTTCGACACGAGAAGAAGCAAAGACGTGTGCGGGACGCAGCCAGTTGTCTTTATTTGGGGGGGAGAGATATGACTAGGCTTTAATAGAGAAGTGTAACTACGAGTCCTTACCTAACAATATTTCGTTCTGCCTCATCAGTGGAATGTTTACCCAGTTGGCTGCGGCCACGGCGACGAATGGCACGAACCTCTGGAAAAAATAGCCAAATGTCAACCTTGAGCGGATATACTGAATAACTTCCCCCAAGGAACATAATATATCGAAATATGAAATATTTATTTATTTATTTAAACTTTATTGCACATAAAAAAGTGTACAAATGGCGGACTTAACGCCTTATGGCGTTTTCTGCCAGTCAACCATTGGACCAAGTAGAGAAATAAATTGGGTGGTGCGACAGTGTGTAAACAAAATTAAAAAGTATCTATTAATCTTTAAAAAAAATAAAATAAGTTTTGGCTTCCCATTAAAACTTAATACTTAGTCTTAGGATTTTCAAAATTTCTTTCTATTATATTGACACTCCACCCATTCCAAAAATATGTAACCTTTGAATGGAAGAGATCCCTTCTTGGGATAAGTCCACCTATGTGCAAGTTATTTATTTTTCTCTTTGTATTAAATAATGTACATAAATGTAATATGCTATTTTGCAACAAGTCAAATCAGATACTTTTTTCTTAACGTCAAAAACACACTCATGGGATTTGTATGAAAAATCGATTTATGACGTCATAGTTGCTTGGAGTCAAATAGCGCTCTTAATATCCGTTTTTCTGCATTAATAAATCTAAAATCACGTTCAAAGTGGATGTGATCAATGACAAGTGGCATTATTTTGTGAAGTTTTATTCAATTAACAGTACCAAATTATTTATTTTTTACCCACCAAAATACCCAATTCTTGTGCAATAAAGATATTAAACAAACAAACAAAAACTCTAATCAGCATTTTTTTGTGTTTTGCTGTGTTCCTTGAGGAGAGTTGTTTATTAACATGGACAGAATGTACGCTTCAATTCAATTCAATTCAATTCATTTTTATTCATAGCAAAACACTTATTGCGTCGAACATATACAAAAACAAAACACATTGACATTACAAATAAGATAAAAACATTAAAATATCAGACGGAACCAAATCATTGCATGTCCAAGTCATTACATTAACAATTATAAAAGAATAAATAACAATAATAAAAAATCTCAAAAATTATAATTTATAAAATGACAAAATACTAATTTTATCTCATTATTTGCGGTCCTTATCACGTTCATATTCCTCAACAGAGTAATAACACTTCTGGAGCAAAAAGCATTTGAGTTTCTTTTTAAAGATTGATAACTTGTTGATTGTTTTAAATTCAATTGGGAGCTTGTTATAAAGACGAGTAGCTTGGAAACGAGCACTATGCTTAGAAATTTCTAAAATTAAAATAGTTTCAGTATATTTTTTTAAACCTTAAATAACAATTAGTAATAGGTTTTTAGGACTTAACCCTATAAGAGGCATTTTACTTGGTTGGCTGTCTCGCTCGCACAATCAAACATTTTTAAAGATTATCAAAAAATGAGTCATTTTTAGAAAAGTGTTACATTTTCATTCTATTAATGTAATAAAAAGAAGAGAATGCCATAAGTAGAGTTGGAATTAAGATCGGTTCGGGAATAAGTACGAAATCAGCATTTCCACACTGATTCCCAAAATTGAAACATCACATGGGCCCTAAAAGTAATCTTGTTGCATCATCCAGATACGATTTAATATGCACTACGATAACCACACCTCAATGTCTAGATAAGGTAGATAGATAAAGGTACAAAAACTCACAATACCTCTCAATTATGTTGACTTTTTTTCTGTGTTTACATTTTACAGCAATTTCAGTCCATGATACTGATTATGTATTCTAAGAAATATTTACATGGCCAAATACGAAGAAAAATGGATAGACCATGGGTCAAGATAGACACAGCCTCTGTATGAATTTGCGTGTCGATCTGACGTCAAATTGACTTCATTTAGGATCGTCACTTTTAGTCCGTGTGTGTCAATTCATTAGATCGGACATTGAGCTCTCTACTGTAAAATACCTAAAGCTGCCGTTTTGAGCCGTTAGAAACTTGTCGAAAAACGTTGGAGGAAGTAATAAAAAAGATTCCTTCCGTTTGTCAGTGAATTTCTTATTAAATATTGTATTGAAAATTGGCACGCCAGGTTTTCATACAAATTGAAGGACTTTCTTTATCTAGTCGACCTCAAGCGCTAGCTGGCTATTGTTTACTAGTGGTAGGCAACCTCGATTTTGCTATATAATCTTTAGCTATAGATATAATTCAACCCATGCTATTCACACCATGGCATGGATAAAAACGAGTTGTTTCGGCGAACCGGCGAACCGAATGGTATTATAAGACATTATACATATTATGATGTAAGTAATAATATTTTGCATACATTTTTTAATAAAATAATCCACTGACATCGTAGATATGAATGTAGACATATTTGTCAGTCTTAAGAATTGTTTCCACGTTACTAATATTTTTAACGAGAAAATTGTTGATTCAAACAGCTAATGATTAAAATTTGATTCACACTGCTTATATTGGTCACGACACTCAAAAAGGAAAAGGTTGTTTCCATGAAATGTACATAGGCACATACCTATATGAGTTCGCAAGTTAAAATTATTAATGACAAGCGATGGTCACTTGGTGACTATACTGGTTAATCTTTCGTCCTCTAATATTTAAAAATAAACGTGTACTTACAGCAAGACGAATTTGAACGTCAAAGCCGTGGCCATAGGCGCAGAGGTCACTTATTATATATATAAAGTCTCGACTACGCAGAAAGCAGAACACATAAGGCTACATTGATTAAGGCCGCCATATTTATTTTAAAGACCTTTATAATACTTACAGCCAGAAAAGGGTTCTTCGTTTCTCCACGACGAATTTGAACGTCAAAGCCGTGGCCATAGCTGCTGAGGTAGCCGACATATAGGCCATGCCCATCTGGGTGGTAGTACGTTCGGACATACCACCATGTCAACCAAAGTATCGACGACGCAAGAAGCAGAACAAGGCTACATTAATAAAGGCCGCCATATTTATTTAAAAGACCTTCATAATACTTACAGCCAGAATAGGGTTCTTCGCACGTTTCTGAACGACGAATTTGAACGTCAAAGCCGTGGCCATAGCCGCAGAAGTAGCCGACACATAGGCCATGCCCATCTGGGTGGTAGTCAGGGGGGAGTTGGCGTTTCTGTTTGTGTAGTTGACGAGCGCATTGAACGATTGGTTCACCCATTGCCAGAAGACCACTGCTGTTGCTGTTCTGTAAGAGAAAATGACAATGAGTAGGTAATTAAATTGTTACTTATATCTGAATAGATGGCCGTGTTTTGCGTTGCATAGGTACACAAGTTTATTTGCTAGACAAATTAAAATACCCCGACTGTCAAGAATGACATGTATTGATGAGGACGATTTGATACGGATATCAAGTCGCGCTACGAATAGCGCCATCTATTATTTTCTAGAGAAAACCCTTTTAACACCTTTAAAGACTTTTAAGCGTTAACCCCCAATAAATTTTAAACGGTTGAACCGATTTTCATCAAACATAGCTAAGAACCACCGTAAGGGAACTTGCTTTAACGTACAATAAACCGCATCAAAATCGGTCCATCCGTTCGAACTCTACGATGCTACAGACGGACAGATCGACAGACATTAGCGTGAAACTTACACCCCTCTTTCTTGTTGGAGGTTAAAAAATGGAGTAGTTGGCTGTATTTTTTATGTGTAACATCTTTCCTCTCACTTTCCTGCAATCTGTGGGATTGATTTCTTGAAATGCGACGGAAGTGTGTAACAGGAAGCCTGCCCATCTATTTCCTCTTAACATGATTTGCATATTCGTCTATTCTTTCGATTTGAGAAATACATTGTCGGCTATTGTCTCAGTAACCCGTTAAAAATAGACATATTTTGCGAATGAGTTTACTAGCTATTAAAATAGCTGGTGTTGCCAATTGCAATACATCACCAGACAGACACGCCACGCCTACACGCGTCACGGCGCACAACTATGTTAACATTGGCACTGTTTGGTGTCGTCGAAGGTTTGGTGTAACGTTGGGTGTTGATTACGTAACGGGGGCTCGACTGCCTCGTCATCGAAGCTTCTGCCAAATTGCAGAAAATTTTCCTTGTAGCGTTATTTTTAGGGTTCCGTACAAAAAATGAAAAAACGGAACCCTTATAGGATCTATCGTGCGTCTGTCTGTCCGTCCGTCTGTCACAGCCAATTTGCTCCGAATCTATGGACCGAATCAGGTGAAATTTGGTAGGATGGTGTAATCCTATGACCCAAACACACATGTGCAAAGTTAATAAATATTTTTTTTTAAATAAGGGTCATTTTCGGGGGATAATTTAGGAAATTAAAAAAAAGATTTGCAAACCTTACTGTGTCATATATCAAATGAAAGGGATCGTTATGAGGATCTCAAATATATTTTTGTTATAATTATAAAATAAATAGTTTTGATTTTATTCATGAAAGAAGACGAAAATTGACCATTCCCCTGATCACCGAAACTACTAAGCCTAAAATTTTGAAAAAAATACGAGATGTAGTTCATTGCTTGAAGATTACAGGAAAACCTATAAGAATTCAGTCAATTGTACGGAACCCTCTCCACGCGAGTTTAACTCGCACTTGGCCGGTTTTATTATCATGTGTAAGCACTTCATTATTATCTGAATTGACTTTTTGAAGTGTGTAAATTGCAATGTTTCGTACGTCACGCGGAGGTTCGATCCCCAGCTAGAACAAGTTGGAAAATACCCTTTTCCAAATTGTCTTCGGTCTTGTATGTATTTATTATAAAATATAATATCAATTCAATTCATAATATCTGTATTCTTCTTCGTCTAAGCGCATTCCCGGTTGCATCCTCAGCTGTGCTGCTTCGGAGCCCGGGGTGCGCTTTCCCGCTTTTTCTTCTCCAAATATAATATGCATGTCAATGGTCACCCAAGGATGCCAAAGACCTTGTAAAATGGAGACGAAATAGCCGGAATACTTTTTAATGATTCGGCTATAGTTTTACAACCGGCCGCCTGCCTGACGTCAACCCTCTTTGGGAATGTATTTGTGCGAAAAGTTTTACAGCGTTAATATAACTCATAAGAGCGTAAAGTAACTCATCAAAGCAGTCGGTCTATAAAGCAGTCGGTCTAAAAAGCAGTCAGTCTATAATTTTAGACATGCAGTTTGTTCAGGAAAATATAAGTACACTTCTTTTAAAAAGGAAAATGTAAGTATGTAGGAAAAAGTAAAGTAACAACTAGTTAGGTATGTATATTTAACAATACAAAAAAAAAGAAGTCAGTAGACAGTAGGTAAGCATGTTTTACATGGTTAGGTAAGTATTTTTATCGACGCACATGTACGTTATGTAATGAGGGGCACGTCTCCATTGTTTTTGGAAATTTTAAACGTTTTTTTTATAAACCTACGAGAAAATTTTCAGACTTATCAAAATGTGAAATAATAATGATTTATATTTTTAAATCAAGAAATAAAATGCTTTAGTTGCAATATTTTTGATCTGTTCGCCACCTTGAACGAAACACCGATCACAGCGCGTTACGTCATTCGTTTGTAATTGTCATTTTTGACGGCTGGGGTAACCTCAAAATGTCAACTATAGATGTCAACATTACTATGTGAATTTGTGGCCTCCACTACTGCCATCCTTTTCACCACTTGATTGTTTGATGTTTACTCACAAACAGATGACGTCACGCGGACAAGGTGACAGATGGGAGCGTTTACGCGGCATTTTTATGCATTCAAATTTTAAATGTAATTTATGCACATTTACAGCCTTATTGAAATAAAATATTATTTTTTATGGTAATAAATAACCATTCTAATTACTTTGAAATACTTTGTGAAAAGTTGTCCGATCCCCTACTGGTTGGCTTTGTTGTTCGACAAATACTGCCAAACCGACAATGCCGCGCCGGCCTGTCCAAGTGTGTAGCAACCCTTACATGTACTTCCAAAAATATGCTGGTTATTATTAGAAAACCTTCGTTGTCAAACACGCTTAGGAGCGATCTCCTCAGATTGTAGTTGGCAGTTTGCTTTTCTTGGAACATTTAGAGGAGTTTCTTCTATGCTGGTCTAAGAAAAAACTTAGACTGTACCTACCAGTTGCTTCTCTTTCCGTACAGATCGTAAAAGCCGATCGAGGCGAAAATGCGAATCATGTTAGGCGATGCGGCTAGGCTATTTTGATTCCTTTTACCACCTCGGCCACCATCACGCTAAAAGTGGCCTTTGAATCTTGCGGTCCAGGCCTCTGTCTGCTTAGAGCCGCAATACGAAAAATACTCTGTCTGCCCCATTAGGGATAAAGACGTGACGTGTGTGTTAGTATGTAGTGTTTAGGTATTTGTAAAAATACGTTATTTTGCAACAAGTCAAATCAGATACTTTTTTCTTAACCTCAAAAACAAACATTTTCTATGGGATTTGTATGAAATATCGATTTATGACGTCATAGTTCCTTGCAGTCAAATACCGCTCTTAATATCCGTTTTTCTGCATTAATAAATCTAAAATCACGTTCAAAGTGGATGTGACCAATGACAAGTGGCATTATTTTGTGACGTTTTATTCTATTAACAGTACCAAATAATTTATTTTTGACCCACCAAAATACCCAATTGACAGATGGTTAAAGCCCATCTCATGAACATGTATCCAGGCTTTCGCCGAACATGTTCCGTCTTATTTTAAAAAAAGCTGGCTTTGGGAATTGGTATAAATATTCACCCAAATGAAGTTGTCAGTGACAGAAGAGTAGGTGACATACCTATGTATTTCGGGAGGTCTTCTTATTTTGGGCGTATTATAATGGGTTAATGCTCGAAGTTAGACCGTGTTTCATAATAAAAATACTCTTAGTTAGATTTTCCAGATTGTCCGGCATTTCAAAGCAAAAGAATAATTAAAAATCTACGTCTGGCACATTTTGATAAGTCTGAAAATTTTCTCGTAGGTTTATAAAAAACACGTTTAAAATTTCCAAAAACAATGGAGATAAAACAATGGAGACGTGCCCCTCATTACATAACGTACATGTGCGTCGATAAAAATACTTACCTAACCATGTAAAACATGCTTACCTACTGTCTACTGACTTCTTTTTTTTGTATTGTTAAATATACATACCTAACTAGTTGTTACTTTACTTTTTCCTACATACTTACATTTTCCTTTTTAAAAGAAGTGTACTTATATTTTTGCCAAAGACCTTGGTCTTTGGCATCCTTGGGTGACCATTGACATGCATATTATATTTCCGGCTATTTCGTCTCCATTTTACAAGTAAATTGGAGACGAAATAGCCGGAACACTTTCAATGATTTGGCTATAGTTTTACAACCGGCCGCCTGCCTGACATCAACCCTCTTTAAGTTGCGACTAACTGAAAAGTTTTACAGCGTTAATATAACTCATAAGAGCGTAAAGTAACTCATTAAAGCAGTCGGTCTATAAAGCAGTCGGTCTAAAAAGCAGTCAGTCTATAATTTTAGACATGCAGTTCGTTCAGGAAAATATAAGTACACTTCTTTTAAAAAGGAAAATGTAAGTATGTAGGAAAAAGTAAAGTAACAACTAGTTAGGTATGTATATTTAACAATACAAAAAAAAGAAGTCAGTAGACAGTAGGTAAGCATGTTTTACATGGTTAGGTAAGTATTTTTATCGATGCACATGTACGTTATGTAATGAGGGGCACGTCTCCATTGTTTTATCTCCATTGTTTTTGGAAATTTTTAACGTTTTTTTTATAAACCTACGAGAAAATTTTCAGACATCAAAATGTGCCAGACGTAGATTTTTAATTATTCTTTTGCTTTGAAATGCCGGACAATCTGGAAAATCTAACTAAGAGTATTTTTATTATGAAACACGGTCTAACTTCGAGCATTAACCCATTATAATACGCCCAAAATAAGAAGACCTCCCGAAATACATAGGTATGTCACCTACTCTTCTGTCACTGACAACTTCATTTGGGTGAATATTTATACCAATTCCCAAAGTCAGTTTTTTTTTAAATAAGACGGAACATGTTCGGCGAAAGCCTGGATACATGTTCATGAGATGGGCTTTAACCATCTGTCAATTGGGTATTTTGGTGGGTCAAAAATAAATTATTTGGTACTGTTAATAGAATAAAACGTCACAAAATAATGCCACTTGTCATTGGTCACATCCACTTTGAACGTGATTTTAGATTTATTAATGCAGAAAAACGTATATTAAGAGCGGTATTTGACTGCAAGGAACTATGACGTCATAAATCGATATTTCATACAAATCCCATAGAAAATGTTTGTTTTTGACGTTAAGAAAAAAGTATCTGATTTGACTTGTTGCAAAATAACGTATTTTTACAAATACCTAAATACTACATACTAACACACACGTCACGTCTTTATCCCTAATGGGGCAGACAGAGTATTTTTCGTATTGCGGCTCTAAGCAGACAGAGGCCTGGGCCGCAAGATTCAAAGGCCACTTTTAGCGTGATGGTGGCCGAGGTGGTAAAAGGAATCAAAATAGCCTAGCCGCATCGCCTAACATGATTCGCATTTTCGCCTCGATCGGCTTTTACGATCTGTACGGAAAGAGAAGCAACTGGTAGGTACAGTCTAAGTTTTTTCTTAGACCAGCATAGAAGAAACTCTTCTAAATGTTCCAAGAAAAGCAAACTGCCAACTACAATCTGAGGAGATCGCTCCTAAGCGTGTTTGACAACGAAGGTTTTCTAATAATAACCAGCATATTTCTGGAAGTACATGTAAGGGTTGCTACACACTTGGACAGGCCGGCGCGGCATTGTCGGTTCGGCAGTATTTGTCGAACAACAAAGCCAACCAGTAGGGGATCGGACAACTTTTCACAAAGTATTTCAAAGTAATTAGAATGGTTATTTATTACCATAAAAAATAATATTTTACTTCAATAAGGCTGTAAATGTGCATAAATTACATTTAAAATTTGAATGCATAAAAATGCCGCGTAAACGCTCCCATCTGTCACCTTGTCCGCGTGACGTCATCTGTTTGTGAGTAAACATCAAACAATCAAGTGGTGAAAAGGATGGCAGTAGTGGAGGCCACAAATTCACATAGTAATGTTGACATCTATAGTTGACATTTTGAGGTTACCCCAGCCGTCAAAAATGACAATTACAAACGAATGACGTAACGCGCTGTGATCGGTGTTTCGTTTAAGGTGGCGAACAGATCAAAAATATTGCAACTAAAGCATTTTATTTCTTGATTTAAAAATATAAATCATTATTATTTCACAAAAATACTCATTGAATGGTAAGTTTATATAATTAACATTATTTCTAATTAGAATAAAGATTTTTGGTGAGACCTGTCGATCCCCTATTGTATCGCCTTTTTCCCTGAACATTTATCTACTTATGTTCGATTTTACCGCCCGGCTGTGCCGATTAATGCCGGACCTGAATAAGTGTGTAGCAACCCTATCGTACAAGTAAGTACATTATGTACATTATGTATTTTATGAGTATGCCACTTGGCAACAGGGAGTGTCGGAGTCGACCTATTCTGAATATAAAAGCGTGGAGTCATTCCGACTATAAGGCAATGTCAAAAGTGTATATAAAATGTAATTTTATCCATAAATAATGCTAATAAGCCCGGTTTTTGGAGCTCATAGTGATTGTTTGATTGTTAAAATCCGATTCAGATTCAATGCGTGCGCATATTTTACATCAAGTTCAATCAATGATAATAACAATAACGACTTACAGGGTCTAAATGTTTGCAGTGAAAACTTAGGGAAAGCGCGTTGGACATTTTATTAAATGGGAAAAAACTTTAACACCACATTGTTAAAGTTCAAACGGCACTCCCGGAGTGCCACTGTTTTTTTATATTATAGACTCGGCGAGCAGCTGGTCTATTTCACACAATGCTGAGAGTTAATACATTCTTGTCACAGTTCATTAATTTTAATTTATTAACAACACTTTATTTGGGCAGGGTCCGGAAAGTTACGCAGTGCCTTCTCGTCCAAACTACCCCAGTGAGAACTCAAAGCAAATCAATGTGTGTTACCAGTGATGACTTATGGCTCTGAAACGTGGTCCCTTACTATGGATCTCATACGAGGGCTCAAGGTCGCTCAGCGGGCTATGGAGAGGGCTATGCTATGTTTCTTTACGTGATCGAATCAGAAATGAGGAGATTCGTAGAAGAACTAATGTCACAGACATAGCCCAGCGGATTAGCTTATTGAAGTGGCAGTGAGCGGGGCACATAGCGCGAAGAACCGATGGCCGATGGGGCAGAAAGGTTCTCGAATGGCGGCCACGTACCGGCAAACGCAGCGTAGGAGACCCACCTGCTCAGTGGTCGGACGACCTGAGCAAGGTTGCAGGAAAACGCTGGATGCAGGCCACTTCCGATCGGTCATTTTGGAAATTCTTGGGGGAGGCCTATGTCCAGCAGTGGACATCCAGTGGCTCATATGATGATGATGATGACTTAATTTGTCCTTATCCACTTTGTCGACTCTATTGCTTTAAATGCATTTATGGAAGGCGCAGTGACCACTTCTTCTGGTAGTCTATTCCAGTTCTAAACCACTCTATTACTGAAAAAGTGATAATGTGCAGCTTTGGTTCCAGTCACTGCTAGTGTTAACTATTAGCATTGCCTCGTAATGGCTTTATGACTTGTCTCATGTTGTAGATGGTATGCAAGTCAGGTAAGTCGTAGTCGCAGCTGACAGTCAGGATCTGAAACGTCTCAATCAGATCACCATGAAGGCGTCTTTCTTCGAGAGTACTAAGGCGCAGAGCTTCAAATCTTATCTTCATATGAATTTCGACGGAGACTATGAGGTATTTTGATTCTTTTTTCCACCTTCTCGCCCACCATCACGCTAAAAGTGGCCTTTGGGTCTTGCGGCCCTGGGCTCTGCCTGCTTAGAGCCGCAAGACCCAAAATGCTCTGTCTGCCCCATAAGCGATAAAGACGTGTAGTGTAGGTTTCTATTCTAATTCAGCAATAAACAATATCATTTGCAACATAAAGTTATATATTTTTTTTAAATTATATTGCGCACTTTCCTAGAGTTATGTATGTAACCAGATTATTTTAGGAATTGTCCTTTTATTTGTTTATTAAATCTTTTATAATACTATTGGGATTACGAATGTATAAAATAAAATTTAGATATGCTGTTTATCGTATATGTAAGTGGCCAACACTGGTGTCAGATTTTTCAAGCTGCCTAAAGGCATCTGACATTAGCTTGAAGACTGCCATACAATGATGACAGCCGGGACCAACGGATTATACGTGCCTTCCAAAGCACGGAGGAGCCCGAGAAATTTTTGTACCACTTGTGGTCATCCATCGAAGTACGGACTACGCCCGGGATTGCTTAACTTGTGAAAACGCTAGCAATGCGTGCTCCGGAACCGGGCCATCGAGCTCCTCAAACTTAGATTAGAGTAGTAGAGATTAGAGAAAATTTAGATATGCTAACAACGTTACACTGTTTCTGATCCCTGTTTCCATCTGTAATAATAAACCAAACGTTTATCACAGGCTCTGTATATATCGCAAGGCGTACGATATGTAAAAAAAATATGTTTACACATAAAACAATTTACCAACGAATATGGGGTGTTATTTACGAATAAGTACAATATCTAATAAATTCAAGGTTGACCACTCTTAGAAGCAACCAGGCAGCAAATCTAACACAGAGAAGGTCGCTCTTTGATAAACACAAGCGAATCGTGATCGCAAACAATAGTCATATACGGCAAGTAAAGATCAAATTTGAATGGAGAGATAAAAGCAACTTACGTGAATTGCCGTAAGACAAACAGTTCATTTCACACTTAGCAACACAATACGAGTATTATGAACATAAAAAATCGTATGCACCTTGCAATTAATGTCTCAAATCACAGGGATTTGATAAATATACGATGTCAAGATCTGAGGCTTTGGCAACACTAACACTAGAGTTAGATTTTATGAGCAGCCTAAAGGTATTCGACGTCGTCACCCATCTAAGTACGAACCACGCCTACACGCCTAGTGTCGCTTCACCTGTAAAATTAAAGGGAAGACAAAAGAGCCTGGTCTGACGACATAAAAAAAAGATTGAGGGCCCACTATGGCTGAGAACTGCAAAATTTAGAGGAGCTTACAAGAAGCTGGAGAAGGCCTTTGTGTCTGAAGACACGCCGACTAATAGTTGGCAACTAAAAGGCTTATAAATAAATAAATAAAAAAATACTCCTACCGGGTCACCGAGCTCCTCACAATAACCACAAATACATTTGAGAAAGAAAAGAGCCATTAAAAAAAGCGAACGAGGCTTACAGAAGTCGCATATGATGTGTAACATCTGACATCTCACCTTGGTAATAGTCCTGGAGCCGACTGAAAAAACTCTACCTGATAAAAAAATAGAAAATACCTACTCTGTAGCGGTAGCTGACTTTTAGCAACTTCAACTGCTCTTGGTAGGCCGCGGCTTAATTTGGCAAATTTTGCGCAAATGGCAAAAAAGTGGTACAAAAATACATCAAAAAAACCTCATCGTAAAATAGAATTAAATTTTTAATTAAATTTAAAATTATGCTAGGACTTACTAGGCTTTTGAGGACATTAAAATAAAAGTGGTCGGCCAAATCCTGTGTTGGCATGTTCCTGTGTCCGACCGAATTTGTGGTATCACGTGACAGATGCATTTTGCCTCATCGAAACATTGAATGAAAAACTCATTATACCCAATAGAAATATAAAACCTATTGACGTACGAGTATGTCTCGGTCGGCCTCACCTTAGCCTGGATAGGTCGGCCACTTTAGCTTCTAATTGATCTAAAAACTTACCTATACCACTGCAACATGGCTCCCGTGATAAGACACCCACCCGGCATTTGGAAGGACATCCTCCCGAACACATTCTGCAACTCCCCACTGTCGGGGTGGAACGCTGATTCGTACAGCTGCTTAGCACGAACCACCTTCTCGAATGGAGTGTTGCTTGGTTCTTTGCCTGCTCTGAAACAACGTTGTATTTTTAATAAACTTGAATATTTTGACCATGCTAGATTTTAGACAAGGAGATTAAAAAACGGCCAAGTGCGAGTCGGACTCACGCACGAAGGGTTCCGTACCATTATCGAACAAAAACGGCGAAAAATCACGTTTGTTGTATGGGACCACGTGCGCGTGCGTGCGTGCGTGTGCGTGTGTGTGTATTTTTTTTATTATAAATAAAAATGAAAATATTTCAAGCGTCTACCTGTTGCCGTTATTAATGTCAAGCAAAAAACGGAAAAAAAATCACGACTGTTATGTGGGAGCCCCGCTTAAATATTTATTTTATTCTATTTTTGTATTTGTTGTTCTAGCGGCAACAGATATACATCATCTGTGAAAATTTAAACTGACTAGCTATCACAATTCATGAGATACAACCTGGTGACAGAGACAGACAGACGGACGGACGGATAGTGGAGTTTTAGTAATAGTGTCCCGTTTTTACACTTTGGGTACGGAACCCTAAAAAACGTAACATGTACCAGTAGCTTTTCTACCCGCGCAAATCGTATCCAATCGAGAATGGATGAGTATTTGAATAATGTCATTAGGTGATGCGGCTAGCAACCCATCACTATTTTGATTCCCTTTTTTCAACTTCCACAATGCACTGTGCAGAAATGCGGATGCTTAGATGGGCGGGAAGCGTGACGTTATAGGATCAGGTTAGGAACAAGCACATCCATGAGTCTCTTAAAGTAGCCAGCATTCAGGACAAGTTGCGAGAAAGCAGAATGCGGTGGTACGGTCACGTGATGCGTATAGGGTTAAAAAAGATATAAAGACAATGTGGGTAACCCCTGACATTTATAATAGGGAAACTAGCGCGAGAAGATAAGGAAAGCCGACACCAAATGAAATTGGACCATGGCTAGGCTAGGACTGATGATTTTTCCACCTTAATGCCCACTCGTGCTACTCTAGGCTGTGTCTAATCCGTTAGGGTTAATGTGCGTGCGTGCGTGCCTGCATGGGTGCGTGCGTATGTGTGTGTACTTTATGCATTTTGTAAAACACTTACTTATACTGAAGATACAAATCCTTGGCCTCTAGTAACTCCTGTTCCCCAACCAGAGATAACAGCGGGTTAGAGATGAAAGCAAAATGTCTGAACCTTCCGTAGAAGGTGCTCTGGTCCCACAGGGGCTGAGTGATGTCTATTCTCTGGCTCATGGCTACAGGAAAATAACACCAATTAGTTTTTCTCTTAACAGGTATAGTCCATTCGTTCAATTGGTTGGTAATTTTGCATGCCGTTGGCTTTTTCAAAGACTTTCATGCTAGTGTCCACTAATTACCTTATATAATCAGCTTACCATTACAAATATTAGGGTTTACCCCTGGCACATTTTCCCTGTTTGACCTACCTATATTATTAGTACAACAATATAAACTTTTCGAGGGTGTTACATGTCAAAACCTTTTAGAAGGAATTTGCTACATGATAGTGAGACCATATCAAAATCCGTAATTATAAAAATCCTGATTAATAGTCAGTAGGTACCTAAGTAGTTAGCCAACAACCACAAACGCTAAAAAATATTGATTATAGAAAATATGACTGTTATGATTTCCTTTTACCATCTTCATGCCCACCATCATGCTAAAGGTGGCCTGGGCCTTACCGCCTTAAGTGATAGTGTATATGTATCCAATTTTACCTCGCTATGGTCTGGTTTTTATTTACCTAGTATTTGGATTTGCAAACCTTATATTTATAAAGGTACTCGGCAATCGCTTAAGTGAATGAAACTACAAAGATACTAATAGACAGTATATTTAAATCGTATATTTTAATCTTATATAGGAAATAAGGGAAAATAATTGCTGCAACCTCTTCGACTAGGTAACCGAAAAACAGTCCGTCCTTACACCAATTAATAATTTTAAAATTATGAAAGAACTAATCAAGGTAGAGCAGCACCGAATTATTCAAATAACAACATCGACATAGTACATAGATCTCGCTGAATAACAACAATCGATTTCTTTTGCAGTTATCTACTTACATTTAATATTTCTTTCTCGCCTGAATCCTTTAAAGTCTCCAAAACAAATGCAGAAATATATATTTAGAAGAATTTTGTACAGTGTTTGAATACTTCAAGGTTGTTAAACAAGTAAAATTAAATCATAATTAGCGAAACTAGTCACACGGTCGGTGGGAGATTATGTAAGTAATAACTACAAATGAAACAATAATCGCCGCAATATTTTAACAACAACTTCGTTAAGAATATACTTACTGCTTTGTTCCTTATTCGAGAGATATCAGTCTATTTTAATTAAACTTTTCAATTAGTTCTAATTACAAATGCACTGCACAGCACAACGTAAGCCGACAAAATCCAACAGCTGTTTGTCAAAAGTGCTGTACTGCTGTCAAAATTCGATTGTCAGTGAAGTGGTGTACTGGTGTCAAGTAAAACGTCAAAATAAGCAATCATGGTGAGTGACATCTTAGAGTGACATGCATGGTGGGTCATACATATGTCAATGTATGTACATACATAAATAAATTATTTTACTATATTATTATTACAAGCTGGAACCTGGGACTCAGCTCAGCAGAAACCCGAAACACCAAAATAAATATACCTATTGATCCGCTAACCGCCAGGCGATTATACTGTACGTGAGTGAATTCGTAATCGATTAATCGAATATCCGGTTCGATGTTTCAGAAAACCCTGTGAGGGAGTGTGTGAGTGAGTGTAATAGCCTTACCAGAAGCAGGAGCCTCAGGCAGGAGCAGAAGTTTGTCTATGAATGATTTCACATAAAATATGGCGGCTGTCGCTGAAACAGCCGATATGACGATTCAAAAGAATTCACAGATTTTAGTTAATGTGGAGGAAGCTTTATCAGATTTAATCGTTGTTTCTTATTGTAGTGAAAATAGAAAATTCCAAGGAGTGCTCTTGGATTCTAGTAAAGGGTTGGTATCTCGTAATTTTTGTGTCGTGTAGTTATCGATTATTGCTGTGAACTTCTGTTTTTCATAGTGTTTCACTTGATTTTGCAGTAATTTACCTTTTGGAGTGTACAGTCTACACCCAGCATTTGACAAGAAACTAGAAACAGCCAGTACTAAAAATGATAGGCTACATTCCGTCAGTCAAAGGTACACATACCAAGAGCCTGATTACGCTACTGAGAGCATACAGAAGTCAAAAAAACCTGGCCCCAAGGCTAAAGCACCACGGCAAAAGATGACAGTGAGACTGCGACCCCGAAAGGTCCTTTGTTCGAACTGCCAAGGCATCTGTAATGACAACAACGAAAATGTGGACGTGTCTAAAAAACGGAAGTTAGGTTCCGATGACGACACTGCCCGAGAGACATCTGACTCATCTAGTGTAGAAAAGAAATTCCTAATGGGCAGCATGCTCATACCCAAGTTGTCCAGGCTGCACCCTCACGAAATATCTAGTGCCATAAAAGGCTCTAAATCAAATAAGGCTAGTGAAAAATCAAGAAGCAAAAGTAAAGACAGATCTACTGATCATGAGAAGAGAACTCAGGAACTTGCATTTGTTGGTGTCCCTGAGAGTGATATATCCAATAAACACATGAAAGATGAGAATGAAAATGGCACTGATGTATCTTTCAGCTCAATGTTCTCTAGCGCTCGTACTTTGAAAATTTGTTTCGGTGAAGGAGAAGGCACTGTCGTCAAAATACCTCCCCTCACCGGAGACTTCAATGAAGACTCAGGTGTCTCATGTGATATGTCAAAAGCTGGTAAACCTGATCTAAAAGCAGCTAAAAAGGCTATGAAAAAGGCTAAGAAACAAGCAAAAAAAAATAGTGCTGAAAAAGATAATACTGAAAGCTGGTTGCAGCAGTCACCAAAACACATAGGAGCGTTATCACCACGGAATAACATGTCAAATCCGGTACTAGATCCATTAGAAAAGAAACATAAGCACAAAGTAAAACATAAAAAGAAGTATAAAGCACAAAAGAAACGAGACGAGAATATGAGTAAAAGTAATGAGGAATCAATGGACTATTTTAGTGATATAAAAGATAACTGCTTTGATCAGAAGCTGTCAATTAGTTTGAGTTCGTATGAGCGGCAGGGGGAGGACGGCGCAGAGAGTGGATCGGAAGACTGGGAAGGAGAAGTGGTGCCAGACTTTCCTGAGACCGCTACAGAAAGCAGTGGGGGCAAGTTAATACGTGTGGCACCTGGGGATATTGTTTGGGGTAAAGTGGTTGGGTTTCCTTGGTGGCCAGGCAGAGTACTAAGTGTGACTACGGCATCTAAAGCACATGTTGCATGGTACGCTTCTACAACTTCTTCGTTGATGCCATGTGACAGCTTAAGTCCATTTTTAGAAGACTACAAGGTAAAACTGTATATTTTCGTTTTAATAAACATTACTCACTTTTGTTATTTATGATTCATGTGTTTTTTATCTTCAAAGGAATAGTTTGTCTTGTCATACATAAATAACATGTTTTTGTGATATTTTTCCTGTTATCATAAATCAGTTATTATAACTCCTGACCTATTTGTGATTCTATCACCACATTAAATGGACTTAGAATTTGTGATTATGCAATAGGTACATTCAAATTACGCACTGCACCATATTTCCAGAACTGTCGACACAATATTTTTATTTCAATCAAAATAAATTTTCAGTTATGTTATATGGAGAAACTGGCCCCATAAGAGTGGTTGTGGGGTAATATAAATTTCTAGAATAACTGGTTGAAACTACAGCAAATAGAAATTCGTACATTGTAATAATTTAATAGCAATTAACTTTATTAGCATTTAGTGTCCCATTTCTGGGCAATCTAGAGCAGTAATTCATCTCTATCCATTGCGATGGATCTCGAGAGTTAAATGGAACCTTCCAAGTTGAGTAAGAACCACCTTGTTCTCAACCTCTTATTTCAACGCCAACCTATAGCATTAAACAATATCAAAACTAACTATCGACATTGATTACTTTCAGATACGCTTTAACAAGAAAAAGAGGGGCCCATACAAAGAGGCTGTAAAACAAGCTACGTGGGAGGCAAAGAAGATAGAATCTCACACTGGTGATCCGCTGGCTAGTCCCACACACCCGAACCTATCTACAATGTCCCCAAGACCCATTGATGTGTTCTCATAAGGTTTTGTGATCAGGTAGGTTTACGATACAGCCGAATTTCAAATTCATGTGATATTATAAGGATTTGTGCGTGCACACTGTTTCTAGTTTACAAAAGTTAGGATCTATGCATATGGTAACCCTTTTGCTGAGCCGATTCAGCTGATTAGCACTTGAGTTGGCAGGCACAATGGTTGTATACAATGTAAACTAAGTTAATATTACTGGGGCTGCACTAATCAATTAATAAATCATATTTGTATTTTAAATATAGTCATCAGTACAGAATAGTCCTGCTACATTATTTTACATTTTGATGTCAACCCAAACCACAAATTGGGATTTTTTCTGTACATAAAGGCAGGTTTAGAGAAGACTATTTTCAGGCGGTGCCTACAAAAGGCACCGTATAACCACTGTTGTGACGCTTCATTGATTCAGAGTAACGTATATACCTACTACTACTGCAAACGAAACAATTTATCTGTACACACGTCGATGTGTGAGTTTTATTAGGGTCGCACCGCAGAATTAATTTAATACTTACCTACTAACGAGTTCGACATATTTACGATTATATCTTTCCATACCGGGAGATTTGCGAACACTATGACGAAAAAAATATTCTGTTTTATATGTATTAAATGTTACAGAAAAGTCGGAAACAGCTACATAATATCACTTCACAAATATTTTTTATTATGTCCATTGTCCATTACACCATTAGTTCACTTTACTGATTATTATTGAGTCATTTATAATGTAAGGCACTAAATTCACTAATTCACTATTGTAATATAGTAATTTGCATATTCGGCGCAAAACTGTACGGTAATTATTTGAATAAATTCAATAAAAATAAACAATTATCTTATCACGCTTCCACGCACGGCTTGTCAAGTTGTCATTGTCAACAATGGCATTATAGCACTATAACCCGCGGAAATCTAGTTGGCATCTACGTGTATGTGATTACCTGTGAACGAGGAGCCTATGTAACATTACTGGATTATATCTCTCTCTCTCTCTCGCTCTTGTGTATCTCCCGCCAATGCGAGAGAGCGAGAAGGGTACATATATCAAGATGGTTGCTGGGTAATAACGTGAAATTATATTGTTGCTTTGCTACCTGTTTTTATCATTTGGAAATCTATGAAATATGTGTTCTTTGTTGTAATCGGTAGATAAACAATTATTATATGCGCATCTTCTCACCATGATGGTTACTAATGGTTGACAGTTTTCAAGACAAGACGGCGGCTAGTAACTAAACCCTGATTTAGAGCGCAAGAAGGCTCACAAAGTGCGGGGGAGAGGTGCGGGAGACGCTGTGAGATTCCATTCTCTTTGACTCTTATGTATTCTGTGGTATAACTTAAACACTTTCGGCGCCATTTTTTCGCGGCATGCCAGCGCTGGCACGGAATAGAGCACGCGCCCATTTTTTGGCGCCAGTGATCTCCACCCGCGACCCTCGCAGCCTCGCAATGATTGCGATCCAGCACATGAAAGACTGGAGCGAAAACTGGCACTGTCGACTGCGGCGGCGTGCTAATTACTGGCGCTAAAAAAACCATCGTATAAATGACCGGTGCCAGCTTGCTGGTCACTGGGGGCAAAATTTAGGCGCCTGAGAATAGTCGTTGTCTAAACGGCCGGGGCGTGCTTTTACGCTTGTCACTGGCGCCTTAATTTAGGCAGCTGAAAATAGTCTTCGTCTAAACCTGCCTTTACTTTGGACTTTTACTGGTTTGGATGTATAATAGAATATAAGTGTTTGGTGTAGCCCTGGTATCAAAAGATTGTATGGTTAAAAGAAATTAGGCAAGTCTAGTTCTAAATGTGGCCTATTCTTTCCTGCCTATATTTTTAGTCAGGATGGTGTGTGTAAAAGCTAAAATAGTTGTACATTCACTTTTGGCAATAGTTATCTGTTCTATTGATGTGGAGGCGGTACATTTCGGGAAAGACTACATTCCTTTATTCGTTGTTTCTAGCTTTTCACTTGCCGTTCTGAAGTACACCAAAAAATTAGCTTTTTGAGGTACTTATTGTACATTTTCTTGCTTTTTAAGGAATTTATCTTTTTGGCTGGGTTTTATATATTTTAAAGTGTGAACGTGCAATAAAAAGCTTGAATAAAGCATAATTATTATGTGATAAACGAGTTACACATACACTTAGAGAGTCAACTACTGGCTGGCAAGTGCGACTCGGGACGACATTGTGCGCGCGTCTCAAGTCACATTCGCCCTGAAGAAGACCTCCAAATAAGGTCGAAACATGGCCCAGTAGCTGTCTACGTGAGTAACCCGTTTATTACATATTAATTATATCTGTGTCTCATGTTAGGTTTAACCAAAAACCTTAAATAGTCAAGGGACAAGTCGTCCCAGCGACCATTTGCCCCTTTTATACACTGTCTCTACCTACACTGACGCCACTGCACTTTGACTGGACTCACAATAAAGCATTGAAACAAACAAGCCTCCCCATAAGGCCCCTTAGTCAATCCTGCTGTAGTTAATTCTCCAGCAGAGTACGCCAATAATGGAAAGATTTGCCCCATAATTGTAAAATAGGGGAGGTGGGTTGGTGATTGTAGTATATGGTATAACGTTGTTACACAGAAGTCGCTTCTGCCTGATCTCTGATATGTGGCATAGTGACAGAGACAGAATGATCCCGTCGCGGGTCTCCGCTTAGCGCTGTTAGGACTTAGGCCGCGTCCACGGACACACGGCGCGGCGGGCGATGCGGGCAGCCACGCGGGCCGCCTGGCTGACCGCCGCAAAATTTCCATAGTTTAAATAATGAAATAAGAAATGGTGAAAAAATACCACGTGCGCATGACTTGAACCCGCGACCTTAGTCTCAATACGACTATGCTCTTACCATGCTCACGTGGTATTTTTTCACCATTCCTTATTTCATTATTTAATTTGAGTACTTTAGTACTGCATCTTGAATGCCTATCTATCTATAATTTAGGAAGTACGTTCTTGTCGGTGGAGTAGTTTCCATGTCTCCCTCTCTTGAGCCATCCTTTTGACTTCCCTATACGACACGGCGTCAACTTTCTCCTTCACTTGATCTATAAATGCTCTTCTTGGTCTTCCCTTTCCTCTTCTTGCTTCTATGAATGAAATGAATGAATGCCTGAAATTGAATGCCTAAAAAAACCTATATTAATATTTTCCATAGTTTGTTTTGAGCGGCCGCCGCGACTACAAACTATGGTAAATTTTACGGCGGCCCGCGTGGCAGCCCGCGTCGAACACCGCGCCGCGTGTCCGTAGACGCGGCCTAAGTCGCCTAAGGCGCAATACTGTGGTCATATAATGACCACAGTATTGACATGACAAAAGTTATTGAAGACATTTAGGTAGAAATGTTTTCTTACATAGCCACAAGAGGATGTGTAACATCTTTCTTCTCGCTTTTCTGCAATCTGTGGGAGTATTTCGTGGAATGCGACGAAAATGTGTAACAGGTAGTCGGGGAAGCGCGCGCTATTTGATTTGATAAATGAGCGCGGTTGCTTATTACCAAGGTGAGATTGCAGATCGTCTTACAACCAAGGATGCTCAAAATCGTGCTAAGAGAAGGAAAATCCGGAAAGCGGACCCCGGGCTTCACAGCTTTACAGCTGAGAATGCAACTGGGAATACGATAAGATGAGAGAGAGATTACAGATGTTACACATCATATGTGACTTTTTTTATGAGAAAAAGTGTATCATTGCCAAATGATCCATTCCTTTTATATGCACTCGTTTTATTCTCGGTTTTGAATTTAAAATATATTATTTTTTATGCAAACATTAATACAGAGATTAGCTATGCAAAAGAAGTTATTTAGGTACATATTGGACTTCATTTTCTGTAAGCGTTTAGTATTATTCATTTGAAATATATCTATTGAAGCTACCGTCTTATTATAAAACGCAGACTAACTTTAGGACTAGGTTTAAAACATTATTCACAGAAATGAACTTGAGAATGAAAAAAAGTTTATTTGCTAGGCAAATTAAAAAATCCCCCGACTATCAAGAACGCCATCTAGTAATGAGTAGCGGAACTACCGGTACGACTTGATATCCGTAGCGCCATCTATTATTTGCTAAAGAAAGCCCTGACTTTCAAGCGTTTCCGTTCGAGGGCTACGATGCTACAGACAGACAGACCGATAGACATTAGCGTCAAACTTATAACACCCCTAATTTTGTCGGGGGTTAAAAAGAGAATGTAACATATTATTGCGGGAGGTCTTCTTGTTTTGAGCTGATAATGGTTTAAACCAAGTCCTAAAGTTAGTCTGCGTTTTAAATTAAGACGGTTAATGTTTGTTTTATATGTTTTAATTCAAAACCAAGAGTTATCTTTTTACTTTATTGTTGTTTATTTTTAAGAACTACATATTTCTATTTTTTGTATCATAAAAAATATCCACTACTCTCTTATGAATAGTATTTAAATGTAAAAGTTGATCATTTTGTTAGTTGATCTTGAGTTTTATGTCATAGACAAACTTTTTTATCGTTATTTTTTGTATATATATTTTACCATATCAATATTGTTTCTCATTTTGATAAAAGTATGGCTGATTTGTCACAAAATTTTAACATTCTGCCTAATAATATCATGGATTAATAAATACTAGAGATACTATACAAGGTGACTTTTTAAACACCAGCCAAATTTTTGGAGCAAGTTCAGTCCATGATACTACGAACTACTTTCTATAAGAAAAGTTATTAAAAATCGATAAAAGTTTTTCGTCCTCCCATACAAAATCCGTTTGGCTGAGCGCTGATTTATATGGGAAGATGAATTTTTATTTTAGTTTTTCTAAATTTTTTTTAATGGAAAGTAGTTCAGTATCATGGACTGAACTTGTTCCATAAATTTGGCTGGTACTCTGCTAGAAAGCCCAAATCCTGTATTATATCTAGATGTCTCTATTATCTCGCACGCTAGTCATACAATGGATACTCGGTATCCACAAAAAATCAGCTTTTGTTTAAAAATGAACGCTAATACCACCGTCTTTCCGAAATTAAGGGGCATTACTACGAAGCTACCTTCTTTCGAACTAGTAGATCCATCTAGCTACAACATTGAAACTAAAAATCGATCGATCGATCGCTTTAAAGTACAAAAGGTTGTCTATCCTCTTATTATATCTATTCGTCCATGATAGATATTAAAAAAAATCACTTATTTGAATATTACTTGAAACTGACAAATCTCACTTAAGGCCGTACCTGAGTTTTCCGGGGTCCAGTGCTGCCCCCATTTAAAATAAATCATTTCAAAGAAAACGGAGACATCATTTAAAATTTAGCTACTACCAAGTCCTAGATAACCCTTCAAAGTATTTTATCAACTACTGTTCACAGTTTAAAGTGAGAACGTTAAGCTTTACCACGCACATTTGCGAAAAACGGCCATTTTTGGCAAATGTGCGTAGCAAAGTATTATGCACTACTGTTTATAATGTTCTCATTATAAACTGTAAACAGTAGTGCATAATACTTTGAAGGGTTATCTAGGACTTGGTAGTAGCAGAATTTAAAATAATGTCTCCGTTTTCTTTGAAATGACTTATTTTAAATGGGGGCAGCACTGGACCCCGGAAAATTTAGGTACGGCCTTAATGGCCCACAGTTGTGTTTACACATATTTTCGGTATTTTACTATTATATTTTATTGCACTCCGTCGTTATGTAAACCGTTTAGGCGTTACTTCCACACTACTCCACAGGCGAGAGAGTCGCAACGAAATAAATCGTCGATCCACTTATTTCTATACTGACATAAACGTGTTTCCACAAGGCGATACCACCGCGGCGATTTGATTTATTGACTTATGTCAACTTGTCGCGATTCTCTCGCCCGTGGCACTTCATAGCTGAGTATAATTTATTGCCTACACTACTACAAACGAAACTATACATCCGTGCACACGTCAATGCGTGTGTGTTCGCCCGCGACAAGGCGAGAACGGGGGAGAGGGGCGGGGACGGGGAACGGGAACGCATTGCGCGCACGCCGCGCACCTTAGGAGATTCCGCTCTGTATGAAATACTTTTATTAATTCTGTGACCAGACCGCGCTTTTTAAAGCTGTAACTGTTTTCAGCTTTAAGGCGTTCTGTCTATCATTCCTAAGTTAAAAATTCAACATCTGTGGACAGCTAACAAACTGTCATAACATAATATGATAAAAAAACACAAAACATTGTAGATATTGTATAAAATCAAAGACTACACTCACATCGTGTATTGTTGGGCTAGGTAATGTATTTTTAGATTTTACATTTAACTTACTTTGTTTACAGTTTTTTAAGGCCCCTCGCCCACGGCGTTTTTTTGTAACGATTCTGTCGCGCGATCGCATCGATACAGTCGCGATGTCGTCGCAAGCTGTGTACCCTCGCCCACGTAAATACGATTCAGTCACGTCGCGATGCAAACGCGATTCAAAAACTCCGTTCTCCTCACGCGTCACCCTTCCTACGGTCTTTCCCCAATGTCGTGCGACACGGTCGCGCTTTTGCATCGCTATAGTCGCGATGCTGTAGCGCGTTGCAAACATAGATTAATATTATATATACTGAAATAGATAAGAAACTGTAGCTTTAACATTAGATCAAACCAGTGGCGCCATCTGGTAACATGCTTTCGCAACACCAAAGGACCAAAAGATGAACTAAAACGGTGAAAAAATTACTCCGTGAGCTGGGACTTGGCGATCTCGGATCAAATACGACTATGTTCCATAGCCTAAACAACTGAGCTATTAAGTGATTAACCGCGTATGTCGAATTTATCCATCATTTAATATTCCTATCAAATAAAAAAATGGTGTGAAAAACATACTGCGTGAGTGGGACTTGAACTCGCAACGTTGCTCATATTTTACCCATGCTCTAATCAACTGAGCTATCACGTGTTCTACCTCATGGCGAATTTCTCCACCATTTGATATTCCTATTCTATAACACGCATTAGGAGTTAGGTCACCTGATTCGTGACTAGATGGCGTTTTATTGAATTTTTTTATCAAAAATCTGCAATGTTATGAGTGTCATAGGCATGGTTGCAAATGCGACTAACGGCGTTAGCAGCGATGCGGTCGCGCGATTACGAAACGCGCGTCAAAAAGTCGTCGTAGGGGAGGGGTCTACCTAAATGATATCTAGTTTGCACGAAATTAGTCGCTATAACTATACACAGAGTAACCGTCCACTATGCTGGTCTCGCTCTTTAATTTTAGCCGCCGCATACAGTGGAAAGTTGAACTCTTTTGTAGTTCTTATAAAGTTCAAAATATAATGCATCCCGTCGACGTCAGAACAAAACAGCGTGCAATTAACTTTGAACTCTATAATTTGTGAATATGGTTCATTTTCAATAAATATGTATATAAATTTTTTTATTGAAAATAAATGTCTCAGGCTTCCCCTCGTCCCTTTCAACCCCTTTACCACAAAGCTAGTACAGACTTTAATGAGGTAAAAAAAAAAGAATGAACATGATTTGTACTCAAACTACCGTGCTGTAGATATAAAAAACCATAACACTACTCACAGTTCTGTCCTTAATGTTACTGATTTCGTGAAAACTAGCCAAGATAAGCGAAATAAATTCTGCCAAAGACTCGATGATCTTTGACATAAATTAGTGTTAAAGAAATGTTCATTGCATATTTAAATGTGGTACCTTAATTAACGTAGTTTGCTGCAATGTATCGATATAATGTTACAGGAACTATGTATATTTTTAAATAGATATAAGTTGAAAATAATTGTTCTTTTGTTTCATTTTTTAATCCACCGTTATATTATTAAAAAACTAGAAACCTTTCGGAAGGAATAAATAAGGCGGTTATCCCACTGCACCGCGCACCGTAGTGGAGCGCGGTTTCTACATACTGACGCTTCTGCGCGGTGACGCGTTTTCAGCGGGTGGGAGTAGACCTGAGCTACTCGCATACAATGTTAAAAATCTACCGCGCCGCGCCGTGCTCCGCGTCGCGACGGTGCATGGTGCAGTGGGATCACCGCCTTACCATAGTGATGAGTGACGACCACATCAAAGTCCATAAGTTCGTTTGTTCCCGATAAGTAACACCTTAATGATTAAGGGTTAGATCACAGAGAGAGAGCGACGGAACGCTGCAGCACGGCCGGTGCTGAAGCGTTCCGTCGCTCTCTCTCGCTCTAGCAAATGACGCTTCTGAGCGACAGAAAAGGATAGCAGCATAGGAAAGTGCTGTTCCGTGCTGATAGATAAGATCCAACCCTAACAGTGAAGGGAAAAAAACTTCCCAATGTGTTCCAGTGTTGCTCATTGCTATAAGTTCTGGCGCTGCTGGAGTCACGTCCCTATTTCAGCCGCACCTCCACAGCTAGACATGGACATAAGCCTTTCCGAAGTGACCGCTCTAAAGCGGTATGCATCCTGCGATTTCCAGCGACCTTAGGTTGTTTGACCACCTTGTGGTTGGGGTCCTACGCTTTGCTTGCCAGTGCGTGTGGTCGTCATTCGAGACTTATTGCCCTATCTATCGGCCATCGGTTCGTCTTCGTCGCGCTAAGTCCTTAGTCCTAATCTTAACCCAAGCAACAAAATTTCAAAAATACCTGAATGGAAGCCGCAACATAAAAAATCCGTTCAAGAGACGACGAACACGGAAGAATTAGTTGAGTGAGGTGGCAGATTTCCTGTTCGTTCTTGTTCGTTCGGCCTGTATATAGGTAAGGCCATTTGCCACACCACACCACAGGTGCAGGCAGAACAGGAGCTGTAAAGGGTGACTGATACTACACGGCCGTTTAGTATCGCCCTTTACGGTCAAGTCAAGAGTGTCAAGCAAGACTCCTATTTACACCACCCTTCCCCCGTGGTCTGACAAAACATAGGTGATATCTACATCTACACTAATATTATAAAGAGGAAAGATTTGTACCTATTTTTGTATATTTGTATGTTTGTAATGAATAGGCTCAAAAAGTACTGGGCCGATTTAAAAAATTATTTCACCGTTGGAAAGCTCCACTATTCCCGAGTGACATAGGCTATGTGTGTACCACGGGCGAAGCCGGGGTGGACTGCTAGTTTTTTATGAACTACTAGTTAGTAGTGATTGCTGCCTACGGGGGGCAAATAAGAGTTATTTGCCCCCCGTAGGCAGCATGTTGCGGCGGCATATTTACATTTTAGTAAATTTAACTGCCCTCGTAAAAAAAATTTTGTCTCCAGCCAGCCGTACACCTATTTACAACCCCCTTTTTGTTAGTGTGATGTGATGTGATCATGTGACGGACGTCACATCACACACAATCACCGTACTTTACTACACACCGCACCGTACACCAAGGTAGGTACATAAGGTTCAATAAACCTCTTTGCCGAACAAGTACTTTTTAGGGCTCCGTAGCCAAATGGCAAAAAAGGAACCCTTATGATTTCGTCATGTCTGTCTGTCCGTCCGTATGTCACAGCCACTTTTTTCCGAAACTATAAGAACTATTCTATTTAAACTTGGTAAGTAGATGTATTCTGTGAACCGCATTAAGATTTTCACACAAAAATAGAACAAAGAACAAAAAATTTTTGGGATACCCCATACTTAGAACTGAAATTCAAACATTTTTTTCATCAAACCCATTCGTGTGGGGTGTCTATGGATAGGTCTTCAAAAATGATATTTAGTTTTCTTATATCATATTTAGGGTTCCGTACCCGAAGGGTGCAAACGGGACCCTATTACTGAGACTTCGCCTCCGGTCTGTGCGTCTGTCCGTCTGTCTGTCTGTCCGTCTGTCCGTCTGTCACAGGGCTATATCTCTTGAACCGTATATGTATAATGTATATACAGTGCCGGTTTTAGCTGTACCAGCGCCCCGGGCGAGATTTTTCCGTCGCGCCCCCCTTCCCCCCGCCAACTGCGATGCCGCCCTTGCCCAAAAACGCCCCCTGTCGCCCCTTTGTATCTGGCGCCCTGGGCGGTCGCCCAACCGCGCCCTACCCTAACGCCGCTACTGTGTATATATCTTTTGTAATTATACGAATTATATATGTTTTATTATTTGTATATAACACTCTTCTTTCTTTATTTTAAGTAGTTAAACTTGCACCCCATTTACTACCTTTTCTGCTACGTCCCTAAGGTGAACTGGTAGACAATGCTTAGCATTAAGTTTTACCTTTTGTATTATAATCGTTAGATTCTTGTGCAATAAATATTCAATAAATAAATAAACCGTAATAGCTAGACACCTGAAATTTTCACCGATTATATTACTATGACCACTATAACAACAAATACTAAAAATAAGATAAAGTTAATAACAATTAAACTGGGTCGTCATACAAGAAACGTGTTTCTTTAGCGTTTAAAACATTGTACGGTGGTACGGAACCCTTCATGTACGAGTCCGACTCGCACTTGCCCGTTTATTTTCTAAACTGAATAGTTTGCGCGAGAGACACTTCCAGTGGTAAAATGTCCCCCCCCCTGTAACTTCTAAAATAAGAGAATGATAAAACTAAAAAAAAATATGTATGATGTACATTACCATGCAAACTTCACCGAAAATTGGTTTGAACGAGATCTAGTAAGTAGGTAGTTTTTTTAATACGTCATAAATCGTAAACTACAATTTACCTTTAGAACTTATATATTATTATGTTACTTGCTGCTACGGAACCCTTCATGGGCGAGTACGACTCGCACTTGGCCGCTTTTTATCAGTCTGCCTACTGTCATTCTGGACTGGATTGACCAAATGACTGTGTAACTGTGAAAATCATCTATCATTCTGGAGTCAGTCAGTCACGTCAATCCAGTTCCAAACCAGACTGATGCCAGAATGAGCGCGTAACCTACATCTTAGGGTTGTTGTGGGCATTCCCATCGCGCCCACTATAGTGGACCGCGCGTGGTTGAGTTATAGGTGTGAGTTTTTAGTTAAATAGCGAGCGAGTCCACCTACAATATAATTTTGTTTTGTATAAGCTTTAAACCAAAGGCTAGGTTTAGATTTTTAGGCTAGGTTTTGAGGAAAAAGAATGATTGTTTTATTAGAAAAATCTGCAATAATATTGTTTTCTACTACCTATAGCTCGAAGCTTATAAACATCAGTGAGACCTCACCAACCCGTCTGGCCAGCGTGGAGAGTATAGGCCAAATCCTCTGACTGCTCTGGCCAAGTATGGCTTTGGCAGTACAGAGAGGGTCGTGCTCCTGCAGTGGAGACTAAAAAAGACCTGATGATGATGATGATAGCTCGAGGGGTTCAGTAGAGTGTACAAATAATGTGCAAATACAATCCCATATATTCAATAATAAATCTTAATTAGGAACAAATACAAACATTATATAGTTTTGGGTGGTGGTGTGGTGTGGGCGGTGGACCTGGTGGCATGTTGGTAGCCTCGCTAATGTATAATGGCAACACCGCAGAATATTTTGAAGTTTGTTTGTGGTAAAGTTGACGTTGACGTTATGACGTCTGTTGTTTGAATTTCTGTGTGAAGAAGTGAAGACAATTAAATAATATTTAAAATAAATGCTAAATTCAAGTAATAATTATTTTACTAAGCGTATTTCAAAACGCTAATAAAATGCGGCGAACGTACAGATCTAAAAAAGACGCCAGTGGCGCGCTAGATCCCAAAGATGTGTTACATACCATGGACGAGAGAACTTCGGCTTTCGATGTATTTTATATCCAAAATATCAAGCAAACTAAAAGAGAAATGTCTTCGGTGAACTTCCTAGCAGCTCCTCCGAGTAAAGTGCGTAAAAGAAAATATGTGAGACGTATAGTAAAAGACCCAGAGCCGCAGAAAGAGTCTGAGATAGATTCGGTGTTTCTTACCCCAAACAAATCATTACATGTAAATAAACCTTTAGATCCTTTCGACCAGCTGCTCAATTCTCCTGCGACAAAACTAAATGATTCGCTAAAGGTCAATAAAGGCGGTTTGTTTGGGTTTAAAAGGTAAGCTACCTACTCCTTCAGCTTCGTGTAAAACTGTGTAAAAATTCACAAAATAAAATTATATAATTAAACTGTTTTAATAATCATAGAAAATAATTAAAAAATATATTCTTTGCATTGTATTGTATTCTTATCTGAGTTCATGAACTCAAGATAATATTTGTCTCATGCCAAGTTATAATTTTTTTTTTAAATTATACTTTTCAGTGAAGCAAAAACGTACCGTAAAAGGAAGGAAACTAAACTGAAGTATTACAACTATTCCACCAGTGATAGTAGTGGTAAGTATTTACTTACTTCGTTAGTACCTATTTTATTATGTTATTATGTTAGTGTCACTTTTGCAGCACATCAAATTACACCACATAGCTGCTGTGTGTGATGGATGAGATTGCTTGAAATTCTAAGGGAAGCCCTTAGGCCCTTAGTATGGCAGATTCGAAAGCTTAAAATTCTAAGGGAAGCCCTTAGTATGGCAGATTCGATAGCTTGAAATTCTAAGGGAAGCCCTTAGTATGGCAGATTCGATAGCTTAAAATTCTAAGGGAAGCCCTAAGTAAGTAGAGATCATGTGACTGATAAGAAGATGTATTAGATTTCAAAATGTCTGTCCAATTATATATCAATGACGTATCAAAAACAATAGGGATGATGGGATGGGTCAGAAAAGTATTATTCTAATTAGTCCGTTAGTTAGATTATCCAAAAATAATGTACCCATATTTTTCAGTTAATCAAAAAAGTAAACATTCACAAAGATACAGAGTATCAAAGTTCGAGAGTGGGGGCTTGTGACGTCACCAATGTGTAAAAATCGTACAAAAGCGTGACGTCATGTGAAATTTAAATGCGCTGTATCTTCGTTATTTATTGGTTCTCAGAGAAAAAAAAAATGTGTACAATATTTTTAATAATCTAACCAATGGGCCAAAAATATTTTTTCAGTCGTCATGCGTATTACGATAGGAATTAGAGATTATTATTACTACTATTATAGTTTAGCTTCTGCTCCTGCAGCAGGACCCAAAGACCATGGATCAAGATAGACAGCCTCTGTATGAATTTGTGTGTCGATCTGACGTCAAATTGACTTAATTTAGGATCGTCACTTTTAGTCCGTGTAGGCACCTATGATAATTAATTTGATTGGTCATTGAGCTCTCTACTGTAAAATATCTAAAACTGCCGTTTTGAGCTGTAGAAACTGGTCGAAAAACATTGGAGGGAGTAATAAAAATGATTCCTTCCGTTTATAAGTGAATTTCTTATTAAATATTGTATTGGCAATTGGCACAAAGGTTTTCATACAAATTGAAGGACTTTCTTTATCTAGTAGTATATACACTTACAGATCTGTGATTGGACCTTTCATCACCAGAAACTCTTTATTTATTTAGGCCTATGCTCAGTAGTGGGCGGAAAAAGGGCTGGGATGATGATGATGATGATGATTAGCCTTTAGCTAACAACAGAAGTCAGCATGTGAGACACAAAGGCTTCTTCCAAGCTTTTCTTATTTTTGCTGTTCTCTGCCATAATTTGCTCCCAATCTTTTTAATGTTGTCAGACCAACGCTTCCCTTATTTTTCCTTTTTCCATTTGGTTTAAAATCCCCCTAGTTTTAAACCAAATGGAAAAACCATTCTGTTATATCCGTTGTCCATATATTTTTATTCTCTCTGGGCATGTAACATGTCCATCTGCATTTTAGTGTATGTTGTCGAATCTTCAACCTTTGTTCTTCTTCTTCTTTGTTCTTCTTTTTAAGACGAAACAGAGGGGCCGTTTTTCCATACAAATGTAGTCCCCTGTTTCCTCCCTGGATAATGCCGGTAGAGTTATATTTTTTTCCCCTGAATATCTAATGCCACTATTAGCATGTCCCTATGTTTTCTTTTTTTTCATAAATTATTTATTAAAAGAGATATGAACGTTCAAAAACCTAAATAAATGGCCAGATTTTCCGCTGTGTTCAAACATCCAGAAAACAAATTTGACTAGATTATATAAAAAAATTAAAACATAGGAACACCGCTCATGTCTTTGTTAATTCGTAATGAAAAAAGTACTTAAATTGGTTAAGTTTTGGAGAAGAAATCAGGGGACTACGAATCGTTGATTTTCTGTTCTTTTAATCGGTATTTTCAGTCCAAGCTGCAGTGTATCTCTATCGCACTTGCTCGGTTGTTGTTCGGGCACAGTGCGACAGCAATAGATTTTACAAATACCTATTTTTCATGTCTCTAGTCTTTGAGGTTTCCTCTTAAGAGCTTAGTGGCTCTTGTCGGTGGAGTATGCGCCAAACTTCTCGGTTCTCTGCCTTACTCTTTAGTGCTTGATATGACATGACCTCTGCTTTTTAACCTTTGTTATGGGTCTTATATCCTCAGCCGTTTTCCTGTCTCTTTTTGTAGAACCTTGCATGCTTCTTTCCATTGCTCTTTGACAAGTGGTCAGTTGCTTTTTTTGTACAAGCCTAGGTCTGACTGGTCTGAGATGTTTGGTATATTTTTTCTTTTTTATTGTTGACTTATCATCATCAGCAACTATGGTCTTGCAAATCATGGAGCTCTCCCACACCTTACATCAGCCAAGTTCCATGTGAAGCCATGGTAGACTGCTACTTAAATATTATTTGTCATTTGTGTTACAGAATCTGACAAAGAAAATTCCAATAACTGCAAGACACCAGACACATCCAACATATTAAAGCATGAATTACTTATAGAAAAAAGTTCCAAGAAAAGTCCTACATCTTTGGACAAATCTATTAAAGAATTAGTCCAAAACTTTTCTCTGTTGAAGAATTCCAGTCCCAAAACACCAGGAAAGTTGTCTAGACCATTAAAATACACCAAGCACAGATTAACTACAAATATAAATTCACCTATATCACAAAATTCGCCATTGTGTAGTACACCTTTTAAAGAAAAATATAGAGGTGCTTCGATATACAAATTTTCACCAATCAGCAGTAAATTATTCAATGAGAGCTTCGAATTAAAAGCTCAAAATAATAGTATTGAATTTCTTGAGAAGAAAAAGCATAATTTATCTGACCTACAAGAAAGTAAGATTTCAGAAGAAATATTTAAATCTCCAGTGTTTAAAACACCAGATAACGGACCTGGCAGTTCTATGAAAGCTTCTAAGCCTGATTTGACCATGGATAATAGTGATTCAGTATATGAGGTAGAACTACACATTCCTTTAGAAAATGAATTATTAAGTGGTAACAAAAAGACTGATAGTGATAGAGAGGAAGTAATTACAGCAGAAAAAAAACATCATAAATCTGACAGCCAAATTATATCAAGTATTGAGATGAGTACTTATGCTGAGCCATTCTTGGGTTTCTCCAACAATGAACATGTTGCTAAAGAAGATAACGTAAATAAGAATAATTCTAAAATTACATTTGATAAATTAGATGATAGAGCATTAGTCCAAAATGTTGACACAGAAGAAGGCAGAAATGATAGTAAACAATTAGATAGTCAAAATGATTTTGATGTATCACAGTATAACAATTCATTAGATAATAGTGTCATGCTTTTTTCTAATGATAATCCTATAGAAAATAAAAATGACGAAGATTGTGATTCTGGTAATCAACAAGTTAGAAATAACTTAGATATAAGTGTAAAGCTTTCTCAGTCATTGGAAGAATACCTGCCAGAAAAAAACAGCCAAATATATTTTACTAATATATCCGATGGATACTCTGAAATATCCCAGTTGCAAAATAGTATCGTAGATCATGAGTCTCTTCAAGGAAAAGTTCAAGTACAAAGTAATGATATGCAAGATGATTTCTGTCGAAATGCTGAAGACAAAACTTCAAGTTTCCAAGAATCAGATAACCAATCCTTATATGATACTTGCGACAGTGGAGATATATCACTAGATGAGAGTAATGTTTGTTTTAGTAAATTACCTATAGTTGAACTTGAAAGACTGAATGATTCATTCTTCCAGAAGTATTATAGCAAATTGCCCAAGTGTAATGAAGTAGAAAATAGTGATAGTTGTCAAGATAATGAAGATTATGATAGTGTTGATAACATTTCTGATCTGTCTAATAATTCTGATTTAAATAAGAGTAATTCTGAAAATATCCAAGAAGGCTGTAATTTGGATACTTCTAAAGATTCTGATGACAATGATACTGATTCTAATAGCAATACTGATGAAGATAAATGTATTAGTTTTGTTACAACAAGAAGAAGGAATGAAGTGACTAATGACTCAATTATTCTAGCATTTAATGATTCTTATGGAAGCATCAGTAGTTCAGAATGTGATAAGACTGTACTTAGTAATAGGAATAGTGATAGAAAGTCTGATATAATTGACGTTGAGGCCACCTTAGTAGAAGAAGCAAAAAGTCCAGTAGTATCTATTGCAGCAGATGCAAAGAAAGATAGATCTAGAACATCAAATGTAACTATGAGAAAAAGTTCAAGAGAGAGTGTGTCAAATAGTGAAGAACATAATATAGAAGCTAAGCCATGTATAGTTCTTCAGCCTGGCAAGAAGTGGGAGCGATCTTTGAGCATCTATAGAAGAATGACGATGATGAATGATCATTTTGACTATTCTATCTTAGAAGATGAGTCTTTGCAATCCAAGGGAAGAAAATATCGGCAGAGTGTTATTAGCACTATGGAAATGCAGGACAAAGGTAAGTTAAGTAATTAACTAATTACTATTATTGAGTTATTTGAGATTATATTTAACAGATTAGCTAATGAGAAAGTGTCTTGGCCTGGGTAATTTCTTGCCATTTTTTGCATTCATATGTAGACTCTTTTTAAAATACTTCAAATAAAAAAATACCTTTTTGTGGAAGAAACTAACACCTGTCACTTCCATCCAAAGTTTCAGTGTAATGTCAGGTGTGTATTTGGTGAGAAAATATTTAAATTAATGTGATAAAGACGTCATTTATGTATTATTTTCCTTTCTCAGGTATACTACACAATGAATCAATTAATAGTCGAAGGAGTACCTTTGTTTCCAAGCCTTGCAGATCTACAATTAGGATTGTGAAAGTAAGCTTTATTTTGCTTTTGTTCAGATGTTCATATTCTAAGGTCAAATATGTATTATGGTAATTTTTTTTTATTGTATCAAATTAACATTTTATGTACCTGGACAGATAGGCCCAACGAAGTAGCAAATTGATTCTCTTTCAATCTGGGATGGTAATGTTATCGACCTGAATTCAGTTTTACTTTTGAACCTTTTATGCTCCTTGCAGCACAGAATAAATAATACTAACGTACAGAAGTCTCACTTAGCAAAGAAATATCTACTCAGTGTGACTAGCGATATGGATTAATTTAGCTCACGTCAGAACTCAGCACTTTTTCGTATAGATACCTAGACATCCATTGCAAGCCAATTTCATTCTTACTACTCTGGACAAACGATTCGTATAACTGAATTTACCACCCGGAGGGGCCGCCTGCGCGCTTAGTAATAATGTAGGTACATTTTCGATACCTAAACGGGGAGTGACACAGGCCTGCTTGCAGTTAAGTCTATTCCAACTGTCTTTTAGGTAACTAGAAACTTGGGAACGATTCAGAAAGAGATGAAGGCATCAGTTGTATTTTTTTTTAATACATATAATTATGATATATATTTTTTTTACAGGAACCCAATAACTCCA
This sequence comes from Acrobasis repandana, assembly GCA_963576875.1. Taxonomy (NCBI): domain Eukaryota; kingdom Metazoa; phylum Arthropoda; class Insecta; order Lepidoptera; family Pyralidae; genus Acrobasis; species Acrobasis repandana. Next base: position 19,560,021 of record OY756223.1, read on the forward strand.
GAATAAGTTTATGTACTACAGCTGTATTTGATGATTTGAAAGGTAACATTCTATAAATAAATTCTTAAATTCCCAAAAGCAAAGCAAGTTCTCGTAACTTCCTCAACTTGCTTTTGGGAATTCGTTTGGTATTGGTAGAAATAATAATTTGTACAATGGCAACATTTAACGTGAAATTCTACTAACATTTTTTATCTGTCTCCTCTCCCTCCCCTCCGGCCCTCCCCTCTGCGCATTTCGTGGATTTCGCGGAAGTGGACGCGTCGTTTGGTCTTGTCCATAATTTTTATTTTATTTTTATTTAACAATCACGTGTTAAAATACAATTTGTAGTGTTAAATAACTACTATTATCGCTGAATAATAGTAGTGAGAACTTTTCATTTGTGTAAAACTTGTGATTTATTGTCGACTCGTCTGCCATTTGTTATCCCTAACGGGATAATAGCTTGGTTCTGCGCCTTTGTTCGTTAAAAAGTGTCTAAAGCCAAGTGCATGCATCTTTCCCTGCAATACACAGGTTAGTTTTTAAGATATTCGTGAAAAGAGGTTGCATTTCGTGTGATTTTATGTGGCGTCTACGTAACAAAGTTACGCATAGCGAAAGTCGTCAACTCGTCGGGTCATTACTTCCTTGTGTGTGTCATTATCCAATCTCGGGGCTAAATGGTGCGTTGTTTCCAGGATTTCTGAACGAAGACTGTGATGATACGATTATCGAGTTATCTAAACTATCGCTCGCAGACTCGGAACACGAGGTCACAGTTCTAGAGATCCATGACACAGCGGGTCGAGTCGCTACTGCAAGAGACTACGTCTTGCGACGTTGCAATCAAACAGAGGTCCTACTGTTTGATGAATGCTATCCAGATACGTAAGTACATATTTATACAGTGATAATAAAGTTTCTTTAGTTTTTTCTTTGACCTTGTGGCAAATGCATGGCATGAAGTAGGTCATGCAAATACTGGCATTGTTATTAAACACTTTGGCGTGACATAGAAAATGGTAGGTTTCACAGAAAACCATATACCTACATTTTACTTATTTAGTGTTAGAATAGGTAGGTTAACTACCCGCTCATGGTTAATTTATTATTTTAGCTGTATTGTAGGTAGGATTAGGAAGTTTTGTATACCTATCAATATTATATTTTCTGCAAAAAGTAAAAAAAAATATTTTTTTTCTTGTTAAATGACAAATAGGTATATAGGTATGCCTGTATTGTCAAGCCACAATCAAGCTTAACATGGACTTTGTATCTTACGGCCCTGGGTTCTGTGTACCCCGTTAGGGATAAAGACGTGATAATGTATCTGTATCATAAAAAAATATTCATACTTATTTGTTTGTGTGTTCATAATTAGTACATACCTATTCAAACTATCAAAATAGTAACAACTATTGTACCTAATGGAAAAAAGCTGTTTTGTAAAAATAAAAAGCTAGTAGCATTTATCCCATTCCAGGATGCTTTGTATTATAATTTATAAGATAAAACCATTGTTATTTTTTTGAGTGTCTAGAAATCAAGAGTATTAAAATCAATAATGCACTACAGCTCATTAACTCATTAACAATTACTCATTCTATACAACGACAAATGGACAAATGGTACGAGTAGGTAGTATTTCAATACCACATGTTAAACAATATTTGCTGTATGTGTGTTTTGGTGACACCCTTCTTTTTGTCTTGCAAATATGAACTTTTAAATATGACCTAGTTTTGAAACCTAATTTATGTAACTTGTTGCCGTGTTACATGAACAGTACTACAATAATACATTTATTTACCCAACTTAGTGTGTTCTAGCTTTTTCTTCTCCACTAAGCAGTCTTGGGTGTGTCACCATTGGAAATATGCATTTCATCTTCAAGATGAAAATGCCTTTCTGGCATTTTCATCTTGAAGGTAATCCAAAGGTATCGAGGGCGAGTTTAACCATTGCAGAGCAGGCGACTGCCTAGGGGCCGTGACCCGATTATTACGGTCTATTCAATTTGAGGGGTTCAAATTGAAGTCTAGACAGATTTTTTGAAGGCTGGAAAAACCATTGTACCTGACATGGTCAATTTCCGGCCCTGCCTGTATTGCCATATTTCAAGTGTTTTGACCCCTGAAACAACATGATAAGCTACATTTAAGTATAAATAATTAAGACTTGATAAATAAAAAGGTATCAAATCACATGCACACACACAACACTTGTTTTCATATGAATTTTTGTTGGTCTCATGTTATATTGTTTCGAGGAACAATCATTTGTTCTTAGAAATTGATATCTGTGAAAAGTTGTACAAGGAATTGATAACAATTGAAACATGGAACTGGTCCAAATAACGTTTGAAATTGTAAATCTGGATGCTTTAGGAATTTTTTCAAAACATATTGTAGCTTTTTAAGAATTTATCTGCTTATGGTCGAAAAATCTTTGAACATTAATTAGTTAATTAAATGAGACATCAAAGTTTTCTGATGAAAAAGTGATACTAAAATAACATCTTTGATATTGGACTGCGATAGTTATTTGAAAATTATACTTTTTATGCATTACAAAATATATACTGGGTGGCGCAAAAGTACTGGCACTAAAGAAAATACTTTTATTTTTTTTATATGACATTTTCTGTCATTCTGTTGTTGAAAATTGTGTAGTGAACAAATGTAAAATACACTGAAAATAAACATGGACCGTTTTACTCCCCAAGAACGTGGAATAATTGTGTCAATGTTCTTACGGAATAATTCATCAGTGATAAGAACACAACGTGAATTTCGTCGACGATTTCACCACCGTCCGGCACCGATTGGTCGCACAATTCGACGCTTTGCCACACGCCTTGAAGCAACTGGCTCAACATTGGATAGACCTAAGTCTGGGAGACCAAGAACAGGCCGTTCAGCTGAAAATATCGATGCTGTGCGCGAAGATGTGGAAGAGTGTCCAGAAACATCAACGAGGCGACGTGCCACGCAATTGGGCATTTCCAGACGGACCCTGCAGCGTATTTTGGTGAAAGACTTAAAGATGTTCCCGTATAAAACTCAAATGACTCATCAGCTGCTGCCTGCTGACCACCGAGCTCGTCTAGATTACTGCCAGCGCGTCATAAACCTCAACCTTGAAGAGGATGATTTTCCTTCAAAATTGGTTATGAGTGACGAAGCGCATTTCCATCTCTCAGGGCATGTCAATAAGCAGAATACTCGGTTCTGGGGCACTGATAATCCGCGCATTATTCAAGAAACACCTCTACACCCACTAAAAGTTACTGTATGGTGTGGCATCTGTGTTGACAGAGTGATCGGACCCTATTTTTTCGAAGACGCTGGAGGCAATGCGATAACTGTCACTGGAGAACGCTACAGAACCATGTTACGAGAGTTTTTGATACCCAGTTTGGACGAATTGGGGCTGGAGCACATCTGGTTTCAACAAGACGGCGCTACGGCACACACAGCGCGCGACACTATGGACTTAGTGAGGGACGCTTTTCCAGGCCGAGTTATCTCTCGTTTTGGCGATTTGCCTTGGCCTGCAAGATCACCCGATCTGACCAGTCCAGACTTCTTTCTTTGGGGTTTTTTGAAATCTCGGGTGTATGTGAACAAGCCACAGACTCTCGCAGCTCTAAAAGAAAACATTCGTCAAGAAATAACGAACATATCGCAGGAAGTGTTACGGCAAGTTATGCAAAATGTCATAAATAGGGCTCAAATGTGTATCAACTCTGGAGGTCACCATTTAAAAGACATCATCTTTAAATCCTAATGGTACGAAATTTAATGGCACAAATATACATTTAAAAAAACCTAAATCTAGTTTTCTAATTTAGAAAAAATGTTATAGCTGAACCAAATAGGGTCTTTACTTTTGCGCCACCCAGTATTAATATGGTTTGAGAGTAGACAGTATAAGGTATGGCTAATGGCCTTGGGCAGCCTGAAGTATCTTACAATAGTTATAGCCACCTACACATTCTTAAAAATATATCCATCCATATTTACTTGTTGTAAATTGACATCTCCCAGTGTGTATACAAGTCATTAACTGGTTTCTTGAGCTATGAGGTTTGGCATTGCCACACTCGAATTACTGAGGACAGTAAGAACGGTACACATGTTGGCTATGGTCTGCAAGCTTTCCAAGGTAGACCTCACTCATAAGCTCTTGCAGCTTAACTGCTGGCTGGGAGGATTCAGAACAGAACTGTGCTCGATAGACACTACTGCACAAATTTTAATTTGGTTTTCAGTAAAGCATATTTCTGGCAAGGTTTACATGTATAATATACACCCTTGCGAAGCCGTTGCAGGCCACTATAGCATATAATAATAATGAATAAGGAAGCCATGCATTGGTTTCCAATGTGACTTACCATAAAAATGGCTTATATCCTGTTTAAACTTCAATAAATGCTAAAATTCCAATGACGTCACTATTTCATTGATATCAGCTGTTACCATGAAGTATGAATCACCGTGATTGGGTTGTAGTAGAAACAAAGCTGCACAAATATTTGGTGTATGACTAATCATGTAAGTTGAATACTATAATATTCATGAGTTTTCTTACTTAAATTAAATTTCGTCATTTTATCCATAACTGTGTGTTACATATTAATGATTTAACTACATGACAACATTGTCAACCTATATAACGTCTAACAAAATATAGTGAAACTATTTTAAAGGTGAATTGAGACCATGATACTGAACAACTTTCCTCAAGGAACATCAAAATATCAAAATATAAAAAATATTTTTTGCTTTCCATACAAACTAGGATCAGCTGATCGGTCAACTTATCTGGGAGGCCTAAAATTATTTTTCATATTTCGATATATGTTCCTTGGGGAAAGTTGTTCAGTACGATGGACTGAATTTACGCTTAAAATAGTTTCACTATATTTTGTTAGACCCTGTATACATATATATATTTGTTATTGGTTGACGGTCTCTAGTTTGAGCGTTTTAGTATTTTCTTTGATAATAATTATCATGTAAACCTTGCCAGAAAGCATTTCTAAAATTTGAAAATATATTTTTATTTTTAGTATGTTCACTAAAGTAGAGAGAGTTTTAACATACCTCTATTATATGTATATTAAAAATCAAGACGTGAATGAGAAAAGTAAGGCTATCTATGTCCCACTGCTGCGCCTAAAGCCTCCTCTCTATCTTCCAATCATCTCTGTTCTGCACTTTTCTCATTCCAATCCGTTTCAAAATTTCTCAGTTGTCAGACCACCTCATTCTAGGTCTGCCTCTTTTCCTCTTTAAAAATGAATTAATAAAATTTTCTTTAACAGGGTACTGAAGAATTGCCACAAGATTGGCGAGGGTGTGTACGGAGAAGTGTTTCTGTGGCGAGCGCGGGATGGCAGAGCGCGTGTAATGAAGATAGTCCCCATCGCAGGCGGCACCAAGGTCAATGGGGAGAGCCAGAAGGACTTCCACGAGATTATCTCTGAGATTGTGATTGCTATGTGAGTATATACATGAATTTTTGGTGAACCCATTTTGTGTTTTTGATTTTATTTATTTAATTATTAAAAACTATATTTTTAGTTTGTTTTGTATTGCGTTCTTCCATGGTGTTCTGGGAGAGAAGAATAAACTTAGAATATATCAGCTACTTCTCTTCCCGTGCAGATTGTAATGTGTAAAATTAAGCTATCTACATCCAAAATGTATTAATTCTAATCTAATCATCGTTTTATGTGTGATATGATTAATTACTAGTCACTTATTAGGTTTAATTTATTGTAGTCTGTTCTAAAAAGCATAGCTCTGAAACCGTGTTAGCCACTAAACTAAAGTTTGCAAAGGCGACTTCTTTGCTGCCTCTCTTGCCCAACTAGAAAACAGTATTTGGCCGCCCTAGAAAACAGTATTTGGCCGCCCTTCTTGGCATGACGCCACTCGGCTTGCAAACCCCTCGGGTCTGGCCGCCTTAGGACCGAAACAGAATGAGTAAAATGTACGAGTATGGTATAATTAATTCAGTCGAAAAGTTTTATAACAAGTTGAGAACTCGTCTGTTAGGTAAAGGAGTTGCACAAATGTATGGGGAGCCGGCTAGGTCACTAAACACCTACCTGAAATTTGCATTTTTGGGTCGGTATCAATGCCTAATAAGTAAATTCGATAAATTCATAGCCTTTCTATGGTACATTTGAATCAAAATCGTATCGTAATTTAAGGTTAGGTGAGTTCCGCTAAAATGGCCGACACCCATTATTATTAAGTCCGCCATTGTCAAAAGTATGTTATACTTTAGAACAATAAAGAGTACCTATTAAATAAATAAATAAAAAATTATATCAACTGACCTGACATTGACAGTAACTGCGAGTGACGTTTAAATCAGATTGCGTACGCATAGGCGCCATGTCAGTATCGCCAATAAACGATAATAAGCGATTTTAAATGTATTTTTGTAAACTATTAAGATCACAAAAAAACAATTATATGACGGTCTTAGTCGGATTTTAATATTTTTTCTGATTTTTGGGGAAGTGTTTATGACATGGCCCACTGTGCAACATGCCCTTTTGCGTTTCACTTCCTCGTCATTATTTATCTGAAGATTCACATGTTGTAATGTAGCGTGCGTGACAGTATGGAAAATTGCCAAATCAGATAAAACGTAGACACAGTCGTAATTTAGATAAATTATATCAAACTAAAGTCAACATCAAGATATTTCTCCTAGTTACAAAAAAAATACTTCATTTAGTTTATATTATTAGTTTATTAATTAAGACTTCGACTTACAACCCCTATCTCCCATGTCACGATTTTCCGCTGTGTTCAAACATCCAGAAAACAAATTTGAGTATGTAGGAAATGTAGGAAAATCCTTTACTATGATACGACTCGATAGGTTTTGGAAAATTGAAGACACTAATTTGGCGCTAAAAATCCGACATTTTGTTTCTTTTTCATATTATAATAATACAAGTTCCCTGACTCATATTATCTGCACATCAAATCAAAACGTTTTACAAACGCCCTTATCACAACTGCCGTCTGGGGTCGATATATTGTTTGCAAGTGATTAATTTGCGATTACGAGAAATGTCTAGAATGCCGAAAATCCTGTTCCATTGTTTGCAAGCGTTGGGCAAATGAAAATCGTTGCGGTAAGATTAAGTAAATGACCTTTTTCTAGTTGTTATGTCAAGTGGTGACGACTCCGGTTTTTGTTACAATAACGTCGAGTAACCGTGACAATTCTGTTCTTAGTCTTAGTGACTGAAAAAGGGGAGAATACACAGGTTCTAACAATTATGTTATAGTATTAACTAATAAAACTATTTTAAGGCTGAATTCAGTTCATGATACTGAACAACTTTCTTCAATAAACATATATCGAAATATGAAACCGCACAAAACTTAGCTGTAAGTAACGATTTGACGTCAACATTTGTGCAAAACAAAAGAAAGGAGAATATTATAAATATCCTATGATAATAAAGATATGTAAATTGAAATTGAAAAATATTTTTTTGCCTTCCATACAAGTTGACCGATCAGCTGATCCGAGTTTGTATGGAAAGTCAATAATTAAATTTTTAACAAAAAAAAACAACCGACTTCAATTTTTTTTAGGAGTTTCTTCCATATCTCCAAAGTTCTTCATCATATCTTCACCAGATTAAAATGGGACCAACTTGGTAGAAAAGGCTTTCAAATAAAAAAAGAATTATCAAAATCGGTTCACAATTGGCGAAGATATCGCGTAACAAACATACTTACATAAAAAAAGTAAAACAGTCAAATTGATAACCTGCTCGTTTTTTGAAGTCGGTTAAAAATTACATTTCATATTTCGATATAATGTTCCTTGGGGAAAGTTGTTCTGTATCATGGACTGAGTTCACCCTTAAAATAGTTTTATTATATTTTGTTACACGTTATACATAATATATTCAATGAAGAGAATATATCTTAAAGACTATCAAAACACTAAAACTTATTTATGGGCAGAACTTGATCCTTGGTCTGAGGGCAAATTTAACCATCATAATTAAAAGAAACCGCATCGAAATCGGTATATTCGTTTAGGAGCTACGATACCGCTGACATACACGCAGATACGGAAAACTTATGACACCCCTCTTTTTCTTGAGAGTTTAAAAAAGCAAAAGTCACAAATTGGATGTTCACGATTACATGAAATGAAGTACTCGTTGTACGTAAACGGAGTTACTAGTTGATCTAGCAAAAGCATAATTAAATAAAACAAACAATATTTTTCTTATATTTCTTACTTCCTCCTGCCCCAGATGTTATCTCTGGAAGTTCTTACTTTCTTTATCTATATAGGTTTCAGTGTTTCGTGTCGCTAAAAATATTTAACAATAAATTATCTAAAATCCGCACTAGTAATCTTGCCGTCGATAGACACTCGTCATAATAGAACACGAGATAAAGTTTTATTCACATTGAAGTCTATGAAAGAATTGCGTGGTGTGGTATAGCGCGACAAGACGAACCAATGGCAGAAAGAATTTATTTACAATGGAAATTTACATACATTTGTGACAGGATGTCAATTGAACTCAATGAGTTTGATGAGCAAATTGAGCCTTGTCAGGGCATATCATTTTATACCTTATTCTAGGAGTAATTTATATAATCTAAATCAATAAGTACTATAACTACTACTACTGAATTTTACCTAATTTATTTTATATTTAGATTTTGTGCAATTTTTGACCGACTCCAAAAAAGGTGGAGGTTATCAATTCGACTGATGTTTTTTAGGGTTCCGTATTTTTTTTTATGTATGTTTCGCAATATCTTCGCCAATTGTGAACCGATTTTGATAATTCTTTTTTTATAATTACTATAAACGGTTCTCGACTAGCAGCCGATTAGCGGCAAGCGCAGCGTAGGACAACCACTTAGTAAGGTTGAAGGAAAATGCTGAATGTAGGCCGTTTTAAATCGGCCGTTTTCGCAATTATTTAAGGCCTTATTCTAGTAGTAAACCTCTGTGTGAAATAAAGATGTTAACAAACTGGGCGTGCTAAGAAGTTCTCTTGAGTGAGATCAATTGATGATTAAGTACACAATCGAACACAATTAACGTTAGTTGAATGAACTCTATTGATGGGTGTAGATTCGTCACTTAGGTCCATTATTTTTTTCTTCCCATTTATCATACTACCGCGGTGGGATTCTTAACTGTATTGACTTGGATCTTAGGGACGGTTTTTAGGCTTTTCTTTTCCACTTATCTCGGTCTTAGGCATCTTTGGATATAAGTACCTAGTGTCGGATAGTCGCCTAATCGGGAGCTTATTTGCCTAATTTTGGTACACAACAAAGCGTTTATACAACCACCCAACCTGATAAAATAAATATCAATCTCCCTTAAGAGCCCGTACTACCCTAAAGTTCTTAGAGCGATCTTAAATATTATCAATATTAACGAAATATTTACTTTGAAATAAAAACACAGCAAAGTTCAGGACTAACTCTATACATAATATGTTTCGAGAACACGATTGCTTAAAATTTTCTCTATAGAAAAATTTCGAAGCTGCCTCTAAATCACCTCAGAATTATACTATAACGGAAAGTATTTAAGAAATACAATGAATTAGCCTTTGTAACTTTGGATTATAATTGTATTAAACATAAGGCAGGGATCATATGTCTTATTTTTTAAATAACTCTTAAATATGCTTTGTAAAACGAAATAACCAGCCTCATTGACCTACCATGATCTTTTCACTTCGCATGGTCTCGCTTCGGCTCGAGTAAATTTGTGTGCGTGTAAGCGGGAGCAAAACTTAGATTATCTACATTAGGACATCTTTGCTGTATGTATCCTAAACGATGTCAAGAGCCATTTAAGTGCTATGTCTAAGTATTGTATGTATTGATTTATCCTTTTTGTTCACAGGGAATTGAGCGCCCTGCGCGCTCCCATAGCAGAAATAGATCGTCATTTTGATGAGGGAAAAGATATAGATGCACTGGACTTGCACTCTGTGGAGAATGCTACTGATGTTTTTAATGAGGTAAGTTACATTTTTCTTTCTTGTCTAGTGTATTAATTAATAAAGTGTGCTACAATAGAGTCCGATGCTGTCCGATCACATGGGTAATCTCGACTCCGAGGAGTGTTTCGGCTCACTGAATCTTACTCCGCATCCGGTACCGACTCATCCTAATGATTCCTACTCACTTATCGGCTCCAGTTCCGAGGTCCGTTAAGTTTCGCTATTGAAGCTACAGAATACAGACGTCCTTTCTGGTACCGGTTTCAATACAGAATAATATTGACTCCCGATTCCTCCCGAGACGCGGTGGAGCCGAAACGCGGCTCGCAGCTCGCGACCAAACAGACGCCGCCGGTTCCCGGCGGGACCAAGATGCAAGATCGGTGCGGACTCGATAACTTGCAGGAGCCGATAACGATTACCGGGATTCAGGACGGGTATCGGCTCCTGTTGATGAATCGGCTCATTTAAATATTCGAATCCGGAGTTACCCATGTCTAGTCCGATCCGATGTAGATCATTGCCTGAAGAATACCATCCATGTTTTCTTTTTATTACTCTGTCTGCTTAGAGAGACCCAAAATACTCTGTCTGCTCTATTAGGGATAAAGACGTCACAGTGTTATAGTATAAATACTACCTAACATGTAGTTTCTATTTTCCCTTACTCGTGGAGACTCTAAATGGCTTTCTATTTCTTATTATTTCTCTGTAATTTGTATTTATATCTATCTGTAAGTCTTCCTAAAATGTAATAAATAAATAAATAAAATACAGTTTGCTGTATAATATACAGGGTGACTTTAAACGCCAGCCAAATTTTTGGTGCAAGTTCAGTCCATGATACTGAACTACTTTTATAAAAAAAGTTATTAATTTTCGATAAAAATTTTTCGTCCTTCCATACAAAATCCGTTTGGCTGAGCGCTGATTTGTATGGGAAGGCAAATTTTTATTTCAGTTTTTCGCTAATTGTTTTTATGGAATGTAGTTCAGTATCATGGACTGAACTTGCTCCAAAAAGGCTGGTGATTGAAATGTCAGCCTGTATACATACTTAGAAGAATACAGTAAAAGCGTCCGAATAACATAAAGTGTCCCAAACTTGCATGTTACTAAAGCGTAACATGCTTCAAAAGGGTCTAATTTGAACTCTATTTTAAGCTAATAAGGGTGATAGATATGTTGGTCGCAATAACGTTTTGTAAAAAAAATATACCTGCTCTTCGGAATTTTTGTTCATATCAATTTTGTATAGAAAAGGTTTCTACCTGCTTTTTTACGAATATCCCAAATAACCAAAAGGGCTTTACGAATATGATTTAACATTTCAACACATTTTTTTAATGTTATAGGCCTGTAAACTCAACCAAACATTTGGCACATTTAGTTTTATTAGCACCTAAATATTTTAGCCCAGTTTTTTTTTATTGTAAATAAAATCTCTCACGTATATAACCATTGACATAAAATATATAGACCAGCTATCTCGAACATTGGCCCCTGTTCTATTTTTGAATATATGGCGGCGGGAATTTTATCATAGTAGGTACCTAAACCTATATGCTCACTTAAATGTCCAGACTGGTGGTGGCGTCGTGGGTCGGGTCGCAGGATTCCCTCTAATAGGTTGAGTTCAGCGATGGCTGATCCACGCGTCAACTCGTGAAAACCCGTGCCCGGTCAGCCTGGCCCCGTTTTCTTAAGACTTCTCAGAGTTACTTATTTTTGTAAATTGGATTTGTTGGCACTCTTACCACTAATCCGTTCGCAAGCTTTACATGTTATATTGTGTTAACATTGTATTAGGCATAATATCCTTGTAAACTGACATAGCCCTTCTGGCGCGTAGGTGACCAATACTGTGCAAATGAGTTTCTTTAGGCGTTTCTTCTCAGCAGTGGTCGTTGTGAAACGCTAATATCGGTAGCTTTTTAAGAAAATAATAGTAATTTTAATATTATAAATAAACATTACACGTAATGTACACTAAAATTATTGACGTGCAAATGTGTCTGTGAAGGCCTAATTACTGAATAAATATTTGATTAAGTACTGATTCTTTGATTCTACATATATTTAATTTTCAAACAATAAAATCTTTAGGTTGCTTACCGATGGAAAGTTATTTCTTTACACTTTGCCGTGTTACAATATTTTAACACACACCAAGGCATTTTTAATTGTTTACCTACCATGTTTTCGTATGCTTTTCGTTCATAAGTTGTCGAAAGTACTAGGCGTATAAGAGCTAGCAAACGACTAAGTGAAGTTTATGGAGATAGCTACAATTGAACGGGACAAAACAGTGATATGTAGTGTCTTCTCTAGTACTTTAGTACATAATAGCTCTTTGTATTATGTAACAGGAAATATTAGTTGTCAACGTTTACGTATATGATAATAACGTAAAGTCATACTGAATTATTATAGTTTGCTGTTTTACCCGGACCACACCTAAATAGCTTCTTACAAACAAAATTTATTATTTATAGTGCTCCACCCATATACATATGTTCCGCACGGGTTAATGTGTACGTACATAAATTATAGACTTTCCTTCTCGTAGTAAAGTTTTCCCGTTAGTGAAACAATATGTTTACATCTCGCTCCAAAGACGAAACAAAATAATTTACATTTTACAATTTAGTTCAAAGGTGTATCTAAAAAGAAACTTAGAAACAAGGACCATAGATTCCTCGTCTATTGGCATCATCAAAGTACATATTTACTCTATGATTGACATTATTCCGAAGGTTGAAAAGGGTTTGGATGATGTTATTTACAATTTCAAAGGACATCCCCAGCAGAATGGTTACAGTACTACAAGTACTCTTGTGACGTAAAAGTCACTGTGAAGGCTTAGTTTTTACCTTTAAAAAAAGTTGGAGAACGACCAAATTACATGTTCAATAAATATTTCATTCTTGATTTCTGAACTTTACCAGCCATATATGACCCAATGGTCATAACAACACTACGATAGTATTAGTAGTAAGCACAATTGTGACGAAGAAGATACTAGCGCAAGAGAATTGGGTCTCACTTCGTTCTGATTAGTGATGTGCCGTTCCCGTATTTCTAGGGAATGTTACGGAATATTGGATAGGTATATGTATTTGTATTATAAACATATCAATTGATGCATTAACGTTAGTAAAATATATTTACAGTGATTATTTTTCCGACCCAAATATCGACCAATAGAATTGCACCATTCGACGTCACGTGGTACAACCTACATGGTATTATAATGATATTTTTTTGAATATTTTCTCTGTTGTACCACGTGACGTTGAATGGTGCAATTCTATTGGCCGACATTTGGGACGGAAAAATAATCCCCCGAATACCACACGAGCTTCAAAATTATCTGGCATTTCCCTCAAGGTTCCCTGCAAACAAATAAAGTCGTCAAGTTTTTCAGGAAAAATCACTCGCGCTTCGCGCTCGTGATTTTTTAACCTGAAAAACTTGACTCCTTCATTTGTTTGCAACGAACCTATCGGGAAATACCCGATAATTTTGAAGCTCTTGTGGTATTATAAGTGATAATAAATATGTCTGATAGATAAAATTACAACTTTCCCTGACATTTCCATTTTTTGGGAACGTTCCCGGAAATCTGGGGAACGGGAACGGCACATCACTAGTTCTGATGTCCGATGACCTTAATTAAACAACAATTCGAAAACTGTCAATTTGAACAATTGGCAACTAGCTCTGCAGCTGTGTACAGAACAGATAACGAGCAGATAGTCGTGCTAGTTTGCTTATCAATTGCTGTAGTACAAAGCCGGCCTATCTTAATGAAGTCAATGATTCATATAGCTCGCGGTATCTTGAAGTGACACACGCAATGCAGATGTGGTTAATAAAGGACAATGGAGGATAATGGTCATAGTCTATCACGAAGAAATGCCTTTATCTATTACTAGTAGACAAAGGGACTGCCTACCTTCTTCTGTCTACCTAGTAAGTACAGATGAGTAGACAGTCGTACCAGTTTGCTTGTCGCCGGCCTATATTAATGAAGACCATGATTCATATAGCTCGCGGTAGTAGCCGCATATTATAAAATTCTTTTCTGTCAGAATATTTCTGACTGCCGCCGGAAGACACCCATATATTTTGTTCTAGACCCCGCATACTATCAGACATATTGAGATTCGAGGTTAATATGTATATAGATAGATATATAGTTGGTCTTGTGACTCTTAGCTGTGTCTACTTTACTGATCAGAAAGTGATAGTGATTCAGTAAGTTTGAATCATAATTTGAGAAATAACCCGAATAAAGGATTTATTGCTTATCATAAGCAATAAATACGATATGGCGACCTAATTACAATGCCATTTAGTAACGGCATTATTTAAACTCGCGATATTGAAGTAGCGTATCGTATTGTAGACAATTACGTCGAGTCTAATAGCAATCTGTTCTTACTGCAATTTTGAAACCGTCGAGACATGTTATTTTTTTTACGAAAAGTGAAAATTTTTGTTCTTTTATGTTGGATTAGGAGGAAGATACATCTGATACAATATTATGTTCATATAGGGTGACTTTTTAACCACCGGCCAATAGGGGATTTCATCAGGATCGAAATTAATGCAAAATTAAATAAATAAATATAAATATATACGGACAAATCACACTGATTAAGCTAGCCCCAAAGTAAGTTTTAAACTTGTGTTATGGGATACTAACTTAACGATACTATATTTTATGATAAATACATATATAGATAAATACCCAAGTCCCAGGACAATTTGAAAAAGGCCATTTTCCAACTTGCCCTGGCTGGGGATCGAACCCAGAACGGTCTAGCGTGTTAACCATTACGCCACGGAGGTCGTGATTCTTTCGATCAGCGACTGCTCATTCCACTGTGTGGCAGACTATCAACAGATGATCACATAACGCTCATTGTGCACTATCACAATCATAATAAACGTGCCCCCGAGCCCACACGTGCCAATGTGCCAATGGCGATGTCGATAAGATTGTATGAGGAAGCTGGTTGCAGATTGTATGACGATTGCGTAAAGCCGGACGTTGATTGTTAATTACTGGACTGGGACTGGTCAGCTCGGCTTCGTTTTTTAAGACTACTCAGTGTACCTAACTTATTTCTGTAAATTGGATTTGGCACTCGTTCGCAAGCTAGTTATATATCAGCAAGTAATACCATAATAAATAATATAATTGATTCCTACAGTTAGACGCCACGCCGTCATCACCTTACTTATTCAAACCTTTTAATTTTTTTGTCTTTACTTACAAGTGCAAGCCATAACTCATTCCCTCGTCGCCCTTGTTTTTATATTTGATTTTTTTGTGTATTTTCGATGGTCTCGCTTCATGTGACCAGCATTATTAGTTAAGGATTAGAATAGGCACGACATCAAACTCTGTCGTCTTAGGTTAAGTTAAAATATTGTAAACGATTGAAATAAAATCTTTCAGGTTTACAAAATAAATAATTTTAATTTAATAAAACCGCTCCCGAATCTTAACTGGCGCAGCCGGTAGGATTGCCGCTGTTGCCTGTCGCGAAAGTCCGCGTGTGGAAATCTTATAAAAGTGTCACGTCGAGAATTAGCAGGGCAACTAAGCAGAGTTGCGTTGCTTAAAATCAGCGAAGCGCTCTACATCAAGGCAATCCACGAACCAAACAAATAAGTTAGATCGGAAGATGAGCAAATAAGAAAACTCTGGTGGTTGGCAAAGACAGTGAGTAAAATCCTCCTTCCTTCCCGATTCCCTAACACTTTGTTAATAGAATCTTAACATGTGTGTAGATTTAATTAGTTAAAATTTAGTGTTAAATTCGTATTGATAAAATCTCAATACTTACATTTAATTTGATATTGTCATTTTGTGAATTTTATTAATATGTTTTGATTAAAATCATCAATTTTATTTTTTAAAAAAGATAATAGTACTTACATAATATTTTAGGTAATAATATATTTCTAATTAAGTGTTAATATTTTATCTAGTTCATGTTTATAAGAATTAGAGCTTGCTTACAAAAATAAATTTTTACTTTTGTCATATTTTTCTTCTTAAAATTAAAAGTTATATTTAAATAAAAATGGAGCAAGGCCAAATTCAATCATCAATGTCACATACTGATGTACCAATAGAAATAATTAGATTAATTCCCGATTATTGTGGTGAAACACATTTATTAAATTTATTCATAAGAAAGTGCGAATTTGTCATTCAAAAATATCATGGAAATTCTAATCGGAATGAATTTTTATTTCAAATGATTACTAGTAAATTAAAAGGAAAAGCCGCCGTCCTTATCAGTGAACGAGGAGACGTAAACACATTCAGTGAATTAAAATCATTATTATTGCTACATTTTGGTGATCCTAGAACTGAACAATGTCTAGCAATAGAATTAGAGATTTTAACAATTAACCTTAATGAATCTTATTTGGAATTTTGTAACCGAATTCAGGACCTTCGTGCTATACTAATTTCTAAAGTAAATCAAAATACTAGCTCAACACAATTAAAATGGGCAAAATGTGTTATATACGATAACACATGCCTTAACACTTTTTTGTATAACTTACCGGAACATTTACTTGAATTTGTTCGAATTAAAAATCCAACTTCTTCGGAAGACGCGTTAAAATATGTCCTTGAAGAACTGAATTTTCAAGAACAGTATAAATTACGAAGGAAAATGCTTGAAAATCATAAAGAAAATTCACAATTACTATCACAAACTTGCTCAGAAAATAACATTGATTCTAATATGAATACAAATCCATTCCAATATGAAAATGTTAACCAGAATCATGTCAACCATAATATGTTCTATCAGCAAAATTATTATCCATCCGAATTTGATACATTTCAACAATCTAACTTTAGACCTCAGGTAGGTCAGTTTCAAAACAGACCGATAGGCTTATGCCTGCCCAAGACCTTTTTAAATGTTGATGAAGATGTGACCATGAGAACTGCTTCATCATCAATTACGTCACAACAAAATGTCTATTTAAATAAAATTTATATTAATGACGAGCTTCAAAATAACTTTGAAGATAGACCAAATTTTCATACAAAAGTCATTCAAATCGTAAACGCCGGTCCATCTAAGGTCAATAATACAAGTCAACTAAAATCTTTATCTAAATCAAAGACTTCCATTTTTACAATAAATTTAAATAAAAGAAAAGTAAAAGCCAAATACAAATATAAAAAGACAGTTGTTAAAGTTCAGTTAGAACGTAATGTGGTTCCCATAAAACTATAAGAAAGATAGCAAAAAAAAAAGGCTCGCAAACCTCTTGACTTTTAAAGTTAGTTAATTTGTGTAGTTTTTATTGGTAGTAATAATAAAATAAAAACACAATTATTTGAAACTTAAAACATTTGTTTTAAATAAAAATATGCAGCTACTATATTATTATTCTTTGTAAGCATACATTTTATAAAATGTTATTTTATTTTGTCTTCATTAAAACTAGAATAATGTAAACTTGATTTACGTTGACAATTCAAAAACAGATATTGATTTCAATTAATTAAATTAGGCAAATTATTATGTGAAACTCTGCCCATATTTTACTTATGTATACTGTAAAATTGATATGTCATTAACTCATTGTATTCTTATGCTTAGCTATAAACTGTATTGTTATTTTTTTATGTAATTAGTTGTTTAATTACCTATTAATAATGTAATAATTAGAAATTGTAATACCTATCCACTAATCATTCTTATAATTACTAACTTATCCCAATTTTTCTTACGTAATCGTAGAAGAAATATGATATCGCCAAACGTGAGTCAATAAGAAGAAAAACCACCTGATTGACAAAAGGCCTCCACAAAAATTGCTCATGAGATGAAAATAAAAAAAAAGGTTCTTGTCAGCTGTTTTAAGCGTAAATGAAACAAGGATACTACACAAAGGATCGGATTGAGGATCGTAAACTACTACAATAAAATAACCCAAATTCAAAGATGAAGTTTTTAATATTACAAAAAAATTAGACACGTTCTAGAGTTGCATCTACGAAAGCTGATCTTCACGTTATAAAAGTGCAAAGTGTTAAAGTGAAACCTAAGTAAGTGAAAAACCTAAATAATCTGCGTTAATAGTACAAATGTGCAAGTGTCGTTAAAATCAAATATATTTCTGTACGCGATCGTCTTTGATTGTAATTAGCAATAATTTTATTATAAAAAATTACATTTTTGTTCAATATGTTTATCATTGTAATATCAATTTATAGTGTTAATTTTAATTTTATCGAAGTTTTCGAAAACAGATCTTCTGAGCTTTTCCGATAACTTCGATCTAAGGGGGGAAGAGTTATATATCAGCAAGTAATACCATAATAAATAATATAATTGATTCCTACAGTTAGACGCCACGCCGTCATCACCTTACTTATTCAAACCTTTTAATTTTTTTGTCTTTACTTACAAGTGCAAGCCATAACTCATTCCCTCGTCGCCCTTGTTTTTATATTTGATTTTTTTGTGTATTTTCGATGGTCTCGCTTCATGTGACCAGCATTATTAGTTAAGGATTAGAATAGGCACGACATCAAACTCTGTCGTCTTAGGTTAAGTTAAAATATTGTAAACGATTGAAATAAAATCTTTCAGGTTTACAAAATAAATAATTTTAATTTAATAAAACCGCTCCCGAATCTTAACTAGCTTTACATATTATGTTGTGATAACATTGTATTCGGCATAATATGTTTGTAAACTGACAAAGGGAACAGAAGGGCTCTGGCGCGTAGGCGACCAATACTGTGTAAATGAGTTTCTTTCGGCGTTCTTCTCAGCAGTGGTCGTTGCGAAGCGCTAGTATCGGTAGCTTTTGTAAAATAATTTAAATATAAATAAACATTACACATAATGTACACTATAATTATTGACGTGTAAAAGTGCCTGCAAAGGCCTAATTACTGAATAAATATTTGATATTTTGTATTTTAATATTACGTTTGTTAACAATATGTGATGAAAAATTTCGCCACTAGTGAAATTCTCCGATCCTTTTATCATAGTAAATTCTAAAATTTTTGTGCGTCAGTTAAGCCGTAATGAAAGTCAACGACAACACAGTAAGCTTCCCTTTAACGCACCTTTTATGCGGCGCTTTATAATGGAGAAAATGGGAGGCCTGAGTACATGACAACTATCACAAATATGAGTATATGTATATACAGGTTGCTTCTGCACCGCCAAGTATATTGAAATCTTTAATAGAACACAAAACTGTAAGAAAAAATATTTTTTTGGTTTATTTATTTTTAATAAATGGCGAACTTACTGATCTAACTGTACGCGCGGCCGTTGCCCTCTATGCTCACCGGCCGCCGCCCGCCACGAGCGCGGTAGGTGACATTAAAATGGGAGATTTTCGGTAAGCATTTGTAGGCTGCTATCTTTGGTTTTTATTTATTTACCAATTTAGGTACACGGACAATATATACAGAGAATGCATAAACAAAAAGTTGTACAAAGGCACTACTTATCTCAAAAGAGATCTCTTCCAGTAGGCCCGGAAGAGAAGATGTTCATATATGAAAGGCATACAAAAAATATAAATGTTTTTATTATGAAACAAGATACATGTGACAGAATATGTGTTTTTTATTTCTCTCAAAGAGTATTTCCTTGAATATAGCTACGAGATAATATGGTTAAATAATTATTAATATGGCTTCATTATCTGCTTATAGCATATCCGGTGCATCAAGATCAAGGATGGTCGTTTAGAACGCAACGCTAGTGTTGATAATATAATAAATATATGTAGGTTAATAATTTTAATGACGCATAAGTTTCTGGCAAGGCGAAAATGCGAGACAGACTAGGGAAAAACGTAATATTGTATACTCGCATGTTTTTTTTAAAGAAAACCTCAAATTACATAATTAAAGCATCTTTGTGTTTAATTCGGACGACTAATTCCTGTGATCTCAGACATTATTAATTAAAAAAAAAACAATCAGTATATCATCTACTATTACCATGTAGAGAGTAGACTACAATATGTAAATCATGGAGCGAGTGTAATAGTTACGGCCGGAAAGCGTAACAATCACCACACACTTTCACTTGTCAGTGAAGGCAAAATTGCATAGCTCCGCTTCGCGTCTTTCGTTTCGCTTTGGGTCATTGCTAAATGGATCAGCGGTGGGCGCCTATCGATGAGCTAACGTGTGTTGAGCATCGCTGGGAGTGGGCTGAACTTGGATGGGTACTCATGTTAATTACAATTGACTTTAACTTTTTTTAAGACTATACAATTTTTTATCTATATTTTGTCGGTAACTCCTGTCATTAAAGGTAGCCTTTAGGAGGATTGCCTTGAAGATATATACTACCTATTGTATTTCTAATCTTTATTATTCTTATCTGATTCTTTATAAGTGTTTCCGTGCAATAAAGTATTACTTATTTTACCTTGTATTTTGTTATCCTAAATCAATTAGGGTCCATCATTTTTTCTATAAACTAGTACCAATATTGAGTTAGTAGGTAAGCCATTATTCAAGTTAACAGTTTTCTTTAGGGTAGCTCATTTGATTGATTTGTTATTTTTTTCCTATTTATTTATCATCATCACCAGGAGAGGTCTCATTTTATTATTAAAAGCTTTGTTTAGCTTGTGTTTCCTAAGTCGCCTTCTACGACATCCATGGGAAGACTTGGAGTGGTCATATATAATCCTCCTCTTCCTCTGCCGGGAATCTAATTTGTTTATAAATTTTCTTTATTATTGTCAACAGGTACTCGCTGTAAGGTGTCTATACGGCAGTTACCCGTCCCGTTTGCTGGACCTGTGGGAGCTCTACGACGAATGCAAGGGGTCTGAGAACGACAACCCGGCCATCTTGCCCGTCGACCAGCAGTACATAGTGTTGGAGCTTGCCAACGCCGGTCAGGACCTCGAAAGCTATCAGTTTAACAGCGCAGAGCAGGCGCACGCGCTATTCTTGCAGGTTTGTCATCAATTTTACTAAAAAGTAAAAGACAGGTCCCAAGTTGTGACCCTGTGGTACACCTTGATACTATGAAACTTCTCGTTCATCGATCAGTAGTGTTAGTCCCGCAACATCGGCTAGGACGTCGTTCTTAACGCTTGTTAACAACCTGATTGAACAGGACCTAAATTAGTGTACTGTACTTGTGATATACTTTAATAAAACATACATTGCCAAGGTGAGTGAGTACCCTGTGGCATACCAAGACATTATCAGAAATTTTACGATTTAGTAATATTACGTAATATGACGAAGTGGTTAAACTGAATTTCCTGTGCGTCTGCCCTCTACCGTGTTAGACAGCTCTCATGTGTTCAAGCCATTATAGTTATTTCAAGAAAGACTAGACGCACGTGGCCTAACCTGTGCCGATGTAAATTTATCATTTAATGTTCGCAACGATTTACTCGTCAACTGTCATATCCATTGCCAAGAAGAAACGATTCCACCAACACAATTCAAAACCCTTAAACAAATTGGCCATCACTTAAACCAGTTGCGACTGGCGTTCATTAAATTGAAATTAACAGGTTTGTATCACGCGACACGTTGCGTAATTTGATTGTAATTCACGATAACTGGATTGCAAATTAATTCATCGCAATGACGTACCTACTTTGTCGCTTGTGCGTAAGACTAACGCTTGTCAGGGGGATCCTGCTGACGCATTATAAAGTTTATGTAATGATGACAGTGAAACTATTGATGTCATATGGTGATGTGGTTCGATTCTTGGCCGGGTCAACGTCAATATAATACGTGATGTCACGTAAGTGGGAAGTTTCGTGGTATCTGTGTGAGATGTCATACATTTGAATTGAAAGGAAAATGACGAAGTATGTTTTGTTTATTGAAATTGACAGATACGTTAAATAGGAATACACGATTTGCATCGTAGAAATTGTTTACAATTTTGGAGCGATCTACGGGCTCGTCATTCTATGATCGAGAAAACCAATACAACGACAATTCTAAACATTTTCTAGTATCTTTTTGTAAATATTTATATAGAATGATAAATATTTACAAAAAGATATTGACAAACGATAGCAATGAGAACCAAACGTCTTAAACAGAATTTCCGTTAGGTAAAAACCTAATGTAAAAATTTTGTTTTACAATGTAAATGATATGATGTTACATTTAGGTTACATATTTGTAATTAAAGAACTAAAAAAAATATACACTTCAGACATTTTGATTCAAAGAAATTTTGCGATATTTGCAAACGCTTCGAAATTACATATAAATGTTTGTAAGTACCTAATTACAACAATAAAATACTATTTTGGTATAATTAAGAAAGTGAAATTGTATACTTCCTGAAAACATAGTGTTTTTATCCTAACAAACGTATCTGAATTCAGCCTTACGAGGGCTGTTTGATAAGTACCCGTTTATGGAAAAAAAAAAACTTTTTTTTTTGTATATATGCATTTATTTTTCTACGTAGTCACCTTTTAACTCTATACATTTGTTCCACCTATACTCAAGCTTCAATAAACCATCCAAAAAGTATGATTTTGGAAAGTCATTAAAATAGGCCTCTGTGGCGGCAATGACTTCGTCATTTGATCCAAATCGCTTGCCACCGAGCCATTTTTTTTAGGTTGGGAAACAAAAAGAAATCGCATGGGGCCAAATCTGGAGAATATGGGGGGTGAGACAATAGTTCGTAGCGTAACTGTGCTAATTTAGCCGTCGCAACTCTGGACGAATGAGCCGGGGCGTTGTCGTGATGAAACAGTACTTTTTTCTTTTTTAAATGGGGTCGTTTGTCCTTCAACACGGCGTCAAATTCATCCAATAAATTGGCATAGTACTGCCCTGTTATTGTTTTTCCCTTTTCTAAATAGTCAATATGTATAATACCCTGCGAATCCCAAAAAACGGTCGCCATGACCTTTCCAGCCGATGGCACGGTTTTTGCTTTCTTTGGAGCAGGTTCACCCGGTAAAATCCACTGCTTCGACTGCTCTTTCATTTCCGGGGTGTAGTGGTGGACCCACGTTTCGTCCACGTTCACAAAACGACGCAGAAACTCCTTCGGGTTACGTTTGAACACGGCCAAACACTGCTCCGAAGTAGTCAGTCGGTTCCGTTTTTGCTCCTCCGTGAGGAAACGCGGCACCCACCTCGCCGATACTTTCTTCATACCCAATTTTTCTTCTAATATGTGTTGTACCCTCTCGATTGAAACATTTACAGCATCAAAGATTTCTCGAAGTTTAATTCGGCGGTCGGCTAAAACGATATTTTCAATTTTATTAACCATATCGTCTGTAGTCACCTCAACTGGCCGGCCTGGGCGATCCTCATCAAAGACGGTTGTTCTCTTAGGCCCGTATTAATAAATCGCACTCAACTTTGAGTTCGGTCTTAAGTGCGAGCTTGAGTTGCCGTGCTAATTAATAAACCTTACTTGAGTTAACGCTTGAGTTCCGTGTATCACCAAGTCAACAAGTATCAGAACTTAAGCGCGCACTCAAGATGCTACTCAAACACGTTTTTCCTGAGTGTAGTCGGACCATGACTTAAGTGCGCGATTGGATGAATTTTGTATTGAAGTTTTTGGCTTAGTAATTAATTTTGAAAATATTATCAACAAAAATAATCACCATTGTGGAGTATTATGAAAGTATGTACTTACGCACTTTTATGGATGCGCATGTTAAACAAACCCGGGCGTTGGATGGACTTGGATGGGTGACCATAAGTAGCATAAAATGTCTCAAGATCCTCCGTGTTTCGAAAGGTACTTTAACCCAGTACCTATGCATTACTAACGATTTCTAATGTCAAGCAACTCTGGGCGTGGTCCACATTTGGATGGGTGACCAGAAGTAGCATAAAATGTCACGAGCTCCTCCGTGTTTTGGAAGGCACGTTAAGTCGTACTAACGTTTTCACGTGTTAAGCAACCCTGGGCGTGGTCCTTACTTGGATGGGCCACCATAAGTAGCTTGAAATGTTGCGAGCTCTTACTAACGCTTTCACGTGTTAAGCAACCCTGGGCGTGGTCAGCACTTGGATGGGTGACCAAAAGTAACATATAACGTCTCGAGTCCTCCGTGCTTCGGAAAGCACGTTAAGCCATACCTATGTGTAGCTACCGCTCTCGCATGTTAAGCAACCTTGGACGTGGTCTACACTTGGATGGGTGACCACAAGTACCAAAAAATATTTCGAGCCCTCCGTGCTTCGGAAGGCACGTTAAGCCATACCTATGTGTAACTAGCGCTCTCGCATGTTAAGCAACCTTGGGCGTGGTCCGAACTTGGATGGGTGACCACAAGTACCAAAAAATATCTCGGTCCCTCCGTGCTTCGGAAACCACGTTAAGCCATACCTATGTGTAACTAGCGCTCTCGCATGTTAAACAACCTTGGACGTGTTCCACACTTGGATGGGTGACCACAAGTACCAAAAAATATCTCGAGCCCTCCGTGCTTCGGAAGGCACGTTAAGCCATACCTGTGTAACTAGGGGTCTCGCATGTTAAGCAACCTTGGGCGTGATCCGCACTTGGATGGGTGACCACAAGTACCAAAAAATATCTCGAGCCCTCCGTGCTTCGGAAGGCACGTTAAGACATACCTTTGTATTACTACCGCTCTCGCATGTTAAGCAACCTTAGGCGTGGTCCACACTTGGATGGGTGAACACAAATACCAAAAAATATCTTAAGCCCTCCGTGCTTTGGAAGGCACGTTAAGCCGTCTGATACCTTGGAAAATCTGATACCACAGTGTTGGACACACAAAAAAAACAAAAATCTGAGATCGCGCTCTCAAGATCGATCTTGAGTGATACTCTGTTGATATACGTTTATTAATTAGCGACCATCTTAAGTGCGTGATCACAACTTGAGTGAAACTCAGCTGAGATCGCACTTGAGTGCAGTCTTGAGCTCGATTTATTAATACGGGCCTTAAACTCGTTATACCAATATCTGACGGTTGTCATAGAAGGAGCACATTCATGGTAAACCTCTTGCATTCTTACTTTTATTTCATCACATGTTTTTCCTTCCAAAAATAAGAATCTAATTACAGACCGATACTGTTCTTTCTCCATTTTAACAATTTTAAGTTCACGCCTTCACTGAATCGTTGTCAAATGAGGAAAAAAACAAAAGAATGCCATTTTTTATTTTATTTTCCCACCTCTGAATAATGGCTTAAAAAGGTGGTATACTTATTTGCGGCCAGTGATATTAATATATTTAGAAAACGGGTACTTATCAAACAGACCTCGTACTATTGATTAAAGTTATTAGATTTTTGATTAATCATTGTTTGTTTGTTTTTTTATTGTAGTAAAGAGTTTTATTGGTATTATTTTTATTAACACGCTTAAAAGTTTTAAAAGCTATTGTACTAATTCAAAAAGGAGTGCGAATTTTTAGGTCTAATTCAGATGTCTCACATGTTGGCTTGTATTTAATCATTGGCCGAATATTTCAAAGGCCACCTAATTATTTGTCATTAAAGAAATCTAAAATTACTACATACGTTAACTAACACCGGACTTTGGACACTGAACGGACGTGAATATCACGTTAAAAACACAAGATTGTAAGGCGACATTCCCTTTGTTTTCTGGTTATTAACATTGTATACATGTGTGTGTTTGTCTATGTGCTTAGATTGCAGTGTTTATTTTTTCAGTGGCACAGCATGATGCGTCTCTTCGGAAGGTAAGCGAATCTCTAGTACGAGTTTCAACATCTTGACTAGATTTTCACTTATCCTCCGCGGAAACGCCGACCGCTTTCGATGTTACCGACCTTTTTGTTGTTTTTTTTTTCTATTTTTGTCAGCATGATGTGTGTAAGATAAGCCAAATGAGTTCATCGAATGTTTCAGGCAATATATTTTTTCTCGTAGATTTCGTGCGTGTGACCTTTCTTTATTAGTCATATCGGCTTAACGTCTTTATTTGTTACGGGGTAGATGAACGACTGATATCATACTACATATTTAAAAATATGTATAACTTTTGTAAAGTCAGTAATATGTTTTGTCTTGTTTTGCTCTTTTTGCCCTTTTTTGACACTCACGTCTGCAGACAAATCTTTGTTACTTTTATTGTGTTTCGATGACTGTAGGTACCGCAAAGTGTTAATTTTTTTATGTATCGTTGATATAGGAACCATTTCTGCATTTCGTCAAAATTAATAATGATACAACGATCACACGTTGTTGTAGGTAGGTACTATGAGTATCTAGAGAGAGTAAATATCTATCGTCTGTGTTTATTCACACAAGTGATACATATGCGCAGTACGAACGAGTTTATTGGCCTCTGTTACGAAAACTAATTTATTATTTGAATTTTTTTATACCAACCTTTTTTTATGCAATTTCACGCTATCTAATAAACGTCTCATCTATGATATGTTCTTCAATACAAACATCTTTCTCTGTATCTAATTCTAAAATTGCATCAAAATTTCGAAAAAATGCATCATGTTAAATACAGATATTGTTTCAGTAGTACAGATAGATACAGATATTGTTTCAGTAGTACAGATAGATACAGATATTGTCGCAATAGCTTTTGAAGATTTTTGTAGCACAGATGCATTAGTATCATTTTTCTAACTAATACGAGTATTTACCCGAGTAAGGCGAAGCCAAAAGGAGTCTGTGTGTTCATCTGTTCGTATCTTCAAAGATATCCATGATACCTTGACAAATGTGGTATCGTCGGAATCGTCTTGACTGTCCGCTGTTATTGATGTGCCGTTCCCGTTCCCCAGATTTCCGGGCATATTCCCAAAAATGGAAATGTCAGGGAAAGTTGTAATTTTATTTATCAGACATTTGTTATCACTGTAAATATATATTACTAACGTAAATGCATCACTTTGTATGGTTATAATACAAATACATATATCCAATATTCCGTAACATTCGCTAGAAATACGGGAACGTTCCCGGGAACGGCACATCATTACCGCTGGTTATAGGCTATATTGTGACGTCACAGTTAATCCACTGAGGCGCTCTCTATGGGCCATAAAGTAATGAACCAAAAAATAAAATAAATTATCATACCGTGTCGTATCAAATGAAAGAACGAGAGCTCTTGGATTAAGAAGACATATACAATAATATTTTGTGACATTCAAGTGTCCTAATTTCACTATAAAATGTGTACAACTGTGGCTACACACGAAATATGCGCATTACAATTTCGTTAATGTGACATTGGCGTGCTAAGTCAACGACCGTCTATGCCTAGTTCTAGATCTGTTTCTAGCCCAAAATCAATACTGGCACGAATGTTATCGCTGAATATTTCAACAGGTCGCTGTTAAATGATGTTTGTAGTTTATACGACCACTCCATCTCTTCCTGTGGATGTCGTAAGAGGCGACTAAGCACAAACATCATGTGCTACAATTGCATTCCCAAGGAGGGTTAACGTCGGGCGGCCGCCGATTGCAAAACTTTTCGCACATACAATTCCAAAGAGGGTTGACGTCAGGCAGGCGGCCGGTCGTAAAACTATAGCCAAATCATTTAAACTGTTCCGACTATTTCTTCTCCATTTTGCAAGGTCTTTGGCATCCTTGGGTGACCATTGACATGCATGTTATATTTGGAGGAGAAAAAGCGGGAAAGCGCACTCCGTGCTCCAAAGCAACACAGCTGAGGATGCAACCGGGAATGCGCTTTGATGAAGAAGAAGAATGCAATTGACATAAATATATTTCAGTCTTAATTTATTATAAGATACTTTGCTGTTAATGGTTGACGTCAAATTGTTTATAGCTTTTTTCTTTCTAAGTACAACAGAAAATAACAGAAAAATATAGAAGAAAATGTAAAAGACATTTGCTTATTAGTAGGTCAGTATGGTACAGGTAAATTAAAATAATACTGACTGTTCATTTATTTTAATGAATAAGGTATTAACCGATAAGACATTTTATAATTTATTGTAGTCATAGTCATGTTTTAGTTTTGAAACTTGTTTTTGTAGACATTAACTCCATTTAATGGTACCAAAGCTATATAATACTTCATATCTGTCTAAACAAAACGTATATGTTTACCAGACGAAGATAAATTAATGCGATTAGAGTACGTTGTTTGTTATCTGAAACCTGAATGCAATTTGTTAACTTGTGTCGAAAACAATATGTTTTTGCTTGTATTTTTTTATGTTCTTTTTTTGTGTATTTGCATCCCTTGGTGATGTTTGTAAAGCATGTCAGTTGTTTAAAACTGTTGTTGTATTTTATTTAAACACTTGTACTGTAAATATACAGGTTGATTGGTTAATTCATTTGACAAAACGAAACAACATAATTAAATTTTTATTAACAAAAAAAACAACCGACTTCAATTTTTTTTAGGAGTCTTCCACATCTCCAAAGTTCTTTATCACATCTTCACCAAATTAAAATGGGACCAACTTGGTAGTAAAGGCTTTCAAATCAAAGAAGAATTATCAAAATCGGTTCACTATTGGCGAAGATATCGCGTAACAAACATACATAAAAAAAATACAATCGAATTGATAACCTCCTCCTTTTTTGAAGTCAGTTAAAAAATTATTACCTTTTCCCTATTCCATTTTGGCCTTTGGGTCTTGCGGCCCTGGGGTCTGTCTGCTTCGAGCTGCAAGACCCAAAATGCTCTGTTTGCCCCATTAGGGAAGACGTGATAGTGTTTCACTATGTTTTTCGTTGGTTGCATTTGCTCATGAAAATATGCATTTACCAGTCAGCATGTATAGAGTAGACGAAAGTCGCATTTTTTATGTTTTCAAACGCTTGGTTCTTATAAATTACACATTCGTTACCGTTCGCGCTAAGTTTGCCGGTCGCTGGTATGCGCGTTCCCTCCCGTGAGCGGCAAACTTAGCGCGAACGGCTAGTATGGTAGATAGTACATATTTTGATAGGATGCGTCTTAAATATTGTAACCACTTGTGACCACAGAAGGAAGTGCGAACCACGCCCATGGTTGTTTAAAAAGCATTAACGCTAATGAGTAGGCCTGCGGGGTCATTGAGCTGTTCATTTAATGCAAGCAGTTTGCCCTAAACTTGTTTCCGGGGTATTTATTATATAATCAATAAATATCAATGTTAAAATTAAAATTTCTACAACTGCGCCAAAAACGCTAGTTCTGTCATGGCGGCGGTTATTTGTCAGATGACGTCACACACAGGTAATACGCGCATACAGAAAGTCATTCAAATGCCTATTAGCACAGAATAAATAATACTAACGTACAGAAGTTTCACTCAGCAAAGAAATTCAAAGAAATATCTACTCAATGTGGGTAGCTATATGGTTTAATTTAGCTCACGTCAGAACTCAGCACCTTTTCGTTTAAATACCTAGACATCCATTGCAAGCCAATTTAATTCTTATTACTCTGGACAAACGATTCGCATAACTGAATTTACCACCTGGAGGGGCCGCCTGCGCGCATAGATGTAGGTAGGGAGTGACACAGGCCTGCTATTAGGTACAAGTTAAATTGAGGTTTTCAGTAACTCTATAACAGTATGATGTTGTTGCGTGTTCCAGGTGGCTTTCGCGCTAGCTGTCGGCGAGGAGAGTTTTCAGTTCGAGCATCGCGACTTGCACTGGGGCAACGTGCTGATATCGCCCACTGATCAAAAGGTAAGTACCATTGTACCACGTCTTGTTCTATCCACCACATTATTCTATCTCTTGAACCGTAATAGCTATACACTTGAAATTTTCAACAATTATGTTTTGCTGTAGCCGCTATAACAAAAAAATATCAATAAAGTAAAATAAACGGGCAAGTGCGAGTTGGAGTCGTACATTAAGGGTTCCGTACCTCCGTCTGAAGAAACACGTTTCTTGTATGAAGACCCCCTTTAATTTTTAACTTTTTTTAATTTTAGTATTTGTTGTTATAGCGGCCACAGTAATACATAATCGGTGAAAATTTCAAGTGTCTAGCTATTATGGTTCAAGAGATAGAGCCCTGTGACAGACGGACAGACAGCGGAGTCTCAGTAATAGGGTCCCGTTTGCACCCTTTGGGTACGGAACCCTAAAAATTAAAGTCATACAAGAAACGTGATTTTTTGCGTTTTAAAACATTGTACGGAGGTACGGAACCCTTCACGTTTGGACTCGTATCTCACTCAACCGGTTGTTAACCCCGACAAAAAAAGAGGGGTGTTATTAGTTTGACGCAAATGTCTGTTTGTCTGTCTGTAGCATCGTAGCGCTCGAACGGATGGACCTATTTCGACGTGAAAACAATTTCCCTTGTCCACCACAAGTTCTTAGCTAAGTTTGATGAAAATCGGTTCAGCCGTTTAAAAGTTATTGGGGGTTAACGCTTGAAAGTCAGGGCTTTCTGTAGCAAATAATAGATGGCGCTACGGATATAAAGTCGTATCGGTATCCGCTATTCCTCACTAGATGGCGAGCTTGACAGTCGGGGGTTTTTTAATTTGCCTAGCAAATCCACCAACCCACACTGCACATCACTTTTTGAGCAACCAAGTGGTTCATAATAATTGGAACAAACTACCTAAAGAAGTAGTGTTTGCCACATCCAGACGACCTCCGTGGTGTAATGGTCAACAAGTTAGTCCGCCAATCCGGAAAAATAAAATTTCTGCATTTTCATACAAAAATGGTATTTTTATTGCATTGAACTTAAGTGATCTAGTATAGCCCGTGGTTCGATTTATTACAGGTATGGTCCCTTACACGTTGTATAAAAAAAATATCCAAAAACTCCTTTAAAAATAGACTGGATAATTGGCTACGCACAAATAAAGTTACGCTAAACAATTGGTTGGTTGCCAGGGTGAAAAATAAATTATTAGGTACTGTTAAGAGAATAGAACATCACAAAATAATGTTACTTGATCACATCCATTTTGAATGTTGTGTCCTGTCACAGGCCGGAATCTCCTAAGGCACGCGCAATATGCGTCCCCGTTCCCCGTCCCCGCACCTCTCCCCCGTTTTCGCCTCGATGACTCATGTTGGCCGTCAAGAACCGGGGGAGAGGTGCGGGTGCGGGGAACGGGGACGCATATTGCGCGTACCTTAGGAGATTCCGTTCTGCTTACTCTTACTGTATTCTGTGGTCCTGTCGGCAGTTCGCGACGTTCGTGCTGCGCGGGCGCGCGCACCGCGTGGCGCGGCGCGGCGTGCAGTGCACCATCATCGACTACTCGCTGTCGCGGCTGTCGCTGCCGCTGGCGGGCGA
The DNA here is from genome assembly GCA_963576875.1 of Acrobasis repandana. Classification (NCBI taxonomy): domain Eukaryota; kingdom Metazoa; phylum Arthropoda; class Insecta; order Lepidoptera; family Pyralidae; genus Acrobasis; species Acrobasis repandana. Next base: position 19,591,321 of record OY756223.1, read on the forward strand.
CGCGGCCGCGCTCTACAACGACCTGTCGGCCGACGACGGCCTGTTCGACGCGCTCGGGGACTACCAGTTCGAGGTGTACCGGCGCATGAGGGACAAGTTGGGGTCAGTATGCGATCATCATCGTCCGGGACAAAAACTGGGTCGGAACCGGGAATTCCGGTTCTACCTGGTTGTTGATACTTTTCCTTTTTTTTTTTCTAGATTTTACACAAGCAAGAGTCTGTGACTGTGAAGCACTTTTTAAATAGAAAATATCCAAAAATTTCGTTTAAAGTAATATATATTATATGTATATTATAAAGAATTACAGTCAGTTGTAAAGAGTTACTTATATAAGGTTTTAAAATACTTAACAGGAACACAGAGGGAGGCAGTGAAATTCACGCGCCGAGCGGCAGCGCGAGTTTTAAAATATTATATGTATAAAAATTATAAGATGTTTTTGTGGCTTTTGCAATGCCAGCAGTGGGATATTTATTACGTAGAGCTAGATTTTTTTTTTTTAAGAGAACCGGGAGATCTGGGATTCTTTATTGCAGAACCGATTCTGTTACCTAAAAGAACTAGGATATCCCAGGAAATTAAGAACCGGGAATTCCTGGGTGCAAGCTCTATGATGTGACAGTGTCATAAACTACTATATCTTACCAAACTGTACTCAACTAACCGGGTCCAACATCCAAGTCCAATTTTACATGTATTCTAATGAATTTGGTTTGAGAGTTTTTCTTGCAAAACACTGTTTAACACTTTCACAGTCCAGTTACCAGACACATAGTATAAACCCACATGTGGTACATGGACTGTTGATGTGTTAAAATCTGTGGTTAAAATAGAATAAATTACATTTTGATACATGGTTTCATTAACACAAAAAATTTTGTTTTACAGAAATGATTGGAAGAATTTCGAGCCGTACACAAACATACTGTGGCTGCATTACACTGTCGATAAAATGATAACGGCTCTCCGCTACAAACGGACCAACACGAAGATTCACAAGCACTACATCGCCAAGCTGAAGGGCATCAAGAATCGAATCTTGGACTACGGCAGCGCAGCCCAGTTCGTACTAACTGACAACGAATTTTAAACGATCAAGCTATGATATAAGACAAAAATTATCATTCATAACATAAATTACAATATTTTTTCACTAGTAAATATTTTTCAAAATGGATAGATATTATGATATTAGCGCTGTTTGCTGTTGTTATAAAAATTTTGACATGGATAGCATAAATTATTATGTGCATAGTGTTCGCTTTGGTAAATTTGTTGGAGTTAAAAGGATTATTTACTACAGTGTTGTCGCATTGGACCGAGCGCTGAAGGGTGCCTTCTTAGCTAAGGTAGTGCCTTTGTTCGCATTACAAATAAACTCATATTATAACAAGTTCACTCTGTTGTTTTATTGTATTCTCTTTGAAACCCGTCCCGGCTTCACACGAAAGTTTATTAAGGTGAAGATATAGGCAAATGGCCTTGAAGTGGCGCCCTCATTTGAAATAAATTGTTAACTCATAAATATGGAGATAATTTCCATATTGCTCTTCGTCATGCACTAGATAGCCCTTTAAATTATTTTATGAACCACCGTTGAAAGTATTTACATTAGTCCGTCTAACTTTAAAACTTGCCTCCGCCAAAAGTGACCATGGCAAGTTTTAAAGCTAGACGGATCACCAATAATAGTTTCAACGGCAGTTCATAAAATAATTTAAAGGGCTATCTAGTGCATGACGAAGAGCAATATGGAAATTATCACCATATTTATGAGTTAACAATTTATTTCACACTTCAAGGCCATTTGCCTATATCTTCACCTTAAACAAATAAATTATACTTATCACGATTTCGCCGATTATTTCATGATGTGATGTGCCCAACATATTGATCGTTGAGTTGCCTTGCATGGCAAAGCAACAACCAATACATGGCTCTTGGCTATATCGAGAAATGGCTGGTCATATCGTAATGTAGTATGTACTGTTTCTGTTTGCACACTGTACGTCAGCCTGCAGACAACCATGGAGAAATCATCTTAAGGTGAAATGGTAGCATAGTGGCGCCCTCATTTGAAATAAATTGTTTTAAACTAAAATGGTGATATTTAAAAATTTTATTTGTATCAATGTCTAAAAAGACCTTTAAACTATTTTATGAATAACCTTTGAAAGTAATATTGGTAGTCCGGCTAGTTTTAAAACGGGTTTTCGCCAAAAGTGGCCACTTTTGGCGAAAATCCGTTTAAAGGTCTTTTTAGACATTGATACAAATAAAATTTTTAAATATCACCATTTTAGTTTAAAACAATTTATTTCAAATGAGGGCGCCACTATTCAACCATTTCTCCTTAAGACGATACACGGAGTCCAGTGCTGCCCCTATTTGTAATAAAATATTTGAAAGGAAACAGATATCATTTAAAATTTTGATCTAGTAAAACCTAGATTTCTTTTAGTCTTACTTTGAGTGATATGGCGGGTATTAGGCAAATCGCGATCTGCCCAGCCAGGCAGACCTCGATCATCGATAAATTAGATACATACATGCTAACCCATTTAGGTACAACGATCCTACCTCTGGTTCTAACCACGACTAATTCCACAAGGAGTTGACAGTCCTGGGCCATACGCCAAAGTTTAGCGATTTAATGAACATGTAGGTGGAAAAAAGCATAGGTAGCACCGTAGCAAAGAGCAAAAGAAGTACAACTTACAAGACTTGACTATTGATATGATTTACATTCTCATCTGTTTTTTAGAGAGAGCCCATTCCCTTGGTGTGGTTTTTAGAATTTGAGCGGGAAGAAGAGTAGTTTGTGGGAAAAACGAGCTAGAATAAGCCGCCCGCGTCCACGGACACGCGGCCGCCATAAAATTTCCACATTTTCTCCCACCGCTGCGCTAAGCTAAAGGTAACAATAGCAAGCTGCAAGACCAAATACAAATATTGTATGATTGATTGAATAGAATGCATATTTTCCTAGATTTTTTTAACTGTGGTTCTGTCCATTTTTTTTTTCTACCATTTCTACCATGGATTTTTAGTTTTTACACTGACTAACTAAATTCCAAAATGGAACGTTTCGTTTTTGGCAGATAGATATTATGGCTCAGCGTGAAATGGAAAAGTATCAGCCATGGTATCAGCTGTCAATCGTTATCACTTTTCGTTACCTTCATTTTCATGAGAAATATATCGCGAAAATGTAGAGACAATACGCAATTTGCATGTTATGAAATGTCCAAATACATAGTTACCACAAGATATTGTTTATATCGTTATCAAATTAATAATTCGTGCGTTTAGGGTTGGTTATTGTGAAAAGAGTGAAATCATTCAAATATTCATTGGTGTAAAGTGTAAAATAATTTTACGATTATTATTGGCTTTGATTATCCCTCTAGCTTAAATAAACGTGAACATGGAAGGAAGCACTGATTCTTTATCCGGTAAGTGTAGTTACTGCTTCAATTTGCCTTGAAGTTAAGTTTTTGTTTGTTGTTATTTATGGTATTGCAGTGTTGGCGCCACAAATGGGCGGTTCTTCTGCTGTTATGCTGACTCCTGGGCGCACGAGGAACATAGCTCAGGACATGGAGGCCTTGAGATTGTCCAGACAAGACAACCCATACCTCCAGGTAGGTCTTAGTAAGCAATTACATAAGTCTACATTGTAGCATAACTATTATTGCAGATATTATCTAACTTCATCAATCTAACAGTGCTAGTAACTACGGTGTGTTTCTGCTTTAAATGTTATTTTGTTTTATTTATTTATTTACCAATTTATGTACACCGACAATATATACAGAGAATACATAAACAAAAAGTTGTACAAAGGCACTACTTATCTCAAAAGAGATCTCTTCCAGTAGGCCTGTAAGAGGAGATGTTCATATATGAGAGGCATAATATTTTATTTTATTTAACATCTATACAATGATTACTGCAGTTAAAACAGAAATTATTATTTAATGATTTATATAAAGAAGAAATAGAGACTATGTATGTTTAATAGGGATGTGCACTGTGCCCGAAGAATATTATTTTATTTAGTCTGTCTTTAGATTATCAAAAAATAATATCTACACCCACTTTTTTTTGTTTATCAAAAAAATAAAAACTTACAAAGATACAGCACATCGAAGTTTCCACCACAGCGGCCACGGTTCCCTGATGTTATAGGAACCTTCTATGTGGCAAAGTAGAATATAGGTATAGGTAAATAAGAATGGGCAGCAGCATCCTCTTTGAGACTTTCAAGACTGTATACCATTTTCTGCAATCAGCAACCCGCCTGCCCAGTGTAGTGGGTAGCTAATCAAATATGGGCAAATCCTCCCCGGATTTGCCCATATTTGATTAACTGAGAGAGGCTTTTAGTCCAGGATTGATATAGGCTCTTAAGAAGAAGAATAAAGATATAATTTTATACCATTCAACCTTTATTGAAGACAGAAAACGTATTTAATACGCTACGCAATTAAACATAAGTACATGTCGTATTGAGAATGAAAGAATTGGATTGCAATGGCTAGGGACAGAACAAGATGGTAAAGACAGAAGGAGGTTTATGCCCATCAGTGCCCTGAAAGCTGACGATGATGATGATGATAGAATAGAGAATTTTGGAAGCGAGGAGGGGAGGCTTTTTCATAGCAGTGGGGCACAATGCTAATAAAAAAAAAATATTAATACATATTTTAATGGCATTAGAATTTTTAATGTATGCCAAATATAATAATGAATATAATGACAAAGGTATATTACTTGCCAAAATTTTTAGATTTCATTGTTTGTTCGTTCATATTCAATTTTACTTTTGGCTTTACTTCAGCAGCAAAGAAGCATTTTGGCTGCATTTAATTTTTTTCGTATATTATCTGGTGAACTGCCTACATTTCAGTGAAACTAAATCAGTCTTATTATAAAACGCAGGCTAACTGAATGACTTGGTTTAAACCATTGTTCACCCGAATTAAGTTGACAGTGACAAAAGAGGTGACGTATTGTGGAAGGTCTTCTTGTTTGAGTGGATAATTGATTCAAACAAGTACTAAAATACAAAAAAAAATCAAAAAAGAAATTTGTGATTTTACAAAACCCGTACCTTCATTTTGTAAAAACACGTTATTTGTTTTTCATTTTTTTTTTCAGCTAAACAATTTTGATTTATAAGTGTTATGTCGTATCAAGCACTAAAGAGTAAGGCAGAGAACCGAGAAGTTTGGCGCATACTGCACCGACAAGAGCCACTAAGCTCTTAAATAAGAAGAAGAAGAAGTGTTGTGTTATTTCTGTTCTAAGGCGTTCTGAAATTTTTTTTTGTACTTAGTAAAAGTGAATATATTGTTTGCTTGTGCCGTGTGGCTTCCGGCCTATAATAGGACCGCTCCATCTCTTCCTGTAGATGTCGTAAGAGGCGACTAAAGGACTAAGCTCAAACATCTTGTGCTAGAGTTCAAGGCCCAGCGCACAACAGGCGAGGCGCGGCGAAGATACTGAGAATAAATCAATCCTAATCCTAACTAATATCATAAATGCGAAAGTGAGTTTGTATATTTGTTTGTTTGTTTATTTGTTTGTTATCTCTTCACGCTTTATCTACTGAACCAATCTTTTTGAAAATTCGCTTTCACATAGTTAGGAGTACTGAGAAGGACATAGGGTACCTTTCATCCCGGAAAAAAGTAATGTTCCCGTAGGATACGCGAGCGAAGCCGCGGGCAAAAGCTAGTTTAAAATAAACCTTAATTCGATTATAGAGAGATCGACCTTTGGCATGCCGTTTTCAACCGCATGTCATAGTAGTTAAGGTTTATTTTAAATTGATTTATTTTCAGTATCTTCGCCGCGTCTCGCTTGGTGTGCGCTGGGCCTAAGGGAGTTCACGTCGGGCGGTGAACAAAAAAAGGTTTGAAGTCAGGCAAGCGGCCATTTTTATCATGGTCTGTGTTCTTAGCTAAATATATATATTTTTTTGTATTTCAGCAAGTGATGGCGAGCAGAGAGAGTCTGATAGAGAGTCACCATGATGAATGCGAGTCTGACGACACCATACTCATGTCGCAGGTAAGTGACATTTTTAATGAATATAACGAGACAGACAAATCATTTGTGTCTCGTCTCTAAGAAGACAGGGCCCAGGGCCCCAGAACCCAAAGGTCATTTTTATTTATTTATTAAATCTTTATTGACCACAATGGTACAAAAGGTGGACTTAATGCTAATGCATTCTCTACCAGTCACCCTTTAGCTTTTTTAGCTTAATGGTGGGTGAGAAGGCGGACAAAGGAATCAAATTAGTGATGGGTTGCTATCCGCATTGTCTATTAACATAATTTGTTTTTTTTATAATTATAAAAAAAAACCCGACTGCGTGAAAAAATTCCGAAATATTCGTAATTTTTTATTAATATTGATATACCCAGTGTCACTGACAATTGAGACGAATCTAACGACAACTCACAAGCTAAAAAATCCATCAACCCGTTTAGGAGCGTGCCAAAAAGAAATAAATACATACGACCCGAAAAACATAATACCCCATCTGGCGCAGTCGGACATTTATTACAAGTAATCTGCACGACGCTTTATTCCTACAAATCTCATAGCAATCATTCTATCCCTAATCAAATTTAAGGCCTCAATTTCAAGGTAAGGTCACCAGATTAAACTGTAATACCATGTAAATGGCGACTGATTTTACGAGTTCTCCAAGGTTAGTTCGTAATACTGTTAAGTAATGAGTTTTACGTGTATGGCTTGAATTGATATTGATTTCTTATTTGTTGCCAAGACTAATTTGAGACGTTACCTAATACCAAGGCCTCATAGAATAATAAATACCTAATACCTACTTAATGTCAGTCTTGACTTTTGCCGTGTGGTTCCCGGCAGAGTAGAATAGGTCCACTCCAAGTCTTCCCGTGGTTGTTTGTTTTATACAGGCTGACTTTTTAACCACCAGCCAAATTTTTGAAAGAAGTTCAGTCCATGATACTGAACTACTTTCTATAAAAACAATTAACGAAAAACTAAAATAAAAATTCGCCTTCCCATACAAATCAGCGCTCAGCCAAACGGATTTTGTATAGAAGGACGAAACATTTTTATCGATTTTTAATAACTTTTTTATAGTAAGTAATTCAGTATCATGGACTGAACTTGCTCCAAAAATTTGGCTGGTGTTTAAAAAGTCAACCTGTATAAGCTTTATTAAGCTTGTGTCAACAAGCTTAATAAAGCTTATACTGGGTGACTTTTTAAACACCAGCTTGTTGACACAAGCTTAATAAAGCTTATACAGGGTGACTTTTTTCAGAAGACAGTAAGAGTATTACATACTCGTATATGCTTATGTTTCCAAAGTCGCCTTCTACGAAGAAGCTAAACAAAGCTTAAAAACATCAATGAGACCTCTCTAACCCGTCTGGCCAGCGTGGAGAGTGTATTCCAAATCCTCGTTAGCTCTGGCTAATATATGGCTCTGGTAGTACAGAGAGGGTCGTGCTTCTGCAGTGGAGACTGAAAAGACCTGATGATGATGATGAAGTTAGTTCCTACATTTTTCATGAGTTGGTTTAGTTGGGATTCTCAAGGAATAGGCATGATGACTGAAAAAAATATTTTTGGCCAATCGGTTAGATTATTAAGAAATATTGTACACGTATTTTATCTTTTCTCTGAGAAACAATAAATGATGAAGATACAGCCTATTTAGATTTCGCATGACGTCACGCTTTCGTACGATTTTTACACATCGGTGACGTCACAAGCCCACTCTCTGGAACTTAGATACTCTGTATCTTTGTGAAATTTTACTTTTTTGATAAACTGAAAAATACGGGTACATTATTTTTGGATAATGTAACTAACGGACTAATTAGAATAATACTTTTCTGACCCAGTCATCATCCCTATTCCTACCAAAGATATTACAATAGACAGAAGAACAAGTGTCCTAGGAAATAAAGATTGTTATAGTTGATGTCGTTTCAAAATAAAAGTAAGACTATGTTTGTATGGAAATTTCTAGGGAAAATACTACTCTTATAGCTTAAAAACATAGCCATTTTTTATGAGTACTTATCTTTCTTCAGGTTCAGTATATCATGTATTCTTAATGATTTGTTTCAAACCAAACATTTCAGGAGTTCGGTAGCACAGCGCTGGATTTCGTCGAGGACGACCCCCTAACGCTGAAAGAGGTTCACGAACACATGATCCGGTCACCGCCGCCTATCAGTAGCTGGCCTCATGGTAAACACTATATTATGTTGTCTCTTTTCATATAGAAAAGCTTAAAATGAAAGGGTTGGATTTTGACAAATATATCAGCTTATTGTTTGTGCTTACTTTATTTTAGTATAGAGAACGGCTTAACGTGCCTCCGTGCTTCAGAACGCACGTTGGTCCCGGCTGTCATCATTGCATGGCTGTCGTCAGGCTATGTCAGATGCCTTAAGGCTACTTGAAAAATATGGCCACCTACACACACGAAAATCAAACAAATAATTGTATATTTTTATAGGGTTTTTTTAGGCATTCAAGATGCAGTACTAAAGTACCTGCTCACGTGGTATTTTTTTACCATTTCTTATTTCATTATTTAAATAATTGTATGTAACAATGTATTGTTTACGATACTACTTCGCTATACCTAGTTTGATAAGAAAAGGGACACTTAACTTTAACGCAGAATTAATGTAAGTACTAACGTACAGAACGGAAACACGCAGCGTAGGTATCTCGCAATATGGCGCCCCGCACCTCTCCCCCGTTCTTGGGTGCGTTTGATGGTTTTGAACACTGAAACTCACAAAACGTGTACAGCGATGTAAAGTTTCGTTTGTAGTAAGTAGTAGTAGGTAGACATGGGTAACTCCGGATTCGAATATTTAAATGAGCCGATTCATCAACAGAAGCCGATACCCGTACTGAATCCCGGTAATCGTTATCGGCTCCCGCGAGTTATTGAGTCCGCACCGATCTTTGTCCCGCCGGGAACCGGTGGCGCCTGTCGGGCCGCGAGCTGCGAGCCGCGTTTCGGCACCACCGCGTCTCAGGATAATCGGGAGTCAAGAGTCAATATTATTCTATATTGAAACCGGTACCAAAAAGAACATCTGTATTCTACAGATTCAATAGCGAATCTTAGCGGACCTCGGAGCTAGAGCCGATTAAGGGAGTAGGAATCATTAAGGTGAGTCGGTACCGGATACGGAGTAAGATTCAGTGAGCCGAAACACTCCTTGGAGTCGAGATTACCCATGACTAGTAGTAGGCATAAATATTACTCCACTTGTATGAAATGCCATACCTGTGCCTTTACTACTTAACCACGGTAAGTTGGCGTAAGTCAGACGGCCTTTTCACTACCGTCACTATGTTATCGTTCTATGAGTCAACGATTCAAAGGCCCAAAATCAATATAAATATATTACCTGAGGTGAACGAACGATTAAGCTGACTAAAGATAACGTTATCATAATGACCTATATTATATTCACTTCCATCTGTATGCATATATTTCGGTCTCAATCAATCATAAATAGATTTACCACGATTCCGCACATAATATAAACATTTAAATCTTTTATCAACATTTAATTTTAGCATACCTTCTAACGTACGGAAGCTCATCCCCTCCCGCCACATGACATGCCTGAAATAAGGTTTGTCGCTACGAATCTGGCATAGCTTGACAACTGCTATAAAAAAATGACAGAATAATAATTATACGTTACACTCACACACGAACGTTATCTATGTTTATTTGACAGTTTTTCTCAAAATGTATAAATGTATGTATAAAGTTCCGGAAGAGTATTTTATACAAGACTAAAACCACAGGGTGAATACCAAGCAGAAGTGGCGCTCATTTGTAATAAATTGTTAACTCGTAAATATGGTGAAAATTTCTATATTTCTCAATGTTAGGCACTAGATAGCCCTTTTAATTATTTTATGATCTGCCGTTGAAAGTATTTACATTAATCCGTCTAGTCTTAAAACTTGAAAAGGCAAGTTTTAAAGCTAGACTGACTAATCACCAATAATAGTATCAACGGCAGTTCATAAATTAATTAAAAGGGCTAAAAATCTAGTGCCTAACATTGAGAAATATGGAAATTTTAAAATACTCGCCCGGAAAATCAAGGACGGTCTCAATGTTCACTAAAGTTTGACAAATACCTACATTGGTTTTGTTAGAATATATTTTTACTTAAATTTCCTTATTTTGTTATAGACTTTTTCAAGTGTTTGCTACCATACTAACTGCTTTACTAATCTCTTTCAAACCTAGCTGTATAAAAGTGTAAAGTTATACGCAACTTAAAATGTAAGTTTAGATTTTCTAGTCTAAGTATAAATAAAATTTAAGACTTACTCGTCGTATACGATTATATGAAAAAACAGTATATATGTGATAAATTCTGTGCTAAAATACTAGACCCGTATACAAAACGTACTGAAACTAATTTAAGGGTGGATTCAGTCCATAATACTAAACAACATTCTCCAAGGAACATATGTCGAAGTATGAAAAATAATTTTGTTGATCAATCAGCTGATCCCAGTTTGTATGGAAAACCAAAAAATATTTTTCTTATTTAGATATATTATGTATGTATATGTAAGTATGTATGTTTAGGGTTACGGGTATATTATATTGTTTCTTAAGTTTATATTAGATATGTTGTGATTGTAGGTATATTATTTATGTTATATCGTATAAGAATAAATAATTCTAATTCATAAATTAACTGTAATACTTTATAATATTTATTTTTGTGCCGCAACTGATTTTATCTGTTTATCCCTATGGTTGACTGGGAGAGAACGCTAGTATTAGCGTTAAGTCCGCCAATTGTAAACAATTATTATTGTGGATCAATACATTTTTAATAAATAAATAAATATATTATGTTCCTTGGGGAAATACTAGATCATTATAGTAAAATGAAATTAAAATAACAACTAAAAACAAATAAAAATTCGGCATTTTCATACACAGAGTGCAGCCGATTTGTATGGGATTTTTTTGGTTTTTTGACTCTTATTTTAATTTTTATTATACTTCAGTGATCTAGTATAGCCCGTGGTTTGATTTTTGGTATGTCCTTTCCACATTGTATAATTAAGTCTTCAAAATAGCTGTTTTTCCTGCTAAGTCTTTTAAGGCCGTACCTGAATTTTCCGGGGTCCAGTGCTGCCCCCATTTAAAATAAAATTAATTAAAAAAAATAATCGTTTTCTTTAAAATGATTTATTTTAAATGGGGGCAGCACTGGACCCCGGAAAATTCAAGTACGGCCTTAAGGCCATACATAAATTTTCCGGGGTCCAGGGCGGCCAAAACTGGCAGTTTTCTGCAAAAATGCATAGAAAAGCTTAACGTTCTTACTTTAAATTGTAAACGGTAGTTCATAAAATAGTTTAAAGGGTTATCTAGGGTTTACTAGAGACAAAATTTTTAATGATATCCGTTTCCTTTCAAATAATTTATTTCAAATGGGGGCAGCACTTGACCCCGGAAAATTCATGTAGCCTCTTAAGTCTTTTCCATCAAGCTAACCGCTTCACTAATCTCTTTCAAGAATCGCTGTCGTTCCGCGCGTCCAGCGCTTTCGACTTTGACAGTCCGCTGTACAGCGCGTACTCGGTCGACTCCCAGGAGAAGGTTACTAACTCTATATTTATGTGTCGTCCTGTATGTTGCACTATATGCTTTGTTTTGCACTTTTAGTCGTAAAGTCGCTAACAGAAAATGTCAAGGCAACAGATTAAGATTTAAAAAAACTGATTTGACAAGCCGGTAGTGGGCTGCCTCGGGAGATATAAAGACATTGCCGTGTATAATACACGACATGTCACGCCAGGGACAAATTATTGACCCTGGCGTGACATGCCGAGTCGAATTAAGTTTTAAAAAATCTGACACGACAAATGCCGGTAGAGGGTCGCCTTGGGAGATAAAGACATTGCCGTGTATAATACACATGCCACGCCAGGGACAATAATTGTCCCTGGCGTGACATACATGTCGTTAACTTTGTATTTGGATATTTATTCGGTAGATACAAAAGAAGTTTTCGACTTTTTTATATTCAAAATTTAGCTTATTAATTGTTGTGTTTGTAATTCTAAAAAAGATAGTAAATCTAAATTATATTTGGTATTCTGAACTCAATTTGAAACAACTAAAGCTGATTTTTCCATGCCTCAATTATTATCTGTAAGTGACTTTCCAGTAAAGTTTATTTGTATGTGTTTTCGTTTTCTATTTTATACCAAACCATATTGTATATTACAATTAAACTAATAAACGATTAGGACCGCTTTTATCTAATGTCTTTTGCAAATTGTGTACTGTTTTCAAAATATGTGTCGTTATTTGGAATGATCTTAAAGATGCACGTACAAAACATTCCTGATGTATTGTCTTTAAAAAATCGATGTGAGGGTTTAAAATTCTTGTACTAAACATAATACTAAAATGACAACGTCTGTACGCAGGAGCTTCTAGGTGGTCGATCTCCGCGCAGAGGCGCGCGCTCCGACCGCGAGCGCGATGAGGCGCGCAACAACAACCAGCCCGCGCGCCCGCGGTCTTCGCGCTCCTCGCGTTCTGCGTCACCCAGATCTCACGATTTGTCGCTATGCGGTCGCCCACTGTCGCTGCCCGGTAAGATTTCCAAAATTTAGTCGTATATTTACTTCGATCATATATTCTATACATTTACAGTTGCCGCCTAAAAATGGCACCGGAAAAACAAGGCATAAAACAGTATGCCTTGTTTCGCTGTCATTCGCTCGGTGGCTGCGCGCGTGACGTTACGTCAAAGATGCCGAAGTGCGTGGTGAAAATACGGATTTATTTCCACGCTTATCTCAGTTACATAAGGTTTAAATTAGATTAAACTGTATGACACTTTAGAACTTTTTTCGCAATACTTGAAATGGTATTCATCTACCTATGTACGTATTGACACGGGGACAATATTTTGTTTGATTTTGCAAGAAACTGTGATCTATAGAATATATGATCGAAGCATATTTATCTTAATTGAGTAGATGAAAGCTCAGAGAGTCGACCGGTTGGGCCGCGAGCGCGATGAAGCGCGCTACATACAAAAATCAGCCCGCGATATTTGCGTTCTGTTTCGCCCATATCTCACAATTTGTCGCTTTGCGATCGCCCACTGCTGCCTGGTAAGTTTTCCAAAACTTAGTCGCGTTTTTATTTTAATGATAAATCAAATGCCCAGAAAATTTACCAGTGCGTATAACCACAAGTTCTTAAGAGAAATATACTCATAAAAGAGAGAATGGGAATTGAATATAGTTAAATCAGATGGTTAACTATTAGGATATTCAAACATCCTGATTTTTGTGTGTGTTGCCCAATGACCAGACTTGAAAGATTTTTTTCAACTAAAATGACTACACACACAAATAAGTTATGTTTGCCTTTTCATGGATATTTACTTGGAAACTATCATGTATTTAAAGATGCTAAGTGAAGATATAATGTAAATGTAACTATATTTCTAATTGGAAAATAAATTTATTTACAGTCGACTGTAAAAGAAGTTCGTTATTTATTCTGTGAATTTCAATATTTCAGGAGAAACGCACCTCCGCAATGCTTTAAGCAAAAAACCAAGCGCGCAAAGCGAAAGGTTCTCTCTCCTCCAACACCCTCGACCCTTGAGAAGACCACACTCCAACCGCCGGGACGATGACAGTGTCCAACTTGTGCAAGATTGTGACAAGTAATCCTGCGCTGTGCACTGAATTCAGTCATGTGCATTGGATTCTGTGCATTTGGGTGTTGTGCAAACTCTGTGCAAGCGGAACGAATCGAGATTATGATGTTCGGAAGTTGTATACTGATTGTGCTATTTTGATAGATGTTCTGTGTACTTGATTCGGAGCGGTGGAAATCTGTGCTGTGCACAGTTGCTGGTAAGTTTTGAATTATCTAATGTCCAAATTTTGAATTGAAGAGTTGTATACAAATATTTATGTTTGGGAAGGCGAAATGGATTTGTGCACTAAATTCTGGGTTAGTGCACAGAACTGTGCTGTAAGCTGGGTAGACACCAACAGTCGTGTGTTCAATCGTATATTCGATGGAGTTTTAAGCAAAAGGTATTGTATTTGTTGTAAGAAGTATTATAGGTATTGAGGATTTGAAATTTTGATCCGAATGAATTAAAAAGCGAGTGTAACAATTATAGTCCATTCCAAAGAATAAATAATATATTTAATTGTAAATGTATATTGCTATTTTAATTTGTACATTCCATTAGCATTATTTAGTTATTATTATATTTAGAAATTCTTTATTTTACATAGGTTATAGAAATTTATGAAATATTTTTTTTATATTGTATCACAGTGTATTTACAAAGTAATTCAAATGATCATTGAGAACATTTTGTTAATTTTTTTTAACATTACTTAAAGTTTTGTTCACATTATGCGAAGGTCGCAGTACGTAATCAGACACATTTTTAACGCCGTGAAGACTGGTCGGGAAAAAGAAGTATTTTTCCTAAGGTCTATGAATTATGAAATTAATTTTGTTAAAAAAATTTTAAAAAAATGTGTAATTTAATATGATTGGTCTAAGTCATGGCAATCCTTGTATACTATCTGTTTGTTTTTTTTTATATATTGATGACAGTTCTAAGATCCCAGTTGGATCCTCAGCTGTGCTGCTTCGGAGCCCGGGGTGCGCTTTCCGCTTTTTCTTCTCCAAATATAAAATGCATGTCAATGGTCTGGTCACCCAAGAAATCCGAAGACGATGCGAAATCGAGAAGAAATAGCCGGAAAAGATTATTTGAAAAAATAAATAAATTGTATAGTGTACTCACTTTGACATTAGCTCGGTCGAGTGTGACCAATTAATGTTGCCATGAAAAATATTACCAATTCCTAAAAATGCTCACTGTAGTATTAATGCATTACCAAATATAGTAGTTGAAATAACAATAAACGTTATTCAAAGGAATATAGCTGCCTATTTTTCAATATTTAACAAAACACTGATAGATCGAATTTTGAAGGAAAAAAATATTATTATAAATATTATAATCCTCTGAAAAACGTTTATGATAAATAATATTAAGATAATTGTTACCAAATATGCTTTATTAGGCGTCTCATAGGAGTTAGTGTAAATGCTGAATTAGGTAAATGTAAGAAAATAAATATTTTGCTAGAAAATGGCAGCTGGTAGTTTCTGTTAGTTGTCGCAGCGGGCTCGCATTGAAATTAGTATCTTTTTGTGTAGTAAACAAGTTCTATATTTCTTTAAAAGTGCGCGGCACGTCGCGTCGCTGTCTCTATTTACCCAGTTCGATGTATTAAATGTTTAATTTCGATGTTTCAATATTTGTTATAAAATGTTTATGAAATTATTGTAAATGGCTAGAATTGAAACCCCATTTAAATAAAATTTGTCGAAGTAAAATTTTGTATGGTCGACGGTCATAAATGAAAATATTATCTAATACAAAAGCCAATCAAATATTTATTGAATATTTTCTCTCTCTTTCTAAATGACGCGCTTTTTTCTACAAAAGAAAATAGTCAATGTGGGTTATATAACTTATGTGAATTAAACCTTTTTAATTAGGTCACTGTTTAGTTTTTTTTTAATGTTTTACTTGGAATATTAAAAAAGAAGATTCTTTTTCCTTATGATTACATTACTCCACATTATCCATATCTAACTAAATATCCTGAAACTATTTAAGGCTGATTTTAGTCCTTGATACTGAACAACTTTCCCCAGGAAACTTATATCGAAATGTTAAAAATAATTTTTGGCCAATATCATGGACTGAATAGCCTTAAATTTGTTTCAGTACATTTTGTTACACGTGATACACCCTTATTTTTAATTTAGTACACATATTATAAGGGGTGATTCAGTCCATCATTTTGAAACAACTTCTCAATAAATGTATATCGAAATACGAAAATAAAAAACACTTTCCATACAAATCGAAGTAGTCACGTGATCTAGCTACTACTATAGGAAGTGAACATTTTTTTTCTTATTTCGATATACATTTATTGGGAAAAGTTGTTCAAAATGATGGACTGAATCACCCCTTAAAATATGTGTACCTACTAAATTTAAATAAGGGTATATAAAATGTAGAAGAAAGAACAAGATTATTGTTACTTAATGTGTTATATTAGGTACTTTACTTTTTATAAAGTCGAATTTATTATGCACTTTTGTATGTATTCTATTTATAGTTGTATGTTTACTCCATTATGTCGTTAGGAAAATGCAGGTACTTATATGCTATGATATTATTTAAAATGTTTACTTGTTGGTCCTTCATGTAGGAATTACAATAACTTTTTGATTAGCTAATATTACCGTTTTAAACGAATTTATTTATCACATTGTTGTTATATTGTTTAATGTTATTATAATTAATTATAACTGCAAGGCAGCGAAAACTGAAATTACGTATTTTTTTTTAATATGCCACGTGGATATGATAAAAATAAGTGTGAAAATAAAAAATAAAAAATCTTTTTTTCTATGGCTACTAAAAATTTTTCTTTTTGTCGTCGTGTCGTGTGGACGTCCCCACTGGGGATACCTACCCTTACTTATTTTTAAACGGATTATAATAAATATTGCTGTTTCAGATTATGTTACTTTTTGATGTGAATAATAAATGAAATGAGTCAAATACCGAATTAAATCCGTTTATTATGAATTATATCATATCATATCCATTGGGCCTTAATTAAATAAAACAACAAGAACCTATTAATATTTATTTTATATTATTTTTAACAATATCTTATTGCGTATTTGTTATTTTTTTAAGGTAAATTAATTTTAGCATAGCTGTTTGGAGTCTTCGAATATTCGTGTAAATATTAAATTCGTTTTGCAATTACGACCTCTAATACTGTGGAAGCGTTATCAAGTGCAATGAATGACCCACCCCATCAAAAGTTTACGTTGGCGGTACTTACAAACTACATACACCTCTCCGCTAATACCGTTTCTGACGACGTTAAGTGCCCCGGAGACGATCATTCGTCATTCGTCAATTGTTACGTGATTGACCGTTTCAATTGAAGATGCGAATGGTGGAGTTTTTCGATGCGTCAGTTGCTCGCGGCATGTCCGCCAAATTCTAGACTAGCGAGCGAATGACCAAACGATTGTCAATCGCACAACAAGACGTTCAATGTCGCGTCATTCGCGATTGTCAATGGGCTTCAATCAAAACTTCTATCATTCGCCGTCAATCACCTAGATGCAAATGACAATGGCTTCTATTGCCTCTGTAGACGATCATTTGGTCCTTCTTCTTCTTATTTAAGAGCTTAGTGGCTCTTGTCGATGGAGTATGCGCCAAAGTCCTCGGTTCTCTGCCTTCCTTTTAAAAATTAAAATGTAAAAATTGACAATTGCGAATGATCGTCTCCAGGGCACTTTACTTCACGCCAATAGGACATATGACGCAAAACTTTGCGCAGATGGCGACACTAGCACATACAATAAACAATCTGCTGTCTTTATACCTCTACATCTCATATTTTTCGCAACAAATTATTATTATAAAAGTATTTAATTTTAATAGTTTTATTATTAATTACTTACTCAAAACCTATGCTACGGCTATTTAAATACCTAATACCTATAAAATTTTACAAAATTGCGACTTTGATTTGTCATTGTCAAACATTTGTTTCCGGTCTGCGTTAAAGCTGCACTCTGCTGGCAGAACATTGCAGTAATATCTTGTATTGCTGGACCAATCAGTCAGGCTAACTGTTGATGCTGCGTCATGCGTCAGTCAGTCATATGAATTTCGTAGGGCCGTGCGCGATGATATTTTTTGAAGATACTCTTCCACAGTGTTATAAGTTCACTGGTTTTGCCTTGTTTCTATTATATTTACCCCAGTTAGCTTCCAGAGTTTACGTTTAGACAAGGAGCTTATAACTTGTGGAGATTGCATTGCTAAAAACACAAACATTGCTTTGAATGACTTGCAGTTAGCAATTAATTTGGTATCTGTACGTACTTTGGGGTGTCATTTGGAATGATGTAATAAAATATATTCAATTGTGTTCGTCAGCTTTCATGTATAATTTCAAGCGTTGTCACAAATTGCGTCAAGCGTTGTCACAAACTCTACGTGCGATAGCAGAATCCGTTGTGTGATGCCGTGTGCCGTGCCTCTTTCGCTCGTAGTTTATGACTGATTACGTCACGTGATCACGCTTGAGGCAGTTTACGCTTAAAAGTAAACTCACTTTACTCGTTAGATGGCCATTTTAAGTCCTTGGCATTTTCTTACCTGTTTTTATTGATAATGCCAACTCCAAGCCGCTAATAAGCTATAAGCTTCTCGTTTTAGGTGTACTGTACATTGTAGCGAATTTTCATTGTTTGACATTTTAATGGTGTTTATGTGATGTTACCAGATGTGAACATTGTCGAATTTGATCAAGACAAGGTGCTCATTGTAAAGAGCTTATGTGTCAAGTGGAACTCGAAAATTGAGCGATCATTGTTTGAATGTAGTAGGTACTCATTTAAATCATGTCGCCAAAATATAGAATGGGTAAAAATTATATTAAAAGTATAAAATTGTTTAAAAAATTAAAAAGAGTCATGTGCTATCATTCACTTTTGAAATTAAAGTGTTGGTCGACTGTAAGAGTCTCGCCACATTGGCAATGTCTGGGCGCCGCCGTAGGGATAATTGTTTTTTCCCACTTGTAACCATTGGGCACAATGGGATTTCCATACACCACCACAGGCGAATGGAAATCGCTATGTTAATTCCCATTTGCCCCCGGTTGTGGCAAATGGTTAATAATTCATATTTCGGTTTTCTATTTATTGTTGCCACTGAAGTCAAATGTTTTTTTAAATGAAAATTTCTATGACGTCTTTTTCCCTAACGGGGTAGACAGAGCCCAGGTCATGTCAGGTCAGACCCAAAGGCCACTTTTAACGTGATGTTGGGCGTGAAGATGGAAAAATGAAATCAAAATAATGACGGGTTGCCAGCCGCATCGCCTATTAAAATTATTTAAATTTTTGTCCATTCCCTCGATCGGCTTTTACTGCCTGCGTGAAAAGAGAAGCAGGTTTTTTTTCACCCAGGCCAGAATAGAAAAAAAAAATGTAATTTCAAAAAAACACAACGGATTTTTTTAAGAAAAGTTTTGCTGACTTTGAGTGAGTGACTTAACTTAAGCTCCTACACCATGCCATTGTAGACCAACATTTATTTGCATGGTAATATATTCGTTCATCATTCGTTCCGTTATCCGCGTATTGTTATTCCGAGGAGTAGCTATACCTTGATTGCATGGAAAAACGACTTATGATTTACTCGAGAATAAAATAGTGGAATAATATATTCCTGGTATAGTTATTCGTTGTATAAATGTAAGTTTGGTCGAATCCACCCTTAGCGAGATTCTTACCATCCACATCCTATTGATGAGTTCCGATCTGTAAGGAATACAGGCAGCGATGTCGGTAAACACGCAATAATTTCATCTGAATATCTATCATAAAACCGATAATCCTTTACCATAAGAAGAAGACGGCAATCTTGAATGGGATGGGTGTTATCTTTGTTAATGAAAACGATATTTACAGTAGTATGTTTGTATACTTCTGGTTTATTCGCTGGACGATATACCAGATTTGTCAGTTTAGCAAATAAAATGTTTTGATCCCTATTCGTGTTTTCATTTACTTCTCCCGTTTCAAAAGCTAAAATTGTAAGATTCACCAAATTGTTTTCAATATTTTTCTTTAAGGCGAAGATATAGGCAATTTTCTTTAAGGCGAAGATATAGGCAAATGGCCTTGAAGTGTGAAATAAATTGTTAACACGTAAATATGGTAATAATTTCCATATTGCTCTTCGTCATGCACTAGATAGCCCTTTAAATTATTTTATGAACTACCGTTGAAACTATTATTGGTGATCCGTCTAGCTTTAAAACTTGCCGTGGCCACTTTTGGCGGAAGCAAGTTTTAAAGCTAGACGGACTAATGTAAATACTTTCAACGGTGGTTCATAAAATAATAAAGGGCTATCTAGTGCATGACGAAGAGCAATATGGAAATTATCTCCATATTTACGAGTTAATAATTTATTTCAAGTGAGGGCGCCACTTCAAGGTCATTTGCCTATACCTCCACCTTAATAGAACGACAAAACGTAACGTGAAGTATATAACGTGTTAATGAACTGACGCAAAACCTCTCAGATGGCACATCAGCCCATGAAACGGAACAATGGGGGCGTTTATAGGTAGAGAGAGAGTGAAAGAGAGAAGTGATATTTTCTCTTTCGCTTCGTCTAAGAACAAGGTGAGCGAGAAGGAAGAAGATAAGTAAGTGTACCAGGATAGCATAAGTCTGCGGAAGTCAACTTCCTTAAGGAAAAATTAAGGAGTAGGTAACTGCAGACTTATGCTATCCTGGTACAATAACTTTGCATACAGCTGGAAGTCAAGCTCATCTATCATAAAACTAGCCTAGATATACGATGCGTTTAGTCGGCCAACTTGACGGCCGTTTGAAGTAAACTGAGTATTGCTTGGCTTGAAAAAAATACACTTGTGTTTTTAGAGCCAATAAAAAAATAAGCACTTGTTGCAATAACTTACTTTCTGCACGGTGCAACAATCTACTATTATCATTCTTTATAAATAGGTCTTGGAAGGTTTCCAAATAATACAAAGAAAATTTATTTTATAATTTTATTAAATTAATTCTATAACTTTTTTTTTACATATAGTAAAGTATGTGCCTTCTTCGTCAATTACATTGAATGATGCTGCCAAGTCACATCAGCATAGTCACAATAGTACCTAATATTTGCCTCTACGATCAGACAACGAATCTGCTAAGCACTGATTCAACAGTGCAAGCCTTACGCCTTCGATTCCCGATTAAAAAAACAGGTTTTATCGATTCGTATCGATTGAAAAATCGGTACTCGGCATCGGCCGCAGTACGACAGTAGCGCCGCGCCCCGCAACTTGGTCCAAGAATATATTTATGAAATAATTTGTATAAAAATTTTGGCTCCAATATTTACAATCGCACTGATATTTTTACAACGCCGGAACAATATTTTACAGTGACTAAGTTGAGTAAACTGCCGCGGCGCGGCGCTGCTGTCGGTAAGGACATTTTTTTATTGCAATTTCATTTCTAATAACACATTTCTTATCTAATAAGTTGTGTGCGCTTACAGTGCGTCACACATTTATGTCTTAACCCTACAGTGTAATCTATTGTACATTCGAGTCACTCCGTCTTACATTCAAATGCTTTAGATACATCGTCGGTTTTTAAGTAATCGATCAGTTTAATTACAACAAAACAGGCAATGTATCTGACTATGTGCCCAGCAATAGTACCTATACGCTGTAGGGATGAAACATAGACAATTTAGTTAAGGAAGAGACAACACCAAAGGCAGAGATGACTGGATCAGTTGGCCACAATCGCCCGCGCTACATTATACTATCGTACTCTGAACATACTTCTCCCTGTGTTGTGTTTTAAAATTAACATTTAGAATTAACACTCGAGGGCTTATACAGAATTTGTACTCTTGGAGCGTCCCGTCGCCGCTGACACCCTTACACTCTTATTAAAGCGAGGTAGGGCTAACTTATCACCCAGTATTGATGACTTGCTGTCTCGCTCACACAATCCGTTATTTTCTAATATTTTTTTGTAAAAACTAACGTGAGAGACAGATATTATTAATAATAAGCGATAAACTGGTATCTCACGTGAAAAGTCAGCTACTGGCTGACATGTTTCGACCTCATCTGGAGGCCTTCCTCAGGGCGTGTTGCGAGTCACACTCGCCCTGAGGAAGGAAGAGACGCAGGAGAAACACTCAATACCTATACACCCAAATCCATTAAGTAGGTATTTTTTAGACTGAAGAGCGAGGCAGCCATCACCAAAACGGGTATTTTATTTAAAAACTGTACTGCGCCGGCAGGCATGTGATACGCTGAGTGAAGCAGACAAAAGCACGGTCCTAAAGTAATAAATAAATAAAATTTGTGATGCATAAATAATTCGAACGATAAATAATTCTGTTGACGTTGAGGCAGATTCGACAGAGGCGTATACCGAGCGCCAGTTTGCGAGTGAATAATGTACATTAACCTGTATAGTTGTCTTTGTCACTTGCGAACATATTGTAGTGTCGCTCCGTTCACACAGTTTATTAAGATTGAATAGGTAATAAATAATAGAGCTTGCTTGCAATGCTATAAATTCTTCAAATTATAAGTCGAAGTGGTCTAAGTTGCTTGTAGGAGTTAATAAGTACCTATATATTTTTGGTAAATTATATAGGTACCTATTAAAAGATATTTCACTTATCATTATGTAAAAAGACAATATCATCTCGGGTAATTTTGATTCCATACCCGCGTATAAATTTACCATCCTAGTAAATTTATACGCGAAAAACAGGCGTATTTTTAGCGTCTAGCTAGACAGACGGGCTGCATTTCGACTGCACGCGAGCTGCAGAATTGCAGTTGAGATGCAGTTTTATTGCAGTTGACAAGACTGTAATCAAACTAAGGGTCAACTGCGCGGTCCACTTGCAGCTGGCGTGCAGTCCCATTGCAAAACAACCGTGAGCTAGCGGGTAGTCGCAATGCAGATATACGGTCCGTCTGTCTAGAGCGTTAGATAAGAACTTGAGACAGGTCAATGTACGCAATTCACTTGCTAACTGGCGCTTAGTATAGGTGGTCATCGGGCTAGCCCCACCGCGACTCGCAATCTCCGATCTTAAAATTAATTAACATTGATACAGCATTTCATAGAAATGTTGTCAACAAATTCGCAATTCAAACCAACATTCGCTCTAGTACACAAATATTTAAAACTAACCGTTCTAAGACATATTATAAGCGATTCTTATGTACTTAATAATTTTTATTTAAATTAATTAGAATTTAGATAACTAGAACGTGACAAAAATCACTGTTCTGTAGGATTGTTAACACGCATTTAATAATAACGACAAAACGTGCAATACACAGTCAAATTTCATTACAACCAATTTAATTCCCCTTTGAGACATTGCGAGTACACGGTGAAGACATATTATGCCTAATTTACACGAACTTAGTAATGTATGTGCTTAGTAACTATCCAACGCGCTGCAAACTGCGAAACTATGTTTAACGCAGTAGACACGGAGAGAGAATGCCTGCTAAGAAAATATAAGTTACTAAAACTAAACTTACTAAATTCGATTAAATTAGGTGTTTTCGTCTCGAGTGTAGAGTTTAGGCCCGACGGAGACAAGCGTTAACGCATTTACCTTAAGAGATCAGGCTGTCATTTCTAAAACAAATTCATTACTTACAAAATGATACGTACAACTATCCTTATTATAACATCCATACCTAAAACAATTTACAATCATGAATATATTAGAATTAGAAAAAAATACCCACATCCGGAGGCCGGAGGGAAGAGTGTGAGACAGGACTCAGACGTCCTACCGAATGCGCCAAAGAATAGATTATAATACAACGAAATTCAGTCAGTGTTCAACAAATTAACAATTTACAAGATAGAATCTAACAAAATATATCTCTTTGCTGTCCCCACTGCTCGTGCTTAAGCACGTTTTCAAGTAGCTCCTTTTTATTATTATTTTTGGTACATGAATGTCCACATAAAATATATTCCATTAAAGTAATTATGTCATTAAAAATAATGATACAACATAAAATTTCGACTTCATTTTATTTTACAAAGTGCTTACCTAAAATAAAGTTCAAATAATGCGACCAAAAATAAATACGGTCTAGAATTAAATACATATCTATATTAATATATATATATAAGATATACATATTTCTAAGAAAATTGATCTATGACCCTTTTTGCGACCATATTTTGTAAATTTCGCTCGCATATTCGTTATAGTAAATATTTTCCACAGACAAACCAGATTTCCTCTTTGGTAAAGAGTTTGTTGTATGACATAATATTACTAGAATGGACGTGTGACAATGGAGTGAGATCATTAATATTCAATATTAATACTTAACAATACGACGGTTAGTAAGTGATGTTCGCTGTTAGTAGTGGACACTGTCGTTCCTACAATTTTTCCTATATCTCTCATGTGACTTTAAACCAATTGCAACATTACAACTTAATTTACTACCAATTAATCATAATTTATTTTCATTAATAATAAGTAAAATCCGGAGTGAGAATAATGGGTTGCTGGCCAATTGCCTACCAAGTAGGTTTTGTGCATTTATAGAAATTGCGCGAAATAATAATTTAATGATTTATTTTATAATGGCATGATATAAGTAGTAATTTATATTAATGAATGAATTGTGTCATAAAATAATTTGTGACATAACTTAAAATTTTAATTTTTAAAATAAAAATAATAAATATTTACCTAATAATTATGTTATACTTACATTTAGACTTTTTTAGTATAATTTAAAAAATATTTTTCTTTTAGTTATTTTAAGTATTAACTATGTCATTTAAATTGTAGACACGGCAGTATCCACTACAGCTTTTCAATATCAAAATGTAATGCAGTATGTGAATGAATCAAGCAATGAAACTATCACCTAGGATTCTCATAGCCGTACAGTACTGTTTGTTAAGCCTCGTTCACATGAACTTCGCTACTATACGCTTTTCGCCGTATTCATAACAAACCTGCGCTTAATCAGTGCTATAGTGAGTAATCTACCGATTTAGGGAGTGCAGACTTAATAAACAAGATAAATAAGCACTACTAAAATCGATAGCATTGTACTATATAACTGATTTAAAGAGTGCAGATTTTTTATAAGTATGGCGGCTGGTAAACAACACTGCAATTTTGGATATATAGCAAATTTCTCCTATTATTGTCTTGATTGATGCTCATTCCAGTGTTTAGTAAATAAGTTCATATAAACAATGTGTTAGTAAAGAATCGACGGACAAGCTAAATCATTTCTGGCGGCGCAGCTCAACGTACAGACGTAAAGATCTAACGCTTACTGATTAATGATTAATTTATACAGAAAAAAATAATTATATACAAAATATAAAATAGATATATCTATACAACATTCGCTACAATAGCAAATTCTCTTTTTGTGAAATCAATAACAGTAAGTACAGAGTTTTCTGAAAACGCTCTCTCAAAGACAGTTTTGTATTCGAATATGTCCAATAAAAATTCAATAATAAATACAAAAATAATCAACTGTTATCAAATCACCACGGGGCTTTGTATCGTTGGATGGCCCAGTTTATATATTAATAAAGTTAAAATATTAAAATAATATATTATTGAATATGCTTCCGCACACATCTCAAGTGTTTAACACAAAATGGAATAGTGACATCCATGCGGAAAAACGTACGGAACATCATGACGTCACGCGAAGAACGCGGGAGAGAACGAAACGTCGAAAAGATTTTTTGGCAATTTTGTACTCAGTGATGTAGTGTATCGTGTCGCGTGTGTGTGTGTGCGGCGCGGGCGCAGGTCGCCGGCACTCTGTCGCAGACTCTGGCACGTTCCGTTCAGTCACAGAAACAACATTCGCCTTAGTACATGTATCAACAAAATGTTCTACAGTTTACGTTACGAAGTTAACGTGAGCGTCGCACCCGCGCGCCCCGCGCCGCCCGCCCGTCACCTGGAAAACAACGCACAACAAATAAACAACACCATCCAACACTTGTAACATACTTAGCCACAGGTATGAAACTTCATAGAAGCGGAGTATCATTTATGCCTACACTACTACAAACGAAACTATACATCCGTGCACACGTCAATGCGTGTGTGTTCGCCGCTCTCGCTTCTCGACAGAGAACGGGGAGAGATACGGGAACGGGGAACGGGGACGCATATTGCGCGGGACCTTAGAAGATTTCAGTACATTACTCTTACTGTCTTCTGTGGCTTTGTATAGTTTGTATTTCCTAAGTCACCTTCTACAACATCCACGGGAAGACTTGGAGTTGTCCTATTCTGTTCTGCCGGAAACCACATGGCAATGTTACTGTCTTCTGTTACTTCTTCTCTCTTACTGTCTTCTTAAAAGCATAAAAACATCAACGAGACCTCTACAACCCGGCTGGCCAGCATGGAGTGCTCTAGCCAAGTATGTATCTGGCAGGAAGTACAGAGAGGGTCGTGCTCCTGCAGTGGAGACCTGTTGATGATGATGATGATTAGTAAACACTGACCTAGACCCTCGAGGAGCGCACCGAGCGGCGCACGCGCGTGGTGTGTGTGTCGGGTGGCGAGTGAGCGAGCGTGTAGGCAGCGGGCGAGGCGGCCCGGGGCCGCCGCGCGCGCACGTACCCCACGCCGCTGTCCGCGCTGTGCCCGGAGACTAGAGACTCGCTGTCGCTCTGGTTGGACGTGTAGCCGATCACGTCCACTTCATCTGGAAATAAGGAAATAGAAATATGTTAGTCATTTGCAAGATGCTTTTAAATTACTTAATACAAGATAGATCAATTCAATTCAAAATATTTTTATTATCATAGGATATTTATAATATCTCTTAATAATAGTCACTTTGTTTTGCACAAATGTTGAAGTCAAATCGTTACTTACAGCTAGCTAAGTTTATGCCGCTTCCTAGGCGCAATTGCAGAAGAAGCGGCAACAAACTGCACTGCACGTTTTCTCCAAAGACGTCAACAACAAACTTAAAACTTAAAATTAGTTATACGGATGGACTTTTACTGAGATTACATTGTTTGTTATGTCTTAATTAAATTGAATTATAAGAATTACGAAATTTAAAATAATGTAAATTTGTAAATTTAGTATGTACCAATGTACCTAAATTATGACATGTCTAAGTATACAAACCTTTAGGGACCCGCGCCGAGCTCAAGCCAGACTTTTTTGTCTTTAAGATAGTCATCGGTCCTATAATAAGCCTGGATAATGATCTTTTTCAAACTAGCCTGGGGGTGTTTATTTATATACATATGTATTTATTACAAAATATTGTAGCGTTAAGTTAGTATCCTATAATACAAGTTGTAACTTACTTTGGGGCCAGCTCAATCAGTGTAATTTGTCCATAAATATTTATTTATTTATGGGTGACTTCGTTCAATACTTGTTTATTAGTGAACTTTATTGTACACACAAAATACATACAACCCGCAGAAGTTAACTAGGCACCTCGCTCTGATGGAATTGATCGCTCTGATTTCTGCGGGTTGTAATTTGTACTAAAATGTACATAGAATATTATTTTAACAAATTGTAAAAATGATAACCTGCAGAAATCAACTTGGCACCTATAAGGAATGTTTTTCTATCAGAGCCACGAGCCTAGTTAACTGCTGCGAGTTGTAAAATACAAATACTACACTAGGACAGCACAAATGCGAACTTATCCCAGAGGGATATCTTTTAGTCAACCTTTGATAAAATATTAGTCTTATGGGTGACTTAATGACCTACCCCCATATTCATAAAAAATCTGACCTTCTAAATCAGTCAAATAGTGAGTTTGCTACCAATTTAGGGGGTGCAGAATTTTTTAATAAAGCGGTTAGACATTTTCAATCATCTTAGGAATGAGGCAGTGGAGTTTAGATATAATTTGTGTATGTTTGTTTAATTCTACACAATGGTCACGACCCTTGGTGAAAAGCAGTCTTTACATGATTAAATTGGATACAATAAAAACTGTTGCGGAGGTAAAGTAACACCTAAAACGGCGATCGAACCACCTCGCTCCCGCTACAGTCTAGGTTACAAGTGGTACAATTTTTTGAGCTCTTCCGTGCTTTGGTAGGCATGTTAAGTTGCTGGTCCCGGCTGTCATCATTGTATGACAGTAGTCAAGCTATGTCAGATGCCTTTAGGCAGCTTGAAAAATCTGACACCAGTGTTAGCCACTTAGGTACACAAAAATAAATATTCCAAGTAAAAAACAAAGTTCGAATAGAAAATAATAAACATATTTCCTCTGGCATATCTGCGTAAAAGCCAACTTTCCTTTTACAAAATAAAACCCGGCGAGGGCGGCGTTCAATTGGCCGCCATTTAACATGTATTGCAGGAAATTGGCGCCAACGTACCGCCAGGGGCGGATCTATCTAAGGGCTTTTTCAGCTGCTGACCACGGCTTCACGATATAAGGCCCCCCAGCATCCAAGTCATGTTCTTCTTTCTTTTCCATGTGTGTGAGTGGCTCACACTGGTGCCAAGTTTTATAAGCTGTCTAAAGGCAGTGACATTGTTCGACGACTGCTTAATAATGATGACAGAAATAATGATGACCGGATCTTACAGCTAACGATTTTTTTCCAAAATAGCAATCAGTTAACTAGCCAAATTCATCAGTTAAAAGTCTTATTTCTTGTCGACTGTGAAATCAGATTTGTCTACTAAAATGCATTTGACGTAGTGTCAATCATGGTCATGGAGCTACGTCAAATGCATTTAAGTAGAAAAATTGGTTAAGAAAATCAAGTAGCAACATTCATCTTTGTGTTACTAGTGAACTAGAGTGCAGGTTGCCTAACGATGTTTTCATTTACCGGAAACAGCTTCCTTCAGTAGTGGTCGATGAAAATGGCTGTACCTGCAGAATTGGGAATAATCCCATGAGTCAGTATTACAAACTCTGAGGTACAAGACGGGACAGGCCCCAAAGTTATATTAGCCCAGGTCCCCAGAGACTCACGGCCCGCCCCTGCATACCGCCGCCATGTTGCTCTGTCTACGTGGCGATAATTAGTCTACACATCCGAGTTGGTAGCAACTTGAATAAGTTCAGCTTCGAGCGTGCATTCATTCATATGCTAATCGAAACCTTTCTTTATAGGAAATGCGCGATTTTGAATGAAGATACGTAAACTTGTAGATTTTCACGCAATGCGATACTTTGACATCACAAGATATCTACTTCAGAAATAAGTATCTCACATTCTCAATTCATAAAATATTGTTTATCACGAAAGAAGTAATTAGAAAAAAAAAAATATTTTAAAAACAAAATTTTGTGCTCGTCAACACGAATCAATCGAGCCGAAACTGAATTATGATGTTTTATCAAAGAGATGCCGTGGTCACCTCCGGCTTTATCGTGAGATCATTGGTATATATACATAAATATCCTCTCAATCTATCGCAGGTTGACTGGAAGAGATCCCTACATGGGATAAGTCCGCCTATGTATATTTGCTCTTTCGTATTATGTTGTGTTTTATACTTAAATTTTGGTACAATAAAGTTATTACAAACAAACAAACAAACAAACATATTATTGCATTGTCGAGACAGAAAAATACGAGTATTTTAATTTTCTCTAACTAACAAAATTCACGAAGATACAGCGCATTTAAATTCGGCTCTGTATCTTTATGATTTTCGGTAAACATTTCAGTGAAATGAAACGCAGCAAAATCGGAAAAATGAAGCTAGACTGATCCCGCAAATGTCATTCTTTTTGCGCGTCTGCGAATCCCGCGCCGGGGATTACATCGAACGTAAGCGTATCTGATGCAGATCCGTGATTCCGTGCCGATATCAATCCCTCAAAAAGACGATCTTTGTTGAATCACAGATTTTGCACTATGGGATTGGTTGCATTAATCTTATTGTGTACCTACAAAAATATATATTTTGAGTATTTGACGAAGCATGTTTTAGCTATACAATTTTGTGACCAGTTTAATGAATAACGGATTACTCTTCATAATGGAGCAGTGTAGAGTGAAAGAGAACGAAGTGACAAAAATAGAGAAAGGGATGTTGAGATGATTTGGGCATGTAGAAAATATGGATGAAAAGAGATGAACAAAAGATATTTAAAAGGCAAGTATGAAAGGAAGAGCGGGACAACGGCCTCAGCGACTAGATTGCAGACGTTCTAAAAAAGGAGACTAAGAAGTACCCGTAACCAAAGGGCATGTATGAAGAAGTTGATGAGTGTAGATGAAGCGAAAGAGGTCTGCCAGGATCGGAGCAAGTGTAAGTCCATAGTCTCTGCCTACCCCCGTGGGAAAAAGGCGTGATAGTATGTATTCTAAGATTATATTCTGTAAAAATGAATATCAGAATACACAAGTTAAGCTTCATTATCATAAAAAATATTGTGCTCTTGATTAAATTTTGACTTTTTTCATTCAATGTGAATTAATTTCTTTAGTAAATAATCTTGTAGAAACTTGTAGAAGACAAAAATATCTTAAATTAAAACTTATTTTGTCAGAAGAAAAGATTACACTTTAATTATATTAAGACTAACCTAATTGAATTTAATTTCAAAGTTTGATCTATAAAAAGGATAATAAAGTTGTGCTTTCTCGAATTACGGGCGATCGTCAAGACTAAAGGCCAAAATGGCCAGGGAACCTTGAGTAGACCTCTAGTATTGACCGAGAATATACCAGATAGGCAGTGGTTTACCCGCCCGTTTTCTACCAACTGAAATTTTTCATTGATCGTATCATACATACGAATATCTTTAGTTTTCATTGATCGTATCATACATACGAGTATCTTTAGTTTTACTAGCTGGGATGTCATAATATTTTCTATAAGTCATTACTTGATAACATATTTTTAAATAATTAACAGTTAATGCAATCATTGAAATCGGCCTACGTAGATACTAGAAAGTTAATACTTCTATATCCTTTAGCCATATCTGTGATTAGCGATTTATTCGAATATATATACCAAAGCGTTAAAATAAATGGACAGCCAGTTTTAAAGTGGCGCCCAACGAGTAAACCAACGACATTATAATCACTCTATTTTTTTGAGTAACTACTAGATACTTATTAAAGTAGATGATCTGGGAAAAAGACAAAATTACCATAGAGTAAATAAAATACTAACGTACAACAACATGTACCTAAGTGTAATGGACGTCCATTTTAAAAATGGTGCCCAACGAGTAACGCCGAATAGAATAATTGTGTTTATTTGACTAAGTTTGTCGAAAAATGTTTTGTTTAAACTAATTGGTTAAATCGGCGACCATTTTAAAAATGGCGCCCAACATGTAACTACTTACAAAAAGAATATTACAATGTGTTATTTGGCTAACTTGGTACGTATAAAAGAAGGCATTCTAAGAGATAGGCAATAATGACACCAATAATTCCGAGCAAAACATATAAATAGCAAAGTTTTTCGTTAAGACGCATTACCGTAGGTGTGTGGCGTCACCGCCAGGATCCTGGATTTATGGGCAGGGGAGACAAACAGTGGGTGAATTATCGAGTGGAGATTTATCGGAGGCAGGTGTTTCTACTGAATAAAAGGCGCGAGGCTGCGGCAGACATATTGGAACGTAAGCTGATAGTTGATAGGTTTTTGTGTAGCTTCAATTTAGGTAATCAATGATCATGGTAACGAAGTTCTTTGGCTAAAAAATCAAAAATATAGAGCGGCTTATCTGGTCCTACGGATAATTTAAAAAAGTCGTTTGTGGGTGAAAATCCGCGGAATCATATCAATAGACGTTGTGGCTAGCGTCCTCTTATTCTTCTTCTTCTATATTCTTTTAAAAATTTCTTACTAAGTATTTCGATTCACTTTTCTTACCTACGTTCTCACCACCACGCTGAGCGTAACTTTTGGGATGTATGGCCATGGCCAAGGCTGAATGAATAGTCGTGATTAAAATATGAGCAATAAAAAAATACAGAATATCAGAATATACCTCTGTCTGACTGTCTACGTGTTTTTCTTGATACTTTGAACTGTGATGCGTTTTATAGTAGTAAGGATATGTCAATTTAACTAACCTAACAGATAACCTGGCCCGAAGTAGAGCGCGTAGCCAAATACCGATTGCGATGGCGAAAGACTGTTGAATCCCGCTAACCTACCTGGGGCCTTAGGACCTTAAGGGTTAGGACACATCTGAACAGAACTTTCCTATGCTGCTATCCTTTTCTGTCGTTCAGAAGCGTTATTTGCTAGAGCGAGAGAGAGCGACTGAACGCTTCAGCATGGCCGGTGCTGTTCCGTGCTAACATATGTGTCCCACTCCCAACCCTAAGTCAATCCTAAGTTATTCCAGGATGTGTAAAACAATTTATGACCGATTTTTAATAAATTATCTAAGAACTTGTAACAAATACGCAAGTTGTTGTTGCTTATGTTGAATTTTGTTGAGATACTATATCTCAACAAAATTCAACATAAGTCTGAAAGCCAATAACACTAAATCCAAGCTCACGCATTATCCAAAGAGCTGCGTGTTTCAATATTCCTTATAAATACATTAGGCCGAACTTTAGACTTTAATAGTCCATTAATAAATCTGGATCCATTCGGAGGCCTTCGTACGCCTCCGTAATAATCCGGGCCACCTCAGGGCATTACTTGCCCCATAAATTGTGTAGGTCGACGTTTATATTCAGCTAGTTATAAACAGGTACTTTCAGGGGAAAAAATAAGTGTATTTTTGGTTAATTTCATTAGAAAATAGTAGGTTATCGATCAGCACTTGGCAGTGAGGGAAAATATCGGCAGAAATCTTTAGTGGATTGCTTGTCAGTCACCTGGAGGTCCTTGCTTCGAATTCTATTACAAGTACTAATTGAAGGTTTTGCAATTTAACATTCTAGTCCAGAAGGATTTACACGTCTGCCGTTTTGGGTTTTATGGATTTCTTTGTGTTTGTGTCCATCGCACAAGCTTAGTACATAGTTTGGGCTGTTGAATGATGTTATATTTTATTTATTAATTAGCAAAGCCAAAACCAAAACGAACAACAAAAACAAAAAAGTTTAATTTTAACGTGTTGAAATGAAAAATGGCAGAAGAAATACATTTAAGAGTCCCTTTACCCTGACAGAATCAGACTTTCCCATGCTAACGTAGTCTTTTATGTTATATATTGAAGAAGAAGAAGAATATGTCAGATGTCGGCAAAATTTTGTAATTTCAAAGAAATTGCGCATATAACTGGTTTTCAGTCAAAATATGAACTTTGTGGTTTTGTTAAATGTTGGTTTGCTAGCGCCAAATTCCTTAATCGGCTTTTACTGTCTACGCGGGAACAGCCAGATGTCCAGACCAGCATGGAAGAAATATTCGAACTACTTATCGCAACTAAATTCACAACAAACAGTCCTATACAAATTGAAATACTTTCCGCAATAAAACGTTTTAAATAACGGCTTGGTAACCCTTTCCGACTAACCTTGTATGATTTGGCGCATTTCTGTTGTTTGTTGGCAACAAAAGTTCATGGTCGATATACGAGTAACTTTGATATTATAGTTGACTGTACTCGTTATTTACATAGTAGATATTGCCAGAAATTTTCTGAATAAATAAATAATGGCGACATCCGCGGCGTAATGGTTCAATTCAATTCAATTCAAATTCAAAATATCTTTATTATCATAGGATATTTATATCTCATAATAATAGTCACTTTGTTTTGTGTTGCACAAATGTGGACGTCAAATCGTTACTTACAGCTGAGTTAAGCAAGTGCAGAAGAAGCGGCAACAAACTGCACTGCACGTTTTCTCCAAAGACGTCAACTAACAAACTTAAAACTTAAAATTAGTTATTTGGATGGACTGAGATTACATTGTTGGTTATGTCATAATTAAATTGAATTGCATTGAATGAATCGCTAGTCCGCCAGTCCGGAGGCACAGTGACGAAGTCAATTTGGTCTTGGGTGTTTATCTATACTTACCTCTATATGTTTTTATCATAAAATATAGTATCAAAGTCAAAGTCAAGAAATTTTATTTAATGTAGGATAAATATATCACTTATTGAACCTCATGCATATACTAACGTTTCGGAACGACCACTGCTGGGAAGATTACGCTGAAAGAAACCCAGTTCAGTATAGGTCCCTACCCAGCCTGATTGGCTTTATTGC
This sequence comes from Acrobasis repandana, assembly GCA_963576875.1. NCBI lineage: Eukaryota > Metazoa > Arthropoda > Insecta > Lepidoptera > Pyralidae > Acrobasis > Acrobasis repandana. The sequence goes on from OY756223.1 coordinate 19,625,311, forward strand.
ATTACAGATTTACACTTATTCTTATCGTATATTTAGATTATATTTTACATTATATATTTAAAAAAAATGCAGCTATACTATGCTTATATACCTACGAGTATAACATAAACTACTACATGTAACTCGTTTCAATAACATTACGAAACCGCTTTTTAAATGAGTATTTCACACGGACATTATAAAACATAAAGGCCACATTGGAGTGTTATACTAGCATTTTATTGCTGTACAGCGTAAACTCATCGTCAAATAAATTAGTACAGTCAATCCCGGCGGGGTCGTAAACACCCGAATTACGCTCGTATTAGCGATTGACATTTTAAAACGACAATTTTTATATCTTGGTATGCGGAAGTGGACTAAAAAAATATTGAATACGTATTTTTTCTGATTAGTAAATAATAACAAAGATACAGCGCATTTAAATTCCGCATGACGTCACGATCAAGTACGATTTTTATTTGTGACGTCAATTGCCCCCACTCCGAAAATTTGACGAGCTGTACCTTTGTAAGTTTTTACTACTTTTATAAACCGAAAAATATGGGTCCATTATTTTTGGATAATCTAAATGACGGACTAAATAAAATCAGGCCTGTTTCACTCCCCGTTTAGGTATCGAAAATGTACCTACATTATTACTATGCGCGCAGGCGGCCCCTCCGGGTGGTAAATTCAGTTATACGAATCGTTTGTCCAGAGTAATAAGAATGAAATTGGCTTGCAATGGATGTCTAGGTATTTATACGAAAAGGTGCTGAGTTCTGACGTGAGCTAAATTAAACCATATCGCTAGCCACATTGAGTAGATATTTCTTTGAATATCTTCGCTGAGTGAGACTTCTGTACGTTAGTATTATTTATTCTGTGATAAAATACTATTTTTCGGATCCAGTCCACATCCCTATTGGCATGGTTGAACAAATACAAGAATACTGACAACCTTCATACTTTGAAGCGCAATTACATTTTTAGTTTAAATGTTGTAGCTAGATGGAGCTACTAGTTCGAAAGGAGGTAGTTTCGTAGTGGTGCCGCTTAATTTCAGAAAGATGGCGGTATAAGCGTTCATTTTCTACGAACAAACAAGCGCCATCTGTGAATTTTCGTGGATACTATCACCCTAAGCACCCAGCACGCTTAGCAAATGGTTTTCGATTCAGTCAGCTTATCTAATCATGATCAGGTCTTTATTAGACTCCACTGCAGGAGCACGACCCTCTCTGTACTGCCAGAGCCATATATAAGCCAGAGCAGTCAGAGTATTTGCCCTACACTCTCCACGCTGGCCAGACGGGTTGGAGAGTTGTGTTTCCTAAGTCGTCTTCTACGACATCAGCAGTAAGACTTGGAGTCTTATCTAATCGAATTAACATTATTCAAATCAAGTATACCTACTTACTTTCGTGTAAGCAATCTTTAAGATTAAAAAAATATATTTCGTGAATAATGTACAGGTATGAGGTGTTCATTTAGTTACGTGTATCTGAGTATTTCGGAGGGAAAGAGGGAAAAACAGAAACCTATTTGCGTGAAATTAGGATCTCATAAGACATTTGACGCGCAAAGAAATTCAATTCCGCAGAAATTGAAGGGCAAATTAGATCCATGGCAGTCGGTGAGAACGAGAGGCAACAGGAACGGTTTTCCGGGAAATTTAGATTGGAAACTTTTTTTTTCGTGCCAGATTTCGTTGTTGCTAGGCGTGTTTATTTATTTTCAATTATAATAGAAATATTCTTTATTTGCAGTGCGAAAATTTTGAAGTTTAGAACATACTGATTATATTATATACACTGAGGGAACCGATTTTCAACAAACGCACAATGAGTTGTCTAAGGTATGTCAGAGCGGAGATTGTTTTCGTATTTAGCTAAATGTTTTTATGGCATATAAAAGTATCACGAAGTGTATACATTTTACAATTTAATTTAAGTTTAAGTAGTTGTATCTTTAACTATATTTCTTTCAAATTGATGAACTGACGTACTGACATATCCCAATCCCAACTAATATTATAAATGCGAAAGTGAGTTTGTATATTTGTTTGTTTGTTACCTCTTCCCGCTTTAACTACTGAACCAATCTTCTTGAAAACTCGAATACACATAGTTAGGAGTACTGAGAAGGACATAGGGTACCTTTCATCCCGGAAAAAAGTAATGGTCCCGTGGGCTACGCGAGCGAAGCCGCGGGCAAAAGCTAGTTGATTATAAAACTGACCGAATCTGTATTTATTTTCTGATCATCCTTGAAATAGTTGCTGACTAGGTTTGTTTGTTTTATATCTTAATTGTACAATAAATAGTTATAGTTAATTAAGTATTGATAAACCAAAATAATTTGTACAATGGTGGACTTATCCTATAATGGGATCTCTTTCAGTCAACCAAGTATCGGCGAAAGAATACAATAAATGGACATAACGGGCAAAAGTCATCGTACAATCGCAATGAAATTATTTAAAGTTTTAAATTTAAAATAAATTATATATAATATACCTATAATACATTAATAATAACAACATAGGTGTTGCTGCTACTTATTTTTTACGGCCGTCAAAAACATCTTAATCATCATCAGGTCTTTTTCACTCTCCACTGCAGGAGCACGAGTAGAACGACCCTCTCAGTACTATCACAACCATATATTAGCCAGCAAAAACATCTTATGCTGTCAAAATATTTATTTGGCTCTTTTTCTTGCTGACAAAATATTTAAAATAAATAACATTTAATTACCTGCCATATTTTTTTAAGATAATTAAATTCTTAACAAAAAAACAACTGACTTAATTCTTTTTTTAGGAGTTTCTTCCATATTTCCAAAGTTCTTCATCATATCTTTACCAAATTATAATGGGACCAATTTGGTAGTAAAGGCTTTCAAATAAAAAAAGAATCGTCACAATCGGTTCACAATTGGCGAAGATATCGCGTAACAAACATACATAAAAAAATACAGTCGAATTGATAGCCTTAATTTTTTATGTCGGTTAATAAAATAAGTTCATTTATTTAAATTACTTTTGACAAAACGTTGTTGCTAGGATCAACAAACACAAGTTGTTGCGTCATTTTATTAAGCTTTGAAAAAGCTAGTTGACTGTTTAGTAGTTGAGTTGAGTAGTAGTTGTTATTGGCTATAAGAAAGAAAGCCCGCTAAGTTTCACGATTACGCAACACTTATCTCGCCGATTTGCCAATCTAAACGACTATCTGATTTGTTATCCATTAGATAAGCTAATAGCCACGAGCTTTCGACTGTGTCGACGATGGCCCCGAACATCCATTAGTTATGGTGTCTACTCGTTTATTGCGACGTTACTAGATTTGGTCTTCTGATGTTGATGTTTTTAGGGTCGAACCACACGCAGCGCAAGACGCGCGACGCGACGCGTCACGCACGCGCCTACATGGCGTTATATCCGCCGTTCACACTACGCGCAAGTTGCGCAGGTAGAAATTGTATGAACGACGCAAGCATAGTTTGGCCAGGAGTTCTTTAGACAACCCACTCGCGATATATTTTTACATACTAAATTTGATGTAAAGTACTTTCTTCAATTAAACAGTGGGTGAAGGTCATAACAAAAGCTGCTCGTATAAAAATCTTATAAGGATCTACATAAGGACAATTTGAATTTGTTGATACTTAACAACAAAAGTCCATCTTATTCCAGACTTTACTTTTTTGACGAATCATATTGCGGATTCTTTTTTTTGTCACCTTTTGACGAAGCATGTAGCTGATATTTTTCTGTTCACATTTTAGGGTTACAGAAAATAAAAATGCTTCATTAATTTTGTCAAAAAAACGTTGCGGATTCTTTTTTGTAACCCATTGACGAAGCTTTACTTAGGCGATCATGAAGCGAAAAACGGCCACTTTTGGCAAATGTGCGAATAAAAGCTTCACGTTCTCACTTTAAACTGTAAACAGTAGTTCATAAAATAGTTTGAAGGGTTATCTAGCTTACAAGAACCAAATTTTAAATGATTTTTCCGTTTCCTTTAAAATTTATTACAAATGGGGGCAGCACTGGAGGACCCCGGAAAATTCATGTAGCCCCTTAAATTACTAGTTGAGTATCAGTTACAAAAATTTAAAAAAAAATGCGAAATAAAGAATAAACTCCTACACACTATTCAATTCAACCTACATACTCGCATAACGCAGCATCACTTTGATCTGGCAAAGAATTCTTTCGCGTTGTATCTGCAATGTAGTGACATAGTATTCCTTTGAGGCGCGCTGTCAAAGAGGAATGCATAGTATGCATCGACGTCTATTCATGCAGACGCAAAATATAGAGAGAATCATAAAAGAAGAAAAGAAGCAGAAAACTAGTAACCTAACCTTTACTTACGAGTACATCAGCGAGTAAAGGTTTGTTTGTTTGTTTGTTTGTTTGTTTGTAATAACTTTATTGTACCAAAAAAAGAGGTATAAAAGACAACGTAATACGAAAGAGCAAATATACAAAGGCTTTATTTAAAAGGTTAATGCTGAGTTTATGACCTTTTTCAATTGCTGCAACTCACACAGACTATTATGTTTTTTTTTGTTTTATAATTTCTGTATATTCATGTGTTTTTATTTAGTCGTGGTAGGTTGTGTGTGTGTGTTTTAATTCAAATAAAGATTGTTGTATTCTATTATACGAATCTATCATTTTCTAAGAATCTAAGATTTAATTGTACTTGGAGAGTTCGTACGTAACTTTGGTGTCCATTTTATTTGCAATTTACTTAAACTTACTAATATGCGATTGTAGAGGTATTAATACTATTTATTAAGCAAACAACATTGGAATATATTGGTCATGCATGTTATACGAAATACCAAGAACAGGATTATGCAGCATCGTCCAAGGAAAAAAATCGAAAGTTCCGATGGTGTACAACAAAGAGGCTTTTTATTCTAATTTCAAAAAGACAAACCAACAAACACGGTTTTAAAATCGGACTACGTCAAGTTTAGCAAAATCTTCACACATAATAATATACGATATTTTGATGACCTCCGTGGCGTAATGGTCCGCCAATCTGGATCTGGGTTGGTTCTCCAGCCAATGCAAGTTGGAAATTGGCCTTATCCAAATTGTGCTGGATCTTGGGTGTTTGTCTATATACATACGTATTTATTATAAAATATAGGTATAGTATCGTTGAATTAGTATCCCATAACACAAGTTTATACTTACTTTGGGGCTAGCTTAATCAGTGTAATTTGTCCTTATCTATTTATTTATTTATTACATATTTAAAACGTATACTTGGTATAGAACATGGTGTCTCGTATCTGTAACCCTTTTTAAATTACATCACAACTTTGTCGATGCAAAATCTAGGAATATCGACTGCAAAATGTACGCAAAGGCACAATTATGGACGGGTTTGAACGGATGCCTCGGAAAGATAGGAAATTAATTCTAAGACAGATGCATATCGCTGATTCAAAGTTCTGTAAGGGTTGGACGGGGAGGTGGTGAAGTTCTGGCGGCGGGGAAACATGAGGGGGTTTTATGGGCTGGACCCAAGCGCGGGTCCTATTGTGGGCACGATGGGCATGTCCACAACCCTGACAGACTTGTGATATCACACTTCCAAGAGTTTCAAGTGTAGAAAGCCACCATGATTTCTGCAGACACAGGCAGTAGCTTGACGATAAGATAAATTTGCTAAACTTGCACTTTTTTTTTCTTTGAAGAGAAAAAATGCATCTCAAACTTGTAATTTTATCGTAATTTATACATATAACCATCATAACATATATAACAGCCTTATATAAATTATGTAATCTTATTTGCGTGTCGATGGTTTCAATATATATTAACTTAATTCTGTCAGTCGATAATGGGCCGCTTCAACGGCGTCCTACTCGTAAGTAGCGTAAATAAATAAATAAATCGTCGAGAATGCCGGAACTAAACTTGGACTAAGTAGTAAGTTTTTATCCAGCTGCCGCCTGATGTCAACCCTGCTTGGCAATGCAGCATAATCGCCTCTTACGACATACACAGGAAGAGATGGAGTGGTTGGATTTTAGGCCTAACAGCCAGGCTTACATTTATACCCTAAAAAAATCTGTTTGGAGGCGATTTACTCTAAATTATTCAGTTTATCTTTAATAATTATGCCTCCATTGCTCCAAAACTATTAACTCCCATTTCGAATTTTTTATGAATTTATTGATTTTGTTTATTTATTAATCTTTATCGTTCTAAAGTAAAAATATACTTTTAACAAATGGCCATTTTTTCCCAGTCAACCATAGCGATAAAAAAATATGAGGTGCAAAAAAGCAATAGCATATCATCATAAAATATGACTAGGTATATAATATGCGATATATTTTATTATATATCAGAATAAATATCTACCTCCACAATACACACATAAATAGCTTATGAAGAGAAGAAATTAATGATGATGACTTTTTTAAGAAAGGGAGTTCAAAAAGTGGGAGTTTTAAAAAGTTCGTTTAAAAGAGAATTTGGTAGAAATTTCTCTGAATATAAAGTATAATTATTGTTTTGAAACCTTTTTTTTCTAAGAAAGTGATGTATTTTATTGTGTCTTAATACTTTAAGACCTCCGCGATAAGCCGTATTCTTGGGTTACTTATTAATATTAATATTTAAAAGTCCTATAAGTATAAGTGATAACAAAACAGATATTACTTGACTAAAGAAAACAACAATAAAGATAATAGAGACATTATTATGTACCATTACTCCTCTCTTATTGTAATTTAAGAGCTCGCTCTTGTCGGTGGAGTTAAGTGGAGATGCCTCCATTCCTCTCTTCTCTCTGCCATCTTTATAATGTTCTGGTAGGACCTTACTCCTAACTCTTCTTCAACTTGTTGGAAAATTTTCATCCTCTTCCTTTTCCTCGTCTCCCTTTTATTTTTCCTTCTTTTATTATTCTGAAGGATTGTCATGTTTGATTAGAAGCCAATCATATTCCCTCTTATATTTTTATTAATTTTAAAAATATTTCTTCTCGCCTACTCTTTTTAGTTCCTCCTCATTGCTTATTCTATCCATCCAGCCTATTTTCTCCATTCTCCTCCAGCACCACATCTCGAATGCTTCTAGTCTTTCTCTGTCCTTCTTCCTCATTGTCCACGTTTCACTTCCATAACCTACACTCCAAATTTATTTACTATAGATTGCAAAATGGTTTGAAAGAAGATAATGTTTTTTGTTTTGCTTGTCTTATTTTGACGACCTCTGTGGCCTAGTGACCTTCACGCCAGGCTGTCACACCGGAGGTCCCGGGTTCGATTGAAAAATTATCTTTTGCAGATTGGCCTGGGTCTTGGATGTTTATCTATATATTATGTATCTGTTATATCTCATAACACAAGTCTCAAACATACTTTGGGGCTAGCTCAATCTATGTGACTTGTCCGTATAGGTTACTATTTATTTATTATTACTTTAGTAACATTGCATATTTTCATTCTATCCTTGATAGACACTCTCGTATCATCACAGTCATATCTACGTATTCACTTTGAGTCAGCTTCGTCTCCCACTCACGTCCCGACGATTTCTCGGGACGACGTCTGGGCGAATGTATAGATTGGTTTGTTGATATGCCGCCTCTTTTCAATCATGATATGAGAATGCCTCCTATATAGCACTGCCGTATACGTCATCATTTTTCTAATCTTGTTTCGTTACAGATCGAATTCGAAGATGTTCCATTTATAAAATATTCAAATATCGAATAAATATGTAACGTACCGGCTTCGATCAACTATATACTAGATTAAGGGTCACGGCATTAAAAACGGCAAAAAAAATAAGAGCACAAATAAACTTGTGGTCTTATTTGAGTTTAGTTCGATCCAACCACAGCCAACGTACGGACGTGTCAGAATGCCTCAGTGTGCTTTTAAAAACTGCGAAAATAACCATCGGAACAGTAAAGTTTCCGAAGGAGTATCATTCTTTCGGTAAGTACAATGTCACTTTTCTTTTAAAAATCTTAAAATCATTATTTAACTATTAAAAACTAATATTTCGTCGTTTAGCCAATATTCGACATCACAGAACCAACATTTTCGCCAAACATTGGTCGAATTTGGAACAAAAATATATGGAGTGGTTAATTTTATTTTTATTTCTTGTTTTTTTTTTATTGTAGATTTCCCTCTGATCCATTTCGCTGTGCAGAATGGATATCCATTGTTGCGCGAGAAAGAAGAGAAGATAATTACAGACCTTGCAAAAATTCTACAATTTGCTCGATACATTTTGATACATTTGATATATCTGGAAATACTCAAAGGCGTAGATTGTTGAAAACGGCGATTCCCAAATTGCAGGTAAAATATCTTTAAAATATGTCATATAAATTAATAGCTTTTGCCCGCGGCTCCGCCCGCGTTCATGTCGATCCCTTGGGAACATTACTTTTTTTGAGAAGACATACCCTTTGTCCTTCTCCATACCCCAGACAACCTATATGCAAAATTTCATGATGATTAGTTAGACGTTAAGAGGTAACAAACAAACAAACCAACTAACTTTCGCATTTAAAATTATAAGCTAGGATTAGGATTGAATTAACTAGGTGCAGTGTGAGTTGAAACAGAATTATTACTTTAGTCCTGCTTGCGTACTTACATGTTAATATTTATAAATGAAATGTTTCAGATTAACATTGAGCAAAAAAAGGTGCAAGCAGAAGCAGCTATATTGACGGAACAGATGACGTCAAACTTGGTAAGATACCGGTTGTTAGTATTTTAATTTGTAATTTGTAAAACAAGTATTTTTTGTCCTTTCTAGAATTTTTAGGATACCGTTATTTTTGTAGGTTGCACCTTCAACAAGTTTAAAGGACACCACAACAACGACTCCAGCAATTTCCATCTCCAATTCTCCTGCTGTTTCACTATCGGACCTAATATCCTTACAAGACACTCCAAGAAAAGGACATTTAAAAAAACAATTGATTAAATCTCGCAAAATTATAGAGACTAAAACAAAAAAAATTAATAATTTACAAAAAGTTAACAAACGCCTCAAGAAAAAAATTTCTTCATTAAAAAATATAATAGCAATCCTTCAAAAGAAAAAAACCATCGATGACACCGTATTTTTAGAGCTATCAAAACATGTAGAAGTTGCCGAAGTATTCAACGGGATGTATACTAAAAACAAAAAAAATCGTTCAAAACCATTCGCAAAATATCCTCCAGGTGCCAGGAAATTTGCTCTAACACTACATTTTTATTCTCCTTCAGCTTATAAATATGTTCGAAAAATGTTCGATACCTGTTTGCCTCATCCACAAACCTTATACGAATGGTATCGAAGCGTAGATGCTGAACCTGGATTTTGCGCTGAAACGCTAAATAGGCTCGAAGAGAAAGCAAAATCAACCGACAAAATTATTATGTGTGCTTTGGTGGCCGACGAAATGTCGATAAGAAGGCAAAAAATTTGGACCGGCAAACGCTATGAGGGCCTGGTAGAGATGGGTTTAGATAACGATGACAGCAGCCAAATAGCAACCCAAGCATACGTTTTCATGTTAGTTGCTATAAATGACTCATGGAAGCTACCTTTGGCTTATTTTTTTATAGACAGCTTGAAGGCAGACATGAAAGCCAATTTAATAAAAATTGCACTGGAAAAATGTAATAATATCGGTGTGCAAATTCGCTCCGTTACATTTGATGGCTGCAAAAGCAATATTGCAACAATGAAAAATTTAGGATGCGAGATAGACGATTTTCAAAATTTAAAAACTAATTTCAAACACCCTAGTGCTGATTATGACGTCGTAGTGTTTTTAGATGCCTGCCATATGTTAAAACTGATGCGAAACACCTTCGAATCTAAAAAAAATATATATACTTCGGATGAAAAATTAATCAGGTGGCAATTAGTGACAGAATTATATGATTTACAGGAAGATAACTCCTTGCACTTGGCAAACAAACTGTCACATAGACATGTTCATTTTAAAAATCAAATTATGAATGTAAAATTGGCTTCGCAGCTTCTAAGCCGAAGCGTTGCTAGAGCTTTAGAATTTTGTGAAAAAACCTTAAATATTCCCAGTTTCCAAAATTCAGAGACCACAGTGTACTTTATCAAGAGACTAAATGATCTTTTTGATATATTAAATACTAGAAATCTGAAAGATAACGGTTTTAAAACACCCTTAAATAAAAATAATTCTCAAAAAATATTATCATTCTTGTCAGAATCAAAAGATTATCTACTCTCATTAACAATTAATGTTAAATTTAAAAAAACTCTTAAAGTTGGCTCTGAGAGAAGAACTGTGTTTTCAAACAAAAAAGTACCTTTGGTTAAGACTCAAAATAACACTGGAGTATTGGGATTATTAGTGTGCATCAACAGTTTGATAAATTTATATGAAAATTTGATTGCAAGTGATATCCTTTCATTTTTATTGACCTACAAATTTAGCCAGGATCATGTAGAGCTATTTTTTGGGAACATACGAAGTCAAGGTGGACATAACAATAATCCCAACACGAGACAATTTAAAGCGAGTTTTAAAAAGCTGCTGTGTCATTTAGAGCTGGGGTCAAAATTTACCGGAAATTGTATTCCGATAGAGAATATACCAATATTGTCAGGATCATCTCCTTTAAATAAAATAAACAATTCCTCGAAAGGATATCGTAATGATCAAACCGAGGAGAAAAACTTGAGTACTGCAGAAATTAAAAAAAATAAATCTTTGGAGCAAAATTTTGATAAGTACCAGACAAACTGCAATGAACTCGGTGAAAAGTTAGATCAAACCCCAATTTCAGACGTTGTTTCACAAATAGTTGGATATATTTCTGGCTTTGTGGTGAGTAGTTTAGTGAAAAACCTTAGTTGTGACGATTGCAAAAACAACTTATTGGCAAAAGAAAAATTATGGTTTCACAAACTAATAGACATTAGAGATATGGGCGGCTTGTGCTACGCTGGAAACGATGTATTTGACATATGTATGAGCACAGAACGCGTTATACGACGTTGTCTTATCGTGAATGGGGGAAAATCAATCCAAAAAAAACATGATAAAAAATTTATATCTATAGAAGTATTACAATTATATATCGAAAAAGCCGTGTTTTCTGAAAATACCGAACATAACCATAACATTAATTTAATTCAATTAATAATAGAAAAGTTTATAGATGTACGATTGCATTACATCTGTAAAAAAGAAACGTCACAGATAAAAAGTGGCTCAAAAAGACAACTTTATAACAAGCTTAATTTATTTAAAGGTAATTAATAAGATCATATAACTAGTCATAATAAGATTAGAATAATAAATACGTACAGGGTGACTTTTTAACCACCAGCCAAATTTTTGGAGCAAGTTCAGTCCATGATACTGAACTACTTACCATTATAAAAGTTATTAAAAATCAATCAAAAAATTTCGTCCTCCCATACAGAATTCGTTTGACCGAGCGCTGATTTGTATGGGAAGCCGGATTTTTATTTTCAGTTTTCGTTAATTATTTTTACGGAAAGTAGTTCAGTATCATGGACAGACCTTGCTCCAAAAATTTGGCTGGTGGGTAAAAAGTCAGCCTGTATAACTCCATTATGACCTCAATCGATTATGACTGACGACATCGTTATAGTCGCCATCATAATCGTTGTATCATGATTCCTTGTAAGATTATTATACTCGTAAATAAATGTTTAAAACATGTAATAAAATGACTTTTTATTTTTTAGTAAAATGTATAAAAAATATTGTTTTCCCTTTAACTCGTTCGTAGTGACTTATTAGATTTTGTCAACAAAGCGACTCCATGACTTCCATGTTCTATCGTATCTATTTTTGGAGGTAAGTTAAAGAGTAACATGTGACTATAGTAGTTTTAAGCCTTAACGTATTGCAATAAAGTTGAATCTTCTGCGCTAGCTCCGTAAGGTAATAAAATTTTACGAGCTCTCGGTGATATCGCGAAACAATAGGTCGTATGTTCATTACGCATTAGACAAAACTAAACCTTTCACATACAATAATAAGGATGATTATTGTTAAAATATTTTTATGACGTTACGATATATTTGTTTCTGTATATATACATAATAGATAGGAAGGTATAGTAAACTTGAGCCATTTTTTGCGCTGTGTTCGTATGCAACACTGAATCTAGTATATAGTTGATCGAAGCGTACCGGCCATAAATAGAATGTTTCGATTGATTTACTTATTCCCATATTTTGAAATAAGTAAATATTAATGACACGGTCTTCATAAAGATATTTTGCAATTTTATAAAAATAAATAGCGTATACGCAAAAACATGCTTCGGTTTCTTTACTTCTGCGATAATTAAAAAAAAGAATCAAAAATGTTTCACATTTAAATACTTATCACACAAATAACCAGTTCCACGTTTCGAAACTTTATTTATTTTAAAACAAAAATTACAGACTAAATTCAAAGCCGTTCCAGATTCATAATAATTCAAATAACAAATAACTATCCCACCGGTACGAAAAAATGAAAACAATCCTCATTTGAAATCTACATCAAAGTAAAAAATATTACAGCGGGCGGAATACAGACTTTGAAAATAGAATCCGTTGATTTATTCCTCTTCAGGCCATAAAACAACAATATTGTTTATTCAAACTACATATTCGAAATATGAAACATTTTGTGTGGGGAAAGTTTTTCCTTTTATCTGTGGTATTAGCGTCGCCGCCTTCGGTATTAAGGTCGCTTTGGCACCGGGATATATGGGTGTAATTTTTTGAGGTCGGAACTCGCTACCGGACGCCGGCCCACCCGCGGCTCGACTTGAAATAATTCCTGAAGCACTATATCGTTTTGCGGAAGCGCCATTCCGCGCCTTGCCGTCTCCCTTACTGCTTTATTTGCCGCTTCACGGGAATAAGACTTCTAAACCAGTCTCTAGAACGTTCCATATGGCTGCACGCTGGGGCTATAAATTATTGCATATTTGGCTTTTAAATAATGTTGCATCTTGGATAGAAACTAAATTCAACTTGTGGGTTTAGATTTGCGGAGAATATGCGATATGAAAACTAAACTCAAATATACTAAATATACATTAGTTGAATAAGGCTTGCTAAAACCTAGTTTAGGAAACACTCCCCGGCAATATTTTCTTTATGTAATTAACTATTCAACAAAGAAGTTAATTATTTAATATATAGAGTCTAATATATAATAATAATAGCGGCCCGCCCCGGCTTCGCACGGGTATGTATTATACATATAAACCTTTCTCATGAATCACTTTATCTATTAAAAAAAACCGCATCAAAATCCGTTGCGTAGTTTTAAAGATCTAAGCATACATAGGCACAGACAGCGGGAAGCGACTTTGTTTTATACTATGTAGTGATATAGGATCATTATAATTATATATACTGAAACTATTTTAATGCTGACTTCCCTTTTCCCAAGAAACATATAGGTATCGAAATATGAAAAATAAATCTTGGCCTCCCATAGCTACAAGATAACCGATCAGCTGATCCAAGTTTCTATGGAGAGAAAACATTTTTTTTTCATATTTCGATTTCCTTTGGGAAAGTTGTTTAGTATATTTTGACCTTCTTCTTCTTATTTAAGAGCTTAGTGGCTCTTGTCGGTGGAGTATGCGCCAAACTTGAACCGAAAAGTTTGGCGAATACTGCGTTACTTTTTAGTGCTTGATACGACATAAGCCCTGCTTTTTCTTTCAGTTGGTCTACATAGCTCTTTCTTGGTCGTCCTGGACCTCTTCTACCTTTTATCCTTTCTTCTAGTATGTTTTATATAAGGAGTCATGTCATATTAAAAGTGACTAATCATTTTCCCTCTCCTATTTTCTATTTCGCCCAGCAGTCTTCATTTCTCTCCTACTATTTCTAATATTTATATAGACTTTATATATTTTTGCGACGGTCAATGATTTCCTTCACGATAGGATCGACAACGTAACATGTAAGGTATTTTCCGAGCATATAGAGGTACAGCTAATCATACAAAACGACTCAACAACAAAATATAAAACTAAAAAAAAATTGGATAAGTGTTTACCACTGATTGATCGCTTCAGTAAATTAAAGGACTTTCTCAATTAGTTAATGAATTAAAAATAAACGGGCAAGTGCGAGTCGGACTCGTACATGAAGGGTTCCGTACCTCCGTACAATGATTTGAAACGCTAAAAAAACACGTTTTCTGTATGACGACCCCCTTAAATTTTTAACTTTTTTTATTTTTAGTATTTGTTGTTATAGCGGCAATAATTATACATAATCTGTGAAAAATTCAAGTATCTAGTCAATGCCATTATAAAGATCTAGTTAAAAACGCTGAAAAAAAACACGTTTCTTGTATGACGACCCCCTTTAATTTTAACTTTTTTTTATTTTCAGTATCTAGCTATTACGGTTCAAGAGATAGAGCCCTGTGACAGACGGACAGACGGACAGACAGCGGAGTCTCAGTAATAGGGTCCCGTTTGCACCCTTTGGGTACGGAACCTTAAAAAAATGCTAACTAACTTAACTATTTCGTATATTGTGTGATTCTTCTATTAAATTTTTGATAAATTTATAAGTATATTGAATTTTTAGTTCAAAATTTGTTTGTTAAGTTAAATAAAAAAATCATTTCGCTCGGGTAATTCAATTTCAATGTAATCAGGTGATATATCCCACCGTGGCACCACTCCCAACTGTTTTTCACACACTTGTGGTGATTGATTTAATCACACAGTGACAACACTCCCAACTTATGACGTATCCTACACTTTCCACGCTGGCCAGACGGGTTAGAGAGGTCTCTTTGATGTTTATAAGCTTTGTTCAGCTTGTGTTTCCTAAGTCGCCTTCTACGAAATCCACGGACGTGCTCTCACGGGAAAAGAATACCAGGCGAAGTATATTATACCAGGCTTGTGTCACTCACCGTTTCGGTATCGAAAATGTACCTACATTATTACTTTGCGCGCAGGCGGCCCCTTCGGGTGGTAAATTCAGTTATACGAATCGTTTGTCCAGAGTAATAAGAATGAAATTGGCTTGCAATGGATGTCTAGGTATCTATACGAAAAGGTGCTGAGTTCTGACGTGAGCTAATTTAAACTATCGCTAGACACATTGAGTAGATATTTCTTTGAATTTCTTTGCTGAGTGAGACTTCTGTACGTTAGTATTATTTATTCTGTGATTATACCATAGTACCTACATAAGTAACTAGCTCTTCATTACCGTTGATACCTTCCGCCCGTGTATTTCTCACTGCAAGTACTTTCAGAATGCAGTGCAACAAATAACGGTTAACTGTTTACGGAGAAAAATGTTTCAAATGCACTTCCCGAGTACAGCCCTGGACTCCGCTCCCCGGAGACCAATTCAAGAAATAAGCTTTTCTAAGTTGATTCGGAAAGTGTACAATGTTTCTATATGTATAGAAGTCGGGTATATATTTTTAAAATTCAATGAGAAATCACTTTTGGTAAAGTTTTTGTCAGTAATTTTAGCTTATTTTTAAATTTCGATGCTTTGCTAATTCGTAATTGAATACTAGTACCAAATACAGCGCGCGTAGTATCATGTATTGTCTCCATCGTGTGTCACCGCGCATTACTTCACCCATGACTTCACACACACGATTTCAGTAAATGACTAATGTGAAATTATAAAAAGACCCTTAAAATGAATACTAAGATATTTATATCCAAACGTATAATATTTAGGCAATAGCAGTGTCTGTGAAATGCTATTACAGAACACAGGTATCATATACGACGCGTGCAGTATGGAATCATGTCTCTATCGTGTGTCACCGTACATCATTACACACACACACACGATTACAGATAATGACTAAAAACCCTAAAAACGAATACTACCATATTTATTTTATTTATTTAATCTTTATTGTCCATCAAATACAAATTGTACAGTACAATAGGCGAACTTAACGCCTAATTAAATTTTGTCTTTATGACACATAGGTAGCTATGTGTCTATGAAATGCTATTAGTTAGTGCCTATGAAAAGCCGTGTGGTTCCCGGCAGAGTAGAATAGGACCACTCCAAGTCTTCCTGTGCATATCGTAGAAGGCGACTAAGGAAAAACAAGCTAAACAAAGCTTATAAACATCAATGAGACCTCTCCAACCCGTCTGGCCAGCGTGGAGAGTGTAGGCCAAATCCTCTGTCTGCTCTGGCTAATATATGGCTCTGGCAGCACAGAGGATCGTGCTCCTGCAGTGGAAACTAAAAAAGACCTGATCATCATCATCATGAAATGCTATTACAGAACAGAACACAGGTATCATATACGACGCGTGTAGTATGGAATCGTGTATCCATCGTGTGTCACCGCGCATCACTTCACACACACGATTACGGTAACGCAATTCTGCCCCATTCCGCACCTGCAGGGCTGGCAACCTTCGCAAAATTTTGTTTTGTTTTTCGTGTGTCTTCTTATACATTTAAGAGCCAATATCTTGTCGGTTTTATTGTATGGAAAGAGACGCATACCATTCGTATGCGTCTCTTTCCATACAATAAAACCGATGGTTTGTCACTGCCTTCTTCATTTCATTTTAGTGTGTGTATGTCGCAAATAATGATGTCAGATTTGTCAATGTGACGCTTGACGACTGCCAAACAATTTTGACGGCAGGAACAAACGGCTCACATGCCTTCCGAAGCACGGAGGAGTATTTTTGTCTCAATGTTGGGCATAAGCCACTTTCTTTTTTTCCATTCGGGTCGGTCTACAGCTTTTGTTTTTCACTTCACACTAGTTAAAATAAGTAAAAAAAATATATAAATAATACACGGCTATATTAATGGCGAGGTAAGTGACGCGGTGGGACTTGGGAGTTCGCATTACTAACTCTACGTTAAGCAACCCCGGGCGTGGTCCGTTGTCCGCAGTTGGATGGGTAACCACAGGTGGCATAAAAAATTCTCGAGCTCCTCTGTACTTCGGAAGGCACATTCATCGGTTGGTCCCGGCTGTCATCATTATATAGCAGTCGTTAAGCTATGCCAGATGCCTTTAGGCAGCTTGCAAAATCTGACATTAGTGATGGCCAGTTACACAAACCAACAAAAAATCAAGAGCTTTTAATGTACTTCTGCAAGATTTATTTAGGTGTTTTAAGTGTGAGCAACCCTACGAGTATTTACCGTCCCCCCGCGGCCGAAGCTGCTGTGCGGGTGCGCTAACTCCATTTGGCAGTAATGCCATTATTAAAACATGTCCGCCGAGCTATAGGTTTGGAGGAAAATCATTTAAAATCGAGCGGAATACTGGCCTCCGAATTTTGAAGTAACAAGTGAGAAAATATTGTTGGAAAATATCATAGGAAAAGGCGATTATAAGTGAAGAGTCGAAGAATGTGTCTATACTCTCCCTCTATAATAGTTCGTGCACTGCGCACAAAAGCTCATCGAGCATACAATAGGTATCATACACACGAATACCACCTACAGGAGTTTTTCACATTTTGTACACTATCACGTCTTTATTCCTAATGGGGCAGACAGAGCATTTTCGGTCTGGCGGCTTGGGTTCACAGCGCGCAATAATGTGCGTGTTTTTTGAAAAATCACTGTAATTAAACTACTAGAGTTTATTCCACAAAAATTTTACAAAAAAATCTTAAGGCTGTTCTACAGACACCCACAATATCCAAAACACGATTGAGCATTTTTGGCTCTATAGAAAAAAATCACAAACATACCTCTAAATTTGCCTAAATTTACCTTTATAAGACATATTACTATTTTAGACAATCACCTTTTTATATGAAAATAATACCGAAAAATGTTTAATCTAAATTACTAGTCGATTTCGCTAAAAAAAATTATAAATATAATAAATAAAACACAGTGAAATATTCGTCGAGAGCGAACATAGGCTAGGACCCGTGCTCGACGATATTTCGCAGTAAGATTTAAGTATTATTTTTTTAAGCCTAAGATTCTTATGTAACATTTTTGAGAAATTAACTCTAGTAGTTTAATTACAGTGATTTTTCAAAAACACGCACGGTAAGGTAAGTAGTGCCTTAGTACTTTGTACAATTTTTATTTTATATATTCTCTGTCTAAATTTTACGTGTACATAAATTGGTAAATAAATAAATCAATACATAGTATAAAACAAAGTTGTTTCACGGCGTCTGACCCTCTGTAATACACATAGCCTTTTAAAATACGCAACGGATTTTAATGCAGTTTTCATCAATAGATAGAGTGATTTAAGAGGATGGTTCACATGACAACAAATACTCGTGCAAAGCCCGGGTAGGCCGCTAGTCAATGATGATAACGTAAACCCCTGATTAAATAACCTGGTCGCGAACAGAGGCCTACTGCATACAACAGTGTGCGCTCGTGTTTGTTTGAGTCGAGAGGCCGTTCTGAGGTTCACCTCAGCTTCAGCGTAGATAATGCGAAAAAACCTAGAAGTACCATAGGTACAGTAAAAATATTATGCAATAATTTTAACTAAACAAAAGTTATAAATTTAATTTTGCCTCGTTTCAATAACAGTTTTACCGTTTTTACCGCAAAATCGTTCACGAGATTTTAATACAATCGTATATATAAATATATATATAAGTATATATAAATATAATCGTAATAATACATACAAGTGTATAATCGGGTCGTCATACAAGCATCGGGTTTTTTTAGCGTTTTTAACTCGATCTTTATAATGGCATTAATTAGATACTTGAAATTTTCGCCGATTTTATGTATTACTGTGGCCGCTATAACAACAAATACAATAAAAAAAATGTAAAGATAAAAATTAAAGGGGTTCGTCATACATGAAAAGTGTTTTTTTCAACGTTTTAAAACATTGTATGGAGGCACGGAACCCTTAGTGTACGTGTCCGACTCGCACTTGACCGGTTTTTTACTTACGGTTTTGTTTTCTGTTAGTGATTTTGATTCCAAGATTTCAATATAGCTAAGGACTGCAAAATCATCCTGTAGATAATACAGGGTCTTCCTAAATAAACTAAAACTATTTTAAGACTGAATTCAGTACATGATCCTGAACAACTTTCCCCAAGGAACATACAGGCTGACTTTTTATCCACCTGCTAAATTTTTGGAGCAAGTTCAGTCTAATTATATATAAGTCAAGTTTTTATCGATTTTTAATAACTTTTTATATAGAAAGTAGTTCAGTATCATGGACTGAACTTGCTCCAAAAATTTTGCAGGTGGATAAAAAGTCAGCCTGTATATCGAAATATGAAAAATAATTTTTGGCGTTCCATACAAGTTGACCGATCAGCTGATCCGAGTTTGTATGGAAAGTAAAGTAAAGTACCCTTAAAATAGTTTCAGTATATATTGTTAGGCGATATATTATAAATACCAATCAACTAGTATGCAGTAAGAAAATAACATTACACAAACCTAATGTCGATTCCAGCACGCTCACATCTACGCAGTATCGTCATTAGCGCTTGTGATTTACGAGTACGAGCGGCGGCTTATCGTTCCCCGGCGCTTATTAATTACACCTAGCCCGACACCTACTGTATTGTGCCCATGTGGGGACGGGGGGTTACGGGGGGGGGGGGGGGGGGGGGGGTCAACGAAGAAAAACACGGGGTCATTGAATAAATACTCGATTTTGCTGTTAATGAATTCCATGATGGCGATTACTGACTGTTTGAGTTTCAGTCTTTTAAGTCATATTTTGTGAGAATGTGATTTCTGCTTATTTATTACACCTATCTCGATACTGTATTGTGCCCATGTCGGTCACAGGGTTACAGGCGGTGGGGGGTCAACAAAGAAAAACACGCGATAATGGATTTTGCTCTTAATTAATTCCATGATGGCGATTACTAATGCGATAAGTTTCGGTCTTATAAGTGTCATATTTTGTGTGAATGTGATTTATTCTTATTAATTACACCTAGCCCAACACTGTATTGTGCCATGTGGGGTCGGGGGGTCAACGAAGAAAAACACGGGGTGATTGAATAAATTCTCGATTTTGCTGTTATTGAGAATGTGTTCTCCTTATTAATTACACCTAACCAGACACCGACTGTATTGTGCCCATGTGGGGACGTCTCTTGACAGAAAGTCTTTTTCAAAGACAATATCTAACAAATTTTCGAGATAGTAACAGTGAGGTTACCATGACTGCTATAACTTAAAGTATAACATTAACCGTACTGAAGTATAATATAATGTGCAATGAACAAATATGTAAACACATTTTCACACAAACAGAATACCAACAATCAACATAAATCAATATGCCTATTCGAACACAACAATATTCCAACAAAGGAATAAAAAAGATATAAAAAACTTGTTTCGCATTCATCGAAATAAACAAATACGCTTTGAAACTGTTCTATTTACCCGAACATTCAATAGATATGTAAATACCATTTTTACGTTCCAATATACGCTAGAAGGCGTGGCACTACGGACTGCAGATCACGTTATAAATACAAATTAAGCGAAACGACGAATAAACATAGTTAATGAGACGTCTAATCGTCCCTATCACTATTTATAAGACCTATAAACCCGGCCGTTTACATATCAATCCTATAGGAATAAAGGGCATAATAAAAAGAGGAAAAGTTGTGATGGGAACCAACAATGGATCGCGAATTTATGTCCGGCCTCCGATCCTGTATAAGTGTGCCTCTGACAGTTAAATTGCAAAAGTTAATGCATAAATAAAAGGTAACAAAATAGGTCGGCACGTCCTAGGGACACGCCCTAAGCCGCGGCTCGGAGGAAATGAAAACAGTCCTTCAATGTGGATTCGAGCGCTGTAAAACGAAATTATTAGCCTATTTTTTAGCTTCAACTTTGTTATGAAAGCTGATATTTTTAATAATTTTAATACCGTTTCTTTCTATTGGTTCTTTCGGTTGGTTCTGGCAGAATTATCAGCGTTGCAGCTCGACCAGTTCGTCTGTGACATCATGCTGAGTCAGGACCTTTTCACAATCTAGGTCACTTCTCACGGTACAATCACATTGCATTACTACATACCTACTATTACTTCTATACTAGATCTTTGATAAACATGTGACTTATTCATGTACCTGTGGCCTTTTAGTGAATAAAGATTTTATCTATCTATCTATCTTTTCGGATGACAGATATAAAATGTGACTGTAGTCTGTGGACTGTAGTGCATCGAGATACTATCTTAAGTACGTACTAGAGCAGACGATACACATCACTGTTGTGTCCCGTTCAATTGTGCTATCACCCTCAGAATAGATGAATGATCAATTCTGTGCCATCACCCTACGTTTCACGGTACTCGCTTGCTAGCTCTTATGTGTCTAGTACTTTCTACAGTTGATAAGCAAACCATACAAGAATACTGTACTGTAAACACCATTATAAATACCTTGTTGTAAGGAACATGGCAAAGTAAAAGGAATGACTTTCCAACAGTAAGTAACCAGATTTATTTGCTTGAAAATTAAATACTTACCTACTGACAAAATACCTGCCGCCATATTTAATAATTCGTTTGTTCTCTAAGCATATTTAACGCTGTGATTTCGCAGCGGTGTAGCGCGATAGGTGTAAATTTTTAAATTACCAAAAATGGAACACGGCGAATGTTTGCAAGGTATTCTTTTCCCGTGACAGTTGGTCACGTGATTACCCCAAGAATACGTCATCATTACCAATCTTGAACTAATAATTCAATATATAAATTTATTAAAAATTAAACAGATGAATCATACGATATACGAATAGTTCGTGACGTATTCTTGAGCTTTCGCGGGAAGAGAAAATACCTTGTTTTATTAACCATGCTTTGTAAAATGTTTTTTTTTAACTACTTGATGTCCCTCCCTCTCGTAACACACTGCCAGAGCTTTAGTAAAAGCCCTCTCCTAAGCCTCGGATATTGTTTCAACGTGTCAGTGGAAATGTAATTACTTAAAATATTATTATTAAGTATTGTTTTTATACATTTGCGAGCCGAGGACGAAGTAAATTAATGTTTATTGAGTGTCGCGAAACGTTGAAAAATAAACGGGCAAGTGCGAGTCCGAATCGTACATGGAGGGTTTCGTACCACCGTACAATGTTTTAAAACGCTGGAAAAAAAAAAGGTTTCTTGTATGACGACCCCCTTTAATTTTTAACTTTATTTTATTTTTAGTATTTGTTGTTATTGTGGTCATAGTAATACATAATTGGTGAAAATTTCAAGTATCTAGTTAATGCCATTATGAAGATCAAGTTAAAAACGCTGAAAAAAACACGTTTCTTGTATGACGACCCCTTTTAATTTTTTTACTATTTTTTATTTATAGTATTTTTTATTATAGCGGCCACAGTAATACATAATCGGTGAAAATTTCAAGTGTCTAGCTATTACGGTTCAAGAGATAGAGCCCTGTGACTGACGGACAGACAGACAAACGGACAGACGGACAGACAGCGGAGTCTCAGTAATAGGGTCCCGTTTGCACCCTTTGGGTACGGAACCCTAAAAACGTCACAAAAGTCACAAAACTTTTGAAGTACAACAACTCAATGTGATTTTCGTCTGTTCTATTACCCATCTGGTTCCGGATTAGAATTGGACCACTCCATCTCTTCCTGTGGATGTCGTAAGAGGCGACTAAAGGACTAAGCACAAATATCTCGTGCTACAATTGCATTCCCTAGGAGGGTTAACGTCAGGCGGCGGCCGGTTGTCAAACTTTTCGCACAAATACATTCCCATAGAGGGACGTCAGGCAGGCGTTTGTTTGTAAAACTATAGCCAAATTATTAAAACTGTTCCGGCTATTTCTTCTCCATTTTTCAAGGTCTTTGGCATCCTTGGGTGACCATTGACTTTCATGTTATATTTGAAGAAAAAGCGGGAAAGCGCACCCCGGGCTCCGAAGCAGCCCAGCTGAGGATGCAACCGAGAACGCGCTTAGACGGAGAACATGTTCATCTGTTCTATCATAAACTTTAGGAGATACACTAAGCATTGATTAGGTCAAAATAAATACCTAAGTCCAAATAAATTTGCACTGAAATCATTAATGGTTTTTATAACAAAAAAAAACAATCACCGCTGAAATTTTTATAAGAATGTTTTCTTTTTTAAACTACTCATTGTTTTTACTCAGCAGTGCTAGTTTCGAAATTTTCGTATTGTATCATCTTCTTAAAATAACAATATGACTCAAATCATCCAAATATTCATAATCACATTATGTAAATATATATATTGACAAAATCTTTTGCCTGCTTTTGGTGAAATCATGCAAAACGAAGCACGTATTAGTCAATTAATTATAATTACACGTGTCTACGAGCCCAATTAGTAATTGTTTGCGTAACAGCGTAAATTGAAACGCATCAAAACGCGAGCGAAGTAATTGAACAGTATTGATTTACATTTAAATTCGCACGGCTCATAATAATTCTCGTTTCGCCGCACATTATATAATATACCCGCCATTGAACTTATGTCATTTATGTTACATTATCTACCTACTTCATATTGCTACATATTGGTGTGGTTTACGGCAGAGTAGAATAGAAACACTCCAAGTCTTCTCATGGATGTAGTAGAAGGCGACTTAGGAAACACAAGCTAAACAAAGCTTATAAACATCAATGAGATCTCTCCAACCCATCTGGCCAGCGTGGAGAGTGTAGGGTACTGGTACAAGTATGGCTCTGGTAGTGAGGGTCGTGCTCCTGCAGTGGAGACAAAAAGAGACTTGATGATGATGATGACACAATGGCAACACTCCGAACTGATGACGTATTCTTGGGCCAATCTCGTGACCCAGCTGTCACGGGAAGAGAATACCTTATTTTATTATACCATGGATAATAGCTATATCTAAGAGAATTGTAAGAAAAGGACATTTCGCTAAAATTCCATTTCGCGAACAGACCGTGTTCAGCCAGTGAACCAAATATTTTATTCAACAGCTCACAACCGGCCGCTTCATTTATTTACGACCAATAACTATTAGATGGCCGGTTCATTATTTATAATAAACTACGGCTTGACAACGAATATGGCGATCGATTTAATACGTCGTTAATGGTCAACATTAACTTTGTTTCTATATTCGATACACGAAACCAACTTAATGATGGGTAAGGGTCGGGGCTCACTGGACCGAGACGCATAGGTTGATAAGGGGCTACTAGTACTTTTGGAGACGTAGGACTACGACATGCCTCAGAGATGGAGGCGTTGATTAGGCTCAAATGAGGACAGCGAGTCGGCTCATGTTTCTAGAAGATTTAATAACTAGTGGTTCTCTGACAACAGTGGACCTCGCGAGCTCTTGCTTAAGCATGCAATAACCGCCACTTTTCCCATTCCTCCTGGCTTAGCAAAGCCATTTCTGTGAAATCCGTCAACACATAATGGTCCTTAGTGTACCTCTCAAATTTGACTCTACAAATTGGCCTCAAATTTGCCGCCTTCTAAAATCTGCCGCCCTAGGCTCCAGCCCACTAAGCCTGCTGGTAAATCCGATCGGCGACGGTCGCCAACTGTCACTGCTGTCACGAACTGTCGCGCGATGGTTGCCGACCAGAGATATGGTATATTATTGTTCTTTGTTGCCGACTGTCGTCTACTGTCACAGCTGTCGCGAACTGTCATTGCTGGTCTGTAAGAGCCTAAGGTTATTTATCCACTTACCACTTTCCGAGACGGAGGACGGCGACCGCTCAGCGGTGGAGACGCCCGAGCTGGACTCGAGCGAGGACATGGAGTCGGCTCGCGTCGCGTGCGCGTGCATCGAGCTCTCCGAGATGCTTCGTGTGGTGACGCCGCAGGGCGACGCGCGCAGCTGTTCTAACCGCCGCCTCAGGTATCGTTGTTCGCGCGCTAATTGTTCTTTGTGGCTCGAGTGTCTCTTCTCTCTTTCTTCCAAGCTCTGAAACAAGAGAGGACATGATATTACATTTTTGTATAGTGATATACCTATATATACACTATCACGTCTTTATGGGACAGACAGAGCGTTTTGGATCTTGCGACTTTAAGCATAGACTTTACGTCCAGGACGGGAAGACCCAATACCACATTCAGTATAGATAGATACATAGATAAAGTTGACGATTAAACTTTCGAGAAACTTATTGAAAATATAAAACCTTATAAGCAAATGGCAGTGTGGTCATTCGGTTTTTGGTATACGTAGAGGAATATATAAAGCCAATAAAGAGTTAAAACAACAAAAGCCATAGGCCATATTATGGCTTTTGGCCTTGAACTGAGAATGCCATTAGTTTATTAACACACTTCCTGTAACCATCTCTATAATACAGATATACGTATACGTAAGAAGTACCTAATAGTGATCAAAAGAACCCTTTCAGGATGATTTTAAAGAAAATCGGATTAATTTTATAAAATCCAGAACTGAAGTCGGTTTGTGATCTTAAAACAAGAAAAAGCACTTCAGTGATTGAAGATGACGATTATGGCTCGACGCGTAATTTCATAAAAAACCTAATCTGTCCGGCAAAAACCAGGTCATCTACGTATTACGTAGAAAAAGCATTCGCTAGACTCGCAAAAGTTAGAAAACTACATTGGATATTAACACCATCACTAGCCAGACTTGGACTTAGTAAAATAGAGTATTTTGAGTAAAGTTTCACGTCACAAAATGCTATGAGTTTTTTTTATTGAATTTTGACCCCATTTTGGCAATAATGTTCACCTAGTATTTCGGCCACTGTAACTAAGCTAAGGCCAAGTTTTTATTTACGAGAAGTTTAGAAGAGAAGTTGTAAGTACCTGTTTACAAATTATTGCAAGTTAATTTATATATATATTTTTTTATAATTGTTTCTTCTATACATCTTCTCCTTTCTGATGTGATCTGGAATACACTGAAAGGTATCAGCGTTGATTTCATTTTTAATTTTTTAATTTGTAGGAAATCGTGCTATACTTACTCCTGTACCATTTTAATGAGTCAATGTCAGTCAGTGTGTCACTCTTTCTGTGCGCTAAATTTACATCGCCACCGAGAATAAACTTTAATTTAGAAAATGCAAGGAGAACATTGCATTCTAAATTTCTTCCTAACACATCGCCACCGAAAATGAACTTTAATTTAGAAAATGCAAGGAGAAAATTGCATTCTAAATTTCTTCCTAACACATCGCCACCGAGAATAAACTTTAATTTAGAAAATGCAAGAACATTGCATTTTTGATGAGTGCATGTTTGCTCGGAATAAGGGACGTCCATAATTTTGCAAGTTGGGAACTATCGCAGATTGGGCGCTGCACAAGTTTTCTGTTGTTAAAAGCCATTTTGTTTTGCAATGCTGAAAGGAAACTTTGTGATCGTTTTAATTTAAACTATATTGTTTTGTCAATACTGATATTCAGTGTTATGTTAAAAATGTTATGGTTTAACATCCGAATTATACTTCAATCTCCACCCATTTGTTTAATGGGTGCAAAGTATTTTACATCAAATTTAGTATGTTAAAAAATATATCGCGAGTAAACAATGATTAATTGTTGTTTAGTATAGTTAGACCTCCCATTTTTTGGTAAACACATACTTGAGACGGGTCTTAGTGCGGTCGTTGATAACTAAAGAGTTTTGTAAATAATTTGAGGCCCTTCGAATTCTTTAAATACTGCATTATGATATATTATTAGATGTATACATGTGTTTGTTACAAGTTATTAACTTTACTTCGATCTCCCTATAAAAGATTCCGCCAAAAGTAACCACAAAATAATTTGACTAGTTAATCTCGACGTTTACAAAAGAAATTCAGATTTTAAAATTCATTTTCTTTAAATTAATTTAATTTTTAATGAAGGCGCTTCTGCCGTCGAGGAACCTTAAGCTGAATATAGAAGCAAATGGCCTAGAAGTGGCGCC
Organism: Acrobasis repandana; assembly: GCA_963576875.1. Classification (NCBI taxonomy): domain Eukaryota; kingdom Metazoa; phylum Arthropoda; class Insecta; order Lepidoptera; family Pyralidae; genus Acrobasis; species Acrobasis repandana. The sequence continues at coordinate 19,652,241 of OY756223.1, forward strand.
CTCATTTGAAAAAAATTGTTAACTCGTAAATATAGAGATAATTTCCATATTGCTAATCGTCAGGCGCTAGATAGCCCTTTAAATTATTTTATGAACCACCGTTGAAAGTATTTACATTAGTCCGTCTAGCTTTAAAACTTGCCTCCGCCAAAAGTGGCCACGGCAAGTTCTAAAGCTAGACGGATCACCAATAATAGTTCCAACGGCAGTTCATAAAATAATTTAAAGGCAGGCACTAGAGTGCCTGACGATGAGCAATATGGAAATTATCACCATATTTACGAGTTAACAATTTATTTAACACTTCAAGGCCATTTGCTTCCATATTCACCTTAATATGCATCTATTATATTGCTAAATATTTCAGCCCTCGCATCACTTATTTATGAATTCTTCCAAGGGGCAGTTAATTCACGAAACAATTTCCAAGAGTAATAAAGCTGAAGGAATACCTCAGTTAACTGAAATATACCAAATAAACATGTAGATGAGAGGCTGATGAATTTTAAACACCGCCGAGACAAGCGCGGTATCGGTTATGACTTAATTGGTTATTTGAAAAGTTTTCCAATCTGCATGAGAAATGGAGCGGTACTTTTTGCCCTGGCTAAATATACGGAGCCTGTTGGTTTTGCTGGCGGTTTTGTTTAGCCGCCGCGCCGCCAGATTGATTTTCGGTTTCATGCTGATTTGCTACATGTTTTTTTTATGGAAATAACGTCTGTTAGGGAATAAATGGCTATGATTTGGCATTAAATACTTAATTACTCGAGTAATAACGTTAATAAGTCATTGCCAAGAAAGAGGGTACGCTTTCTTGGCAATGATTAAGAGTTTGTAATAAATATAATTGTCTTGTTTTTCAAGTCCCAGTCCTGCCAAGGAACCCTTGAGAGTTTCGTTATGTCCGTCTGTCTGTCCGCAGCTTAGAGACTATTGGTATTCTTCTTGACAGTCTATACGAGTATCAGTCTACAGCTGAAGTCAACTCCCAATAAAGGGAGAATTGTCCTTAATAACCACTACGAGGGCGATCATTCTCAGTAGAAGGATTGGTTATCTAGAAAGCTGTAATTTTCCAAAAAACAAACATTTCCCAAGAGAGAAAGAAATATAGCCGAAGGAATACCTCTGTTAACTGAAATATAAGAAATAAACATGTAGATGAGGCTGATGAATTTTAAAACCAGCCGAGACAAGCGCGGTATCGGTTACGATTTAATTGGTTATTTGAAAAGTTTTCCAATCTGCATGAGAAATTGAGCGGTACTTTTTGCCCTGGCTAAATATACGGAGCGTGTTGGTTTTGCTAACGGTTTTGTTTGGCCGCCGCAGATTGATTTTTGGCTTCGTGCTGATTTCGTTTTGTTAATGCAAATTACGTCTAGTCTAAGAGAATCAATCAATCAATCAATCAATCAATACGTTTATTTGCATAAAATGTAGGTACATAAAGATCTTAAAATTACCACTCCCTTTTACATTTTACCTTCTTGCGTAGGTATGCAAATTTTAAATGTTTTTAAATTATTAATTACAGTATAATTATTATTACAATTTAAATAATATTAGTAACAATTAATTAAATAAATACTAGCGGTTATATTTTATCATTTAAAAATTCATTAACATTATAATAGCATTTTTTTATTAATAATTCCATTAGTTGTTTCTTAAATAGATTAAAACTAGAATTCCTAATTTTTTTTGGGACCTTATTATATATTATTGCCGCCATTCCAAACACACTTTCACTGAACATAGCTGTCTTGTGTGACATCTGCCTAATTCTGTCATTAATGCGATTCGAACCAAGGCATTGAAAACGGTGTATGTTTAATTTTACAAAAAGAGCTATTTCATATATATACATTCCAGGCAATGTTAATATTTTTAGTTTTTTAAAATGTGGTACACATGAATTCCCTTCGGGTATTCCACACAATGAACGAATGCACTTCTTCTGTGCTTTAAATGCCTCTTCTTTTCCTGTTGCATTACCCCAGAAAATCAGACCATATCTTATTGTCGATGCAACATAGCTATGGTAAGCAGTCAAAAGAGCATCTTGATTAACCACTTTTCTCAACATATACAAAGCATATGAATAGGTATTAAGTCTTTTGCAAATATGTTTAATTTGAGATTCCCACGTCATATTTTTCTCTATATATAATCCAAGAAACTTAGTCACCTCCGATTCTTTAATATCAATCCCTGAATAAGCAATGTCAAGTTTAACATGTGTTTTATTTGGTCTTTGACTAAATGCCATACATTTAGTTTTTTTAAGATTTATTATTAGATTATTGTTTTTTAGCCATTCAATTACTTTATTCAATGTCGTATTTATTTCATTTGTATATGTCACGGGATTATTACATTCAAATATTATAGTACTGTCATCAGCAAATAGAACCATAGGGTGCTCAATAGCTTTTGGCAAATCATTTATATAGATCAGAAATAGAAGTGGTCCTAGAACACTTCCTTGAGGGACACCGTATTTTATTTCTTTTTCTTCTGATGTATATGTTATCTCACACTTAGTCTTGTGACATAACCTTTTTATTTGCGTTATTTGAATTCTGTTGCTTAGATAAGATTTTACTAAGTTAAGAATATTACCTCTTATACCACATTTATTTAATTTGTCCGTTAAGATAATGTGGTCAACAAAGTCATATGCTCTAGTCATATCCATATATAATGCTGATACCTGCCTTCGACCGTCAACATTTTTCACTATTCTAGATAAAAACTCGTATATAGCCATATTTATAGTCCTATTCTTTCTGAAACCATTTTGTTCCTCACAGAATATTTTATGTTTTTCAAAGAATGAATAAAGTGCGTCATGTATAACTTTTTCAAATATTTTAGAAAAAATTGGAATTAAAGCCAGTTGTCTATAATTGCACATATTTTCTTTACTATCCTTTTTAAATAATGGCCTAACAACTGTTAATTTCAGACGATCTGGAAAAATACCTTTGTCAATACTTAAATTAATAATATGAGCTAATACAGGTGCTATAATTTCAGCAGCTCTTTTCAGTATTTTTGTGCTTATATCATCATAGCCCGTGCTGTTCGTATTTTTAAGTGACTTTATTATTAATAAAATGTCATATGGGGCCACTGGTCTCATAAATATAGAATTACAATTAGAATCATTTAATGTCATTATTTTTTTATCATTATTTCTAGAAGCGACGTCAACAAAATATTTATTAAATGTATTCACTATTTCTTGAGGGCATTTAATTGTTTTTTTGTCAACTTTTAATTGTTTTATTTCTTCCTTAAGTACATTGTTTTTTGCTTCATTTATAATTTTCCAAGTCGCCTTTGATTTATTTTTGGAATTCTTGATATAGTATGTATTTTGCGCTTTTTTAGTTAACTGAACAATTTTTTTAAAACGTTTAGCATATTGTTTAAATTTATTTTTGTTTTGGGTATTTGGATTCAATCTATATTCCCAGAGTAATTGTCTTTTTCGTTTACTACATGTTCTTATTCCCTTTGATATCCATTTCGTCTTTTTTTGAAAGTATACTTTTTTTTTTTCAGTTGGGAAACAAAGTTCATACATTAATTTAAAAATATCATAAAAGTTATTAAATGCCTCATTTGGGTCACTACTATCATATACGTCAGCAAAATGAAGACTGGCGATACATTTTATAAACTTTTGTATATTATCTTCGTCATAATTTCGCTTGCTAGTATACATAAATGGATATTTGTATGTACTTTGAATTTGACATTTTATTGCTACTCCTGAATGATCTGAAAGTGCCAGTTCAATTACTTTGGTTTTGTTCCCTTTAAAATTATGTAAAATATTATCAAGGCACGTTCCACTTGCTAGACGTGTAGGCTCCTTAATACCTATTTTTAAATTATGTTCCTGTACCATATCTATGAAATTATTAGATTCTATAGTGTTCTCTAAAATATCTATATTAAAGTCTCCACACACAATTACTCTATGTTTGGATTTATGACAGTATTTATGTAAAAGTTGTTTGAATATTTTGAAAAAAACATTAAATTCCTCTTTTTTTGTTCTTGGTGGTCTGTATATACATAAAACGTAAACATTGTGATTTATCAACTCAATTCCACAGCATTCAACAACCTTAGGGATACTAAGTTTTGCAACGTCACACAGTATTCTATATTCATACATGTTTTTTAAGAGAATACATGCACCTCCGTATCTATTATTCCGGCAGTAATATGCAGTCATTTTATAACCTGGTAAAGCTAATTGTGGGATGTCATACTCTACCATATTATGTTCTGTTATGCATATAATGTCAATTGGTGTTTTCTCCTCAGATTCTAAATTATTTATGTGTACATATAACCGATCCTGTTTACCAATTAGTCCGTCAATATTTTGGTGAAATAGATATACATGTTCAGACGCGAAAAAGCTCTTCTTTATCACTACTACTCTCTCCCGGCTTATCTATTTTTTTGAAATAATAAGGAATAGTTCCTTTTTTTGGTGCATTGTTTGGTGAATTAACATCTAGAAATTTACAAGTTTTTTTGGTCTCACAGTAACGAATTCGGTCCCTTAATACTTTGGCACTTAAAAACTGTGAATAGTACTCCTTGTAGTTAATTTTTAAATTTAAATTATTACATACTTGAGTCAAATATTTTGAGTTATTAAATAAAATATTATAATCATAATCTGGTATGTCAATGTATGTACAGTTAGCAAAATGTGCCGTCCACAGTTTCAAATGATTATTTAATGTCCTTTCATTCAAAAACATATTTTTTACTACAGGTACAATATATATCGAGGCCTTGCTTAGTACATTTATTGCTGTGCATAGATCAGCGTGCAATTTCTCAGGATTTCTGTCATGACTGCCAATTCCTAACACAACAATATCTTTATCGGTAATACTATTTTTAATTGAAATACAATAGTCTAAAAATTGAGTACTAGATGCGTTTGACATTATGAACGCTGATGGTGCATAAATGTCGTTCCACTTCCCATGTCTTGTTTTTTTCATCATAGCTGCCAGCCCTGATAAACGTTCATCACCAATTATTACCAATCTCCTTTGGTCGTTACATGTGGCGCCATCTCTTGTCATACTTTTGTTATTGTCATTTGTTGAACCAGTGACATCCACCAAAGTATTGCTTTCCATCTCCTTTACCGTGCTTTTTTTATTTCCTTGCTTAACCGATATCAGGTTTGCCAGACGGTGTATAGATGGCGTTATCTCATCATTGTGAGGATTTGCTTTTTCCTTAAGATGTGAGTCCTCACTAAAATTTCTGGGACTAAGGTTATATTCACTAGTGGTCTTGTCTTCGTTTGTGACTTTCTTTCTATTATTTTTCCGCGTAATATTTGATGTTGTCGATCGGTCGTTCCTGGGGTTACTGCATATATATAATAAGTGTTGAATTTTTCGTTCTTGAGCAGATACTTTTTTTTCCAATTCTATGTTCTCTAATATTTTGTTTTCTACTTCTTTTTCCGCCGATGTAAGTGCTATCTTTAAATCATTTATCTCTTTTTTCATACTTTCTATTTCTATATTTTGTAGTGTCGACATGTCTGGTAGACTTATGTTTGATTGCGATGACGAAAGAGAGGAGTCAGCATTGCTGTCCGTAGTAAAAGTTTCATTAGAGTTTACACTATTTTCTTTTTTCTTTCTTTGTGTAATAAATTCATTTTGATTCTGTTCAGAGATCGTTTTTTGTTTCGGCTCTTTAGATGTACTCGCAGAAATTGTATCAGTGACCACTGTGTTATTTGATGTCATCTTCTCTGAGTTAGTAATATGTGTTGTTCGTCCTGAACTTGGGGCAATTTTGGGTGTTGAACAGCGGACGGGTTGTCTCTTTTCATTAATACATTTGCGACAGTTCCACTCATCCTTTTTATTCATTGAGCGAAAGACTGTGTACGATATGCTTTGGCAGTCAAGATGATAATCGTGTTTGCATTTTTTGCATGTTAGGTAGCCTCTACATTTTATAATCTTCTTACATTCAAAACATTTCTGTGATGTTAGTGTCATTTTATTGCTTTGTTTATTTTAGAGCCCTCTGTCGATGTCGGGGATAACTGCTGTGTATTTGTTCGTTGGGGTCAAGTTTTGATATTATTCAATAATCGACTTAGTAATGTAGCTACTCCTCACTAGATGTCACTGATGTATATGAGAAGTCTTATGGAATTGCGTCAATTTGTGATGGTCTGTTTAGTACCACATCTTATCACTAGGTGTCGATCTATAATTGACTTAGTGATGTTGCCGCTCCTCAGTAGGTGTCGCTGCGGTGTATGATTATTTAGTATAGAAATGTGTCGGTTCTGAAATTTATCATCAGATGTCACTATGTCACAGCACGCCTCAAATTGTTGAGTCCTCGAATATTACGCTACTCTGTGAGAGATGGCGTTGACTGTTGATTCACAACATAATGGTCTTTATCACTGTAAGTTTATAATTGAGTTTTACGATGTCCAGCCCAATGTTTACTATAATTCAAAGTGTTAACCGTCACAAAAGATGTTACAATCACTTTTTATCATTTATACGCTTATATATCCATGTGTTTCATAATTGTTTATCACTGTAATTTAGAATTCCTTGTATTGAAAGTTCGTATCGGTGGTTTTCTGCACAAAGAGACCGGGTTTTTTTTTGTCACTGTTAACTTGCACTTTTAGTCTCACAACTCAAAGATCTTGCGATAATAACTGAAGATAACACTTGTCATGTCAAATTAGTCCATATATATTCTATTTGTTATTGAATAAACTTTTAAGAAGACTGTTTACTATTTATTTTACATTTTATTTATGCAGCTAATGTTTACTCAGATCGCAGCGCCATCTGTTTCTAATCTAATATATGGTTATGGATTGGCTTTGAAAATCATTCGAGTAGTAATGTCTACGAATCATCTCCATAAAAGCGTACGTACCCTCAGGTACCCTACTAGTTCACAATGACAACTAAATACTATTTTTCTTTCATTTTTTTAAGACAAATAAATAGATTTTTCGAAGAAATCTGCAAAGCCATTAGACGTGGTTCCGTATACAAAGTAGAAGCGACATACCCGTAATAAATCGAACCACGGTCTATACTAGAACATTAAAGTATAATGAAATTAAAATAACAGCCAAAATACAAAAAAATAACTCGGCATTTCCATACAAAAGTGTGCAGCCGCTCGGGCGATTTGTATGGCCAAGTTATTTTTTTGACTGGTATTTTAATTTCATTATACTTTCGTGATCTAGTATATATATCCCGTGGCTCGATTTATTATGGGTATGTCCCTTCCACGTTGTATAGGATCTTTTGAGCTACTAGTGTTTTAAGGTAATAGTTATATTTTAGACTAATACCTAAATCACTCTAATTACTGACATTACAAGCAGCACCATCTTTTGATTAATATCTACCGGAAACGGATCATTCATCTAATAAATCAACCATTCTGCATTTTAAAATTAACCCAGGTTTAATATGTGAAGACGAAGTTAAAAGCATTACCCTTAGTTTGCCAAATCTAGAGCGTAAAAACCACATTTTTATGAAATAATGTTTAAACGGCCAGTAGAGTCAGTAGGCATCAAAAATATCGAGTATACGAAAGTAAAATTTAAGAGTCCCCTTACCCTAGACAGAATCAGGGTTTCCCATACAAACGTAGTCTACGTTTTATTTTGAAACGACATGTCAGATTTCGGTGAAAATTTGTAACTTTAAAGAAATTGCATTTATCTAGGGGTTATAATTGGTTTTCACAGTCAAAATCTGAACTTGAAAGAGAATATAGGGTAATATATCATTTTTTACTATCAGTATTAAAAATTTTACACCCTTATATTTTCTTTCAAGTTCATATTTTGACTGTGAAAACCAATTATACCCTTAGATATGCAATTTCTTTAAAGTTACAAATTTTTACTGAAATCTAACATGTCGTTTCAAAATAAAACGTAGACTATGTTTGTATGGGAAAGTCTAGGGTAAGGGGATTCTTAAGTGTGAGCCCTTTGTACACGCCGGAAAGTCATAATATAGTTATGAACCTCATCTGTTTTGAGTTCATGAAAATTCTTCTTTGCTGGTCTGGGAAAAAAAAACATAGCTTTTCAGCTGCTTCTCTTACCGTGCAGATCGTAAAAGCCGATCGAGGGAATGGGCGAGAATCTGAATCATATGAATAGGCGATGCGGTTAGCAACCCATCACTATTATGATTTCCCTTTACCACCTTCATGCCCACCATTACGCTAAAAGTGGCCTGGGCTTTACCGCCCTTGGCTCTGTCTACCCCTTTAGGGATAAAGACGTGATAGTGTATTGTATTGTATTGTATTCATGAAAATATATTTCCAAGAACTCAAGGTAACTGAATGAAATTGGAAGTAGAAGGGGGGAAATGATTAGCTATTTGATACGACATCTCATTATTTAAAAACATACTGGAAGGAAGAATAAAAGGATGAAAAGGTCCAAGGAGACTAAGGAAGAATTAGTATCGCGTAATATTCCTGCTTCTTCATTGGTCGACAGAGACAAATTTTTTTTAAATTCGAACATGGTTAAGTGGTTATTGGATATGGGAATGTAATGGAATCGCGATTAGTCAGTCATACAGGATGGTAACTATGGGTGAATCGTGTGCATTAGTTCCATTTTAGGCAGAAAATGCTTTGAGATTAATACTTTAAAGACTTATTTCTGTACCCTCACTGTGTGCAGTGACTACGGGCGGCGAGTGTGGGCAGATTTATGGCGGGATATTTCATCTGTGGCCGGGAGCGATAGCGTGATGCCTCCACTATTGGTCACCTCCCCCTGCCAGGGTTGTGCGAAAGATTACTTAGGGCGACAGGATTTTTAATGGTTTAGTCATTCTTATAAACCTTAAACTCACTCGGTATAATGACTTAAGTCGAGAAACATGTGTATGAAGTGGAAGGGTATGGGGAATACCTTTGCCCAGGAGTGGGAGACGAAAGCTTATAAAAATTATTATTATCTATCTGGGGAATCTGGTTTTTGTTTTGTTGTTGTTATATTTTCGAATGTGTAAGTCGAATACTGATGTCAATTTTTCAAGCCACCTAAAGGCATCTCAAGCTATATCTGAACGTGCTTGATGGCTGCCTATCATGATAACTACCAGAACCAATTTTCGAAGCACGGAATGCAGCATTTTCTTTAAATACGTGAACTTACAATTAATCGGATATTAAAATTAGATATGTGGACTGAGAATACATTGTTGTCATAATTATGAATTAAGTATGATATCATATTGCCTACGCCTGACGTCTATTAGGTTCAAAGATATTTATTGACTCATAAAGAATACATTTACTTACAATGAGTCTTAAACTTAACATAAACAAGTCATGTTCAAACTTAATACGCGCATACACGTACAAACTGTGTTAAACTAATAAGGTGTTATCATAAATATGTGACGTTCCACGGGAAAAGGTACCTTATGGACGCTGGCACTTACAACATTGTGTTTATTAAGCTAAGTTAATTATACGAATTGTTTTTCTAAACGTCTTAAGCGCCAGCATCCACAAGGTACGTTTACTCCACATATGTTTTATGTATTTCTAACTGTAACTTAACATACCCATCTATCTAGCCTTGGTTTAAATATTTTTTCCCAGCCCTCGCCCGACCTCAGTGACACCCGCTGGCCGTTGCAAAAAGTGTAAAGCTCATGTGTAATAGCTTTTTCAACGCTGTGCATGAGGCAAACTGTTGCTAGTTATTACAGATAAATATGTATGTCATTTGGTATTGCAGTTTTCCAATTTTCAAACGCACTCAAATCTCGAATAAAAAAAAACATGATTTACGCCACGGATTGGACCTTTTTTTGTGCACAAGAAATAATTTCATGTCTCCACATATATTTTCATCAATCATCCTTCTTATGCCCACTGCTGAGCATAGGCCCCGCGACTTTGACTTAACTTTTTAATATAGACCATATACAAAGTGGAAGGGACATACATACCCGTAATAAATCGAACCACGAGCTATACTAAATTATTAAAGTATAATGAAATTAAAATAACAGTCAAAAAACCAAACAAAAATCGACATTCCCATACAAATCGCCCGTACTGCTGCACACTTTTGTAAATGCCAATTTTTTTTCTTTGTTGGCTAATACTTTAATTTCATTATACTATAATAATCTAGTATATACCGTGGGTTGATTTATCACGAGTATGTCCCTTCCACGTTGTATAGGTCTTTTCTTTAATTATATACTTTTACTAAGCAATTTATCCAATGACCCATCTCTAAAATGGAAATTAAGTTTATTTGCCACACAAATTAACCTTCAAGCGTTCACCCTAATAACTTTTGAACGGCTGACTAAACCGATTTTCATCAAACATAGCTAGGAACCATCTCGACAGACAAGGCTTTCGATTAAAAAAAGAACGCAAAGACGCATCGGTCTATTCGTTTAGGAGCTACGATGCCAGAGACAGACACGTCAAACTTTTAACACCCCTCTTTTTCGTCGTGGATTAAAAAGAGCAATGCGGAGTGTCTGTAGTTCGCGAATCCGGAGAGTCGAATCAGAATCGCGCAAGAATCGCAAGACCCAAACAATGCACTGAATTTAAATGGCCGTCTTTGCAAAATTTGCTTTTATGAAATAGTAAATGCAAGCTCGAAAACATTTATTTGCAGCATTTACTAAAGTAATATTTGAATGAGCAAAGTTGGGGCATTACCACATATAAACTGGGACATTCTAACCAAAGTGTGGCGCGGACCATATTTCCCTGTAGCAGTTGAGAATACAATGATAACGAAATTTGGTACACAAATAAAAGAGTTACAGATGTAACACTAAATGCTATGTAGTTCTTTAGACGAAATAGAGTATACGAGTTAACGTTCACGACACGGCGCAAACGTAACATACGATCTCCTTTGGATTGTATTTGTAAGGTAAGGATCCACGTAGCCTATAGGCCTACGCGGTACTGCTATAAGTTTATCATAAAGTTCGCCACGATAGCGACTAAAAATATATTGTTAATTACTAAAAACGGCACAACCACGGAAATCGGTGACGCAGAAAATCAGCATCCCCACCAACCACCGCACTGTCACTGCGAGCGCAGCGAGCAAACGCCCGCGCCACCCGCGCTTCGCATCGTTAACATCAGTGCGGCTCGGGGCGTCTTCGTATGCGCATCGCGAGTCACGTTTGCCCTGAGCAAGACCTCCGGGTGGGGTTGAATCATGTCGGCCAGTAGCTGACTTTTTTCATTAGTTATCCGTCTATCGCATATTAATAATTACTAAAAAGTTTTAATTAATTTTGCACAGTATTACTTCGGGAGTTTTTGGGGGAAAGTTGGGTTTCAGTTCGGGTTTGCTTTAATTTATTTTGCAATTTGATTTTAGTGGACTTTATTATGTGACATTGGTGTAGTTTGGTGTTATAAATGCTCATGCTCATGAACAATATGTGAAATAGTTAAAGTGGACAGTCATAGTACGGTTGTGATATTTGTTAAGTGGACTGTGGTGGGCGTCTTTAGACGCCGTCCGCCACTCAATCGGCTATTAAAACCAGTTGACTCGTATAGATTTTTCGCCAGAAACTCTCTTAAAGGCCTACCTATCCATTATAACCTTTGATTGTAACTTGTTAGGAATAAAGAATCAACAAAACTAAATATAGGCTTTAAATTACTCACATAGCTAAAATCATTTTCAAAAAAATACTTCTGTACCATAGGTATTTGGGACAGTAGTAAACTCAAAAATTAGTTTTGTTTCGCCTGCGCTCCCTCCGGAACCGGATCGCGAGCAACTTGTAAATGGGTACAATCAGTAAGAAAAACTGTGAGAAATTATTTATCGCTGTGAGACTTTAAAAATTGCCACATTTCTGAACTCTACTTAGGAGGTGAACTTCAAGGATTAGGCCATTATTGCTTATTTTCTCCGAAAATAAGTTTGTACGTTTATTTTTTTCCGAAAAGAAGTTTGTACTTTAACTTCTGAATTACTCAACTCTGATTCTTATTACCGCTAAGAGCATTTCTATGTAACTTGTAGTTAGGCAATATACTTAACATCTTTAGATTCAAACTTATTTTTAGACGATTCTTATAAACCACATCTTGAAAATAAAGATAAAATTAAAAATATGAATGATAAAGCACAGCCAAATTATTGTAATGGTTTCGGCCTATTCTTCCCCACTTTGACTGTCGTCCTCTAAAAATTAAAAAACGGTACCCTTAAAGGATCACTCGTGCGTCTGTCTGTCCGTCCGTCTGTCACAGTCAATTTTCTCCGAAACTACTGGACCGAATCAGGTGAAATTTGGTAGGATAGTGTAATCCTATAATCCAAATACATATATGTGCAAAGTAAATAAATATTATTTTAAAATAAGGGTCATTTTCGGGGGGAAAATTAGGAAATTAAAAAAAAATATTTCAAAACTTACTATGTTATATATCAAATGAAAGGGCTTGTTATAAGGATTTCAAATATTTTTTTTTATTATTGTAAAAAAAAAGCTTTCATTTTATTCAAGAAAAAAGACGAAAATTGACCATCCCCCCCCCCTGATCTCCGAAAGTACAGAGGCTAAAAGTTTAAAAAATAATAATTTGGCTTTTAGATTACAGGAAAACCTATAAGAATTCAAATACGGAACCCTCTCCATGCGAGTTTAACTCGCACTTGGCCGGTTTATTTTCTTTGGCCTCTTATTGTTGTTCTTAGCTTCTTCTTATTTAAGAGCTTAGTGGCTCTTGTCGGTGGAGTATGCGCCAAACTTCTCGGTTCTCTGCCTTACTTTTTAGTGCTTGATACGACATGACCCCTGCTTTTTCTTTCAGTTGGTCTACATAGCTCTTTCTTGGTCGTCCTGGACCTCTTCTATCTTTTATCTTTCCTTCTAGTATGTTCTTAGCTAATGACAGAAAATATATTTTTGTCCAATCGGATAGTTTTTTCTTTTTTTTTAATTAGCCATTTATGTCCCAATTAAAAAAAAAAACTATTATAATAAGTAAAAAAATAATATCGGATATATTATTAATAAATATAACGCAACATGGCACGGTGTGACGTGATGCGAAGTGACGCCTCCAGAACTTTTGAGTCCATTATTTTTAGATAATCTTATTGACGAACTAATTCTGACCCAGTTCACATCCGTAAACATCACCGTACGGCGTACCTCGGGGTCTGACACAGCATAACTAAGGATGAAACGAAGAATCCATTAAAATGAGAAGTAATGAGAAAGCTGTAACACTATATTATATTTATAGTATATAAAGAAAACTAATTAGGATCGTCTGGAGGAGAAACTACTCGGACTAACTTTGCAAAAGTAGGAAAATCGCAATAGACGCACTAAGGTTATACTCGTAGCAAGGTTATTAACTCTATCTAATTAAGGCTTTCACTCTAGATACTAATGATTAGTTTATACATGACAGACGATACAAAAAAATGTGTAATGTTCTATTGGTTTATCGATGAAGCTGAAACTTATACATATGTAGGTTAAGTGATAATGCAATATTATGATACCAATGACCTGATCTCATGATGAAGCCGGAAGGTGGCCACGGCTTCTCTGTGATAAAACAACAGAACACCACCGAGTTTTGGCTCAATTGTTTCATCTTGAGAAGCACTTTAAACTTTTTAGTTCATTGCTTTAGATAAAAGCTTGTTTTCAAAAATATTTTTTTAATAATTACTCGTTATTCTTTGTTTTTTTTTTTTTTTTTATAAATAGTAACTTGTTATTGTTTGGCAATGTAAGCCAGGTAAATACACGCGCTTCCTAGTTCCATTTTAGTTTGGCTGCTTTACTATCTTGGTCTTGCCGTGAAAATAATTGTGGAATCTGCACTTCAGACATTTCCCGAATCCATTTCAAATCGATACATTAATTCCGATAAACCAATAGAGCATTACACAACTTTTTGTATCCGCTGTCATGTAAAAACCAATATTAATTAGGTTCAGTATCTAGAGTGGAAGCCTTAATTAGATAGAGCTAATAACTTCGCTATAACCTTAGTGCGTCTATAGCGATTTTCCTACTTTTGCAAAGTTAGTCCGAGTAGTTTCTCCTCCAGACGAACAATTGAGCCCCAACTCGGTGGGGTTCTGTTGCCTTATCACAGAGAAGCCGTGGCCACCTTCCGGCTTCATCATGAGATCAGGTCATTGGTACCATAATATTGCATTATCACCAAACCTACATATGTATGTGAAGTTTTAGCTCGATCGAATAATGATAATTGGGAGTGAATTAACTTGCAAGATTTTATTACAAGTAACACTAAGCCCTGGGTCTGTCTTGCGGCCCTGGGCTCTTTCTGCTTAAGGCCCTGTCGACCCAAACTCTGAGGGGATGAGGTGCGGGGCGATCCGCAAAGCAAACCCCGCATGCTTTTACATATTTCGTTTGACTGTGAAGCGGGAGGCGGAGAATGAACGCGGAATGTATGTTTTATCAGTTTTTATGAATTATTTTGACTTACTTGACTTATTTTCCTATGTCCCCTGGGTGGGGCAGAGGGCCGCTACAGTGCTATATGAGTTATTTTAATAACTAATTTTTTGTATCGAAAATAAAGAAGGCACCTTCGGAATTACAAAAGTAATATTTTTGAGTAAAAATATTTTTACACAATTTTATATTCACATAGTTTTGGAAGAAAAATAATTTTATAGATATCATTTTTAATATTTTTTTTTTAAATGGTATATTGATTTATTTGAAAATTTTAAGAAGTGTGAATTATCCGAACAAATCTACAAAAAATGTTTTAACGCTTAGAATTACTTCAGGTCAAAGTTCTAGTGAACAGAAACAAAAAGTTTCGGCAGTTCTCCTCGTGCAAGACCCAAAATGCTCTATATGCCCCATTAGGGATAAAGACGTGATAGTCTAGCAGAATAGTCACATTATCTAGTTACTTTTCGAAGTAAAAAAATTCGTAATTCGATATACATTTATTGGGAAAAGTAGTTCAAAATCAAGGACAGAATCATCCCTTAAAATATTTGCACTTTATTAAAATGCACTTTGTATATTGTATAAAAAATAAGATCACTGTCTTTCACATTAAAGTTTGTGAAGACAAATTGTTTTTATAATCATAACAGTTTTTTAAAGTGATTCATCTCGGCAGTGAGGTTGCCAAGCGGTGTTTTCAGCCCCAAGGATAAACCTATCTTTGGAAGGGGCCCAAGTCATAGCTCCTCGATTCATGCGATAGAATAACTAGATCTTGGCCCCCTCTATGTTTAACAAGTTCCGATTTTCACAAAATTATTACCCCAATTCAAAATATTTGTAAAGCCAGATACAAAATTCCGCATACGAATATTTTCCTTTTACAATTGCATCCTGTTTTGGGAGAAAAGAAACGAATTGGGATTTATAGCCTGCAACCTAATACTGTGTTGTTTTTCGTGTGTGGAAGTGGCAAACACTGGTGTCAGATCTTTCGAGCTGCCTAAAGGCATCTGACATAGCTAGACGACTGCCATACAATGATGACAGCCGGGACCAACGGCTTTACGTGCCTTGGTTGCTTGACTTGTGAAAGCGCTAGCAATGCGTTCTCGTATAAAACTGCGTATAAAATATTGAGAAGACCTATATACTATAATGATCTAGTATAGACCATGGTTCGGTTTATTACGGGTATGTCTCTTCCACGTTGTATAGTGGTACTTGGAGAATGAACAATATGACGGTGGACGAAGATCACACCGGGCAAGAGGAGGCGTAGGCGTTATCGCTGCTTCAGTCAAGCTGGGACCACGTTCGGTGAAACCCGAACGAAACGTCAGCAAAATAAATTAAAAAAGGTACGTTTCGCGTTAATTCCCGTATGCATTAATTTAATAATAATGCAACGCGATAGTCTAAAAGTATTTATAGCAAATCACATGTTTAGTACCTACTATAAAAACAGAAGTACTATCATATAATAAATTGATTAAATAGGTAAAGGCTAAAACGTTAAACGTGCCATAAAACCCCATAACATTTAATTAAATGATAAAGGCGGCACTCGCCTTAATATTAAAGGCCTGAGAGCCAGGCCCCAGGGACTCGCAGAGATCATTCAAATTAATTTCTATATCAACATCGATGCTGATTGCCGAGTTCGATTGGGCGAACCCAGCCATAGAAACAAATATTGAGAAGACGGAAGGACAACTCACAAGAAGTTGAGGCGATTCGCGTCGCAGTAGTAAAATACAGATACCCATAGCAGATAGAATTTGCTTTATTTTTGTTTATTGTGTATATATATCATATCTACATTCTTGCAATCATTCTAAAAAAAAATATTATTGTGGTAAATATTCTGTCTCTGTTTGTAACCTGATGAGGCAACTTCGGAGCGATCTAGAAGTTTGGCGTGACCTGTACTTGTAGATTTCAGTCATTCAATGTGCACTTTAATAGCATAGATATAACAATAATTTCTGCTTTTACTTTCAAAAGAAAAATTCGTGAACTCTTGATTTAAAATTGTTGTTAAAAAATATTCTCAAATGTTTGTTCAACATTTTATTTTTTGTAGTAATCTGTGGTAAGCGGTGTTGAAAACACATTTATTTCACAGCTGACCTATCCTTATCCTAATCCTAACTATCTTAATCCTATCCTATCCTAATCCTAACTAATATTACTAACGTCCTTTTTCTGATGTAGACTGCCTTAAAGTGTTGTACTATTCTTACGTCCGTAGTATACTGGAATACTGTTGCATCGTATGGAACCCTAACTATATAACATATACACAGGATATTGAAACGATGCAAATCAAGTTTATAAAGGCTTAAAACTATCGTACTCGATATGCAGTGCAGCAACCTGCTTGAAGCTAAGAGCAATCTTGCAACTATCACAACTTGTTGCCTTTGTCAGATCGTCGTGAATTACTCCAGATGTTGTTGTTTTTACATGACGTATGTAATGATAAATTTGATTCACAGGAACTAGTTACCCTATTTTTACAACTTAAAACACCTGCAAACCGTACCAGACATACCAACTTATTTAATGTTCCATTCAGCCGCCGTAATTATACACAAAATTCAGCGGTTCCGCGCATTCTTGATAAATACAATAAAAAGTATTCATCAGTAGACATATTTCACATGACTAAGCCGGCCTTAAAAAAACAGGTCATAGATATTTTATCTAATACGTAATAGATTTGGCATAGATACTCTTCTTATTTCAAAACACATGACACCCGTTTACCACATACACACACACTCGCGCACACATACTTACACACACGCTCACACACACACACTCATATTCACACCCGTGATGCGTACATAAATTAGAATTTATGGTCTAAATTTCTTATCATAACTGTAGCTATAGGTTCAAATATGTTATTTTTAATATGTTATTTTGTTAAAAATTATTCTAACTGATAATAACTGTTCCCTATTTTTAATTGGCAAAACAGCTGTAAACATCAAGTGCTGTTGATTCTGTGATGAATAAATAAAAATAAAAAATAAAAATATTATAAATGCTAAAGTGAGTTTGTATATTTCTTTGTTTGTTGGTTTGTTTGTTTGTTGGTTTGTTTGTTTGTTACCTCTTCACGATTTATCTACTGAACCAATTGTTTTGAAAATTCGCATACACATAATTATGAGTACTGAGAAGGATAAAGGGTACCTTTCATCCCGAAAAAAATAATGTTCCCATGGGATTTGGGATACGCGAGCGAAGCCGCGGGCAAAAGCTAGTATTGAATAATTATACTTAGTGTTTTTGTTTGTTTACCCCAAAATAGTATCGGTAGCTTTTGCACTAAAAATAATTAGAAATAGACCTTCAATAAGTGATATATTTATCCTAGATTGAATAAAAATTGTTGACTTTGACTTTGCCCAATAAAGAGGAAAAAAAGATTTCATAAAGAGCATGCAAGTTGCAGTACTAAAGTACTCAAGCAAATCTGTGGAAATATTTGACAAGCAGGGTCGGACATGCACTTCAGTTCAGTAAACCATGCTCTTCCCGCAATCTGAATCATGTCAATAGGCGATGCGGCTAGGGTTGCTAGTTATTCAGATTTTCCCTCATTCCCTCGACCGGTTTTTACGATCTGCGCGGGAAGAAAAGCAGCTGGTAAATACAATATTTTTTTCTTTTCCAGCACGGCATAAAAAAATGTGTGTCTCATCTATATAATTTTATTTTGCAGCATTGCTATACACGTCTGCTGCTGTTCATGTCTCTCAAGTTGCGAGCAATTCAGTCGGCTTATCGGCTCACATGGGACGCAAGAGGCGTGGAGGGGGCGAGGGGCGGGGTTCAACCGCGTGCGCTCATTAAAACCTTCGCAGGGAGCGTAATCTCGGATTTACGAGTCGACGCGAACTGTACTCCAATGTAAAGTAGGTGTTGTGTGTAAAGTTCAAGCTTTAAATAATCATGCATCATCATCAGGTCTTTTTTTTAGTCTCCACTTTAGGAGAACGACCCTCTCTGTACTACCAGGGCCATACTTGGCCTGAGCAGCCAGAGGATTTTGCCTACGCTCTCTACGCTGACCAGAAGACCTCTTCAACCCGAGAGGTCTTATTGATGTTTATAAGCTTTGTTTAGCTTGTTTTCTAAGTCGCCTTCTACGACACCCACGGGAAGACTTGGATTGGTCCTATTTTACTCTGCCGGAAACCACGCGGCATAATAATAATCATGCATAGGATATTTAAGAAAGGGCCAGTAAAAGATTTCTTTTGACCTACGCTGGTATTGCGGAAACCGGAAAAGTACTTTGGAAATGATTGTATAGTCATACCAACTCCGCCGGGCCCCGGCAAACGTGGTAGACCCAAGAAATGCTGGTTTGACGTTGTCAAGAATGATATGCGTGCCTATGGTCTTACTGCAAAGGTGTCCATGATCATGTGAAGAAGAAAAAGTCGGAAAGCGGACCCCAGGCTTCACAGCATTGCAGCTGAGATATAGCTGGGAATACGCTGAAATGAGAGTGAACCAAAAGATTTCTTTTGGGTAGGCACAATGGTGCAAAAGTTGGCAGGCGTCTATAGGCTACAGTAACCATTCACGAGTACAGCTTCATCGTTTTTCAGTATAATAAAGCTGGAAAGCAGATCCAAAGAGATATACCTCTACATATATACTAATCATCCCTTACGTGGCAGGCAGAGCCGAGTACAATAAAACCCAAAGAGCAGGAAGAGAACCTATGACATCACAGCATGGAAGATTAACTCCAACAATTAATTAAAGTGTTTTGATTTGGAATGAAGGGTAAAATAAATAAATAAATGGAAGATACACATTATTAATATGCGGTACACGGGTAACTCACGTAAAGTCACCTACTGACCGACATGTTTCGACCTCATCCAGAGGTCTTCCTCAGGGCGAATGTGACTCGTGAAGAAACACACATACGAGTACATAAATATTTTAAAACCTCACCCTATCATGATTCTATAAAGCTTTCCCTCTGCACTGAATCTACTCCTACGACTTCACTCCGCACCGACACCCTATCATCTCCATCTTAATTATTTGGGTCGGCTTTTAAGTGTCGGCTTTAAAATTCAGCTGCGAAGTATATTCCGATAGAGATACAAGGATATACAGGGTGACTTTTTAAACATCAACCAAATTTTTGGAGCATGTTTAGTCCATGATACTGAACTACTTTCTATAAAAAAGTTCCTCTCCTCTCTCGCACGTAGGGTTTATGACACGGACTGAACCCGTCCAGACGGCACTTTTTATATGAAAATTTTCAACTACCTAATACCACAGAATAAATAATACTAACTTACAGAAGTCCCACTCAGCAAAGAAATTCAAAGAAATATCTACTCAATGTGGCTAGCGATATGGTTTAATTTAGCTCACGTCAGAACTCAGCATCTTTTCGCATAGATACCTAGACATCCATAGCAAGCCAATTTCATTCTTATTACTCTGGACAAACGATTCGTATAACTGAATTTACCACCCGGAGGGGCCGCCTGCGCGCATAGTAATAATGTAGGTACATTTTCGATACCTAAACGGGGAGTGACACAGGCCTGCTAATACTCCTAATACGCGACGAACTTTACGCGACTGACAACTCTAAAAACTATGCTTGTTTGCCTGGGCCCTAAATTTATAAGAGAGACGGAACCTTACGTCTCGTAGGTGTTTACGGGAGCGGATTAATTAAGTTCAGTTTGTTGTCGTCGGGAACATTACCGTAGTCCTTTAAGACGCCTTCATTAATGTCTTGAATGTAAATTTCCATGATTAACATTTATACTCAACTTTTATAAGTATAAAGGATGTAGCTATACATATCATCCGAGCGTATTCCCGGTTGCATCCTCAGCGGTAACGCGGTAACCGGGGGTCCGCTACCTAACCTAGGTCATTAGACGAGATTACTGGTTTTACACAGAGCGACTGCCGTCTGACCTCCCCAACCCAAAGGGTAGACCAGAACCAATCCTGGGATAGGTTTAAAGAATCGCTAGATGGCGTTCGGCACCCACAGCTTTACGTGCCTCTCGAGCACGGAATCATCTTTCTTTTCGGATAATCAGGTGATTCCACCCTGCAATATCCAACAAAAAAAAAAAAACAACTTTTCACAAAGTATGTTTATGTTTCATGATCCCGAACAACTTTCCCCAAAGAACATAAATATTAAAATAAGAAAAATATTTTTTTTACTTTCCATACAACTCGGTTTAGCTATGATAAAATTGTATGATTGGCCAAAAATTATTTTTCATATTTTGATATACCTATGTTCCTTGAAGGAAGTTGTTCAGTATTATGGACTGGATT
The DNA here is from genome assembly GCA_963576875.1 of Acrobasis repandana. Taxonomy (NCBI): domain Eukaryota; kingdom Metazoa; phylum Arthropoda; class Insecta; order Lepidoptera; family Pyralidae; genus Acrobasis; species Acrobasis repandana. The sequence goes on from OY756223.1 coordinate 19,673,186, forward strand.
TACCCTTAAAATATTTTTTAGACCCTGTATATGAGCATAAGCATACACGTATATCACGTCTTTATTCCTAACGGGATGGACAGAGCCGTGTTTTTTTTCCATGTAGCTATTACGAGTAAACACGAGATGCAAACAAAGTAATGGGAAAAGCTTGTTGCTTATATGTTTATGGTATATAAATTAAGGTAACGACTAAACAATTTAAGCTTCGGTGCATAATACCCTTCATTACACACCCGGAGTTTCCTAAAATAATTTACCAGCACCGGTATTCAGCAAACATTTATCAGGTGGAGTAGGTAAGCTCCCAATTTGGGATGGCCTTTTACTGCATCTCCCAAGTTCCCGGTTTACGCAAATGAAAAGTGCTGAGAGCAGTGTTGCCAGCTTAAAGCCGTACCTGAATTTTCCTGGGTCCAGTGCTTCCCCCCATTTTAAATCAATCATTTCAAAGAAAACGGAGATATCATTTAAAATTTTGTTACTACCAAGTCCTAGATAACTCTTCAAACTATTTTGTGAACTACTGTTTACAGTTTATAATGAAAAAGTTAAGCTTTACTACGCACATTTGCCAAAAGTGGCCGTTTTTCGCAAATGTGCGTAATAAAGCTTAACATTCTCACTTTAAAGTGCGCGTTTTTCGCAAAAGTGCGTAGTAAAGCTTAACATTCTCACTTTAAACTGTAAACAGTAGTTCATAAAATTCCGAGGTCCAGTGCTGCCCCCATTTAAAATAAATCATTTCAAAGAAAACGGAGACATCATTTAAAATGTTGCTACAACCAAGTCCTAGATAACCCTTCAAACTATTTTATGAACTACTGTTTACAGTTCAAAGTGAGAATATTAAGTTTTACTACGCACATTTGCCAAAAGTGGCCGTTTTTTGCAGCATAAACCCATTAACCATTGTGCTTCGTTTAATTTTTAAATTTTTACAACTCAATCGGTGCAGATATATCCCATTTTGTTAAATGTGGTAAATTATAGTATAAGTCCTGTGACAAAACAATTTATTACAGTTCCATATCTGATTTGATAATGGAGCCAAAATGTAGGGACCGGAACGTGGTTGAGGTAAATAGTGTCCCAAAGAGAAAGGTTTTGCAATACATAGCATGCCAGCATGTGATGCGCTCTGGTAATACCGTTTAATTAGGCCTGCATAATAATCAGATGAGCGAAGGTTAAGAATAAATAGACTAACTAAACTAAATAAAGCGCGAAAGCCTTATAACATATCTATTAGAGAAATTTCGCTGAGCATTCTAAGGAATCCCTTCTGCCGCCTACGAAACCTTTGTCTTTTGAAACCACGAAGTGTTGATATTATTTCAGCATTTTACTTAAAAGATGGAAACAAAATAAGCATTTTTTTCTAAAAAACTAATCCTTTTTAGTCTAAAAGTTGCCAAGAAGTTGGCAACACCACGCTGGTGTGATGCGCTCGGGCGATACCTTTTAATTAGGCCTGCATATTAATCAGCCGCGCGAGGGTTAAGAATAAATTGGCCAAACTAAATAAAGCGCGGAAGCCTATTAACATATTAGAGCCGTTTCGCTGAGCATTCTAAGGAGTCCCTTCGTCGGTCAACGAAACCAGCCCCGTAACGTTACCAGTGGTGTTATTTTTGAAACGCTGAGTCACTAAAAAACGTTTTTTGTATGAAAAAACCATTCGTTTAGTGCCTCAGCGATACAAATATGACACCACTGTTACAAAAGAGGAATAAACGCACAAAAGTGGCTTCGATCAAAGAACTGTAATTCTGTATACAATTTTATTTCTAAGTACAAATAATTTTAGTTGGTTGCTGTGTGGTTTCCAGCAGAGTAAAATAGGACCACTCCAAGTCTACCCGTGGATGTCGTAGAATGTGACTTAGGAAACACAAGCTAAACAAAGCTTATAAACATCAGTGAGAGTGTAAGCCAAATCCTCTGGCTGCTCTGGCCAAGTATGGCTCTGGTAGTACAGATAGGGTCGTGCTCCTGCAGTGGAGACTAGAAAGACCTGATGACGATGATGATGATAATTTCAGTTGTCGTTATAGTTTTAGTTGTAGAATTCTTAGGGAATCGATCCACCAAATTTTTAATAGAAACGTCAGTTTTACAGTAGCTTTAGCTTAATACAATAAATGTGAACAACTTTTCGTTATCTAATGTGTAATCAAAAAACAAGATTAAAGTTGTCCGTAGAAGTCGAATTTTCATCTAAAGTGGAACAAAGGTTGAAAACGATTTTTAAATCTAGACCGTCTTAAGTCTCGTCGGTGCAGTTTATTTTCACGAGAAATACATAAATAGTTAGGGACAAACCATACTGATTGAGCTAGCTCCAAAGTAAGTATATACTTGTATGATTATTATAGTTGAGTTAGTATCCACTAACTCAACGTTACTAAATTTTATAATAAATACATATATACTCGTAAACAAACACTCAAGATCCAAAAAATAATTGTAAATGGCCATTTTCAAACTTGCTCTGGCTGGGAATCGAACCCAGATCCTCCGAATGACGGACCAGCGTGTTAACCAATACGCCAGGAAGGTCGTCAAGATTGACATTCATCTCAATTTGGAAAAAATATTCAAATGAGATCAGAATTTTCATTGATGTACAATCTAAAACGCACGACGCAAAAAATGTCTCCCTCCCAAACTTTATTGTTGCGTGACGTGCGTACATCGGGCGCAGTGTTTACTGCGTGATGTTACCTTATGTTTACAGGTATAACTGCACTGAGTGACGGGCATAACCTCACTTCAATCACGTTTGTTATAGCTTCATTTTCAAATAACTCCTCTTTATTATTGCCATCATTTCCTGGTTAATGTTCCGTGTGGCGTGTGTTTGCTTTTGATAAAAATTTTGTGCCAAATTCTAAGCTGGTTATAACAAAGTATATATCCAAGTTTCTAGAAAGTTTACAAATACAATTTTAGATTTTTTACTATTTGTTAAAATTTCATGCTTTTGCTTGTTCTGTGATCTTTAAAATTTGCCAAATGTTGCAATTAATATTATTATATGATTTGTAAACTTATACTATCTTAACTTTAGGCTAATTTTAGCAATTGTTAAACCATTATTCACCAGAATGTTGTTGACAGTGACAAAAGAGATCTCCTTGTTTTGGATGGACGAGCTGTTTAAACCAGAACTAAAGTTAGTCCGTGTCACGGATATTTATATTAATTGTTGTCAGTATGTGCTACATCATAAGTGCCTATTTTTGTCAGTTAGCCAGTCGATATAACTCATTTATTTATACCATATTCAAAATTCTAGTTAATTTCAAATAAGCTTCTGTTTTATTATTTATTATCCATCTACCCGTTCATCGTGTTTATTATTTCCTTCATTATTACCCCCACTTCCTGCTTCTTCACTCGAAGTGACAAATGTTTATTTTAAATTAATTTCATCACTAACGTAAACCGCCGTCAAAATCCGTGGAAGCTGATCAAAAGCGACACCTATCGACTAACTAATGTAAGCATCAAAGCGTGTCGACACAATAATGGGCGAGAGGAGCGAGTTCGGTTTAATAACAGCTCCATCCCCATGACAGTGGTTTATTTTACACTCAATTAGTGAAGCCTCACACGTGACGCCTCCTTACAGCCCCCCTTCTTACCCCCCAAGCCCCCTTGTTCCAGTCGTCGCTTGTTCAGAGTTTGTTCCAGAATTAATGTCTGTGGGAACAACTATCTAGCTATGAAGTACGCCTTTTACGATATCCACGAATTGTCAAAGGGGTTGCGTTATTTTTGTGTTCGTAAAGAGCTTTAGGGTTCGAGTCAACGTGATCTATCTATCTAGATATATATATATATATATATATATATAAAAGCAAAAATCACTCACTCACGAAATCTTGAAAACTAGCCAATGAAGATGAAATTTGGCAGAAAGGTAGATTGTGACTAGGAAGACGACCGCTAAGAAAGGATTTTTGGAAATTCCATCCCTAAGTGGGTGAAATAGGGGTTGGCAGTTTGTATGAAACTTCGTAATTTTTAAAGTAAGACACATGAAATGATTAATGTATTTTAGTAGAAAATAATAATGCATTTATTAGATTTTGAAAATTACATCCCTATAGGGGTGAAATAGGGGTTGCAAGTTTGTATGAATATTCGCCATTATTGTAACGAGACACATGACATTTTTGAATTAGTGGTTAGTAAAAAACAATAATTCGTTAATTGGATTTTAATCAATTGCATTCCTGGGGGTGCATTAGGGGTTGCAATCTAATTTGTGTAGTCTACGCAGGCGGAGCAACGGGCAAAAGCTAGTATTTTTATATAAGTACATTTTCCTACCATCGACAGTTAATTTTGTAAGCCATCATATTATACTAGCAATAATTTAAGGACATGCTGTCCACCATCGAACAACTTTTACTAATGGAATAACTGCGAAATCGCAAATAAAAAAAATTACTGCTCCATACGTTTTTATGCGGTAAGTATGTAATTTATAATGGAGCACCGCTGCTGTACATAGGACACATTAGTGCGCAGGGTGCGGGCCGGCTCCAACGTCATTTTGCACATGATTGGCAATAGACTGGACTGTCCAGTCCTTACCTGCGGCATTGCTGTGACAGACACGTCTCAATAGCTATCCCGCAGAGAAGGTAATGAGATGTGGTATGTGTAGTAAGTGTAAATTTTAATATATGTTTTTGATATTTAATTAATTAAGATTTGACTTGACATGTTTTAAATTGTAATTCTATATGGTTCTTCAAAACAATTTCGTAAGTATTTCTTATAAAATTATATGGTCTCACAATGAATTATACAATTTATTTTGATTAAGCAAGGTTTTAGGGTTTATAAACCTTGCCGCTGTTTACCCAATAAAGGATAAATATGTAAAAGTGGGTAAAAAAAACAAATAACTATTTCAAAAGTACACTAATTAGAATAACATAGAGATTATCCTGTCCGACTTTCTACCTACAGCGGACCAAAAGTTATGCCCTGAGGCACGCCACTTACATAATCGTCTAAAAACGAAACGGAATATAGATTATCCTCATAGCATAAAATATACTTTGTTGTAACTAAGGATAAAATAGAAACAAGGAAGAATTCTATTTTGCAGGCACAAACCTTTTTGTTTTCCGCTATTTCCATACTGATAAGAGATTGTTTCCAATGGAGTCGCAGTTAAACTTATCTAAATTATACTTCATTATCGCTTTTTTTGAAGCTCCAAATTCTTAAAGAGATTCTGCTATCAGTGGCGACACTATTACATAAACACAAATGCATAGCATGCTCATTTACAACACTACAAGACCGAGAGAGCGCATATTCTATTACTACTCTACGTCTTTTGAGGATCGAACATAAGTTCGAATGTCCTAAAAAGAGGTTAAAATGAACCAACAAAATATTTTCTGAAACCTGTTCTATATGTGTGTATGTCCACCGTTCTTTGACCTGGGATTACGTCCAATATAGGCACATAGTAAACTACCACACGTATACATAATTGTTTCTGACTCTTCGATATTTATTTAAAGTCACCTCACCCAAATGTTCCTTCAGAGGCTCCTAAATTCGAAGACAGGCGACGCCGCCCGTCGTTCCACGCAGACGTGCTTGAGTGTCAGATGCCCTATCAGGGGACGAATCTCTCCTTTTTCGGGTTTTATTTTATGCTTATTATATTTAGGAAATAGAAATGAGTTTTCAATGCTTTAAAATGTGCTTGGGTCAGTGGTTTCAGTGACAATTTATTGATTTGTTTTACAAATAACGTGTTATCTGATCCAAGCCTAGACAATATTCTCCCAAAAATAGAAAAATGAAACTCTTTAACACAAAATGTTGCTAATTGTTGCCACTTAAATAGGTAAAGAGCAATTAGTTGCGAGCAACTGTGGGCCAGCGAAATTTCGCGACCTGTCACACTGTCCTTCGTCTGTTTGAGCTCTTGTCAATCCGCTAGCTAGATGACAATAAGTCAAACCAGACACTAAAGTCAAAACAAACACTTCCTATGGGATATATATGAAAATCAAAACCGTGACGTCATAACTTTTTCGAGTCAAATTTTTGCATTAATAAATCTAAAATCATTTTAAAAATGGATATGATCAATAACAAGTGACACTATCTTGTAACGTTTTCATTCTATTAGCAATATCAAATAATTAACTTTTGGCCAATTCATTTATTTAACTTTATTACAAAAAATGTAACAGGCGGACTTAAGGCCTAGGGCCTTTTCTACCAGTCAACCTACAGGTGGTGCGGATAAAAGCAAATTTTGGACGAGTAGTACATTCAAATTAGCTATTTGACCATTATTAAACATTTACCTAAAACACATATTCATATATATACTTTCTGATACATTCATAGACCTACATATAAAAATACATAAATATTTTATAAATTCATAAACTCTACATAAACTACATAAATATTTATAATACTCTATAACAATTGTGAAGATAATGAGCGCGCACAGCACTCTTAAATGCTTGGCGACTAGGGGCTTTGCGGATATCGACGGGAAGGGCGTTCCATAGCTTCACGGCTTGTCTGGTGAATGAATGTTCGAAAAACCCACTCCTGGAGCGAGGCATATTAAGAAAGAGATTGTTGGAAGAACGAAGAACTTTGAGATGGGTATCACCCAGGAAAGTGAAGTTCATCTACCCAGTTTACGCTGTAAAGCATGAGCTTCGTTATGAGACGACCATCGAAGCAACACAGCTAAGCCAGATTACCAAGGCAATTAGACACGCACTAACTTGAGACACAAAAAGCAAAGTTCCAATGGTTTTAAAGGTCTATGTATATTCGACCCAGTTCACGGGCCTAATGTTTTACGAGAAAACAAAAATATTCGTGCCGTGTTTATGGGGCACAGAATTATCGTATGTGCGATTCGGTTTCGATTTATACCCAATAACAAACATATCGTTATTACTCAGAGGCATTCGGATTCGGATAATAACCGACTTTCCGAAGCGCCATTATCACGCTACATGACGGCGACGGTTTCCTTCTTATAGTTATGTTTTGTTTGTAATGTTGGGGGCCAAATTGTGTGGCAAATATATGGCCAAACAATTGATTTTGTACAAGTAAAGTATCACAGAGATCACGGGGATATGTATTAAAACTTAGATGTGTCACTTAAATTATTTTTGCAAATAAAGTAAACACAGACGCGTTTTAAAGAACCGCCGCTCGGAGCGCGGGGTGGCGGGTCAATTTGTAAAGTAGTATGCCGCGCCGTTTAGATTCAAACAATGTAAAACTATATAAAAACATAATGTAATGATAACCCTATCATCATCAGGTCTTTTTAGTCCCCACTGCAGGAGCACGGCCCTCTTTGTACTACCTACACATCTGTATGCTTGGTATGTGGTACTACCAGAGCTATATATTAACCAGAGCAGTCAGAGGATTTGGCCTACACTCTCCACGCTGGCCAGACGGGTTGAAGCGGTGTCATTGATGTTTATCTACACACAAGCTTTGTTTAGCTTGTGTTTCCTAAGTCGCCTTCTACGACATCCACGGGAAGACTTCGAGTGTTCCTATTCTACTCTGCCGTGAACCACACGGCTATATACGAGTATATAATCATTATATCAGGAAGGATTTCTAAAACGACCGATTGGAAGCGGCCTGCATCCAGCGTTTCCTATATATAATATAATGGTACGGAATATTTATAATGATGACCCCTACGGATGAACTTATCTACGATATCTTGTCTCTCTCTCTCATTGAAGCGTGTTAGCGGCTGTGGTGCATCGGAACCCGGGTTTTGCTATCCGTCATTTATATCCAGTGGCACACTGTGCCACGCTACTAGGAATGGCCTTTTTCTACTACTCATTTTTATTTTCTAGTGTTTAAGGGGAAGCAGAGTTAACATTTGCTCAGAAGTTAGTTCAACTTGCGTTAGGAATCATATCATTTAAAAAAAATATTCAATTAAAGATTTCATTCATTCATTCATTCATTTAAATAAATACACAAAAAAATACAGTACATATTCTCCCAAATATTTGCCAAATCAGCACAAAGTTCGGGAGCCAACACCCCGATGATTCCCCCAGTGCCGATGCCGTGATTTATTTTTGTTTTCACGTAGTTGAATATCTGGGAATTATAAGCCGGGCCCGTTATGGCCCATAAAGACCCTAATGACTCGTGGCCCCCGCTACGCAGTATTTATTTTAAAATACTTGTTCGGAAATTAATTATTGCTGTACATATTGATCAAATATTTTTCCGTGTGGTTTCCATAGAAGGAGGAAAAAGGAATAAGCACAAAAATCTTTTGTCACATCTGCATTCCCAAGGAGGGTGGGTCGTTTGATGTAAGGTGCATGGCTTCCGGCCGGTCGGCCGGTCGTAAAACTTTCGCCAAATCGTTTAAATTGTTCCGGCTATTTCTTCTCCACTTCGCAAGGTCTTTGGCATCCTTGGGTGACCATTGAAATGCATATTATATTTGAAGAAAAAGCGGGAAAGCGCACCCCTGGCTCCGAAGCAGCACAGCTAAGGATGCTACCGGGAATGCGCTAAGATAAAGAAGAAAAAGATCAGGAGTGCTATTTTTCATTCAAGGACTCAGCGAAATACGAAACGTGTAGTTTTCCAACTCACCACTCGCGTTCCGACGCATTGCATCGTATTTTTGAAATCGTTACGCAGAAAATATCATAAATTTGTCAATGATTTTCTAAACTAAGTTTAAACTTAGTTTGGGCTCAATCAGTGTGATTTGTCCTTATCTACTCATATATTTAGTTTTTTTTTAATACGAATGGATATGGCGTGTTTTATAATCGTATGTAATAGGATTTGGCTCATAGAAGTGTAGAAGTCAATTGCATGAAGCTCTATTAAGTGGCAGTGGCACGCAATATCTATGACACACTTTATAAAGGTACAGTAAACAACTCGATACGTTACCCTGTATGCATCTTTATAAATAAATAAATAAATGTATAGGGACAAATCCCACTGATTAAGCTAGTCCCAAAGTAAGTTTTAAACTTGTGTTATGGGATACTAACTCAACGATACTATATTTTATGATAAATACATATATTATATAGATAAACACCCAAGACCCAGGACAATTTGAAAAAGACCATTTTCCAACTCTTTTTTTTTTTTAAATATCAATACTTATTAGCCTAGATGCAATTCCTTTTGTCGAAATCTGACATGTCGTTTCAAAATAAAAGCTAGACTTTGTTTGTATGGGAAGTCTGATTTTGTCTAGGGAAGGACTCTTAAGTATTCTATTATAATTAAATAAAAAAAAAAAAAACAAGCAGTCTATTACAGTTAATTCTACCTTTGCCTCTATTTAGGCTTCTAAAAAATATCAAACTAGATCAATCATCCAACCCTGTCATACATATTCAGTTTTTGATGGTGTAGGATATGGCTGAGCGCTGATTTGTATGAGGACGAAAATTTTTTTATCTTCTTCTTCTTATCCAGTCGAAATGGTTAGCTTCAATTTCAAATCACCTGTGACCAGTATGTGGCCACGGCGATCCCTCTGTCGTTAGCTTTATTAAGGTCTTCTATGGTACATGACGTAGGGCAGCTCGGACATGACAAAAGGTGGTCCATCGACTGAATGGCACCGCAGTCGCAAAGGTTTTTATCAGCGTGACGCCACCTAACTCGGTTTTCCCGACACCTCCCAACACCAGCCCGAAGTCTATTGAGAGACTTCCAGACTGACCAGGGGAGGTCTCTACCCGGTGGGAGTTTTTCAGCAGGAGGGATATTTGACTAGTAATGTGGATACTTATTTATCCACCTCACAACTTTTGCATTAGAAGCCTCTATTGCTGGAACTAATTTTTTTATTGATTTTTAATAACTTTTTTATAGAAAGTAGTTCAGTATCATGGACTGAACTTGCTTCAAAAATTTAGCAGGTGGATAAAATTTATCATAATATTTAAAAATCGATAAACATTTTTCGTCCTTCCATACAAATCAGCGTTCAGCCAAACGGATTTTGTATGCGAGGAGTATTTTATCGATTTTTAACTATCTTTTTTAGGAGCAAGTTCAGACCAAAAATTTTTTTTATAAAAAGTATTTGATACTATATGAACTATTTTCTATAAAAAAATAATTAAAATTCGATAAAAAATTTTCGTCCTCCCATACAAAATCCGTTTGGCTGAGCGCTGATTTGTATGGGAAAGCGAATTTTTATTTTAGTTTATTTTTTAATTGTTTTTATGGAAAGTAGTTCAGTATCATGGACTGAACTTTCTTCAAAAATTTGGCTGGTGGTTAAAAAGTCAGCCTGTATATTGTGTGTAATTTGTCCCTATATATATATATATATATTATATGTTATTCAAAAGAGCTGTTTAACTCAAAACAAGCAAGCAGTCTACGACAGTCAATTCTACCCTTGCCTCTATTTAGGCTTCTGAAAAAGCTCAAACTCGATCGATCATCCACCCCTGTCATTTGAAGCCATTCAGACGACATCATCCGCCCGACAGCTCGAGTCTGTGGTCGCGTGACAACTTTTTTTACCTTTTTAGGGATCCGTCACTAGATTGCAAGGAACCATTTTGCCGTAATGCCACAAGACCCAAAAGTTTTGTCTGCCCCATTACCGATAAAGACGTGATTAGTATAGTTTAGGCTGGGTTTCCCATAATAACATACTCGTCTAGTTTGGGAAACTCGGAATAATATACAACGTGGAAGGGACATACCCGTAATAAATCGAACCACAGGCTAGATCACTAAAGTATAATGAAATTAAAGTAACAGTCAAAAAACCAAAAATAAAAATTTGACATTCCCATACAAATTACCGGCACACTTTTGTATGGAAATGCCGATATTATTTTTGTTTTTTGGCTTGCGTGGTTCGATTTATTACGGGTATGTCCCTTCCACATTGTATATGTAGTCATAATTGCCATAGTATGTACGAATACTTCGACATCCTTTTATGTACTTTTAGCTACCGAACCCACCATCCTGGAAGCAAACTATCTGCGAGATACAGACTTGCGTTTAGTTCGCAGATGGGCTGTTGACGGATGAAGGAAGTACTTAAACTTGATGTTTATTATAGCTTAATAAATATTATTATTCTTTTTATTTCATTTTGATCTTAGGCTAGGTTTTATAATATGTCTATAAATAGTAAAATATAAAAAAACATAGTAAAAAATATATACTCATTATAAAAACTTAACCTAGCTGCCCGCTGGCAGCGGGGCAAGGCCCACGCTACCGGGGCGGTTAGGGCCGCAGAGTGAGAAACCTCCTGACCATGCGTGCCGTGTCCAGGAGTACTGCCTTCTGAATCTGACCCTGATCCAGCCATCTAGCTATTCGTAACTATGTATGTATTTATTAGAATGCATCAGCTGCTTCTCTTTCCGCGCATATGGTAAAAGCCGAATTAGGGAATGTAGATAATCTGAATTATGGTAATAGGCGATGCGGCTAGCAACCCATCACTACTTTGATTCCCTTTTTCCATCTTAACCGTCATCATGCTAAACGTGGCCTTTGGGTCTTGCCCCTGGGCTATGTCTTCCCCGTTAGGGCTACGTGACGTAATAATGTATCTGCATGTATATTATGTAAAATAAGATTTTTAAAAGGATATAGTCGTATAGGACATTAAAATCGTGCAGAAAGCAATGTGTCAAAAGTGATACGTAACGGAACCAGAAGCTAGCGTTCCCAACTCGCGCTTGACCTGTTTTTTTTTACTTATTTTTACTTTTCACGGCACCGGCAGTCTATCAGACTGTCACGAGCGTGATTGGAATTCATATCTGATGATGGTAGATAATTTGATTTTGTGTGATAATAGTGTTTGGTTCCTAATTGAGAGGGAAATTGTGTGAGGGGAGGAAATACAAGTTTTCACCCTCATTTTTCATGTATTGAGGTATCTTGTGAAAATATTAAAGCATAATATAGTAATATTTTTGATTAACCATTAACAAAAGATTAAAAAAAATATATAAATAAAATATACTAATTACATTTTATTAACATCTAAAATAAACTTTATTTACTTATTATTTTGTTATACTGGGTGGCGCAAAAGTAAAGACCCTATTTGGTTCAGCTATAACATTTTTTCTAAATTAGAAAACTAGATTTAGGTTTTTTTAAATGTATATTTGTGCCATTAAATTTCGTACCATTAGGATTTAAAGATGATGTCTTTTAAATGGTGACCTCCAGAGTTGATACACATTTGAGCCCTATTTATGACATTTTGCATAACTTGCCGTAACACTTCCTGCGATATGTTCGTTATTTCTTGACGAATGTTTTCTTTTAGAGCTGCGAGAGTCTGTGGCTTGTTCACATACACCCGAGATTTCAAAAAACCCCAAAGAAAGAAGTCTGGACTGGTCAGATCGGGTGATCTTGCAGGCCAAGGCAAATCGCCAAAACGAGAGATAACTCGGCCTGGAAAAGCGTCCCTCACTAAGTCCATAGTGTCGCGCGCTGTGTGTGCCGTAGCGCCGTCTTGTTGAAACCAGATGTGCTCCAGCCCCAATTCGTCCAAACTGGGTATCAAAAACTCTCGTAACATGGTTCTGTAGCGTTCTCCAGTGACAGTTATCGCATTGCCTCCAGCGTCTTCGAAAAAATAGGGTCCGATCACTCTGTCAACACAGATGCCACACCATACAGTAACTTTTAGTGGGTGTAGAGGTGTTTCTTGAATAATGCGCGGATTATCAGTGCCCCAGAACCGAGTATTCTGCTTATTGACATGCCCTGAGAGATGGAAATGCGCTTCGTCACTCATAACCAATTTTGAAGGAAAATCATCCTCTTCAAGGTTGAGGTTTATGACGCGCTGGCAGTAATCTAGACGAGCTCGGTGGTCAGCAGGCAGCAGCTGATGAGTCATTTGAGTTTTATACGGGAACATCTTTAAGTCTTTCACCAAAATACGCTGCAGGGTCCGTCTGGAAATGCCCAATTGCGTGGCACGTCGCCTCGTTGATGTTTCTGGACACTCTTCCACATCTTCGCGCACAGCATCGATATTTTCAGCTGAACGGCCTGTTCTTGGTCTCCCAGACTTAGGTCTATCCAATGTTGAGCCAGTTGCTTCAAGGCGTGTGGCAAAGCGTCGAATTGTGCGACCAATCGGTGCCGGACGGTGGTGAAATCGTCGACGAAATTCACGTTGTGTTCTTATCACTGATGAATTATTCCGTAAGAACATTGACACAATTATTCCACGTTCTTGGGGAGTAAAACGGTCCATGTTTATTTTCAGTGTATTTTACATTTGTTCACTACACAATTTTCAACAACAGAATGACAGAAAATGTCATATAAAAAAAATAAAAGTATTTTCTTTAGTGCCAGTACTTTTGCGCCACCCAGTACATATTGTCGGAGACATCGCATCGGACTGCCTCCGTGATCCAGTGGTCAAGGCGTCTGCCTTGTGATCCGGAGGTCGTGGGTTCAAATCCCACTGGGAAGCACACTTTGTAAAAAAGTTGTTTCCAGTCTGGTTAGGATATTGCAGGATTGAATCACCTGATTATCCGAAAAGAAAGATGATTCCGTGCTTTGGAAGGCACGTAAAGCTGTTGGTCCCGAACGCCATCTAGCGTTTGTACCTATCCTAGGATTGGTTCTGGTCTACCCTTTGGGTTGCGGAGGTCAGACGGCAGTCGCTCTGTGTAAAAAAAACAGTTACCTCATCGAAAGGTTAGGTAGCGGACCCCGGGCTCTGAAGCGTAACCGGGAATACGCTCGGATGATGATGATGGTTGTCGGAGACATCGCGTGGAAATAAATAAGTACACGTCATAAAGACTGTTGTCACTAGCCGACAGTCATTGAGCTGACAGATGCTTTAAGGCAGCTCAAAAAATTGGCACCAATGCTAGCTATTAACACATTCGATGAGAAGAAGAAGAAAGATGGATTTATTTTGAGGCCCAGATAGCGCATAAGCTCAAATTTTGAATACTTAACTATATTTTTTAGTACAGGAAAATAGGCATGATGACTAAACAAATATTTTTGGCCCATTGGTTAGATTCTTCATCTAAGCGCGTTCTCGATTGCATCCTCAGCTGTGCTGCTTCGGAGCCCGGGGTGCGCTTTATCGATTTTTCTTCTCCAAATATATCATGCATGTCAATGGTCACCCAAGGATGCCAAAGACCTTGAAAATGGAGAAAAAATTGCCGGAACAGTTTAAATGATTTGGCTATAGTTTTACGACTGGCCGCCTGTCTGTCGTCAACCCTCTTTGGGAATGTATTTGTGCGAAAAATTTTACAAACGGCTGCCGCCCGGCGTTAACCCTCCTTGGAAATGCAATTGTAGCACGAGATGTTTGCGCTTAATCCTTTAGTCGCCTTTTACGACATCCAAAGGAAGAGATGGAGTGGTCCTATTCTAACCCGGAACCACACGGGTATATCATTAAAAAATATTCTTTTCTCTGAGTAACAAAAAATGTTGAAGATACAGCGTATTTAATGTTCGTCACGGCGTCGAACGATTTTTACACAGCGGTGACGTTACAAGCCCCCACTCTGGAACTTAGATGCTCCGTATCTTTGTGAATTTTAACTTATTTGATAAACTGAAAAATATGGGTACATTATTTTTGGACAATCAAATAAAAGACGGACTAATAAGAATAATACTTTTCTGGCCCCGTCAACATCCCTATTAAAGCTGTATCGTAAAAGAATCCCTATTAAAGCTGTATCGTAAAAGCTTAGCTAAGCAACAGTAGGCTTTCGCGGGTTACATGTGCTATCTATCACTGGGGCGATCCTCCAAAAATACCGCCACTTTCGGCTGAATGCCTAATGGATATAAATTGACCTCGGAGTGACCACCGTTCCCTTTTAAAATAAAAGTGGGTTAATTACTTCACTGTCACTGGTTTCAAAAACGTGAACGAGTTTTCGTCGAAACGGAGAGAAATTTGATGAAAATAGTTGACCCGAGCGAGCGAAGCGCCTCAGTTTCGAGATTTGGCAGTCTCTCACAATCTTAGACTAATTTGTGCCATTTTTTGTCTTTATAGTTTCAAGTATGTAGATTGTGGAGAAAAATAAAGAAATTTTGTTTGTTTTGGCAAAAATGCTTTGTCCGTATCGCCTACAGGTCGCAATTTTTTAACTGATTTTGACGAAAATTGGCACACAAGTTCCTTGAACTATTAATTTTTTTTAAGGCCGTACCTGAATTTTCCGGGGTCCAGTGCTGCCCCCATTTAAAATAAGTCGTTTTAAAGAAAACGGAGACATCATTTAAAATTTTGCTACTACCAAGCTAGATAACCCAAGTATTTTATGAACTTCTGTTTACAGCTTAAACTCCGTCTCAAATGTCTCCGTTTTCTTTGAAATGATTTATTTTAAGTACGGCCTCAACAGCAAGTAATGGAAGGAACTGATTTTTCTAAATCAATTTCATAAAATACAACCACTTTATAACCGTAGTTTATAAAACACTTTTTTTTTATAAAAAGAATTTATGAAGTGTTTTTCTTAAATGCTTTTAAATTTAACTTTTTACTTTAGCACAAAAACCTTAAAATTGTAACTAAGTAGGTCGAATCGGCAGCTTGGGATTCTTAAATACTTTACCAAATTGACGTTGAGGGATTTTAAAGTCGTAAAAAGGCATAAGTAATAAAATTTTTGCCAGTTTGGCAACCGCTGAGCTAAAAGTTTCCGAGGGAGAATAAAAACTGTAGGTACCATCCGTACCATAAGTGAATAACAAAATCAAATAGAACAACAAATAACGAAATCAAGCTGATCAAGTTTTATATTATCGGTATTTAAAACTGGTTCTAAATTCATATGCTGATTTTACCTATATTGTTATTATTAAATTCTAATCATACATACATACATACTATCACGCCTGTTTCTCACAGGGGTAGGCAGAGACTATGGACCTCCACTTGCTACGATCTTGACAGACCTCTTTCGCTTCATCTACGCTCATCAACCTCTTCATACATGCCCTTCGGTTACGTGTACTTCTTTACCTCTCCCTTCTTCCGAACGTCTGCAATCTGATCGCAGAACGTTCGCCGAGGTCGACCCTTTCCCGCTCTTCCTTTCACACTTGCCTTATAAATATTTTTTGGTAATCTATTTTCATCTATCCTTTCTAAATTCCCAAACCATCTTAACATCCTTTATTCTACTAAATTCTAATCGATCATTACAAATCAAGCAATTGAGGAAATTATATTATAACGTAGACAAATCCAACAAAGTGTGGAAAACACAAGTTTGTGGGATTCGGCACTCTCTGATCGCCGAAAGCTATACGCAGTGTCTGACACGCGATCGCTAGGTGTCGGATATCTACTGTAATTGCTCACACACACACAATATTTACAGTACAGAATAGTCACTTACGTATGGAACATGTACACTGTTAAAAAATGTAATTTTACATAAAATTATGTGATTGTACATGCAAAAAAATTACATAAACCTGTAAAATTCCCAAAAAATCTGGGAAATTTACGGAAAAATATGTAAAAATGACAAAAATTATGTAAAATTTCATATTTTTCCGAAAATTTCCTAGATTTTTCGGGAATTTCAAAGGTTTATGTAAAATTACATAATTTTTAACAGTGTAGTCTTCATGGTCATTACATATGTAGTAGATACATTTAGTTTTCCCCAGCGCTACTCCTAATAAGGACCTTTACTCTTTAAATATCACCACAGTCGTCCGAGTGTCTTATTTCGATGTCAAACTAAATTTGATTTTATCATCATTTTGCAGCCTCAATGTTGCCCGACACTGCAACGCGGACACATGACTACATACGTATGTCGTGGTGCTTTTGGATTAACGGTCCAGCCATGATCAAGAGAGTCGCCTATGCTGGTACGGTGATGTCTTGTGAAAGATTTCGTATATTACATCATCATCTTTATTTCAATCGCAGAAAGTCAACTACTGAACGTCGGACGCAAGGATTTCCAAAATGACCGATTGAAGCGGCCTGCGTCCATCGTGTTCCTGCAATCTTACTTAGATCGTCTGACCACCTAGCAGGTGGGTGTTCTGTGTTGAGTTTGTCGCTACGTGGTCGCCATTCGAGCCCCTTTCTGCCACAGCGGTAATCGGTTCATCGCAATATGTGCTTCGCCCACCGCCATTTTAATGAGCTAAATATTGCATGAAGTGTTAATTCGACTTCTTTTTGTGATTAGAAGGTTAGGGTTGCTCTTATCGGTAAAGTTAAGCGGAGAAGCCTACATTCCTTTCTTCTGTCTGCCATTTTTTAAATTTCCTGGTAAGACTGTCTTCATGTTCCTCGTCTCCCTTATTTTTCCTTGTATACTATTATTCTGTAGAGAGTCGTGTTTTATTAGATGTCCAATCATCTTCCCTATTCTATTCTTTCTAGAGCCTCCTCTAGTGTTCATTTTGTAAGTTTCATATTTTGTGCCTGCCCTCCGCAACACCAGGGGAAGCCCGGGGGCAGCTAATTCGATGGTTATTCAATTATGTAATATTTCGCCGTGTCAAAAATACGCAGCGAAATTGAGAATGCAGATTTTGTGTTAATTTAATTTATTTTTATTTATCATATACAACACACTTTTACTTTTACCCAGTCATTACAGTTTTCACCAATGCGACAATATATGTGCGACATAGAAACTATTTACAATTATTTTTTATATTATTTAATTTTATTTAAGTATTTATATCTAGGTTAGTTTTTACATACATGTAGTTTAATTGTAGTGTAATTATGTCATGTTTATTTATAAAATAAATCTATGGAACATATAAATATTATTCTTAACCTACGTATCATTAAAAGTAAATAAAAATAATTCCCTTTTACAACTACATACATTTGTCTGCAATGTTCGTAAATTTAGTCAGCGAACATGTAAATAAATCTAAGTCTGGATAGTTCATTTCATTTTACAAACGAAGAGCTCTGGTCAGCATTTGATTGTGAACATGTATTCTTCCTTGCGGCAACACGAATAAATTAATTTTAATTTGCTCGATTACTGAAAAAGGAGAGGGTACTGTGTTGTATACAGTCACGGGACATAACATAACATTAACATATAATAGTGTGTATTATTTGTATGTAGTTTATGGTTTATTATTACATATTTAAGTATACCTGGTTCATTTTTCATCATTTCTTTTTGAGTTTTTGCACTACCCGTGTCTTTCTCGACATCACCCGGTTGGTTGACTGGTAGATAAGGCCTTAGGCTTTAAGTCCGCCATTACACTTGTATTTGTGTATAAAGTTAAATAAATAAATAAAAACATAGGTGTATTTTTTTATACAAATAAGTAGGATCCTGCAACACTACCATGACTGGTGTATATTTTTCAGAAATGCGTCTGGGAAAACTGCGTCAAAGAGCTCTTTACAGCAGCTCACGCGACAGAAGAAAATCTCTGAAACCGTTCTGTACCTACAAGAAACTTGGGTCCAAGGTGTGAAGCTGAATTCCCAGTATTTTAATTTTTCATTAGTTAACTTTTAAATTACAGGCTTATTTTTGAGAGATTAAATCTTACAGAAAAAGATAGATTTATTTGTGAAAACTGCACACACACTCACACACAAGAAAGTACACAAATGAGATTTTGTTATTTATGTACGTACATACAGGTTTTTAGCGATGCGATGTGTGTATGTATGCTGCAGCAGCACAAAAAGGTCGTAGGCTCAGCGAAAATATTGCTGAAGGAACAATGCGCTCATTTTCAGCCATTATATTAACCTTACGTAGGTTACGTAGGTGTAAGAGCGATAAAATGTGAAGTTTAAAAATAGATTAACATTAATTAATTAATCAAATAGATTGACTAAAGGAAATCACTTTTGTTGACTTAGAATTTATACTACCCACGAGTACTCGTATGTAAATAAACGGGCAAGTGCGAGTCGGACTCGTACATGAAGGGTTCCGTACCTTTGCACAATGTTTAAAAGCGCTGAAGAAACACGTTTCTTGTATGACGACCCCCTTTAATTTTTAACTTTATCTTATTCTTAGTATTTTTTGTTATTGCGGCCATAGTAATACATAATCGGTGAAAATTTTAAGTATCTAGTTAATGCCATTAGAAAGATCTAGTTAAAAACGCTGAAAAAAACACGTTTTTTGTATGACGACCCCCTTTAATTTTTAACTTTTTATTTTATTTTTAGTATTTGTTGTTATAGCGGCGACAGTAATACATCATCATCATTATCATCGTCAGCTTTTAGAGACCCACTGCTGGGCATTAGCCTCCTTCTGTCTGCGCCATTATAATAATAATCGGTAAAAATTTCAAGTGTCTAGCTATTACGTATTAGTTCAAGAGATAGAGCTCTGTGACAGACAGACAGACAGACAGACAGACGGACAGACAGCGGAGTCTCAGTAATAGGGTCCTGTTTGCACCCTTTGGGTACGGAACCCTAAAAAGGACTAGTTTTATTACATTTTTCGCAAATAGGTAGGCGTATTCTCAGTTTTATTTTGTCAGACTTTTCTCGGTAGCTGAGTCGGGGTTGCAGGCAGCGTAATCGCCTAGACACGTTATGGAGAGATTGCCTATTTTGCTTACAGGCCCAATTTGCGTTCCCATCGCTCAGAAAAATGTATCGACGCACGCCTCAGGCGGGACGACCTGTTACAGTGTATAAGGCATGTGTAAGGCTTTTTTAAAGGGTCAAGCGAAGCGAGCGATTTCTCGTCTAACATATTAGAACAGTAGACCGTATGATAATTAGGTGATAGCTTAAAAGCTCTTAACATAATAAAGCAAGTAGATTTAATAAAAAATAATTTTCAGGTACAAAAATGAGCCAAATCGGTCAAAGGGTGGCTTTGGGGTTGCAAAAAGGTGCGATGTGTGATTTAAGCTATCTTGTTACGCTTTAGATCGAAAAAAAAATATTTTTATAAAAAATATTTCTTCACGACTTGGTCTAGATTTTTTATTTCAATGTTTCAAAGTTTTGCTACAGAAAAGTTCTAACCTTTATACTGAAGTTTCTCTTTTTCATATTTTGCGGAAATGCCTTTGAATTCTTACCTGTAACAATAAAATAAATATTGATAACATTGTCAAATAACAAAAAGAAGAGGTCAGAACTACCCGTTAGCGGCGGGCATGCATGAAGAGAGTGATATGTGTAGATGAAGCGAGAGAGGTCTATCAGGATCGTAGCAAGTGGAGGTCCATAGTCTCTGCCTACACCTGTGGAAAAAAGGCGTGATAGTATCTATGTCAATAACTAAAAAAACAATCATCGCAATACAAAATTCTTCAAAATGAGTTTCAACACAGCATTTATTTTTAAGAAAATAAACTTCAAATCATAGCCAGAAATACAAGAGGATTGACCACACCATACGAAAAAAAAGCGTACTCTGCTAGAAAGCCAAAATCTGTATTATTTCTAGATGTCGCTACTATCTCGCCCGCCAGCCATACAAAAGCATGCTGAGTACATTAGCCTGACGGTATCCACGAACAATCAGAGATGGCGCTTGATTGCTTGTAGAAAATGAACGCTTATACCGCCATCTTTCCGAAATTAAGCGGCACCACTACGGAACTACCTTCTTTCGAATAAGTAGCTCCATCTAGCTACAAAATTTAAACTTAAAATCGGATTACACTTGAAAGTATGAAGATTGACAGTCTTCCAGTATTGTTCGTCTACGCTCAAATTCAATAATAACTAAAAAATTATCAGTAAGTATAATTTAACCCAATATATACTATTGTTATATCTTGTTACGTTACGTAGTCTATCTCAAATTGCCACGTCATCATATCACCGTAGCAAAATACATCACATATATGAAACCATCCACCCGTCACGCTCACAGGGCGAAAACATCAAAACACTTTTTGCTTAACGTCGGTCTGTTCCGACGCATCCTATTTTGGTAGATTTGGCAGAAACCATTTGGTAAGATTCGAAAAAACAAACGAGGGATTATCAAGAATGTTCTGAAAACGATTTATTGATATAACAATAGATGAAATGTTACGAGAATCGTGAATTTATTGGTAGCTTGTAGTTGGATATAGGTATAGGTAGGTATTAGTAAAAATACAAAAGGCGAAAATGGTTTCTCACCTTTAGGAGGTAAACTTTTTTTTTAACCTAAAGTCACGATTATAAAAATACATACAAACTGTCACATTTATCCCTTATGGGCTATATAGAGTAAAGGATCGTAAACCAAAAAGGCCACACATAGCAAGACGACTTGAAAAAGGTTTTATTTTTAGAATAGTAGCCTTAAACGGTATACAGCCGAAGAATATAAAGTAAATAAAATTTTCTTAATTGACCGTTAAAATACATGCTTAGGATCGAACCAAACACAGATCGATCGAACAATACATCTTTACAAAAAAAAATATAAAAAAAAAAATTAAAAAAATAAAATAAAAATGAGATAGGAATCTTGTATAACAGTGAATGTAGACTATCCAAAATTTCAGAAGCCATTAAGGCGCCGTTTATTCGAATGGTTTAAATTAGCAACATTTAGCAGTTGTAATAAGCGAAACCCATCCCGCTGAACACAACTCGTGTGCCAATAATTTTTAATTGACTTAATTAATACCGTACAAATAATGAGTGTGGAGTGAGTTTGCCGGTGTGGTTCCGGGTTAGAATAGGACCACTCCATCTCTTCCTGTGGATGTCGTAAGAGGCCACTAAAGGACTAAGCACACACATCTTGTGCTACAATGGCATTCCCAAGGGTTAACGTCAGGCGGCGGCCGGTTGTAAACCTTTCGTACAAATACATTCCCAAAGAGGGTCGACGTCAGGCAGGGGCCGGTCGTAAAACTATAGCCAAATCATTAAAACTGTTTCGGCTATTTCTTCTCCATTTTGTAAGGTCTTTGGCATCCTTGGGTGACCATTGACATGCATGTTATTTGGAGAAGAAAAAGCGGAAAAGCGCACCCCGGGCTCCGAAGCAGCACAGCTGAGAATGCAACCGGGGACGCGCTTAGACGAAGAAGAAATAATGAGTGACGACGAATAGCATTTCAGATAATCAGGTGATTCAAACCTGCAATACTCTTACTGGACTAACACTAGTGTTAGCTCGATAAGAGACAATACTAGAAGACTTAGTATTTCCAAGTGAGATTACTATACATATTTATATATTTATTTATCAAACTTTATTGTTCCAAAGTTGAAATATGCTTTTAACAAATGGCGGACTTAATGCTAAGAGCATTTTCTGCCAGTCAACCATAGGGATAAGAAGAGAAAATTGTGCGGCGCCAAAGCTATAAATATACTTATGTACATCAAAACATACTAAGTTCTTCATACACACTATATTATACAACGTGGAAGGGACATAACCGTAGTTAATCAAACTACGGTCTATACTAGATCATTATAGTATAATGAAATTAAAATAACAGCCGAAAACAAAATGAAAAATTTGTCATTTCCATACAAAAGTGTGCGGCCGCCCGGGCGATTTCTATGGGAACGCCGAAATTTTTTATTTGTTTCTTGACTGTTATTTTAATTTCATTATACTTTAGTGATCTAGTATAGCTCGTGGTTCGATTTATTACGGGTATGTCCCTTCCACGTTGTATATAAATATATCAGAATAAATACCTACTTACACAATACATACAATAATAAATATACTTACAAAGAAATAGCTAATGAAAAAAAGAACTGAATGATGATGACTTTATAAAGGGAGTTTGAAAGGTGGGCGTGGACTTTCCTTTTAAGAGAATTTGGTAGAAATTTCTCTACTGTCATATGTATGTGTCTTACATAACGCTCATAACCATTATGCATAATAAACATGAGAGACATGTTAATATATACTTATGATTTAAGAGACGACGGCGCAATTTATATTCAATTATATTCGCTCCTAATTAAGGTTGATATTTGACTTATTTGAGTAGCAAATGGAGTAATTAGTAACACAAATTGTAGTCTAGGTTTACATTTGTGTATACACGTTCTAAAGCTAACGATTCATGTATATTTGAACTGTGAATTAGCAATAAATAATGTATTTCAGTACGCAGAAAATTATATCCTACCAAAAACGTAAGTGTGAAAATGGGAGCCAAGTTCAGTATTATGATATGGTGTGGTTGAAGATGACAAAAAAATTGAGATCTAAATGGGTCCCAAGTTCTGAAGACAATATTGACGTATAATATTCTTAAGTTGATTGAAAACACAATTTCTTGTTTTCTTTTTCTGCTGCCACAATGGTAACACTTTACAAATATCATTATTAATTATCATTTTTTTTAAGACCTGTGTTCTTGTCTGTGGAGTATTTCCCAAGATTTTATGTTATGAGGGGGTCAAAAGTGGCTCCAAGTGGTTCGTGTAATATCACACACAGGTGCTGCTTCATCTTTTCCTGGCTTGAACGCGTATCTAGATCAATTAATTTATAAGATAAACACGTACTTTACATAAATATCGTATAATTAATACTAACGTGAGAAATTGTAATGTGTGAAATTTATTTTAAATATTTTAATTCGTTTTAAATACTTCAAAAGTTATGACAGGGATTGGAGGGAAAAAGCCCAGAATAGAGGTTTTTGGAAGCAGGGAAGGGAGGCTTTTGTCCAGCAATGCACAAACAGCTAATTTTACTGACATATTTAAGTCGGAAAAAGCTGACTAGTTTCGATCTGTTTAGGAACAATGATCGTCTAAACCGATCCGAAACAAGTCGACTTTTTTCGACTACTGTAAGTTATGATGTTAAAATATTTTTATGAATATCAAATCATCGGAAGCACGTTGCACTACCATGTCTTAATCCCTTGCGGGGTAGACAGGATCAAGGGCCGCCCGCCCCAAATACCAAGCTTATCAAGGTGATAGGCCTAAATATGGTAAAACCAGATTAAAATTAGAAATAACTAGCTGACCCGGCAAACGTTGTTTTGCCATATAAAGACTACCCCTAACATTTAGGGGGATGAAAAATAGATGTTGGCCGATTCTCATAGATACCGGATAAGCACAAAAAATTTCATCAAAATCGGTCAAGCCGTTTCGGAGGAGTATGGCAACGAAAACTGTGACACGAGAATTTTATATATTAGATGATAGGACAGGAACACAACGCCTACTTAGGATTACGGATTTCCAGGTTAGACCATTCCCTTGATAGACCCCTACAACAGGCATGGTGACTGAAAAATAATTTTTGGCCCATCGGTTATATTATTAAAAATTATTGCACACATATTTTTTATTTTTTCTGAGATACAGAAGATACAGCGAATTGAAATTTCGCATGACGTCACGCTTTTGTACGATTTTTTCACACCGGTGTCGTCACAAGCCCCCACTCTGGAACTTAGATACTCTGTATCTTTGTAAATTTTTAATTTAGTGATAAACTGAAAAATATGGGTACATTATTTTTGGATAATCTAACTAACTGACTAATTAAATAATAATTTCCTGACCCAGTCATCATCCCTATTTGCGCGGTAGGAGAAGCAGCTTTGTTAAGCTTGTGTTTTCTAAGTCGCCTTCTACGACATCCACGGAAAGACTTGGAGTGGTCCTATTCTACTCTGCCGGGAACCACGCGGCACCTATAAAATGTGAAAATAATACTAATAAATAATACACAATCCAAATTCAGTGACACTGAAAAGGAAAATTGGCAATATAACAGAAATGTCAGTCTATATAATGGAATTGACATGTGGAATATTTTATCCTCATATTATTACCGGATGCCTAGCTTTGTTACAACTGAAAATGGATTTCAGATTACACCCACCCTTAACATAATATCTAAAATCTCGATATTTTAGAGAAAGTAAATCTTACGTCTAGCTCAATAAGGTTTATTTCTAAAAATTGTAA
The DNA here is from genome assembly GCA_963576875.1 of Acrobasis repandana. Classification (NCBI taxonomy): domain Eukaryota; kingdom Metazoa; phylum Arthropoda; class Insecta; order Lepidoptera; family Pyralidae; genus Acrobasis; species Acrobasis repandana. The sequence continues at coordinate 19,698,171 of OY756223.1, forward strand.
ACAAGTTTTAGACGTCATCGGATATCTAAAAGTAGAAGCCTCTGTGGAAGTTTTTCAGAGTTTTTCGGCACTTTATCGCACTGAAATGTACTAAAATATCCTCCGGGCCTCAGGGCACTTTTTAGGGGTTGACTTGTAAATCGAGGGAAGAGGCGCTAACTTACAACACTGGCAATATTTCTTGTACTAACAACATATATTTTAAGAACGACTTCAGGATTCATGCTACTCGTACTTTTATTAGTAAAGATATATGGGAGTAAATTTATTTCTAAGCACGTTTATAAATTCGCATTTGGTGCAAATAGTGGAATTCTGCGCGGGGAATTCTCTATTGCCATCAAGAAAAAAGTGTTCAAGCAGTATGTTTTTTGCAACCTTTTTTGCTTAAAGCGTGCCCTGTTTGTTGTCGTTTGGGTCAAGTCTTGCAAGTCAAATTTGTGAGCAACTTCTCGGTTTTCGATTGAGATGAAATTTTGTATGCAAATCAGATGACAATGCAATATTATTATAACAAGAAGATGATCTGATGATGGAGCCGGAAGGTGGCTGTATGAACCCTGTAATAAAACGACGCAACCCCATCGTTTGTTTGGGCTTATTATTTACATTTGTCTTGATAAGCACTTACGCCTCACAATAAAACTTGTACGAAAAAAAATTTCCTTTTCCAAAAATTTATTATGAAAGAGCTATGCTGGGATTAACCCTGTGTGACCGGGGACGAAACGTGTGGATAGGATCTAAAACACAGTTACGTGATGTGATGGAATGGCGAAGCGCAAGTCGAGAAGCCGTGTGGTTCCCGGCAGAGTAGAATAGGACCACTCATGTCTTCCCGTGCATGTCGTAGAAGGCGACTTAGGAAACACATACTAAACAAAGATTATAAACGTCAATGAGACCTCTCCAACCAGTCTAGCTAGCGTGGAGAGTGTAGGCCAGATACTCTGACTGCTCCTGCAAATATTTGGCTCTAGTAGTACAGAGGGGGTCGTGCTCCTGTAGTGGAGACTAATGATGATGATGAAGTCGAGATGGGCGGGACACATTGATGAAATTAGCTCTGAGTGATTAGGACACTGGAATGGAGACCACGTACCCATACCAGACCCAGAGGACGGCGATTAGATGGGTCAACGATATCCGGAGAAAAGTGGGCCCAAATTGGATGGCAAAAACCAGAGACCGCCAATGTTGGACAAGAATGGCCTACATGCATCCGATATACAGGATGTAGCATGTTTCCAATTACACCAAATAACCCCATCGCTTCAACTCCAAGTCTCGGCTTCATAGCAAATCGGGGCGATTAATAAAAATGTAAGTCGATTCCAGATAATCCTGGGATATTAATCAGACCTATAATTAACCTTCGGCGGGGAGTACCCCAGGGGTTTGACCTCGCGCCACCATAAATGTAGGACGACCATCTAATTAGGGGTACGGCGACGCTAGCTTGCGGAATTTTGCGGGAAATGCGAGAGGAAAATAATAGTGTTTTTGAGAGAAGGAATTTGCTATGTTTTCGTAAAGTTTATGAACTCTTGCGACGAAGGTCTTGAAAAAAACTAGGGGTATTTAGGTACCACGATTTTATTTTACTGCATTAGAAGACCTTAGCCGAGTGCGACAAACAATACGATAACAGTCACCCTCACAAGATCAAAAGAGATAGCGATCAATGTGACATGTGGCAAGTCTTGGTACAAGACGTAACTGCCGTGGTCTGCGTGCACGAACATCTACACGAAAAATTGGATTTTTCAAATTGTTAACTGTGTTAATTTATATATTATCTTACCTTCGTGCTGCATTACTGATCGTCGTATACTGGTAACATTTTTCATTACGACATCTTGTACCTTTATATGTATGGTTTTACTTGGTAACTCGGATCTCTGAACTCGCTACCCCGTTATATCCTTAATACCCCTTATCAACTCCATGACCGATTAGGCCTATCTTAGTTATCGGCAAATATACAGACAAGTGCCAGATGTAAAAGTAGAGTAGGACTTCGCTCCAGGGCTTGGAATACCGTTAAAAATCTGGTAACGTTAATTCTGTTAAACGGCGTTAACGTTATCAGAAAGGTAACGTTATGCTGGGTAACGGTATTTTTTCTCACTATTTACCGATAATCAGATAACGTTACCAAATTGACGGTAAAAGGTATTGTTAACACTGTATTTCTTTTCGATATTTGACAGAATAAATTGATGATAGTTTGTCTAGTAGGCTACTAGAGCTACGAGTATTTATATAATATTTTACAAGTATTGAAAAAAGTATCGTTACTTATATCGTTAATTTATAACGTTACCACTAAAATAATGTTATTTAACGTTACTTTTAGCAGGCCTGTGTCACTCCCCGTGTAGGTATCAAAAATATACCTACGCGCGGCGGCCTTCTCGGGTGGCTAATTCAGTCGGGGCTCACGTGCGAGCAGTGACGCACGCGCGAGCTTTGTTCGTCGCCTAGGTACTTCACCGATCCGGCCGTTTTAAACATGGAAAAACATAAAAAGAAGGCTAAAAAATACTGCGCAGTTTTTAACTGTTTAAACAAGAATTGCGATCCAAATTTAACTTTTTTTAGACTTCCTAAGGACGCTGAAAGGTAAGATCTACTTTAAAGTGGTTATTATTATTATGTTGTAATTCATGATAGGTATACTAAGTAGGTTTAATACCTACCGACCTAGGTACCTTCTTAGGTTACGAAAATAAGTAGGAACGTAGGTATAAGTATACATATTATTCTTACGAATTTCTGATGTTTGGTTTGAGATTGACGATCTGTTTCGTTATAAGTAGGAACCTAACCCACCTACTTAGGAACTTTTCTGTTCGCTAGCAAAATAATTATGAAAGTTACAAAAATGGTATGTACCTACTTCTACCTACCGAATTCTATAGGGTGTACTTAGGAGGTACATACCTACTAAGTACACCCTATAGAATTCGGTATCTACTTTAAAGACTTTGTTTTAGCTGGTATCTAACCAGCGAAAACAAAGTCTTTAATTTCGCTCATGTTATATTATATTTCATTCATTATAGTTTACTACCAAACGATGATACATACATTCATACTATCACGTCTTTTTCTCTAATGGGGCAGACAGAGCATTTTAAGTGTTGCGGCTCTAAGCAATCAGAGCCCAGGGCCGCAATACCCAAAGGCAACTATTAGCGTGATGGTGGGCGAGAAGGTGGAAAAAGGAATCAAAATAGTGATGGGTTGCTAGCCGCATCGCCTATTAATATGATTTGCATTTTCGCCCATTCCTTCGATCGGCTTCTACGATTTGCGCGGGGAGAGAAGCAGCTATGACCTCCGTGGTGCAATGGTCAGCACGCTAGTCCGCCAATCTGGAGGTTCTGGGTTCGATCCCCAGTCAGGGCAAATTCGAAAATGGCCTTTTTCAAATTGTCCTGGGTCTTGGATGTTTATCTATATATGTATCTATACTAATATTATAAAGCGGAAGAGTTTGTTTGTTTAAACGCGCTAATCTCAGGAACTAATGGTCCGATTTTTTTGCTTGTGTAGTCCATTTATAGAGGAAGGCTTTAGGCTATATAACATTACGTTCCGACAACCACGCGAACGAAGTCGCGGGCACAGCTAGTTTATTATAAAATATAGTATCGTTGAGTTAGTATCCCATAACACAAGTTTAAACTTACTTTGGGGCTAGCTCAATCGGTGTGATCTGTCCTTACATATTTATATTCAAGTTTTATTCTTGTCTCCCAGACCAGCATGGAAGACCGATAGTACGGTGCGCTAAATGACGATAGTAGCTTCTTGTAGTAGTCAACCCTAGCGCGTCGCTCGCTGAGTCTATTTTAGTCTGTTTTGTGTGTATTATAAGTCGTTTGTCCGGAGTCATAAGGATAAAATTGGCTTGCAATGGATTTCTGTAGGTGTCTAAACAAAAAGGTGCTGCATTTTGACGCGAGCTAAATTACACCATATTGCTAACCACTGTGAGTAGATATTTCTTTGAAAACGTTTGCGGAGTGAGACTTCTGTTTTACTTTTACTGTATTCTGTGCTTCTGTACTACTGGTATTTATTCTGTGCTTTTAGTGTGAATTTGGTATATTTAACAAGCCCTGCTTTGCTCGTTCCATTTATAGAGGGGTTACGACTTGAAACAAACGCACTTTGACAGATATATTATTCGAATAGATTACATCATTAATTGATATTTTTTAAGTACCTATCACATTCCCTAAATCATGCTAAAACCACTGAATACATTTGGTTGTAAGTTACGGTAGGTACTGTTTTCACTTTTTTTATGAAATTACAGTAGATTTCCGAGGAGTTCATTAGTAAATAAATATAATAAAAATACTGAGGTGAAAGGGGATGAGTACAAGTACATTATTAACAAGTACATTCTAACAAGATTAAATATACGAACATTTCCCCATCTAATTATGTCGAATTTTCCCCATTATCCCTTATTTGTGGTTACTCCCCTTGTCGTACAAAATTGCAACTCAAAATTAGAAACCGTATAATATTGCATCTGAAAATTGGTGGGCGTGAACCTAATTACGAGTGAACATTGGTGTATAAGGTTACATCTGAAAATTTTAAGTCGATAGAAACTTGATAGAATAGTCTATTTGTTGTAAAATGGCGTGTATGCCTTCGGCGCGCCACAAAGGCTGCATCTTTGAAAAAGCTGACGGCATACCAACTAATTAAATGAATGGACTATAATTGATTACGAAAGTGTTATGACTTTTTTTATTCAGATAAACTTTTGCATCCATCTTGTGTTATTGTCTTTCTTACATACCTCTCCATCCGCTGGTGTCTGGAAGAGATCGCTTTAAGCAATAAGACCGCCTATTGTACTCACTTTATATAAAATTGTTCTTTGTGTTTTTTCTTTGGTGTACCTACAATAAAGAATAATCTATCTATATGGTGCCGTGTGGCTTCCAAAATAGGACAACTCCATCTTCCTGTGGATGTCGTAAGAGGCGACTAAAGAACTAAGCATCATCATCACAAACATCTCGTGCTACAAATGCATTTCCAAGGAGGATTGAAGTCGCAAACACGGCGGCCGGTTGTAAAAAAATTGCACAAATGCATTTAAAAAGAGGGTGGAAGTCACGCTGCCGCGGCTGCGTATTTTTAACCGACTTCAAAAAGGAGGAGGTTATCAATTCGACTGTATGTTTTTTTTTATGTATGTTTGTTTCGCGATATCTTTGCCAATTGTGAACCGATTTTGATGATTCTTTTTTTATTTGAAAGCCTTTACTACCAAGTTGGTCCCATTTTAATTTGGTGAAGATATGATGAAGAACTCTGGAGAAATGGAAGAAACTCCTTAAAAAAATTTAAGTCTGTTTTTTTGTTAAAACTTTAATTATATAATAACAAAATCCAAGTGTGCGACGCCTCAGCGGTGACACCGCTGCCGCGGCGGTGTAGTGTGTCACGCTCCTCGCTCGCAATCATCAGTTTAATCGCGAGACGGATTTACCGTCAGAATGTATTAGCCGGGGTAATTAAGCCGTTTTACGGCGCATTTACCATGACTTGGGCTAGGAATACACTATGCTGAGTTTAAGATGCTGATTTTATATACATTGCCTGTTTTGTAATGATACAATTTTGACCGAGCGTTGTAAAATAGGCAGTGTATGTATATATTAACGTCTAATAAGGGTTCATGTTGTACCTACTACATTATGAAGTAACTATGTAGTGTAACTAGTGTATTATATGTACAATGTTAAAAGCAATAAAATAATTTTTCTTTTTTTTTTTTAAAGTCTTATTAGTCGGATTGTGGCCACATGGTCGCAACATTTTTGCAAATATGCACTTCGGATTTCCGATCACTGGATTTTATTTTAAAATTAAGTATGAAAATCTTAGATTACCTACCAAACATACAAAAATAAATCAGCAACAAGCTTCGTCAAAAAGTGTACAAAAGGTATCCACAACATGCTTCGTCAAAAGTTGTACTTACCTAGTTACAAATAAATATCCGCAACATGCTTCGTCAAAATATTCAATCTAATAACCCGCCCCGAACCGTCCCTGGCCCAAAGGTTCCCATAATGCTAGCAGCATTTCCGCGTTGTATAGCGATAGAAATCCTTTGAGCGAGAAACGACACGGAGCGATTATCCTTCGTCTTTTCATAGACGCGTTGGCCCAGCTCCCGAATAAATGTCTGAGCCTCGGTCCCCCAAGCACCCGTGGTCTCAAAAGCTACAGGCACAAAAATATAGGCTGATTCAAGGGGAGCATATTTTGTATGTTTAAGTTTAGCAGCATTTTCGGCAGCTGATCGTGCATTTCTGACAGTGTCCTTAAGGTGGGAAGTGGCAAAGGTACTGACACACGTTGCATCCCACAATAAGCAGCGACCTATAATATAACCGATAAAATAAATTCAAATACCTACATTATTTTTTAATATAAGTTTTTTCTTTTTTTTCCAAACCAGCATGGAAGATTTTCAAATCAAATAAAACGAAGTAGTAGTATACTGAAACAATTTTAAGGGTGTATTCAGTCCATTAAACTAAACAACTTTGCGCAAGGAACACATATCGAAATATGAAAAATAATTTTTGTCCTCCCATATAAGTTGACCGATCAGCTGATCTGAGTTTGGGTGGAAAAACAAAAATTATTTTCAAATAAACACTGACATTGTTTAAAAACTAATTGACATTATCTAAAAACTACCACACTAATTGATCTTTACTTGGATAATTACATAAGATTTTAGCATTGAAAAATAAAAATCCGCATGCCGTTGCATTGTTTTATCAGGGTTCATGTTGTACCTACTAAATTATGAAGTAAGGTTCATGTTGTACCTACTAAATTATGAAGTGATGTTCATGTTGTACCTACTAAATTATGAAGTGACTATGTTGTGTAACTAGTGTAATAAATGTATAATGTGAAAAGCAATAAAACAAATTGAAATTAAATTGAAATACATTATAAGTTTTTTTTTCCAAACCAGCATGGAAGATTTTCAAATCAAATAAAACGAAGTCAAGCAATAAGAACCTAATAAATATCCAGACAGTCTATTAATAGACCGGGATAAACTAATGCATTATGGATCGGAGGGCTACTTTGTTTAATTGCCTGCTGTAAAAGCTTTATTTTTAGACTCGATAATGGTCGGGAAATAATTCTCTATATTTTGGAAGACGCTGTTTGATTGTATTTATTTTTTCCTTGGTAATCTGGGAGAAAATTCCATGGTAATCTGGGAGAAAAAAAAGAATTTACCCGTGTTTTTATTCCGCAAAGATCTTAGAAACCGATCGAGGGAAAATAGAAAACTTATGTACCAGCAGCTTCTTTTTACAGTACAGTACGTACAGGGTTTAACATAATATACTGAAATTATCTAAGCAATTTTGCCAAGGAATATGTATCCAAATATGAAAAACAATTTTCGGCATCCCATACAAATTCATCGATCAGCTGATCCGAGTTATCCAAGAATCCCAATCCCGATTTTCACGCCCACCATCATGCTAAACGTAGCCTTTGGGTTTCACGCCCCTAGTCTCTGTCTACCCAGTTAGTGATACAGACGTACCAAGTATCCAAACCCAGTACTCTATCGACGAGATACTAAATGTAGTAACAAGCCCATGACTGATGTGTTGTGTTCAATCAAGGTTGTTACGCTCAAAGGAACAAACAATACGGCTGACAATCAAATCAGGAGTACAATTATTCAACGAGGGAGTAAGCGCAACACAAAACGTGTAGTTTTCCAACTCACCGCTCGCGTTCCAACGCATTGCATCGTAATTCTAAAACCGTCGTGTCATCGATAAATTAATATTGTTTTACGCAGAAAATATCATAACTTTGTCAATGGTTTTCTTAATATTTCAACATAATATAAAAAAAGTAGCGTGAAATGGAACGGATTCTCCATGAAAGGTTTCTTTTTAATTTGTACGCTACAAATGTCAAAAAACGAGTGGTCAACACCACTCGTGCAAATCCTTCGCGTACGACCGATTCAAACATGCGCTATTCTGGAAACGCTCGCGCAAACTATTCGTAACGTTACTATTGATTTCAAAAATGAGTCCCCAGAACTATTCCTGAGAGCATTGTAAACGTACCTTATCATTGAAAGCCAGTGGAGCATACGGCCGTGTACTCCAAAATGCAGCGATGTGAGAAGACGGGGCTCAAAGGGTAAAGGGATGCGATTATGTTTTGTAGGATTTTAACTAGATAGTTTGTTGTCTTGGTAACAAAGATTTAGAATTTCAGCTTTTTCCACAAGTTATAGTGGCGTCAAAACCGCCTTGAATGATTTCGATAAAAGTATGGTACGGTTGTGCCTTGGATTGCTTGACTTGTCAGGGCCATTCCAGGGGCCTCAGAATGTTGAAATCAAAGGCTTAGAGCCTTTGAATGGGAAAAATCGTTCGAAATGATGGTCTAAATCACCCTTTAAAATATTTGTACTTAATTTAACAGCACGTTTTACGAGTATAATTAAGGGGTAGCGAGTTCACAACTCAGGGCAAACTTCTAGTAAATAGTCTGAGGCTACAAACGTAGTAGAAGCTAAAATCACCGATATTGTTTACGAACAGTCGGGAACTTGGGTGAATAATTACCGAATTTACTAGTTGTAGATTCTAGAAGCCAGCGCAAGATTTACAATTTCCGCGGCAGGGGCATTACGCGCAGGGCTCAGCCAGGGTTGGCACTTGGCAGATAAAATATTTCACATAAATAAGAACAGATCACACTGATTGACCTAGACCCATGGTAAGTATAAACTTGTGTTATACGATACTAACTCAACGATACTATATTTTGTAATTAATACATATAAAGATAAACACCCAAGACCCAGGACAATTTAAAAAGGCCATTTTCCAACATGCCCTCGCTGGGGATCGAAGCCAGAACCTTCGGGGAAGGGGACTGGCGTTTTAACCACTACATATTATTATAAAATACGGTTTTTTACTAACATATACCGTCTTTCTCGTTTCCTTCCACTTGTCCCTGTGTGGGTCTCGATCATCTTTTCTCGAATGCATCGAGATCCCACCGGTGCTTTCTTAATCTATTTGAGCGGCGATCTATCTATCAATAAATTAAGAACTACGTTCTTGTCGGTGGAGTAGTTTCCATGTCTCCCTCTCTTGAGCCATCCTTTTGACCTCCCTATACGTCGGCTGCTCTTCTTAATCTTCCCTTTCCTCTGAGCGGCGATAACTATCCGGTATTTTTTTATTTTTATTTTAATTATTTGGTTCGCTAACTGGCTGAACAACACACAAATCTAAGCATATACAAATTAGAGCATATAAGTTGCCAACCTACTTGGAGCGAACACAGCATGCGCATTTGATAAACAGCTCTCAGTCGTTTTAAATTGAAAATTACATTACATTACAGTTAATTATAAAATTATTTAAGTCATAAATTAAATTACAGGCAACCATTCAGTAAAAATCTAGCCCAGTTTTCTTTATGCATTTAGTGTTTGATTTTATCTACCAGCACAGCACTGCACAGCACTTTCCTATGCTGCTATCCTTTTCTGTCGCTCAGAAGCGTCATTTAAGCTAGAGCGAGAGAGAGCCACGAAACGCTGCAGCACGGCCGGTGCTGCTTTTTTTTCGATTCACTGCTCTCTTAACTTTCAGCTTGGACTCTATCGTTTAGGATTACACTAAGACAGGCACATGCACACACGTTTAGGGATGATGATTGCGTCAGAAAAGTATTATTTTAATTAGTCCGTTAGTTAGATAATCCAAGAATAATGTACCTATATTTTTCAGTTTATCTAAAAAGTAAAAATTTACAAAAATACAGTGTATCTAAGTTCCAGAGTGGGAGCTTGTGACGTCACCGATGTGTAAAAATCGTATGAAAGCGTGACGTTATGCGAAATTTAAATGCGCTGAATCTTCGTCATTTATCGTTTCTCAGAGAAAAGAAAAAATATGTGTACAATATTTTTTAATAATCTAACGATGGGCCAAATATATTTTTTTTTGTCATTATGGCTATTAATAGATAAAATATGCATCGAATATTGACGAAGTGGCAACCCTCCTCGGGGCCCAGGGCGGTGAAGCACAGGGCGAGGGGGCGGCGGGTGCTAATCGGAAAACTAACTTATTACGGCCCTGCCTCATAATACATTTTAGTTGGTGATAGAGCCGCTGATTCGGGAAATTAAGTTTCTGACGCATTTCAGCACGCGTGCTCCGCTAATTTTGTGTACAAACTTTGTATTGGATCGCAAACATGGATAGGCTGTAATGTTTGTTTTTCGTGTGGTGGCCAACCCTACGAAAAACAAAGATTTTTCATGTTACCTTAATACTCGTACATCTCTGTTTGTTTATCCTAATTAAACTGCGTAACGTTGTTTTATTTAAGACGACACGACCACTTCATTAAAAACATCATGGAAGGAAAGTAGGAGAGGAAATGGAAAACCAAGAAGGTCGTTCATAAGGATTAATCCTAAAAAGAAAAGGCAGAAGTCGTTTCGTATAGAAAGGTCAAAATTTTGATAAATAATAAAAATTTTAACAAAAAAAACCGACTTAATTTTTTTACGAGTTTCTTCCATATCTCCAAAGTTCTTTATCATATCTTCACCAAATATACATAAAAAAACAGTCGAATTGATAACCTCCTCCTTTTTTGAATTCGGTTAAAAAGGGAGACCAACAAGAAGCTGGTTCTTAAATTTACTGATAATGATGAATTATGTTTTGACGTGTATACTCCTACTCATTTTAGGAACTGTTCTTAGAAACATTATCAACCCAACTTATCCCATCATTTATTCGGAGAATAAAAGAGTTTAAACTTAGAATGTACCAGCTGCTTCTTTTCCTGCGCGGATCGTAATCATTTTAATAGGCGATGCGGCTAGCAACCCATCACTATTTTGATTCTTTTTTCTACCTTCTCGCCCACCATCACGCTAAAAGTGGCCTTTGAGTCTTGCGGCCCCGGGCTCTGTCTGCTTAGAGCCGCAAGACACAAAATGCTATATTTTGGGGCATATTTTACACAATCCAAAGACAGTTTTATAGCCATTAAGGCGCTATCTCCAGTAATGAGTTCACACCTGTTTAGTAATTAGAATGCGATTCATTCGCTGGCCCCCGGGAATCGCGTGTCAGTCTCGAACAAGGGGCGAACGCGGCTTTATACAGTCCTCATTTAGTTTTGTGCTAGTTAAAACGAAACGCAATTATCATAATTTGTACGACTGTACGTAAATATCGACAAAACAGTAGAACTTTTTTTAGATTTATTTTGTAGATGTTCCATGCTGGTTTGGAAGAAAAGAAAAATATATGGCATTAGGTCCGCCACTTGTACGTTTATTTTAATGTGCAATAAAGATTAAATAAATAAACAACCCATCACTATTTTAATTCCCTTTTTCTTATTCACGACCACTATCGGCCTTATCTCCGTCTAGATAAAGACGTGAAAGCTAACTTCTTTGTCTTCTTCGTCTAAGCGCATTTCCAGGTGCATCCCCAGCTGTGCTGCTTTAGAGACCGGGGTGTGCTTTCCCGCTTTTTCTTCTTCAAATATGATATGCATGTCAATGGTCACCCAAGGATGTCAAAGACCTTGTTAAATCTGCCTGACGTCAACTCTCTTTGGGAATGTATTTGTGCGAAAAGTTTTACAACCGGCCGCCGCCCGACGTTAACCCTTCTTGGGAATGCAATTGTAGCACGAGATGTTTGTGCTAAGTCCTTTATTCGCCTCTTACGACATCCACAGGAAGAGATGGAGTGGTCCTATTCTAACCCGGAACCACACGGGTAAAGACGTGAAAGCTAACATAATATAATATAATAAAATATACTTTTTTAAGATTATAGTATATTTAGTTGATATGCTCGTATGACGGAAAGAGACTAGTGCGAGCTTTGTACATCGCCGTGAGTAAGCTGTTAAATATTTATACTCGTACATATATGTATACTCTTAGCTTTTTTATATTTTATAAGAACCACAATGTCTAAAAGCATATATTTTAATTCGCTCCAAAAAGATCTGGATCCATTTACAAACTACCCTTGCCTATTTTATCTACACAAAAAATGCGTATAAAATATTAAATAATGTGCACTATAAAAATATACGGGACAAGTATAAAAACGACGTAAACATGGTGAATTTATTTCTCTTCGACGTTCGACGTTGACGTATAGAGGTCGCCGGAGGGCCAGTCACGACAAACGTATGGCCGTTTGGAAGACACCAATCAGGGCACCTGTGAGCCTGACGTTTGTTTCTGCAGGCTGCAAAATATGTGACTCGCATAAAGTCACAAAGCGGTGGTCGAGTGGTTTGAAAATAACTGGATTATTTTAAACCCTTTGACCACTCGTCTTATGCGTCCCATGTAAGGTAAAATCAGCGATGTAGTCTAGTATGGATATAAATAGTTGATTTTATAATGTTTATGTTATTTAGATAAAAGAGTGGCAAACCATCTGATTATAAAAATTACAAATCATATTAACCAAATGTCAAGAAAGTCGACGTATGTAATGACGAAAGAGAGATACGAGTACACAATAATATGAAGAGCCCGTACTACCCTAAAGTTATTAGAGCGATCTTAAATATTATCAATATTAACGAAATACTCACTTTGAAATAAAAACACAGCAAAGTTCAGGACTAACTCTAAATTATTTATTATTTATTAATTAAATCTTTATTGACCACAATGGTACAAAAGGTGGACTTAATGCTAATACATTCTCTACCAGTCAACCTTTAGGAAAAACAGAAAAATTTAAATTAGCGATAGGCGCTTAAAGATATTATTTTCTACACATTTTTCTACACACACTATGCACATATCTACATATATTTACATACATACATACACATACATACATAAATACATAATATGAAATACAAAACAATTTATGATAATGATTAGTTATGCTGCAACAAATTGGCATAAACTATATGTTTTGAAAACACGATTGCTTAAAATTTTCTTGATAGAAAAAAATTGCGAAGTTGCCTCTAAATCACCTCAGAATTATACTAAAACGGAAAGCATTCAAGAAATACAATAAATTTGCCCTTGTAACTTTGGATTATAATTGTTATTAAACATAAGGCTGGGCTCATATGTCTTATTTTGTAAATAACTCATATTCTTTGTAAAACGAAAAATAACTCAAAACCAAAACCAGCCTCATTGACCTACCGTGATCTTTTCACCCCGCATGGTATCGCTGTCCCGCCTAGAGTAAATTTGTGTGCGTGGCAGCAGGAGCAAAACTTAGATTATCCACATCAGGCCTAGGCTTATGTGTGTGTGAGAGAGAGAGGGTGTGTATGTGTGTTAGAGGGTGTGTGAGTGAGAGAGTGTGTGTATGTGTGTGTGTATGAGAGAGGGTGTGTGTGTGTGAGAGCGTGTGTGTGTGTGTGTGAGAGCGTGTGTGTGTGTGTGTGAGAGCGTGTGTGCGTGTGTGATAGGGAATTGTGTGTGTGTCTGTGGTCTTAGTGATTACTGATCATGTTAACATTTACTGCGATCCCTGTTATTTGTACTAATCGACGGTAATTTTCAACTACCACCACTTGCTTCCGGTGAGGAAATCCGCACACTGGTTGACTGGTGTGTAAAAATTACTGTTATCACTAGATGACAGTCATTGAGTTACGTCAGCTGCCTTTAGGCAGCTCTAAAAATAGTTCAAGCAGTTTTCAAGAGTTTCGCGAGTTTACAGTTTGGGGCGAACTACGAGAGCCATATTCCATGAAGGTTAAAAGGACACATCTGAATCATTTTGCACGAGTCGAAATTCGGCTAAAGCAATGCAAACAAGATGAATATTAACCCTGCCGGGGTTTCCGGCTCGGTGTTGTATACGACACGGGCACCGGACGCCGCCGGTCCGGCCCGGACACGGCGCACATTCGTCATCGCCTTTGTAAGAGGAGAATTCAATAGTTAGATTCAAGAATTGTTTAACTACTTAGTGAAGTCATATTGATTGTTCAAATACATGTAATTAAGATAATACATGTAATTTACTTGAATTAACCAAGAGGCATGCACGGATGCCAATATTTCCCTCAATAAAAATAAATTATTTACGAAAAATTAAGATGACAATCAAAATTTCTTTTTGTTTAGAGGATCCTTCTTGATTCTTGTAACTTTTTAATTCATTAAATTGTTCGAAATACATACCTACAAAAGATACATTTACGAACTTATTACAAAAGACAAGCAGAAAAAAAAGATATGGATAAGGAGAGAATCAGAGAGAGGGGAGATAATGCGACGTCACTAGTTCTTTAATTATTTTTTTTGCTTTGATTTTTGCGGATGTGCAGTAGTAAAGTATTCCACAATCTGACTGCCTGACCTTAAAAGGAGTTGGAGTACAAGCGAGTACGATGAACAGGTACTTTGAGCTTATGGAAAATTTGCCATAGTTTTAACTTCTAAGCCGCGAACATATATTTTATTATTATTCTCAAGTATATATTTCAATAAAATTATGATTAAAGTGTGTTCATCTTTATGTTAAAAAAATTATGTTTAATAAATATTACGAAAAATTTAAATTACTTAAAAATACATTATGTGAAGCTATAATCTGTATAACTATGTTTCGCCACAGCGGCGACACTCCCTGTACGTGAGAGTTCGAACAGCGGTGACCTTACCGAAATGGAATATCGTGCGGTGCGTAAGAGAGACGCAAACTAGGTGCTAGCCCTCGGCCAAAGCAGTCGGCGATGGCTCGTTCCACGCCCCGCGCGCCTCTCAAGGCCCCCGCGCACATCCAGACACCCACACGCCGCAAGCGATTTTACGTGCACACATGCTTAAGTGTCGTTTCTTTTCGCGTAGTGTATATATTCTTTGGTTTCGGTGCAATAAAGATTTTAACTAACTATATTATGAAAAAATATTTTATGAGAATAAATACAGAGCCATGTTTAGATACGGTGTGTAGTCGAGCGGCATGAAGGATGGCCGGACACCGGACACGGCGCGCATTTGTCATCGCCGTCCGCCATTGTGACCGACGTAAAGAGAAGTCGTGATTGCAAGATATGTTTTAGATATTATTTTTATTTACTATTGCTAGCTGTGGCGTACAAGCCCAGCAGTGGGACAGTATAGGCTAATAAAAAAAAATTGCTACTGTCTGTCCTGTACTGTTGTGTTTTTAAAGATACCGATGGAGAAGAAGATTTTACACTAAAATTTTAGCTTCTAACAACTTTCCTTTCAAACCAATAAATTTTTTGAGAAAGTTTAAAATGTACGAGTACCAAATTTGTTTTCTTCTAATTCTTGTTTTGTAGATATTTTGTTACAAAGTTTTATACATGTACTTTCAAATAGTATCTAGTTTTTTACTGATACTACTAAACTAAAAACTAAACGTTAAGGTTTGGTGTGTGTATTTCTGCAGCCGAGCGGCATGAAAGATAACCGGACACGGCACACATTCGTCATCGCCGTCCGCCATTGTGACCGGCGCGAAGAGAATTTGTGATTGCGCCTTTAGTGCTATTATTATTGTTTACTAGCTCACCCGATAGATTATTCTTCTTGTATTTAAGACTGCAGTCTTCGACCGTGGGAATTTTTGATTGAACACCCGAATCTATATTTTCTATCTACACATACGCATTGCGCTGTATTGTACATGCACCATGGAGACGAATTTAGACGAATTCAGAAGCGCAGCGAGCGGTCTGCCTTATTAGCGTTTTCGTCCTCACATTTATTTGAGAATTTCGGAGAACTTTAAATTTTTCTATCTTTTTACAAAAGACAAATTATTTTTATTTATTTATTGTACGTATTTAAGCATGAATTAATCTTCATTTATGTGTATTTTTATTTTTTAACTCTGTCGTATGCGCAAGATATCCGACGACGTATTCGCTTATATTTTCTTCAAAGTTTAACCTTTTTAACTAAGTTTTTGAATGAATAATTATTTTTTTTATTAAAATCTTCTCATTCACTTTTTAGGATTTTCCTTTGTCTTTATTTCTCTGTAATTTAAACACAACTTCATGTTTTAAATTTAGAAACGTCGCACACCGCAAAAAAACGAAACACGTTTTAGGTTATTTGAAATTAAACAAACTATTACAATGAAAATCAATAAATTGTCTAATTCACTTTTTTAATACTTAAATAAACTTCAATTTAACATATCTTAACATATTGTTACTAAGATAGTTTGGCTTCAATCAGCTCCGAAAAAGCAGTCAAAATCATTAAAAATAAGCGCTGCGCTTTTGACGTATGGAAAGCACTCCACTGAGAGGTTCGGAGTGTTAAAAAAGCATACTCGTATTTTCCATACAAATGCTTTTATCTGGTCTATATGACCGCCACGCCAGAGGTGCCTCATTTGAAGTTTTTTTTTTAATTTAATACTATCTGTTACATGCAGACAAAGGAAGTACGTTTATCATAATTATTGACGTTTTTGACAATCATGTCATCGATAAACAGTCAGTGCATAGTGGTCCGATCAAATAAGGGACATTATTGCTCTTTGGGTCCGAAGAGCTCTAATATGCGAAGGATACAATTTTTAAAGTCAAAATCATTTATTTATCTTTGGATGTTTTAATCACATGATAACGGTAAATTTTTATTTAGATGTCATAAAAGTTGTTGACGTCATATCATTTACTTACAGCTATAAAGAAGCGGCAACAAACTGCACTGCAATATTTTCTTCAAATATGTTATACTTTTGGCACTGGTATGACTCTCCGTTGATTCAGAGTAACATATATACCTACTACTACTACAAACGAAACAATTTATCTGTACACACGTCGATGTGTGAGTTTTATACTTAGGGTCGCACCGCAGAATTATTTTAATACTTACCTACTAACGAGTTCGACATATTTACGATTATATTTTTCCATACCGGAAGATTTGCGAACACTATGACGTAAAAAATATTCTGTTTTATATGTATTAAATGTTACAGAAAAGTCGGAAACAGCTACGTAATATCACTTCACAAATATTTTTCATTATGTCCATTGTCCATTTCACCTATAGTTCACTTTACTGATTATTATTGAGTCATTTATAATGTAACGCACTAATTTCACTAATTCACTATTGTAATATAGTAATTTGCATATTCGGCGCAAAACTATACGGTAATAATATGAATAAATTCAATAAAAATAAACAAATGCTTATCACGTTTACACACAGCATGTCAAGTTGTCATTGTCAACAATGGCATTTAGCACTATAACCCGCGGAAATCTAGTTGGCATCTGCGTGTATGTGATTACCTGTGAGCGAGGAGCCTATGTAACATTACCGGATTGCTTATTAGCAATCCGGTAATGTTACAATCTCGCTCTTGTGTATCTCCCGCCAATGCGAGAGAGCGAGAAGGGTATATATATCAAGATGGTTGCTGGGTTTTACGCGTTTCTGGTTTTTGATGTTTTTTTTCGTTTTACAAAGAATATTTAAGAGTTATTTAAAAAGTAAGACATATGATGACTGCTTTATGTTTAGTAAAATTATAATCCAAAGTAACAAGGGCTTATTTATTGTATTTCTTGAATACTTTCTGTTTTGATATAATTCTGAGGTGATTTGGAGGCAACTTCGCAATTGTTTTTTAATCGAGAATATTTTAAGCAATCGTGTTTTCGAAACATATAATGACTGGAGTTAGTCCTGAAGTTTGATGTGTTTTTATTTAAAAGTATTTCGTTAATATTGATAATATTTAGGATAGCTCTAAGTACTATCGCGATCATACGGGCTCGTAAGAATCCCCCTACCCTAGACTTTCCCATACAAACATAGTCTACGTTTTATTTTGAAACAACATGTCCGATTTCGGTAAAAGGTTGTAATTTTAAAGAAATATCACCTAAGGCACGTCCCGATATCTAAAACACGCAATGTAAACGACGGAAATGAGAAGCGCAACTTGACAAATGTAATGTATAGCGGTGTCACGTCATAATAGCGGCTGAAAAATTTTATTTACGACACAACTTCGCCCACCATATATTTCATTTCTAAGGATATGAATAAAGTTTGTGGATTTGAGCGTCGCGGCTGAGCTTGTTTATGATGTGTAATAATTATGCGGAGAGCTGGGATATAGTGGGGCTTGCGTGGTTAAACACGTCTAAATACGAATCGAGTTCAGCGTCGATTTAATTAAAAAGTTTGAAGTAGGTCTGTTAAGAAGATGACAGAAGTACCTGTAATATTCCGAGAGCCGGTAGACATTTTTGGGTAGGTATTTGACGCAAGCTGAAAACTTGTCTTATACTTCTCCTATAACTCTAACTAAGAACCGCAGACCTGGCTGAAAAGAAGCAATAGCCGTCCGGACAATTTGTATGGGTGTCTATTTTTTTTTGTTTTTTTTACTGTTGAAGTGAAAACTTCTTTAGTCGCGTTGGGAATTTTTTGAGATGGGGAAAAAATTTGACTTTATTAGGTTCTTAATTTTTTTATTAAAATGCAATTGGCGTTCGTTGGCCAACCAGCCAACCAACATATGGCGCGGATATGAGTACATTTTAGAAGAAAATGCAAAAATTGTAATTTGCAAATTTATCTTTATTGCATTACTTAATTGTTTGTTGACTAACTATACATGCCAAGTAATCCATCGTCCAGTCCAGGGTAGTGGTTTAGATGAAGTATAAAAAAAAATCTTAGAATGAGCGCAGTTCCCCCGCTTGCGAGGAAGTAGAGATGACGCCATGCCACATGCATACATAAAAGCTACAAAGTTTATTTTCCACTTAAATTTTGTAGATGTCCAGCCAAATTAGGAAATGTGCAGAAGCGTTATAATCCGTCTAAACTAAAAGTAACGTGTAATCCGACTAAAGAAAACTAATTTACGCCGCGTCACGAGGAATCTCAAGACTCGTTTGTTATCATGTAATGTTCGCTTTGATAATTTTAAATTATGCCTAGGCCATTTTCTTTCGTACAACGTAGTCCATAATTGAGTTTTAGACGCGTATAAATATACCTAAGAATATAACACTATCACGTCACTATCCCTAATGGGGTAAGCAGAGCATTTCGGGTCTTGCGGCTCTAAGCAGGCGAAGTCCAGGGCCGCAAGACCCAAAGGCCACTTTTAGCGTGATGGTGGGCAAGAAGGTGGAAAATGAATCCAAATAGTGATAGGTAGCTAGCCGCATCGCCTATTAACATGACTCGCATTTTCGCCCATTTCCTCGATCGGTTATTACGATCTGCGCAGGAAAATAAGTTTTTTCTTTTCTCCCAAATCAGCATGGAAGAATCCTAAACAACATAACAATATTAACAGATAGTTAGGCCCGAATTGTTAAATCATATTTGACGTAATACGATTTGACCTCCATTTACAATCTCATGACAAGGCAAACCTTTGACCAATTGGTCAAAAAACACCCGTTGTAAGATTCTTTATTATTTTTTAGTTTGTTGCCGCTTCTTCTATATTAGCTATTTTTAACAGTGGGATATACAGGCTGACTTTTTATCCACCTGCTAAATTTTTGGAGCAAGTTCTGTCCATGATACTGAACTACTTTCTATAAAAAAAGTTATTAAAAATCGATAAAATTTTTTCGTCCTCCCATACAAAATCCGTTTGGCTGAGCGTTGATTCATATGGGAGGTCGACATTTTTTTATCGATTTTTAATATCTTTTTTTATAGAAAGTTGTTCAGTATCATGGACTGAACTTGCTCTAAAAATTTAGCAGGTGGATAAAAAGTCAGCCTGTATAAGGCTGCCAAAGAATAAATTTAAAACAAAATCGCTCATTAATTCAAACAACCAGTAACGTCAATTGTGTCTAAGAGCTTCCATTACCAACAAAAGCTTGAACAACTAAAAAAAAAGCGCCTCGGGAGACTAGCTTCAGAAGGGAGGGGGACGTTACCGGAAGTGACGGGCCGGAAACGACGCCGGGCGGAAGCGCGAGAACCCTTTGCTACGCCCTTTGTTTATAGGGCCTGGACGACACTTAGCGAAATGCTTTTGGCATCCCAGTGTCTAAACACACTATGCCGACGTTGCGCGACTGAAGTTGCGCGGCTAATTTATTCTTCTTCTTATAGAGTCGAAATGGTTACACTGTAGCTTCAATTTTAAATCACCTGTGACCAGTATGTGGCCACGGCGATCCCTCTGTCGTTAGCTTTATTACTTAGCCAAAACGCGACGTAAGTTCGTCAAAGTATGTTGCTATTAATTTAAAAACATTGCAGGCGTAATCTTGCACAAATGCATTCCCAAAGAAGGTTGACGTCAGGCAGACGGCCGGTCGTAAAACTATAGCCAAGTCGTTTAAACTGTTCCGGTTATTTCTTCTTGATATTGTATTGCTTCCTACGGCATCCTTGGGTGGCAACTGACTTGTATATTATATTTGAAGAAGGAAAAACGGGAAACGCACCCCGGGCTCCAAAGCAGCATAGGTGAGGATGCAACCGGGAACGCGCTAAGATGAAACATTGCAGGCGTAACCACACCGAAGTTCGGTCGCGCAACTTCTGCATAGTATGATTAGACACTTTGTGCTAAATTAAAAAAGTTCGGGCCTGGTAAATTACGACGGGCTCTTTAAAATTTCCGTCGCGGTTAAATTTTAAATTAGTTGGGTGTTAAGAAAATTGGTGTGATTTAATGTACTGCAGAAAAAAAAACGACGGGTTGCACTCCGGGAGTGCCGGCAGAAGTGAAAACTTGAATATTAACGTTGTGCATTTTTGATATTTTGGAATGGTTAGGGAATAATTTTGCACGAATTGCTTTAATTATCAGTATAAAAGTACTATCATTAATGTGGTAGAATACAATATTTATTTATTGCGCTATTTATTGAACCCGGGACCTCTCGCACCCTAAGCGAAAATCATACCCCTAGACCAACGAGCCGACTGACAGCTTAGTGGAAATTATAGTATAAATACTTCCTCTCCTACGCCGCGCCGGCTGTCATTCCGTCTTACGAATTTTCGATCAGGACACGTGTCCTGACGCGAGTTTAACATTTTTTACCCATTACAAAAAAAGTGCACAACGCCGCTAAAGAAGTTTTCACTTCAAAAACGTATTAAATCAAAATAAGTTTTATGTTTGTAGAAACTGAAAAAACTCATTTTAGTTTAGATTTAAAATTAATAATTTATTACACACACTTAAGTACACTACTTAGTCATTAAAACATAAATGAGCGATAAAAATCAATTGACTGTTAACTTATATTCGCAAATATTCTAACGAAAAAGCACTTTGTGTTTGGCTCATGTCAGAATTAAAAACTTCGTTTGCGTAATCTATTCACCCACCAAATACGAAGTTCCGATTCAGCGATACTAAATATTATGATAAATATTTATATATGTAGATAAACACCCAAGTCCCAGGACAATTTGAAAAAGGCCATTTTGAACTTGCCCTGGCTGAGGATCGAACCCAGAGCCTCCAGATTAGCGGTCTAGCGTGTTAACCATTTCGTCAAACATATGTACATACAAACGCCGATTGTTCAAGTAGATTCGGACCACTTCTCTCGCTCGTTTAATTACGATATCCAAAGGAATCCAGCTTAGTTAAGAGTCAAATAAACACAATTTGCATTTCTTTATCTTTTTGTTGAATGTTGACTTTTCGGGATTGTCCTTTTGGGAATTGTCCTTTTGGGTAGTGGTCGTTTTGGGAAATGGACGTTTTGGGAAATTGACGTTTTAGGAAGTGGTCCTTATGAGTCTAAATTAAGTAAAGCATGATCACTTTGGCTGAACAAAAAAAGTAGCATCACAAAAAAATCATTGCATTTTTGAGTGACCGAAGGAGCGGTTTCATTTCCATGGAAATCGAATAGAGGTGTAAAGTCTGCTTTATGAGCCGCTGGGAAATTCAGGTGGAAACCCGTGTCTAGCTCTAGGTCTAGTTGACTAAGCAGAAATGTTTGGCTGTCTATGTATTTATTCTTTATTATTCAAAGTCAGTTGAATAGTTTTTTTTTATTTGAGTTCAATATTTTTTCCTTATTTGTTGTAAAACTTTAATGAACTAAAAACATAAGTACGAATAACAGATAAAACGACGCAACCCCATTGAGGTTGGGCCTATTTCATTTGTCTTGATTAATCTTAGGCCTCAGAATAAAAGCTTGTACGAAAAATTTTAATTTTTCCAAAAAAAAACAAATGTTTTAAAACGCCAAAAAAAGCACGTGTTTTGTATGACGACCCCCCTTTAATTTTTAACTTTTTTTTTTAGTATTTGTTGTTATAGCGGCCATAGTAATACATAATCTGTGAAAAATTCAAGTATCTAGTTAATGCCATTATAAAGATCTAGTTAAAAACGCTGATCATGGCGACCCCCTTTAATTTTTCACTTTTTTTATTTTCAGTATTTGTTGTTATAGCGGCCACAGTAATACATAATCGGTAAAAATATCAAGTGTCTAGCTATTATGGTTCAAGAGATAGAGCCCTGTGACAGACGGACAGACAGCGGAGTCTCAGTAATAGGGTCCCGTTTGCACCCTTTGGGTACGGAACCCTAAAAATTAATGTACCAAAAACATAAGTACGTATAAAATGTATAAAATCGAAAGAGGGATATTATTCCATAAGAGATAAAAGTTTAACTTATTTCATATATGTATAGAGAGATGTCTTCCATTCACCCTGCGATATATTATTATTTATTTGATTATAAGGTAGACTGTGACGTGAAAATTAAATTATAAGGCATGTAAAACGCACAGCACACATTGCCATAAACATATACATACTCCTTTCATAACCATTCATACAAAAATTTACATGCTGTTTATGAAAAAAAAAAATGTCCTGATAAAATAATTTCGTATTCCATCGAGAAACGGCAGCCATCTTGAATTATCATACTAACATACATCGTAATAGTATTGCTTATACGTAAAAACATTGTTTATGTCACAAACATATCTCTGATATTTTATGTAGATTTTATCTCGCTGAAAGGATTTACGTTCACGTGATATAACATACAAAATATATGTTTGTATACTCATTACTTCTTACAGTGGCGGTTTTAGCAATTGCGATGCCCCGGGCAGCAAATGTTTGTGTGACCCTAGTTTCTTCGTATTATATGCGTATGAGGGATATTCACGGTAGTTGCCAAAGAAAAAAAAGCAGCCAAGTGCGAGCGGACTCGCCCATGAAGGGTTCCGTAGCAGCAAGTAACATTTTACGATTTATGACGTATTAAAAAAAACTACTTACTAGATCTCGTTCAAACCAATTTTCGGTGGAAGTTTGCATGGTAATATGTACATAATATATTTTGTTTAGTTTTATCATTCTCTTATTTTAGAAATTACAGGGGGGGGGGGCACCAACATTTTACCACTTTGGAAGGAAGTCTCTCGCGCAAACTATTCAGTTTAGAAAAAAAATATATTAGAAACCTATATAACCCCTAAAATGTATTGTTTTTTTTTTCTATTTTTGTGTAAAAATCTTAATGCGGTTCACAGACTACATCTACTTACCAAGTTTCAACAGTATAGCTCTTATAATTTCAGAAAAAAGTGGCTGTGACATAGGGCAGACAGACATGACGAATCTATAAGGGTTCCGTTTTTTGCCATTTGGCTACGGAACCCTAAAAATGAAGAACAAAGTATAAAACTAAAGTGTATCGATTAACTTTTATAGGGAAAGTAGAGTTCCGATATAAAAAAGTCAGAAGGAAAGAGTTATTAGAAAGTTTATAATTACGGCGCACAACTTCACACAGGGAAATAAATAATTTTATAGTATCACTACAACAATATTTTTCTCAGAACAATATATCTCGAATTTCGCAATGAGGCAAATTTATTTTGCTTTTTGTTTTATCGAAAAAGCTGTCAATTCCTTCAAACACGCAATAAGAAATTTGCGCGTTAAAACATCGCCTACACTTTTAAGTAATTTCTTATCACTAGGTTTTTATAGCAAAATCCTTTTTGTATCGTAAGACAGATTTTGTATACATAAATATAAAATTTCGGATCGAAACTGGCTTCGATTAATGATTAGGTATTTATTTCTCATTCGTAATTGGTAACGGACTTAGGGTTGCAGATCCTGAATAATTATTTTCGTGCCCTTATTAAGTAGGTATATGCAAATATGTATATGGATGCAAATCCTCCGTTTATTGAGCCTTAAGTCCAGCAGTGGTCTAATTATAAATTTGTCTTACAACCAAGGATGCAGAATAAAGTAAAAGTAGGAAAACGGACCTCAGGCTTTACAGCTTCCATTACAGCTGAGGATTTAACTATTTTTGAGTAATTAGCTTTTAAAATGTTAAGTATGCTTTAAGGTCCGTATAGTCCGAAAAAATCTACTCGACACCCTTGAATTCTGAAGCCTCGGGCAATAAGTCACGTACCAAGGATATCACCGCTCACAAATAACGGATATACATTTTCTTTATCTGTTCAACATGTCAACGAACTTTGAAAATCGATTGCCATTCGAAGGAAAGCGAAAAACATGCTGTGATTTTTTTAAGGAGGAAATATGTCAGTATACGAGTACTATTAACAGGTTTAAAAATATTTAATAAGTATATTTCTTTCATACGTTACGTTCTTACTTAATTTTCAGTCAAATATTCGTTATACAATTCCCTTTTTATATGAAAATTATACCAAAAAATATATAATCTAAATTACTAGTAAACTTTTTTTAAATATTATACAAAAAAAAAACAGTGAAAAATTCATCCAGAGCGAACAAATGCCCGGACCCGAGAGCTCGACGATATTTCGCCGTTTTTTTTTATATTTAAAAAAATTGTGTAGCGAAGCCTTAAGATTCCTATGTATTTTTTTTGAGAAATAATCTGTATTAGTTTATTTACAGTGATTTTTCAAAAACACTCACAGTATTCTTGGCTCTGAACTGACGGGGCCTTAAGTTCGCCATTGTTCAAGTTAAATAAATTAAAATAAATAAGATAAATGGATCCCTTACCTTTATAAATCTTTTTGCTTTTGTTAATAATCCTAGGGTGGTGTGTCGTGACGCCTCGGGGCCTAGTGGAACCATGTCCTTGAGTTTCTCCAAGCAACTTCTGAGGTGTGCTCGCCTGTAACAAACGAATTACTAGGTTATTACCGTCATGACGAATTTATGTTACACCACAAATTAATGCACAATGTCTAACTTTATATATATGTCGCAGTTGGATGGCATAAACCGCTAATTCACTAAACCTCTAGGTGTTTGGCATTACAGCTCGGTTTTGTTAAACAGCTGAATATCGTTAAGCTGGATTGTCAATGTTTCACGTTTAGCAAACCAGCTAACCACGTTTAGACCACAGAATAGGTTATTTGCAGGCAGGTTATAAACAAACAAATTTATGACGGAGCATTTAAAAAAACCCCAATTCAAATTCTTACTATGTAATCTAGTCTCCAACATCATAGAACACCAATAAAGAATGATACAAGGTTCGATGCAAATGGATTAGTGAATGCAGAAAAGTTAGATAACGCGACATAATCTCAATGGCGGCGTAGCGGTTTCTCTCGGCCTTAATTTGATTCATGTAAATTCTCCATCTTGTCGGAAGGCGGGAGTCGAAATAACTATATAGCTGAAGCAAGCTGAAGATCTGCTTTATTTTTCCTAACCATTTGCAGTACAAAATCATAAACGATGCGACAGCCACGGCATTGACGAATACAAATCGTTTATGCCATTCTGCGTATGAGGTGTTTGTTATTTAACGCTATTTTACGAAACCGAGCTGTAATGCCAAACAGCTAGAGGTTTAGTGAATTAGCGGATTATACCATTCAACTGCGACATGTGTATCTATAGTAGTCATAAGTCTTATACAGGATGATTTTGACCCTCGTAGCTTTATACAAAGAAAGTTACTTTTTAACACTTCCACTGCTGAAAACGCACCGTATGTGTTTTCCTCTTTGGAAAAATACACACGATGCATTTTTCAGCAGTGAAAGTGTGCGCAATAAAAATACATATTCTGTCATATGTATCTAGTTTCATAATAAAAACCAAAGATATCAGCCGACAAATGCATACCATAAATCTCCCATTTTAATGCTACCGGGCTCGTGACGGGCGGCGGCCAACAGCCGCGCGTATAGTAAAGTCAGTAGATTAGCCATTTATTAGAAATTTAGGAGAAAAAAGGAGCCGTCATACAAGAAACGTGTTTTTTCAGCGTTTTAAAACATTGTACGGAGGTACGGAATCCTTCATGTACGAGTCCGACTCGCACTTGACCGGTTTTTATTGGTAAGATGCTGAACACAGACGGTTCCTATAATACAAGGCTATTGATTGTTTCTCAAATAAATAAAAATAAATACGTAGAAACACATGCACTTAGATTATCTTGGATCTTACAGCCAATTTAAGACATCACCGTGCCCTAAAGCCAAAAACAAAGAGCAAGAAGGGTAGAAAAACTAAGTTATTTCGTATAGTGGCAGCAAACACAATTAACAGGTTGTGTGTCTGTCTGTCCCCTCATTACCTAATACCATTTGGAGTTATGAGTGGTCGGGTGCGGACAATGTAATGTTGTATTAGGGTGGTAATGGAAAGTGCTTTTCGGCCTAATTTTCAAGTTATTACCCACTAGCGCGCCCACGCTCAAAGCCGTTTTATGTCACAAACCTTCAGATTTTGTGTAATTAGGGTTCCGTACCTCAAAAAAAAAAAACGGAACCCTTAATAGGATCACTTTGTTGTCTGTCTGTCTGTCAAGGACCCTTTTTCTCAGGAACGAGTGGAGGTATCATGCTGAAATTCATATCAAATACTCAAGTCTACTGTCCCTAGGAGCTGTGAAAAAATTCAAACTTCTGAGCCAACGCAATCAAAAGATACAGCCGTTTGTTGCCGAAAATGTTCGACACTCGCAAGGGAATCAAAACTTACGGGGTTCTTCCCATGAACTCAGAATCTTGAAATTTGGTACAAAGCAAAGCAACGTCGCATAGCACAGATAAAGGAAAAATTGCGAAGAGCATAAATTTTTAGTTACAAAATAGTATTCGTTCGCGACAATTTACAACGGTAAATAAAATGTGCAATTGTAAATAGCTAAGGTGACGATATCACTTCTCGAGCCATTACCTCTATTGTGCCGCTTCCTTTGTGAATTACAGGCACGAATTCAGGAGCTTTCTGGACTTTTGTTCCTGTAAAGTACGCCTGTGACAATTACTGTTACTCGTTAACTCTTAAAGGTATTTTTTTATTCTTGCTTCTTTTTAACTAAGGAATACCTTGTATTTTTACCCATATATACACAAATGACAAATGAAAAATGAAAGTACTTAATTTAATGACAATTTGACAAAAGGAACTTGCTCAAAACAATCGAAATTAGAAGAGGAAAGATGGTCATATTGGTCATCTTATACGACGCTATGAATTTATTAAAACATAACAGAAGGAAAAGTAGAAGCAAGAAGGGGGAAGGGAAGACCAAGAAGAGCATTTATAGATCAATTAAACGAGAATGTTGACGGCGTGTCGTATAGGGAGGTCAAAAGGATGGCTCAAGAAAGGGAGACATGGAAACTACTCCACCGACAAGAACGTAGCTTTTAAATTATAGATACAATAGATGACTAGTTACTTCTCCTTCATCTTAGAAGAAGTAACTAGATCTCGCGGCTAGGAACTTCGCGGCTAGGAACTTCGATTTGTATGAAACCTAAATTTTTTTATGTTATCTAGTTACCACGGGGTGAGAAAGCTTATTTCGTATTTCTATATACATTCATTAGGTATAGCTGTCCAAAATGATGGACTGAATCACCCCTTAAATATTTGTACTTAATTAAAAAGCACCTTATATGTATAAAGCACATGACGGCTGTATAACGTCTAAAGAAATATACTGAAACTATTTTAAGGGTAAATTCAGTACATGCCGCTGAATAACTTTCCACAAGGGACGTATATACCAAACTAGCTGTGCCTGCGACTTCGTTCGCGTGGTTGTCGGAACGTAATGTTATATAGCCTAAAGCCTTCCTCTATAAATGGACTACCCAACAAAAAAAGAATTTTTCAAATCGGACCATTAGTTCCTGAGATTAGCGCGTTTAAACAAACAAACAAACAAACTCTTCCGCTTTATAATATTAGTATAGATATGACTTTTTTGCTTTCTATAAAAACTCGAATCAGCTGATTAGTCAACTTGTATGAATTCACCTTTAAGTTTCAGTATATTTTGTCAAAGCCTTTTTTTTTATTTTAATTTTTTTAATAAGAACCTGTATTAGAAATCAATAATACAAATCGCACCTGTTTACAAAGTTTCTTGCAATAAAATATAGTTTAAGGTTTTATCTTTTACTTCCATTGTGCAAGGTTCCTTTGTGGCTTACAGGCACGAATTCAGGGAGTGTTCTTGACTTTTTTTTTACACTAACAATTACTGGTATTCGTTAACATTGCGGTACATTCTCTTTTTGAATTTTTTTAACTTCTTTTTATTACGAAATACTTGCTATACTTCTTTGTTACTTTGTAATGCTAAGTTATAAAATGAGAATATAACTTTGATATAATGTTTAGAAATTTGAAAATGAGCATTTAGTCTAGAGCTAGGTCGTCATAATCCAAGCGCATTCAGGGTGTAAATGCCATTGTTGACAATGACAACTTGACATGCTGTTCGTATAAGCGTGATAAACATTTGTTTATTTTTATTGAATTTATTCATATAATTACCGTATAGTTTTGCGCCGAATATGCAAATTACTATATTACAATAGTGAATTAGTGAAATTAGTGCGTTACATTATAAATGACTCAATAATAATCAGTAAAGTGAACTAATGGTGAAATGGACAATGGACATAATGAAAAATATTTGTGAAGTGATATTATGTAGCTGTTTCCGACTTTTCTGTAACATTAAATACATATAAAACAGAATATTTTTTACGTCATCGTGTTCGCAAATCTTCCGGTATGGAAAAATATAATCGTAAATATGTCGAACTCGTTAGTAGGTAAGTATTAAAATAATTCTGCGGTGCGACCCTAAGTATAAAACTCACACATCGACGTGTGTACCGATAAATTGTTTCGTTTGTAGTAGTAGTAGGTATATATGTTACTCTGAATCAATGGAGAGTCATACCAGTGGTCTGACCTCCGCAACCCAAAGGATAGACCAGAACCAATCCTAGGATAGGTTTAATCAAACGCCAGATGGCGTTCGGGACCCACAGCTGTATGTGCCTTGAGAAACACGGAATCATATTTCTTTTCGGATAAACAGGTAATTCAAGCCTGGAATATCCTAACCAGACTAAGCTAGGCATTCTATAATATTAGCAATTAGCTTAGCGTATAAATTTTTAATAAAAGACTTCGTAGTAGATGTAAATGCCTTCTTTATTAGCAAAACATGTGTTCTATATTCCTTTTTATCAACCGCATATTACGTACCGCGTTTTTATGCAAATGAAGTTTTACCGTGAGTATTTATTATTTTTTATCAGAATATGAAATACAGAAACATAATACGTACTCTGCACAACACAAATACTAATTACAGTGTCGTATGTCGATGGAAATAATAGAATACCTTTGACAAAGCTAATTTGTTTGTGCCAGCACAATTTTCCTGGGAACCGTCCAGGCTTTGTGTGCAATACAGGAATATTATTTTCAACTGACTTCAATAAAGAATGAGGTTATTAATTTGGCTGTATTTATTTTGTTTGTTACCTCAGAACATCGTGATTTATAAACCGATTTGAAAATTATTTTTTTATTTGAAAAATTATATCTAAATTAAAAATGTGATATGCTGTATAAATCAATAAAAAAGGATACTTCTTAATTTTATCCAAATAAGGTTTAGTAGTTTAGTTTTTAAAAATTGTCATTATAAAAATATGTCGTCTATGTACACAATTCTTGCGCTTTGACATTTTGACAGCAAAATGAGCAAGAATGAGGCGTTTTCTTCAAAAAAAAAATAATAGTTCAGTAAATTATGATAGATGGCGCAGCAATCACTTTAGTCGAACTGTCAATGTCAAATTTTGGTCAAATATATTTAAAATGTTCAGGGTGCGTGTTAGTTTTTGGAATATTTCTTTTATATTTAGTTTAAAATATACTATAGCGTACATATTTAATTAAGTTATAGTAAAATTTAACAGAACATGTAAGTCTAGCTCTAGTCTGAAGAAAAATGCGGGCCTGCGCCGTTGTGACGTGCAAAAACAAAGGAGGAATCCTGTTCCTACTGTTCAACATAAAACTGATGTGACCAACGCGATGGTTCCACACTTTTTTATAATGCCTTGACGCTACTGCGTATTTAGCCAGGAACAAGTTAATAAAACGTGGGAAATTATTTTTTCCTTACAAGTTACAATAAAAGGTTGGTGTAGGTCTTTGATTGCTTTAAGGGAGCTTCTGGCGACAAATCTATACGAGTCCACTGGTTTTCATAGCCGATTGAGTGGCGGACGACGCCCGAAGACGGGAAACAGTCCGCGAAACAAATATAAACTAAAATCAATTTGCAAAATAATTTAAAGAAAACCCCAACCAAACCCCTTGATATCCCGTCAAAAACCCCTTCTAGTGTATTGCGAGTAGGTATTTGTTTTGACAGAACGATTTAAAACTATTAAACGCCATCTATTGAAAATGTTTTTAACCTCTTTTTTTTTCACTGGAAAACGCCTGTTTACTAAACGTCAATCAGTGTGTGTGTAAACGTCAACGTGTGACCAGTCAAAGAACAGTCTTTGACTAGTTTGAAGTCGGTATTTCTAATATAAAAAATATCATATATCCATAGTATTCGCATATTAATTAAGTTCCAGTAACTTCGCTTTTACGAACACCGAAGCTCTAATTTTTATTTATTTTCGCCGCGCTTTTTCTGAACTTTTTTGCACTTTTTTAGGAACGCAAAGAGTTTTTATGTTACCTATTTGCTTTAATATTACCTGAGGAAATAAAAATGGGAAAGTTTTGCGGTTGAATTGAATTTTTTCGTGTACACTACGAAGTTTATTAGATATTTTAACCTGCGACACGAAAAGAGTGGTGTAATAAGTTTAACGTGTGTGTTAACTTATATAACACCCCGTCCCTAAATTTGTGTGAGGCGTTATAGCTATTTGTGAAGCGATTAATAGTTTTTTTTTTAATGGTAAGAGCGTTTACACATACCGCGCACTTTGATTTTGTTAGTAATTGCATGGTATAATAAAATAAGGTTTTTCTTCCCGGGACAGCTGGGTTACGTGACTAGCCCTAGAATACGTCATCCGTTGGGAGAACGAAAAAAACGAGAGAGAAAAAGGAGACAAAAGATAAGGTCTTTGACCTTGATGTATTTTGTTTGAAAACCTAAAAAGTGCAGGCAGATTTGAATTGTAAACGTTTTGGTACGTTGAATTGGTCTACAATAGAAATATGATCGTGGAATAATATGGAAAATAAGCTTAAGGTGAAGTTATAAGCAACTGACGTTGAAGTGGCGCCCTCATATAAAATAAATTGTTAACTCGTAAATGTGGTAAAAATTTCCATATGTCAGGCAGGCAATGTCTAATATCCACAATACTGTTCTTTTGCACATCCAGAAGATACCACTTGAAGAAGTCGATTTCATAGAAATTCTGGAACCAGTTTGGTCGTGGTCTTGTTATACGAATTCTCGCGTGTTGTTCATTATGAAAAATGACTTTTACAAATTCAAAGAAATTTAATATATCCTCTGCCATGTTGAATGCGATCTGTCTAATTTTGAAAAAAGCTTTGAATTTAGAAGCCACTTTATTACAAAACTTAAAAAAAACTGCTTGACCTAACTAAATTAAAACCAAAACACAATATTTTGTCACAAAAATGAACCACAGAACACAACTTAAGAATAGCCTAAACTCAGGCTCTTCCTAATCGGGCTCATAAAGTTAGAGTTTCCTAAGTGGACTTAGGAATAGCTTATGGTTAGTGCAATCAAAATTTTTGCTAGGAGCAGCCTAAACAATTTAGGAAAGAACTTAGGCGGTTCTTATGTTTAGTGCAAACGGGCATTAGTATTTTATGTTAAGACGATACAATGAGTCCAGTGCTGCCCCCATTTGAAATAAATTATTTGTAAGGTAACGGAGATATCATTTAAAATTTTGAGCTAGTAAAACCTAGATAACCCTTTAAACTATTTTATGAACCACTGTTTATAGTTTAAAGTGAGAACGTAAAGATTTATTTTTTGCAAAAAAAGCCACTTTTGCTTTAAACTGTAAACAGTGTTTGAAGGGTTATCTAGGTTTTACTAGCTCAAAATTTTAAATGATATCTCCGTTTCCTTACAAATATTGAGAAAGTCTTTAAATTTACTGAAAAGAACAATCAGTGTTAACACTCTTTGTGAAATTCATGACGTAGTCTTGGGCTATCGCGGGAAGAGAATACCATGTTTTATTTTTTTATACCATGACTAATTTACTGTACCGAGCGCCGGCAGTGCGCGCGGCGCCCGCGTCGCTGCGGCCTAATGTGTAAACACTCTAAAGTGTTCTTATCAATGATTCGAGTAAATTAAAAAGCTTTAGATTTATTGCTTAAGGTGAATATAGACCTTGAAGTATGAAATAAATTGTTAACTCGTAAATATGGTGATAATTTCCATGTTGCTAATCGTCATGCACTAGATAACCCTTTAAATTATACTATAAACTGCCGTTGAAACTATTATTGGTGATCCGTCTAGCTTTAAAACTTGACGTGGCCACTTTTGGCGGAGGCAAGTTTTAAAGCTAGGCGGACATGTAAATACTTTCAACGGTGGTGCATAAAATATCATATTTCAGTCGTTTCGAAAAATATTAAAAAATGTCTCTTGTATGTAACTTTTTTATTACCCTTAAGAAGTCGTAACTTTTTTGTCCGAATGACTTTTTCATTCAATAAATAAACTTTCAGTATGTGAGGGGCTATGCAAAGATAGACTCGCGAGGTATAAAGCTCACAGAGTCACTAGCAAGTATTTGTTGTTGTTAGTTGTTGAGCCACTAGTAAGTTTTTGTTGTTAGTTATTTATTATCTGTACCACTGTATGTCACAAATGGATAAATCGATATTGAAAAAGTCAGTTTGTTGTGTGTCCATTCATAGCTATTATTCATAAAAAGCTTATTTAAAGAAAGTTCTTTGTGAGAAGGCTTATTATAGGACCGATGACTATCTTAAAGACAAAAAAGTCTGGCTTGAGCTCGGCGCGGGTCTCACTTAAAGGTTTGTATACTTAGACATGTCATAATTTAGGTAGGTACATTGGTACTTACTACATTTACAAATTGACATTATTTAAAATTTCGTAATTTTTATAGTTTAATTTCAATTATGAGACATAACAAACAATGTATTCTCAGTCCATTATTTTAAGTTTTAAGTTTGTTAGTTGACGTCTTTGGAGAAAACGTGCAGTGCAGTTTGTTGCCGCTTCTTCTGCACTA
Organism: Acrobasis repandana; assembly: GCA_963576875.1. Taxonomy (NCBI): domain Eukaryota; kingdom Metazoa; phylum Arthropoda; class Insecta; order Lepidoptera; family Pyralidae; genus Acrobasis; species Acrobasis repandana. Next base: position 19,731,822 of record OY756223.1, read on the forward strand.
GCGCCTAGGAAGCGGCATAATCTTAGCTGTAAGTAACGATTTGACGTCAACATTTGTGCAAAACAAAAGAAAGTGACTATTATTTAGAGATATTATAAATATCCTATGATAATAAAGATATTTTGATTTCATTTGATTTAAAAAAATGCTAGTGTGAGTATCAAGATTTCTCTGGTGTAAACACACCTTCGAACAATCAAATTCCGTTATCTCACAACCTGCAACTAGAAACTAATACAGTGTACCGTCGCATGCAGTGTGCAAATACCCAGGTGCCGGATATTGCCGGGCGTCACCCAGCTGGATGCTGGATGGCATTCTCTAGATATTAGTTTTGTAAACTGGAGTTGAACTACAACCAACATATTTACTTGAACAAGACATCTGTATTAGATTTTGTTCTACCTAAATATTGGCTGGTGCTGGGATTTCGGAATTTATGTAAGCCCGGAAATATACAATAAACAGATACTAACAATACTAAAAACTTTCCTATTATTCCAAAAAGCTAAAATACTAGTAGGTAGACATACTACCAAGAGTATTTACACGCAAGTCGTTAAAGATCACGGATGTAGGTAAGGCAGCGAACTGTTAATACTATGGAAGCAAAATCACGCGCAAAAAATTACCACATCAACAGTACATTTAAGTAGCTGGTACTTAAGAGTTTCCTTGCCCTGGCTAGGCTTTTCCATAGTTCGATAAACGTAATCTAGCTTTTATTTCAAAGTGGCATGTCAGATTTCGGCCTAACTTTGTAATTTTAAAGAAATTGCATAAAAGGCATATAACTCGTTTTTGACGGTCAAAATATAAACTTGAAAGAAAATATAAGGGTGTAGATGTGTTCCATCATCATCATCATCATTTAGCCGCATAACGTCCACTGCAGGACATAGGCCTCTCCCAAGGATTTCCAAAATTACCGATCTAGAGCGGCCTGCGTCCAGCGCTTTCCAGCGACCTTGATCAGATCTGACCACCTTGTGGGTGGGTGTCCAATGCTTCGCTTGCCAGTACGTGGTCTCCATTCGAAAAAAGAAGTGTTCCATACTGATGGTCAAATATGATAAGATACTATATTATCTTTCAAGTTCATATTTTGACTTCTTCTTCTCGTGTCGAAAGCTCAAAATGTAATAAAAAAATTCCCTCCAGTAGGTTGCCACTTTCACAGCGTTGTTTTTGACTGAAAACCAGTTATACTTTTATGCCTAAATATAAGCAACTTCTTCAAAATTACAATTTTTAGCTAAAATCAGACATGTCGTTTCAAAATAAAAGGTAGACTACGTTTGTATGGGAAAGTCTGATTCTGTCTAAGGGACTTTTAAACTATACCTCGTTTTCCGCCAATACCATTTGCTGTGCCAATCAATGGCTGCTGTATGACACTGCGTCATATCGAGTATTAGCCGACAGTTGACGCTGCGTCATGCGAAAATCATTTAACATAAACTTCGTTCCGTTTCGCACGGTGATGATGTTTGAATTTCTCGTCTAGAGTATTACAGTTCGCTGAGGTATGGTACATAATATGGGCTTGCACGCACATAGCCACCATAATTTAGCCACTAAACCATATTACGTTAGGTTGTAACAACGTTCTCCCGTTTCAGCACAAACGAAATGCTGCCGCAAATTGTGGCCGGTGCCCTACCATCATTAACTTTGTGTTCGTTTCGAGAGTATTTTTTACCATTATTCTTTCAAAGAATCAAACAATAGGCTGTTGGACAACATTTAAAATAAACTATGATTTGTTGTGTTGATTCTTTGTCATCTTTTCAGATTGTTGTTGTTGATTTGTCATACTATCAGATAACGGCGTATAGAAAAATGTTTCGCTTTATTATTGTATAAATAATACAACGATTTTGCGAATTAAACGAATAAAATTACAAAACTTTTTCATTTTTTGTCCATGATGGAAACGCCCTGTGAAAGTGTCCATGACGGAAACGCCCTGTGAAAGGAGTCTTTTCCGATGGAGTCATATGAACGTCAACGTGGTGTTTGACAGACTTTCTGTATTGCGCGTTTTACCTGTGTCACATTTGTGTGACATCATTTTAAAGGATAACTGCGGTAGTGACAGAAATTAGCGTATTCAGCGCAGTTCTATTCTGAAAAAAAAATCAATGTTGCATTTTAAATATCCTAAAATGCAACATTGATTTTTATTAATAATAGAATAGATATCTCCGGTAATATTAATGTGCTTATTATGTAATTAAAAAAGTATTTAAAACAATTTTTTCAAAATTTGACAAATGCCGTATACCTAAGAAACTAGGACTTCGCAGGAACTTATTCACCTTAGTCAGAATACATTATGTAAAGACTTCGGTAATGAGAAAAGTAGACCTTCGCAGTTACTTTTTGACATCAGTAAATATTTATTCCAATTCATACATTAATATAAAGCCTATTGACAAAATACCTCCAGATCTTCGTGTATTACCTCGTTTGGCTTTTGTGTGTAGTTAATCATACCTTAATTCGAGTTTTGTTCGAGTTTCAGTAGTGCCGCCTCAAATAAGCTTAGTTAGTCCGACAGAACGACAAACGCCCGACCTCGTGTGAAACCGCCTTAGTTGGCTCTCGTCGGACATCTCCCTTACATTATATGCAATGTCAGAGTTGCTCTTACACTAAGTTTTGTTTTAAATTCCGGTCGAATGTAGCCAAAAGTTGTATTTTAACCGAAAAAGGGTTTTTCGGATGAACAAAGAAATGTTTAGTTTTTGGCACGCTCAACACTTGGAGAATTTGGATAGATAGATAAGTAGATAAATCGTTTATTTGTGAAAATCTTGTACATTTATCACTTTATGTTATTTACATACATGTTTTTAGCGATATATATATATATTTACTGCAGTTATATTTCGTTATGGTAACCCTACAACAAATCCTTATCATGCATGTGCCGCAGTTGGATTGTTTACGGTTTCGTCAAACAGCGGATTACCGCTACTATTTGTCAAAACCGTTTCGAAACGTGGTTAGCGGTTTAAATGAACGTAAAACGTTGCGCAATTTTAGTCAATCCAGCTGAACGATTTACAGTTGTTTAACAAAACCGAGCTGTAATACCAAACAGCTGGAGGTTTTACTAATTAGCGGATTATACTATCCATCCAACTGCGACATATATACATATGCATTAATGCTGTTGAAGATACGAGAACAGATAATCATACATAGCGGCGAAAGACATAACCCTCCTTTGGGTTTTGCTGTAGTCGGATAAAACAAAAATCAAACTGTTGTTTCATTTCGTATAACGAACATGACCCACAGCATTAAATAATATATGGTAAAGTTTACTCAGTGGTACAATAAAAAAAGTAAAACATTCCCCGTGTCAAGCAATGCACATTTTTCAAAAAAAACTCGGTGTGCGCCGTGATGTTCATAAGCATTAAATCAAATGAGATTTTTCAGCGTATCTCGCTACACTGTCCAATTACCGAGCTTCACTAACAAAAATACATTTCCCCGTACCCATCACAAATTCAACTTTATTTATTACAACGCAAGGCGTAAACTACTTTGAAGGTGTTGACGAAAAACGCCTAAAGACATCCAGACAATATGTCTGCCTGCAATTATTAAAGTTCCGTCGACTCGTCTGACACGTCGCATCTCCGAAATATGGTATGAATAGCCTTACACGTGTTTCAATATGGCTGCCAAAGTTGCCAAGTTTTTGAATGCATCTTTTTCATTTGTTGTTGATTGTGAATATGCGATGTTAAAGAGGATTTTTCTCAACTAGTTCTCGGGGTTATTTTTTGTCACTTTCTATCGATGTTTCTTCTCAGCAGTTGCCGCTACGAAAATCCTTTTACTTTACTTAGTTTTCGAGGCATTAAGACCAATTGGCGTGAAGGATAAACTAAGATTATTATGATGTCTGTATAAGAATAATGTTATAGTTAAATTTGTACGTACCTGCTTCTACCTTATAACTGAATAAATATGCTCTCAATCTACCGCAGGTTGACTGAAAGAGATCCTTACATGGGATAAAATAAACCCGCCTTTGTATATTTGCTCTTCGTGTTAAGTATGTTGTCTTTTTAAACTTAAATGTATTTGGTACAATAAAATTATTATAAACAAACAAAATTCTGAATAAAAGTTTAGTGTCATCATCGCCAATGGATGTAATCTTGTGTGATGTGTTTTGCCATTGTCTGGCCATCTGGTTGTGTCTACCTCAAAAAGAATATTAATGTAACTTCCATAGCGAAATCCCGCGCGGAACAAATCCATAAAAATCCACGCATAACATAAAATATCATATAACGGGAAAAAAACACAATTTGTTACAATAACTTCTTCATTTCCCGCTTACAAACGTAAATAACAAAGTAATATCAATAACAATTGCAGAGCGAAATGCTATAGTTAGTTTTAACGATAGAAAAACTAATTTGTATGACTTATTTTTACTCGGACGTTCTGGGTTCGATTCTCAGCCAGAGCAAGTTGGAAAATGCAATTTTTTCAAATTGTCCTGGGTCTTGGGTGTTTTCTATTTATGTATTTGTTATAAAAATATATAATCGTTGAGTTATTATCCCATAATACCAGTTTAAACTTACTTTGGAGCTAGCTCAATCAGTATGATTTGTCCCTATTTATTTATTTAACACTGTTGTAGGATTTTTTGAGCTGCCTAAAGGCATCATAAACATTACCCCGACTTTTGTGAAGTAAGTTAATAAGGTATAATATTTCTTAATATGTATATAACATGGAAGTCAAGCATTTGGCTGAGGATCGGGAGACATGGAAAATACTCCACCGACAAGAACATAGTCCTTGCATATATTATTGATGATATAACATTATTTTATCAACCAGAAACTTGGTTCTATGTCCAGAAACCGACATTGTTCTTTTAAGTTGTGTTAATAAAGCTTTCGATTTTGCAGTAAGGGTCTAAGGACCTTGGTTTCCACCTGGAGGTTCTGGGTTCGTTGAGTTAGTATCTCATAATACAAGTTTAAAACTTTGAGCTAGCCTCAAAGTAAGTTTTATCATTATTTCGTATAAAAACGCCAAAAAAATCATGTCTCTTGTGTGTAATTTTTTTGGCATCATTTGAGTTATTTTAGTTTATTTAGTTTTAGTTACCAAAAGCGTTCTCTCTGCACTTTTGTTGCTTTGTGTCAGAGCTATTGGCTTTACGAGCGAGCAGTTAAACGCGAGTAAACAGTATTTCAAGCTGACTGTACTTAAATTACTGCACCGATATTATTTCAGTGCGAGTGTCACGTGCATATGATTTACTTGCTTGTAACTATGTAGCCTGTAGTGTTAATATGTAAGCAGTCGATTTCCAATAAATATACATACATACACTTACTACTCGTATTACGTTTTTATATCTGTACGGACAGTGCATTTTGGGTTTTGCGGCCCTATAAGACAGAGCCCAGGGCCGCAAGGCAAGAGGCCAAAAAATATTTTTCCATTTCGATATATGTTCCTTAGGGAAAGTTGTTCAGTATCATGAACTGAATTCAACTATATATTTTTTTAGACCCTATGTAACATTAGCTAACTGTTTATTCGAGAAAAATAAAACAGAGACTATTGACAGGTAATACAGTAAAAGAAACTTAGGAAACACAAGCTAAACAAAGCTTATAAACATCAATGAGACCTCTCCAACCCGTCTAACCAGCGCGGAGAGTGTAGGCCAAATCCTCTGACAGCTCTGGCTAATATATGGCTATGGCAGTACAGAGAGGATTGTGCTCCTGCAGTGGAGACTAAAAAAGACTTGATGACAGAAGAAGATAATGTTGTAATAGTACACCTGACTTAACTTTGAAATAGAAAATATAATATTATTTACAAGCTATTATTTAGTTTCACCTGTCGCGTTGACTGTGTCCATAATCAAATCTTGCAAGCTATATTAAACCCACTATCCATTATTCGATCGAAACATAACACACCTATTAAAGTTGTATGACAATGCAATATTATGGTACCAATGACCTGATCTCATAATGAAGCCGGAAGGTGGCCACGGCACCTTAATTATCACAATAAAACAACATAAGCCATCAATACCAGCCTGTCCCGTTGGCTGTATGTCCGTAATCAAATCTTGCTTATATACTTATACTAGCTTTTGCCCGCAGCCACAGCCGCGGCTTCGCCCGCGTAGACTACACAAATCAGATTTTTTTTTAAACTGGAGTTGCAATTTATTAAAATCCAATTAGTGTATTATTATTTTTTAATAACCACTAATTCAAAAATGTCATGTGTCTCGCTTCAAAAATGACGAAGATTCATACAAACTTGCAACCCCTATTTCACCCCTATAGGGATGTAATTTTCAAAATCTAATATACGCAATTATTATTTTCTACTAACCACTAAAATACATTAAACATTTCATGTGTCTCACTTTAAAAATTACGAAATTTCATACAAACTGCCGACCCCTATTTCACCCCCTTAGGGATGAAATTTCCAAAAATCTAAATCTAATCTAATCTCTTCCAAAAGGCTAAGTAGTTTTCGAGATTTCGTAATGAGTGAGTGATTTTCGCTTTTATATATATACTTAGATCGAAGTTACTACTCCCTTCCATTCCGTCCCGCTTCTACAAAGATATTTAACAACAAAGTATTTAATCAGCAGACCGTTAAGTTTTTGCCGTAGCGACGATATACGTGGACACTTGGACAGCATTCACGCTCCATAAAACACGTGAAAGGCAGTTGGCGGATCACATGCAGGGTTGACATTCGAAGACTTATCAACACTCCTTTTATTGTAAACTAGCGTTAAGAAGAGCGGATGCTCCTGTTACAAGCATTTTTTGCTTAAAAGAAGGCTTCAGCCACTACTCTTTTTGTTAAAATGTTACCCAATAAAATGTATTTTTTTTATATATATTTTTTCATAGAGAGTGTTTGCCATCCTTGAAACGGAACGTTACTGTCATACACTGAAGGTGTACTTATTTTTTTTATGTAATTCCTTGAATTCTGATGATCGATGGAATTAGAAAGTAAAAAAAAAAATACATTTCTTGTGTCTAATTTTTAAGAAATTCATATATTTAATGGTGTCACCATACCGTTCTGTTCCAGTGTCAAAGATTTGGGGCTGCATATTGACTCAACTCTTAGTTGGTCCAATCATGTCGGTGAGGTTAGTCGCAAGGTTACAGGAACACTGCGCTGTCTTCATAGATATAAGAACTTTCTTCCGCTTATAACAAAAGTAACTTTGACGCAATCCCTAATTATTCCTATAATCGATTATGCAGACGTTTGCTATACAAATTTTAATCAATTTCTTCTACATAAACTCGACAAACTAGCTAACAACTGCATTAGGTTTATCTTCGCACTTCGTAAATATGACCATATCTCCTCCTTTCGGTCACAGTTGGCCTGGCTCCCTATCCCCCAGCGTCGAAACGTTAGAATCCTATGCATGCTTTATGCTATCCTCAATCCTTACTCCCCTGCTTATCTCAAATCTCAATTTTCTCTTCTCAGCTCTACGCATTCGCGAAATCTTCGCTCTTCTAATCTTCTAATTATCCATCCCTCATCATCGCACTGAATTTATGACTAAATCTTTTCAAATTCAAGCCATCCTTCTCTGGAATTCTCTTCCTGATTCTATTAGACGAGCGCCTAGTCGTCACGCTTTTAAACGGGCGGTTCAAAAACGGTTTCTTCAAGATTCTCGTCGTGTCCCTGCGCGGTAATTAGTCATCCATATATGTATTTATCTATCCGCATACATATATAATTAGTTCTTTATGTATTATATTTACATAATTATATATTTTGTATATTTATTTTATCTATAGTTATTGTATTGGTATATATTTATTTAAAATTAATACTTATGTACATTCTTGATTTATTCTTGTAGGTATTTATAGATACTTTTAAATTTTGTTTACACACTCAAATTATTTCTCTACTTGGTCCAATGGTTGACTGGCAGAGAACGCCATAAGGCGTTAAGTCCGCCATTTGTACACTTTTTTATGTGCAATAAAGATTAAATAAATAAATATTTAATTATTAATTCATAGGTGGTATGTTAAGTTAGAAAATGCATTTTGCTCGGGTAATTTAATCACGCAGTGGCAACAATCCCAACTGATGATGTATTCTTCGGCCAACCACGTGACTCAGCTGTCACGGGAAAGAGAACACCTTGTTTTAATTTAGTTTTTATCTTATAACTAAATCAATATAGTGATGGCTGTATGGCCCGTCTGCGGGCTATGTCGTGGTACAATAATATCTTAAAATATCTGAATTACCAGTCGTCAAATCATAGGTCATGAACTTACCCTAAATAATATCGTCTTAGATTATCTGGTAGACATTAGAATGTCTGATCTGACATTTCTAGTTTCCGGAGTTTGAGTCTGGATCACATCCGGCGGCGTCTACTATCTTTGAGTCTTCAGTTTTATCTATTATTATTATACATGAACGGTACTGATCATAAATATTATATGTAGGCTTCTGTCCTACAGTGGTAACGCTTATGCTTCTGTAATAAATATGACGCCCGATTATTTTAACCCCTGACAAATAAGAGTGGTGTTATAAGGACGTGTATGTATGTATATGTATCTGTGACCTATTTCTCTCTTTTTAGACCGATTTCGTTCCCTTTTTTTTAAATCGAAAGCCTTGTCTGTAGAGATGTTTTCTAGCTATGTTTGATGAAAATCGATTCAGCCGATCTAAAGCTATAGGGGGTGAACGCTTGAAAAGCCTGGTTTTTTTAATTGGTCTGACAAATAAACTTGTTCCAGCGTATGAAAGGTCGCATATTGTATAAATACTAAAGAGATAAAACACAGTAATGAGCTAAACTAGTGAGCTGTAAACCTCGCGACTCACCCCCATCCATTGAAGGTTATCGGATAAAACAGTTGGTCTGACAAAAAAATTGTTCAAACAAAAAGTTGCGTCCTAATAAGAGTAACAAAAATTTTTTGTCATATTTGAAAATGTTTTCGAAATGGCTGAAATATGATTATTTTAAAGTTTTAAACCCATACCTCAGCCATTTTGAAAAATTCCAAAAATGGAATCGACAAAAACATTCTATATAATTATCGAACGTGCTTATAAAAATTCAAGAATCGGTTGATAAATGCGACCTGTAGGCGAGAACAAACCGACAAACAAACAAACTGACGGACAAAAGCATTTTTGACTAATTTCGAAACTGAGACGCTTCGCTAGCTTCGCTCGCTCGCTCAATAAAACAAGGGCATTATTTATATCTATTCACCGTTCCATTTCGTGATTCCGATCTTCGATGTTTTAAGTCCATAAACATGGTACCTTCTACTTTTGTTCATTGTTACCAGTATCAAAGACAAGTTTTCTAACAATCCTCTAGGCCCAAAATGTTAGCCAAATTCCCATTGTTTTGATTTGCTTTATCTCGGCAGCCCTCACAAAGACACCGTTATCGCAACTTTACGACCTCGTAAATTAAGCAGGACTAGAAAACTCGTAAAAAAGTCATCAGGCCGAAATTGGTCGCTCTCAGATACCGGACTATCGCGTCATTACTTCCGGTAGTCCGCCGTATTAACTATTCAATTTATGGATCGTCAAGCTTCAGGTTATGAGCCCTTTCGTTGAATAAACTTGCATAGGATTGCACTTCAAACGGTTTTAGGAGTTCGGTGGGTCAGTTGTAATATGCAGTGCTAACCGTCCCGCCTGGGCGTAGTCAGCACTTGGATGGGTGACCACAAAAACAAATAACAAAACAAAAGATCTTTCCGTGATCATTGACATGTAATATTTTTTGACGAAAAGGAAGCCGATAAGAGCACCCCAGACTTTGAAGCAGCACAGCTAAGGATGCAATTGGGAAGTCCCTCGAGTGTGCGCAATTGCGCACCCATCTAGATTCGGCTAAATATTTAATAAGGTTGGTTTTATTAATGGGAATAAATAATAAATCCCTCAACAAGCTTAGCAAGTACCTTGACTTGGCCCACGAGGTGAATATGTGGGATGTGGATTCGACGATCTTTGTCCCGATAGTCTATCGGCGAACGGTCTTATAGCAAAGAGTCCTTACCGACATCTTAAGACTCTCTCGCCATATAGCTGGGTCAAAGGTCAGATTCAGAAGGCTGTACTCCTGGACACGGCACATGTTTTCCCTCTCTGTGACCCTAACCGACGGCACCGATAGCTTCTCTAGGTTAGGTTTTTATAATATGTTTATTTTGTGTAGTATATTTTTTATTTTATAGGTATATTATAAACCCTAACCTAAGAGAAATCAAATACATAAAGAGAATAATCCCTGATTTATACACGAAAAGTCACAAAGCTATTACAAACAACAATAAAGACATTTCATTATAACTTTTTTTCTCTGCAGAATTGATATTGAAAACATTACGTAACCAATAACTTACACGATTTCTTAGAAAAATAACTAACATCGATGATTACGTGAAAAATGTCCCCGAAAACATAGTATAATACGACAATCGGAAAGCTCCGTGAAAAATAACTTACAAGTCAATAAATACACGTAATAAGCGCTTTGTTCGGGGCCGGCCAAGCGTGAGCGCGATTGAGTGATCGGTTGGAAACACACGGCCGGTTCTCGGAAGGAAACGTTGCGGTCCGGTCTTTAGGAAAGGAGGCGTTCGTAAATTTCACGGGCTTAGAAAATATGCAATATCACTAACCCACAGCTGTGAAGCTTGGTACACTTTTAGCTAAATTGACAAACAATACCCATAAACACCCGTCCGCGTGTGCTATCGTAGATCGACTCATTTTACCCAAAGTTGTTAAGCTCTGTCAGACTTGTAGCAACCACTCTTATTTTATATCTATCCATATTATACCGATTTGCGGGGGACACTTAGGAATGTCATCTTGCGGAAAGGGGTAAGCTTCCGTTCTGTACGTTAGTCCTTATATTAATTCTGTTACTAACCTGAAAAGGGCGATGAATTTAAATGGATATAAAATATTTAAAGTAAGAAATTATAACAAAAAAGGTTAACTTGAGAACCTAAGTCATAAAAGTACGTAACAAATTATTAAATAGATTTTTTTTCAAATTAAATAGCATAAAATAAGTTATTAAATTGATTAAAAAAACAATTAATTAACTTAGATTTCGAAATACAAATAAATATTTCAGCGTCGCTTCGAATAAAGCTGCTTATAATATGATCTCGATCGAATTTCGCTTTGTAAGTTCGTTTCTTTCATTAAATTCATTTTGGGACAGACCAATTTAAAACCTTAGGTTTATATTGTTACGTAACAAATACATAACAGCAGTCCCGTCCGAGATTTGAGCCCGTATGTTTCCTTACAAACAAATAAAACAATACACATGTCGGCCTCGACTTTCCGAGATAATAAAACAAAAACGGACGCAAACTTAGCGGATGTGCGGACGGCGGCGCCGGAATTGACTTAGCATCAACTTGCGACGTATTATTTTACTGGATCAACTTTAGGTCATTCTTGATACTGGCAATGACATCCAAATTAGCCTATTTAATGCGAGTTCATTGTTCAATTATAGCCTATGAGCCTAGGGCCACAAGATCCAAAGGCCACGTTTAGCGTAATAGAAGGCGTCAAGATGTAAAAATGGATTCAAAAAGTGATGCTTTTCGCATTTTTCCTACACGAAAAGATGTTCAAATTGACGGACAGAGCCTTTGTTCTTGTGAAATCTACCATAACACCCCGTATATTCCTTGACATAAGCCACCCGTACACGAGAAAGCGCCACAGAAATTGTAGTCGTGCCTCAAATATGAATCCTCGCGTGCTAACGAAGAACGTATATAATTTAGTAGCGAAACTTTTTGATTATGACATTAATAAAAAAGTAACGAATGGCAGTAATAAATGTAGCGGTAATTAAAAAATGGTGGCCGTCAGCCGCGTATATGTCATTGACTGGACATGAAATAATCGTAAATTGTATAAACGAAGTCATTTACATTATCAGCATTCCGCATTGCAGGAGTTTAATTAATGCACATTAAGTAAATTAGTTTACAATAAGTAATTTTTTTATGAGCCATCTGTGGGTTTACTGCTGGGCAAAGGCCTTCTTTTCTGAATAATAAAAAAATTTTCGATAAAAAATATTTTTTTTCTTACACGATTTAATTGTGAGGCCTAAGTTCTTATTAAGACAAATGTAATAAGCCAAAACTCGATGGGGTTTCGTCGTTTTATTACAGGGTTCTTATAGCCACCTTCCGGCTCCATCATCAGATCAGATTCCTGTTATATTATGACAAGAATCTGATCTGCATTGCAAGATTTCATCTCAATCGGAAACCGGAAATTGGCTCAAAATTTAACTTACAAGATTTGACCCAAAGAACAAATAAATAAATAATATAGGGACAAATCACACTGATTAGGCTAGCCCCAAAGTACATTCTAAACTTGTGTTATGTATGGGATACTAACTCAACGATACTATATTTTATGATAAATACATATATAGATAAACACCCAAGACCCAACATAAACAACAGAAGCTAAATAAAACTAAACGCAAACTAAAATATTTCTAGAATATTTTGTAAACCAAAAAACATAAGTTTAATCTTATAAATAGTAAAACTATCAAAAATAATTTCAGAAATCATAAATCATATACTATATGTTGTGTAAAATCTCATCCAACACATTTTTGATATGAAAATTTGATGTCAATCAAAACCAAAAGTATAAGTCTGTTACGAAAAAAATCATATACCTAATTAATTCATTACTGTTTCAAAAACAAAACAACAAGACAATATTCGTAAGAAAGTTAGCCTCGAAACGGTAGCAGCCGCTACGAACTAAGCGTTCCCGTAGACGTGCTACAAGTCTACGTGCATAGCATTCTACTCTTCGTAGCACTTGCTACGAATGCTTTGAATGAAAACTTCGCTACGAAAGACGCAAGATGATGAAAGCTACGCATTCCCGTAGCAGTGCTACGCGTCTACGGGCGTAGCATTCTACGTTTCGTAGCACTTGCTATAGAACGAATGCATTGAATGGAAACTTTGCTACGAAAGCCGCAAGATACTGAAAGCTACGCATTCCCGTAGCAGTGCTACGCTCTACGGGCGTAGCATCCTCAACATTGTAGCTCTTTGCTACGGAATGAATGTTCAACTAGACAAGAGGAAAAGTCATTGTAAAAAAGCTCTGCATCCCCATAGCACTACTACGCGGCTACGAGCGTAGCAACGAGGCTACGAGCGTAGCAATAAGGCTACGAGCTTTATTTGTATTTTATCTGATTCTAGACTAGAAGGGAGGTCCTGAAACGGAGACGATTTACTCACGCTTGGCATTCGCTCGGTCAATAACGGAAATTAATGCAGTTTTACTATTTTACCATTTTCAAAATATAAATAGTATTCTATAAGTATTAAAAATGAGATGAAAGAAAAATCGACTTTCATCTAATATGAATTAATTTCAACACCACAAATACTTAGCTTAACTTAATACTTACTAAATAGTGGGTAGTAATGACGAAAAATGCATGCCTTAAAATACTTGAGCAATATGTGGTAAGGATTCGTCAGGGTGATACGATATACAATTGGAAGTGCACTCATGGTATAGACGTGAGAGGCGTGAGTTCGAATCTCACTCTTCGCGAAACTTCTCATCACATATTTTTTAAATTTAGATATTGTCCCCAGCATTGTGATATTGATTAAATCAATAATTATTATAAAAATGCACGCACACTTCCGTCTCAATATGTTAAAATTGTATGTTTTAGTTTCATCCATGGGAACACGTACAAATTGTTAATTAAACCCCATCAATTCAAGTCCGGCAATTAATACGCAAATACGGGCATTCCGTGTCGCCCGCGTCTCGCACACGATGAAGTAGACAACAACAGAGTCTAAGACTTCTACAAATCATACATTCTCATTGCGCTACAATAAAAACCTTATTTTTATTTTTGCGCGTAGCCACGATTATAAATAAAGCAATCGATATTAGAAGAGGAAAGATATTTGGTCATCTTATACCACACGAACTATAATATTCTTAGTACGTCGGTTTGGTTTTGGTTTGTATGAAATTAGTCTCTGTAAGTAGCTACTTTGTTGAATAATTAACTCCACAATAATTTCCCAGCAATCTTGCTCGACAGAAAGACTTTTCAGGCCATTCTTCATTGAGTTCTCGGTCATGCTAAAGTAGTATGTACAGTTTTTTTTCTGTCTTTCGTTTTAGGCGCTTGGTATTTGTAAGTGGCTACTCCACAGTACTCGCACCACCCTTTACACAATTAATTCTACTACTAAGTACCAGTACAAAGCTCCTAAAAAGTAGCTTTGTACGTTTCATACTTCATCGGTCTTCTAGTTCACATCATCATCATCATCCTAGCGTATTCATGTTTCGAATCCACATAGGAGGCCCATTCCCGGTTGCTTCCTCAGCTGTAATGCTTCAGAGCCCAGGGTCTGCTACCAAACCTAGGTGATTAAAAAGGGTTACTGGTTTTTTTGTAGTTCACAATCAAGTAATTTACTATATTAAGCTTGCTATATTAAAGCCGTGTGGTTCCCGGCAGCGTAGAATAGGACCACTCCAAGTCCAGTCCCGTGGATGTCGTAAAAGGCAGCTTAGGAAACACAAACTAAACAAAGCTTATAACCACAATGAGACCTCTCCAACCCGTCTGGCCAGCGTGGAGAGTGTAGGCCAAATCTTCTGACTGCTCTGGCTAATATATGGCTCTGGCAGTACAGAGGGTCGTGCTCCTGCAGTGGAGACTAAAAAAGACCTGATGATGATATTGTCGGGGTATTGATGTAAGGGGAGTAGTTACGATAAATAGCCGGGTCGCATTAATAAGTTTATTCATTACATACAGTTTATGGTCACGCAACCGGGCATCAACGATTGAAGGCGTGGGGGGCACATCCGTCAGTCGCTTCACAAAAGTGCAATCTTGCATTATGTCGCTACAATATAAAGCTTGGTTTCTGTACATAGCTACTCTATAGCAGTCTCGTCGCGTCCACAATTAATTCCCAGCAATCCCGGGCGCGTATGGGGAGACACGTAGTGGTAGAATGGACGGCACGGGTGGTTTACATGCCCCGGGTATGGGATTGAAATATGGAATAAATCGCTTGAGTACGTGTCTATGATTTTTTTTTGCATTATTCATAGGAGTATTATGTGTAATATTTACGCAATGATACATTTTTCGAAGTCTATGGAAGCTTTAGTTTGTTTACGTAAGTTTTGTAAACATTTCGAGGAATCTTTTTTTACTAGCAACTAGCAGTGGGACAACTGCTGGGCAAAGGGTTCCCCTTATCTTTCCAAACGTCCTGCTATTTCCTGCCACTCGCATAAAAAATTGTCGAGGTTTTCCCACCATCTTGCCCCTACCCCGGCACCGGTACGGAATCTAAAATCCAAAATAAGAATCTAAGTAACATATTTATGAACACTTTGTAGAAATATGTTATGTAGATTCTTGTCTGTTGTTGTTTTACTGATAAAACAATGACTGATTGAGCTCGTAGCTCCTTACCTTTGGACTATATTGTTTCTTTTCTCTTAGTTCTTGTACAAAAGAAAATTCTTTTATTTTGTTACTTATTACGGTTGTATTTCATATTTTCTAATCTTGACACAATGACAAGTTCTTTTTTAAAATAACAAAAAAGTTAATTAAATACTTAAACAATGACAAATTGTTTTATCTTATGAAATAAAACAAAGCATTGCTTCAATATTTTCATAATCAGTCAATGTATATTGCCGTTATGCCTTTTAAGGATTATTATTCTTATAAAAGGAAAAACGAAGAATGTACTAGTTACTTCTCTTCCCGCGCTGATCGTAAAAGCCGATCGAGGGAATGGAAGAGAATCTGAATCATTATACTGGGCGATTCGGCTAGCAACTTATCACTGATTTCCTTTTCTATCTTCACACCTACCAGCAAGCTAAACGTGGCCTTAACGTCTTACAGCCCTAGGCTCTGTCCTAGAGATGTGATAATGTATTTGTATATTTTAAGTAAATTTCATCCATGGGGCCTAAAAGCAAAATTCTTTGTGACTGAGATTTCAACGCGTCTCCGCGATGTTACGGGCGATCTAAGGGCGGGCAGCTACTTTGTACTAAGGATTTCTATCGCGGTGCAGAGAGGTAGTGCTGCCAGTCTTCTGGGTACCCTGCCTCGCCGCAAAGCGTGAGAGTCTCTTTTTTGTTTGTAATTTTTATTTTATTTGAATTTGTAAGAAATAATAAAGTAGATTTAAATAATCAAATGTTTATTCAGCTATTATGGTCTTTGCAGGCCCTTTTACGTGTCAATAAGTAAGTGGTATACATTACGTGTCATGTTTATTTATACTTCTTATTGTATTCAAGAGCCGCGCTCTTGTCTGTGGAGTGCTTTCCATGTCTCCCTTTCCTTTGCTAAGTTCTTAACCTCCATATAGTTTTTGGCGGGAAATCAAGGGGTTCGGTTGGGGTTTTCTTTAAATTATTTTGGAAATTGATTTTAGTGGACTTTATAATATGAAATTGGTGTTGTCTGGTGTTATAAATGCTCATGCTCATGAGCAAATATGTGAAATAGTTAAAGTGGACAGTCATAGTACGGCTGTAGTGATATTTGTTTCGCGGACTGTGGGGGCGTCTTCGGGCGTCGCTCGTCCGTCACTCAATCGGCTATGAAAACCATCAGAAGCTCCTTTAAAGCAATCAAAGGCCTACACCAACCTTTAATTGTAACTTGTTAGGAAAAAAGAATTTCCTACGTTTTATTTACTTGTTCCTGGCTAAATACGCAGTAGCGTCAAGCTATTAATAAAAAGAAACCTTATCTGGTTTCACATAAAAAATTCTTTTATTTGATCAAAAATCTTCTTCTGGATTTTTCTACTTCTCTTTTTTTCTTCTATATTTCTGTCAATTCATCGTGTCGTAGTAGATGACCGAACATTTTAAATCTTCTATTTTCTATGATATGTAATATTTGCCCTTTCTCTCTCACATCTCTCTCTAATACCTTTTCGTTTGTTATTTTTTCTAATAACTCTATTTTATTTAAATCCTAAGCTTCATTTAAACTCAAAGTAAAAATAAAATAGAAACATTTATTTAGAGGAAAGATATAGTAAAAGATATTTTCCAAACATACTATTACTTTTTCCGAGTCGTAACTCTCCATATGAGCTCGGTTTACCCAGCATATAAAATAAAGAAGTCACAGAAGGACAGCTTGCATACTTAAAACTTTTAATACCTTCACTAGTATTATAACAAGCTTTTATTAAGCTTGCCCTGTTTGTTGTTTATTTGCTTGGGTCAAATCTTGCAAGTTAAATTTGAGTCACTTCACGGTTTCTGATTGAGATATAATTTTGTATGCTAATGTAAATCAGATAACAATGCAAATTATGGAGACGGAAGGGGCCTATAGGAATGTAATAATACAACGCAACCACATCGAGTTTGAGCTTATTACATATGTCTTGATTAGTACTTAGGGCTTACAATAAAAGCTTTTACTTAAAAAAATATTTTATTTTAGGATTGGTGCGGGAAGGAAGAGTCATCTTGAACTAAAATATATTAAATTTTTCTTTCATTTCTCCCAACAGGTACGCATAATTTTTTTCACACTAAAACTATAATGAGCTAGAAGAGTCATTTGCTTTCCACAAAGAAAAGAAGAGATACAAAGAAAAAGGTTATTACTAATCTGTGCACAGCAATGGGAAAAAGGCATAATTTATTGTTTTAGTAATGTGCATACTAAGTTACCTACTACTCATATATACCGGCAACACGCACAGCGCGTACCTGAAATATGTTTCGTGTACCAATATAGTTCTGTAATCTCTATACTGCGTATCCAAACTTGGCACGACCATACAAAACACGTCGGCCGCACGTCTGTCCGCCGGACTCAATCTGTATGCTAAACGTCCCGAGGGTGAAAGCCTCATTTCCCCCCCCCCCCCCCTCTTCTCCCCCACCTGACCCCTGTCAAAAGATGGATGGATTTAAAAGAAGCCTCCTGTGGCGCACCTGCGTGGAATTGTGGCGAATGTGGCCGTACTCGCTATTTCGGCAGATACTCGTATCTATATGTTGGCGACTGATGCGCTATTGCTTTGGGATATATTCGTACGCACGAATTTAAGCGACCTTGTTTAAATTGGTAAAGTAAATAAATAAATTTACTTCACCAATTTGGAAGATATCTCTTTTGCGATAAGTAGTGCTTTTGTACAACTTTTATTTTGTATTCTCTATCTGTATACATAAATTGGTAAAAGTCAAAACAGTATGAGATACTTTTCTCGGTAGATATGTTTATCCTTTTTTGTACCAGTAGTGATTAAGGAGATATTTTGATTTTTTGCGTCGCACACTTTTCTCTGCTTATACCTATGGTTATACCTACTCTGGTTATACCTATGTTTTTTCTTTGGAACAATAAAGAGTTTATTAATATATAAATACAGATAAAACATCCTTGTATGTTACAAAGCGTGGAGTTTTTAGCACCTGTGTAGAATTACGACCTTAGGTTATGTTAGAACTGCGACCAACACACGCACAAGCCGAGCGAGCGAGGCGTTAAAGTTATTGTATGTACCGGTACATATTGAAACATGTGTATGTAAGAAGAAATACAATAACAGTTTACAGTTTTATCGATAACTTAATACTTTATATGAAATATTAGTTCGATATACCGTTTATCGAGTAACGAAAACAATTTTAAAATAATTTATTTTTATGAAATTTGTTTGATAATATGAAACTGCGATAATCAATTATTCGATTTATTAAGAAAAATATATATTAAAACTCGTGGAATAGTTTTCTGGGAAATGAAATTCGATGTCAAAAAAATCTGTATTCTAATAGACGGCCCATTCCTAAAGGCTCCTGTCTGTTCGGCTTTAAAATAAAGCCAGGTGCGTGGATTGCATTATCTCGTTAGTGCTACTCTGAAATCGGGCTGTGAATGCGCCCGCATGTACCGCCATTATCTACTGCCACGTCACACGCTGCAATGCGAATTGACGGTGAAATGTGCAAAAGGAAACAAACATAACCTTTTAATGCCGGTTTGGGTGAAATTAAAAATAACTTTTAAGGTTCACGTGTAAAAATATAATTAATAAGGCACTGATTTAAAGAGGCAGTTGTAAATAGCAGTTTTAGTAAGTTAAAAATTATAAATGGCATGTTTAATAAATAGTTCTGCAGTTAAAACTAAGCAGTAAAGTAAACAAAAATGAGTAATAAAAAATAATTAACTGGATCAGTGAATATATAATTGAGCAGTAAAATAAATTAATGAGCGGTAAAAAATATTGAACGAGCGGTTCTATAGGTTTTCCCTAACCTAGTAAAATGGATAAAACCGACCTAGCACTCGCCGACCGCTGCCGCGGCACGCTCGCTTCGCTCGCTCGGCTCGTGGGTGTGTTGATCGCAGTTCTAACCTAACCTAACCTATAGGTTTTTTCTAAACTAACCTTAAAATAACCGACTAATTGATTTTTTATTACTGTTCATGTTTTACTGTCGCAATAATTAATCAACCGCCATTAAATTAAAAATAACTGCTCAATATGTTTTCCAACTGATCATAATAACTTCTCGAATATTTAAATAACAGCTCAAAAAATTAGTTCCCAATTAATTATATCCACGGGATTTATAATTTTTACAATATAAAATAATATACAAACTCGGAATGTCACTGAAACTCTCAAATTAAATTTAGAAGTTTCACAGATTCACTGGGCTGCGATTACAATTATTTTATTTTTAGACTAACAGCTGTATTCATTAAAAATCTGCTTGCATTAAATCAGTTATATAGTAAAATGCAAATGACTTTAGGAGCGCTGATTATTCTGTCAAATTCATTTAAAGTCTGCACTCCTTAAATTGGTAGATTTCGATTTGATTGGTAGATCACTATGTGACTGATTAAAGAAGGCAGCAAGTAGATATGTAATGCGACAAAAATACCGATTAATCATTTTAAAGAAATTTTTAAAAATTATATATGTTAGAGTGTGTCTAGTTAGATAATACAGTTATTCTTACCATAATAATTGTAACACCCTAACATAAATATCTCTAATCTCTACCCACTAAAATTTATATCTCACGAAAACTTTTAATGTCATTTTACCTTGCAAGTAGTATTCTAGTAACAAAATCGCCAATGTCAGATATATTGTTGCAACATTAAAACCTAGTCCATGCGAGCGTGTTCCAAAGAATACTACCAACTTCGTCGTAATATGTGTTTCCCAGTATTACACAAATACATAACCTTACACGAGGTGCAAAATAAAGAATTGCAGAAAGATAATTCGAGTTTGTACTTTACGTTTATACTTAGGACTCTTAGCACAGCGGCGACACTCCCTGTAGGTGAGAGTTCGAACGCCGGTGACCTTGAGCTCGGAGCTCGTAACGCTAGGGTTGATACCGAACCGTAATGAAGTATCGTGCGGTGCGTGAGAGAAACGCGAACTAGGTACCAGCCCTCGGCCAAAGCAGTGAGCGATAGCTAATTCCACGCCCGCGCGCCTCTCAAGGCCCCCTCGCACATCCAGCTACCCACACATAGCCGCAAGCGATTTTACGTGCACACATGCTTAAGTCTCGTTTCTTTTCGCGTAGTGTATATATTCTTTGCTCTTAGCGACAGTGTGCCAGCGACAGGTCGCGACTGGTCGGCGACACGACGGTCAGCGACAGTCGGCTCGTCTGTCTGGAGTGCTATTTTTCATTGAGGGACTCAGCGTAAAACAAAACGTGTAGTTTTTACCAACTCACCGCTCGCGTTCCGTCCAAAACCATCGTAGCAGCGATAAGTAATATTATTTTACGCAGAAAATATCATAAATTGGTCAACGGTTTTCTAAACATTTTAACATAAATAAAATAAACCGGCCAAGTGCGTGTTAAACTCGCGTGGAGAGGGTTCCGTACAATTAATTGAATTCTAATAGGTTTTCCTGTAATCTACAAGCAATGAACTATATTTTGTATTTTTCGGAGATCAGGGGGGGGGGGGGATGGTCAATTTTCGTCTTCTTTCTTGAATAAAATCAAAACTTTTTATTCTACAATAATAAAAAATATATATTTGAGATCCTTGCGTGCAAATCACAATCAAATGACAAATGACAATTTGAAAAATGGCATCAAAATGTGATGGATTGCTAGCCGCATCGCCTAATAACATGATTCATATTCTCGCCTTCGATTGGCTTTTTTTATTATTATTATAGCCTTCAATTCAGACACCATTATTCTTTTTGGTTATTCATATAACGTTCTTTTGTTCCATTTTTGTGTGTCTGATTGCGAAGTGAGGTGGCAAAGGCCTCCTCCAATCTTCTCGATTGGCTTTTATAATCTTTAGTTAATCTTCGTATATTCCTATATTCCTAAAAACTTACACAATGAAGTATCACACTTCAACTCTCTTTATTTTGCTCACAAAGCTTCCTGAAACACCGACTAACGTACAGGTGTCATATTTTTGAAAGCTGTCAAGCTCGTCGCGTCATTTGCATAAGAAAAGCTTTGCAAGTGCAGAAGCGGTGTAGAATAACCAGCGCGAATGCGCTCAAAAGGAGTCTTTACGGATTCCCTGTTCAACTTAACCTATATATTCAGAGTGCAAAGCTTGAGTTGCGAGCACAATGGGAAAAGATGCGTTGAATGTAAAAGGAAGTAATGAAGGGTCCATGTTTTCATACTACATTCTAGTTGTAAGTATAGGTACATATAAATGTAAACAATTGCCGTTTCAATTAAAACATTACAAAACCCGGACGGAAATTGATGAAACCCGACTAAATAAAATAACCGGCTTCCAAATCCGGATAAGCCTGTGTGCACTAACAAAGGCTGCATTTTTAAACCCGCCGGCTTTTTGTCTTGCAAACAAAATTACACATAATCGTACGGGGGATTAAATGGAACTCGACAGAGCCGGTTACGTTGGTGATTGTGAATGGGCATTCGATTTTTTTATCCGTCTGCCTCGAAAAGTACGTGTCACGTGGATGGCGCTTTTTGTGAAGTGTGTGATAATTTTGAATATAATCTGGCTACGTGCTTCACCAGTGGCGTAACGTGGGGAGTGCAGAAGGAGCCATGGCCCCGGGCGGCATATAAAAGGGGCGGCGGCAAGGCTAAATATTATTCTACAAGTTTTGACAGCACCCCGGATACTTTTCACAAAGATCGCTTCTATGCTTCGTTCGGTGAGAGCCGGAGCCCCCTCTCCCTCCCCCCTGAAAGGCCGGTAACGCTTTTGTTACACCCCGGGTGTTGCAGTTGTCCACGGGCAGCGGTGATCACTTACCATCCGGTGACCCGCTAGTTCGTTTGCCGTCCTATGCCAAGTAGGTAACTAAGGTTGGTGATCATTGAAAACCTTAGCTTAATGAAGGAATCTTTTATTTATAGTTAGTATACAGGTTCGTTTTGCACCCCCTAGAAAAAGTGAGGACGGTGTAGACGGGCTTAAGGTGCATTTTTAATTTAAAGTTGTTTTTGTGCAATTTTAATTTTCCTAATAATTGAAATAATAGGGCGTCAAAAGGGCCAAGGGCCGGTCGGCCCAAGGTGGCGAAAGCCCACGCTACGCCACTGTGCTCACATTAAAATTGACTTTTTTTGTGGAATGTAATGTTTATAACTCATTCAATTTATTACACACGCAAACGAAGTCGCGGACAAAAGTTAATTTGTGACTCCGTTTGCGTGTGTAAATTAACGTATGTATAATGTATAAGAATCATTAAAATATATAAACCTTACTGACTGTAGTTTTTTACCCTATTTCCCCTTACAGCCCGCGCACCGTGCGATAAGCTAGTTATTAAATATACTCAACTGACTGAACTATACATATATTACCCGTGTGGTTCCGGGTTAGAATAGAATCACTCCATCACTTCCTGTGGATGTCGTAAGAGGCGACTAAAGGACTAAGCACAAACATCTCGTGCTACAATTGCATTCCCAAGGAGGGTTAACGTCGGGTGGCGGCCGGTTGTGAATCTTTTCGCACAAATACATTCCCAAAGAGGATTGACGTCAGGCAGGCTGCCGGTCGTAAAACTATAGCCAAATCATTTAAACTGTTCCGGCTATTTCTTCTCTATTTTGCAAGGTGTTTGGCATCCGGTGACCATTGACATGCATGTTATATTTGGGGAAGAAGGGGCGAGAGAGCGCACCCCGGGCTCCGAAGCAGCACAGCTGAGGATGCAACCGGGAACGCGCTTAGACGAAGAAGAAGAACTAACTGAACTAAACGTAGTTCACAACAAAAGTTTTCAGACATGCAAAAAGTAAACAATATATATTTTGATAGGCTTAGCTCTGCGGCTTACGCTGTTAGGAGAATAAGACAATTGACAGATGTAGCAACTGCTAGACAAGTGTATTTTAGTTACTTTCACAGTCTAATGTCTTATGGGATACTTCTATGGGGGAGTGCAGCCGACATTCAGACTATTTTTCTTTTACAAAAAAGAGCAATTCGTGCCATTTACGGTTTAGGATCGAGAGACTCACTGAGAGAATTATTCAAGGTAATAGGTATACTTACTTTTGCATCACAATTCATATTTGAAAATATAATGTATGTAAGGAAAAATATTTCCATGATCAATAAAGTAAGTGATTTTACAGATAGAAATTTACGTAATAAGAATGACTTAGTTAGCCCGTATTACAGGCTGAATACAGTCAGTAAGTCTTTTATGGGGAAGTGTATACTTTTTTATAATAAACTGCCAGAATCGGTCCTTGATATGCCAGAAAGAAAATTCAAATCTTATGTAAAGAAAGTACTTTGTGAGAAGGCTTATTATAGGACCGATGACTATCTTAAAGACAAAAAGGTCTGGCTTGAGCTTGGCGCGGGTCCCTCTGAAAGGTTTGTATACTTACGAGTAGACATGTCATAATTTAGGTACATTGGTACATACTAAATTTACAAATTGACATTATTTTAAATTTCGTAATTCTTATAATTCAATTTAATTATGACATAACAAACAATGTAATCTCAGTCCATCCATATAACTAATTTTAAGTTTTTAGTTTGTTAGTTGACGTCTTTGAGAAAACGTGCAGTGCAGTTTGTTGCCGCTTCTTCTGCACTTGCGCCTAGAAAGCGGCGTAAACTTAGCTGTAAGTAACGATTTGACGTCAACATTTGTGCAAAACAAAACAAAGTGACCATTATTAAGAGATATTATAAATATCCTATGACAATAAAGATATTTTGAATTGAATATACGCCTATAAAAAATAAAATTTTGGAAACATCACCATCATTTTCTATATTAAATTTTAAGAACGATATAATTATTCCAGTTGTCCTCGACTAGTAGAAGACGCTGTAGGCAAATTGCGTTTTTTGCGGCAACATCGTTATTGTTTCCATTACTATGTCACATAATATATTTATATACCAGTTTAGTTATTTATTAGTTATATATACAGAATAGTTATATTAGTAGAATTTGCAGATTTGCAGTTCTGCAGTACTAGACTGTACTGTAAAGCGGCAACTTCCTACGTAAAACACATAACAGAAGTATAAAAGGCAGCCTTGTCGAGTTTGCAATTACCAGAAACCTACTGAATGCATGATTTATATTATATAATCATTCCATTACCCATTATAGAAATAGCGTCGAAATTAAATTCCATGCCGTTTCCCCTTCCCCCACTACCCGTAACTCCCGTAACTAAGTTTCGACACACATTTAGGCAAATGCTCTTTATTTTCGCACCATTGAATTAGGGGCCCGGCCGGATTGAAAAGGCCCGCTATCCTAGTTTGAGGGTGATTTGATTTTTTTCTCATTTCTCCAACGATGATTACGGTAATGGCAATGCGGATATATATTTTTGGTTCGATACTGTTTTTATATTTAAATTAAAAAAGGTAAAACGTTGATGCAAGTAGAAATATCTCAAACTATACACAGATATACTATCACGTCTTTATCCCTAACAGGGCAGACAGAGCCTTAGGCAGTAAGACCTAGGCCACTTTTAGCATGATGATTGGGCATATAGGTGGAAAAATGAAATCATAATAGTGATGGGTTGCTAACCGCATCGCCTATTGATATGATTCAGATTCTCGCCCATTCCCTCGATCGGCTTTTACCATCTGCGCGGGAAGAGAAGCAGCTGGTACATTCTTTTTTTTTTTGTTCTCCCAGACCAGCAAAGAAGATCTCAAAGTATGGGATAAAATAAACATTAATTTAAATTATAATAAAATGGAAATCTGAAGATATGGTAAAAATCAGAACAAAATAATTAAAACTTATGATAGTTATGTTAGAAATAAAATACAAAATTATGTAAATAAAATCGTAAAAAATCTTATATGACCTTTATTATAGTAATAAAGAGGGAGGTTTGGTTATAATTTAATATAAAACCCAAACATTTACATCATTCCTACCCTCTAGGGCCTTCTTAAAAATTCTTTCTACATTTTTCCTAGCCCAAACGGCATTTAACTAATTTGCAACTGCAAATATTTACCATGCATTTTTGTACTTGTAAAGTAAAATTGAATTGGACAAAGTGGGCGCGGGCGGGGCGGATATCGAAAGCTCATTTCCGGCGCGCGAGGCGCTTCCGACCCCGGCCCGCGCCGCGCGCCCCGGACCGGCCGCGGCCCTGCCACCGACTTTGGAAAGGGATGTACCTGAAAAAACGTTATTTATTTATTTATTAAAACTTTATTGTTCAACAAAAAATGTCATGCGTTCTTCCTAGTCAGGATATACAGATAGTCTGTTGCGACGCAAAATAAATAAAATTATATAAATACCTATAAGATGAAGTGTCTTTCCATGGCAACAAAGAAGAGAGGGTGGGGCAGACCGCCGACGACGTGGATGGCCTAAACAGCGACAGTGCCGGTGATCGTAGCAAGTGGCGCTGCATGAATAAAAAAGCCGACCCCGTGTAACGAGAAAGAGCGAGGACAAAGAAGAAGAATATAAATAATATCCAATAAAAACAATTATCGAAAAACGATAACAAGATTTCGCCCTCCCATACAGTCGAATTTTTTTTTCGTTTTTCAATAATTGTTTTTATGGAAAGTGGTTCTGTATCACGGACTGAACTTGCTCCAAAACGGTTTTCAGTTAATTAAAAATAACCCTGTATACTATACACATACAGTTACAATTAATTAGTGACTGGAAGATATTTAAATGAATGTCGATAAGCCATTTGTGTATCCAACATGTAATATTTGCGCTTTATTTACGTATTATATTTTTTGTCAGATTGATTTTATGTACTGTAGGTACGTTCTTTACTTATGTAACCACTGAGCACGTTTAGCCGTTTTAGCGTTTTTATGTGAATATAGACAATTTAAAAAAAAAACTCAATTGTGTTTAGACTAATTTAATTATTCTTGTCTCCTTTTTTCTTTTTTGACATGTAAATTTGTAATGTAATTGATAAGTTAATTAGAATTCACAATGCCTTATTATAAAGGTAAAATCTGTAAAATAATAAGACCTTTGATGACAATGTAATATGCATGTATACCTCTTACACATTTCTGTGAATAAATGAATATGAAATATGAAGTCCCTAGACGGAACTCTTATAGTTTCGGTATGCCCGTCTGTCCGTCCGCGGCTGAGCTCAGAGACTGATAATACAAGACAGCTGTAATTTTACATAGGTATATATAGTACTTATGCTCAAAAAGTAGTAAAATAAAATGAAAAAAAAAATTTTTTTAGGGTACCTCTCCTATACCTAAAGGACTCTTGGCCGATTTATTTTAAAACTTATGTAACTGTCCATTTGATTTCATTTATATATTTCTTAAACAATGTACATTGTGTTAGAAAATAATATAACAAAAATAAAATTAAAAGAACATAAAAAATATAAGATCATAAATTAAAATTACAAAATAAAATAAAAAAGAAATAAAATTGTCAATGTTAAATTAAAAATTAAGTCAAGTGCTCATACATTTTACAAAATCCGTAATGTAGGTACCTAAAATTGGTCAATGGCATAGCAGCTCTCTATTTCGCTTGAAGTCTATATTTTCGTCTAGTAGTTTAGTCAGTCGATTTACAATTGAGATAGTTCAACTTGTTAATAACGGTAATAAAGATATGCAATTAGCTGTAAAAGGATTTTATGATATATTTATAACTTTATTACTCATGCAAAACTGAACTAAAGTCGGACTACCTCTCATTGGAGAAGCGGACCGATCGTGCCGCTCTAACGCAGACAAATCTGAACCCTTTTACTATTACCAATGATCTATATTTCCTCATAAGGATGGATATGTATGTACTTCCACCTTCCACTTTGTATATGACGTTCCACGGGTAACGGCACCGTGTGGACGCTGGCGCTTAAGCTGTTTAGAAAATAAATCGTACAATCAACTTAGCATAAATAAACACAATGTTGTTATTGCCAGTGTCCATAAGGTACCTTTACCAGTGGCACGTCACATATTATGACTAAAACAAATGAACAGTAGATGACAGTCGTCAAACTTTGTCAGATGGGTTTAGGCAACGTTAAAAGAACCAAAAATAAACTTGACCTAATTACACCACGGACTAATTACGGGAAAAAAAACAATTATTTTTGAGGGAGCACAGCTGTATAACAAATTGCCAAATGAACTAAGAACGTGTAAGAGCATAAATACGAGTACGAGTATATTTAAAAAGAAACTAAAATCATACGTCGCGACCAGCATTAAATGTTTGTTTTGTAAATAAATTGTTTAAAACTAAATATGGTGATATTTAAAAATTTGATTTGTATCAATGTCTAAAAAGACCTTCAAACTATTTTATGAATAACCTTTGCAATTATTACTAATAGTCTGTCTAGTTTTAAAACGGGACGGACTACTAATATTACTTTCAAAGGTTATTCATAAAATTGCTTAAAGGTCTTTTTAGATCTTGATACAAATGAAATTTTTAAATATCACCATATTTAGTTTTTAACAATTTATTTCAAATGAGGGCGCCACTTATACTACCACTTCAGCTTAAACCTTTTTTAAAAAGGCCTGTAGAAGAACTCTGTGTATTTCAAAGCACCTACAAATACAATTTTATATCTTTTTATATCGACTGAGATATCGAGAGCAATCTCTCGATAAATCATACCCCGGACAAAGCTATATCATCGGACACAGGTAACACAGGACATCTTTCAAGATGGACGTTACATGATATGTCATTCCAGCAAAACACGTTATGTTTATAAGCGTGGTGACACACTTCACGGTAAAACCAGACGATACCACTATAGGCCATTGAAGGCTTAATACATATATAAATTACATTCCGTTAAAGGAGGTTTTTAAATTAGAAAAGGAGAGAGATTAAAAGTTCACTTTTAGACTCTCTGTATAACCCAAAGGTTGACTGGCAGACAACGCTCGTCTATTGTTATGTACGTACAATTTGTATGGATGGACCATAAAGATTAAATAACTAAATAAGAGAAACCAAATGAATTTTAACTTACTCGGATTATTACCAAGTTAACGTATTTCCAGCATCAATGCAAATTATGTGCAAAAATCACTAAGGAGAATTGATATTGGGCCTGGTTTTTTTTATGTTATAGGGCGGCAAACGAACAAGCGGGTCACCTGATGGTAAGTGATCACCACTGTCCATGGACAACTGCAACACCAGGGGTGTAACAAGAGCGTTACCGGCCTTTCAGGAAGTTATAGACTCGTTTTTTGAAGGTTTCAATGTCGTATCGGTTCGGGAACACCGCTGCAGGAAGTTGATTCCACAGTTCGGTCGTACGTGGCAGGAAGTTCCTTTTAAAACGTACAGTGGTTGATTGCCAACTTTCCAGGTGGTGTGGATGATATTTTAATTTCAGGCAGGTGGTGTAGTGGTGAAATTTTGCAGTAGGTATTAGGTCGAACAATTCTTCAGAGCATTCCCCATGATAAATGCGATAAAAAATGCACAAGGATGCAACATTAGGGATGTTACGCCAGAGGACGTTACGGGACGTAGAGCCAGAGGATCGAGACGGCCGACGAGAGTCTTATCGTCGGTTAAAAGTTGTTGCACAAATGCATTCGAAAGGCAGTGTTACCAACTCTCAAAAATATTTATCCCTAAGTTTGTATCAAAAACCTCTAAAATCGCCTTAATTATTTAGTTGTCCCCCTAAAAAATATATGACCGCAAGTGGCGCCAGTATTGCCGCCAGTTACCACAGAGTGGTTGTAGAATTACGTACTAGATGTCGTTATAAGTCGCTAGGTCAAGAAATCAATATTAATATTATCAATTTTAAAATATTATTAGCTAAAGATTGAAGTAATTGGAAACAAAAAGGGGAGGCTTTTGACCAACTATGGGATATAAATGGCTAAAAAAAAACAAAAATATTAGAGAAAAATCCCTAAAAATTTCTCACTTAATTACCCCCTAAATCTGGGGGAAAACCCCTAAGTTGGTAACACTGTCCAAAGGATCCCTCAACGCTTGCTTGTGGTTGGTCGTAAAACTCGTGAGTCCACAGACAATAAACTTGTTTAACCAAGCGAGCGAAGCGTCTCAGTTTCGGGATTGGCGAAGAATGCTATAACGTTCTCGCCTAGACGCCTACAAGTCGCATTTTTTAACTGATTATGACGATTTAACACAAGTTCCTTGATTTTTTTAGTCGATCGCGACTTTTGAAGGAGAAATAGGGGGAAAAAGGGGGACGTTTGCCGTAGCGTTATTTATTGACGGATTTCAATTTAAAAAAATCACAGAGAAGCACACTAAGAGGACTTCATTCTACACGAGATGTTGTTGTTGCAAAAAATCATCCAAAAGGGAAAGGGGAAAGTTTGTTACTATCGTAACATCCTTCGTTTTTCTATATAGACTCTATTAACGTGTGACCTACGTCAACACGTCGCAACATTCTCGTGCAGGCTAAGCCCTAGTAGTCTTGTCCGATTTTGCCGTTATATGTATGTTTCATGCTCTCATATTTTGGAAACACCCTTCAAGGCTCCGAACTCCGATCTCTATTACCGATAGGGCGACTTTTACGCAAGTATCTCAGCAATAAAATGTTTATCTATCTATCAATCAGCGAGGAGACCCTTCAACGAAATTCTCATTATAAGAAGTTGCTTGTGTTGGCACAGGAGCGCAAATAGAACTCGATAAAGTACAAAAATTCTGTGGCTTAGCGTGTCAAGTTAGATAGTGGTTACATCAGTGGAGTTTTCTATAAATAGAATAACAAACGGACAAGTCCGAGTCGGACTCGTACATGAAGGGTTCCGTACAATGTTTTAAAGCGCTGAAGAAACACGTTACTTGTATGACGACCCCCTTTAATTTTTAACTTTATCTTATTTTTAGTATTTGTTGTTATAGCGGCCACAATAATACATTATCGGAGAAAATTTCAAGTATCTAGCTATTACGGTTCAAGAGATAGAGCCCTGTGACAGACGGACAGACAGCGGAGTCTCCTCTGTACAATGTTTTAAAGCGCTAAAGAAACACGTTACTTGTATGACGACCCCTTTTAATTTTTAACTTTTCTTTATTTTTAGTATTTGTTGTTATAGCGGCCACAGTACTCGTAATACATAATCGGTGAAAATTTCAAGTGTCTAGCTATTACGGTTTAAGAGATAGAGCCCTGTGACAGACGGACGGACAAACAGCGGAGTCTCAATAATGAGGTCCCGTTGGTACCCTTTGGATGCGGAACCCTAAAAAGTGCATAATCAATTATTATGAAAATCTGAAAAACCTTGTAAGCTTTTACTAAACCATATTATACCTACTACTATGAGTGTTTAATCCGGGCACTCACCCTGAGCACGTAAGTTTAACATCGGATATTTTTCACTACTGGCGGGGGATTTAAATCTGTTTTTGATTGGAAAATAATGACGCTCGTTCACATATGACACGGCGTGCACTGCGCTGGGTTTTGTCGGTCGTTTCTTATTCAGTAGTTACTGAAGACTTCGCTTATTTATAGCTTGTGAATATAAGTTATATTTGAAAGTTGTGATTTACCGAACTGTATTTAAGTGAAGGTAGGTGAAAATGAGAAATACTACACCCAGCAAAATCAGATATTGTTAAGGTGATTTGGCAACCTTACCTTTCTCTTCAACCAAAGATACGAGTGTGAAGACAATGCATGAATTGACCCTTACCTGTAACAATAAAAAAAATGTTGAGGAAAGTTAAAAAATTAATAATTTGGAAAAACAAGAAAAGAAAAGAAAAAAAAGATGAAAAAATTGCATATAAAAGATACCAATCTTAATTATAGGGGGAATGTAGCACACGATTATATACTAAAATCTATATACTAAATTCTTTGTCTTATGACGCTAGGATCTGTCTGATCCCTATGGGATAAAGTTTATACGTAAGTCCTTCAGGCCATGAAAAATAAATATGAAATACTGACACGCCATAATGAAAACGGGAGAGCGTGCCTTCGTGTTTATTGAAACAAATGGCGCCGTATGACTGGCAGGAGTTATGGCGGCGTGATGCACGTTTTGGCGGGAAATTGTTAAGAATGGGAAATGTTTTACCCACAATGACTGGCATCAACAAACATATGAAAAAAACCGTTTCTCTCGTAGGAAAGAAAAAGGGTGGTGACTGGTGGCAATAGGGTATTGCACCCATTTTTGAAAAGTCACTCAATTAGATTTCGTGGTGCTTCTTCTTCTCGTGTCAAAAGCTCAACATGTAATTAATTTTTTTCTCTCCAGAAGGTTGCTACTTTCAAAGGATGTTGGTGGTCCTGAGGAAGACCCTTTGATGTAGCACCATGAGGTACTGGTTGATTTTGATTTTTGGTTGTTTGTGCTAATAAACCACATAAACAAGAACACATTTTTTTATTATTTGCCATAAAACAACATGTAAACAAATGCGCACATCAAGTATGTAATTTGACAGTAATTTCCTTTTGATAGAAAAAAAAATAAAAAATAAAAAATTTGACAGTTTACACGGGCGCATGACGTAATAGCATGGCGGCTACTATTTGGCGTTTATTTTATTTGGCGGAAATTTTTAATTTTATTTTGTAATTTCATGAACTAAAACTAAAATTTTCCGGCTGTTTTAGCCTAAGCTATCTCTAGAATAAATTGTTAGATTTTTTCTCATATATTATACTAAAATACCGTATTGTACTCTACTCTGCTGAACTTAATTTCTATAAATATTAAATAATTAAATAAGAAATGGTGAAAAAATACCACGTGAGCGGTAGTTAAACTCGCGAACTTGGTCTCAATAAGACCATGCTCTAACCACTGAGCTATCACGTGTTCAACCCCTCAGTGGTTCCCCAATTCACCTTTAAAATACTCGTTTTCAGTATATTTTGTAAGACGTTATATAATTTTCAAAACACCTTACTCTACAAAAGATCATTTCCAATTTCAAACACACTTGAGTCGGTACTTACGATATAAAACCATTTTAGTTTACAACGGTTTTCAAACACTCCTTCAAAAGGCTCCCTTACAAAATCAACATTAAACAATTCATTTCGTGAAGTTCGCCGAGTAACTGAACGTTCCGTTTCTCTGTCACTCCTTGGGACTTCTGAGTAGAAAATTATCAAATAAAGGCCTAAAGTTATTTTGGTAAGTATATTGAATGACTAAGATGTCTAATTATCTATACATACATATATACTATCACGCCTGTTTCCCACAGGGGTAGGCAGAGACTATGGACCTCCACTTGCTACGATCCAAACAGATCTCTGATATTTATTTAATTATCTATAGCTGACTATAATGATCAACTAGTAATAACTAATGGTAAGATTAAAAAAAAAACCTTAATTGAGTTCCATTATGAGATCTAGTTTATCGGTTTTAAGGCCGTACCTGAATTTTCCGAGGTCCAGTGCTGCCCCCATTTAAAATAAATAATTTCAAAGAAAACGGAGACACCAATAAAATTTTTGCTTCTACCAATTCCTAGTTAACCCTTCAAAGTATTTTATGAACTACTGTTTACAGTTTAAAGTGAGAACGTTAAGCTTTACTACGCACATTTGCGAAAAACGGCCACTTTTGGCAAATGTGCGTAGTAAAGCTTAACGTTCTCATTATAAACTGTAAACAGTAGTTCATAAAATACTTTGAAGGGTTATCTAGGAATTGGTGGCAGCAAAATTTTTAATGGTGTCTCCATTTTCTTTAAAATGATTTATTTTAAACGGGGGCAGCACTGGACCCCGGAAAATTCAGGTACGGCCTTAAGGTTAAAAACACGGCGACTTTTCAGTGGCTTTAGAGCCGAAGGCCACTTCATAGGGATAGTTAGTAAGACCTAATTAGCTACTCAAAATAAAAATTCAGAAACAAAATATGTTGACTAAAACTCGAAAAAAGTCAGCGTGTATAGTTTAAATTTTTGGATGTGTGTTACCCAATCACGCAAAAACGGCAGAACAATGTTACATCAAATACAAAAAACTCTACAACAAATAATTTTCTATTTCAAATAAGGTGAATTTGAAACTTAAACCGAAGAAGGGTTTCTATAATTTTGACGTGTGTGTGTGTCTGTGGCATCATACCTCCTAAACGAATAGACCGATTTCAATGCGGTTTTTTTAATCAAAAGCCTTGTCTGTCAAGATGAACCTTTTTTTTTTATTTATTTATATACAAAAATAAAATTAATTACAATTATATGCACCCATAAACCACGAAGGTTTGTCCGGGAGCATATTGTCTACTTTCAATCTTAGATATGTTTGATGAAAATCAGTTCAGCCATTCAAGTTATTGGGGGTGAATACTTGAAAGTGGGGGGTTTTTTGATTCGTCTGGTAAATGAATTTGTAGTTCACAGAGATTTTCAAACACTCTTCAACAGGCTCCCTTACAAAATCAATCCGTGAAGTTCGCCCGGAACGTTTCGTTTTGCTGTCATCATCATCATCATTTTTAGCCCACATTAATTCACTGTAGGGCATAGACCTCCTTTTTCTTCGGTCCTGTGCCAGTCTCATCCACTGCTTTCCCGCTGACGTAGGTCCGCGGTCGTAGTTAAGGTGAAGGGATAAGCAAATGGCCTTGAAGTGTGAAATAAATTGTTAACACGTAAATATGGTGATAATTTCCATATTGCTCTTCGTCATGCACTAGATATCCTTTTAAATTATTTTATGAACTGCCGTTGAAACTATTATTGGTGATCCATCTTGCTTTAAAACTTGCCGTGGCCACTTTTGGCGGAGGCAAGTTTTAAAGCTAGACGGACTAATGTAAATACTTTCAACAGTGGTTCATAAAATAATTTAAAGGGCTATCTAGTGCATGACGAAGAGCAATATGGAAATTATCTCCATATTTAAGAGTTAACAATTTATTTCAAATGAGGGCGCCACTTCAAGGCCATTTGCCTTTATCTTCACCTTAACGGTTTCAAACGCTCTATCAATAGGCTCCCTTACAAAATCAATATTAAACAATTTGTTCCGTGAAGTTCGCCCGGAACGTTCCGGTTCGCTGTCATTCCTTGGTAATAACTTCTGAGAAGGAAGGATTAGTAAATTAAGGCGTATCTCAAAGGGCAAAAAGTAATTTAATAAGTTTATTCAACGACCAAGGAAGTCACTTGACTTGGTTATTCAATATCTATCTATCTGTATATAAAACAGGTTACCCCGTGTGGTTCCGGGTTAGAATAGGACCACTCCATCTCTTCCTACGGATGTCGTGAGAGGTGACTAAAGGACTAAGCACAAACATCTCGTGCTACAATTACATTCCCAAGGAGGGTTAACATCGGGCGGCTGCCAGTAGTAAAACTTTTTGCACAAATACATTCCCAAAGAGGGTTGACGTCTGGCAGACGGCCGGTCGCAAAACTAAAGGCAAATCATTTAATCTGTATCGGCTTTTTTTCCACTTCGCAAGGTCTTTGCATCCTTGGATGACCATTGCCATGCATGTAATATTTGGAGCAGAAAATGCGGGTAAGCGCATCTCGGACTCCAAAGCAGCACAGCTGAGGATGCAACCGGGAACGCGCTTAGTAGAATAAGAGGTCGCCACACGGGCCGGGATGTGGAGTAAACTAGCTCATCAGGTAGATTATTAAAAAATTAGCAAATAATTACATAGATTTTCACGGTGACGGTGACGTCAATAACCCCCACTCCAAAACTTCGATGCGTTGTATCTTGTGAATTTTACTACTTAGATTAACTAAAATAAACGGGCAAGTGCGAGTCGGACTCGTACATGAAGGGTTCCGTACCACCGTACAATGTTTTAAAACGCTGAAGAAACACGTTTCTTGTATAACGACCCCCTTTAATTTTTAACTTTATCTTATTTTTAGTATTTGTTGTTATAGCGGCCATAGTAATACAAAATATGTGAAAATTTCAAGTATCTAGTTAATGCCATTATAAAGATCTAGTTAAATACGCTGAAAAAACACGTTTTTTGAATGACGACCCCCTTTAATTTTAACTATTTTTTATTTTTCGTATTTGTTGTTATAGCGGCCACAGTATTACATAATCGGTGAAAATTTCAAGTGTCTAGCTATTACGGTTCAAGAGATAGAGCCCTGTGACAGACGGACAGACAGACGGACAGACAGCGGAGTCTCAGTAATAGGGTCCCGTATATAGTAATAGATAATCTAACTAACGGACTAATTGAAATATTTTTTTCGGACCCAGGCATATCCCTAAACGCTTTCTTTGTAACCATTACTTTCGTTCAAAAGGCAAGGTACCAAAAGAACAAGGTTACATCAGGTACAAAGTAGAAGTTAAACATATAGTTTTATGTACGAGTACACTTGTATTTCCTGTTTCTCGTTTCGGTCCCGGATTGCCCTCCAGAGCAGCATTCGCTCGTTACCGACGATTTATTAAAGAACACGGCCTCATGGAGATTTAATGCTCGTAAGAAACTACAGTGCAGCTTGTTATCTGTAGTACGCTGTACTATCTGCCGTTAATGAGTTTATTTATTTATTCAACTTTTGAGAACGTAAAGCTTTACTACGCACATTTGCCAAAAGTGGCCTTTTTTCGCAAATATGCGTTGTAAAGCTTAACGTTCTCACTGTCCCGTGGATGTAGTAGAAGGCGGCTTAGGAAATACATACTAAACAAAGCTCATAAACATCATTGAGACCCCTCCAACCCGTCTGGCCAGCATGGAGAGTGTAGGGCAAATCTTCTGGCTACTCTGGCTAATCAGGCTCTGGTAGTACAGTGAGGGTCTTGCTCCTGCAGTGTATGTGTATACATTTAAGAGCCTATACTACCCTAAAGTTCTTAGAGCGATCTTAAATATTTATCAATATTAACGAAATACTCACTTTAAAATAAAAACAGCAAAGTTCAGGACTAACTCTAAGCATAATAAGTTTCGAAAACACGATTGCTTAAAATTTTCTCGATAGAAAAACATTGCGAAGTTGCCTCCAAATCACCTCAGAATTATACTAAAACAGAAAGTATTCAAGAAATACAATAATTTAGCACTTGTAACTTTGGATTATAATTGTATTAAACATAAGGCAGTCATTATATGTCTTACTTTTTAAATAACTCTTAAATATTCTCTGTTAAACGAAAAAAACCTCAAAACCAGAACCAGCCTCATTGACCCACCGCGATTCCCGACGCCCCGCATGTCTCGCTGTCTCACTTCGGCTAGAGTAAATTTGTGTGCGTGGAAGCGGGAGCAAATTTAGATTACTGACATTAGGCGCCCTCTTAAGAACCAAGCTCTTGTCGGTGTCATTGTGTGGAGAGTAAAAAGACCTGGATGATAATACTTGTTTCATAATAAAAACTAAAGATATCAGCCGAAAAATGCGTACCAAAAATTTCCCATTTGAATGTTAGCGCTCGTTACCGAGCTCGTGGTGGCCGATGAGCGCATATAGTAGCGAGACAACCGCGCATATAGTAGTTACAAGGTTAGCCACTCTAGCCATTTATTAGAAATTTGGGAGAAAAAATTAACAAAAACTTTGATTTTTTCTTACAGTTTTGTGTTCTATTAATGATTCTGATCCCAAGATTTCAATAAAGCTAGGGGATGCAGACAAACCTGTTAGATCGAGAGCTGGCACGAATTTTTGGGTACGTATTTGAGGCAAGTTGAAAACTTGTCACATACCTCTCCTATTATATCCCAACACGGAACTGCAGACCTGGCTGGTGAGTAGCGGGGCTAAAACAACCTATAAATATTTAAGTTTTTTTTTTTAGTGTCCTCCTTTCCAATGTCCCTCAGCAACGCATTGTCTTTTTATTTTTCAAACGGTTACGTCTTTCGGAAAGAACCCCATCTGCTTTCTAGAAGAACCCCATCTTTACCATCTACAACCGGCCAAAAAGAAACTAGGTTTTTAACGAACGACTTAATCTTGATAAATTATTCATAACTGTCAATTACAGCGCGATTTCCCGGGTCGTCGCTGTTCCGCTCCAGAATTGTCTGTGTATTTTTCAAGGGCCCGCCATTTGTGAATAATTTCGTTGGCTACCTTAATTAATATACGGTTAGGTTTTACTTTTAGGACTGTTGGCAGTCTTTTGGTTCTATATTTAGACGAGTTATAAAACAATATGTCTTTAATACTTACAAAAATGTAAAAGTTCTTAGTTCAGGGCAATATACTAATTAACTTATCAAAATTCACTTTCTTTTTAATTTATTTAGTAATATGTATGTGTTGGGCACAGAAAGGTCGCACGAGAATAAACGCGCAAAAATGGTCAAGCGAAGCGAGCTAATTTCTCCAAATCTATTATTGACATTATGGGACAGTTATGACATCACGGGCGGTTAATGGTTTAAAACTAGTAGTTTAAACACTATCCGTCCAAATCAAGTTCACATCTCGTAAAATTACACTATCTCATCTGTTAATGTCAACTCGAATGCGTGTTTTATAAATAAACGGTTAGTTATCCGAATTGGGTAGATGACTGGGTCAAAAATAAATTATTTGTTACTGTTAAGAGAATAAAACGTCACAAAATAGTGGCACTTGTCATTGATCATATCCATTTTAACATGATTTTAGACTTATTAATGCAAAAAAACTGATATTAAGAGCGCTATTTGACTCAAAAAATCTATGACGTCACGGTTTTGTATGTCATACAAATCCCATAGCAAATGTATGTTTTGACGTTTAGAAAAAAGTGTCTGATTTGACTTTTTGTCATCTGGCGGATTGTGAACGACTCCCACGACATCCTATTTCTCACCAACCCTTTGGCCAATTTGGCTAATATGTTGCAATTTAAAAATAACATTGGTATATCTGCTCGTCTAATCTCATACGAGTAAAGTTCCGAACGCAGGTACTAGAGTTATCATCGTTATCAGGTCAATTTTAGTCTTTACTGCAGGAGCACGACCCTCTCCGTACTACCAGAGCCATATATTAGCCAGAGTAGCCAGAGGATTTGGCCTACACTTTCTACGCTGGCTAGACGAATTAGAAAGGTCTCACTGATGTTCATAAGCTTTGTTTAGCTTGAGTTTCCTAAGTCGCCTCCTACGACATCCACGGGAAGACTTGGAGTGGTCCTATTTTGCTCTGCCGAGAACTACACACACGGCAATATTAAATTTTCTCAGTCTTATGATAAAACGCCAACTAACTCGGTTTTAACTATTATTCACCCAAATGAAGTTTACAGTTTAGTCTACGTGGAGATGCTATATTTTATATTTTATTTATACTTTCGCGATCACAATGACTATTATCGACATTGCGCGGAACTTAGCGTTATGAATTTTGAGTTGCGCCAGATATTTTGACGACGTCACAGGCGCCATGCTGTCAGACCAATAATTCTGTGCAGACCAATCAAAATTAACCGTCAAAAGTCCAGTAATCTCAATAATAGACTTAGAAATTTGCTCGCTTCGCTTGACCATTTTAGCGCGTTTATTCTCGTGCGACCTTTCTGTGCCCACCACCCGTGATGTAGGCTCAACGTCGCTTAACTCCGCTCATAATTAAACCGGGGATTATCTGAAATGTCAAGACTTTGGATGAAAGTACATACAGTCTATTAAAGTTCGTTATGCTGATCTTCCATAGGATATTGTATTTTGCTTTTACTAGAAATTATTTTCTAGATATTTCGTGTTTATAGTGATTTTATATTAAAAGATTGCTTCCAAAAACATAATAAATCTTTCAAATTTGAACCTTCGCATAAAATTTCTCCACTCCACTCGTGGATCTATAATTTATTGTTCTTAGTCATAATCATAATTTATTGCAAATCACTGTTTTACATTTAGATCTTACATTTTTTCAGTACAAGTGACGCCCTGTAAGGGCACAGCAAACATAGAGGCACTAGATGCCAGTTACTTAAATATTAAATTAAATTATTAAAAAAAATAATTTTATAACATTTTTAACATAAAATCATAAATAAATAAAATAAAATAAATTATGATTTATATATTATTATTAATACATTATATATTCAGCTTATGGATAGAGACAGTAGACAAACGAAGCAATGTATAACCTATTTATTATGTTTTTCGTCAAAGAATTCCGATATTTTATAGTAGCATTTATTAACAATAATTTTTTTGAGCTTTTTGTTAAATTTGGTATTTTTTTCAATATTTTTTTAAATTTTTTGGAATATGATTGTATACTTTTATTGCCATGTGGTGGGGACTAGATGCAATTAAATCCATTTTTGTGAAACATCTTTTTAATTTGTGTAAGTTTCTATTATTTCTCTCATTTTTATTTTCCTTTTTCGTATATAAATTTTCATATTTTCTTACAAATATATAATTCCAGAATATATATCGACGTTAGGGTCAAGATTTGGTGTTTCACAAAATGTGGTCTACAAGATGTCATTTCATCAATATTTACTAGTATTCTAATACATTTCTTTTGTAGTAAAAATATATCTTCTATGTCATATAGAAGTTCTATTAAGTTAACTATTTCCCCACAGGACTATGCCGTAAGATAATCTCGAGTGCGCATATGCATAGTATGCCACTAGGGAGGTTTTAAAGTCACTCACACGCTTTAATTGATTTAGTGCATATGTAAAAGAAGATAATTTGCCTTTTAGTTTTTGTATATACGGTTTCCACGTCATATTCGTATCTAAATCGATTCCCAGCAGGGTGGCACTGCTTACTGTTTCCAATTTAGTATTTTTAATAATTTAGTATTTGTAGTCTCCCTCTCCTCAGCCATTATTTTGACCTCCCTACACGATACGTCAACTTTTTATTTTACATTCATCCCAACAACGTAAGTAGACATGTAAAAAGTAATGGTAAAAGAATCCTACGTTTCACAAGCCAGATTTTCAAATCTTATTTTAGACTTAATATTATAATAATAAAGTAAACACTTTTAAACATTTCTCTGATTTATTTGAATCCATTATATCTTACTTTTGTAAAAGCATTTCGTATTTTTACAGACGTGAACTTAAAAAGCTCTTTCACCCTAGCACATTCTTAAGGTGAAGATATAGGCAAATGGCCTTGAAGTGGCGCCCTCATTTGAAATAAATTGTTAACTCGTAAATATGGAGATGATTTCCATATTGCTCTTCGTCATGCACTAGATAGCCCTTTAAATTATTTTATGAACCACCGTTGAAAATATTTACATTAGTCCGTCTAGCTTTAAAACTTGCCTCCGCCAAAAGTGGCCACGGCAAGTTTTAAAGCTAGACGGATCACCAATAATAGTTTCAACGGCAGTTCATAAAATAATTTAAAGGGCTATCTAGTGCATGACGAAGAGCAATATGGAAATTATCACCATATTTACGTGTTAACAATTTATTTCACACTTCAAGGCCATTTGCCTATATCTTCACCTGAAATGAACGAAGAGATTCCCAAACTTTACGAACCTCGCAAAAAAGTAAACACAACATAAACAGTCACAAATTCAATCTCGGCAAAGAGTGTCGTTTTATTTTGAAAAAGTGGTTATAACCATAACCGGGGATGGGCCCGTTATCCCGTATAATAATTTGCATACATATCTGCCAGATAAACATTGGATAGAACTGCTGTGTTTACATAAACGGGCATTTCCGCACTGAAATCTATTATTGTCCTGATGTATGTTATCGGTATTGGTTATTTTGGTTTGTCTATGGGGAACCAATCGGAAGAGTGATTGGAATAGGTTTATTTTTACACTGTTGAAAATTATGTAATTTTACATAAACCTGTAAAATTCCCGAAAAATCTGTGAAATTTACGGAAAAATGTGAAATTTTACATAATTTTTGTCATTTTTACATATTTTTTCGTAAATTTCCCAGATTTTTCGGGAATTTTACAGGTTTATGTAATTTTTTGCATGTAAAAATACATAATTTTATGTAAAATTACATAATTTTTAACAGTGTAGGCTAACGTGTATATAAAACAACAAAATATATGAACGCAACATACAGAAGCAAGTGTCAATAAATTTACACTTGCCTCTGTATGTTGCGTTCATAGACAACATTGGGGGCCATCAACATATTACGTCACAGCGACCGGGAGAGGGAGGGTCGTGCCAAATGTGATAGTACGTGTTAAAAGGATTGGAAAAAAGCGTGATGTAGGCTCGGGGTTTAAAAAGTCCTTTGCCAGTGCACATTTTAACATCCAATTTAGTCCATGATGCTGATTATTTTTTCTTATAAAGATAAGATGAAATACCAACATATAATTTCTTTTTCCCATTTTTAAAGCACGTCTAGCTATTTGCATGATATATCTCTACAAGATGTCGCGAATATACTTTAGTATGTGCCGTAATGTTTATTATTAACTAATTTTTTATTTTGTTAATTAGTTTGTATTATTTTTATTAAACGTGTAAGTAAAGTATGTTAATAGAGCAGGATTGTCTGACACAAGCATACTCGTACGTAAGAAATAACCGCCATTTTCATTTTCTTTTTCATTTTCTTGGGGAACTCAATCAGGGTCGTGGATTGACGTACTATAGTACTATTTTGTATATTGTGACTAAAGACTACAGGCCAAAAGTGGCCGTTTTCCGCAAAAATGCATACAAAAGTTTAACTTTCTAACTTTGAACTGTAAACAGTAGTTCATAAAATAGTTTAAAGGGTTATCTAGGGCTTCACAAAGACAAAATTTTATATGATATCTCCGTTTCCTTTGAAATGATTAATTTCAAATGGGGGTAGCACTAGACCTCATCTT
This sequence comes from Acrobasis repandana, assembly GCA_963576875.1. NCBI lineage: Eukaryota > Metazoa > Arthropoda > Insecta > Lepidoptera > Pyralidae > Acrobasis > Acrobasis repandana. Next base: position 19,774,279 of record OY756223.1, read on the forward strand.
CTTCTTCCTACTTCTCATCCTATCCACTTTTAAGGTGATGATGGTGGGCGAGATGGTGATAAAGGGATCATCATCAGTATTAGGTTGCTAGCCGCATCGCCCATTAAAAAGTCGCAAGTTCAAACATTCCACATACAACGTGTAACAAAAAGGGGGTATCAACCCGAAAGGGAGTTGACGTACTAACCAATGTGAACTACTTTTACTATGAGAAAAAATCTGCAGCTCCATACATTTTGGCACGGTAGGTATTTAATTTACTTTACTATTTACTGAAATTATAATGTATGTAAGGAAAAATATTTCCATGTTCAATAAAGTAAGTGATTTTACAGATAGAAATTTACGTAATAAGAATAACTTAGTTAGCCCGTATTACAGGCTAAATACAGTCAGTAAGTCTTTTATGGGGAAGTGTATACTTTTTTATAATAAATTGTGAGAATCGGTCCTTGATATGCCAGACAGAAAATTCAAAGCTTATGTAAAGAAAGTACTTTGTGAGAAGGCTTATTATAGGACCGATGACTATCTTAAAGACAAAAAGGTCTGGCTTGAGCTTGGCGCGGGTCCCTCTTAAAGGTTTGTATACTTAGACATGTCATAATTTAGGTACATTGGTACATACTAAATTTACAAATTGACATTATTTTAAATTTCGTAATTCTTATAATTCAATTTAATTATGACATAATAAACAATGTAATCTCTGTCCATCTATATAACTAATTTTAAGTTTTTAGTTTGTTAGTTGACGTCTTTGGAGAAAACGTGCAGTGCAGTTTGTTGCCGCTTCTTCTGCACTTGCGCCTAGGAAGCGGCGTAAACTTAGCTTTAAGTAACGATTTGACGTCAACATTTGTGCAAAACAAAACAAAGTGACTATTATTAAGAGATAATATAAATATCCTATGATAATAAAGATATTTTGAATTGAATTGAATTGAATCCGCCGACAAGAGCAAGCTCTTAAGTTAAAGAAAAATAAGGTATTTAATTACGTATGTAGCTGCAGGTTTTTTTTTTCGCGATTTCAGCGATAGTCCCATAGTAAAAGTTGTTCACATTGGTTAGTACGTTAAAACTCTTTCGGGTTGATACCCCCTTTTGTAACACGCTGTATATAAAACAATTTAAGAAAGGAGTTTTAACTTACAGAAAATATACCACTATAAACCGTAACTATTAAAGTAACTGGCTATTATTGAAAACGTATCAATTTTTCCTCACGGAAATTGCCTTCCGACCGACTTCTCTTTGTGTATTAGTAAGTGAGCCTTACAATGGTTGGCTTACATGGAAAATGAAACTGACCGCAAAATGCTCGCCAAAGCAATTTGTGTCTATACGTGGGGCGTCCATCGTTCGAATGGATCCAACGTTTTCGTCTTCATTTCGCACGGTTTTCGCCAGTCATGGATGACCATTAACATGCATTAGTCTTCTGAGAAGAAGATTTAAAAGATTTGCAAAAAAGAACAAGTACTTAATTTAACCCGACTGAAAGAAAAAATTCAAAAAATCCGCTATTTTGATATACTTACCCAGTTTCATATAACTCTGACAAGCTACAATCCATCAAGTCGTTTAGCCTGCAGAGCATGCCAAAGAAATACACTAACTGTATACTATACACACACTGACTTTTTAAACACCAGCCAAATTTTTGGAGCAAGTTCAGTCCATGATACTAAACTACTTAAAAAAAAAAATTATAAATCGATAAAAATTTTTCGTTCTTCCATACAAAATCTGTTTGGCTGACCTCTGATTTGTATGGGAAGGCGAATTTTTATTTTAGTTTCTCGTTAATTGTTTTTATGGAAAGTAGTTCAGTATCATGGACTGAACTTGCTCCGAAAATTTGGCTGGTGGTTTAGTCAGCCTGTATACATACATACTCCGGAAAAACATCATACTCCTTCTGGCGCAGTCGGGTAAAACTAGCTGTCTTCTTTTAAGGCCGTACCTAAATTTTCCGGGGTCCAGTGCTGCCCCCATTTTAAATAAATCATTTCAAAGAAAACGGAGACATCATTTAAAATTTTGCTACTACCAAGTCCTAGATAACCCTTTAAAGTATTTTATTAACTACTGTTTACAGTTTATAATGAGAACGTTAAGCTTTACTACGCGCATTAGCCAAAAGTGGCCGTTTTTTGCAAATGTGCGTAGTAAAGCTTAACGTTCTCACTTTGAACTGTAAACAGTAGTTCACAAAATACTTTGAAGGGTTATCTAGGACTTGGTAGTTGCAAAATTTTAAATAATGTCTCTGTTTTCTTTGAAATCATTTATTTTAAATGGGGGCAGCACTGGACCCCGGAAAATTCAGGTACGGCCTTAAGAATGAGCCTCCGCCTGTCTGACGTCAACTCTCTTTTACTTTTCTTTTCTTTACTCGCCAATTGTACAAAAAGTTTTACAACTAGTCGCCACTAGGCGCCGCGACGTCAAACCTCCTTGAGAATGCCGTTGTTGCACTGGATGTTTGTTCTTACAGTTTACCGTCGTATGTAAAACCAGGGTTGCCACAAACAAATTACCGACTCTATAAAATAGGGTATTTTACTGTGTTTGTTTTTGTACAATATTTTATACGAACCCAACCACAAATAATAATAAAGTAAAAAGAAACCTTTTTCTGAAAACAGCATAAAAATTAGTTATTTAATGAAGCATCAATTAGCATTTCAAATATTAGTACGAAGAAAAGTGGGAGCGTGGTGGGGGGACATCTCGCTATCTCTTTCGTACGCGCGATACCTAATGGCAGTGATGTCTCAAGCGCAATATGTGCATCCTTTTCAGTATTATTAACGCCACTTTGCCCACTTTATACAATTTCACAAAGCAAAGAAACTTTAGGAAGCCAAAATAAAAATGATTTATCTAACAAGCTGAACAAATAACAAGGTGTTTTCGGCCCTCGACGTAACAAGTGAATCGAACCCGCGCCCGGGCACGTACCGTACCCAACTGAGCAACTAACGGCCACTTCTGAGCATCTGAGCATCTAAGCATATGTTAGTTTTCTAGTTCTAGTACTTCCATTGAAAAGCGGATGGTGTAGTGCACTTCTTTAAGTTTATTTATTTATTTATCTACCGTCATATTCATAAAAAAATCATAAATGAGTCATATCTATATATATAAAAGCGAAAATCACACACTCATCACGAAATCTCGACTACTTAGCCAATGAAGATGTTATTTGGCAGGAAGGTAGATTGTGACTAGGAGACGACCGCTAAGAAAGGATTTTTGGTAATTCCATCCCTAAGTGGGTGAAATAGGGGTTGGCAGTTTGTATGAAACTTCGAAATTTTTAAAGTGAGACACATGAAATTTTTTATTGTATTTTAGTAGTTAGTAGTCTACGCGGTTAATTAGGTTCAATAGATAAAACAATAAAAATAGGAAAATTAAATTTTAGGATCCGCTAAGCCGCTAAGGCGATTCGATAGGAATCGTGTTATAAGGTAAGCCGCCGCATGCCACAAGACACAAAGGCCACTTTTAAAGCATGAAGACGGGCGGGAAGATAAAAAAATAAACCGGCCAAGTGCGAGTTAAACTCGCGTGGAGAGGGTTCCGTACAATTGATTGAATTCTTATAGGTTTTCCTGTAATCTACAAGCAATGAACTATATTTTGTATTTTTTTCAAAATTTTAGGCTCAGTAGTTTCGGAGATCAGGGGGGGAATGGTCAATTTTCGTCTTCTTTCATAAATAAAATTAAAACTGTTCATTTTACAATAATAACCAAAATATATTTGAGATATAACGAGCCCTTTTATTTGATATATGACACAGTAAGGTTTGCAAAACTTTTTTTTTTAATTTCCTAATTTGTCTACCGAAGATGACCCTTATTTTTTTTTTTAAATTATTTACTTGGCTCATATGTGTTTGGGTCATAGGATTACAACATTCTACCAAATTTCACCTGATTCGGTCCAGTAGATTCGGAGAAAATTGGCTGTGACAGACGGACGCACGAGTGATCCTATAAAGGTTCCGTTTTTTTATTTTTTGTACGGAACCCTAATTAATCTTTTGATTAATTAGGGTTCCGTACAAAAAATATAGGCGATGCAGCAACCTATCAGTATTTTTACTGATAGGTTGCTGCATCGCCTATTGATACAATTCACATTCTCGCTCATTCCCTCAATCGGATTGTACGATCTGTGCGGGAAGAGAAGCAGCTGGTACACAAGATTTTATTTCCTCCCACACCAGCATGGAAGAAATGCATCGTCAGGTCTTTTTTTTAGTCTCCACTGCAGGAGCACGACCTTCTCTGTACTACCAGAGCCATATATTAGCTAGAGCAGTCAGAGGTTTTAGCCTACACTCTCCACGCTGGCCAGACGGGTTGGAGAGGCCTCATTGATGTTTATAAGCTTTGTATTTCCTAAGTCGCCTTCTACGACATTCACGAAAAACTTGGAGTGGTCCTATTCTACTCTGCCGAAACGGAAACAACATGGCAAATAAAGATTTTCAGTAGCCGAACCGATAGTCATATTTAAAATAAATGTAAATACGAGTAGACGGTGCCGTGTCCGTGACGTCACATTTCCAATTTTTCCGAGAGCCGCACACGCAAATTGCATGCGGTGATGTAAGACATCTGGTGTAAATGACATCGCACGAGCTCGCATTCTGGAAATATACAGAAATATCGCATTTTTTATATCTAGCTAGAATGCTTGGTAATCTCGTGTTGTTATTTTTTGGTTTACGTCGTTGGGAATTATATTTGGAGAGATGTCAAAATAACTTCTAGAAGTTTCATCTGTCCGTCTTCATTTAGAGTCTGCCCAGCGAGTCCATAAACAAACATTTTTTCATAATTCTATATAAGTATGGCAACAATTTCATCTGTCAAACTAATTGTCAAACTCATTTTGTACATAACTTAAAATATCTTGACACTTAAAAAAATCGTATGTAATTTTTTTAGAGGTCAAAATAAAACGCAAATTTATAACCCCTAAAAGTCACACATCCTTCTACTCCCAGGATTATCATATACGAGTACTACTATCATATCTAGGCATTTCTTATGAATTTCTTCTATCTTTTTAAATATTCTATAAAAAATATGCGTAAGTACTTATTTAAATTTCGAGATCTATAAGAACTTACGACAGGGATTCTCAATTTAAATTCGTTCATAAATAAAACGCAAACGATAACCCGATATTGTGTCGAATTTCGCCGTATCTCGTCCGTATTTATTAGATCTTTAACGTAACGTCGTAACGTACAATAAAACCGGCATCAAACCGCAGCTACCGTAAACGCAACGTTACGCGAACATATAACGCAACGTTACGGGGACGTTAACGTTTACTATTTAGTCTTCGGTTAGGCCCACTACTTGCGATACATATTGACCAATTATTGCATAAATGACACAAACTTAGATTATTTTTAGACTAGACAATTTTACATCATAAATTCATTTTACACTTCGTTAATAAACCAGTGGACCTACGAACTTCACTTAATTTGAAAGCAGTTATATTCCCATATGCAATTCCCTCTGAGAATGATTGAAAACCTATGAAATAGCATCGCGCGAGTCACTTATGAAAATTGCTGCAAGCTATTCATCGTTTGGAGCTAATACAATTAGCTCGGGTCGGAATTCTCAACAATTTTACAGCGCAAATCGTTTCAAAGTGGATGAACTCTACTTTCAACGGACCTTTTATTAATTGAAAAGTTAGTAGCAGACTTGCTGTGGCGGCATACCTTCGAAAATTACGTCCATACGCTATCACGTCCTTATTTCTAACTGAGTAGACAAAGCTTAGGGCCGCCAGACCCAAAGGCCACTTTTAGCGTGATGGTTGTCGAGAAGGTGGAAAAAGGAATCAATATATGTATAAGTAGTGACGGTTTGCAACCGCATGGCTTATTAACATGATTCGCATTTACGATCTACGCGGGAAGAGAAGCAGCTGGTAAATTGTAAGTTTTTTCTTTTCTCATAGACGAGCATTCATCATCATCATCTTCAAGTCTTTGTTAGTCTTCACTGCAGGAACACGACCCTCTCTTTACTACTAAAGCCATATATTATTCAGAGCAGTTCTGACTGCGTGTCAGCGTGGAGAGGTCTCTTTAATGTTTATAAGCTTTGTTTAGCTTGTGTTTCCTAAGTCGCCTTCTACGACATCCACGGTAAGACTTGGAGTGGTCCTATTCTACTATGCCGGGAACCACACGGCTAAGACCAGCATTAGGAAAGTGATTTTTAAAAACCCAATCTTTAAGAAATTTTACCCGGCTAGAGGGGAGGCTAGATCCGGGGCTGCGTAACATGAGATTAACACCCAATATAGTTTCACTGCCCCTCTAACCAAAACAACTATACAAACAACGTGTAGTTCCAGAGATAATCCCAGACGCAAACTAAACTCCCCAAGAAGGAAATTCCCAGCAATTAAAAAACAATTTATCCCCTCAAAAGGGTCACGGACGTTACTACGAAATTAATCGCGCCTTTGTTTACACTAAGTTAAAACTAAACACAGCAAAGTAACAGAATTAAACATTTAATGTAACTGGATTGTAGCCTTTTGTACCACAATGGAGAGGCTTCTTTCTGCAAAGCTGGAAATAAAAAGTACGAACGAGGAATTTAAAAAAATGTCTTTGTCTTTTAACTTGATTGCAGCAAAGCATTTTTTTTGTGTAGTCACAAAAGACAGTAAAAGTACGGAATCTCCTAAGGTCCCACGCATTATCCGTCCCCGTTTCCCGTCCCCGCACCCCTCCCCGTTCTCGCCTTGTCGCGAGAGCGCGCGAACACACACGCATTGACGTGTGCACGGTGGCACAAGAACTTATCTTATGTACTTTATGGTTTGCATTAAAATATGGAATATTGAGTATTGAGAACGGGGGAGAGGTGCGAGGACGGGGAACGGGGGCGCATATTGCCCATACCTACCTTAGGAGATTCCGTGCTGTATGTAATACTTTTACTGTCTTCTGTGGTGTAATGAAGTCACTACTTGCTACAGTCCATTTGTTCAATTGGTAGGAATGCTGTCGGCGTGCCGACAGGGCGGCGTCGGCCTTTTAAAAGACGCACCGACTATTTCAACAAATAAACTATATATACCTAGCTTAATTTCTTTCAACGTGAATGACAGCTGAGCCCACCATTTTAACATGCCATCCGAAGCACGAAGCTCGAAATATTTTTAGGTCACTTTGTGGTAACTGGTAACCAATCCAAGTGAGGACCACGTCAGGGATAGCTTACCTAGCAATGCGAAACATGGTATGCTAACTGAGCGAATAAGCCTTTTTCATAATGGTAAAAAAGACTACAATATATACAATACACATTGCACAAAATTTATAAATACAGAAAAAAAAATCTTTAATATATTTTTTTCTTTTTTTTAGCTATTTAAGCCCTAAATAGGCAAATTCTCTCTTTTTTGTTCCCAATTACTTCCTCTCTTCCGGACCTCTTTCCGTCTTTTATAAAATACTAGCAGTCCACCCCGGCTTCGCCCGTGGTACACACATAGCCTATGTCACTCGGGGATAGTGTAGCTTTCCAACGGTGAAAGATTTTTTTAAATCGGCCCAGTACTTTTTGAGCCTATTCATTACAAACATACAAAAATAGGTACAAATCTTTCCTCTTTATAATATTAGTGTAGATAGTGTAGATTAAAAAAAAAATTTAAAAAAAAATATTAAAAAAAAATATATTAAAAAACAAAAAAAGAACAGCATCTACAGCCGACTTGCAATAAAACGGCCTGCGAGCGGTTACAGTAAACGCGAACACAAAAATTACGCGACGGTGTGACATTTCGCCCGCTAGCGTATCTTTACTGCCACTTTGGCTGAGCGTAAAATGTAATGTGCATGTGCAGTATCTGCACTTGGCTTGCCGATGCATTTTTAACCACCTTTGAAGAAGGAAGTATCCATTTCGGCACATTTTTACGCGTCTGTCCTAAAAAAGGGAACGTAGGTTAATGTTTCCAGGGTTCATGTATGTGAGTTTCTTTATTACGTCATAACTTCAAAATGCCCGGATAGATTTCTATGTATATGTTATTAAAATATTAACATGATCCTGAGTGACATAGGTCAAAATTTGTTTTTATATGAATTTTTTGTGTTTAATTTTTTTACGGCCTAGTTATCTAGTACCACTGAGCATATAGAAATAATTTGTAAGGATGCTACCAGAAATGCGCTAAAACAAGGAGGAAATAAAAGCTTTTAAAATTTGCTGTGTAGTGTGAAACCAAACACAGTCACATGCGGCTAGGAATTTGAAAAGTCCTGACAAAAAGCCTGACATTTCGATAAAAGTCCGGACTTTTTAGTCACAAAAAGCATATATTACTTAGTTCTAGTGGTATGGACTATGATAGAGTTTGGCGAACGAAAGCTGTCTCTGATAAATCGCGACAAATTTAAAAAGTCTATTCTTTTTTTTACTCTTTATAAACAGATTTAATTTTTATTAGAAGTTAAAAAAGATTATTTGATTTTAATCTGTAATTTTATTATTATTACTCATATTTAACCGAATTAAAAAATACAAATCCGGACTAAATATAAAGCCGGACAAAGTCCGAACAAGAGTCTAAAAGTCCGGAAATGTCCAGACCAATCCGGACGGATGGTAACCCTATATGCGGCACAGCGATCCGAACGTATCGGTAAGTCGCACGGTCCGCGGTCGACCAATAGGAGCGCGGCCCGAGGCCATGGGTCGCCATGTATTTCTCTTCTCCCAGGGTTTTTCAAATATTTGCGATAACGTATGTATTAGCGAATGTATCTGTTGATTAGACTGTGTCACAGCGGCGACACTCCCTGTACGTGAGAGTTCGAACGCCTGTGACCTTGAGCTCGGAGCTCGTAACGCTAGGGTTGATACCGAACCGAAATGGAGTATCGTGCGGTGATCGAGAGAGACGCGAACTAGCTACCAGCCCTCGGCCGAAGCAGTCACCGATAGCTCGTTTCACGCCCCGCGCGCCTCTCAAGGCCCCCTCGCACATACAGCCACCCACACATAGCCGCAAGTGATTTTACGTGCACATATGCTAGTGACGTTTTTTTTCGCGTAGTGTATATATTCTTTGATTGTGTTCAAACCGTGTCTTAATATAATAAACTTTTTTTGTAACGTGAAGTATCTATTTCATTCAGAATCCAGTCCATACCAGTTACGGTTAAATTGCAACTGGCATAAAATCATATTTATTATCATCTTCGGAGACAACAAAGCCGTTGCATGCACACCGGACTCCGAAGCAGCAATCTAATGATGCTACCAGGAAGCGCTAAGTTGAGGAGGGAAAGCTTGTAAAATACGTCTGGCATTATTAATATTAATATGAACTGTTATCCAATCCGCGTCAACTCGGCGATATTGCATTCCTACTGTCGAGATGATGGATTATTACTTTTAGCAGGAATCTGGAGAAAAACATTGTGTTTTATAGTATTTGAGAAATAGCGCGGAGGGTGGATGCCAGTCAGGAATATGGTATGCATTTTAAAATAGAAAAGTGAGGAAATAAGATCAAAACATCTTTGTATGTTCCACAAGGCGAAAGAATTGAGTATATAACGTCTAACTAAATATACTGAAAATGTTTTGGTCGAAATCAGTCCATGATACTGAACAACTTTCCCCAAAAAACATATATATGAAAAATAGTTTTTGATCTCCCATACAATCACCTGATCCGAGTTTGTGTAGAATGCATTTTTTTTTCATATTTAAATATGTGTTCCTTGGGGAAAGTAGTTCAGTATCATGGACTAAATCTACACTTAAAATAGTTTCAGTATATTTTGTTACACTACACCCTGTATATTTATTTAGGAGAACATCAAAAACCGAAAGGAGAAAAAAATAACATTCCGATTAATGAAAATGACACAGACAAGGCACATATATACAGCAACCACGGTTTCTCTGATCTGTATCAGTTATGGAACCGTGGTTGATGTGATCCGGCCGAAACCTTAGCCATAAATATATGAATAAACGGGCAAGTGCGAGTCGGACTCGTACATGAAGGGTTCCGTACCTCCGTACAATGTTTTAAAGCGCTGAAGAAACACGTTTCTGGTATGACGACCCCCTTTAATTATTAACTTTATCTTATTTTTAGTATTTCTTGTTATAGTGGTCATAGTAATACATAATCGGTGAAAATTTCAGGTGTCTAGCTATTACGGTTCAAGAGATAGAGCCCTGTGACAGATCGAGTTAAAAACGCTGAAAAAAACACGTTTTTTGTATGACGACCCCCTTTATTTTCAACTTTTTTTATTTTTAGTATTTGTTGTTATAGCGGCCGCAGTAATACATAATCGGTGAAAATTTCAAGTGTCTAGCTATTACGGTTCAAGAGATAGAGCCCTGTGACAGACGGACAGACGGAAAGACAGACGGACAGACAGCGGAGTCTCAGTAATAGGGTCCCGTTTGCACCCTTCGGGTACGGAACCCTAAAAAGTAAGTTTCGAATTGATACACGAACGCAACATTCTGTTATAAAAGGTGACAACTTAATTTAAATGATAAGTGATAAATGTTGACTTTCCTCGTATCCACTCAGAACACACTAAACCATGATTAGTACAGGCGTTAGATACTCGTACAACTTAACTCTCCTAATGAATTGATTGCGTACTGGCGAGACATGAAAACATAGTTTTTCTCCGTTAAGCCGCCTTCTGTTTAGGGACGGATACAAGGCAAGGGAGGCCACAGCCAACCGATTTATTTAGTAAAAAAAAAACGTTATAAGCGAAAATAAGATTTTTGTTAAGGGACATGCAATTTTCGTAAGGCGTGCTGCAGCACGCTGTGCAGCTAAAAGTGACCTTTGTGTCTTGCGGGCCTAGGCTCTGTTTGCTTAGAGCCGCAAGAAAATGCTCTGTCGGCTTTATTAGACATAAAGATTTTTTTTTATTTAAAAGTTTTAAATTTTATTTCGTTTTTGACGTGACAACGTCTTAAATTAGGTTGCGGCTGGGAGTCACTTATGAAAAAGTGTAACGCTCGGTAACGTTACGATGAGTCACCGAACGAGAGAGAGGCCCGCCGAATGCCTTGCGTCTCTCTCCCACTCAACTATGATCGGTCTGCCGCCGTTGTCACGTAAAATCTTCGCCCGTAAAACCGACTTTACAGGCAACCATTTTTTTGACGTGACAACGTCTTAAATTAGGTTGCGGCTGGGAGTCACTTATGAAAAAGTGTAACGCTCGGTAACGTTACGATGAGTCACCGAACGAGAGAGAGGCCCGCCGAATGCCTTGCGTCTCTCTCCCACTCAACTATGATCGGTCTGCCGCGCGCGTTGTCACGTAAAATCTTCGCCCGTAAAACCGACTTTACAGGCAACCATTTTTTTATTGTTATTTTTATTATGTGTTACACCCACATAAACTCTCCCAATCAACCCAAAGGTTTGACTGTAAGAGAATGCTTTTAGCATTAAGTCCGCCTGTTGTACTATTACATTTGTATGTGTGTACAATAAAGTGTAAATTAAAATAAAATAAAAAGTGATAGTTTGTATGTGCTGCACAACTCCACAAAATACGTTTATTCCATCTAAATACAATGAAAATATGATGAAAAGTTTAGAATTTTTCCTGTCATAAGATCTTTCAACTATACAATTCTTCTTTCCTAAAAATAACATCTCTATTCTATGCAAACTAATGACATCCAAGCCATTGATGTGTTTTTTTTTGTTTTTCGTGTATGTAAGTGGCCAACACTGGTGTCAGATTTTTCAAGCTGCCTAAAGGCATCTGACATAGCTTGACGACTGCCATTCAATGACAGCCGGGACCAACGGCTTTTACGTGCCTTCCGAAGCACGGAGGAGCTCGAGAAATTTTTGTACCACTTGTGGTCACCCATCCAAGTACGGACCACGCCCGGGGTTGCTTAACTTGTGAAAACGCTAGCAATGCGTACTCCCACCGGAAGCCATTGATTAAATTTGATAACGAATAACGGAATTATGGTTTCAATGTATACAACAACTGAACAAATGTTGTTCCACAAGTTTCAACAAAAAACCCCAAAAAAAATTTGAATTATCATACAAACTCATCAGCTGATCGAGTCAATTTGAATCCGAATTTTATTTTTGGCATTTTGGGAATGTTGTAGAACAAAACTTGTTCAGTTTCATGGGCTGAGGTACCATCTGGTTTTGCGTTAGTTCATTAACACGTTATGCTTATTTCTCAAGTAGGTTTAAAAACCGCCTGTACCCCCCTTTTTAAATCAATTCTTGTATACGTACCGGTTCCTGTTTTCGGGAAAGGCGGATATCTGTAGCGATTCCCAAGTTTTTACGTAATTAACGACCCGACGGAGGAAATAAAGCAATTAGTACCAGTAAAAACAATCGCCGTAAACTTTCATTTGTTTTTCCAACGTTGTTTTGTTTTCATTGATTTGGAAAAAAAGGAACACAATATTTCGTTTCAACTCCCATTTTTGTTTCAAAATGTTTTGTAAATATTGTTAAATAGACAATAATGAATGCTTTGTTATTCTGTTGAGTAAGTCACATTGGAAATGGAGTATCCATTTACAAATTGAGTAAAACATTTTCACGATTCAAATTCCTTTTACCAAGGTAGCAAGGTAGAAACAGACAAAAATATTTCTTCGCCAATTATGTAGTCTGCAGGCAATTTGGGCATTAATGTGAATTGAAAATTCCTTGTCAGGAAGCGTCAAAAGCTGCCATGTTACCTTCGAATCGAAATATCAGCTTTCAGGTGCATGCCGGTGGCATTTCCCGGCATGAAAGGTCGACGCCTGCATTTAAATGTTAGGCCCGTCTCCCATGGCACTAACATAAAGAATACGGTTTCACGTCTCTAACCCTTATGAGATAACGCGATAAAACATATTGCTCTCGAACTCGAATAGGTACATGTCCCAATCGACATTCGAGCGATTACATCCCTCATCTACCATTTTAAGGTGAAGGTATAGGCAGATGGCCTTGAAGTAGCGCCCTCATTTGAAATAAATTGTTAACTCGTAAATATGGAGATAATTTAAAGGGCTATCTAGTGCATAACGAAGAGCAATATGGAAATTATCGCCATATTTACGAGTTAACAATTTATTTCACACTTCAAGGGCATTTGCCTATATCTTCACCTTAAGTTAGGACACCTATTTGACATCAATACGATATTTTTTATTAATTGCTAATTGTTTTCCAAAATATGAAGTTAGAAAACGAATCGAAGGCTGTCAATCCATTTTTCCCACCATACATGGACAAAATTGGGTAAGTGTGGGATGTAGACTGTATATCCCTGAAGCAGCAATTAGGATCTACTGCAAATTACCAAATTTTAGCTATCGCTGAAGCTAAAATCGCGATGGTCGCGTGATTACATTCTACGAATATTAAGATGACGCCGAAAGTAGATCCTTTAGCGATGTGAGCGTTGAGCTTTATGAGGGAGGCGAGGGATAAGGCGAGGCAGACGTTTAGCATCCCTCGCTACAAGATGACAAGCCGGTGCATTCCCCGCTCTTTTATTTTCTCCATTTTTGAGGGAGGAGAAGAATACAGACGAGGCAGATGTTTAGCATCCCTCGCTACAAGATGACAAGCCGGTGCATTTTATTAGCACCATGGAATCTAATTGAGACACTTCATAAATGGGTGTCATACACATTTATGAATGGGCTCTATTGCAAATTTCCAAATTTTAGCTATCGCTCAAGTTAAAATCGCGATAGTCGCGTGATTTCGTTCTACAAGTATTAGGACGACGCCGAAACTAGATTCTTTAGCGATGTGAGCGATGAGCTTTATGAGGGAGGCGAGGGATAAGGCGAGGCAGACGTTTAGCATCCCTCGCTACAAGATGACAAGCCGGTGCATTCCCCGCTCTTTTGTTTTCTCCATTTAAATTCATCTGAACGCTGCGACGCTTTGTCCCGAAGCTGTACTCTGATTTTAATCACTTAAGAGAGACGCGTCCCCGCGCCACTTCAAATAGACTCGTAAAACTTGTAATTAAACCAGCTTTTATGGAATCCCGCCTCATTATTTGGACATCTAGAATTATGCCTGATTGCGGACTCTTGTCGTGCCAATTAGGAACGCAAATTGAGACTGTGGTCCTTTGTTATAGAATAAGGAATAGAATCTTCCAAGCTTAAACTTAGAAAAAAGAAATCTTAGAACGCATATAGTAAAAAACTATCATAAAAAATCAGCACGAATCATAGTCACAGGCGTTGCGGCTAGCACTCGCCATTATTTTGATAATTTTCCTTCCCACACGACACCTAAATACTAAGAGAGGCTTTTGGGTCATATGGCTCTAGGCACTGTTTACCCCGTAAGAAATAATGAAGTAGTATATAGACTGACACATCGTCCACTATAACACCTCTCGTCGCCGCGACTAACGTCTAAGAAATACAGGTGACTTTTTAAACACCAACCAAATTTTTGGAGCAAGTCCTTACTTTGGGGGAACTACTTACTTTAATAAAAATTATTGAAAATCGATTAAAATTTTTGTTCTCACATACAAAAACCGGCTAAACGCTGATTTGTTTGGGAAGCTTATGTGTTTTTTTTCGTTTTTCATTAACTTTATTTATGGAAAGTAGTTCAGTATCATATACTTAACTTACTCCAATAATTTGGTGGTTAAAAAGTCAGTCACTCAGTCAGTCGAATACAGGATTCTATTTATGCTCCTTTTCTTATAAAAATCTTGGGCACACAAGTGTGACTTGTAGAAGATGTTTTTTCCCTATCCGTTTCAAAATTAGCTTCGAGTTTTTGAGAATGCCTCGTTTAGATTAGCTGCTTGGCTGTAAAATAAAGATAAAAACTTAACCAATTTGATAACTTCTGGCTAAGAACATTCATCTATAAGCCTTCAAGATCGCTTCTTGTGAAACAAACTATTTCTTGAAGCGCATTGGGTTTTAAACCTTTGCAATTTTTGAGGCTAAAAACTTAGCTAACGTCAAGTAAGAATGAAATAGGGTATCATTAGCGAACTGAAGTACATAAAACGTGTAATTTTCATATGCGTAGTAAATCGAAATGTGGGCTATACTCGTACTAGATCAATATCTCTACAATATAATGAAAATGAAATATGTTTAACATGTTTTCGTATGGTTTTCGCTTATAAGCTGACGAAAGTACTAGGCGTATATGAGCTAGCAAGCGATAAAGTAAAGTTTATGGAGATAGCTACAATACGCTTTTTTGCAACAAGTCAAATCAGATACTTTTTTCTTAACGTCAAAAACAAACATTTTTTATGGGATTTGTATAAAATATCGATTTATGACGTCATAGTTCCTTTTTATTTTATATATATATTAAGAGCGCTTTATTTTTCAAATTAAAAAATAAAGCGCTCTTAATATGTAGCTGTCTTTAGGGTTCCGTACCCGAAGGGTGCAAACGGGACCCTATTATTGAGACTCCGCTGCCTGTCCGTCTGTCACAGGGCTCTATCTCTTGAACCGTAATAGCTAGACACTTGAAATTTTCACCGATTATGTATTACTGTGGCCGCTATAACAACAAATACTGATAATAAAAAAAGTTAAAAATTAAGGTCGTCATACCAAAAACGTGCTTTTTTAGCGTTTTCAAACATTGTACGGAGGTACGGCTTACCCTTTATGTACGAGGCCGACTCGCACTTGCCCGTTTATTTTTCTGCATTAATAAATCTAAAATCACGTTCAAAGTGGATGTGATCAATGACAAGTGGCATTATTTTGTGACGTTTAATTCTATTAACAGTACCAAATTATTTATTTTTGACCCACCGTAATAACCAATTGAACGGGAAAATCCCATTTATTCCCAAAGAGCTATTATGTTCTCTAGTTGTACATAATAGCTCTTTGGGAATAAATAATATATTTTCGCGATTTTCGAGTTGTTCTGATAGAAAAGGTTGTTCGTTTTGACGGACAGAACATGCAGCCGAGCGAACGGCAACGTAGATTGATGCGAGGTTCGCGTTCGGCCAGAGCTTTTATTATCAAAATGCAGAAATGCATGTAACAATACCAGAATCAACGTATTTATTAAAGGCAGGCACGCGAGCTTTTTGCATGGTTGCTATTTAATGTGTGATTTTTTTTGTTCAATTTAATTTGTAAACAAATAATTTTTTTTTTTTTAATCTAACTTTTATCGAAAACAGTGAACTTAAAGTTTGAAGTGCTCCTCGGGTAATGTAGTTTTATCACAGAGATGACGTGGCCATAGCTACCTTAAGCTCGATTGATTCGGTATCGGTAGCTTTTGCACTAAAAATAATAACCTTCAATAAGTGATATATTTATCCTACATTGAATAAAAGTGTTTGACTTTGACTTTGAGGAGCACTTTAAACTTTTTAGTTCATTGTTTTAGATAAAAGCTTGTTTTTAGGCTAGACAAACTATAATTGAGTATAACATTACAATGACTATACTACCCCTACAGTAATGGGCATTGTTCATATTTTTTGGAAAGCGTTATTATGAAATCCGTTTCGAGATACAGAGTTAATGAAAAGTTGTGGGTCATTTTTTTGCCAAAATAATCAACAGTTTTGGATATTTCTGCAAACAGACGTATGACTTTTGTTTGACCTTACTCCGCGGCTATCCTTTCATCAAAAAATACGAGTCGCCTTTATTGTATTTATCCGTCACTGACAATAACGTCAAATGTCACCGTTTCAGCCAATTATAACTAAGAAAATAATTTTCCGCTAATCATGATGAGCAACTGAATTCACTGAATGACACTGACGCTAACAAAGACTATTATGACACTAGTGTGTTTTTTCTATAAATATGTATTGGGCTTGGCCGTTTGTTTTGTTGAGACACGACTTCGTCTTTAACATAATTTTTATAATAATTTATAATAAAATTAAGCCGTAATATGACAAAATATTCAAATTAGTTTCATGAAATATGCTATATTTTAAAATAAAAAAAATTGGGTTTAAAAAAATTAACAATCCCAATTGTAGCCACTCAATAAGACTCAGGCTCTGGAAATATACATTCCACATTATTTTAATGAGCATCGACAGCGGATTTTCCTCGTAGTGAACAAAACGCAACGTAAAGGCCGTCCCATGCGTTCGTTAGGGAATCGCGCAAAATAAAATGTTAAGGGGTTTGAATTTACTGAAGGGCTGCGTCGAGAGGCGGCGGTCAATTAGAACAAGGCTTATTACCTACATACTACCATAGCATATTATAACAAGAGATATTTAGGATTCCACCTTTCATGCGCTTCATCGCAGAATGTCCAATTTCGCAAAATGTCCCCTAGTCGCAAAATATCCCCTGGTAACAAAATGACCCCTAGTCGCAAAATGTCCCCTAGTCGCAAACTGTCCCTTAGTCGTAAAATGTCCCCTAGTCACAAAATGTCCCCAAGTCGCAAAATGTCCCCAAGTCGCAAAATGTCCCCTAGTCGCAAAATTTCCCCTAGTCGCTAAATGACGTAGACACAAAATGGTCCTTTTGCAAAATGTCATAATTTGAAAACCTGTTTTGTTTATTTGATTAATAATACAGTATGAACAATACCGAATACCGTGGTAATAAGAAACAATAATAAACCCTAATATACGAGTATACCTACTATGACTATTTTACACATTTGACTTGAATTTTTCCAACTTTTATAGAACATTTTACACAAAATGGAAATTTTGCGGAATCCCTATTTTGCGACTTGGGGACATTTTGTGAAAGGGATATTCTGCGACGAACCGCTATCCCGCTGGTCTTGAAGAAGACACAAAACGCAGAATGTTCCAGCTGCCTCTCTATGGCGATACAACAAGCAACCCATCTCTATTTCAATTCTATTTTCTACCTACACGCCCACCATCGCTGAAAGTGGCCTTTGGGTGTAATGGGTTTGGCTCTGTCTATCCCGTTAGGATTTGACTGCCTCCGTGGTCCAGTGGTCAAGGCGTTTGCCTTGTGATCCGGAGGTTGTGGGTTCAAATCCCACTGGGAAGCATACTTTGTGAAAAGTTGTTTCCAGTCTAGGTAGGATAGGTTGCAGGCTTGAATCACCTGATTATCCGAAAAGAAAGATGATTCCGTGCTTCGGAAGGCACGTAAAGCTGTTGGTCCCGAACGCCATCTAGCGTTTGTACCTACCCTTACCCTTGTTTTGGTTCTGGTTTACTCTTTGGGTTGCGGATGTCAGACGGCAGTCGCTCTGTATAAAAACCAGTAACCTCGTCAAATCACCTAGGTTAGGTAGCGGACCCCCGGGCTCTGAAGCGGAACCGCTGACGCAACCGGGAACACGCTTGGATGATGATTATCCCGTTAACGATAGAGATTTGTGTAGGAAGTTACATATAAAGGCCGTCGTACGCTCGTTAGGGAATCGCGCAAAATAAAATGTGAAGGGGTTCGGAGATAATAAACCGCGCTGAAACGAGACGGCCAATTAGAAGGAGACTCACTCTGCATTAATAAATGCATTGCAATTTTCACTCCATCGCATTTTTAACAGGAAATTTTTAGGATTCCAATTTCCACCGCTCATGCTAGTCTAGGAAAAAAAACAAAGTTGCTACTTATGCCTTTTTACCGCTGACATAGAAAATATAGACCAGCTATTTCAAACATTGTGCCCCTGTTCTATTTTAGAATATAATATGGCGGCGTGAATTTTACCATACGTATTTCATTTTCAAACACTGAAATCTGGTTACTTACCGATGGAAAGTTATTTTACACTTTGCCGTGTTCCTTGGATTATCCTTACTGTATTTTCACACATTATTAATTAATAATGCCTTGGTAAACATAATTATGTTTAAGGTGAAGATATAGGCAAATGACCTTGAAGTGGCGCCCTCATTTGAAATAAATTGTTAACTCGTAAATATGGAGATAATTTCCATATTGCTCTTCGTCATGCACTAGATAGCCCTTTAAATTATTTTATGAACCATCGTTGAAAGTATTTACATTAGTCCGTCTAGCTTTAAAACTTGCCTCCGCCAAAAGTGGCCACGGCAAGTTTTAAAGCTAGATGGATCGCCAATAATAGTTTCAAAGGCAGTTCATAAAATAATTTAAAGGGCTATCTAGTGCATGACGTAGAGCAATATGGAAATTATCACCATATTTACGAGTTAACAATTAATTTCACACTTCAAGGCCATTTGCCTATATCTTCACCTTAACATGTTTTCGTATGGTTTTCGCTTATAAACTGTCGAAAGTACTAGGCGTACAAGAGCTAGCAAGCGATTAAGTATAATTTATGGAGATAGCTATTTGAACGGGACCAAACAGTATTTATTTATTTAAACTTGATTGTACATAAAAAAGTGTACAAATGGCGGACTTAACGCCTTATGGCGTTGAACTGCCAGTCAACCATTGGACCAAGTAGAGAAATAATTTGGGTGGTGGGACAGTGTGTAAACAAAATTAAAAAGTATCTATAAATACCTACAAGAATAAATCAAGAATATACATAAGTATTAATTTTAAATAAATATATACCAATACAATAACTATTGATAAAATAAATATACAAAATATATAACTATGTAAATATAATACATACAGAACTAATTATATATGTATGCGGATAGATACTCGTAAATACATATATGGATGGAGTGTAATGTGGTGTCTCCTCTAATTTTACATAATAGCTCTTTATTTTTTACTCGCTTCTAGTTTTAGCCAACGCGATTACACCCGGCTAAAGATATAACAACTTTAACCTCTCCTGAAAGATATACCTAAGTTTTTAAACATTTTTAGCCGTTACATATATAGCCCGGGGCTCTGTCTTCCCTGTATCCTGACACGTTCGTTAAGGAATCACAATAAAATATAAAGGGGTTCGAAGACAATAAACTGCGTTAAGAGGCGACGGCCAATTAGAACGCGACGGTGCTCTGCATTTATTACCATGGCGTTTTTTCAAGAGGATATCTTTAGGATTTTGTTTTATATCAAAGCATTTTTCTTAGCTTTATAGGGGTTTAAGGGTTCCCTTAATTTGTTTTTCAAATGTAAGTAGGTTCTGTTCATCAGTCTATATGATGAGATGAGATAGGTAGCAACATAGTTGAGTCATTTTAGGTTAAAAAAATGGCAAAATTAATGTAGTAGGTATACTTATCTATCAGAATATGTTCATTGAAGACCCAAGTTAAATTTTATCTACTCTCCCTCCCCCTCCCAGGTGAGCGTCACCGCCCCGCGCGCCCAAGAGTCCCGAATTGAGGTTTTTACCAGTTTTAAAAAATACCGCACACGATACATGAAAAGTGCGTAAGAACGAAATAAACCTTGATAAATTTACTATCAACCTTCCATATATACAAAAGTGATATCTTTTATAGTTTCCGCAATCTGCCACGATATATACAAAATCCGTTGTCGTATATTTTAAATACACTATCACGTCTTTATCCCTAATTGCCCCATACAGAGCATTTTGGGTCTTGCGACTTTAATTAGACAGAGCCCACAGCCGCAAGACTCAAAAGCCACTTTTAGCGTGATGATAGGCAAGAAGGAGAAAAAAGCAGCCAAGTGCAAGTCGGACTCGCCCATGAAGGGTTCCCTAGCAGCAAGTAACATAATATAAAAGTTCTAAAGGTAAAGCCTATGGCTTTAAGTCCGCCTATTACGTTTGCAATAAAGTTAAATAAATAAATTGCGGTTTATCATTTATGACGTATAAAAAAAAACTACTCACTAGATCTCGTTCAAACCAATTTTCGGTGGAAGTTTGCATGGTAAATATAGATTTTATAGTTTCGGAAAACTGTTTCTGTGATATACGGACGGACGGACAGACAGACAGACATGACGAATCCATAAGGGTTCCGTTTTTTGCCATTTGGTTACGAAACCCTAAAAAGGAATCATAATAGTGATAGGTTGCTAGCTGCATCGCCTATTAACCTGATTCGTATTTCCGCTGGTACATTCTACGTTTCTTTTCCCCCAGACCACATAGAAGTACAGATAAAGCTAAAATACTCGTCCAGATAAATTAAAACCCATGTAATTTTTTTTAACAAAAAGATTGTTATCTGTGCAAGGTTCGTGACTGCAGTGTGCGGTGGAAAATGGCCTCATAATTAATTCATGGCGGTGGCCGACGAGGATAGGGGCCGGCCCGACTACTGGCGATTTACCCTTTACCCTTACCACCACGTCTTTGACCACGTCCATTGCCATGTTTGATGTTTCGTTTTTCGTGTGTGTAAGTGGCCAAGACTGGTGCCTGAATTTTCAAGCCGATTTGCCCTTTACCCTTTACCTCGCTAACCACTTCCAACGCGATGTTTGATATTTGATTCGTGTGTATAAATTGACCACTTATACACACTGGCATCTCAATTTTCAAGCTGCAAAGGCATTGACGTAGCTTGACGACGACTGCCATATCACGACGATGGCAGGCGGGACAAACGGCTTAAGAGTCCCCTTACCCAAGTCGGAATTAGAATTTCCCATACAAACGTAGTCTACGTTTTATTTTGAAACGACATGTCAGATTTCGGTAAAAATTAAAACCTTAAAGGAATTGTACATATCTAGGGTTATAATTGGTTTTCACAGTCAAAATATGACCTTGAAAGAGAATATAGTTCATTATATCATTTTTGACCATTAGTATGGAAAGCTTTTATACCCTTATATTTTCTTTCAAGTTCATATTTTGACTGTGAAAACCAATTATAACTCTAGATATATGCAATTTCTTTAAAGTTACAATTTTTTACTGAAATCTAACATGTTGTTTCAAAATAAAACGTGAAAGTCTAGGGAAAGGAGATTCTTAACTTATAATACAAATTCACTTTATTGCACCATAACAAGTAAGCAACCAATAAAAAAAACTACAAAGACTAAGAAAATATGGGAACAGAAGCGGATTATCGCTAAATGCGATCTCTTACAGTCAACCTTCACGTATTATTAAATTAATGCATACCGGAATTAACGCGAAACGTACCTTTTTTAAAATTTATTTTGCTGGAGGAGGCGTAGGCGTCATAGCTGCTTCAGTCAAGCTGGGACCACGTTCGGTGAAACCCGAACGAAACGTCAGAAAAATAAATAAAATAAAAAAAAGGTACGTTTCGCGTTTATTCCCGTATGCATTAATTTAATAATAATGCAACGCGATAGTTTAAAAGTATTTATAACCCTTACGTAAACGTACCTTCCGAACCACGGAGGTAGCTTGGTAGTTTCCTAAGTTTCAAATAGGTTATGCTCATTGCCTATGGACCTTGTACGTTTTTTCAGGGGAGAATCGTAAATTAATGTCAATAGTCAATAGAGTACGCATTACAAGCGCTTTCGCAAGTTAAGCGATACCGGGCGTGGTCCGCATTTGGATGGTTGACTTAAAAAGTACAAGTGGCATAAAAAAATTCTCGTGCTCCACCGAACTTCGGAAGGCACGTTAAGGCCGTACCTGAATTTTCCGGGGTCCAGTGCTGCCCCCCTTTAAAATACATCATTTTAAAGAAAACAGAGACATCATTTAAAATTTTGATACTACCAAGTCCTAGATCACCCTTCAAACTATTTTAAATGGGGGCAGCACTGGACCCCGGAAAATTCAGGTACGGCCTTAAGCCATTAGTCCCGCTGGCATCATTGTATGACATTTCTAAGGTACCTTTAGGCAGCTTGGAAAATCTAACAACAGAGTTGGCCACATACACACACGAAAGAAAGAATAGAAGTAGTAATAAAAATATAAAAATATAAAAATCATATTAATATCTGCTCGCCAATCGCTAGCAAGGGAACACGCCCTGTAATTAGGGTTCCGTCGTCACGATGGGACAAGCAGAATTTGAAGTTTGACGCCGAGTCGGAAATGAGATAAGATGGTAAACTTTGAGAATATCTTACAAAAAATGTGCAGAGTCAGTGAATATGCCATTACTCATTAACAAATTGAAATAGTACGCATGTCTGTGCTTGCTTCTTGTAAAAGCCGATCTGGGGAATAGTCGAAGCTTTTGTATTTTATTGGGCTCTCTACATAAACATCTATTAATTTAACATTGAGAAATTTTGAGCGCTGTTTTGTCACAGGAATTCGTAGATGCGCACTCGCACTTGACAGGCCGTAGCTGAAAGCTGAAATCAGTGCGCTGAAAATCAGAATCTCTGAGCATCACTAAGCACTGAGCTATTTATATTATGACCTTTTTGGTTTGCTGTAGCACACAGCTACAAAGATATTGATATATGTGACGTTCCACGGGTAAAGGTACTTTGTGGACGCTGGCGCTTAGGACGTTTAGAAAAACAATTCTAACAATTAACTTAGCTTAAATAAACACAATGTCGTAAGTGCCAGCGTCCATAAGGTACCTTTACCTGTGAAACGTCACATATGTTCTCATTTTTTCTTATGTTTTGTATTTTTTTTTCTGTATGTGTGTGACTATTCCTACAAATAAACGTCTTATCTATCTATCTATCGATCATTATATCTGATTTTTTATGAGCGCGAACGCAACATTTTATATATTATGTTCTCGTCTCATTCGTTCATACGGTATACTTAACAAAAAACATATATACAACATATACCTAACTATAAGCAAACAGTGTAACTGCTCACCTGCTAAATCAGGGTAAGGCTGACAGCAGAATTAAACCTTTACTGTTATTGGAAAATCTCTTAGGTAATATCTTGGTGGTTACCGAACCCCAAGGATTCCTGGACAAAAGCGCCACAAGCGCGTTGCCAGCCATGAAGAAACAAGATGGCCGTCGACATCATGTCAAACAGTTCGCACATAGGAGAGAAGTATAGGACCTAGATAGGCGGCGTCGAAGAATAGACACATATGCTCTTCGATCAACAATGCGACTAGATAACGAATTACCTACAAAACCAAAGAAAAATTCTATCCCCTTGAATATCAAATAAATTTCACTGTGAAGTCAACCTTATGGCACTACGTATAAAGTGTTTTTCTCCTTGATAAAACTAAACAAAATAAGAGCTCACCGCCGGGAGTGCGCTCTTTGACGAGCCGTATTTTTTTGCCAACCCGATATCTAGTTGTATTATTGATCGAAGCTTATGCCTACCAAATATAGTAATGTATTCCAAATTAGAATCTAACGACAGACATAAAAGTAGTCGTAAAGCGCGAATATCTCTAAATTGCAGGCAGTGCCACCACTAATGAAATGCTAGATGATGGCGGAAGGTATCTTTGCTGGGTTATTGCTCGTAAAACTAGTGGGTTTGATGCCTGCGCCGCACATGACTGGGAATAATTACATTTATGGGTAGGATAGATCTGTTTGAAACAAAAATTGCTGATGCATCTTCACATCTTGAAACCAAAGATCTTATACTAGATAGGAATTATAACTTCCTCATCTCTTGTCAGTGGAGTTTCTTCCAATCCTTTCTATCTTCCGCCAACCTCTTGACATCTTGATACGATACTGCTGTGATCTTTTACTTGATTTGCTTCATATAGCTGGCTTTCCTCTTACCCTCCCTCCTTCTATTTTGCCTTCTATTATGATTTGCATAAAATTACCATGCCGTATCAAGTGTCCCAACATATTGCCTCGCCTATTTCCGATTACCTCGAGTATGTGTCTCTTTCTACCAACTTTATAATTAACTAGCAGTCCACCCCGGCTTCGCCCGTGGTACACACATAGCCTATGTCACTCGGGGATAGTGTAGCTTTCCAACGGTGAAAGAATTTTTTAAATCGGCCCAGTACTTTTTGAGCCTATTCATTACAAACATACAAAAATAGGTAAAAATCTTTCCTCTTTATAATATTAGTGTAGATAAAACCGGCCAAGTGTGAGTTAAACTCGCGTGGAGAGGGATCCGTACAATTGATTGAATTATTATAGGTTTTCCTGTAATCTACAAACAATGAACTATATTTTGTATTTTTTTCGAAATTATAGGCTCAGTAGTTTCGGAGATCAGGGGCGAATGGTCAATTTTCGTCTCCTTTCATGAATAAAATCAAAACTATTTATTTTTAAATTATAACAATAATATATTTGAGATCCTCATAACGAGCCCTTTCATTTGATATATGACACAGTAAGGTTTGCAAAACTTTTTTTTTCAGTTCCTAATTTGTCCCCCAAAAATGATCCTTATTTTAAAAAAATATTTATTTTGCACATGTGTGTTTGGGTCATAGGATTACATCCTATCAAATTTCACCAGATTCGGTCCAGTAGATTCGGAGCTAATTGGCTGTGACAGACGGAAGGACAGACGGACGCACGAGTGATCCTATAAGGGTTCCGTTTTTTTCATTTTTTGTACGGAACCCTAAAATCAATTATAACTTCCGGCATCTCAAAAGAAGACTCATGGTAGCTCAACGCGCTATGGAGAGCGCTATGCTCGGTGTCTCTCTACGTGTACGAATGAGGAGATTTGTAGGAGAACAAAAGTCACTGACATAGCGACGAACGTGTTCTCGTATGGCGGCTACGTACTGGCAAGCGAAGCATAGGACACCCACCTACAATGTTGTCAGACGATCTGATTAGGGTCGCTGGAAAGCGCTGAATGCAGGCCGCTCTAGATTGGTCATTTTGGAAATCCTTCGGAGAGGCCTATGTACCTTCAAGAGATTTCCGATACTACCAACTTCCAACGTACTAAAACACTATTGGCATATACTCGTACTCGTATCTGACACTTCAATTTATCCATTCCTTTATACTGGAGGAGTTTTCACACTCATTCCGCAAAAATACAAGTTTATATAGTATAAAAAAAACTAATTTGGGTTCAAAACATATAAGTACCGAATTTAAATCGACAATGGTTTCAAAACTTTGCCTTCTTGAAACATTCATTGCACTCGAAGCCTCAGTGAGGCACAATAGCCGCAAGACAATGGCGGTCAAACAGTCTCATTTTGATATATTTCAGGGTACCGTACCGCAATCCCATTTGGAAAGGAGCCCCAATCCGACTTCCACAATGGACGCTCCGCGAAATGTTTACCTTTAGGGGTGATTGTCCAGGGACAGCGATGCGCAAGATATATTATACATGGACCAACAAAATATACTATGCAGCCCATAATACTGAACAACTTTCACCAAGGAACATATAATGAAATATAAAAAATAATTTTTAGCCTCCCATACAAGTTGGCTGATCAGCTGATCCGAGTTTATATGGTAAACCAAAAATTATGTTTCATATTTTGATATATATAATGTGCCTTGGGTGCATGGACTGAATTCACCCCTTAAGGTGAAGATATAGGCAAATGGCCTTGAAGTGTGAAATAAATTGTTAACTCGTAAAAATGGTGATAATTTCCATATTGCTCTTCGTCATGCACTAGATAGCCCTTTAAATTATTTTATAAACTGCCGTTGACATTATTGTTGGTGATCCGTCTAGCTTTAAAACTTGCCGTGGCCACTTTTGGCGGAGGCAAGTTATAAAGCTAGACGGACTAATTGTAAATACTTTCAACGGTGGTTCATAAAATAATTTAAAGGGCTATCTAGTGCATGACGAAGAGCAATATGGATATTATCTCCATATTTACGAGTTAACAATTTATTTCAAATGAGGGCGCCACTTCAAGGCCATTTGCCTATACCTTGTCCTTAAAAGATTGTTTCAGTATACTTTGTTAGACGTTATACATTGTCACAGAATACATAAGGGTCAAACAGAATGGTATCTCACAGCGTCTCCCGCAAATTGGCGTCCCCGCACCTCTCCCCCGCACTTTGTGAGCTTTGACGGCTCCAAACCAGGGTTTAATTACTAGCCGCACGCAATACGCGACGTGTGTTGTCTTGAGAACTGTCAACCAATAGTAACCATCATGGTGAGAAGGTGCGCGTATAATAATTGTTTATCCACCCAATACTCTAAAGAAAGTATATTTCATACATTTCCAAATGATGAAAACAGGTAAGCAAAGCAACAATATAATTTCACGTTATTACCCAGCAACCATCTTGATATATATACCCTTCTCGCTCTCTCGCATTGGCGGGAGATACACAAGAGCGAGATTGTAACATTACCGGATTGCTAATAAGCAATCCGGTAATGTTACATAGGCTCCTCGCTCACAGGTAATCACGTACACGCAAATGCCAACTGGATTTCCGCGGGTTTTAGTGCTAATTGCCATTGTTGACAATGACAACTTGACATGCTAAGTGTAAGCGTGATAAACATTTGTTTATTTTTATTGAATTTATTCATATAATTACCGTAGATATAGTTTTGCGCCGAATATGCAAATTACTATATTACAATAGTGAATTAGTGAAATTAGTGCGTTACAATATAAATGACTCAATAATAATCAGTAAAGTGAACTATAGGTGAAATGGACAATGGACACAATGAAAAATATTTGTAAAGTGATATTACGTAGCTGTTTCCGACTTTTCTGTAAGATTTAATACATATAAAACAGAATATTTTTTACGTCATAGTGTTCGCAAATCTTCCGGTATGGAAAAATATAATCGTAAATATGTCGAACTCGTTAGTAGGTAAGTATTAAAATAATTCTGCGGTGCGACCCTAAAAGTATAAAACTCACACATCGACGTGTGTACAGATAAATTGTTTCGTTTGTAGTAGTAGTAGGTATATATGTTACTCTGAATCAATGGAGAGTCCTACCAGTGACATTGTCGAACGTTGAGCAACCGACCAAACAAACTATAAAACATATTCAATTTCACATAGCGTAGGTTATCTAAAAACATCAGTCGAAAAAAGTCTTTTAAGTTATAGTGTAGAACAAAAATACCTTATTAGCACATTGCCACAGAATACAGTAAGAGTAAACAGAACGGAATCTCCTAAGGTACGCGCAATATGCGTCCCCGTTCCCCGTCACCGCACCTCTCCTCCGTTTTCGCCTCGATGACGCACGTTGGCTAATAAGAACCGGGGGAGAGGTGCGGGTGCGGGGAACGGGGACGCATATTGCGCGTACCTTAGGAGATTCCATTCTGTTTACTCTTACTGTATTATGTGACATTGCTGGACACTATAGAAATAATAATTGATTTACCTACGTCTATAGACGTAGTGTGTCCTTTAATGTGTAGAACAACGAACACACGTTGCTATGGTGGAATCGGATTTTAAAAATACTGAGACACCAAATCAAATTAAATCATTAATTGCTTCCTTAATGTATTACACAGGTCTTTGTTAACAAAATAAGTACCAATTAAGGACCCTGACGGGCGCTGCAATGGGAGAAGGGCCACATTTTTGTCAAATCTATGTTATTTATAAGTATTTATTCTAATTATATTTTAAACGTCGCATTATTTAAGTTTATTCATTAGTATGTTAATAGATGTCAAAATTTTACCTTTACGGTGTAATTTTGTCATCCAGATATTCCTTAATTGTGTAATAGCATTTATTAGTCAATAGCTCTTTGTTTTAACCAATGAATGTTCAAAGAAAGAAAGTAAAAAAACAATCAGGCGTTTGCGAAATAACTGCAATTACGAGTAGGTACTCTCGTATTATGCCGTCTATCCTTAACCAAACCACTTACTACGTTTTACATATTTTAGCTTCTATTGGTCATTTGCTTAGCTGAGAAATACGAATTTACCCTTCAACTGGAACAGGCAAACTACTACCCGTGTGGTTCCGGGATAGGACCACTCCATCTCTTCCTGTGGATGTCGTAAGAGGCGACTAAAGGACTAAGCACAAACATCTCGTGCTATAGTTGTATTCCCAAGGACGGTTAACGTCAGGCGGCGGCCGGTTGTAAAAGATTTCGCACGAATACATTCCCAGAGGGTTGACGTCAGGCAGGCGGCCGGTCGTAAAACTAAAGCCAAATCATTTAAACTGTTCTGGCTATTTCTTCTCTATTTTGCAAGGTCTTTGGCATCCTTGGGATCATTGACGTGCATGTTATATTTGGAGAAGAAAGAGCGGGAAAGCGCAGCCCGGGTTCCGAAGCAGCACAGCTGAGGAAGCCGGGAACGCGCTTAGACGAAGAAGAAGCCGGAACAGGCAAACTAACAAATAGTGCATCCATCGCTCACCATTTCTAACATATTATAGCTCACAATGGTCACTTCCTTAGCTGAGAAATACGAATTTCGCCTGTCAGCCGGGACAGGCAAAATAACAAATAGTGCAGTCCCATTAAAGGTGTCCTGACGATGTTATTTTACTTCTACACGAAACTTCGACAAGTAATATTGACAGAAGCTGGGGGACTGAGAATTGGATATCTGTGACAGTTGTCAGTCCCGAGCTTCTGTCAATATTACCTCGTCGAAATTCCGTGTAAAATTAAAATATGTAAATATTACATAATATTTTAGACAAATACATACACATACACTATCACTTCTTTAACCTAATGGAGCAGACAGAGCATTTTGGATCTTACTAATGCCTTCTTAGCTCTATTAGTAATATCCAAGCAGATAGAGCTAAAAGACCCAAATGCCACTTTTAGAGTGATTGTGGACGAGAAGGTGGAAAAAAGGAATGATTATAGTAATGGGTTGGTAGCCGCATCACCTATTGTAGTTTTGATTCCAAATTGTGGTCCAAAATAGAAGTCTTATTACAAGCCTCCAAAACGTGTTACTCTTTTTTCTGATCATGTTGCCCAAAATTCAAAATGACTACGAAGCAAAATGCCTAAAACTCATGTCTTTAAAGCAAAATAATTATGAAGTAAATTACCTAAATTGAAATATGCCTAAATCTGAATACAACTACCAATCGGTCTAAAAACATCCAGAGCAGTCAGAATCCAAACATGCACTTATCTACATCTTAAGCGGGTCTACATGTACATAAATACATACTATCACGCCTGTTTCCCA
Source organism: Acrobasis repandana (assembly GCA_963576875.1). Lineage (NCBI taxonomy): Eukaryota > Metazoa > Arthropoda > Insecta > Lepidoptera > Pyralidae > Acrobasis > Acrobasis repandana. The sequence goes on from OY756223.1 coordinate 19,804,272, forward strand.
CAGAGGTAGGCAGAGACTATGGACCTCCACTTGCTACGATCCTGACAGACCTCTTTCGCTTCATCTACACTCATCAACCTTTTCATACATGGCCTTCGGTTAAGGGTACCTCTTACCCCTCCTTTTTTGAAGACGTCTGCAATCTGATCGTAGAATGTTCGCCGAGGTCGACCACGGCGAACATTCGGTCGGTTTAATTAATATGTCCCGCTCTTCCTTTTACAATTGCCTTATAAATATTTTTTGTTAATCTCTTTCCATCCATCCTTTGTACATGCCCAAACCAACTTAACATTTCTCTATTTTTGTCAATACGTCCTCTTTCACTCCACACCGGGTCTACAATGTACACAATATAATGCCTCTACATACGTTATAGACGGTATGTATGCCTAGGTATATAATCCTGTTGGTATTCTAACTGCTATGTTCCCGAGAGCGGCACGTACGCAAATACGATCGGTTTGCTCGGAGCGAGCTGCGGACAAACAAATAGGTGGCGGGGATAAGCTGGCAAATGAAACTATAAAAGTAACTAATACCGTAGCGAAGTTTATTTATTTATAACTTTGTATTAACAATTGTACCTAATGCCATATGGCTTTCTCAACCAGTCAACCATTAGACCAAGCAGAAAATATGTGTGGCTGGCGTGTTAAAATATATAAAATTGCATAATCAAATAAAAATCTAATATTTCAATTTAATGAATATATCTAATATTTAAATTTAATTTTAAATTTATTTTTTATTTAATTTATCTAATATTTAAAATTATTTTAATAGAAGTTTCAAGGAAAAAACCGGCCAAGTGCGAGTCGGACTTGCGCACGAAGGGCTCCGTACTAATATCTATACAACATTAGAACACTTTTTTTAATATCGAGCAAAAAACGGCAAAACAATCACGTTTGTTGTTGTTTGGGGCCCACCCTTAAAAACCTAATTTAATTATTTATTTTTAAAGTGAATATAGAACTAAATATTTTGTTAATATTTCAAGCGTCTACCTGTTGCCTTTATTAATATCGAGCAAAAAAATCACGTTTGTTGTTTGGGAGCCCCGCTTAAAAATACTTTATATTTATTTTATTCTGTTTTTAGTATTGGTGTTATAGCGGCAACAGAAATACATCATCTGTGAAAATTTCAACTGTCACGGTCATAGCTATCACGGTTCATGAAATACAGTCTGGAGACAGCCAGACGGACGGATAGTGGAGTCTTAGTAATAGGGTTCCGTTTTTACCCTTTGGGTACGGAACTCTGAAAAGGAACAACAATATGCAAGTAAAATTAAAATACCAGGAGCGTTTTAATCAAAGAGCTATTATGTAAAACGTAGAGGAGACACCACATATTACTATTTTGTCCCGTTCAATTCTAGCTACGAGTGTCTTCATAAATTTCTTATACGCCTAATATTTTCGCATCGCCAAATACTCCTCATATATAAGCGACAACCACTCGAAAACCAAGTTGAACATAATTAAAAATGCCTTGGTGTGCGTTATATTACAGTAAGAATAATTCAAGGAACACGGAAATGTGTAAACAAGTAACTTTATATCGAAAATTAAATACGTATGATAAAATTCACGCCGCGATATATTCAAATATAGAACAGGGGCCAATGTTTGAGATGGCTGGTCTATATATTCTATGTCAATGGTTTAAATTAAGTATAAGTATTTTTAACTAATTACAAAGCAACATAATCACATTATGTGAGAAAAGTCAAGAATGTTGAGAAATAAATAAATATATATATACGGACAAATCACACAGGTTGAGCTAGCCCCAAAATAAGTTCTAAACTTGTGTTATGGGATACTAACTCAACGATTCTATATTTTATAACTAATACAAATAGGTATAGATAAACATCTAAAACCCAGGTCAATCTGAAAAAGATCATTTTCCATCTTGACCTGACCGGGGATTGAACCTAGGAAACACGCTGTGGTATTGCTATGTAATGTTATTTTTATCTGACTTGGTTTTGGATTCTGATATCAAATCTTTTAACGGTGGAAAAAACTGCGTTGCCATTTTGCGACACTGGCAATTCTTAACAAGTATTGTTATTGAACGGATAGCATTATTACCAACAATCTTAAGCAGAAGGGATAGCACTGTTACTAACAATGCTATACAGTAAATACCATCAACCTTTCAACACAATAATCCATTGATTCGGCCGGAGTTGACACGTGTCAAAGCTATGTCCATCAGATATGAATAGTAATCAATAACGTCTGGGTAAGATCACAGAAAGGAGAAAACAAGATATGATTAAAATTAAAATTAAAATTTCTAAAATAAATAAATAGATATGGGCAGAGCTAGCCCCAATGTAAGTTTTAAAGTTGTGGTATGGGATAAAGACGCAACGACACTATATTTAATGATAAATACATATATTGGTAAACACCCAAGATCTAGGATAATCTGTGAAAGGCCATTTTACAATCTGGACATCAAACCCAGAACCTCCAAACGGCGAACGCACAAATGCATTCTCAAACTGGGTTGACGTCAGACAGGCGGCCGGTCGTTTAATACAATTATAATCCAAAGTTACAAGGCCTAATTTATTGTATTTCTTAAATACTTTACGTTTTAGTATAATTCTGTGGTGATTTAGAGGCAACTTCACATTTTTTTTCTATATAGAAAATTTTAAGCAATCGTGTTTTCGAAACATATTATGTATAGTTAGTCCTGACCTTTGCTGTGTTTTTTATTTCAAAGTGAGTATTACGTTAATATTGATAATATTTAAGATCGCAGAAGAGTCATACGGGCTCTTAAGATCATACACATCTCCTTCTTTCTGTTAGCTTCGTTACAAAATAATTAATGTCTGCCAGCTAATTGGCCTATTGTTACCGAATATAATCTGCTTAGCGGGTCGTGTGATGATGCTTTATGTACCTGTAACAAGGATATTAACTTGTTAAAAATTATCATTATAGAATAAATCTTGCATTGAAATCATTAAATTAACAGATCATTAAAGATATACCACCATTCGTCCCAACACCAGCGAACTAAATTATGATACTATTGAATTATCATCGCTCAAAATGGCCTCACGAAACTTATTTAAAATTGTCGTAGAATGCAGCGTCAACTGACGGTCAATGTCTGCCAAGACCGGTCTTGCTATTATGTAAAAAAACCGCATCGAAATCAGTCCATCGGTTCGAGCGCTACGATGCCACGGACAGACAGACCGACATTAGCGTCAAACTTATAACACCCCTCTTTTTTTATCGGGGGTTAAAAAAAAATATTTTACAGCCGTGCTAATCAAGGAGTAATAATAATATAGAGTCAAGAAGTCAAAATTATTTATTTATATTTGGATGTTTGTATCACACGACAACAACTTTTATGAAATCGAAAGATGATATCTTTCGATTTCATAAAAGTTGTTGTCGTGTGATAAATCATTTATTTACAGCTAAGTTTAGAATATAGAACAGATCGAAGCAATCGATCTAGTAACTTGTTACTACTTCTGACACCAGTGTTGGCCACTAATACATTCGAGAGATAGTACTTTTTAAAATCAAGCTAGCCATTAAGCGAAGTAGCGTCGTGAGTGACACAAATGACGGCAAAATGGACGCCATTATCGGAAATATTCTGACTGAGTTGAGTTTTATTTTCTAAGTTCTTTTTATTTATTTATTAAATCTTTATTGAACACAAAGGTACAAAAGGTGGACTTAACGCTAATGCATTCTTTACCACTCAACCTTTAGGAAAAACAGAAAAATCAATTTTATTGCGATAGGCGCTACAAAAAGAACCTATACATACATATATAAATACTACAATACATAAACATACACATAACTACATGGCTTACTATCCGACAACGCAGAGACCTTCACATTTTATGTCAACTTCATAGTATACTATATAATCTTTCTGCCCCTAACTACTTAACGTCTCAATTCCAGCTTCTATGCTCTAATCATGACAGGGTACTGCGCTCTTCCGACAAATTAACTCTTAATATTCCTTCTCACCGTACTGGATTTCTCTCAAATTCTTTTGCCGTCACGGCTGTACGACTTTGGAATGCCCTTCCCGATAACATCATGAGAGCACAGACGCGGGATCACTTCAAAATGCTGGTAATTCGACACTATCGCGAAAAAGCTTTGCTGCAATAATTTAAGTAAGTATATTTATTTTATGCTTATGTATTCATATTTATGTAAGTTTATTTTAAGTATGTAAATATGTATTTGGATTAATGTAATTTATATATGAATATATGTATAATGTATATATCTTATGTAACTAAACGAATTATGTGTGTTTTATTATTTGTATATAACACTCTTCTTTCTTTATTAAATTTATTATAAATTATTTAAACTTGCACCCCATTAACTACCTTTTCTGCTACGTCCCTAAGGTGAACTGGTAGACAATGCTTAGCATTAAGTTACCTTTTGTATTATAATATAATCGTTAGATTATTGTGCAATAAATATTAAATAAATAAATAACTAATATATAAAACTATTTATACATATAATATATATTAACATTTACACAAATACATACCTACATAAACTACAAATATGAAGATAATGACTAGTTCTGCTGCAACAAATTACCAGAGATGCGTGTGGACCTTTTTCTTAAATAGATATCTATTTGAGATATCTTTGATGTCCTCGGGTAAGGCATACCAGAGACGCGTAACTTGAAGAGTAAAAGAGTTGTGCATAAAATTTGACCGAAAAAAAGGAATATGAAGAAGAAGAGTATGACTGGAACGAAGCTCACGGTCATGACTTTCAGACTGATAGGTAAATTTGCTTTTCATATATTGGGGAGAGAAAGGATTTTTAAGTATAGAGAAAAGAGTAAAAAGCATTATCTGCTGTTATCGGCGCTGACGAACAGGAAGCCAGTTAAGTCAGAAAGAAGATATGTGATCGAATTTACGAAGAAAGAAGATAAAGCCAATTATTAATGAGCCGATCTAGCTTATTGAGAAGATCTGCATTTAGATCAGGATAACACACATCAGCATAATCAATAATGGGAAGAACAAGAGATTTAATTAAGGTTATTTTGGTTTTAATAGGGAGGAAGTTTCTAAAACGATTCAGATATTGTACAGAATAAGTTACTTTTCTGCTGATCTCAGTTACCTGATCCCTCTAGCTAAATGTTGAGTCCATTAGAAGGCCAAGATTTCTGACTGATTGACTCAGAGAGATGTTTTCGTTATTTAATACAATTGTAGGTACATACTTTATATCAATCTTAGCTAACTGTCCAGGACTACCATTTATTATTGCCTGACATTTTGAAGCATTAATTTTAATGCCAAAGTCATCTGACCATGATGAAATGTCGGATAAGGACTCGTTTAAAAGATTAATGCTGGAATCAATATTTTCGGCACTGGTTTGTAGATAAATTTGTAGGTCATCTGCGTAAAAATGGTAAAAACAGCCAAAAGAGAGTGATAACAGATTAATAAATAGATCAAACAGTAAAGGTGATAGGATACCCCCTTGAGGGACACCTAAAGCAATATTCTTCAATTTCGACAACTCGCGGTTCATTCGAACTGCTTATTGTCTACCATGGAGATATGAAGTAAACCAGTCCATAGCTAAGGATGAGAATTTCATATACTGGAGGATTGCCAGGGAATATCGTGATCAACCATGTTGAAAGCATTAGAGAAATCAATAAGAACAGGAATGGTGATTAACGAATTCTCCATACCAAGGCGAATATCTTCAGTGACATTAAGAAGTGCAGTAGCAGTACTATGCCCAGGACGAAAACCAGATTGTAAGGGAGTTAGAAGACAATTATCAAGTATGAACGCGGAGACCTGAGCGTGGGCAGCCGCTTCTAAAACTTTAGAAAGATAAGGTAAAATTGAAATTGGACGGAAATTGTTTAACGCCTGGGGGTTAGAGACATTTGGCAAAGGAATGACGTATGCCTTACCCCACAGAGCGGGGAAAGTGCCTGAAGAAAGGGAGAAATTAACAATGTGAGTAATTATAGGGAGTAAAATGTCAAGAATATTAATAATCATCTGCCTACTGATGTCATCACAGCCAACAGCATTAGATTTAAGGGACATTATGATTTTTCCAATTTCATCCCTAGCTAGTGGACAAAAAGAAAATGAATCAATGTGAAGATTGGCCATAGAAGAAATTCTAGAAATAGTGCGAAGTTTGATAGAAGGATCCAAAGAAGAAGAATTTGCAAAATTAATATTAAAATCATCCAATGAAACGTAGAGGGCAGACAGAACTTTTTCTTAAGTTTAATGAATGTAAAAACTTCTATATATCGGCCGAAGAAGAATTAGAAAGTTGGTCATGAAAATACTTTTTTTTAGCTGCTCTTACCATTCGATTACATAACATACAACATTCGATACATACATTCTTTTTGCTCTAAGACAAGTAAAAATCTTAGAATACGGAGTTTATTTTGTATTCCGAGATTGAAAGTTGATTCTTTTTCAACTATATGTATTTAGATTTTTGCGGTCACATGAACATTACTTACGGATGGTACCATGACGCTTGTAACGTCGACAATTCAAAATAAATCCTAGCAACTAGTTTTGTCTTTTAAGTAGCTTTTAAGCAAGATCTTACAACAACGAACATAGTGATATAGAACTTTATAATTAATTACTTTACCGTCTTTTGTTACGATAACCCCCATCAAATTTAATTAAATCAAACCGTACTAAGACGTTATTGACTTGAATAGCTGTCCTAAAGTTCTATTTGTTCCCTACCCTACAACTACAAACAGTTATTTAACGTTCCCCATAATCGAATCAGTCGGTGCCTAAAGCACACAATGGGTATAAGTTGTAAGGAATGCCACTACAAACTTGCCTGCAACCGCTGGCGCGTAGCTATTTTAATTTATGGGAGACTTTGGTTCCACTATAAGCGATTCTAAAACAAACTAATTTTAGATGCATTAATTATATTTCACCTCATTAACATAAATTTTAGAGCGTTGCTCTCATCGATGTAGTTTCTTCCCTTTTGACATTGGAAATGTCTTTTCGTTCGCGTTTCTACACTGGAGGATCCGATTTTACGAAAAAGTGCGATCCCCTTATATCTCGGAGATTTGTGAAAATATGATATTCCAAAAAAGCTCAAAAGAGGCGTATTTACGAGAGCTGTAAGGTGCAAGAAGAATTTTTCGAGAAAGTCAAAAACAAAAAAAGTTATGGCTGAAATAGTGAAAAAAAAAATTATTTATTTTCCAAATTTTTTATTTTGGCGCTCGATATTTGGTAACGAAGAATGATATCAAAAATTTGAGAAAAATTCATCTGGACAATTTAGTCAGCTACAATTTGAGCCTAAAACAAAGACAATCGGGTTAAGGGTTTGATAGCCTAACGTTTTTGAAAATAGTCAAAAAGTCAGATCGACATTTTTTAGAATTCCGTAGATTCATTTCCAATGTGAGGCACGAAATCTGTGATTTTTTTCTGTATCTTCTGCCAACCTTTTCAAATCTTGGTACGACGCCGCCCCCACTCTTTCCTTTATATTAACTATTTCAATTATTGGAAGACTTTGGTTCCACTGAAAGCAAATCTAAAACAAACTTAATTCTTGATGCATTATTTTCATTTCACCTAATTCACTCATATAAATTTTAGAAATCCGCTCTCACCGATGGAGTTCCTTCCTCTTTGTCTGTCTTCTGCCAACCTTTTCACATCTTGGTATGACGCCGCCCCCACTTTCTCCTTTATTTGTTTCATATAGCTGTCTGTAGGCTTTCCTATTTCCCCTTTCCCGTCTTCCTTAATTACCTTGTGAATCACAAATCAAATCGGTCGATGCCTAACGCACAATGGGTATAAGTTGTAAGGAATGCCACAACAAACTTGCTCGTAGCCGCTGGTGCGTAGCTATCTTCATTTATGGGGGGAGATTGGTTCCAGTGTGAGCAATACGCGTTTTCTTGAAGCATTACTTTTGAAAATAACTTTTCTTGGTTAAGGCTGGGCCTGATATGGATAATCTATGTTTTGCTCCCGCACACAAATTTACTCAAGCCGAAGCGGACAGCGAGCCATGCGCGGTGAAAAGATCGCGGTAGGTCAATAAGGTTTTGGTTTTGAGATTTTTTTTCGTTTTACAAAGAACATTTAAGAGTTATTTATAAAGTAAGAAATATGATGACTGCCTTATTTTTAATACAATTATAATCCAAAGTTATAAGTTCTAATTTATTGTATTTCTTGAATACTTTCCGTTTTAGTATAATTCTGAGATGATAGAAAAACTTTGTTTTTCTATCGAGAAAATTTTAAGCAATCGTGTTTTCGAAACATATTATGTATATAGTTAGTCCTGAACTTTGCTGTGTTTTTATTTCCAAGTGAGTACTTGGTTACTATTGATAATATTTAAGATCGCTCTAAGTACTATTAGGGTCATACAGGCTCTTAAGCTTTTAAGCCCAAAATCGTTGACATTGGCGCTCCGCCGCAAGACGGCCGAGCGTTCTTGCGGCTTCAGTTCGAAATTACACCGAAAGGGACTGTTCAAATTGTAACCACGGAATAAGAAGAGTACGGAAGAATAGTCATTTGTATACTCTACGCACACAACCAAAAGTGGTGTCATTCACAAACCAAAATTAATGTATTACTTACCTACAACAAGTCTGGTGATGTAGGTACATCACCGACAACGGCAGCGCAAAAGTTTAGAAGAGACAAAAGTTGATATGAAAATTGTTTTACATGCCATTGTACTTTCGCTAAACATGCGCACTTACCAACTGTTTAGACCTGTAGGTATTATACTCGTATACTGTGTTTAATGCAAATAAATACATTTTATTTGATTTGATACCCATATCACTTGAGAAATGCCAGGCCAAGGTATCTACGAAATAACTACAGTCCGAACAGAAAATGACACGGTAGTAGCATGACGTTCACTGTTGGACACTGGGCCTGTGTATCAGATCCATGAACTTTAATTTACTATAAAACACCCAAGAATATAATAAATACACACTTCTTCTTAGCGAGTCGGAATGGCTAAAATTATTAAATGAGTGGACCAATGTGTGGCCACACTTACTCCCCTGTGGCCTTACTTACTAATATTTATTATATTCTTGGGTATTTATCTATATACGTATTTACTATAAAATATAGTATCGTTGAGTTAGTATCCTATAAATCAAGTTTAAACTTACTACTAACTGAATCTGTGTGATTTGTCCCTATATATTTATTTATTTTATTCTAGAATGCATATAATGCAATGTGTCAATTCTGTACTCATTTAGTTTCATGTCGTAAGTAATACGGGTGCCGCTGTGTTTCCGCGGATGTATGTGGTCAGCGGATTTCGCGAGCCGCTGCGGTGAGCACTTTGCCTTCCGTTTTGCATCTTTTATTTGTAAATAATTTGTTTTTAAGGTATTGTGGATAAACTGCAATTGGTCTGGAATTGTATCGAATCATAAATTAAACAATAATTGTTAAAGCCGAACCTGAATTTTCCGGGGTCCAGTGCTGCCCCCATTTAAAATAAATCATTTTAAAGAAAACAGAAACATCATTTAAAATTTTGCTACTACCAAGTCCTAGATTACCCTTCAAACTATTTTGTGAACTACTGTTTACAGTTTATAATGAGAACGTTAAGCTTTAGTACGCAAATTTTCCAAAAGTGGCCGTTTTTCGCAAATGTGCGTAGTTAAGCTTCACGTTCTCAATAACTACCAAAGACAGAGGAAACAAAAATAAAAGCGGCAAAAAAACTTTAAAATAACAAATTGCATAAAATACAAAGAAACTTTTCTTCAACTAATTTCCCAATAAATATTCTCTTCAAACGTTTAAATAGGGATAGTATAGCATTAACTATAATTACTCATAATGACAGACAGACGAATAAGATACTAAGTGAAAATTACATAATTGAGGCTTTGGCGACCGGCGGCAATTATCAAAGGCGATAGGAATTAAAAATTTGATGAAAATAACAGCTAAGTGTTCTTTAACGTGGATTACCGCTAAATATAAGCTGTACACCGGTGCTTTAAGAGTGAATTCACACGAAAAGCTGTGTGACTTCTGGCCTAGAATAGCACCACTCCGTCTCCTAGTATTTCTGAAAGCTAGAAAATACCAACTAACGGTTTTTCAATCGTTACCGTAAATAGAAGTTAGTCCATTCAAACGTACCCTTTAAGCCATTGGTAATTTAAAATGTAAGCAAACAGCCAATAATTACACAATTCTACTCCAATTTAGAGCTTTTGAAAGCTTAATGTTATTCGTGATTGGGTTCCGACTAGGCTTTCCAACAAGAAATAGATTTTAGATTACTAATTGAATTAGATTAGTTACCTTGTAGGGTTAACCACCTATAAGGCTAATTTTCCACTTGAATATAACCAAGTCGAGAATCTGAATCATGTTAATAGTAATATTATGATTTCCTTTTTTTCATAACGCTAAAGTGGCCTTTGGGTCTTGCAGCCCTGCTATGTCTACCCCGTTAGGAATAAGGACATAATAATGTAATATATACAACGTGTTAATAAACTAACGCAAAACCTCTCAGATGGTACCTCAGCCTATGAAATTGAACAACTTTTGTTCTACAACTTTCATAAAACCCAGATTTCTCTCTTTCATGACAGATTTTCATTCATGAAACTCAGATTTTCATACTAATTGACTCGATCAGCTGATCAGTTTGTAAGAAAATTCTAATTTTTTTTTGGGTTTCGTGAAAGTTGTAGAACAAAAGTTGTTCAGTTTCATGGGCTGAGGTACCATCTGAGAGGTTTTGCGTTAGTTCATTATGATGATTGATTAGATTAGTAGTTTTTCTTAGGATTTAGGTACTAATATTAGGTTAAGGATATCTATGTTACTAACAATAAATGGACAATTGTCTGATTAAATAAATGTTATTATATATTATTATTATCACGTTGTATAAGCAACGATTTGTTTTTAGTGTGCGTAAGTGGTCAATGTCAGATTTTTATCAAGTTGTCTAAAGTCAAATTTTCACAACAATGTCAAATTTTTATAACAATATTTTTACACACCGGTACGTGTTCCTGCACTGGATGGTGTAAGTGCAAATAAATAAATAAATTACAGCAAAGCTTTAGTTACAACCTGCAATCCAATAAATCCTCCCAGAAAACACAAAATGTGCAAAAATAAATCAATGCAATTAATCCGCGATATTTATCCCAGTCTTTGTTTAACCGCCATGGCTTCAAACAAAGAGCTTCGATAAATTAAAAATGGATGTCACGCCAGATTAAGGTACGCATGAAAAGCCATAATTCAATGGAATTCGAACATTTTAACGCCATTTGGCGCCATAGATAATTCAAGTTGGACGGTTCGGGCTATATTTTACACCAATGAGTGTAAGGTCAGAGTGGTCGGCTACTACGGTGTACGAATGAGGTAGGGGAATTGCGAATTTGTCTTTTTAGCAATCGGTTTTATGTTGTGGTTCAGTCATAAACTTGTAAAGACTCGCCTATTTTTTTTAACAAGAGATGATATCGAACTATGTTTTGTATAAATAAATCCTATGTCAATTTAAAAACTAGGGTGTCAAACCGACGAAAGATCAATTCCGTTGAATAGAAAACCTGCAGAAATTGGAAATCAGTACATATGAGATTCTGTAGAAACAACAACCTGCAGAAATTGAATCCTATAGATAATCAGTAAATATGGGATTCTGTTGAAACGAAAATCTGTAGAAATGGGATCCTGTAGACATGAAATTTTTTTAAATATGCTCTTAAACGAAAATTTGAAGTAATGATAAATAATCTGTAGTAGATATGGGTATAATCAATAGAAAGGACTAAATTAAAATACAGTTAACTTTACATTGCATAAATGATTCCCACGTTGTAGTAATTGTAAAGTTTTACACGTTTTAATGTGTTTACATTGTATTGTAAGTTGTATTTATAAATATAAATTGACAGACAAATAACAAAGCTCTACTGGCGCATAGGCGACCAATACTGTGTAAATGAGTTTCATTCGGCGTTACTTCTCAGCAATGGTCGTTGCGAAACGCTAGCTATCGGTAGCTTTTCTTCAAATTAATTAATTTTACACGCAATGTATACAAACTTATTGATGTGTAAAAGTGCCTGTAAAGGTACTGAATACACTGTACCCGAAAGGGTACGTCAAACAAACAGTTGTACCCAAATGGGTACCGACAAACAAACTTACTACGCAGTCTCTGCTACCCCGAATTCAACATAATCGGAAACCACTAACCTAACTTAAATTTGAATTCTGAATTTGACATTCGTAGATACATATTAATTTACTGGAACCTAGTCCGCCTTCTTCGGTAATCGATCATTTCATGGTATCAAATAAAATCAGGCTCGATAACAAAACGACAACTTAGCAACCACTTCATTCGGGCTCGTTTTCCGAAAGGCCGAGTTTTTCAATCAATCACCGCGAGCAATGGCGTAGTAATAGCGATCTATTTGAGAGGCAAAGGTTCGTGTCCATTTATACAGGGTCTAACAAAATATACTGAAACTATTTTAAGAGCAGATTCAGTCCATGAACAACTTTCCCCAAGGAGCATGTATCAAAATATGAAAAATAATTTTAGGCCTTCCATAAAGTTGACCAATCAGCTGATCCAAGTTTTTACGGAGAGCAGAAAAATATTTTAAAATCAAAATCAAATATTTATTCAGTAATTAGGCCTTTGCAGGCACTTTTACACGTCAATAATTAGTGTACATTACGTGTAATGTTTATTTATATTTAAACAATTTTTTTTGTTCAAAAGCTACCGATACTAGCGTTTCGTAACGACCATTGCTGAGAAGAAACGCCGAAAGAAACTCATTTACACAGTATTGGTTGTCTACGCGCCAGAAGGGCTTTGTCAGTTTACAAAGATATTATGCCTAATACAATGTTATCACAACATAATATGTAAAGCTTGCGAACGAGTGCCAAATCCAATTTACAGAAATAAGTTACACTGAGTAAAAAACGGTGAGTTCTTAAAAAACGGAGCCGAGCTGACCAGTCCCTACTGGCGGCACCCGTTCACGAGTTGACGCGTGGATCAGCCATTTCATATTTCGATATATGTTCCTAAGAAAAAGTTGATTAGTATCATGGACTGAGTCTACCCTTAAATTAGTTTCAGTATATTTTGTTAGACGATATAAAGAAATTAATCTGAATTTCATTCTCAGAGCAAGATAGGTATAGCAAATATGAACAAGATATAATTAAAAAAATTAAAACCCGGCCACGAGAAAATTCTTGCTAAAAAGTTTGTTTGTCCAGTTAATGCAGGCACAGCAGGGTGTAACAGCTAGTAATGTTTATATTTTTGCAATGTGCTAATTATGCCCTTTCATTTGATACCAAACACGGTGTACTTTTTTTATTTTTAAGTTATCTTTTTAGCCAATCAAGAGCGTCATATTGAATTTAGTGTGACGTCACATATACCAACCATACAAGAAGAGCTAAGACGCTTCCAACGATACCTCATTTGTGAATATATCATAAAGAAAGATACGAGGAAATAGACGAATATACTTACATACATACATAGCGACGAAACACATAACCCTCGTTTTGGCTTTTCTTTGGCTCGGGTAAAAAATATTGGACCTCCATCCAATAAGTATTTAATTTGATCAGCCGAATCGCACATTTTTATTCCATATTTCATTTAACGCCATTTCTTGCACGAACTGAACTAGGTATCAAATATTTGCACATTGAACAACCTTCCTGTATGGTAGGTACTATACTACTGACTGGCCATAAAAATTGAGTAATCGTAAATGTGTTTATTAAGGAAGTATTTTAGAAGATTTTTCGAGCCAAGTTTAGTTTAGGAACGCCTTTACTCTTAAACTTCGCACAGTAAATTGATTGATAGCAGTATTAGCACACTGTAGCCGAAAAACGTAAAAACTTCATCCACAGTCTCTGCCTACCCCTGTGGGAATCAGGCGTGATAGTATGTATGGATGTGTACTTTTATTTTTTATAAAATTGAGTTGACAAGGAGACGGAGAGAGACATATGGCTTCATCATCATCCGAGCGTATTCCCGGTTGCATCGTCAGCGGTTACACTTCAGAGCCCGGGGTCCGCTACCTAACCTAAGTGATTCGACGAAATCGACCTCCGCAACCCAAAGGGTAGACCAGACCCAATCCTAGGATAGGTAAAACGCTAGATGGCGTTCGGGACCAACGGCTTTACGTGCCTCCCGAAGCACGGAATCAGCTTTCTTTTCGGATAATCAGGTGATTCAAGCCTGTAATATCCTTACCAGAATGGAAACAACTTTTCAAAAAGTATGCTTCACAGTGGGTTTTAAACCTACGACCTCCGGATCACAAGTCAACCGCCTTGACCACTGGACCACGGAGGCAGTCAAAAGAGAGAGATATGGCTTATCTGTAGGTAAGTGATTGTCATTGGAATAATCTATGGGCAACAAAAAGGTGATAATCATCTGATTACTGACAATGCAATATTATTATAATAAGAAGCTGATCTGATGATGGAGCCGGAAGGTGGCTATATGAACCCTGTAATAAAACAACGCAACCCCATCGAGTTTGGGCTTATCACATTTGTCTTGATAAGTATTTACCTCAGCATTAAGTATTATTCTGTATTAGCCTCAGAATAAAGAAAAAACATTTTGTTTTCGAAAAACTTATTTACCTATGTCGTCGTCGTTTCTTCGTCTTTATACCTAAAGGGACAGACAGAGCATGTTGGCACTTGCGGATCTTAGCAGACAGAGCCCAGGGCCCCAAGACCCAAAGGCCATTTTTAGCATAATGATGGGCGGGAAGGTGGAAAAATGAATCAAAATAGCATCGCCCAGTGATATGATTCGCGTTTTGCAAAATTGCACACTGACTGACAAAAATAATCTTCCTGTATTTGAGTAAGTCGTTTCACGTTAGTAGTGTACACCAGCTCTCACGCCAAAATAAATTCCATGTAGGAACATTCCAAGTTATTGGAGTGCTCTGGAATCACGCTAACTTTCTACCTCGCGTAATAAGCAGGAGCGAGTTGCTAATGAAAGAAAATTGTGAAATTGTGAGTTTGAACGCGGGCTGAGGACTTATACCGGGAAGCGCGAGAGGCGAAATTTTGGTGGGTTCCGCTCAATTATTTGTAATATTTAATAAACATAGGTTGAGACTTATACCGAGAAGCGTGAGATGCGAAAATCAATGGGTTCCGTACAATTATTTGTAATATTTAATAAACATAGGTTTTCATCTTGACCTTTTCCGTTTGTAGAAACCATTATTGTAATTGTGTGAGCCCATTTTAGACCTGCCCAGTCTCACTTAGCAGACTTCTTTCCAACGTTAACCATCTGCATAATGCGGATGCACAGTTCCTGATGCGGTCTGTTGATCCCAGTTATGACGACACCTACATGGTTAAAAAATAAACATAGAACTGTGTAACCACTCTTCGTCTTTCGTCCTTTAAAACACAATAGTGATGTGGACAAGGTAAAAAGAGTATAATTCTATGTAGTTAAAATATGCAAAAGTAACAGACCAATAATTTTCCGTTTATCAAATTAGTAAAAATATCACAAAAAAAGAGCATCGAGTTCCTGTGTAGGGGCTTGTGACGTCACCCGCTCGTACAAATCGTACGAGACAGTGAAGTCATGCGAATTTTAAATGTGAAAAGAAAAAACACGTGTAAAATACTTTTTTTATTTTTTCTTATAGTTAGTGTTGCAAGCTCAAGGAAGTATTAAACTCCAGATATTATGACGTAAAACTTTTTATGTTAAATACTTCGAATTCTTAATTAACCTAATATTTTTCATTGGAGGGACCCTAAAACTGATTACAATGTCGCATTCGCATGCAATGGTGTCGTGCCATTCGGCGTCAAACTACATTTTACTGTTTAATAGCAGTAATCTCGGGTACAAAGCTAACAATTCTATAAGCTGTCATGTAATGCATATAACTGGCAGTGGTAATTTGATAAAGTCACGTGGAAAATGCCTGACTTCTGTGATGATGTATGTGTGATGAAAGTAACTTTTGTGATTTTCTGTTATACCGTTAGTGAAATGGGTATTTTCCGCGAAATACTGAATGGGACTCATTTTTAGGGTTCCGTAGCCAAATGGCAAAAACGGAACCCTTATGGATTCGTCATGTCTGTCTGCGGTATGTCACAGCCACTTTTTTCCGAAACTATAAGAACTATACTGTGAAAACTTGGTAAGAAGATGTATTCTATGAAGAAAGAAAACAATTAAATTGTGGGGGTTCCCCATACTTAGAACTGAAACTCATAATTTTTTGTTATCAAACCCATACGTGTGGGCTATCTATGGATAGGTTTTTAAAAATGATATTGAGGTTTCTAATATCATTTTTTTCTAAACTGTGTGCGCAAGAGACAATTCCAAAGTGGTAAAATGTTGGTCCCCCCCCACCCCTGTAACTTCTAAAATAAGAGAATGATTAAAACTAAAAAAATATATGGACATTACCATGCAAACTTCCACCGAAAACTGGTTTGAACGAGATTAGTAAGTAGTTTTTTTAATACGTCATAAATCGTAAAATGTTACTTGCTGAAACGGAACCCTTAATGGGCGAGTCCGACTCGCACTTGGCCGCTTTTTTTTATTATTCATATTAAAAAAGTAGCGTAAAACGAAACCAAAAAAAAATAAGTAGGTAAGATATAATATAAGGCTTGAAACGTCCGTCTCTGTCACACCCTACGTGCGACAGAGACACGTGACCCGCGACGGTTTCAGCTATCTCTATCGCACGTAGGGTTTGTGACAGAGACGGACTAAATATGTCCGGGGCATCCGCTTGACGTAGTTTCAAACCTTAGAGCGGTTTCGCACTACGTCCGATCCGAATCCGTAAAGTATTGCGAAACCGCTCTCACACATCACATCACACAAGAGCGGTTCACTACCACAGAATAAATAATACTAACGTACTACTCACGGATTCGGATCGGACGTAGTGCAAAACCGCTCTAAGCCTTTCAAATCTGGTGGAAAGGGAAAATGTCAAGTAACTTGTGACTTCACTGCCAATGTGTATTTGAATACTTTCCCAAGGAGGATTGACGTCTGGTAGGCCGATTTTAAAACAACACACGCCCGTTACATTTTTTGTAATAAAGTTAAATAAATAAATAAATCATTGGAATGGTTCAGGAGACCATTTTTGAACGCAGGAGTCATACAGCGAAGGATTGCAGTAGACTTTCTGCGACAAATGAATTGAAGGACTCTTAGGTACACCATTTAAATAAAATCTGTAGAAAGCTTTATAAATGAATAGAACCAGTACAGGAAATATTTCAAGTAGACGTTTTAAGATTAATCCTAGCCCATTCAACGCAATTAACAGTCCACTTCAACGTGATATCAACGACATATCTATATAGATCTTATGACTGGGTATTAAAGCTCATTATGAAGATCCGCTTAGATGCGAATCGTGACTGCGTGAATAGGAGCCGAGTCGTCTGGAAGCTGTCGTTTGATTTATAACGAGCGATTTGTATGGCCATTTCTAAACGGTATACAAACACGCATAGAAATGTCATACTTATGAAACTTAAGTAGCCTATGAATGAGAATATAGTTATTATAGTACAATAATAGAACTAACTTATTTCTCTATCGATATCACTAAACATCATTGATAACAAGTTTTGGTTATGGCAACTTTTGGAACAAGCATAAAAATAATGATTGTTACAGATACAGATACATTATCACGTCTTTATCCCTAACGGGGTAGACACAGCCTAGGGCTGTAAAACCCAAAGCACAGCGGTGACACTTCCTGTACGTGAGAGTTTGAATGCCGGTGACCTTGAGCCGGAGAACGGAACGCTAGGATTGGTACCGAACCAAAATGGAATATCGTGCGGTGGGTGAGAGAGACGCGAACTAGCTGCTAGCCCTCGGCTAATGCAGTCAGCGATGGGGCGTTCCGCGCCCCGCGCGCCTCTCAAGTGCACATCCAGCCAACCACACATAGCCGCAAGCGATTTCACGTGCACACATGCTTAAGTGTCGTTTATTTTCGTGTATATATTCTTTGCCGCGCTTAGCGTAATGGCTGACGTAGAGACGGAACAAGAGAGTCACACAACACATCTCCAAGTACCTCGGTTGCCTGTATGAGATTGCGATTGCGATTAGGCCGCCTTTTGTCATCTGTTTTCTATAATCTAACAATCTGTATCACTATGTTTTGGGGCAATAAAGATTTTAACTATCTAACTAACAGACGATGATGATCTTCGCGTTCTTGGACTGATGGGTCCGGAAGGCAACCCTATGGGTGCCAGAAGGGCGCAGGCGCAGAGGGAGACCACGAAAGAGATGGTGAGACGACATCGACAGCTTTATGAAGGAATGGCAGCAGGCTGCTATAAATAGGGATCAGTGGAGAAAGAAGGGGGAGACCTTTGCCCAGCAGTGGGACTAATAAAAAAACAGGCTAATAAAAAAAACTAATAGATGACACAGACAGACAGAGAGAGACATGGCGAAACTAAGCGTTTCTTGTTTACTACGTAACCCTAAAAAGCTTCAAGTCGTAAAGCCTCAAGCCTCTGTCATGCCCGCCCTCTAATTGCGGTAGATGCGGTGTGCGACACTCGTTTACATAATTCCGACCTCATTAGTACGTGTATTGTGATCTCAGACTCATTATCCATTGACCCAGTTATGTTCTTTTTCAGGAAAATACTCGTCAGCGAGAAATGTTAAGCTTCGCGTTTTTGTTTGCAAAGTCATGTTTTTAGGGTTCCGTACCCAAAGGGTGCAAACGGGACCCTATTACTGAGACTCCGCTGTCTGTCCGTCTGTCTGTCTGTCCGTCTGTCTGTCTGTCCATCTGCCACAGGGCTCTATCTCGTGAACCGTAATAGACACTTGAAATTTTCTCGCTACAACAACAAATACTAAAAATAAAAAAAAGTTAAAAATTATATGGGTCGTCATACAAGAAACGTGTTTTTTTCAGCGTTTTCAATTCTATCTTTATAATAGCATTAACTAGATACTTATAATTTTCACCGATTATGTGTTAC
The DNA here is from genome assembly GCA_963576875.1 of Acrobasis repandana. Lineage (NCBI taxonomy): Eukaryota > Metazoa > Arthropoda > Insecta > Lepidoptera > Pyralidae > Acrobasis > Acrobasis repandana. The sequence continues at coordinate 19,823,494 of OY756223.1, forward strand.
TATGACCACTATAACAACAAATACTAAAAATAAGATAAAGTTAAAAATTAAAGGGGGTCGTCATACAAGAAACGTGTTTCTTCAGCGTTTTAAAACATTGTACGGTGGTACGTAACCCTTCATGTACGAGTCCGACTCGCACTTGCCCGTTTATTTTCTGAATATCATACTAAACGCTTATGTATAATACTCATATTCATAACTAGCTGTGCCCGCGACTTCGTTCGCGTGGTTGTCGGAATGTTATATAGCCTAAAGCCTTCCTCTATAAATGGACTACCCAACAAAAAAAGAATTTTTCAAATCGGACCATTAGTTCCTGAGATTAGCACGTTTAAACAAACAAACAAACAAACAAACTCTTCCGCTTTATAATATTAGTATAGATGTGTTTCCTTTTTACAAGCTATTATTTTGTTTCACCTGTCCCGTTGTCTGTGTTCGTGAGTCTTGGGCCGACTGCGGTGTCGAACGGTCGTCTCCCATTGTCTCCCATTTTGGGACCGGACATAAAAAGTCTGCGATCATAAACCTCTCGCTCGCCTTACGTTCTGCTATTACTGGGACAGACGCGGTTTAAGTAAAATGTGCAATTTGTGACAATTTGTGAGTGTAGTGTGTTTGCGTAAATTGTGCATTCAACAAGGCCGCCCTAAAACCTAGAACAAAATCTACTTACTGCCGTGAAGAAATCTGGTGAGGTCTTTCCAATTATTTATTTATCTATCTATTTATAATTTGATTATTTGTATAGGCTGCCTATTTAGGTCATCAAAAACTGCAAATACCCTGTTTAAAACTTGGTTAGCCTTAAGACATCAAATTCAAGAGTGACGTAATAGTAAGTAAACATCCTAAATTCAGCATCTGAGAGATACATACTACAAGAGTCATCAACCGTGATCCTAAATACCCTTTTGTTTGAACGAGCTTCAAATTGTGGTTTCGAAGTCAAGACACTAGATTACCAGCCGAGCTGTAAAACAAAAAAAATCCAACAAAATCCACAAATGAAAACTGCTTGATCTCGGTAAGAAGCATGTCACATATTGTACCTAATATACTAATCTTCTAAAATAATTTTTCTTCACTTATAAAAATCGATATATGCTAAATACCCTAAACAAAAAGTAAATTAGATCAAAACTAACACCTTAGTAGCAGAGTGACTCCTTTGTTCTTGATAATCATGCATGTTCAAACAGGTTAAAAACAAAAGCTATCCCCCGGAAGCACAAGTTACCTACTCAAAATACCGGCTAAGGAACGCGCTCTTTGTTGACAGCCCAATACAAGAACAATAGTAGGTTGATATCTTAACTGACTATTTTTCGGCTAGCCCGAACCGATTATCATGGCTCCCCTTTCTTCGCAAGAGGTTGGCTTTGTTATTGAAAATAAGTAAAGTTATTATCATCATTCAACATAGGAAATTTTACTTATTGAATAAAACCAGATCTAGAAAATAAAGTTCATAATTTAAAGACGAAAAAAATAATAATATACAACTACATCATCCCGGTAAGAAGCTTGCCACATAGCATACCTAATGTATTAAACTTCCAAAATAATTTTTCCACTCTTCTCTGTGATAAAACATTTCGCCAAAAACGGTTGTAATATAACATAGTTTATAGTCAGGTTGTAAATAATATACTTAATAAAATATCAGCCAGTTTTACATCCTTTAGTAACCTACGTAACCTAGTAACCGACGTACATATATTGTAACCACTCCGGAAACAGTCAAGTACATAAATCTTCCCACCCATTAAGCAAAACAATACCTACGGCCTCCAGTGCATTTAAAAATATTCCACGAAAAATTACTAACACAGAATTGCATTCAAACCAAAGGCCTCGCTCGAAGAATCATAAAGGAACAAAAAAATATATAAGTAAAACAAAAGCCCACAGATGCAGACCACTCTGTTAAATCATCCGGGTAAAAAAAAAAAAAAAAAAAAGCAACACTGAAAGAGAATTGACGCAAACCCATAACAATAAATAACCAAAAGCAACGTAACCCATAGACCATAAATTTCTGAAACGCATAGCCCAGTACACACGTGCACACAATGGAAAAAAAAAAACCTAAACAAAGAAATTCGACAAATTACTGGAGACGGTAATTGTCTCTTCAGAGCGTTAGCGGATCAAATAAACAACATCTTTGGATTAACCTTCAACTATCAAATGATACGAAATGACTTAGCTTCTTACGTTAAAAACAATAAACACACACCCAGTATCAATCTGGCCCTGCAAAATAATATCCTAGACTGCAACCACCTGTTTAGCTCTACTAGCAATATAAAATTAGAGGAACGCATAGACAAATACGTAGAAAAACAATTTGAGGATGGCTTCTGGGGAGGAGAGGACATCCTAATAGCTGCAGCAGAATATTACATTATTAACGTTTACATATATGGGCAATATAGAAATCCGATCATATATCACCCGTCATCAGATAACGCAGTAGCAAACATCTACCTTTACTTCGAAAATAACCACTACGATAGTATTATTAACCAAGAAATACAACACAACCAGTTTTCAAGTATCGTAGAAAGCAACACGGAGCCCCATAAAACATACGAAAAACCTAACGGAATAGTAGTTAATTCCCAAGGCGACACCCAAGTACCTACTACAGTTTCAATCGTGTCGAAAAGCAATAAATGCAGCGATAATGACCTTAAACGACTGAGTCCCCCCACTCAAAAACAGGTAGAATTACAAAGATCTTCGACTGTGCCAAGCGAGACGAATTCAACGGAAAACACTCATCCACTTATAATACTCTCGAATGATACTGAAATTACACAAAACAGCTTCATATGCCCCAAGGGGCTACGCTCTCCCGATCCAACAGTAAGATTACCGACTCATTTGCCTATGGCCTGTGAGTCGCTTTCCGTTGCGACTTGGAATGTTTCGGGATGCGCACAACCTCACGATAAGAAAAACATAGACAAGACTCTCTCCGAACGCAATATAACTATCGCAGGCCTACAAGAAACACACCTTACAACGGGCGAGTTCAAATCGAAAAACTACAACTGGATATTGTGCGGCGGTAAAAACGCGAAGGAATCTCGAGGTATAGCGATATTAATCAACAACAAAGTAGAACACGAAATTATCCAGGTATATCGCAAAAGTAGAGACGTACTTGCAACACATCTACATCTAAAAACAGCAGATGTCAACAACCCAATCAATCTCTTTGTTATCACAGTTCACATTCCAGTAAAATCAACATCACGGTTTTTACAAATAGGAAATCTTGTCAGACAAAACAGCCCCAAAAATGCTTACTTAATAATCATAGGCGACTTCAACGCGCACATAGGTAAGGAAGACGTACGAGCCGGTAAAAATCACACATACGAGAAATTAGTAGGAAAAAACCTTTATCATAAAATTTCCAACGAGAACGGCCATCTCTTACTAAACTTAATTCAACAACATCAGCTCAAGGTAAATAGTACTTGGGGCAGACCTACATGTAGGACCACATGGTCTAGGGGGAAAAAGCAATCACAAATTGACCATATTATGACTGGTTTAAAAAGAAAAGTATACTTCCATAGCGTAGTAGGCGAAAAAGATCTAGCAGTTAACTCTGATCACAAATTAGTATGGGGCAGCATCCAAATGTCATCATTCCACAAATCACAAATATCTGGGACATATGGAACCCACCAAAAAAATAAAAACAAAAAAATTCAATATAAACATAGAAACTACAACTATGAGCTCCTACAAGGGAGTGCCCACGCGGAGGCCTACCAGAAAGCCATAATAGAGAAAATAAAAAAAGCAAAACATGACCTCGAAAATTCTAATAAGACACCCACTAAGGACATCCCATTAGAATGGGACACGCTTAATGGAATTTTGAAAGAGTCCGCACACGAAACCCTCCAAAAACCAATCGCTAAAACAAAGGAAAGAAGAGTTGCACTAGCAAACCTACAAAAAGCGCTATTCAAAAAATCCCCATAATCTAGCATTACAACAAAAAGTAGTGAAAGCCCGCCGCTACCTTAAAAGAATTCAGGAACAAGAGGAAGCGTACGACGCCAAATTTTTCTTCGAGGGACTCAGCAGTAAACACGAATCGCTCCGAATGAAAATTACATATAAATTCTTGCGCAAATTTAAAAGAAAATGTGCCCGAGCGCAAACAAAACACCAAATTCCCATGTCCAACTGGATAGCGGACCTAAAAAAAAAGCGAAGGCCAACACATAGCTCACGTTTCCGGAAAAGATAATAGAGTTACACACTTAGAGCCCCCAAATCTTGAGGAAATAAATAATATCATCCAACGGATGAAAAATGGCACAGCCCCGGGCACAGACCAAATAGTGCCGGAATTATACAAGGCCGCTCCAATGGAGTTTTTAGAAGAGTTAGTTAAAACCATGGCATCAATATGGCTTAAAAATAAGGTACCCGATGAATGGCGCCTCACCAAACAAGTGCCCATACAAAAACAAGCACACCCAAAACAAATCAGTGACTTTAGGAAAATATCCATATGCAATGTAGGTTACAGAATTTACGCAAACTACATACTAGAAAAACTTGACGCTACCATCGACGCACTCGGAAATTATCAAGCAGCGTTTCTTAATAATAGATCAACGGATGACCACATTTTCACACTTCGTAGAGTCCTAGATATCAAATGGAGAGAGGGCGCAGTCGTGTTCGTGGTGGGGCTTGACCTGGAAAAGGCCTTCGATAATGTCAATCTGGAAGCTCTTAAAGATATTCTTTTAACCAGAGTAGGAACCTCACTAACGAACAAAATAATCGAGGCGTGCATGAATGAAGAGACTTTCATCGCATGGTGTGGACAAAACTCCGACACCATCAAGAAGGGCAAGGGAGTAAAACAAGGTTGCCCACTATCTCCGAGATTATTTACCATAATCATTGACGAAGTACTCAGAACGCTTGAGGAAGAAGATGAGGCAGTAAGACTAGATCAATACTCAAAAATATCCCTGCCCATAATCCTTTCCTTTGCAGACGACATTTTATTAATCGGTGAAGATATTGAGGTACTAAACCGCGTAATAACCAAAATGAAGACACTACTCAACTCAGTCGGACTCACCATTAATGAAAACAAATCTAAACTCGTAGTACGCGATCCTTTTTCGCCAACGACCTCACACCAACAAAGCCGGGTCCTTGGGGGAGTTACCATCCAGCCAGTACCAGAGATCAAGTATCTTGGCACATACATAACAGCCTCACACAATCGACGTTCCACCATCAGAAAACGCTGCTTAAAGGCAATCAAAAACAGCAAAATGCTACTGCCCTTCATAAAAAACAATAAAATAGAATGGAAAATTGCACTTTTAATGTATAAAATGGTGATTAGACCGTGCATTACGTATGGTCTAAACGTATCAGCATTAACGAAAGCGAATAGATCCAGGCTTAGAAAATACCAACGTCAAATTCTTCACGATATGTTATCCGTCGCCAAAACGACGCCCAAACGAAAAACAAAAGCCATCTTAGATGGGAAAACAATTACAAAAGTAATAAAGGTACGGAGAATTTCTTACTATGGACATATACTAAGACGACCAACCCCGCACTTACTGCAAGCAGCTTACAAACACAAAGAAATCAAAAGAAAAGTGGGGCGCCCCATTTATACATGGGAAGACTCCCTTAATTACGACATCCATTACTACACAAATAAAACAAAGATGGAATGGAGAGAAATAGCAGAAAACAGAAAATTAATGAAAAATGAAGCCGAAAAGATTTATGATGCTCCCGAGACAGATTCAGAAACCGACCTGGAACCAGAAGAACATACCTTGACCACATCACAAATTAACTTACTACCGACTGTTTGTTACTAAATAATCGCACCTTTTACCATCTACCTTCCCCCATACACAGATACAGGTGTCTCTGAACCCCCCAGCACTATCTATGGAAAGTACCCTAGATCAACACATAAATAAGATACTCGTAAGGGCCCATCCCGACATATGTCTTTAATTATTTAACATACGTATATACTTCATATGATCTACGCCTGGATAGTTTGATCCGCGCAGCCGACTTGACGCTTTCGACGTTCCGTATGTACATCTACAAGGCATACCCATTATCTTGACTCAAATTAACAAATTAACCATGTACACAAAAATAAGAGTATAGTATATATATTAAAAAAAAAAAAAAAAAATAGCAATAAAAAAAAACGCAGCTGACTAGAGTACATAACGAGGGCAGTACGAGTAGCTCTACAAGCAAAGAAGATACCTCAGGACCGATAAAAGATATAAGAAAACTAAGAAGGAAGCGTCAGAGAAACCAGAATCCCAAACCCTATCTATGACTCCATGAAGCATGATGCAGCCAGCACAGCCCTTCGAAAGAGGAACATCAGGAAGAGCAGAACACGCAGTTTTATCCCTTCCTCATTATATATTACACACCAAGTATAGAATTTATCTCCCATATGTTTACTTGTTGCTGGTATACGGTAGACTCTAATTTCCCTCCTCCTTCCCATTTCCCAGACTGCAATTCCCCACACACTCCATATCCTATATACGTGCTCACCTGGTTTCTCGAGCCTGGTACAGGTCTAACGCGGTCTGACGTGGCTGCGCTAGTAAAACGGAGACGATAAGTACATATATCGGCCCGTTGCGTGAAGTGCAGTCACGTTCACTCCAAGGTGGACTTAGTTCCTACGCTCTTGCTGCGAAACGCTGGCTGGGTGGGCACAGAACTGAACTGAACTGAACTGTCCCGTTGTCTGTGTTCGTAATCAAATCTTGCAAGCTGAATTAGATGCATTTTTCGAGCTGAAACTTCAAATACTTTTATGTAAGTTTGGTGACAATGCAATATTATGGTACCAATGACTTGATCTCATGAAGCCGGAAGGTAGCCCTGGTATCTCTGATATAACAACGTCTTGAGAAGCACTTTTCATTTTTTTAGGGTTCCGTACAAAAAATAAAAAAACGGAACCCTTATAGGATCACTCGTGCGTCTATCTGTCCGTTCGTCTGTCACAGCCAATTTGCTCCGAATCTACTGGACCGAACCAGGTGAAATTTGGTAGAATGTTGTAATCCTATGACCCAAACACATAAGTGCAAAGTAAATAAATATTTATTTAAAATAAGGGTCATTTTTGGGGGACAAATTAGGAAATTTAAAAAAAAGTTTTGCAAACCTTATTGTGTCATATATCAAATGAAAGGGCTTGTTATGAGTATCTCAAATATATTTTCGTTATTATTGTAAAATGAATAGTTTTGATTTTATTCATGAAAGAAGACGAATATTTACCAATCCCCCCCCCCCCCCCATGATCTCCAAAATTACTGAGCCTAAAATTTTGAAAAAAATACGAAATATAGTTTATTGCTTGTAGATTACAGGAAAACTTATAAGAATTCAACCAATCGTACGGAACCCTCTCCACGCGAGTTTAACTCGCACTTGGCCGGTTTATTTTAAGTACTTTTGTAACATCTGGTCAACACTGGTATCAGATATTTCAAGCTGCCTAAAGGCATCTGACACAGCTTGACGGCTATTGACTAATTAAAGCCGGGACCGTTTGATTATGCTTATTTATTACATTATAGATTATATGTAACTCAGTAATGTCTAATGGCTTAGTTACTGTTATGGTAACTTTATCAACAACACTAACTTTAATATGCTCCATTTAGCTACAAAACCATTTCCCCCTAATATCGGAAACGTCACTCAAGGCGAATTAGACGCACATAAAAAACATATCGAGCCACTATTGAGTATATATAGATTAAAACGTCGTAAAAACCAAACAAGGGCTTCATTCTTGGTTTAACGGGCCATCAAGTTATAGAGCCGATTACTGTTAAGATCCAAGTGGGCATTGGTATGCAAATGGCTTGATTTTGTTTACTCTGTGGTTAAGGGTTGCATTGACGTGATAGAATCTCTGTTCCCTATTTATAGAAGACTAGCAGTCCACCCCGGCTTCGCCCGTGGTACACACATAGCCTATGTCACTCGGGGATAGTGTAGCTTTCCAACGGTGAAAGAATTTTTTAAATCGGCCCAGTACTTTTTGAGCCTATTCATTACAAACATACAAAAATAGGTACAAATCTTTCCTCTTTATAATATTAGTATAGATAAAAATCGTCACTCTGACATGCTAGTCTGGGAGATAAGAAACAAGTAATTTTTTAAAAAATATTTTTGAAATTAAGCTTTATCTAAACAAATGAACTAAAGTTTCTAAAGATTTAATTATAGAACACATAATAATTAATTTTTAAACAAAAAAAAAACAACAGACTTCAATTTTTTTAGGAGTATCTTCCATATCTCCAAAGTTCTTCATCCTATCTTCACCAAATATAAAATGGGACCAACTTGGTAGTAAAGGCTTTGAAATAAAAAAAAGAATCATCAAAATCGGTTCACAATTGGCGAAGATATTGCGTAACGAACAAACATAAAAAAAATAAAGAAAAACATACAGTCGAATTGATAACCTCCTCCTTTTTTGAAGTCGGTTAATAATTACAACACACTCCTTAGCGTCTCCGGTGCAAGGCTGCTTAAAATACTAGCGGCGTTACCGCGCTTGATTGCAATGGTCATCCTTTACACCAGAAACGAGTCAGAGCGGGAGTCACCGGATTTCTCCGCTATGCGGTGCCCGATCTCCTTAATTAGGCGCTATGCGTCAGAGCCCCAGCTGCCCATTGTCTCCACGGCAATGGGCAAAAAACAATATTGTGGCTCCATTGCAGCGTACTTCAGCCGCTTCTTCTCCGCCGCTAAAAAGCTTAAAGTGCTCTTCAAGACGAAACCATTGAGCCCAAACTTGATGGGGTTATATTGTTTTATGCCGAGGCCACCTCCCGGCTTCATCAACCACGAGCTGTCACTGTTCAAACTGTGAGCGCGGGAGACTCTTCCGGAAGATTCTTTCGGAATTCCAGCAATGACACTTCATACATTCAGAGTTACATATATACCTACTACTATTACAAACGAAACAATTTATCTGTACACACGTCGATGTGAGAGTTTTATACTTAGGGTCGCAGAATTAATTTAATACTTACCTACTAACGAGTTCGACATATTTACGATTATATCTTTCTATACTGGGAGATTTGCGAACACTATGACGTAAAAAATATTCTGTTTTATGTGTATTAAATGTTACAGAAAAGTCGGAAACGGCTACATAATATCACTTCACAAATATTTTTTATTATGTCCCTTGTCCATATCCATCTCACCATGATGGTTACTTTTAGTTGACAGTTCCCAAGACAAGACACGTCGCGAATTGCGTGCGGGTAGTAACTAAACCCTGGTTGAGAGCGCAAAAGGCGCACAAAGTACGGGGGAGAGGTGCGGGGACGCCAATTTGCGGTAGACGCTGTGAGATTCCATTCTGTTTGTACTCTTATGTATTCTGTGCCGATGGGCTAGCTTAGCTCTTGAGAGTTAGTGAAAGAGTCAGAGTGGCCGCTAAACACTTTGAAGATGTAAAGACTAAAGACTGTGTAAATGGGCCTTTACAATCACGATTGACCACAAGTGTCATCGACCCATCAGCCCAGACGGCCTGGCCCGAATCTGTAAGTTCATACGTCAACATGTCAACCTGTCCCATATATCGTAGACCTGTTTCTATATGCGAATACTAACTAGCAGATAGAGCAACGATCGGTAAATTTATTCTGAGTTGTCTAGTCTAGGTGAAACAGGTGTAGATGCGGATTTTTATTCGAAGTCACAGATTACAATATATGTTATATACTTACCGTTGTCAAAGATAATATAAAAAAAGCAATTTTCTGTTCTGTAAATGGTTTTTAAATAGGTTACTAGATGGCGTAGTTTATTTTTTTTATTTATTCAACTTTATTACAAAAAATGTAAATGGTCAACCGAAAGGTAGTGCAAAGACAAAGTGAGACCAAATTAGGTGCAAAAATTTATTACTTACTTACTTTCCTGGTATTTGAACCTATATTATCTATATTTCGCAAGTTTGCTAGTAATTTATGTGCTGCCATCTATGTGAGCAGTTGGTACTATATGTATTTAGTATACAAGTTTGCTATTTAGGTGCGTATGACATTGACACCCACTGCCGCTGTATTCATAAAATATATTCTCTTTAAATCAGTTATATGTATAGTACAATGTGTATGTGTATACATTTGTGTAAAAATGTGTAAGTTTATGCTAAATTTTTTACAGCTTTTACAACTTTACTACAGCTTTTTTTCTTTTTCCTTCTTGGTTAGTTACACCACCATCATTGTCTTTCTCATAGTCCTCTCCATCCACTAGTTGTCTTGAAGAGATCGCTTTAAGCGACAAGACCGCTCATTGTAATGATGTTATTGTAAGTTATTTGTTTATATTGTTTTTTTCTTTTGGTGTACAGAGTTTTTCTATTCTATTCTACAATGCTACTGATTTTAGGAGCACTGTCAATTGCATAAAAAAATCTGCACTCCCTAAATTGGTAGCATACTTACTATGTGCCTAATTCAGGAAAACAGATGTTTTATGCATATGCGGGTTGGTGTACAAAATCAAAGGAAGATTTATTCCAATGTACAAGTTCTTGAACAAAATTATTTAACACATTCATATGATGTAAACCAGAAAAAAATGACGCATACGGCCACAGAATAAATAATACTAACGTACAGAAGTCTCACTCAGCAAATAAATTCAAAGAAATATCTACTCAATGTGGCTAGCGATATGGTTTAATTTAGCTCACGTCAGAACTCAGCAACTTTTCGTATAAATACCTAGACAACCATTGCAAGCCAATTTCATTCTTATTACTCTGGACAAAAGTTTCGTATAGCTGAATTTACCACTCGGAGGGGCAGCCTGAGCGCATAGTAGTAATGTATTTAGGTACATTCTCGATACCTAAACTGGCCTGATACGTCTATCCAGCAAAAGTTCAAAAGCAGAAGAAGTTTGTTGCAAACAAAGAAATTCAGAAGACCGAGGAAAAGTTATGATGGAGGGTGCTATAGCCCTATAACATGAGAACGCAAGAATACGCGCACATACTTGAAAGTCTGTCTAGTCAACAGAATCTAATCCCAACCGCATCAACACAACCGGAGCTATCATTCAGTCTAGCTTGGAATCGATTAAAATCAACAATTTAAATCGATATCCAATTCATCCGATTCCCCACTTACACAAATTACCATCAGACACATATCAAACTTATATAGTATCGATTCCTCAAACTTCGCAGTTGTAACTTCGCTAATTACGCCCTCTCTGTCTGGCATTACCCGAGTGACAGAGAGGGGGCGATTAAAATTGAGCGCGTATCAGCTTTCCACACCATTACCCCCCGACCCAAGTTGCATCTACGTTATGTGCCTTTATTACTCATATGTATGTTCTTAGCTTTATCTCTGCTTCTGTCGTTTATAGAGATTTATACTTTAATAGAATCACTGTTTTGTATGAAAAAATCGTTTTAAGCTTATATTTAACTGTAATTTATTTCACAGCTTTTGAGGTTAAGTAACAATGTAGTTTTCAACTTAACGGTATGTGAGTTTTATGGCAGGTGAAACTATTTTTTAAGGTGAAGATATAGGCAAATGCCCTTGAAGTGGCGCCCTCATTTGAAATAAATTGTCAACTCGTAAATATGGAGATAATTTCCATATTGCTCTTCGTCATGCACAAGATAGCCCTTTAAATTATTTTATGAATCACCGTTGCAAGTATTTACATTAGTCCGTCTAGCTTTAAAACTTGCCTCCGCCAAAAGTGGCCACGGCAAGTTTTAAAGGTAGACAGATCACCAATAATAGTTTCAACGGCAGTAATAATTTAAAGGGCTATCTAGCGCATGACGAAGAGCAATATGGAAATTATCACCATATTTACGAGTTAACAATTTATTTTACACTTCAAGGCCTGGATGGAATTTGCCTATATCTTCACCTGTCAATTAGGTCCCATCGTTGGGCAAAAGCCTCCCCTCTTTCTGTCCATACATCCCGGTCCCTTGATATCACCCCCCACATAATAACAAATAGAACATAAAAACCTATAAATCCCAGAACACGCAAAGGCAAATCAAAAAGATCAAGAGGAGATAAAATTAATTGCTTTGAATAAGAATTTTTGTAATGATAAATTTCATTCATAAATTTCCAATACAATATTCATGAGTCACGACCTTCAAAATTACAATATGATTAAAAATAGACAAAGTGAAAAAGCAAAGAGAGTTAACGTCAGGCAGGCGACCGGCCGTAAAACTATGGCCAAATCGTTCAAACTGTTCAGCCTATTTCTTCTCGATTCCGTGTGGTCTTAGGCATCCTTGGCTGACTGGCTGACTTTGGCTGACTAAGATGCATGTCATGTTTGGAAAAAAAGCGGAAAAGCGCTCCCCGGTCTCCAAAGCAGCACAGCTGAGGATACCACCGGAAACGCGCTAAGATGTAGAAGAAGAATTCAATGTAAAGTTAACTTAACATTTTCCGTGATAACAAGCTATGAAATAGCACTTCATATCTCATGTTAATCTTTTCTACACCTAGGTTTTACACACGGCACTAAAACGGCCCTTAAATCTTGAACCAGTTGTTTACATTAGTCAAGTTTTAATGGAGAAGAAGGATACAATGTGAAGTTAACTTTTAACATTTTCCGTGATGACTCAAGCTATGAAAATAACAGTTCATTTCTCCTGTAAATCTTTTCTACACCTAGGTTTTACACACGGCACTAAAACGGCCCTTAAATCTGGAACCAGTTGTTCACATTAGTCAAGTTTTAACGAGCAAGTAGTGAGGCGAGTTGTTTATTGTAGTAAAAATGCAATAATTAAAAAAACTGTTAAAAAGTGCGTATTCTCGCATTTATATTTAACAGCATATTTTTTTTAAAATAATTTATTGAGTGGATGCCTCCAAAAGATGGTGGGTCAGGAAATATCAGAGTTAATTGAGACGATGCATGGAGTCTAGTGCTGCCCCCATTTGAAATAAATTATTAGAAAGGAAACGGAGATACCATTTAAAATGTTGATCTAGTAAAACCTTGATAACCATTTAAACTATTTTATGAACCACTGTTTACAGTTTAAGGGCATACTTGAATTTTCCGGGGTCCAGTGCTGCCCCCATTTTTAATAAATCATTTCAAAGAAAACGGAGACATCATTTAAAATTTTGCTACAACCAAGTCCTAGATAACCCTTCAAAGTATTTTATGAACTACTGTTTACAGTTTATAATGAGAACGTTTAGCTTTACTACGCACATTTGCCATAAGTAGCCATTTTTCGCAAATGTGCGTAGTAAAGCTTATCGTTCTCACTTTAAACTGTAAACAGTAGTTCATAAAATACTTTGAAGGATTATCTAGGACTTGTTAGTAGTAAAATTTTAAATGATGTCTCCGCTTTTTTTGAAATTATTTATTTAAAATGGGGGCAGCACTGGACCCCGAAAAATTTAGGTACGGCCTTAAAGTGAGAACGTTTTAAGCTTTAGTTTGCATTTTTGCCAAAAGTTATCGTTTTCCGCAAAAATGCAAACTAAAGATTAAAATTTTAAATGATATTTCCGTTTCCTTTAAAATAATTTATTTCAAATGGGGGCAGCACTGGACTCCGTGCATCGGCTTAAATTGAAACATGACTAAGGACGGCAAATAATTAATAATAACATAAAAAATCTCAATATCTGAATTACACACACACACACACACACTGTACACACACACACACACACACTGTACACACACACACACACACACTTACTGTCTACAATATAGGAATTCTTTTTGGCAGAAGACGTACCTGTGAACAAAAAAAAATATGTTAAAAAAGTTTTTTTAATATATAAGAACAAAACACAGACTGATATATAACCAACATAATAAGTTGAAACTTGTATCTATATGTATAGTATATTATACTATCTAAACGATAGATACTATTGTATTTTATGATAAACACATACAATGTGAAAAATGACATATTTCTATGAGGTTTCTAGATCGATTCCGTAGTTATTTTTTTTAACTTAAGAGTTTTTAGTCTATGTATATATATTTTTTTATTTTTTATATTCGACCAGTGTGAATCTGGTATAAATATTCGTGTGTTATTTAACACTACTTCATCACTTAGCCACAATGTAACGGTTTATGCTTAGGAAACGTGGCATAAAGTTTAGCTCCCATTGCAAATTTAATGGCGGCACTTTTTAATGTACCCTTAAATTGTATACAATTTACGACTCTCGCGCTATTTCGGCTGAATTTTTAACGGGACTTTAAAAATTGTGGCCGGCAGCACATTTATTTTTCATGCGGAATAAGTCCGTTTCGCGAATTTGGGTAACTTTCAACTGGTTACTTTTAAAGAATTTCTCTAATATTGCTTTATAAAACTTTACGAGGTGTCGAGGACTTTCAATTGAATACAAATTCTGAAATGACGAGTAAAGTAGTGATTATTTTTATAAACTATCATCAAATATAACATGATTCAAAATTGTAGTACATAGTAAAGAAATTATTTATACAAAATAACAAAGTTAAAACAAATTACTAAATAAAAGACGGCTACAGTAACAAACGAATAGTCTAAAAGTCAAAATCCTCATGTTCTTCACACCCTTATAATGACGTCAAGACTAAAAAACACAATAATAGAAACTATTACTTGTACAAAATACTACGGTTATCTCATAGTTCAAATGAATGTCTCAAAAAGTAAAAACACACCCCATAACTCAGTATTTGCCCATTTCAGCGTAAACCGGAAATACACCGCATAAAAGTGTTCCATAACAACATCGGAGCTTGCTAATCCATCGCATGTTTGCCTGCCGAGTGTCGAGAGCAGTGTCGAGAACGTGCGCTAGACTAGGCATTCACAACACAAACACTGCAACGAACTGCGCTTCGAACGCCCAGGGGGGGGACACAGGTAAGGCATTCAATCTCTGAATACTCAAATCACGAAATATCGAGATCCGCCACGAATTGACACTGTAATTTGTGATATTCTTTATATAGGATTGCTGGCTGGAAATTAAAATTAATAGCGTCTTCAATATGTCCACTTTCGCCTCTATTCGAGGCTATCAATAAATCTAGAATAGATTGGACAAAAGAAGTTGCAGCATGCTTTCTTTTTCAGCTGAAGCAATCCTATCACTTGAATTTGTCTAACCCTTTGTTGCCGTTTACCGTTTAGTTGTTGAAGTTCGTTATTTTTTTTTGTTTTGTTTGTTGTTTTTTTGTGTTGTTGGCTTCAGATACTTCATTCTGGAGTTTGCTTATGTTAGAATTTGCTCATGTATCCACTAGTGCATGTGTATCTACTTAAATTCTAAGGCATTTAAATAGTTTTCAATGAACGTGTTAGTTTGTGGTTCGTTTAACAAGCTTGTTTATGTTCATAATATCCGGAAATTTCTCTAGGACCTACGTTACAATGTCGTGAAATCTCGTCCTCATAAGCGTAGACGTTGGGCACTTAAACAGCCATTCGCATTGTTGACAATACTTTGAGAAAATCGCTTTCAGCTTAATCATATGAGAGATTATTTTATGAAAACTCTCTCTTTCTTTTTGTCTAACCCATTTCATGTGTCGTCGGCTCTTCTCTAATTTATTAAAACTATTGTGAGATAAATTCACAGTTCGACTACGCTACGTAAGTAAATCGTATACAATACTCATCATTCAGAAAATTGTTTTTTTAAAAAAAAAAAAATTGTTCCCCCATTTAGCGAGGTTTTACAAACGAGATTGCAAGCCCTAGCCACCGGCCGCGTTGAACCAAATTACTCCGGCGTAAAAGCTTCCCTGGACAAATTATACGAGTATCTACGATATGTTTGCTCAATATTCAACTCTACGTTTTAGGATATATTTGCACGAGCTTCAAACTTCAAGCGCATAACGCCTTACCCAAGGATACACAGCAGTACGGGAGAATACGCTGCATCATGCACTCATATGTTGAATTGCAGACTTTGCACGTATTTTGATGGGTTGGTGTCATAATTACATGGTGGATTGGTACGTATAAAACTATATCAAACAAGTAATTATTAAAAACAAAAAACCCGACTGCGTGATACAACAGCAGATGCCTAGGATGCAATCGAGAACACGCTTGGATGAGCGAGATTATATGTCGTTTTTAGCATTTCTCATTTTAAATTATATTTAAAAATATAATTTGTAAATATTTTTGGAATCCTTATATAGAATCCTTTATTTTGATACCCCACTCGATAGGTTTTGAATAAAAAATACGTATAATTTACCACCCAAAATCCGCCATTTTGGATTTTTTTTAAGTTCGCTCTCATAATGAAGACGAATCTAATGATATTTCTCAAGTCAAAATCCATCAAGCCATTGTATGTAAATTTCTTTGACACACTCTACAGCCTATGTAGAGTGTGTCAAAGAAATATACATAGATTCATACATACATTTACTCAAAAAACATAACCCTCCTTCTGGCGTAGTCAGGTAAATAGGAAAGGGTGCGAGCCAACTGGCCTTTTGACATTATTCTTCCTTATTCTTTTCTCGTACTTCCTTCAATTGCTCTTGACGATCTGAGCGGGAATAGTAGCAATTGGAACCAGCATAGAAGAATCAATAGTCATGTAAGTATTATAAGTATCATGGACTGAATATTCTACAAAAAATACGTACCGGATAAAGAAAACTAATCTCTAATTTCTGCTTCAACAGTCCCGTACTATGTTGATATCGTAGAAGGAAAAATAAAACACTATTATCGACGGGCACTCGACATAAAATCGCTGGCGTTGTCGTAAAAATAAAAATCGGATGTAGGGAAGCTCTGGAAAGCCGGGTAGTTAAACAAGCGTGTGTAGTTGTAGGTATGTAGTGGTCGTTGTGAACAGAACACTTCGCTCGATATCGGCGGGGTTGTAAGTGGTTGGAGGCGAGCGCGCTACTCATGTCTACTGGGTACAGTTCAGACGTGATTAAAAAAAATACGGTTCTTTTCTATTGTGCCACAAAGTTTTATATGATTGATGACTGTTTATCTTGGTTTATGAATTATACTATATACCTCAGCTCTGAAGCTTTATACTTGACTACGAAAATTGACACACAACCATAGATTCGTTCGTGCACACGAACAAGAAAAATCAGATACTTTTTAATAATATTTAATTTTAATAAAATACTACGTCGTGACGTCATAGTTTCTTGCAGTCAAATATGACATAGACCAGCTATCTATATCTGTTCTTTTTTTGAATATACCTCTACATATGGCTGCGTGAATTTATCACAGTATTTGATCATTTTCAACCAATGAAATCTGGTTATTTACCGATGGAAAGTTATTTCTTTATGCTACGGCCACACTAATAAGAAACGTCACTACCCATGATCGCGATAAATTTTGCGTAATTTTTTTAAGGCGCAAAATGGAATGGCGACACATGAACGGTCAACGTCAAAGTGTGCGTGTTCTTTTCAAGCAGGATGGACGTTGAGGCTGCTATACGAGTGTAATTTTTTATTACTTATATGAATATGTTTGATCATTACCAAATATAGAAATAAACGGGCAAGTGCGAGTCGGACTCGTACATAAAGGGTTCCGTGTTCCATGTTTTAAAACGCTAAAAAAACACGTTTTTTGTATGACGAACCCCTTTAATTTTTGACTTTTTTTATTTTTAGTATTTGTTGTTATAGTGGCCATAGTAATACATAATCTGTAAAAAATTAAAGTATCTAGTTAATGCCATTATAAAGATATAGTTAAAAACGCTGTAAAACACGTTTTTTGTATGGCGACCCCCTTTAATTTTTAACTTTTTTTATTTTCTGTATTTGTTGTTATAGCGGCTACAGTAGTACATAATCGGTGAAAATTTCAAGAGTCTAGCTATTACGGTTCAAGAGATCGAGCCCTGTGACAGATGGACAGACGAACAGCGGAGTCTCAGTAATAAGGTCCCGTTTGCACCCTTTGGGTACGGAACCCTAAAAAAGAACACAAAGAAAAGAAAGCTGGTGGTTGATCATAATTATCTTAAAAACTAGGAAATGCGCAAAAGGCGGCCTTATCGCTAAGCAATTTCTTCCAGGCAACCTCGTTTAAATAGAATGGGATAATTTCCCATTAGTGGGGTAGTGCGGGGTGGTCAATATAATAAACATACTTTAATACAATAATTATAATATACATACATACACCTAATACTTATACATACAACTTACACAAAGAAAACATAACAGGACAAAATGAAGAAACTAAGTGGAAACAAGGGAAGGAAGGAATGGAAGGTAATCACCTTCCATGAGGATAGAAAATGCGATTTTACTTGGGATTTAAAGCGAATGTTGAACGTCCATCATCGCGATAATTAAGGTGAAGATATAGGCAAATGGCCTTGAATGTGAAATATATTGTTAACTCGTAAATATGGTGATCATTTCCATATTGCTCTTTGTCATGCACTAGATAGCCCTTTAAATTATTTTATGAACTGCCGTTGAAACTATTATTGGTGATCCGTCTAGCTTTAAAACATGCCGTTGCCACTTTTGGCGGAGGCAAGTTTTAAAGCTAGACGGACTAATGTAAATACTTTCAACGGTGGTTCATAAAATAATTTAAAGGGCTATCTAGTGCATGACGAAGAGCAATATGGAAATTATCTCCATATTTACGAGTTAACAATTTATTTCAAATGAGGGCGCCACTTCAAGGCCATTTGCCTATACCTTCACCTTAACGGCGTTTCTAGTTAGTGTGGCCCTAGCATTTACACTTTGCCGTTCGTTGTTCGTTCGACGTTCCTTGAATTATCTTACAGCATTTTAACACACACCAAGGCATTTTTAATTATGTTTAACATGTTTTCGTATGATTTTCGCTTATAAACTGTGGAAAGTACCTACTTGGCGTATAAGCAGCGACTAAGTTAAGTTAAATGAGATAGTTACAATAGAACGGGACAAAACGGTCTAGGTCTTCTCTAGTTTTACATAATAGCTATTTGCCTTAATATCAGTTTTTCTGCATTAATAAATCTGAAATCACGTTCAAAATGGACGCCATCAATGACAAGTTAGTTATTTTGTGACGGTTTATTCTCTTATACCAAATAAATTATTTTTGACTCTGTTGTCAGACTACGTCAGATTCATAGCGATGTACTTAATTTCATATCTCTCGCATACTTTTAAGTCGGAAGTCGGCGGGAAGTCAAGGGGTCCAGCTGGGGTTTGCTTTAATGTAATATTTTGTAAATTGATTCTAGTGGACTTTATAATGTGAAATTGGTGTAGTTTGGTGTTATAAATGCTCATGTTTATGAACAATATGTCAAATAGTTACAGTGGACAGTCATAGTACGGCTGTATTGATATTTGTTTAGCGGGGACTGTTGTGAGCCTTCATACGCCGTCCACCACTCAATCGGCTATGAAAACCAGTGAAATCGTATATAGATTTGTCGCAAGAAGCTCCCTTGAAGCAATCAAAGGCCTACACTACATGCCTCGGCACGGGCGAGCTTTATTTTAGCAATTTAGGACACCAACCCGTATAAAAAAAAAGAATGCGAAAAAATATCAGCAATGTTGATTCCCGTGACGGACGGCGACCTCGTCCGCGTCATCGATCGGCCGGCGACGCGTACCCATCGTAACTCACAACTGGTGTAATTGCTACGTGAACAACTAATGGCCACCGACCCGCTGGTTAATGGCCCGTACGGGTTTCATTACCGACCGCTTTCCTCGATGCCAAAATTTTAATCTGAAAAAGTACACCGGAAAATTCTGCGCCTCCGAAAATCCGGTGCCTTAAGTGCCTCGGTATTTTTGCTCATAATGGACCTTAAACAGCTTTTAGGGGATCGTTTAGTGGTTCATTCGGCGGCGGCGCTAACGATGTAGAAACGATAAGTTTTAGACGCCAAATAAACATGATACCGTATCGATAAGCTAGGAGAATTGTAAAGATTGATCCGAGAAACTGGTGGCTTGGAAGTTATGAAATAAATCAAAATAGTGACGGGTAGCTAGCTGTATCGCTTATTGACTTTGACATGATTCGGATTCTCGTCCATTCAAAGTCAAAGGCAACATTTTTTATTCAATGTAGGATAAATATATACTTATTGAAGGTCATTATTTTTAATTATTTTTAGTGCAAAAACTACCGATACTAGCGTTTCGCAACGACCACTGCTGAGAAGAAACGCCGAAAGAAACTCATTTACACAGTATTGGTCGCCTACGTGCCGGAAGGGCTTTGTCAATTTACAAAGATATTATGCCTAATACAATGTTATCACAATATAACATGTAAATTCCCTCGATCATAACCAAAAGAGCAGCTAACATTTTTATTTTTTTTCCGTTTCCCAAACCAGCATGCAAGGATAAAAGCTTAAGGCGGTGATCCTACTGCATCGTACACCGTTGCGGAGCGCGGGGCGCAAGATTTTAACATTGTATTCAAGTATCTCATTTTGTATAGAAAACACGCCTAGTCCAACACACTGAAAACGCGTCGATGCGAGGGAGCGTCAGTGTGGAATAAACCGCGCTCCGCGAGCGACGGTGCGCGGTGCAATGGGTTCACCGCCTTAACCTGTTTCTTTATACATATACCTCTAGATGTTACAATTCCATAGATACTAGTTAATTTGCCAGACAAATTAAAATAAACGGGCAAGTGCGAGTCGGACTCGTACATGAGGGTTCCGTACCACCGTACAATGTTTTAAAACGCTGAAGAAACACGTTTCTTGTATGACGACCCCCTTTAATTTTTAACTTTATTTAATTTTTAGTATTTGCTGTTATTGTGGTCATAGTAATACATAATTGGTGAAAATTTCAAGTATCTAGTTAATGCCATTATGAAGATCAAGTTAAAAACGCTGAAAAAAAAAGCGTTTCTTGTATGACGACCCCCTTTAATTTTTAACTATTTTTTATTTTTAGTATTTGTTGTTATATCCGCCACAGTAATACATAATCGGTGAAAATTTCAAGTGTCTAGCTATTACGGTTCAAGAGATAGAGCCCTGTGACTGACGGACAGACAGACGGATAGACAGACGGACAGACAGACTGACAGACGGACAGACAGCGGAGTCTCAGTAATAGGGTCCCGTTTGCACCCTTCGGGTACGGAACCCTAAAAACACAGACTTTCAAACGATCACCCTCAATAACTTTTGAACGGCTAACCGATTATTATTAAACTTAGCTAAGAACCATCTGGACAGACAAGACTTTCAAATAAAAAAGTCGCATAGAAATCTGTATATTAATTTAGGAGCTACGATGCCACAGGAAGACATACACTTACACAGACACGTCAATCTTAATAACACCCCTCTTATTCGTCGGGTGTTAAAAATAGACCAAATAATGGCTAAACGCTCGATTATGGTTAGCTGCTCCCAGTATATTTGCTACAAAAATTGGTAATAATAAAGTGTGTCTCCACCGCCCGGGCTCGCGTTACTAAACAGAAATATGTAACTAAATTGTATTGTTGCTCCGTGAACTGGAAAACTGCGGCGCTCGTTATCTGGGAGCGGATTCTGTAAAGGGTTCACTCCTTTTGCTCCTTTTGTTTAGCTCCGAGTATGAGCTTTTTTTTGCTCTTTCCCTTCTTCAGTATATAAATACTGAAGAAGGGAAAGAGCAAAAAAAAGTGAGCGAGCCTTACAGTAGGCGCATATTATGTGTAACATCTGATATCTCTACTAAACTAGTGGCTATGTGAGCTGTACACCTCGCGACTCACCCCCAACCCGTTGAAGTTTATCGGATAAAAAAGTTGTTCAGACAAAAAAATTGCGTCTTAATAAGGGTAACAAAAAAGTTTTAACATATTTGTTTTTTTTTCGAAATGGCTAAAATATGATTCCCTTAAAGTTTTAAACCCGCAATTTTGAAAAATTTCCAAAAACTGAATCGACAAAAAAATTCTATATAATTATCAAACCTGCTTATGAAATTTCACGAGAATCGGTTAAAAAATGCGACCTGTAGGCGAGAACAAACAGACAGACAAACTGACAGATTTTAAGCATTTTTGGCCAATCTGGAAACTGAGACGCATCGCTCGCTTGACTCGCTCGGCCTATTAATAGAGTCAGGCTGGGACCAGGTTCGGTGCAACCCGGATGAAACGTCAGCAAAAATAAATGAAAAATTTATGTTTCACGATTTACAGATTATTTCCTATTTAACGTTTGATGTGAAGATCTTTTGCCAGCAAAATTGGCTGTTCTTCAAGTAGATATTTCCGATTCAAGGAAGAGGATTCTAGTTATTTAAATAAACACTAAGTGCGAATATTGAGAGGATCAAGTTAGACATAAGAGGAGCACACCAAAGCGTTCATGTAAGCTCATGTCACGTCCAAATCCACCGACCTAAGAGGATTAAAGATTATTTCCTCGCCGGCGCTCTATGGCGGAATATTAACAATGATACAACAATGACTGTTGACACTATCACGTCTCTATCCTTGACGGGTATACAGAACCTAGAGCCGCTAGACCCAAAAGCCACTTTTGAAGGTGGAAAAAAGGAATAAAATTAGCTTTTACTAGGAATCGGCTAAAATCCGAATCATGTTAATATGCGATGCCCATTACTGTTTCGATTCCCTTTACACGATCCACCATAACACTTAAAATGGCCTTTGGGTTTTATGGCCCGGCCCTGTCTACCCCGTTAGGGATGAAAACGTTATAGTGTATCAGTAAATCCGACGCAAGATCACAAATCACAATACACTCTTCTTTTCTGCTGCTTTGGAGCCCGCGGTACGCTTTCCCGCTTTTTCCTCTCCAAATATGCATGTCAATGGTCGCCCAAGGATGCCAATGACCTTGCGTTAGAGAAGTAATAGCCAGACGAGTTTAAAGATTTGGCTATAGTTTTACGACCGGCCGCCTGCCTGACATCAACCCTCTTTGGGAATGTATTTGTGCGAAAAGTTTTACAACCGGCCGCCTCTCGACGTTAACCCTCCTTGGGAATGCAATTGTAGCACGAGATATTTGTGCTTAATCGTTTAGTCGCCTCTAAGACATCCACAGGAAGAGCTGGAGTGGTCCTATTCTAACTCGGAACCACACGGATGTGGTAAATCACAATGCACTCTGATGAATATTAACTGTCACAACAATGACTGTTGACGTGCATTTACACTATTACGTCTCTATCCTTAACGGGTAGACAGAACCCAGAGCCGCAAGACTCAAACGCCACTTTTAGCACGATGGTGAGCGTGAAGATGTAAAAAAATTAAAATAGGGAATGAG
The DNA here is from genome assembly GCA_963576875.1 of Acrobasis repandana. Taxonomy (NCBI): domain Eukaryota; kingdom Metazoa; phylum Arthropoda; class Insecta; order Lepidoptera; family Pyralidae; genus Acrobasis; species Acrobasis repandana. The sequence continues at coordinate 19,846,929 of OY756223.1, forward strand.
CGAAAATTTGAATCATGTAAATGGGTTGCTAGCCGAATCGCCTCATTGTCTCATCTATATTCAAGAGTTTATAAGAGCTATGCTCTTGTCTATAGTATTCTCAATCAATTCAAACTATTGCCCATGTGGTTCATAAAGGCAAGTTATATTCAGCTGGCACGTTCTGTTGTTCGTTATTTGACAATACCACGGGAACCTTACAGACTTGCGAGATAAAATAATATCCTTTATCTACACCCATGCTATAAATCCTCTATAAAAATTTCTGAAACAGCTTATTGCCAACATTATAACAACCAGTGTCATAGTAACCATAATATTAGGTCCTTACATATGAAATTGCCGATTTTCAATACTGGCAACTTTAAAATCAAATATCTTGCGTTTCATTAGGAATTCCAAATTCAAATTTATTTCGAAATAAAGCCAGAAAAATATTGTTTTAAAATTCGTATTTCATTTGTTTTAACATCATTTGTTTGAGTTTTAACATTGCTATAACAACAACTATAAACAAATTGAAAATTCGTATTTACGAATACGAGTTCCACCGTGGCACCAGTGCTGCAGAAACGACTCGAAGAATTAACGACGTGTATGGACCAGGCACCGCTAACGAACGAACGGTGCGTTTTTGGTTTCAACGTTTCCGTTCTGGAAATTTCGATTTACACAATGAGTCTCGTGGACGACCTGATACTCAAGTGAATAACGAAGAATTGAAGGCGATAGTGGATGCGGATCCATCTCAAACCACTTCTGAATTAGCAGCAGCCTTCGGTGTAAGTGACAAAACGATACTTATCCACTTGCGCCAAATCGGAAATATTAAAAACTCGAAAAGTGGGTACCGCACGAATTGACTGAAGCAAACCAACAAACACGCGTTGCTTGCTGCGTTTCTTTGCTTAATCGCCACAATAATGAGGGGATTTTGAACCGTATCGTGACTTGTGATAAGGAATGGATCCTGTACGACAATCGGAAGCGATCATCACAATGGCTTGACCCTGGAGAACCGGCGAAACCTTGCCCTAAGCGAAAACTGACCAAAAAGAAGATTCTGGTTAGTGTTTGGTGGACCAGTGCTGGTGTTATCCACTACAGCTTCTTGAGATCAGGCCAGACGATTACTGCAGACTTGTATTGCCAACAATTGCAAACAATGATGGAAAAGCTCGCCATTAAACAACCGAGACTGATGAATTGCTTTAGCCCACTGCTCCTTCAGGATAACGCTAGACCACACACTGCACATCAAACGATCGCCAAGTTAGAGGAGCTGCGACTGGAACCTCTGCGTCACCCACCATACTCTCCAGATCTTGCCCCAACCGATTACCACTTTTTTCAAAATTTGGATAACTTTTTACAAGGAAAAAATTTCAAATCTGATGAGGCAGTCAAAACCGCCTTCAAACAGTTCATAAACTCTCCCTCCCAGGATTTTTTTTCCAAAGGTATCAATGATCTGCCTATAAAATGGCGGAAGTGTATCGATAACAACGGCGCATACTTCGATTGATTAAATAATATTTTCATTAAAAAAAACTTGTTTCACTTTTTTGATACTGAACGGCAATTTCATATGTAAGGACCTAATATCATCCAAACGCGTGATATAATGTATTAAATTTCATTATGCAACGCAAACTCGATCCCTCTACCTTTATGAATTTAAAATAAAAAGCGGCCAAGTGCGAGTCGGACTCGCCCATGAAGGGTTTCGTAGCAGCAAGTAACATAATATAAAAGTACCAAAGGTAAATTGCGGTTTACGATTTATGACGTATTAAAAAATAACTATGATACCGAGACCGCTAGTTTTAATTGAAAGTACATACTTTCGGCTTCGCCTCGTGTGATAAACCCACATTCGTGTTTTAATACCCCTTATTATACCACAGTTGCATAATAACTATATGGTAATCTAGTTAAAAGCTATCTACATGCTTTTCATTCAAATCCATTCAGCCATTTACTCGTATACGTGATTAAGTAGCAAACGTAAAAGTCACAAACAACTAAATTTTCACATTTATTACTTTTACTTCAAAAAGTTGGTATCAAAATTGCTGACGACATTCCTTCTAAAGTCAACATTTTATATTTGGACATTTCTTCTTATAAATTTTAAGATCCTATGCTTTTAACTTCAACAAACACGTATGCTAGATACCTCCTAAAAATTTGATGTAAATGTACTTTCATCATGGAATGGCACGTTTACAGTCGGAATTCCGAAAATGTGTTATCGTCGGATTTCCAGATACACGTTACTACAACGTTTTCATCCTTCTTCTTCTCGAGTCGAAAGGCTATTTATTAATTTAATTAAATCAAATTTGACTAGTATTTGGCCACGGCGATTCCCCGGTCATTTGCCTCATTTAGGTCTTGTATTGTGTTAGGTCATGATGTGGGGCATTTCGGGAATGACAATAATTTTAAAGTTTTCATCCTTAAAGGGGTAGACAGAGCCCGGGCCGTAAAGTTTATAGGCCATATTGTGATGGTAGGTGTGTAGGCGGAAAAAGGTAATCAAAACAGTGATGCGTATAATAAGGCCATAGGTACATGAATTTTCCGGGGTCCAGTGCTAATCCCATTTGAAATAAATTATTTGAAAGGAAACGGAGATATCATTTAAAATGTTGTCTTTGTGAAACCCTAGATAACCTTCAAACTATTTTATGAACTACTGTTTACAGTTGAAAGTGAGAATGATAAGCTTTTCCTAGCATTTTTGCCCAAAGTGGCCGTTTTCCGGCAGCACTGGACCCCGAAAAATTCATGTATCCCCTTAATATGATTCGGATTTTAGCCCGTTCCTAGTATAACCTATTTGGGTTCCCTTTTTCCATCTTCCCGCCCAACACTCTTTCTATCCCGTTAGAGATAAAGTTGTATAATGTGTATTGTTGGAAATTCTACCCGTGTGAAGCCGTTGCATGTACATACATGCAACGGGGTGTTTTAACCTACATAGTTTAAAACACGGCATACAATCGACATTCTCCCTTAAAATCGGCGCGGATCAATGTTCAATGCTCCCCTCATTGTGTCACTTTGACATTTATGGCGCAGTCATATTTACGTCCTCCGGCCCCTTATCTGTTGCCATGTCACCCGTTCGACTTCCAGCGTGTTGCTTATGAGTTATTGTGTTCGGTTTAATTGTTACAGTTCTATATTATTTATCACAGTTTGAACCAACAATCAGCTGATCTTTACCAAGTAACATTTTTGTCAACACTGTCTTGTTGTGCCTGGGGCGCTTTTTTAGGGTTCCGTACCCGAAGGTTGCAAACGGGACCTTATTACTGAGACTCCGCTGTCTGCCCGTCTGTCTGTCTGTCCGTCTGTCCGTCTGTCACAGGGCTCTATCTCTTGAACCGTAATAGCTAGACACTTGAAATTTTCACCGATTATGTATTACTGTGGCCGCTATAACAACAAATACTGAAAATAAAAAAAAAGTTAAAAATTAAAGGGGTCGCCATACAAAAAACGTGTTCTTTCAGCGTTTTTAACTATATCTTTATAATGGCATTAATTTCACAGATTATGTATTACTAAGACTACTAGAACAACAAATACTAAAAATAAGATAAAGTTAATAATTAAAGGGGTTCGTCATACAAGAAACGTCTTTCTTCAGCGTTTTAAAACATTGTACGGTGGTACGGAACCCTTCATGTACGAATCCGACTGGCACTTGCCCGTTTATTTTTTTTTGCAAGGCGCTCCAGACACCTTAATAAAATTTGACATTAGTGTTAGATTTAATGTAGAGTTATTTTAATAAAATTTTCTAGTCAACACTAAATATAAATAAATGTCTGCCGCTTCAAAACACGCGAATTATCATTTGTTTCGTTCATTCCGTTTCACACGTTACCGTATCAATATTCGGATTTATTGCTTTCCATCGGATTCTGTTTGGATTGACGTCAAAAATTGTAAAATATAAACTTATTTTTATTGATTTATACAGCCTTACAATGCTCGGAATAATATCTAAATTAAAAATATGTGATGAAAAATCTCGCCACGAGTGAGATTCGAACTCACGCCTCTCACATGTGTACTGTGAATGCACTTCCAATTGTGCTACCGTGACTTAGAATCACCCTGACGAATTTCCTCATCACATATTGCTTACGCATTTAAGAATCTCCTTACCCTAGACTTTCCCATACAAACGTAGTCTACGTTTTATTTCGAAACGACATGTCAGATTTCGGTAAAAATTTGTAACTTTAAAGAAATTGCATATATCTAGGGTTATAATTGGTTTTCACAATCAAAATATGAACTTGAAAGAAAATATAAGGGTATAAAAGATTTCCATACTAATGGTCAAAAATGATATAATGCACTATATTCCCTTTCAAGGTCATATTTTGACTGAAAACCAATTATAACCCTAGATATGTGCAATTTCTTTAAAGTTAAAATTTTTTACCAAAATCTGACATGTCGTTTCATAATAAAACGTAGACTACGTTTGTATGGGGAACTCTGATTCTGTCTTAGGCAAGGGAACGCTTAAAGCTTTTGCACTAAAAAATAATTTAACAATAATGACCTTCAATAAGTGATATATTTATCCCATATTTTTTTTTTACTTTCACTTTAGACTTAGATATACAGGCTGACTTTTTATCCACCTGTATATTTTTCGGAGCAAGCAGTTCAGTATCACGGACTGATCCATGATACTGGACATCTTTCTATAAAAAAAAAAGTTATGAAAAATCGATAAAAAATAAACCGGCCAAGTACGAGTTAAACTCGCGTGGAGAGGGTTCCGTCCAATTGATTGAAGTCTTATAGGTTTTCCTGTAATCTACAAGCAATAAACTATATGTTGTATTTTTTTCTAAATTTTAGGCTCAGTAGTTTCGGAGATCAGGGCGGGGGAATGGTCAATTTTCGTCTTCTTTCATGAATAAAATCAAAACTATTCATTTTACAATAATAAAAAAAATATATTTGAGATCCTCATAACGAGCCCTTTCATTTGATATATGACACAGTAAGGTAAGCAAAACTTTTTTTTTAATTTCCTAATTTGTCCCCCGAAAATGACCTTTATTTTAAAAAAATATTTATTTACTTTGCACATATGTGTTTGGGTCATAGAAATACAACATTCTACCAAATTTCACATGATTCGGTCAGGTAGATTCGGAGCAAATTGGCTGTACAGACGGACGGACAAACAGACGCACGAGTGATCCTTTAAGGGTTCCGTTTTTCATTGTTTGTATGGAACCCTAAAAATCATAATTTTTTTATAGAATGTAGTTCAGTATCATGGATCAGTCCATGATACTGAACTACTTGCTCCGAAAATTATACAGGTGGATAAAAAGTCAGCCTGTATACAGTTGATTACATACTAAAAAAAATTATCTGTTTTGTAGTTACACATTGCGATTCAATATTCAACATGCGCTACAAAAGCATTTAAAACCCCCATAAATCCGCTGCAATAGTGCAGGCGTTAAACCCGGCCTGTGTACCGTCCACAAAACGGGAAGCCCTGCGACATTGTCTGGGCCGGATCGCACCGCGTCGTAAATTAGGCCGGCAAATTAACATAATAAAAGGGCATTCATACGGCGGTCGTAAATAAAGTTTTATAGCCGACGGTCTAATGCGCCGAAAAATGTCGCGTTGGGGGCCGAACGCCGAAACCGCGAGTGTGAGGCACGTGTGCGGGTACAACTTTGATTTACTTTAGGGTTCCGTGTCCATCTCTTCTATGCTGATCTTGGAAAAATATCACTTCCACTACTTACTATCCGACGCGTCTTCAAATCCCAAGTAAAATCTTGGGATTGTAAATCGAAATGTAGTATAATATCTCCTGCCTGCAGTGGAGACAGGACCTACTGATGATGATTATGATTATTATTACAAGAATCTGATCCGATAATGGAGCCCCCCCACCCCCCTACCGATTTTGGTCGAGTTTGGGCTTATTACATTATCTTGATAAGTAAAGATAGGCCTAAAATAAATACAAGTACGAAAAAAATATTTTTTCCTAGAACCATATTTTAAGTTTGAACATAAGTACTCGTAATATTGGTCAATGAGTTCACAGTTCGGAGTGAGGTGTTAAATCTAGAATGTTTGATAGAGTACGGGACCCTTAGTGTACGCGTTCGACTCGCACTTAGCTCTTATTTTTTTAAATATGCAATTGCGACTGAGTTGATGGTAGGCCACCTGGGGCTTTATGACGCTTCGCGTTTCAGTCATAATGCCAGTGCACAATCAGAATATATTCAAATATGGTCTTGTGCAATGACTTCTAGTACATTAGAACTCGTAGTGGGCAGTTTGATTTGAATTCAGCACTTTAATATCACCCTATGTTTATAAAACCTGTAGATATGACAATTCCTTTAATGCTGATCTGGAAAATAACTTAGAATATACCAGCTGCTTCTCTTTCCGGGGAGAAGAGAAGCTCGTACAATCTACGTCTTTCTTATCTCTCAGACCGTCTTAAATAGTTAATGCAGAGATGGGACATGGGTTATTGTTCTTTGAGTAAATGTTTCTATTTCAGTCATTATTGTTATTTGCATGAGCTATGTCACTTCTTTTCTTCTTATTTAAGAGCTTAGTGGCTCTTGTCGGTGGAGTATGCGCCAAATTTCTCGGTTCTCTGTAGACCAACTGAAAGAAAAAGTAGGGGTCATGTCGTATCAAGCACTAAAGAGTAAGGCAGAGCTATGTCACAGTTGTCTGAATTCCCGAGAACCGTTGATCTCGCAGCCGTATGCCCATAGACCTAGAATTTTTACTTTATATCTATGCGCATGCCGGAGGCCCGCTCTGTCGCCATCCGAATTATTGTCGTCATTTATCATGGAAACGCAGCTATATTTGTTCAATAGACGCGTGCTTTTGTGTTTAACCTTCTATGGTATCCATACTTAACCGTCAAGCAGGCGGCCGGTCATTAAACAACCAAATCGTTTAGCTTTTTCTTGTCCATATCGCACCTGATATCCAAAATCAGTACGATTCTCCCTGCACCCTTAGAAAGTTGAAACCGTGGCGATTGTGTCTGTTTGACATTTATAGCGCATTATATTTACGTCCCGTTTCATCTCGTCCCCAGGTACAAATTAAAGTAGAAACAGATCCATACGATAGTCATAGCGAGACGACTCAATTCCTATTCTTTCCTTCTTCTCTCTTTTCTGGAAACAGTTAAGTAAGTAGTACTAAAATATTATGATTCACGACAAGTTCACAAAGTGGACTGATTCATTGGATGCTCCTGATTTTCTAAATCAGTAAGGCTCTCCCTGTCCCTTGGGCAGGTGGAGCCATGGTGATTCGTGTGTTTTGTCGTTTGACTCCATGACACTTCGTGGATTGCCCTTCTGTCGCGCTCGTCATTTTGAACCCATATCCCCTTATCAGGGCTCGCGTCAGCCGCAGCGGTCAGATGCACCGATTAAGAGTTTGGCACATTTCACATTTTATTTACAACTTCAAACCCGCCCACTACTTCGGTACAATGGCAGGCTTCGAATGGCAGGGGTTGGATTTGTCGGATCCTTTTATTTTTCACTGAGTACTTATGAAAGAAATCTTCTCGGGATTTTCAAGTATCCTTTATATACAGATAGATTTTGTCGATATAGGAACTAAAATCATGGACGAACATATTCTAGAGGACTGGCAATCTTTATACTTTGAAGCGTAATTCGATTTTTTGTTTTAATTTTTTTTGCTACTAGTTCGAATGAAGGTAGTTTTGTGGTGCCGCTTAAGGCGACGTGGGCTCACAATTTGCAATACTATGCGTGTTTTTGAAAAATCACTGTTTTTAAACTACTACAGTTTATTTCTCAAAAAATTTACATAAAAATCTTAAGGATTTATTACAGACCCACAATAGCCAAAATACGATTGTGCATTTTTGGCTCGATAGAAAAAAAATCACAAACATACCTCTAAATTTGCCTAAATTTGCCTTTATAATACGTATTACTATTTTAAACTATCACCTTTTTATATGAAAATTATACCAAAAAATGAATTATCTAAATATCTATCCGTTTTGGCTACAGAAAAAATTATAAATATAATACAAAAAAAAAAAACAGTGAAATATTTGTCGAGAGCGAAGAAAGGCCCGGAGCCGTGCTCGACGATATTACGCAGTGTTTTATTTATTATTTTTTTTGTATTATATTTATAATTTTTTCTGTAGCCAAAACGGATAGATATTTAGATAATACATTTTTTGGTATAATTTTCGTGTAAAAAAGGTGGTTGTATAAAATAGTATTACGTATTATAAAGGCAAATTTAGGCAAATTTAGAGGTATGTTTGTGATTTTTTTCTATCAAGCCAAAAATGCACAACCGTGTTTTGGCTATTGTGGGTGTCTGTAGAAAATCCTTAAGATTTTTATGTAATTTTTTTGAGGAATTAACTGTAGTAGTTTAATAACAGTGGTTTTTCAAAATCACGCACAGTGTTGCAAATTGTGAACCCACGTCACCTTAATTTCGGAAAGATGGCGGAATTTTTTTTACGAACAAACAAGCACCACGATTCTATTCTTAAGCAATAAAGCCCATCAGGCTGGGTAGGGATATATCTATACTGAACTAGGTTTCTTTCGGCGTAATCTTCCCAGCAGTAGTTTTTCCGAAACGCTAGTACTCGTAGTTTGTAGCTTTTGCTCTGAAAATAATTTAAAAAGAATGACCTTCAATAAGTGATATAATTATCCTACATTGAATGAAAATTTTAACAAGGCCGTAAGTTTTATATTCAAATTGTAGCTCAAATAAGAACACCTTAGATAAAGACAGTCTCAGATATTTTAATATCAAACAAAGAAGAATCTGTTCTCAAAGAGAGAGGCATCTTATAAGGTGATACTCGCTAGGAAAATGATGTTGAAGAATATAACTTATTAATCACTCATACTTTAACGAACGCCTGGAAAAGGCTTGCCGGGAAATATCAAGCAGATCATGCACCGCAAATGGACGTGGATAGGCTATCCCGAAGAAAGCCCTGAAGTTAACTCTCCAGGGCAAGCGAAAAGTTGGCCATGCCAAGCAGAGCTGAGGATGCACAGTTGTGGCAGAGATGACGACAATTAGGCCACTTCTCGACATGTCCCAAAGGCAAACTGGTAGATAATGCATTAGCTTTAAGTTTGACCCATTGTAATCAATCAAATATAAGAGTGTGTGCAATAAACTTAAATAAAATAAAGAACCTGGCCCAAGGTAACGCGCGTAGCGTAACACCGATCACTCATATGTACTCTAATTTTTGTGGTAGAATTGAAAGTATTAAATATGAAACAAAACTTATTCCTTGATCCTAAAATAAACTTATTACAAGATAATCCAATTAGAGGATTTCTAAAGCATAGGCCGCAGTAAGGCGTATAATGCGGTATAAAGCATGAATGTGATCCCTTCCACAAAGGCATTCGGATTTCGGCACAAACAGAGTGGCCGAAGCTGAAAGGCAAAGGACTCCACGTATCTTCGAGCAGTTTCGGCCCGTAATACGCGTAAGTTATTGATATCTCCGAAATAGATTTAACAACCAATTATTTTGTATGGTTCCGTTATCTTTTTGGGTTTTTGGAGATGTTTTCCCGTTGTTTCGTTTTGACTTGTTACTCTATACGTATGATTGTGTCATTTGTATTCTTATTAAATGAATAAATAAATAGATAAGGACAAATCACACTGATTGATATAAGTAAGTTTAAACTTGTGTTACGGGATACTAACTCAACAATACTTATATTTTATAAATACATAAATACCCAAGACCCAGGACAATTTGAAAATGCTATTTTCTAACTTGCCCTGTCTTGGAATCGAACCCAGAACCTCTGTATTCGCGGACTGGCGTGTTAACCACTACGCCACGTAGGTCATCAAATATCCTTTACTAGCTGTTACAATTGGCGTTACCCACGTGCGAATAGACTTCGCTGACGCGTCCTTTAGTTCTTTATTTGATAATCCCACAGGAACCTTACATCTTCCCGGGATAAAAGGAATCCATTGTGTTAATCCGGGTAATAATAAACTATGTACCGTTCGTTCAGCCTTTTTACGTGAACCAAACTCGCAAACATATAAATTTTCATTCAATCTTTATGTATACATGGTTGACATCTCAACCACCAGCAAAATTTTTGGAGCAGCAGAAAATCGAAAAAAAAATGCGTCCTTCCATACAAAATCCGTTTAGCTGAGCGCTGATTTGTACGGGAAGGAGAAATTTATTTTCTTTCTTTTTTTCTTTCTCTAGACCTTATCCCATCTACTTGGGGTCGGCCTTCCTTGTCTTTCTTTTTCACTTTGCATGGTCCTGAGCTGTGGCGGTGAGAAATTTATTTTCGTTTTTCGTGAATTATTTTTTTATGGAAAGTAGTTCTTTCATTTCCATAATTACAAAATCTATTTTTAAAAAAGACTTGGAAGTTTCAAAGTGAAGCAGGAACAAAACAAGTCGCAACACTATGAACCGGTCATTAAATGCAGGGTAGAGCGATCCGCAATTAGATACAGCAATCGCCGCTAGATGGCAACACATGTGTAGATAAATAGAAACTATTTTTCTTCTTGTAGAACTGAAAAAAGTATTTAATATTGCTTCCCTTGAAAATCCGAATCATGTTAATAGGCGATGCGGTTAGCAACCCATCACTATTTCGATACCCTTATTCCATATTTATGCTCACCTTAACACCTTTGCGTTCTACGGCCTTAGGCTCTGTCTGTCCTATTAAGGATAAAGACGCGTGAATGACAAAAGAAAGATTGTTGAATTTACCAGCTGCTTCCCTTTCCGCGCATGTCAACCAATATCTCAAAAGAAATTCGAAAGGGCTAACGTAAAAAACAAATAAATACGATCTTAAAAGAAAATAAATTTACAATCTGGCTGTAAAATCTAATGCCTTTTATACATCTACGATCAAAGGAGTTGTTTTTTTCCAAGAATCACCCTTGAGGCGTTCTGTAATAAGGGGGAGTGGGGGAAATGCGCTCTCAATGAGACATTTAATCGTTTATTAAACTCTTCAAAAGGTTTAAAATACTCCGGGAAGAAAGGGTTTGTTATCAATGATTATTCCAGTGCTAACATGATTACGGAAATGGGTAGGGCTGGCATAAAAAGCTTCTTTTTTTTTGGTTATGTTGTTACATGCATTAAAGAAACGTGACACAAGATTAATTTAATATACAGGGTTCCATACATATCAACACTCAGCCAAATGGGTTTTGTACGGCAAGACGAATTTTTTTTTTCGTTTTTCTATAATATTTTTTATGGAAATCAGTCAGTTTCATGGACTGAACTTGCACCAAAAAGGTGCGTTAGATACCAGTAACCATGTATAAAATGTATCAATAAAATATGCAATAAAATATCATTCCAAATGTATCTGACTATTTAAAAGCGTCATACATTTTTGGGCCCTCCTGTCAAAGTGCCGGCTAGCAAGCGGCCATGATTTAAATTGTTAGTACTACTAATGGTGAGCATTTGTTAGTTTGGCATGAAACAAGTAGCAGAGTTATTCTATAAAGATTTAAGGGCATTAGATTGAATTGCATTCATTCCATTTTTAGCGACAAATGGAAGAGAATTCATACTCCACCAACAAGAGCTCTTAAATATAGATAGATAGATCTGAAAAGTGAACTTTTCATATATTTTTTTTAAAGTGCCGGCTAGCAGTCTTTCCCGAATATTGCGTGAGTCAGCCGTTTTAAATTCCCAAACCTCAAAAAGAATATTTACTAACTGCGTCGCAAACAGCTGAATTTGTAGAATCAGGCTTATTAAGTAAATAGCTTCTCATTTCGCAGACGACACTAACGAAACTTGGTCAGCACACCTTGATAGAGCCATCCTCTTCATTTCGGCATGACTCGGCAATGTAGAACGCTTCAAACTTTTCTTGTTAGTCGAGTAAGATTTCACATACTATTTGAAAGTTCTTTTAATTTTTGCATAATTAAATATTCATCATCATCATCAGGTCTCTTTAAGTCTCCACTGCAGGAGCACGACCAAAGCCATACTTGGCCAGAGCAGTCAGAATATTTGGCCTACACTCCACTCTGGCGCGACTGGTTGGAGAGGTCTCATTGATGTTAACAACGCTTATAAGCCTTTTTTAGCTTGTTTTTCTCAAGTCGCCTTCTACGACATCCACAGAAAGACTTGGAGTGGTCCTATTATACTCTGCCGGGAACCACACGGTACAGTATATTAACCACATGAATAAATATTATTGAAAAAAAAAAAGTGGTTTTCTTGTTTTTTTTTGTGTTAATCCGGACAAGACAACGGTTGGATTTTGACAATGTAGTTTTCACTATCATGTACATTTAGTCCGGTACAGACTTTGTGATTACATAAAAAGGTTTTTGATTTTTTTAATTAAATAAAAATTTTTAAGTTCAGTTAAAACACATGCCCTATATTTTATTCTATCATCGCATGTCGTCAGCCCTACATCTTAAAGGCAAGTAATTTTTCTCAAATGACTTGCGAAAACTGGCCATTTGTTGAAAGCGAAATGGAGTATTAACTTGGAGCACTCGTTAATAAACAACGAGTGGGAGGCTCGTGTTTTGTATACAGAGAAAAAGTTCAACAATACTGGTTGCATAACTTAACAATACGTTTAAAAAACCAATACCCGACTACGGGAAATATCTTACTGAAAAGTATGAATTATCCAATTAAGGTGAAGATATAGGCAAATGGCCTTGAAATGTGAAATAAATTGTTAACTCGTAAGTATGGTGATAATTTCCATATTGCTCTTCGTCATGCACTAGATAGCCCTTTGAATAATTTTATGAACCACCGTTGAAAGTATTTACATTAGTCCGTCTAGCTTTAAAACTTGCCTCCGCCAAAAGTGGCCATGGCAAGTTTTAAAGCTAGACGGTTAACCAATAATAGTTTCAACGGCAGTTCATAAAATAATTTAAAGGGCTATCTAGTGCATGAGTGATAATAATTTATTTCAAATGAGGGCACCACTTCAAGGCCATTTGCCTATATCTTCACCTTAATCCAGCTCAGCCCCACATCCTGCAAAATACAAGACTTAAATGAGGCAAATGACGGGGAATCGCTGTGGCCAAGTACTAGTCAAGTTTGATTTAGTTAAATTAATAAATAGCCTTTCGACTTGAGAAGAAGAAGCAGCCATTTACGGCTAACAATGTATATAGTTTTGAAATATGCTAATAATAAGACCTTTTATTTTAAAACAAAAGATTATTTTTGTCTCGAATGTTTTTGTATGTAACATTCGTTATATACAGTTTTGCATACAAATTGTAGCCTATGTCACTAGGACAATAATGACGAATCGACTGACATCTCATTGTAAAAATTTGATAAGCGGTTCGGTTTAGTGAAACACATTTATATGTGCTAAATGTGTACGTGGATGTAATCATCCACGTACACATTTAGCGCAATCACTAGCAAAAGAAAAATCTAACGACGCCTATACGCCTGGTTGAACGAAGGCATCTTTCCAACCACACGCCTTGGCGTCCGAAATTGTTTAAACGTTCAAACCCAATTTAAATTGTTTTAAATATGAGGACTTAAAATTAAAACAATTTAAATTGGGTAAAAAGTGTTGCCGTAGACTTTGCTAAGTAGAGAAGAAAACGTCAGTAAGCGTGTTTTACAGTTAACCTTGTGTTTGGCAAATATAGCCAAGCATATTACACAACACACTTTAACACGTGCATAAGTCTACAAAATCAAATTTTCAGTATATATATTTTTTTAATACATGGTTTTACGAGAAACAGACGCTTTGATCGCAAAATTCAACATTTTTCTTTATAAAGCTGAAAGTATATAAGTGTAATGTATTCAAGTGCCGAGACAACGCAAGTATATTCTTCCATAGGCAGTCGTAAAGAAAGGTTTTGCCACCACCTGGGTAGGGTCGTAAAAACTTGAAAATGCTCTGCCTTTTATATCTGAGCGTTTGAGCCGAAAAGCTGCCGTTAATCCAATTTCTGCAAAACGCGATGAATGGACAATTTGCATGACATAAAGCAGAGAAAAAAAATCTAGAAAAACTTCAGAGGTTATGTCACTTTCTTGTTACAAGATATGCTTGCTCAAAAGAAAAAAGTATTATTAAGTAAGTGTAAGTATTATTAAAAGTACTTCCTTACGTAACCCTAGACTTTTTTATGCAATCGTAGTCTAGCTATTATCACAGAATAGATACTAATACTCCGTACAGAAGAAACATCAGCAAGGAAATTCAAAGAAATATCTACTTAATGTTGTTAGTGATACGGTTTAATTTAGCTCACGTCAGAACTCAGCACCTTTTTGTATAGATACCTAGACATCCATTGCAAGCCAATTTCATCCTTATGACTCTGGACAAACGATTCGTATAACTGAATTTACAACCCGGAGGGGACGCCTGCGCGGTTAATGTAAGTACATTTTCGATACCTAAACGGGGAGTGACACAGGACATAGGCCTGATATTATTTTGAAATGACATATCAGCTACTTACTTTACTTTCAAACAGCTACAGGTTGCACTCTTACGCAGTGCAAGTCGCTTACATATCAAAACGCTAAGAAAATATATGTCAATGTTACCGAATTTTTTGCATAATTTTCTATACGATATGTAACAAAAAGATGAATTTATTAGTTTATTCAAAGGAGAGAATAGTTATTAACAAATTAAGTATTCATCCAGTAAGTATTCATCAAGAAATTTCGCCAAGTAAATGAAAATGAAAAATAGAGTGCGGCTCGGGCCGTCTTAGCGTGGGCGTCGCGTATCATATTCGCCCTGATGAAGGCCTCCGGGTGAGGTCGAAACATGTCAGCCAGTAGGTGACTTTTGACTTGAGTTACCCGTTTATAACATATAGTTATTATAAGAAATTAGTATATAATATGGCCAGGGGGTTGGTATTAAAACCCGGCTAACTTACAGTTTTATTTATCTGGAATCAAGGCTACACTTGCCTCCAACCTCGGATATCGCTAAAAGCGTACACAATAAAGCGAAAAGTTTATGGTACACGTGTACGCCGGTACAGTCAGCGAGATAATACAGGCTTTAAACTATAATTTAGTTTATTTTAAGAATTATCAATGTAAGGACAAGTTTATTTCGAGGAAGAATTATTTTAAATGTATTCACACAGTACAAATATTTATTGCAGAAATCAAATATCCAATATAACAGCTAGTGTTTTATACAACGTGTAAGGGACATATACCTTCAATATATGACCAATATACCGCTACCTCTAATTGTCAAGTTAAATAACTAATTACACTAAACTAACTGAACATTATACCAAATATTCGGAAACCTAACATAGGCACCAGTTCTCCACATCTTTTATTGTTTATTTAATACAAATATGTTTATTTTATGAATACCTTGTAAGTTAGAGTAAGTTTTTTTTTGTGGAGGAAAATAAATATACATTTTATTTTTTACCCATATAAAGTGTTTATAAATAACCGAATACATTTCCGTGGGTAAGTATGCAAACGATATCTGCAGCACGTGACGCGTAACTGCGATACGTAATTCTATACCGCTACCTCTAATTGTAAGGTCAATTACTAATTACACTAAACTAACTGAACATTATACCAAATATTCGGAAACCTAACATAGGCACCAGTTCTCCACATCTTTTATTGTTTATTTAATACAAATATGTTTATTTTATGAATACCTTGTAAGTTAGAGTAAGTTTTTTTTTTGTGGAGGAAATTAAATATACATTTTATTTTTTATCCATATAAAGTGTTTATAAATAACCGAATACATTTCCGTGGGTAAGTATGCAAACGATATCTGCAGCACGTGACGCGTAACTGCGATACGTGATTCTATACCGCTACCTCTAATTGTAAGGTCAATTACTAATTACACTAAACTAACTGAACATTATACCAAATATTCGGAAACCTAACATAGGCACCAGTTCTCCACATCTTTTATTGTTTATTTAATACAAATATGTTTATTTTATGAATACCTTGTAAGATAGAGTAAGTTTTTTTTTGTGGAGGAAAATAAATATACATTTTATTTTTTATCCATATAAAGTGTTTATAAATAACCGAATACATTTCCGTGGGTAAGTATGCAAACGATATCTGCAGCACGTGACGCGTAACTGCGATACGTGATTCTATACCGCTACCTCTACTTGTAAGGTCAATTACTAATTACACTAAACTAATTGAACATTATTTTAGTATTTAAATAATAATTTGCATGTACTAAATTTTGATTTTTAATTTATTTTTTAGTCACTGGATTATACAGGCTTTTTTATTTTATTTTATTTTATTTATTAATTGAACATTATACCAAATATCCATATAAAGTGTTTATAAATAACCTAATACATTTCCGTGGGTGAGTATCCGAACGATATCTGCAGCACGTGAGTCGTAACTGCGATACGTGATTCTATACCGCTACCTCTAATTGTAAGGTCAATGGATTCTAATTACGCATACCAAATATTCAAATAACAGCTAGTGTTGTCAGATTTTTCAAGTTGCCTAATTAAAGGCATCTGACATAGCTTGACGACAGTCATAGGATATTGACAGCCGGGACCAACGGCTTAAAGTGCCTTCCGAAACACAGAGGAGCTGGAAAAAAATTATGCCACTTGTGATCACCTATCTAAGGGTGGACCACGCATGGGGTTGCTTAACTTGCAAAAGCGCTAGCAATGCGTACTCACACCGGGCCACCGAGATCCTCTTAATTAATGTTATAAAAGACTATTTTTAATTCAGTACATATATATTTTTAATTTAGTACATATATATTTTTAATTTAGTATATATATATATTTTAAGAGGTGATTAAGTCCATCATTTCGAAAAACTTGTCCCAATTAATATACAACGTGGAAGGGACATACCCGTAATAAATCTAACCACGGACTATACTAGATCATTATAGTATAATGAAATTAAAATAACAAAAAAAAATCGGCATTTTCATACAAAAGTGTGCAGCCTCCCGGGCGATTTGTATGGGAATGTTGAATACTTTTTGTTTTTGACAATTACTTGTACGTAGTATATTATTACTTTGTGATATTACTTTAGTTTCATTATACTTTAGTGATCTAGTATAGCCCTTGGTTCAATTTATCACGGGTATGTCCCTTACACATTATATATCAAAATACGAAAAAAAATTATATTCCATAGTAACTAGATCACGTACTTCGATTTGTATGAGAAACTAATTTTGTATTTCGTATTCCGATAAAAAATCATAATTAAATATAATATTGTAAGTATAATACTGTCTAGCAGAGGTCCTATAGTGAGCGGTCAGATCAGCGGGGTCATCCGGCTTATATCGCTGCCGGTAATCACAGTGCAAGGGGCGCGATCTTCGACATTAGCACCATGTGGCCATTTATATTATTTCCGTTCAGTTGGATTATTTTTTTAATTATTTGGTTCGCGAATTGACTGAACAACACACATCGAAATATAATTATTGTTCGTAGACAACACACAAATTTATTTTATTTCACAAAATTTTATACAAATTAGAGCATTTAAGTCGCCTGCGTGTAGCACATTTTCGTCGTTTTTAATTGAGAATTACATTGCGAAATTAAATTACTTTTTAAATTATATTAAATTGAAAGTTATTACATAATTAATTGAAGTTCAAAGTTTGTAAGATGTGCCGTGTGTCTTCCGGCATAGAATAGGACTACTCCATCTCTTCCTGTGGATGTCGTAAAAGGCGACTAAAGGAATCATCTCGTTCTACAACTGCATTCCCAAAGAGGGGTTGACTTTGGGTGGTGGTCGTGTGTAAAACTTTTTGAACAAATTCCCATTCCCAAAGAGGGTTGACGTCACTATAGGCAAATCATTTAAACTGTTTCGGCTATTTCTTCTTCCGGAAAGGAAAAGAGAGTTAGATTGTGTAAGATATACGATATAAGTAGACGTTACGCATTTGCAAGACTGGCATTCTTTGATTGTTTTAAAACCTCCGCAAAAAGGGGGGTGTTATAAGTTTGACGTGTCTGTTTCTTTCTGTGGCATCGTAGCCCCTAAGGGCTGGATCTCATCTATCAGCACGGAACAGCAATTTCCTACGCTGCTACCCTTTTCTGTCGCTCAGAACAGTAATTTGCTAGAGCGAGAGAGAGCGACGGAACGCTACAGCAGCAAATGACGCTTCTGAGCGACAGAAAAGGATAGCAGCATAGGAAAGTGCTGTTCCGTGCTGATAGATGAGATCCAACCCTAAGTTTGACGTGTCTGTCTTTCTGTGGCATCGTAGCCCCTAAACGAATAGACAGATTTCGAAGCGATTTTTTTAATCGAAAGCTTCGTCTAACGATAGTAATTGGCTGATGGCTTGATGTTTGATGTAAATCGGTTCAGCCGTTCAAAACTAATTGGGGGTGAACGTTTGAAAGTCGGGGGTTTTTAAAACTTGTGAAAGGCTACGTTA
Organism: Acrobasis repandana; assembly: GCA_963576875.1. Lineage (NCBI taxonomy): Eukaryota > Metazoa > Arthropoda > Insecta > Lepidoptera > Pyralidae > Acrobasis > Acrobasis repandana. Next base: position 19,865,522 of record OY756223.1, read on the forward strand.
TTAACCTAAGTAAGGTTTTTTTTGGCAATAGGGTAGTATCCAGGGTCAAAAATAAATGATTTTGTAATGATAAGAAAATAAAAATGTCAAACTGCCTCCGTGGTCCAGTGGTCAAGGCGACTGCCTTGTGATCCGGAGGTCATGGGTTCAAATCCCACTGGGAAGCATACTTTGTGAAAAGTTGTTTTCAGTCTGGTTAGGATATTGCAAGCTTGAATCACCTGATTATCCGAAAAGAAAGACGATCCCATGCTTCAGAAGGCGCGTAAAGATGTTGGTCCCGAACGCCATCTAGCGTTTGTACCTATCCTATGATTGGTTCTGGTCTACCGTTTGGGTTGCGGAGGTCAGACAGCAGTCACTCTGTGTAAAACCAGTAACCTCGTCAAATCACCTAGGTAAGGATTATATAGCGTTGTTTGAGCATTTAACTAATTTTAAATTACTATTAAATGGTATTTTCTGCTTCAGCTAATCTTTTTCAATCATCCAATAAATATAGTATTCCAAATAGACGCAAGTCGGGAAACAGGCGCCGGTATGACGAAATGCCGCACAGACACACTCGTAAATAACGTATCTTATTATGCAACTCGTATTTCCCATCACTACAGATTTATTCATAGTGACTGTTACAGGCGATGTCGTGAGTAGCGTTGTACGGTTGTATCGATAAATTTCAGCAGCGAAAAAGGGCGTAAAAATCTTTAGGCTCGGCAACCAGTGTGTTGACGACGACGACTATCTATCCGGCAGGCGCAGCGTAGGACACCCACCTGCTAGGTGGTCAGACGACCTGAGCAAGGTTGCAGGAAAACGCTGGATGCAGGCCGCTTCCGATCGGTCGTTTTGGAAATCCTTGGGGGAGGCCTATGTGGACTTCCTGTGGCTGATATGATGATGATATCTATCTATCTATGTTAAAACCACTTATCATCCGGTGGGCCCAATGCCTGTTGGCTTACTTAGTTTTATATAAGAAAACACAGATTTAGATAATTGTACTGTATTATCTGCTACTGCGTTACTTTATCGTCACTGCGTAAAGCAAAATTTTTTTGGCCATTTCCTTCAGTTTTAGTAAATTTGTTGAAAATTGAACGATAAAGGGCTTTGTGTTTTAAGTGTGGTTATTAAAAGCGAGATACATTTGTTTCACAAATATGTGCTGACTAAGGCGTGTTGGACAAGGGAGCTGCCATGGTAATAACAAGAGCACGTCACAATGGGGCCCTTCAAAAAGGTCAGAATAAGGTTTTTTCAATAATGCAATGAAAGGGAGTCGATCAAAAGATTCCTTCAGTATCAATAAGATTGGTTCCACGCGTTTTGAGAACTTCTGTATTCACCCACAGCCCTATAGAGTGGGAACATATAAACAAACGATAGAATGAGATGTAAAAGGCAGACATGCTGTGCCCTACATAATAGTAGGTTAAGACAAGGCAGAAAAAGAAAGAAACGATCACTATTTGTAATGTCCAGAGAAAGTTATATTGATTAGTAAACATAAGTATTGATGGACCCAAAACGTCAAAACGCACAGTAAGATTTTTTTTTCATAACTTCTAAGTCACCAATAACAACTTAGTCATTGCAAACGACATTTTGACCAATAAATATAAATTCAAACGTCAGATTTCTGACGCGCTCCAAATAAATGTCGTACTTTGAAGACGACTATTTCTTATCGATGAAATCTGTCGATAGCAGCTCCGCACTAGCGGCTCATGAAAGGCAATATCTTTGCCTGTCGCGATCAAATTGACACATTTCCTAGCGTTGTTCTCTTAATATTTATGAGTGACAATTGAAGCGGTTGGTTACGTATTCAGAGGTTCGGTGCGTTCCACGGGGTAAATGACTTGCTGGAATTAGAATTTTAAAATATACTATCTGTCTGTTTACTACTTCGGCCACAGCATACGTGACAATGAATGTGGGCTCCTTCAACGTATCATGCATGGAAAGATCAAAGGGAGTAAGAGGCCTGTACGAAGGAGAATGTCATCGCTAAAAAATCCACACCCATTGGGTACTTTCAAGGTACTTTACTACACCAAACGAAACAAAAATGTAGAGTAAAAACATAATCCGTTTAAAATAAACGGGCAAGTGCCGTTCCGAACAATGTTTTAAAACTCTTAAAATAACACGTTTTTCTATGACGACCCCCTTTAATTTTAACTCTTTTTTATTTTTAGTATTTGTTATTATAGCGGCCATAGTAATACATAATCTGTGAAAAATTCAAGTATCTAGTTAATGCCATTATAAAGATCTAGTTAAAAACGCTGATCATGGCGACCCCCTTCAATTTTTAACTTTTTTATTTTCAGTATTTGTTGTTATAGCGGCCACAGTAATACATAATCGGTGAAAATTTCAAGTGTCTAGCTATTATGGTTCAAGAGATAGAGCCCTGTGACAGACGGCCAGACAGCGGAGTCTCAGTAATAGGGTCCCGTTTGCACCCTTTGGGTACGGAACCCTAATAAAAAGGATTATGTTTTTAGTGTGTAGTTTTTAGCAGGAAATTTGGTCTCTTAAATGAAGCAGTAATTAGCATTTCAAATATTCGCTTGCTATATCTTCCGTACGCGCGAAACCTAGCACCACATTTCAATACGTGCATTCTTTTTATGGTTCTTGACATATTATAGTTTCCCTTTCCACCGATTTTAAAGTATAGTGAGCAGATTAAAAGAATTCCGAGTAATATAGCTATACACTTGAAATTTTAACCGATTATGCATTATTGTGGCCGCTGTTACAACAAAAACTTAAAAATAAGATAAAGTCAAAATTTAAAGGGGGTCGTCATACGAGAAACTTGTTATTTTAGCGTTTTTGACTCAATCTTTATAATGGCATAAACGTACCTGAAATGTTCACCGATTGTGTATTGCTATGGCCGCTATAACAACAAAAACAAAATAAGATAAAGTTAAAATTAAAGAGAGTCGTCATACATGAAAGATTTTTTTTGCGTTTTAAAACATTGTACGGAGGTACGGAACCCTTATGTACGAATCCGACTAGCACTTACAGATTTTTTTTAATATAATAAATTACAAAATGAGAATCTGTAATTGGCAATAAGTTATATTTCACAAGAAAAAATTATAATAATTATTGTAAAGTGCTGTTAATTCTGTGATAAAATTTTTTTTAAATTAAAGAATTTACCACGTCCCAACCAGCCTCACTATGTGCCAAGGCCCAAGATCGGCAATCTCCTGACTTAGCGCTAAGAAATTTGGCAAACTCTACAAAGTAAAGTACTCGTATCTGCATAATTCTTTAGCTGCAAGACATAGACCTCACAAACTTATACAATCTTATTTTTAATTAAATACAAACACTTTAAGGGATGATTACTCTTAAATGCTGCACAGCTTGTCACCAATAAAAACTCTAACTATAAACAACTTGAGCTATAGAAACTTCCAAGAGACGAGGTCCCAAACGAAATTTAAAATCGGATCTTTATTCTGAAAAGAAACCGACTCTAAAATGACTGGTCTAATAATTTAGAAAGTCTGCAGTGCAAGACAGCTATTTGTGCACTCGCAACTTAACGTAAGTCGTCAAATATGAGAGAGCTATAGAAACATTCGGGACACGAGGTCCAAAACCACTGCCAATACGCTATCCGACATTTAAAATCAGTTCATTATTCTGAGAATAAACCGACCGAATCTTGAGTTTCTGATCTATTAGTTTATTTTGTCTACTATACAGTGCAAGACAGCAATTTGTGCACTCGAAGCACACTTCCACTACTGAAAAATGCACCGTGTGTGTTTTGCCTAAAGAGGAAAACACATAGGTACGGTGCGTTGGCGTAGGCATTAACGTGAAATGTCAAATATGAGAGAGCTATAGAAACTTCCAAGACACGAGGTCCCAAACCACTGCCAAATACTGCCAATACGCAACCCGAAATTTAAAATTAGAATATAATTACAATACAATACCCTTTATTTCACAAAAGAAAAATACAGGATATAATTAATTTATAAACTGTTTGTTTGTTTGTTTATCCTGTGTGTAAGTGGCCAACACTGGTGTCAGATTTTTCAAGCTGCCTAAAGGCATCTGCCATAGCTTAACGACTGTCATACAATGATGACAGCCGGGACCAACGGCTTATACGGTCCTTCCGAAGCAAGGAGGAGCTCAAGAAATTTTTATGGCTCTTGTGGTCACCCATCCAGGTGCGGACCACGCCCGGTACCGCTTTACTTGCGAAAGCGCTAGTAATGCGCACTCCCGCCGGGCCACTGAGCTCCTTAGCTCTTATAAAATAGAAAATGCGACACACATATTTTCTGCTTGGTCTTATGGTTGACCGGTAGAGAATGCCATATGGCATTAGGTCCACCACTTGTACAACATTTTTGTGCAATAAAGTTTTTAAATAAAATTAAATAAATAAATGCGCAAAAGGCGGCCTAATTCTGAGAAGAAACCGAGCAACTCTTAAGTGACTGATCTAAAGTTTATTAGGTCTACAGCAACTTATGCACTCGAAACTTAACGTGAGTCGTTAAATATGAAAGAACTATAGAAATTTCCGAGTCACAAGGTCCAAAACCACTGCTAATACGCTACCCGAAATTTTAAATCAGATCTTTATTCTGAGAAGAAACCGACTCTAAAGTGACTGGTCTAATAATTTATTAAGTCTACAGTGCAAGACAGCTATTTGTGCACTCGCAACTTAACGGAAGTCGTCAAATATGAGAGAGCTATAGAAACTTCCGAGACACAATGTCCAAAACCACTGACAATACGCTACCCGAAATTTAAAATTAGAATATAATTACAATACAATACCCTTTCTTGCGCAAAAGAAAAATACAGGACATAATTATCTTAAAAAATAGGAATTCTGAGAAGAAACCGACTGACTGACTGATCTAAAGTTTATAGGTCTACAGTGCAAGACAGCAATTTATGCACTTGAAACTTAACGTGAGTCGTTAAATATGAGAGAGCTATAGAAACTTATGAGATACGAGGTCCAAAACCACTGCCAATAGGTACGCTACTCGAAATTTTAAATTAGCCGACCAACTCTTGAGTGACTGGTCTATTAGTTTAATGAGTCTACAGTGCAAGACAGCAGTTTATGCACTCGAAACTAACGTGAGTCGTTAAATATGAGAGAGCTATAGAAACTTCTGAGATACGAGGTCCAAAACCACTGCCAATAGGTACGCTACTCGAAATTTTAAATTAGCCGACCAACTCTTGAGTGACTGGTCTATTAGTTTAATGAGTCTACAGTGCAAGACAGCAGTTTATGCACTCGAAACTAACGTGAGTCGTTAAATATGAGAGAGCTATAGAAACTTCTGACATACGAGGTCCAAAACCACTGCCAATACGCTACTCGAAATTTAAAATTAGCCGAGTGACTGGTCTATTACTTTATAAAGTCTACAGTGCAAGACAGCAATGTATGCACTCGAAACTTAACCTTAGTCGTTAAATATGAGAAGACGTTCCAGCCAAGATTTTAGTTTCCGAGAAAATTGGAGATATTTATTGAGTCCGATACTTGAGTAGATTGGCGTTTTGGAGTTGGCATCACTGTGGGAGATTCAAGTTATGCGATTACAGAATGTTTCGTCATGTGAAGCCGTCGTCGCCAAGTATCAAGACTATTCAAGACAGATTTAGATTATTCCATTCAGTTTTAATTTAATGTGTTAATATTTGTTAGTTGGTAATGAATGTCTTTAATGTTCTAGGAAAACACATACTTCCATACTGGTCTGGAAGAAAAGAAAAACGATGAATGTACCAGCAGCTTCTCCTCCTGCGCAGATTAAAAAATAACAGTATGTTTTGTTGAACCTGTAGATGATCGCCTAAATCGATCGAAATCTGGTCGGCCTTTTCGACTTTATTACGTGAGTTTTAGCCGTTTCATTAAAAAAAGTATGTTTTGAATTTTTTTTTTTCATTGTTAGAAAAATAGCGCAAGTTGAATATTCAACCAAAGACGCATATTGCGCGGGTAGCGTGTGACGTAACATGTCACTTGCAGCCCAGAGGGACGTAACATAATTTTCAATCGCTCAAAAGGAACAAATTACGATGTCAATCTCTCATTTCAACAAAACGCTGAAACCACACTGGAACCATTTGCATATCACCAAAATTTCTCATACTATACGTACAAAGTTTTCCTAAAGCACATTTCTCAAAGGGACGAAAAAAGTAAATTGTCTCAAACTCCAGCCGTTTTGTCGGTCTAAGTGCACGGTAGGGCAGCGATAAATGCTCCTCTACAGCTATCTAGATCTTAGACATGTCGTGGTGTCGTAGACTTAGGGAAACAAGATAGGATAGAACTTCCAACGAGGCACAGGCACTAAAATCCGAATACCAAATATCGTCCCACATTTCTTTGAATGCATTCGTTTTGATTTTCCTTATTGTTTAAATATCTTTCTTTATCTTCAATCGTGATACGTGAATATCAAATCTATTCAGATGGTTTTTAACACATGAAATAGCACAAAACATAAAATTAAGGCCGTACCTGAATTTTCCGGGGCCCAGTGCTGCCCTCATTTTAAATAAATCATTTCAAAGAAAACGGAGACATTATTTAAAATTTTGCTACTACCAAGTTCTAGATAACCCTTCAAAGTATTTTATGAACTACTGTTTACAGTTTACAATGAGAACGTTAAGCTTTACTACGCACATTTGCCAAAAGTGGCCGTTTTTCGCAAATGTGCGTAGTAAAGCTTAACGTTATCACTTTAAACTATAATCAGTAGTTTATAAAATACTTTGAAAGGTTATCTAGAACTTGGTAATAGCAAAATTTTAAATGATGTCTCCGTTTTCTTTGAAATGATTTATTTAAAATGGGGGCAGCACTGGACCCCGGAGAATTCAGGTACGGCCTTAAGAAGCTCTGGAATAAAAAAATCTGAAAAAAGATTGCTTTGTTGCTTTGCTTAAAAGTTTAATAAAGAGATGGAAGCGCTATAATGAATTTAAATTTAATTCCCTTCGTATATTTTCAATGTAAATTCTGTGATCTTTTTATGTATGTTTTTTAGTGGCCAACACTCGCGTTAGATTTCCCGAGCTTCCTAACGACTTTACTTTATGAGTTACTTAGCCTTTCTTAACACCGAGTAGTTTAGTATTGAATATTAAAATACTTCCAGATACAATAAAAGTAATGTTGGGCTATGAAGAAGAAAGAAGAACATAAGTTACATGTAGCAGAAATGCGGATGCTTAGGTGGATGTGTGGGGTAACGAAGATGGATAAGATCAGGAATGAATATATAAGAGGGAGTTTAAAGGTGACACCGATTGTAGAGAAGTTAAAAAGCCACCGTTTAACATGGTACGGTAATATCAAGAGGCGGGATGCCGAAGAACTGGCTAACGAAAAGATTAACTTGAAGGTGGATGGCCACAGAGATAGAGGACGACCTAGAAAGACGTGGGGGGAATGTGTTAAGCGGGACATGATGGAGAGGGGGGTTAGTACAGATATAATAAATGATAGAAAACGATGGAGAGAGTTGACATACAGAGCCGACCCCTAATAGGGAGAAGGCGGGGAAGATGATGATACAATAAAAGTAAAAAATGGCAATACATATTATAACAACAACATAGAACCAGCACAAAGATAGGTTACATATTATTTGGTCTATCTTCGCTTAACTACATTTGTCTCGACGAAAATCAACTCCTCGAATGATCAAGTGGTTTCTTCTGTTGTTTGAGATGACATCCGACACGTTGTCTGTTAGAATATAGGTAATTTTTTTTTAAATAGGGACAAATCACAATGATTAAGCTAGCCCCAAAGTAAGTTTTAAACTTGTGTTATGGGATACTAACTCAACGATACTATATTTTATGATAAATACATATATAGATAAACACCCAAGACCCAGGACCACTTGAAAAAGGCTATTTTCCAACTTGCCCTGGCTGGGGATCGAACCCAGAACCTCCGGATTAGCGGTCTAGCGTGTTAACCATTACGCCACGGAGGTCGTCAATTAGAATATACCTATAGGTAAGTTTAAATTCGGCCGTCTGATATTTAACCCAATGGAACATCTAGTAGTTTTCTGGGTGTACGTAATGGACTGTTCAGCTAAACCGCCTCTTAGCGAGGCGCGTAGAGCGACCTTTGGCCGTTGTTAGTTCTACACTTTCATGACATCTTAAGATTACAAATATCTGGACAAAGAAACATCTAGACGCTTTTTTAGTCTACGTAATGGACCGTTCAGCTTAACCGCTCACTCTTAGCTTTGACCTTTCTTTTTGACCTCACCACTTTGTTTTTATTTGTCACAAATTGTTCGCTTTGCCGAACTAGAGGTGCTAAGTTCTGTAGTTCATTTCGTAAGCACTGCACGAGCAGTTATACTAGCTACACAGCTAAGTATTTTATCAAATTCTACTGTAAAGCGTGCTTAGGGATTTTTTTTTGGGAGTAGAGATTACGTAGATATACTGCGATTGTTACCTTTAGTTCCGTTTTTACACTTTCGACCCAAGTTGGCAGCACTGAATATTGAAGGCAGCACAAATTGCGACTTTTTTTAGCCATTCAGGTCCCATAGTTGGGCAAAAGCCTCCCCTGTTTGTTTCCAATTACTTCTATCTTCACACACAACAACAACATGGGTTCCTACAGACGGAAACAGGTCGAGAGGAAGATCTAGGATGAGATGGAGAAACGAGTTGTCCCCTTTCTATAATGAATGGAGGGAAATACATTATGCCAACAAAATTCAAATTAAGATCATAAGACATAGGAACATCTAGCCCTTTCCTAAGTCTACGTAATAGACCAGCTTAACCGCCTCTTAGCGAGGCGTGTAGCGACCGCTAGCCGTTTTCTTTGACCTTACCGTTTTGTTTTTATTGGTAGCCGGGAATTGTTCGCTTTGCCGAACTAGAGGTGCTTAGTTCGGTAGGTCGTTACGCAAACACTGGCAGCTATACTTACAGCTAAGAAGTACTTACTCAAACGACACCAATTAAGAGTGTTAAAGTAAATCTTAAAACTAGGTTTAACAATAAACATTTTTCTTATTTGAAAAATTCCAATGTGCGCTTCTAAGCTAGAAAGCCAGTTTAATAATGTGAAATTAAAAAGAAAAAATACTTGTTATAAGTACATGCTCTACAATGTGTTAATGAACTAACGCAAAACCTCAGCCCATGAAACTGAACAACTTTTGTTCAACAACTTTCAGAATTTGAATTTTCATACAAACTGATCAGCTGATCGAGTCAATTTGTATGAAAATCCGAATTTTATTTTTGGCATTTTGGGAATGTTGTAGAACAAAAGTTGTTCAATGTCATGGGCTGAGGTACCATCTGAGAGGTTTTGCGTTAGTTCATTAACATGTTGTATATTGAAAGATATTTTCCAGAGCTCAATTTCATTTAGTCAAGTGCTTATTTTCCGCAAGAAACATGGCATGTAACAAGAAGTAGTAAAACTACCGCTGTATAGTATCTATACTAATATTATAAAGCGGAAGAGTTTGTTTGTTTGTTTGTTTGTTTGTTTGTTTGTACGCGCTAATCTCGGGAACTAATGGTCCGATTTGAAAAATTATTTTTTTGTTGGGTAGTCCATTTATAGAGGAAGGCTTTAGGCTATATAACATTACGTTCCGACAACCACGCGAACGAAGTCGCGGGCACAGCTAGTTTCTACTAAGATTTTGCTTATTTACAAAACGTCCTAAAACATTTTTCTTATATATATTTATTTAAATAGATAAAAATCTACAATATATATAATTTTTCACATTATTTATTACCTTAATGTGAGAAAAAGTTAGATACTGATTTTATAGAAAGAAAAATATGATGACCGACAAAAATGACGACTTCCCGTACAAACTGACACTGCAGAACGGAAAATCCACAATTTATATCATTTTTCACGATATTTACAACCCTAATGTGAGAAAAAGTTACATCGTCAGCAAAGGAATTTGATATACGAGTACAAATGGAGGTAGCGCTCGCATAAATTACAAAGAGGATGCGGACTCGGAGAAAGCGGATCGTCAAATGGTGCGGATGGGATACATTTTAGATATCAGCAGGGCTGGCACGTACAATTTTCATAACTCCTAAATATACATATAGTCCACAATGCGATTACAATAAGAATAGGACGGACCATTTGCTAACTTCAGACGCTTAAGTACCATTTGCAATAAAATAAACGGGCAAGTGCGAGTCGGACTCGTAAATAAAGGGTTCCGTACAATGTTTTAAAACGCAAAAAAATCACCTTTTTTGTATGACAACCCCCTTCCATTTTTACCTTTTTTTATTTTTAGTATTGGTTGTTATAGCGGCTATAGTAATACATAATCTGTGAAAATTTCAAGTATCTAGTTAATTTCATTATAAAGATCTAGTTAAGGCCGTACTTGAATTTTCCGGGGTCCAGTGCTGCCCCCATTTAAAATAAATCATTTCAACGAAAACGGAGATATTATTTAAAATTTTGCAACTACCAAGTCCTAGATAACCCTTTAAAGTATTTTATGAACTACTGTTTAAAGTTTATAATGAGAACGTTAAGCTTTACTACGCACATTAGCCAAAAGTGGCCGTTTTTGGCAAATGTGCGTAGTAAAGCTTAACGTTCTCACTTTAAAATGTAAACAGTAGTTCATAAAATACTTTGAAGGGTTATCTAGGACTTGGTAGTTGCAAAATTTTAAATAATGTCTCCGTTTTCTTTGAAATGATTTATTTTACATGGGGGCAGCACTGGACCCCGGAAAATTCAGGTACGGCCTTAAAACACGTGTACTACAATCCGCAGTGTAATTTTTGAACTGGTATGGCGTTATTTGTTTTTTTTTTTCACCTATATTATTTTATGTAATAGTATGTATAACTCGAGAAAGCGGATGTCAAATGGTGCGGATGAGATAAGTACATTTTAAATATCAGCAGGGCTGGCACGAACAATTCTATGATGAAATATAAGTAAACAAAGTATAGGCGCAAATCTATAGAAATATACAGGGTAACTTTTAATTAACTGGCAACATTTTTGAAGCAAGTTCAGTCCATGATACCGAACTACTTTCTATAAAAAAAGGTAAAAAATTTTCGTCCTTCCATACAAAATCCGTTTGCCTGAGCGCTGATTTGTATGGGAGGACGAAAAATTTTTTTCACCCATCCAAGTGCGGACCACGGACCTATGGACTAGGGGCCCAACGGCTCAGGGCCCTTTCTTCTTGTATTTAAGAGACGCGCTCTTGTCGGTGGAGTGCTTTCCATGTGTCTCTCTTCACTTCTTAAGAAATCCTTACAGCCTAAGGGATAAGACGTGACGAGTATGTAATATGTGTGTATTTATAATAATGTAAACCACCAGAATCAATATGAACACACATTTGTTAAGGCGGAGGTATAAGCAAATGGCCTTGAAGTGTGAAATAAATTGTTAACTCGTAAATTTGGTGATAATTTCCTTATTTCTCTTCGTCATGCACTAGATAGCCCTTTAAATTATTTTATAAACTGCCGTTGAAACTATTATTGGTGATCCGTCTAGCTTTAAAACTTGCCGTGGCCACTTTTGGAGGAGGCAAGTTTTAAAGCTAGACGGACTAATGTAAATACTTTCAACGGTGGTTCATAAAATAATTTAAAGGGCTATCTAGTGCATGACGAAGAGCAATATGGAAATTATCTCCATATTTACGAGTTAACAATTTATTTCAAATGAGGGCGCCACTTCAAGGCCATTTGCCTATATCTTCACCTTAAGGCACATTTGCCAAAAGTGGCCGTTTTTTGGAAATGTGCGTAGTAAAGCTTACCGTTCTCACAAAGGTTATCTAGGGCTTGGTAGTAGCAAAATTTTAAATGATGTCTCCGTTTTCTTTGAAATGATTTATTTTAAATAGGGGCAGCACTGGACCCTGGAAAATTCAGATACGGCCTCAATAAACAAATCTCGTTCAACAAATTTTTCGCAAATCCAATTTTATAAGAATTTTCACGACACCAGCAAAGTTTATATCAAGATTTACGACATGGAAAGCCAAATACTTCCCGTTTAATTACAAACATAAGCAACTTCACTTATTTCCCTTATTTCTGATGAAAATCGCGAACTCTCAAAAGCGATTGAAAAACTTGTACAAAAACTTTTAATACCCCGATTGAATTACGGAGTTAAAGGAAACTTATCTTCTGACCTTTTAATATATCACTTCGCTATGTTTTAGGTAAAGTTTTCGAGTTTTATTACACGAAAAATTTTACTGCTCACTAAGAATAACTAACACTATTTCACCGTTGAGCTTGCAGCTCAATGTTACATCTTTGCTCTTTGCTGCATTGTCGCCGACAGGTTTTAGCTTTGACATATATTTAGTCGTCAATTGACTGCCTCCGTGGTCCAGTGATCAAGGCGTTTGCCTTGTGACCCGGAGGTTGTGACTTCAAATCCCACTGGGAAGCATACTTTGTGAAAAGTTGTTTCTAGTCTGGTTAGGATATTGCAGGCTTGAATCACCTGATTATCCGAAAAGAAAGATGATTCCGTGCTTCGGAAGGCACGTAAAGCTGTTGGTCCCGAACGCCATTAAGCGTTGGATTGATGAATCCTAGAAGGCACGAGACCGTGTGGTCCCCCGTGTGGGTGCGGGTTAGAATGGGACCACTCCATATCTACCTGTGGATGTCGTAAGAGGCGACTAAAGGATTAAGCACAAACATCTCGTGCTACAATTGCATTTCCAAGGAGGGTTGACGTCGGGAATATTATTTGGAAAAGAAAAAGCAGGAAAGCGCAGACGGGGCTCCAAAGCAGCATAGCTGAGGATGCAACCGGGAATGCGCTAGGATAAATAAATAAATAAATAAATATATAGGGACAAATCACACTGATTGAGCTAGCCCCAAAGTAAGTTTTAAACTTGTGTTATGGGATACTAACTCAACGACACTATATTTTATAATAAATACATATATAGATAAACACCCAAGACCCAGGACAATTTGAAAAAGGCCATTTTCCAACCTGACCTGGCTGGGGATCGAACCCAGAACCTCCGGATTGGCGGACTAGCGTGTTAACCATTACACCACGGAGGTCGTCAAAGATGAAGAAGAGAGGAGGAGGATGAAGAAGAAGAAACAGGGAAAGCTAAATAAAAGCTTGCAAAAATAAAATAAGTTAAAAGCCATCAATTTTATTAAAAAACCCAAAACAAACACTACTTAACACGAAAAGCAAATAGATTAATTGTTATCACTTTACTTTATCGGGCCTTATCTGACAGACTAAGGCCTCGGTACTAACGGGAGACGTATCTGAGACCCCTTGATCCTCGGATTAGTCCACTAGGCCACTGGGACTACAGTATATTAAGTCAGACGTGTTGCAATCACATGGTAAGCTGTTAACGCTGCCTTAACCTGCGTATCTACTGCTGATTATTTGCGAAATTATTTTCTTAGTTGGGCATACAGTGTACACACTTGCTAAGTTTGGAGGTGGGGTGAGATTAGAAATGCCAACGGGGATTAAACCCTACATAGATCTCGTAATAAGAATAATTTTTCAATTTGTAACAAAAGCTTAAGAGCCCGTATGACCCTGATAGTACTTAGAGCGATCTTAATTATTATCAATATTAAGGCGAAGATATAGGCAAATGGCCTTGAAGTGTGAAATAAATTGTTAACTCGTAAATATGGTAATAATTTCTATATTGCTCTTCGTCATGCACTAGATAGCCCTTTAAATTATTTTATGAACTGCCGTTGAAACTATTATTGGTGATCCGTCTAGCTTTAAAACTTGCCGTGGCCACTTTTGGCGGAAGCAAGTTTTAAAGCTAGAAGGACTAATGTAAATACTTTCAACGGTGGTTCATAAAATAATTTAAAGGGCTATCTAGTGGATGACGAAGAGCAATATGGAAGTTATCTCCATATTTACGAGTTAATAATTTATTTCAAATGAGGGCGCCACTTCAAGGTCATTTGCCTATACCTCCACCTTAACGAAATACTCACTTTGAAATATAAACACATCAAAGTTCAGGACTAACTCTATACATTACATGTTTCGAAAACACGATAGCTTATTCAAGAAATTCAATAAAATTGCCCTTGTAACTTTGGATAATAATTGTATTAACCATAAAGCAGGGATCATATGTCTTGTTTTTTTAAATAACTCTAAAATATTCTTTGAAAAAACGGAAAAAAACACCTCATAAACCAGAAACGCGTAAACCAGCCTCATTGACCTCCCGCGAACTTTTCACCCCGCATGGCTCGTTGTCTCGCTTCGGCTAGAGTAAATTTGTGTGGGTGGAAGGAGGGAGCAAAATTTAGATTATCCACATCACAGGCGCAGCCTTAAATGTGAGTCACTTTCCGGTTTCCGATAGAGATTACATTTTGTATGCTAATGTAAATCAGATGCCGATGCAATATTATTATAAGAAGAAGCTGATCTGACGATTGAGCCAAGGAGTGAATGTATGAACCCGGTAATAACGTCTTATTACCGGGTTCATACATGCACTCCTTGGCTCAATCGTCAGATCAGCTTCTTCGCAAGCCCATCGAGTTTGGGCTTAAAACATTTGTCTTGATAAGTACTTAGTACTAGTAGTACTTAGGCCTCACAATCAGTGGAAAACAAAATAAGTTTAAAAACGTAAAAATACCGAATATGCAATACAGCCTTCGACTCCCGACATACCTGTAACAAACAAAATAAATTATTTAATAGGTACTTTATTATTAAGAACACACTGTCAAAACTTTTAACCTAAATGTAACTTTGTCCCTAATTATTACTACATCAGAGTTCTCAATCTCGGTTTGCCGACAGCAGTCTGTCAACAGCTTCTTTCACACTCTGCGCCTGCGTCGATTGAGGACGTCACCGCGACACAGATGCATGATCTATTTGTAGTGACAAATAAACTCTCAGAAATATATTCGACATAGAAGAATTTATAGGTCATATAGCTCTTTCTGCCGTTTTATAAAGCTCCCAAAAAAGGTAGAAACCAAAATTTTACAGACCAGCAGATCGCGTGTTTTGTATCATATGAAAAATAATGCTGCTCGCATCCTTCATATTTTATTAATTCCCAGAGTTTGTAAGGATGGATGCATGGACGCAAAACTCTCGAGGTCTACTGTTCTTACAGAACCACTAGTTACAAACGACGAAGAAAGAGGGTAAGGTCAAAAAAAAAGATATGGACAAACGATTCGTATAACTGAATTTTCCACCCGGAGGGGCCGCCTGCGCGCTTAGTAATAATTTAGGTACATTTTCGATACCTACCTAAACGGGGAGTGGCACAGGCCAGATAATACATAGGATACTTTTTTGTCATAGAAAATTTTATTTATTTTAAATAATCAAGCTTTGCTCATAAGGCTACATACTCGTAACTTGAAACGTATTTCAAGCACCAATTAACGAAAATCCCACCATGCCACGTGCACCAAACGCCAGTTTTCAGCGAGTTTTATTTCCATTGCACAACGCGCACCTTAGCAAACGTTGCAAATATCCTCTTACAACTCGCTGGTCGATAAAGTCGTACATGAAAGCCCGGAGTAGGGCTGCCTCTGATATGGCGATGTCACCCTTGGTACGTCCTCGGAGCCATCTCAATGCACTTCCAAGCACCAACACTGATTTTTAATAAAGTGTATTATTATTATTTGACTAAAAACGGCCACTTTTGACAAATGTACGAAGAAAAGCTTCACGTCACTTTAAACTGTAAACAAGGGAAGGGTTATCTAGGGCTTACTAGAACATAATTTATCTCCGTTTCCATTCAAATAATTTATTGCAAATGGGGGCAGCACTGGACCCCGAAAAATTCATGATCGTCAACGTAGCGGACAACCTTAAGCGACAGCCCTGTCATATCATACGTTGAACAGAACAAAGTTAAGAGGAGCTTTGATTGGCACATGTTTATTCCTGAGCCTTTTATTGTTTCGAAAGAGGCATTGGAGTCGTTTGAACTCGGAGCACGTGGCCTTTAGTTCCTTTATTTTATTTTTTGTATTTCCCAACTTTCCCCGTTTCTTAGTTACTAAAAATCCTTTTGTCAAGTATAAATATTATCGTGTTTGACATTATTTTTAACAGTTTGATTAATATCTTTTGTACTCGTATACGGTTTTGCACTAAATAAATATTATTGGCTCGTCAGGTAGATAATCAAAAAATATTGTATTTGTCTTTTCTCCGATTAGCAAATAATAACGAACATACAGCGCATTTAAATTTCGCATGATGTCACGATCTAAGTACGATTTTCACTGGACAGTGACGTTTATCGCCTCCAACTCCGAAACTTTTAACCTTTTTACTACTTTTATAAACATGGGTATGGGAAATGGGATAGGAAAAATATGGGTCCATTATATTTAGATAATCTAACTGACGGACTCAATAAAATTGTAAATAAAATTAAAAAGAACTCATTTTCAATTGAATTTGTATGGATATTTTCCTTTTCCGAGTACATTTTATAAGTTGACCGACTATAACTCTTTAATATGTAAACCCTACTTAGCTCTGATAATTTTTTAGGGTTCCGTACCCAAAGGGTGCAAACGGGACCCTATTACTGAGACTCCGCTGTCTGTCCGTCAGTCACAGGGCTCTATCTCTTGAACCGTAATAGCTAGATACTTTAAATTTTCACCGATTATGTATTACTGTGGCCGCTATAACAACAAATACTAAAAATAAAATAAAGTTAAAAATTAAAGGGGGTCGTCATACAAGAAACGTGTTTCTTCAGCGTTTTAAAACATTGTGCGGTGGTACGGAACCCTTCATGTACGAGTTCGACTCGCACTTGCCCGTTTATTTTTATTATACCTACGTTATATATAAGATTGCCGCGAATTTTTTTCACTTCCATATACAACTGTTTAGCTGACAGAGGGGGCCACTCGTCTCTTGACAAGCCAAATATTTTTAAAACGGATCTCTAAATTGAAAAATGGCGTTCACAAACTCACAAGACCTATTAAACGACACCTCACCCATACCTATGCCCATACTATAATATGGGTTAATCGAGAAAAACATTGATTATGCAACGTGGAAGGGACATACCCGTAATAAATTGGACCACGGTCTATACTAGATCATTATAGTATAATGAAATTAAAATAACAGTCAAAAGAACAAAAATGCACTCGGCGGCTGCACTCTTTTGTATGGAAAGGCCAACATTTTTTTTTGTTATTTGGCTGTTATTTTAATTTCATTATACTATAATGATCTAGTACAGACCGTGGTTCGATTTATTACGGGTATGTCCCTTCCACTTTGTATAACACTTTACATGTATGTATAAGAGCTACGTTTAAAAAAAGTTTGTTCAGGATTTTGTTTTACCACAGCGTGAATAATATACCCATGCCAAATTACAGCCAAAGTCAAAGTCAAAGATATTTTTTTTATTCAATGTAGGATAAATATATCACTTATTAAGTCATTATTGAAGTGAAAACTTCTTTAGCGGCGTTGTGCACTTTTTTTGTAATGGGTAAAAAATGTTAAACTCGCGTCAGGACACGTGTCCTGATCGAAAATTCGTAAGACGGAGCGGAGTTGGCACAGGGGCCTAAGCGCCTTTGGGGTTTATGGCTCTTACGACCATTTTGTGTTTGTAGTGACAATAAAATAACAAAAGAATTTTATTTTCTATTATGACATACAATAGACGGATATTTTCACTAGCATTGTCAAAAGATGAATAGTCCAGTTTGTTTATAAAGAGATCAGAACGACTTGAGCGTCTAGAGTTCGAATCCACCGGAAGGTGTTCACTTTTTAGTTCAATGAATTTATTTTTATTTTACGACCGGTATTTTGAAGTTTTATTTTACAAGTTTTTGAAGTGAAAACTTTTTAGCGGCACTTTTTTTTTAATGGGTAAAAAATATTAAACTCGCGTCAGGACGCGTGTCCTGATCGAAAATTCGTAAGACGGATGGAGAGTAGACAGCCGGCGCGGCGTAGGAGAGGAAGTATCCCCCTCTCTTTCTACGGCGCGGCGAAAATGTATGCCTGCGCCTGCTGTTTCGCTTAGCGGAGAGATAACCTTTTTAATGTAATATAAATTGTCATGTTTGTGTACGATAGCGCAATAAATAAATATTGTATTCTACCACATAAATGATAGTACTTTTATACTGATAATTAAAGCAATTCGTGCAAAATTATTCTCTAACCATTCCAAAACATCAAAAATGCACAACGTTAATATTCAAGTTTTCACTTCTGCCGGCACTACCGGAGTGCAACCCGTCGTTTTTTTTTTTTTTTATATACTTTATTGTCTCTGAGTAAAACCGCGGACAGGCAGACAGACATGGCAAAACTACAAGGGTTTCTTACCTTGTTTACTAACGGAACCCTAAACAGCAGTAAATAGTTGAATACTCTTTTCACGATTCGCCAATCCCCAGTTACGTGCGATTAAGCCCAAAACCGTTCCACATAAAGACACTTCAATAATCCAAAAATAATTAATCACAAAAAATGGCTTCCCGAATCGAGGGTGACTTTGTAAAGAACTTCACACAATGCTGTCATAAAGCAATATGATTTCTATAAAGCGAGTAGTAATGAGCAGTTTTCTATAAAAAACCATTGTTGGTACTGCGAGGGTGGATCGCGATTACACACAATTGTATTACTAATTTATACAGACGTAAGTCAGAGTTTTCTTTGAATATATTTCGGCGCCCTAACTAACACATTCTCAATCGGTTATTGTAATTTGATTGGTAGATAGAATTATATTGGGCATTTGAGGTTTGTAGGTTCATTGCCTCTGAATGACAGATTTGGAAGCTAATTGAAAGAAATATATTAGTGGCTCTTTGCTAATGGCTCTGTGAGCTGTAAACCCCGAACCTTGCTGTAAGCTCTGTGTATCTGTCTCTGAGGTCTTTGCCTAGCCCCTCACATACTGAACTGTTAAAGATTTTATCGGATGAAAAAGTTTTTCGGACTAAAAGTTGTGTCTTAATAAAGGTAACAAATGACAAAGGGTAACAGTGGATGTCGTAGAAGGCGACTTAGGAAACACAAGCTTAACAAAACTTAATCAATGAGACCTCTCCAACCCGTCTGGCCAGCATGGAGAGTGTAGGCCAAGTCCTCTGACTGCTCTGGCCAAGTGGTAGTACAGAGAGGGTCGTGCTCCCGCAGTGGAGACTAAAAATGAACCTGATGATGATTACGATGATGAAGGGTAACAAATATGTTTTATAAAACTTTAGAATATTTTCTTATGGCTGAAATATGATATTTTTTACGTATCCGTTTATTTCTGCCATTTTGAAAAATTTCATAAAATTGGCTTGACAGAAAAATATAAACTATCGAACCTGCTCACAAAACTTCGACGAGAACAATCGGAAAACTGGAATTCGGACACACGAAAGAATTTTTGCCGAATCTGAAACTGAGACCTTAAACCGCTTCGCTCACTTGATCAATTAATACGACCTGAAATTAAAACTCGATGTTCCTGATTGTGTTTTTATAGGCTGACTTATTAAAGATAAAAACAATAAACCTATATAAAAATATGCCCTTTGAATGCGAGACTGCTGCATTTGGCATGTAAATAACATTATATAGAAAAAGAATTTAGGTACATACTGGACAATTGTGAATTAAATTCAAATTTAGAAACGGGAGTCGAAAAGAGAGACAGGTCAGTAGATCATTGCCCGAGCCATTGCAAAAAACAAAAATTTGAATGTATATCGGAGAGCCAATAAAAGGTTTCCACGGATAACCAGATTTTGAAAGTAACAACCTATCCGTGTACGAACCTCATAATTGTTGAATTTCTAAATTGGAACAATCGTGTGGACAACCTCATTATTTGTCGACTGACTTTAAAGTCCTCGTCATCAATATGAATAGTGATCGGGTGACATTTCAGAACGTCATAGCGCCATATCGTCACGTACCGCGTTGACATCGGACAATCCCCTGCGATTTACATCAAATACTCAGAGGGGAGACCATTGCCCAGTCATTGGACACTATAGGATATTAAGGCCGTACCAAAATTTTCCGGGGTCCAGTGCTGCCCCCATTTAAAATAAATCATTTCAAAGAAAACGGAGACATCATTTAAAATTTTGCAACTATCAAGTCCTAGATAACCCTTCAAAGTATTTTATGAACTACTGTTTACAGTTTAAAGTGAGAACGTTAAGCTTTACTACGCACATTTGCGAAAATCGGTCACTTTTGCCAAATGTGCGTAGTAAAGCTTAAATTTCTCATTATAAACTGTAAACAGTAGTTCATAAAATACTTTGAAGGGTTATCTAGGACTTGATAGTTGCAAAATTTTTAATGATGTCTCCGTTTTCTTTAAAATGATTTATTTTAAATGGGGGCAGCACTGGACCCCGGAAAATTCAGGTACGGCCTTAAAGCCTATGGCTTTAAGTCTGCCTATTACATTTTTAATATAGTTAAATTAATGTACATACGCCAATGGTACAACAAGAGTAAGCGAACCCTATTTCGAGCAGCCGTCTCAAAAGTGCAGATCGCAATGATGATTGCCGACCTTCGTTGAAGATGGCACTGGAAGAAGAAATTAATAAATAAACTCTTTTCTCTGTCTTTGTCACATTCTTCTCTCTTCCAGATAACCAGTGGAGTTTTTTGGGCATTCAAGATGCAGTACTAAAGTGCTTATTGAGAACCAGTGGATTGTTGTGACGTACCTAATGTTTTATTGTGAAGTTATTTGTTTTATATTTGTTGGTGCAAGTAGGTACTAAAGGGTCTAACAAAATATACTGAAACTATTTCAATGATGAATTAAGACCACGATACTGAACGACTTTCTCCAATCTGATCCGTTTGTATGGAAAACAAAAAATATTTTTCATTATTCGCTATTTTTATTTGGGGAAAGTTGTTCAGTAACATGGGACTAAATTCACTTTTAAATATATATACATACAGGCTGACTTTTAAACCACCAGCTAAATTTCTGGAGCAAGTTCAGTCCATGATACTGAACTACTTTCCATAAAAACAATTAACAAAAAACTAAAATAAAAATTCGCCTTTTTATACAAATCAGCGCAAACGGATTTTCTATGGGAGGACGAAAAATTTTCATTGATTTTTAATTACTTTTTTAATAGAAAGTAGTTCAGTATCATGGAATGAACTACTTTCTATTAAAAAAGTGAACGAAGTGAAGTGACAAAAATTTGGCTGGTGGTTTGAAAGTCAGCCTGTATAAGACTATTAGTCGACAAGCTATTGAGTGGAGTCATCAAAATTACAGTAAAGTGCACATCGAATGACATTTCAGAATGTCATCGCGCCATATCATCACGTTCACCGCTGTCATCGGACACACCCCGTGATTTGCATCAAATATTCACCCGTCTACATTTTACGGGTGAATTTTCCGGTTGTGAAGGTAATAATTTAAGATTTAGGGGGGTTGGCGTTGTTTTTACATGGTTGCGTACAAAAATTACTATGTTTTCTGCATTTTCATTTTCAAAAGAAAAAACGTAGAATGTATCCGCTGCTTCACTTTCCGAGAAGCTGCTACAGTAGTATGGCACCGTTGATAAACCCATATGGTTGATATCACGTAACTATATCAACTTCCTGCAGCGGAGTTTCCGAACCGATACGACATTGAAACCTTCAAAAAACGAGTCTATATTTTCCTGAAAGGCCGGTAACGCTCTTGTTACACCCCTGGTGTTGCAGTTGTCCATGGGCAGCGGTGATCACTAACTATCAGGTGACCCGCTTGTTCGTTTGCCGTCCTATGACATAAAAACAATACATCGCGCGACGGACAAGTGTCATCTCGCTCATTATGATATGTAAACATTTTCCCCTGCTCTATTTTTGAATATACGGAGTATTTTTAAAAGAATAAAGAATATGGCGGCGTGAACTTTATCATACGTATTCAATTTTCAAACAATGAAATCTGGTTACTTACCGATGAAAAGTAATTTTTTTACATTTAGCCGTGTTCCTTGAATTATTCTTACTGTATTGTAACACACACCAAGGCGTTTTTACTTATGTATACCATGTTTTTGTATGGTTTTCGCTTATAAACTGTCGAAAGTACTAGGCGTATATGAGCTAGCAAGCGACTAAGTGAAGTTTATTCTCATCAAAACAGTGTTAAGAGGCGCCTGATGTGGATAATCTAAGTTTTTTTCTAGGATATCTCCTAACTATCTACGAGAATTATTTATTCTATTTTGTGAGTCTCAAGGGCATCCACTACGCAGCGCCGAAAACCTTCTTTTAAGAATTCCTGCTCACTCCACCGACTTTTACTCGCGGTCTTTGTCTGTTCGAGCCGTACGTCTATGGAACTCACTACCACTTACTATCTGACGCGCCCAAACGCTAGCCAGCTTTAAATCCCAAGTAAAATCGCATTTTCTATCCTTATGAAAGGTAATTTCCTTCCCTTGTTTCCACTTAGTTTCTTCATTTTGTCCTGTTATGTTTTCTTTGTGTAAGTTGTATGTATGTATTTAAGTATTAGGTGTATGTATGTTTATTATAATTATTGTATATAAGTATGTTTATTATATTGACCATCCCGCACTACCTAATTTCCCATAATTTTTTTCTATATAAACGAGGTTGCCTGGAAGAAATTGCTTAGCGACAAGGCCGCCTTTTGCGCATTTCCTAATTTTTAAGATAATTATGTTCTGTTTTTTACTTGTGTGCAATAAAGGGTATTGTATTGTTTTGCTCACGCTTCCACGCACACAAATTTACTCTAGCCGAAGCGAGATAGCGAGACCATGCGGGGTGAAAAGATCATGGTAGGTCAATGAGGCTGGTTTTGGTTTTAAGGATTTTTTCGGTTTACAAAGAATATTTAGGAGTTACTTAAAAAATAAGACATATTATGACTTCCTTATGTTTAATACAATCCAAAGTTACAAGGGCTAATTTATTGTATTTCTTGAATACTTTCCGTTTTAGAGGCAACTTCGCATTTTTTTTCTATAGTGAACCTGAACTTTGCTGTGTTTATATTTCAAAGTATTTCGTTAATATTGATAATATTTAAGATCGCTCTAAGAACTTTAGGGTAGTACGGGCTCTTAAGTGATGTCTCCTCTAGTTATACATAATAGCTCTTTATCTTAGTACGTAGTATTATCTCCAAATATTTATTCCCGCGTGCAGATAGCATCGCAGGCTGGCAGCATCCGCGACTTCGTCTGCCAAATTATTACCACTCCACCTTATCACTAGTAATGGCGATCGTAATTTTCTTCGCCCGCCGGCGAACTTTAAACCTGTTCCTACGAAATTTTCCCAGAGGAAGCTTATACAGTGAGTGTACTTCATTTAGTATACAGAAGATAAAAAAGGTCTGCTGGAAGAGATCTCTTATGAAATAAGCAGTACCTAAGCTATGTATTTTATATTTTTGTTTGTTTCTTTATTTGTAAAAAAAATTAAGATTAGTAGTTTTTTTTCTTGTCCTGTCTTTCCAGCCAGCTTGTATATAGTACAAATATTGAAATGATCTGGCTGGCAAATCATGTTACTACTTACAACTACTTTCAGGTACTTTAAAGCCATCTTCAATCCATGCTAAAATGCGAATCATGTTAATAGGAGATGCCGCTAGCAACCCAGGACTATTTTGTTTGTATTTTCCACCTTCTCGTCCACCTTTAGTTATTTGGTTATTAATTATTTTTTTCAATGTATGTTTCTTGGTGAATGTTGTTCAGTATCATGGACTGCATCTACCCTTAAAATAGATTCAGCATATTTTGATGGACCTTGTACATTCTGCACCAATAATTGCTTCATGCCAGTATCTTAAAAAAGTAAATATTTTGAGAAGTGAATTCGTGAAAACCATATTTAGCGTCAAGTCTAAGCGTGCCCAATGTGCCCATCGTGCCTTGTTTAAAAAGTGTACATTCTGCGCCAAACCCATATTAGGGATGTCCGTCCTTTAAATATGTTTAGATTTTTTACAAGTGGTTTCAAAAACTCTTTTCGCAGGAGTGCTGGCCACAGGCCAACACCATGTTAATGTCAAATTCAATTTTTAAATGCATTTACCGCACAAATTCCTTGTAGGACCAGTTTATCGCACACTCAACACATCTCGCGCACAGCTCCATCCACTCACATTTATTATTCACACGCTTGTGTTTGCATTAAGTAAGTCACCAAGTTTCCTGGGTAGTGTAAGGTGAAGATATTTTATTTTATCTTTAAATTGTGCCTATAGGTTTACTACAGATTACATGGGGAGACCAACCGGAAAGAGGCCGGTGGGTCATCCGAGATACCGCTGGAGAAACGAAGCCTGCAAAGACGTCAAAGCCCTCCAAGAAGATCTGCAAATGGCGTAGAATAGGGAACAGTTGCGTCTTCTGATGTTCCATTTTGGGTCACTGAGTCAACGCAGCAGTATAGTTACAGACTGATTTTGCACCAGATGAATTCAAATTTTGAATCAGAATCATTAATAGAGCACAAAACCGTAAGAAAAAGACTTACTTTTTGGGTTTTTTTTCTGCTAAATTTATAATAAATGGCTAATCTACTTAAACTTTAACTATACGCGCAGCCGCTGTTGCCACGAGCCCGGTAGCGGGTAACATTCAAATGGGAGATTTTTGGTATACATTTGTCGGCTGATTGATATCTTTGGTTTTTATTATGAAACATGATAACATATTACTGAATAAGTATTTTTTATTTCTCTTGAGTACTTTCCTTGCATATAGCTACGGACGGGGTTCAAAATCCGCCTGTATATAAATTCGTAAATAATGAGCGATTGGATAGAGACGCATGGGAGGAAATGGCAGACCTTTTATTAGCAAGCAGCTTTCCTAGATGGCGTTCGCACACATCCGTTTATCGAATAAAGAAGTGAGGTTTGAAACCAAGCAAAGCGTGTCTCGACGCGCGTGCTTCGCACGTGTGCTCCGCGAATACGCGATGTTTCCCGTCAGCTACGGAGTGTCAGCTAGTTCAATTTTAACGGCGTATCTACAGTCGTGTCGATGGAGAAGTTAATATATTACTACGTAGAAAAATGAATGGCAGTCAGTCGTCTGATTAAAATTATCTGCTCTTTAGTGTATGCTGAACAAGTACGACGGACGCCCGCGCGGGCCGCTTTTGTATGAAACCGCGGGGGCGTCCGCGTAACGTAGTTTCATCAAGCCTGATAGTCTGTACGTATTTTCGTAGAAATTTAGTTAACACCAACACACCCACACAACGCTAACTGCGTCTAGCTCCATTTATAATTCAATTTGCACAGTGTTTGTTGAAAGTACTCGTAGCGAGCTTCAGCAACGGAAAGCTAAGTGGAAGGTTTGCAAAAGCTCTTCCAAGAATGCGATGTTACGTGCTTTTCAATCATTGAGCTATATGTATTATAACTAATAGCTATATGTTTATACAAGCTTATTTTTAATATGCAGTGAAGACTAAAAAAGACCTGATGATGATAATGATTGTTAGTTTTCTACGGGGCCTGATGGGATACCGCCATATATAGTTAAGGATTGTAGTCGAGTATTTGAAGAACCGCTATTGTTTATTTTTAACCAATGTCTAAAGGCAAGATACTACCCAGATATTTGGAAGTTGTCTCGTGTCATACCAATCCCTAAAAAGAGTGAAGAAACAGAGCTGAGTAACCACAGACCAGTTGCAATTCCCTCACCTTTTGCTAAGGTATTTGAGACAGTTTATTTTCAGGCAAGTAAGTGCTAGGTTGAGTGATGCGCAGCATGGTTTTTGCCTGGGTCGAAGTACTGACAGCAATTTGTTGTGCTTTACGGATTATGTGTTTGCGAATGTGGACAAGACAGCAGGTGGACAGGTAGATACTGCCTAATTTGACTACCGTAAAGCTTTCGATACTGTAGACAACGATATCTTACTGGTGAGACTCGCGGCGATAGGATTTACGCCGCATTTGTTAGATTTTTTTTGTAGTTACTTGAGGGAACGTAAACAGTACGTAGAATATGGTAATTACGCATCAGAACCGTACTTCACCTATTCAGGGGTAAGTCAGGGAAGCAATTTAGGGCCACTAGCGTTCCTCATCATGATCAATGATCATCCGAAAGTGATTCAGAACTCGCAATCTCTACTTTTTGCGGACGGTTTGAAATTTTTTCTTAAAATTGAAAGTATCAGAGACTGTGAGCGTTTGCAAGAGGACATCGACAGGGTGGTGGAGTGGAGTTGCGTTAACAAACTATTTTTTAACATAAATAAGTGCAGTATTATTAGTTATAGTAGGTCACAACAGCCACTGCAGTACCACAATACTATGGATGGAGCCGTCATTCCGCGAGTTACAAAAGTTCGAGATTTGGGCGTGCTAATGACTGCCAACTTGACATTTGTTGATCACATTGTTAACATTTGTAAAATCGCGTTTAAGAATCTTGGGTTTATTTTACGGCAGGCAAGTGAATTTAAAACTACCACGGCGGCACGAGTTCTTTATAACACGCTTGTCAGGAGTAGACTAGAAAACAGAGCTATAATTTGGAACCCGCATGAAATGAAATACAAGCAAATGGTCGAAAGGATTCAAAACAAGTTTATCCGATTCCTGTACCTTAAACAGTATGGAGTGTACCCCTTATTCCCACTAAAGTACCCTACGGCGTTTGTACTAGGAATGGTGGGTTACTTCGGCTTAGAGGTTAGGCGAAATATCGCGACATTCAAACTTATTTTAAAATCTATAACGGTGCTAACTGCAATCCCAAAATACTCGTGAGATTGAAAATGTCTGTGCCGGATGATTTCATTTTTAGAAGACGAAAGCCACCTTTTTTCGAGGTGCCTTCTTTACGCACGAATTTATATAAGTTCGCTCCTGTGCCCAGAGCCTTGAGTTTGCTCAATTCTCTTGGTCAGAAGTGTGTTGACATTGACGTGCTTGACTGTTCGCTGGGGAAATTCACAAATGAGGCATATAAACATATACCTTCTTTGTTATATGGTCTATAGCTATGTTGCATTAGGAAAAGCCTGTACAAACTAGCTGTATTGGAAATAAATAAAATATAAAATAAAATAAAATAATTAAGTACAAATATTTTAAGGAGTGGTTCACTATATTAATCCGAACAACTTTTCCCAATATGTACATCGAAATACGAAAATAAAATTTCACTTTTCATAGTAACTAGATACGTTACTACTTCGATTGGAACTTAATTAAAAATCATTTTGGCTCAATGTTTTTAACCAGTGATGTAAAAAAATACCCCATTTCCGTACCCAAAGAGTGCTAACGGGACCCTAAAAACAAGTTTTAGATAAAAAACTCTAGTGCTCCTCAAGACAACCTCTAGAGCCCAAACACGAAGTAACTATTTATTAATCTGTGCCCAAACTCGGTGGGGTTATGTTGTTTTATCATATCACAGAGATGCTGGGGCCACCTTCATTAATTGGTACCATAATATTACATTGTCATCCAACTTACATAAGTATGTCAAGTTTCAGCTCCATCTAATACTGGGAAGTGGGTCTAATTTAGCTTGCAACATTTGATTACGGACACACAGACAACTAAATAAAAGCTTGTAAAAATTCCACAACAAACTTAATAAACATTGGTATGCTTTTATCGAAAGCGTTGTATTTAATATAATTCAGGAATTCGCCCCATTTGGCCACCGACCATTGCAGGCATTTAATTAATGTTTTCATTTATTACTTTAACATAAAGAGAAATTATATTAAACAATATCCCGCCGGTTCCGGCCAGACTGAAAGCCAGGCCGAAATTAATGTTTATTCAGATTTGTTTAATAAAGCACATGAAAGTATTAATGAACTATATGTATTTGTTACTAGCGGCCCGCCCCGGCTTCGCACGGGTATGTATTATACATATAAACCTTTCTCATGAATCACTTTATCTATTAAAAAAAACCGCATCAAAATCCGTTGCGTAGTTTTAAAGATCTAAGCATACATAGGGACAGACAGTGGGAAGCGACTTTGTTTTATACTATGTAGTGATTAAACACAGGTTCATTTTGGTTATTTGGCTATATTGAAATCTGGGAATCAGAATTACTAGAACACAAAACCGTAATAAAAAAAGACTTATCTTTTGTAATTTCTTTTGCCCTCAAATTTCTTTTAAATGGCTAATCTACTAACTTTACTATGCGCGCAGACGTTGACCTTGCCGTAGCGAGCACTGACATTCAAATGAGAGATTTTTGTATCTGGCTTTTATTATGAAACAAGATACATATTCTGTCATATGTATCCTACATATGACAGAATATGTATTTTTTATTTCGCATGAAGAGTACTTTCCTTGAATATAGCTACAAGGTTCAAAATCATCCTGTATAATATCGTTGAGTTAGTAATACTAACTAGTATCCCAACACAAGTGTAAACTTTCTTTACGGCAAGCTCAATAATTGTGATTTTCCCTATAAGTATGTTTATTTATTTATTCTGACATTTATTTTATTTCTGATCTTGCTAAGAGGCCGTCCAAATATAACGTCACGCAGAATTTTAACTTTTCGAACAACTTGACTTAGAGGAAAACTCGTGATATTTCATATTTCTCACTCGTAGTTCTCATTCCACTAGGATGAAATTACTGTAAAACAGTCCTTTTTCTCTTACAAAAAATACGCCGAAACGAATGCCGGCCAAATAATTTGGTCCATCGAAAAAAGCGCTGTCCGGTCCAATACATACAAACTTCCTCCTACATGCCACTCGTATAACTTTCCGGGCATTTTTTTTTTCGCCGTTTGACCGTCCAGAGTTCGGACAGCCTGTGACGCGTTCACAGGGTGTATAAAAAACGTACAAAAGCTAGCATGGGACGGCCTAACTATTGCGCAGTAGTTTCAACTGTAAATATTACTTTTTTGTTCTATCTACAGAGCTTGGATTCGCAAAGGGTATACATTTCAGGAATTTCGTTCGATTTAAAAATTCTACTCAATCCGATTTTTAACCGGTTTTGTAGTTTCACAGGACATCATTATCCTATCTAATTATTGCTATGTTTTCGAAACAAAAAACCGAATTCAATACCAGAAAAGCTAAATATTCAAATAATTGTACACATAGATGACATATTTTTCTATTTATTTTGTGAATTAGATTACCCTTCTTACCAGTATAAATTGGTGTCATGCGATCAAGATAAAATAAATACTTATTGTTAAAAAAAACGAAAGAAAAAAGTATCCAAACAACCTATTCAACAGACCAAAAATTACAAAGAGGGTCTCGCAAACTTCAAGAAACTATTTAATCACGAAAATAAGGGTAGCCATCTTGTTTTTTGACGTGAGGATCTCGCTTACGCCCGAGCGCGTAGGTTTTAACATTACATAGGTTATAACAAGGCATTAACAAAGACGAAGAAAAATCGTCAACTCAAACTTTATAGACATTGTTTTTCTCAACCCTGATTGTCTGATGACAAATCTGCAAAGTCTATTTTCAATCCGGGTTAGTAGTTAGCCGACCTAGTAGAGTAAGCAGCCATTTTAAATTTCATAAAAATGGAAAACACATGTAATGAAATATGCAAAGAAATACGATGGATGGTAGAGATTCTAATTAGTTACTAAAAAAACTGGCGGCATGAGATCAAGTTAAGAGAAATATTGTTTTGAACAACATAGTGACTCTTGCAAACTTCAAGAAACTATTCAATCAAGAAAATAAGGTCAGCCATCTTGTTTTTTGACGTGCGGATCTCGCTTACGCCCGGGCGCGTATTAACAAAGACTGAGACAAATCGACAAGTCAAATTTTATAGACGTTGTTTTCCTCAACCCTGATTGTTTTTACCAAAGCTCCGGGAATCATTTGTCTTGCCCGTAGATGTAGGAAGAATAGATGCCACAATGCATACATACTGTATGTTAATTACCCTTTCGAATCTTTACTACAAATATAAATACTTATTTTATCATAATGTACTCAAAAATGTTCCAACTACAGAACTGTACAATACTATCTTTTTAACTGAATTTAAGAACTTGAATATCTGTATGATTTGAAACACAAAAAATGAATTATTCCTAAAGTGTGTCATTGTCATTGACATAAAGTTCATTATGCTATGTCACAGAATACATAAGAGTCAAAGCTATGTACGATTTCGGCGAATCGCTGCGACTCTGCCGCAATGTAAATTGAGCCTTAAACTGTTTCGGTTATTTCTTTTCGATTTTGCATGGTCATCAGCATCTTTGGGTGACCATTGACATGCATATTATGTTTGGAGTAGAAAAAGCGGGCAAGCGCACATCGAGCTCCGAAGCACCACCATCCGTTGCAACCAAAGTAGACGAACACAGAAATGAAATGGGAGCTAGAAGTGCAAATCAATGAGAATCGGACTCTCGGACAATATTTTGTTTCACTGATACATCGTGTTAATAAAAGAACGCAAAACCTCTCACATGGTACCTCAGCCCATGTAACTGAACAACTTTTGTTCAAGAAGGTTTACGACACCCAAAAAAAAAATTTTTTTCATACAAACTGATCAGCTGATCGAGTCAATTTGTATAAAAAACCGAATATTTTTTTTGGATTTCGTGAAAGTTGTTGAACAAAAGTTGTTCAGTTACATGGGCTGAGGGGTACCTCAGAATCTGAGAGATTTTGCGTTCTTTCATTAAGGCCGTACTTGAATTTTCCGGGGTCCAGTGCTGCCCCCATTTAAAATAAATCATTTTAAAGAAAACGAAGACATTATTTAAAATTTTGCTACTACCAAGTCCTAGATAACCCTTCAAAGTATTTTATGAACTACTGTTTACATTTTAAAGTGAGAACGTTAAGCTTTACTACGCACATTTGCGAAAAACTGCCACTTTTGGCAAATGTGCGTAGTAAAGCTTAATGCTCTCATTATAAACTGTAAACAGTAGTTCATAAAATACTTTAAAGGGTTATCTAGGATTTGATAGTAGCAAAATTTTAAATAATGTCTTCGTTTTCTTTAAAATGATTTATTTTAAATGGGGGCAGCACTGGACCCCGAAAAATTTAGGTACGGCCTTAACACGATGTTTATAACCCTATTCGGAATCAGCTACCAAAAGCAAGACAACAAAAATAACCGGCTACCGAACCAACCGGCAATTGAACTAAAGTTTTCCTTTTTCCTCACGCTGTATTTGATGTCGAGCATTCTTGTTTTTCAGAACGAAAAATAAACAACTACGGAAAAATTCATACTAAAAAGTACATTCATTCAGTCAATGCAAGCATAGCAGGGAGCAACAGGTCAAAATATATATTTTTTTAAAGTACTTTCTAAGCCCTTTCTTTTGATACCCCACTCGGTATGATTCGATATATTTTATTTTTTAGTTCATACTTTATGGCCTATGGAGGGCGCCACAGTTAATTTACTGCCCACATAGCCTACCAGCGGACAGCCAAAGCGATTCTGACGATACCTTATTTGTCAAGGTATCAGGGATATCTTTTAAGACACCCTCGTATCTAGATAAACATTTACTCGTATGAAAGATGAACATACATATACAGGATCTAACTAAATATACTGACACTATTTACTATTAATATTCAATGTCATGTATTTGAAGATTATAAACCTACAATTCATATTCATATTTACTTACAAAACAACGATAATTTTTGTTTATTCTGTTGAATATGTAGTTAGTTATTTAGCTCGATAGTCACTTTTAAATTGTTAAACTGTATGTGCCATTATCGACACACAAATCTATATTTAGCTCATAGCACGATAATATATGATGTACCTACATACATACATAACTGTCCACGCATCTAGAAAGAAGAGCCCTGGAGAACTGTAATACAGGTGCTGCCTACATCAGTCCCCAGACTCCCCAATCTAACCGGTAACATATAACACACTTAT
This sequence comes from Acrobasis repandana, assembly GCA_963576875.1. Classification (NCBI taxonomy): domain Eukaryota; kingdom Metazoa; phylum Arthropoda; class Insecta; order Lepidoptera; family Pyralidae; genus Acrobasis; species Acrobasis repandana. The sequence continues at coordinate 19,897,603 of OY756223.1, forward strand.
GTATGTGTTATATTCTGCCTATTTATCGATGTAATTAATATATTGTTTGATTGTATGGAGAGCAATAAATACATTTTTATCTTTTATCTTATCCTATTTTAAGGGTGAATTCAGTCCATGATACTGAACAACTTTCCCAAAGAAACGTATATCGAAATATCAAAAATAATTTTTGGCCATACAAGCTTACCGATAGCTGATCCGACTTTGTATACAAGGCAAAAAAATATTTTTCATATTTCGAGATAATGTTCCTTGGGGAAGTTGTTCAGTATCATGAACTGAATTCACCCTTAAAATAGTTTCAGTATATTTCTATAGACGTTATATAGGTACATACATACATAGCGACGAAACACATAAACATCCTTTTGGCTTCGCCGGCGCCGTAGTCGTGTGCATCTGCCTTTTCATACAACTGCCACATCTATATTTTAACACATCTGTGGTCTCCGTGTTGCCGTTTATGGCGAATCAATTTAGGGAACGTGTAAGAGCAGATTCAGCGTTATATCGTAAGTAACGTTTAGACATGGGCGGGAGGAATAGGCATCCAGAAATACACGTGATGTATTAAGGGAGTTTGTTTTGTAACCGTATAACATTTAGGCTTGGCGTGTAACACGGGAATGATGCATACTTTACCCACTTTCTTGGGTAAACAGAATTGTGACATCTACAGCACGATCTAACGAACTACATACATATTGCTAATCGTCAGGCACTAGATAGCCCTTTATATTACTTTATGAACCACCGTTAAAAGTATTTACATTAGTCCGTCTAGCTTTAAAACTTGCCTCCGCCAAAAGTGGCCACTTTTGGCCAAATTATCACCATATTTACGAGTTAACAATTTATTTAAAATGAGGGCCACTTCAAGGCCATTTGCTTCTATATTCACCTAAGGCGTGGCCTCTAAGGGCAAATTATCGCGACGATATTTCCGTCGTGCCACCTAATTCTATAGACTTAATGAACCAATATCCACACACACGCGATATTTCCTTCTATTTGGCCATCTAAAGTGGCCACTTTCGGCGGAGGCAAGTTTTAAAGCTAGACGGACTAATGTAAATACTTTCAACGGTGGTTCATAAAGTAATATAAAGGGCTATATAGTGCCTGACGATTAGCAATATGGAAATTATCACCATATTTACGAGTTAACAATTTATTTAAAATGAGGGCCACTTCAAGGCCATTTGCTTCTATATTCACCTAAGGCGTGGCCTCTAAGGGCAAATTATCGCGACGATATTTCCGTCGTGCCACCTAATTCTATAGACTTAATGAACCAATATCCACACACACGCGATATTTCCTTCTTGCCACTTAATTCCATACTGTTCGAGTTTCGATCGATTTAGACGATCATCATCAGAGCGAGTGTTAGGAGATAGTTAAAAAATCGGCCAAGTGCGAGTCGGACTCGCCCATGAAGTTCTAAAGGTAAATTGCGGTTCACGATTTATGACGTATTAAAAAATAACTATCTATGATACCGAGACCGCTATAGTTTTCATTGAAAGTACATACTTTGAGGTATATACCACATTTTTTTCAGAATTATTTTAGTAATATTTCAAGTTACGGTGGGGGGACACCTCAAATTTTATTTAAAGTGTCCCCCCACCGTAACTCTTTTAAGATTATCTCAAGACTGGGGGGTTTGATCTACAGTTTCAAAGCAGTATTTGTTGCATTTTAAAATACCTTTTTAACGATACCCCACACGTTGGGGTTAGTTCAATTTAATTTTTAAAATTCACTTTTCTTTGTATGTGAAAAAAAAAACATTTTTTCATAATTTTAAAAACCAACTTTTGGAACTTCAATATCTATATCTCCACCAATTTTCGTGACAATCGGTGCAGTAGCGGCGGAGTACGAGGCCGTACGGACAGACGGACGGACGGACGGACGGACATGACGAAACTATAAGGGTTCCTTGTGGACTACGGAACCCTAAAAATTCATGCCTCACCGAAACAAAGCCAGTGCTTTAGCCACAAGCCACCACCGCTTCTATAAATTAAACTGATTTACTGTATAAATGCATAGCTAAGAGATAAATATGTAGTTTATTTACAATGCAAAGCTCACAGCAATAAGCTGTGAAGGCTATATATATCCAGCTCTCAAAGCTTATAACATCGTCCTAGACCCAGTTGCTTCGGCTGAGCGTATTTGTAGTCTGAAATTAACTTAATTCCACATTCTACGTAACCCTTTGAAGCTCGCAGCTCCAAGTAATCATTTATATGTAAGTGTATAGACATCTCAACAGGCTTTTATAGATACGTATGTAACGTATAACGAGTTTGTTTGAAAGGGTATACTCGTATGAGCAGATCGGTCCAAAGCATTTTTTTGAAGTGAAAACTTCTTTAGCGGCGTTGTGCACTTTTTTTGTAATGGGTAAAAAATGTTAAACTCGCGTCAGGACACGTGTCCTGATCGAAAATTCGTAAGACGGAGCGGAGTTGGCACAAGGGGCCTAAGCGCCTTTGGGGTTTATTGCTCTTACGACCATTTTGTGTTTGTAGTGACAGTAAAATAACAAAGGAATTTGATTTTCTATTATGACATACAAAAGACGGATATTTTCACTAGCATTGTCAAAACATGAATAGTCCAGTTTGTTTATAAAGAGATCAGAACGACTTGAGCGTCTAGAGTTCGAATACCACCGGAAGGTGTTCACTTTTTAGTTCAATGAATTTATTTTTATTTTACGACCGGTATTTTGAAGTTTTATTTTACAAGTTTTTGAAGTGAAAACTTTTTAGCGGCACTTTTTTTTTAATGGGTAAAAAATATTAAACTCGCGTCAGGACGCGTGTCCTGATCGAAAATTCGTAAAACGGATGGAGAATAGACAGCCGGCGCGGCGTAGGAGAGGAAGTATCCCCCTCTCTTTCTAAGGCGCGGCGAAAATGTATGCCTGCGCTTGCTGTTTCGTTTAGCTAAGAGATAAACTTTTTAATGTAAATTAAATAAAAAAATAAATTGTCATGTTTGTGTACGATAGCGCAATAAATAAATATTGTATTCTACCACATAAATGATAGTACTTTTATACTGATAATTAAAGCAATTCGTGCAAAATGATTCCCTAAACATTCCAAAATATCAAAAATGCACAACGTTAATATTCAAGTTTTCACTTCTGCCGGCACTGGAGTGCAACCCGTCGTTTTTTTTAATTTTAAAGTAGTCCCGCTACCGTTAAAGTATCCCGTACACGCTTTTCACATGGAAGGAAATGGGTGAGACCTTTGCCCAATAGTGGGGCAAAATAGGTTAAAAAAATATATATTTATAAATATATAAATAAATATATAGGGACAAATCACACTGATTGAGCTAGCAAGTAATTAAGTTGAGTAGTAAGTTTTAAACTTGTGATAAGGGATCCTAAATCAACGATACTATATTTTATAATAAATACATATATTTCGCGCAGGATATCAAATATTTCTTAAACAACCAGTGCTGATGCTGTTCACTTAGGATGTCCATTATTTTGGTTGGAAGAGTGAGTACTGGTAAAAAAACTAGTTTACAAAACAGTACAGTGAAGGATGTAACCGGTAACCACAGATCTGTATATACTACTAGATAAAGAAAGTCGTTCAATTTGTATAAAAACCTGGCGTGCCAATTTTCAATACAAAATTTAATAAAAAAAATACTTACAAACGGAAGGAAGCTTTTGTATTACTTCTTCCAACGTTTTTCGACAAATTTTTACGGCTCAAAACGGCAGATTTAGGTATTTTACAGTAGAGAGCTCAATGTCTGATCTAATAAATTGACACACACGGGCTAAAAGTGACGATTATAAATGAACTCAATTTGACGTCAGATTGACACGCAAATTCATACAGAGGCTGTGTCTATCTTGATCCATGGTCTGTGCCGGTAACACCCTAAGATTAGAACGACTCACGAAAAACAAAAAAAAAATCTGCAGAAATCTCTTTGGCAGAGCACAAAAAAAAGTTTTTTAATTCCCCAGGAATGTACATAGAATAACTACGACCAAACGAGAAAACAATTTTACCCCTTTTCGGTCGTTGTATACCTGAGAAAGTATAAATCCAGGGCCACAATAACGGCCACGGCGTAATTTATATCGCGTTCATAATTCCTACACAGTGGAAATTTATTGTGGCAAATTAATTTACGCCCAATAATCCCCGGCATCTGCGCACCTGAATTACTCTATCGATATTAAAAACAGCACGGGTTCATGTATATTTTGTAACGGTTTAGTTCAAAGATTTGAATTTGGAGCGGCGCGGCGGCGTATTTGAATTCTGTGGTCATTAAAAACTCATTAGACTGAGAGTTATTGTGCAGTCAAAGTAGTTATAATTTGGAATGTAGTTTGGAAATCGTTTGGTTTGAATTGCGAATCGTGTCGATATTGGTAATAAAATGCTTATATTTACAAAAAATCTACACTTCTAAATAAGTCATATAGTGAGTAGTATCAATTTAAAGAGTGCAAGTGCAATTTTTTTATGCAATTGACAGAAAAAAACCGGCCAAGTGCGAGTCGGACTCGCGCACCGAGGGTTCCGTACAAACCTGCAAGGTTTAGTATTTGGTATGAATTTCAATTTAATACCTCTACGCGTTTATGAGGAAATGGGTAGTAAGTTTAAAATTATTAAAAAAAAATATATTATGTGATGTAACTAAAAATTTATGGTTTTCGTAATTTTTCCTTTATCTATGCTATTAGACGTTGCTTCGTACCAAATTTCAAGATTCTGAGTTCACGGGAAGCACCCTGTAGGTTTTGATTCCCTTGCAAGTGTCGAAAATTTGCGGCATAAACGGCTGTATCTTTTGATTGCGTTGGCTTAGAAGTTTGATTTTTTCACAGCTTCAAGGGACAGTAGACCTGAGTAATTGATATAAATTTCAGCTTCATACCTCCACGCGTTCCTGAGAAAAAGGGTCTTGACAGACGGACGGACGGACGGACAGACGGACAACAAAGTGATCCTATAAGGGTTCCGTTTTTTCCTTTTGAGGTACGGAACCCTAAAAAGTGCTCCTTTAATCAGTAACGTTATACTTAACAACAGATTTAAGGAGTGCAGATTTTTTATGAATATAACGAATGGAGTTTACTTGCTTTAAATAAAATTAATACATAAAAGAAAGTTTACCGTATGTTTGTTGCATCTATTTTCTGGAAAGATTTAAGAAATATTGAAATTCTAACACTTGCAAAACCATTCTAGTAAAACAAGTATTCCATCTCTAAAGTAATTCTTATGTCTGACCCACTCATGTCCTATTTACTTTATTACACTACTTAACTAATACTGCAACATTACGAAACGTATAAAAATAATTTGGGCATCTTTCGCAAAAACAACCAAAAACACTGTGCCAAAACGAAAAAACTTATGCAATATCCCTAATTAATACTACGCTATAAGTTGTAAAAGCGACAGTCGGCTATAACTAGAAGTGGCTATAAATAAACAAGTTTTATTGTCCGATTACTTGGACTCGTAAAAAATTCAATTTGTCCGCGAGCCGACAGCAGTGCCGCTTCTAGACATTATTCGCTCTGCGTCAACGTCTGTCTTAATTAAATTTCTAGGTCTAGAGAAAACAGGACAATAAAATGTGTTTGCGATTTGGTTCTCATAGGACGACTATATTTCTATGTTTAGGGAAAAATATTTTATTAAGGTTGAATTTAAAGCCTAACCAGAGGTAGAAAAGGGACCACTTTAAATTGAATCTTTTGGCTTGAAAATAAAGTTCAAAACCAATAAATTAATCATACCTACGATAAATGCCATAAATAGAAGTCTAGAGAAGCCCAGTATTCCTGGATATTTCCACAATAAAGATTGCATAAAAAAATTAAATCTATTCTTGGAAATGTGTCTCTACACAGTCATTACAGGGCCGGATCGTGCACACGATAAGAGCAGGTTCGGTTCCTGGTAGACTTCACTATTGTTTGTTTCCCAGGACGCCTATATAGCGTTCGGGGAAAGGCAAGGTGGATAAGTATAGTGTTTACCCTGCCGTATAAATTAAATACAAAGCACTAATAAGACCTCACGCGAAGTAATCGCGGGCACGGAAGGGTAATTGTTTTTTCGAAATAAAATACTAGTTCAGCTTTCTATTTTATTTGTAAGTCTGAAATGAGATTTTGAAAAGTGATTTGGCATTGATTGCTTTTTGAAGTACATACAGTGTAGTGTAGCTATAGGCAATCCATTTTTTAAATAATATTAAAAATATATATTTTGACATTATAGTTTTTAGCAGTGTTCATATTTTTACAGCGAGATCAATCCATGATATTGATTACATTTGATCGCTGAAATGGTGTGCATACTGTCGTCCCGCTACAAAGGGCGGGTCTTTGAAAGAGCCGGTGGTGCCGCCTTACGCGCAGACAGCATTTCAACCATTCGAACGAGAGTAATGTTCCAAAAATCATATTTAAAAAATTCGAGCAATACCGTCAACTGATCGCTGTTTCTTCGAAAGTATCATTGACTGATTTTGAAAAAACTTGCGCATTGAAAAAATTCTTCCAGTATTTTTTATAGTTTACTTACACCGAGGACGTCAATTTGAGATATTGTTTACCTGTAACAATCAAATAGGCAATTGTTTAGTAAAAATAAAAATGTACCTAGGTATTACTAGTGGTACTGTGAGAACAGTAGCACAGAATTTAAGAACAGTAGACCTCGCGAGTTCTTATAGGTAACCATGCAATGACCGATATGACTGCCTCCGTGGTCCAGTGGTCAAGGCGTCTGCCTTGTGATCCGGAGGTCGTGGGTTCACATCCCACTGGGAAGCACACTTTGTGAAAAGTTGTTTCCAGTCTAGTTAGGATATTGCAGGCTTGAATCACCTTATTATCCGAAAAAAAAAGATGATCCCGTGCTTCGGAAGGCACGTAAAGCCGTTGGTCCCGAACGCCATCTAGCGTTTGTACCTATCCCAGGATTGGTTCTGGTCTACCCTTTGTGTTGCGGAGGTCAGACGGCAGTCGCTCTGTGTAAAAACCAGTAACCTCACCTAGGTAAGGTAGCGGACCCCGGGCTCTGAAGCGTAACCGCTGACGACGCAACTGGGAATACACTCGGACGATGATGATGCAATAACCGATACTTTCCCCTTTCCCTTGGCTTAGCAAAACCATTTCAGTGAAATCCTCCCATATACAGGGTCTAACAAAATATACTGAAACTATTTTAAGGCTGGATTCAGTCCATGATATTGAACAACTTTCCCTAAGGAACATATACCATAATATGAAAAATAATTTTTGATCTCCCATACAAGTTGACCGATCAGCTGATCCAAGTTTGTAGGGAAAGCCAAAAATTATTTTTTATATTTCGACATATGTTCCTTCGGGAAAGTTGTTCAGTATCATGGACTGAATCCACCCTTAAAATAGTTTCAGTATATTCTGTTAGACGTTATATATCTTCTTTGCTGGTCTGGGAGAAAAGAAAAAACATATAATGTACCAGCTGCTTCTCCTCCCGTGCAGATCGTAAAAGCCGATCGAGGGAATGGGCGGGAATTTGAATCATATGAATAGGCGATGCGGTTAGCAACCCATAAGGCGCTTTGCAGACGGCGGGGCGAAGCAAGCCGGTCAATTTCGCCGCGAACGATAGCACAAAGTGAATCCTATACTACAACGCACACAGAGGGCAAAAAGACCGCGCCGCAGGTACCCGGCGGGCACTGTCGGCGCGGCATGTCCGCGGCTGCCTGCCGTGGATCATTCAAACCAGTTTATATGCAGTAACGCAGACGGCGGCGCGGGGCGGCTAGCTCAGTCCGCGCCACGCGATTTTTAGTGATGGACGTCATCGATGTAGATGATTTAATTGCTGAAGTGCAGAAAAGATCGCCCATATATGACACGTCGTTAAAAGAATATCGCGACGTAAATGAACAAGAGAAATAAAAAGTACACATGATTTTAATATTTTTATTTACTTAGAGTTACTGCCAACCTTTCCTCAGGACGAATGGACTTCCTCATAACTGTATCACAATGAGTAATAGCAGGTTCCAGGATTGATAGTAGCTCATCAAAAGTGCGAACAGACGTTTTATAAAATTTAAAGAATGTGCGAGGATACAATTTTAAGTCTGCATGTTTTATGTGAAACAGACCTTTAGTCAACCTTTGTGAATTCAGTGGGTGTACCCAGTATTCTCTATTACGGTTGCGTCTCTTCCTTTTTTTGTACATGAAATAAGCAACGATTCGAATTCTCTCTATCTCCATTTTCACTGACGTGCTATTCACTAGAACGAACGACCTGAACTGACTGCCTCTGCCCGTCGTGTGTTTACGCGGCGAGGGCAGCCGCAGACATCGACGGGCAGACGCGGTCTTTATTGCTTCGCGGACAAAAAGCCCGCCCCGCCCCGTCGTCTGCAAAGCGCCTAACTATTATGATTTCCCTTTTCCACCTTTATGCCCACCATTATGCTAAAAGTGGCCTGGGCTTTACCGCCCTAGGTTCTGTCTACCCCGTTAGGGATAAAGACGTGACAGGGTATCTGTATATAACGCCACAGTAAACTCCCCCCCTTCCCCCCTCCACTCGCCTTGGAATTTTTCTTTTCCTTTTGGATTTTTGAGAGAAGTCCTTAGTGTGCGTCTGAAATTTCGTGAAATCCGTAAATAACGGACGGACGGACAGAAGCATTTTTTGCCTAGTAGGGTATCCTACGCGTCGCTTGCTACGTGGTCGCCATTAGAGAACCTTTTTTCTCCATCGGCCGTCGGTTCGTCGCGCTATGTCCTGCCCACAGCCACTTCAATGACTCACATTCATGAATTTCAACGAATTATCAGTTTACAAGTGTGGTTCCCGGCAGAGTAAAATAGGACCACTCCAAATCTTTCTGTGGATGTCGTCGAAGGCGACTTAGGAAACACAAGCTAAAAAAAGCTTACAAACTTATCAATGACACTTCTCCAACCCATCTGGCCAGTGTGGAGACTGGAGAGTGTAGGCCAAATCCTCTGACTGCTCTGGCTAATATACGGTTCTGGCAGTACAGAGAGGGTCGCGCTCCTGCAGTGGCGACTAAAAAAGGCCTCATCATCATGATCTGTTTTTCCTTACTAGGAGAGAACCCAATTGTAAGGCAATTTGTATTGTGGAACAATAGATTTAAAATAAATAAATAATTTCCTTATTTCTGATTCGATCACCTTCTGTTGTTATCTTTAGGGAGCGTGACATGAGTTCGTTTTACAACTTAAGCGTACGTGCTACATCTAACTTAAAATCAACAACATACCCCTCGTGTAATAATGATCTTATCCACCCGGCCCAGGAGGTCCAGATAGGACACGATCAAACCCTCGTCACCAGCACAATCACTGCAGTACATGACGGGAAAGTTTCATTTAATGTAAAGGCTACCTTTACAAAGTTAAAAATGTTTATCTGACTTCGCCAGAAAGAGGGTTATGTGTTTCGTAAGTATACAAGGTGACTTTTTATCCACCGGCAAAATTTTTGGAGCAAGTTCAGTCCATGATACTGAACTACTTAAGTACTTAAGATAAAACGTCAGTCTGTATTTTTTTGGCACGCTCTGCTGCCTAAAAGTCTAGATGAATTTTAGCTTGAGAGGTGTCGTTAGATTCAACTTGATTGTCAAAGCGATAATGGGAATTTAAAAAAATAATAACTAAATGAGATTTTTAGAAATCATTTTCAAACTTATTTTAAACTAGCTGTGCCCGCGACTTCGTTCGCGTGGTTGTCGGAACGTAATGTTATATAGCCTAAAGCCTTCCTCTATAAATGGACTACCCAACAAAAAAAGAATTTTTCAAATCGGACCATTAGTTCCTGAGATTAGCGCGTTTAAACAAACAAACAAACAAACACAAACAAACAAACAAACAAACAAACAAACAAACAAACAAACAAACAAACAAACAAACAAACAAACAAACAAACAAACAAACAAACAAACAAACAAACAAACCAACAAACAAACAAAAAACAAACAAACAAACAAACAAACAAACAAACAAAAAAACAAACAAACAAACTCTTCCGCTTTATAATATTAGTATAGATACAAACTACTAGCTTTATACTCGTACATCATAAATGTGTGCCAAATGCCACAAACAAAACAGTGAAATAAAAAGACAAAAAGAACATGACAAAAACAAAACAGAACTTATTTAAATAAATGGGCAAGTGCGAGTCGGACTCGTACATAAAGGGTTCCGTAACTCCGTACAATGTTTTAAAACACTAAAAAAACACGTTTCTTGTATGACAACTTTATTATAAATTTTACTTTTATCTTATTTTTAGTATTTGTTTTTATAGTGGTCATAGCAATACATAATCGGTGAAAATTTCAAATAGATAGAGTTAAAAACGCTGAAAAAACAGGTTTTTTGTATGGCAACCTCCTTTAATTTTAAACTTTTTTATTTTTAGTATTTGTTGTTATAGCGGCCATAGTAATACATTATCTGTAAAAATTTCAAGTATCTAGTTAATGCCATTATAAAGATCTAGTTAAAAATGCTGAAAAACCCAGGTTTTTTTGTATGACGACATTGACGAACCCATTTAATTTTTAAATTTTTTGTATTTATTGTTATAGCGACCACAGTAATATACATAATCGGTGAAAATTTCAAGTATCTAGCTATTACGGTTCAAGAGATAGAGCCCAGTGACAGACGGACAGACGGACAAACGGAGTCTCAGTAATAGGGTCCCGTTTGCACCCTTTGGGTACGGAACCCTAAAAACTAATAAAATGGCGTCTTTTACGTAAATCGTAACACGATCCGCATAAACAACAAAAAGCAATAAAAAAGTGTCTATAAAATACTAAAACCTCATCAGAAACAACTTTAAACCTCGATACGTGAGAAAACTCGATAACCAATAAAAAAAAGTCAGTCAATAGCTAAAATGTTGCACCTACGGTTCTCGGCTGCACTATACAGACGTCAATTACGGTGAAAAATGGAGATGGCAACTCAATGGCACACCTCCAATGCAGTTTCAACTTTATTACCTACGAGATAAAATTGAATTTAGTTTGTATATAGCTGTGAAACGTCTTGCACATTATAATACTGAGTCTTATGTTTACTGTGAGACTTATATTGTGCTGATAATAAGTATAAATAAATTTATACACACGATTTTATACCGCAAAACAAATCTGAGATGGAAGAGTTTAATTGCAAAGCAATACAAGAAATGGAGAAAATTAAATATGAAATAGATCAAATACAAATAAATAAATAATCCAAAAAACCTCAGTGCCTTAAGACGAAAGTTTATAATCAATGTGTGTTACCAGTGATGACTTATGGCTCCGAAACGTGGTCCCTTACTATGGGTCTCATAAGAAGGCTCAAGGTAGCTCAACGCGCTATGGAGAGGGCTATGCTTGGTGTTTCTCTACGTGATCGAATCAGAAATGAGGAAATTCGTAGGAGAACAAAAGTCACGGACATAGCCCAGCGGATTAGCTCGTTGAAGTGGCAGTGGGCGGGACACATAGCGCGACGAACCGATGGCCGATGGGGCAAAAAGGTTCTCGAATGGCGACCACGTACTGGCAAGCGAAGCGTAGGACACCCACCCACAAGGTGGTCAGACGACCTGACCAAGGTCGCTGGAAAGCGCTGGATGCAGGCCGCTCTAGATCGGTCATTTTGGAAAACCTTGGGAGAGGCCTATGTCCAGCAGTGGACGTTATGCGGCTGAAATGATGATGATGATGATGATGATGAAATAAATAAATACCAAATTCGTTTTCTGGACTGCAATGTCACATTACTTGAGTTAAGATAGAGAAACAGCAGATATTCATCACTAACATTTAAGGCTCGGATGACTTATTCCTGCAATCTGATACATTTTTAAACTCACTATCCTTAGTGTATACTTAAAATCTACTATAAAAAACGCGTTTAAAAAGGCAGTGAGTGTATCATCGAAAACTGTCAGAGGTTATAAAATAGTATTTATGTAGTTTATGTATGCGGTTTATTGTGGAATTATTTATATACAAAGTGGAAGGGACATACCCGCAATAAATCGAACTACGGTCTATACTAGATCATTATAGTATAATGAAATTAAAATAACAGCCAAAAAACCAAAAAAAAATTGGCATTTTCATACAAAAGTGTGCAGCCGCTCGGGCGATTTGTATGGGAATATCGATATTTTTTTTGGTTTTTTGTCTGTTATTTTAATTTCATTATACTTTAGTGATCTAGTATAGCCCGTGGTTCGATTTATTACAAGTATGTCCCTTCCACTTTGTATGTATATTTTTATGTAGGTTTATGATGCAATATACAGGGTCTAACCAAATACACTGAAACTAATTTAAGAGTAAATTCAGTCCATGACACTGAACAACTTTCCTTAAGAACCCCCTTACCCTAAACTTTCCCATACAAACGTAGTCTACGTTTTATTTTAAAACGACATGTCAGATATCGGTAAAAATTTGTAAGTTTAAAGAAATTGCATATATCTAGGGTTGTAATTGGGTTTCACAGTCAAAGTATGAACTTGAAAGAAAATATAAGGGTGTAAAACTTTTCCATACTGATGGTCAAAAATGATATAATGCACTATATTTTCTTTCAAGTTCATATTTTGACTTTGAAAACAAATTATAACCCTAGATATATGCAATTTCTTTAAAGTTACAAATTTTTACCGAAATCTGACATGTTGTTTCAAAATAAAACGTAGACTACGTTTGTATGGGAAACTCGGATTTGGTCTAGGGTAAGGAGACTCTTAAGGAACATATATCGAAAAATTAAAAATATTTTTGGTCTTCCATACAAGTTGAAGACCAAGGATGAAGTTTTACCAACAAATTAAGGAAGGGTTAGGAGTAAGGTCCTACCAAGACATTAAAAAGATGGCAGAGAGAACAGAGGAATGGAGGCATCTCCACTTAACTCCAGCGAAAGAAGAAGAAGATACAAGTTGACCGATCAGCTGATCCGAGCTTGTATGGAAATCCTAAAAATATTTTTAACATTCCGATATATGTTTCTTGGGGAAAGTTGTTCAGTATCATGGACTGAATTCACCCTTCAAATAGTTTCAGTATATTTCGTTAGACGTTATACAGGGTCTAACAGAATATACTGAAAATATTTTTCATATTTCGATATATGTTTTTTGGGAAAAGTTGTCCAGTATCATGGACTGAAATCACCCTTAAAATAGTTTCAGTATATTTTGTTAGACGTTATATATGTATGTACTCGTATAACACCTCAGTTACCGTTACAGTTAGTCGTTTAACACCAAAGTTAAACAATACAATAAAATATAACGTTATAATAAAACATTTTGTAATAGATATAATTTTTGACAAAAATAAATTGAATGAGAAAGGCATACAAGGAAACTTGTCGTATTTTATACGTTTTTTGTACGTGTGAGCTGTGCTTCAGTATATCGTGGAGGCACTGGTGGAAATGTGAATATTATGTGCGCGATACATATTCATGAGTTCTACCTCTTAACGCGACTCCACACGTCAATAGCTTTAGCGCGACATTTTGCATTTTTCGTTGGTTGTACTTTTTTTTAAAACTATTTATAGGTTTTAGCAAAAAGTATATTTATATATAACAAAAAAAAGCGACTTTAATTTGTGGTTTTCTCCATCAGTTCCACTTCACCAAAACTCACTTTCTGAATGTAAATGCTTGATTTATTGACAAAAATATGAAAATCACTATATTATATGTGATACTCGATTTCTCGAAGACTTCATTGTCAGATCTTCACCTGGTGACAATGGGACCAACTTGCACGTTATACACTTTCAAACAAAAAAATAATTTTCAAAATCTGTTCAGAAACGGAGAAGTTATTGGAGAGCATAAATAAAAAAATATATATGTATATACTAATATTACAGGTATATACACTCTTCAAAAACTTATGTAATAATCCAAAAACAAATTCGACATTCCAATACAAATCGCGGGCGGCTGCACACTTTTATATGGAAATGCCGATTTTTATTTTTTTGTTTTTTGACTGTTATTTTAATTTCATTATACTTTAGTGATCTAGTATAGGCCGTGGTTCGATTTATTACGGGTATGTCCCTTCCACGTTGTATACATTCGAATTGAGAAGCTCCTCCATTTTAAAGTGGCTTAAAAATACTTCTTATATTTAAGAGCTGGGCTCTTGTCGGTGGAGTGCTTTTCATGTCTCTGTTTCTTCCGCCAAGTTCTTAACCTCCTTATATGTTTTCACGTTAAATTTTTCCTTTATTTGATCGAAAAATATAAAAAAATTAAAAAAATACTAAATGTCCGTACTAAACTGTAAGTGTGGTGGAAAGATGGCTAATGTGTGTGGACTGTATTGTAGGGATTAATTGTATAAAATTTTCTGGAAGTAATACGATACAATCACAGTCGAATAGTAGACACAAATAGTGACAACACTCTTAAAAAACAAATGTGTGTGTTTGTTTATCCGTCCTTTACGTTCAAACGAAGCAACGGGATCAATGTGATCTTTGGCCTGCAGATATGGGGAACCCCGTAACTATTACGCGGACGAAGTCGCAACCAAAACCTAGTAAATCAAAATAATACGAAAATTTATTCGTCTATCCGTTACACAGACTAGCCGCGCCCCGCGGCGCCGCCTACCTTTCCTCGTTCCACCGGTGACATAATTGAATTCAGCAGCTTATTTTATCCATTTTTAGAATAGAAATGGTCGTTCATTCCAATTCTATGGGTTATAAACATTGCTGGCCATTTTCGGAAGGCTTTGGGAGGCTGTATAAGCATACAAATGGCAATAACGTGTTTTATTTTGTTTCGAATGTCACGATAGGTTTATATTATATGTATAAGGCTGCTTATTGAATTTTAGATTCAGCCTGTCTAGATTTTTTCTTTGAATTACAAATTCATAGTCATC
This sequence comes from Acrobasis repandana, assembly GCA_963576875.1. NCBI lineage: Eukaryota > Metazoa > Arthropoda > Insecta > Lepidoptera > Pyralidae > Acrobasis > Acrobasis repandana. The sequence continues at coordinate 19,912,638 of OY756223.1, forward strand.
AGTTTTATTTAATGTTTGGATATTTTGTTGCCTTGCGTATTGTTTTTATTGTTATGCCGTATTATTAAGGAACACAATATATGCATAGAAAACGATTATTTTTATAAATAAAACATTGTTTTATAGTTATAAAATGTTATGTGTGTTTACTGATACCTCACGAATATCTGGGTGCTTTTATGTAATTTCTATACCAGACAAGCTTGTAAATTTTTGTCAACAATCTCTTTTAGCATTTTTTCTTTGCTCTGAAACTAAGCTTACTGTAAGTCTATTAGATGTTTTGTACTCGTAACAAGACCTACAACTAGTGGTCGGATAGTCGGGCCCTTAATTAAGATACAGATACAGATACACTGTCACGTCTTTATCCCTAACGGGTTAGACAGAGCCAAGGGCGGTAAAGCCCAGGGCACTTTTAGCGTAATGGTCGGCATGAAGGTGGAAAAGGGAAATCATAATAGTGATGGGTTGCTCACCGCACCGCCTATTCATATGATTCAGATTCTCGCCCATTCCCTCAATCGGCTTTTACGATCTGCACGGGAAGAGAAGCAGCTGGTACATTCTATATTTTTACTTTCCTCCCAGACCAGCAAAGAAGAACTCTTAATTAAGGGAGATATTTATTTATTTTTATCAGGTTGGTGGTTGTATCAGCTCTATGTTATGTAGTTTGATAAACACCATGAAGTTTAGGTAAATAAGCGACCGACTATCGGACTAAAATATAACTCTGTAAGTCAAAGGGGTCGTTGTATAACAACAACATTATCTGGCATATCATTAATATTAAATAGTAATAAATAAATTACCTATTATTTTATCGCAAATGGTGGGGCGTGTATCAAGGTTATATCGAATGCACGGTTTTATCGTGGACGTGCAGTTCAGTGCAATCGGTATTTATTGATTGTTAAATGATAAGTTACTTGTAAATAATTTCTAACCACATAATATACAATTTCAAGGGTAAAATTCAGCCAAAGTTACTGGGATTCCTTTCAAGAACATAAATTGAGACAAGAAAAATATTCTGATCAGGTGATCGAGTCCAGAGCATTATTCTGAAACTATCAGGCCGACGCGAAACTCTAGTGGTAATTTCGCCGATGATATATTCTACGAATATTTAGTTCCACCGCTAGTCGATTTGCCGATGGATGATTTATATATATATTTATATATTTATGATGGTTAACTTGCATGGGAGGTAAAGATAGTTTTATCGTATATCGTCATACAATATTATGTTTGTCTTCGTTAATCGTCTTCTACGATTTGAGCGGAAGGAGAAAGAGATTTCAAGACGCAGACTAACTACGCACATTCACACACACCAAAAAAAAAATCGGATTTTCATACAAATTGACTCGATCAGCTGATCAGTTTGTATAAAAAATTCAAACTTTTTTTTAGTTTCGTGAGAGTTGTTGAACAAAAGTTGTTCAGTTACATGAGCTGAGGTACCATCTGAGTGGTTTTGCGTTCTTTAATTAACACGCTGTAGTCATATCAGTAGTTGCAAGCCTGGCAAGGTCAAACTATTGCACTTCAGTCCCTGCGTGACAACAGACACGTACGACACTCAGTCTGACTCATATGTTGTGACGGAGCCGGCGAGACGAATGATAACAACCTATAAGGCACAGGCATATTCTCAAAAAATCCCATTAAAAATGTATATATTATACAACGTCCCTTTTAATTAAGTACAAATATTTTAAGGGCTGGTTCATGGAAGTAAAAAAGGGTTTACAAGCAAAAAAAAATCGGCAGGTAAGTTGTTTTTTTCACTATTTCTAACAAAATTATTAAATTAATTACGACACCTCCTGTATGCGGACTACTTAAATTCATTCATATGTATTTATGATGAATGAATGACATGTGACATTATTTTTTTACGATTTATTCTCGTATCATGACAAAATAATTTATTTTTGACCCTGGATACGACCCTGTTATCTAATTAATCCAAGCTTTATTTTTGACCCTGGATACTACCCTGTTATCCAATTAATCCAAGCTCGGCAGTCATTTACAGCTATTACAGCTATTTACAGCTATTACAGCTATTTACAGCTAACAATGTGTATATTTTTTAATGTGCTTATTTACCTTTCATTTAATACACCACTCGGTATCGAAAAAAAATTGAGTCTAGCTTTTTTGTATGTACTCGTAACATTCGTTATATGTATACATTTTTGATACAAATTGTAGTCTATTAGATGTCATCCGGACAGTAATGACGAGTTTGTGAAAATTGGATAAGAGGTTCGGATGCTACGGAGGGACATGTATGTGGGACCCATCTATGTATAGCCAAAAGGAAAAGTAATGATTTTAGCATATACTCGTAGACTGCTAAAATCATTACCTTTCCTTTTGGCTTAGCCGTAGTTGGGTAAAAAGAGGAAGAAATTACAGCAAGTTCCACTGATTTGCTGTAATTTGCACATCATAAACTTCTGTGTACCTATTTTATATTTATCTTTCTTGTTGTACACTTCAATTCCCCACTTTCCTGACTGATCCTTTCAGATACTTGAATGGCTGGAAGAGATACTTTACTGGGATAAGGCCGCCTATATAAATGTTGTTTTTTCTTGATTTTCTTTTGTGCATCAAATTGATTACAAACAAACGTTATGTGTGTTACATAAACTAAGCAGCGTGAGTCAGACCCATCGTGACAAGATATTACTCTAGATTATAGTGTCCCAGACTATAATCGTCTTCACCGTATATATTAGAGACGTTACGTGTAACAAAAACTTCTAATACATGAGTCAGACAGTCAGACCTGGTGTGACCTTGATACACTGCGCTGCACTGTATCTGTGACTGTATCTAAGGCAGATGACGTGCACGTCATTTCATGCACTCCGTTTGAAGTTATTTCTGTAGCACCAACTCCGTTTTTACTAGCGTTTCTGTTAATTTTTATTTAGCACTTAGGTACATCTTGTCAATTACTTTTTTTAGAAAATGGACCTTTATTTCATAAAATAACACCACAGTCGTCGGATAGCGTCGTTATATTTCTATGACGCCGTGTGGTTCCCGGCAGAGTAGAATATGACCACTCCAAGTCTTCCAATGTGGACTTCGTAGAAGGCGACTTAGGAAACACAAGGTAACAAAGCTTATAAACATCAATGAAACCTCTCCAATCCGTTTGGCTAGCGTGGAGAGTGTAGGCCTAATCCTCTGGCTGGTGTGGCCAAGTATACCTCTGGTAGTAAAGAGATGGTCTCGTGCTACTGCAGTAGAAACAAAAAAGACCTGATGATGATGATGATAACCCAAATTAGACTTTACCTTTATTACCTAAAGCTCAATTTTGCTTGATACTAAAACGCGGACACGTAGCAACGTGCGTCTGTCGTGCGTGTCACTTTTGGAGTAGCTACTTTAAAATCAAAGAATCATAATATTTAATCTGTAATTAGGCCTTTGCAGGCACTTTTACACGTCAGTAAGTTTAGTATACATTACGTGAATTGTTTATTATCTAATGTTTAAATTATAAATTAATTATAATTATTATGCTGCAAGTGTTATGGGCACTTTTGCGTCAGGTACGATTCGGGGCGGACTTTTTGACAAATAAATCGACGTGAATTTTTTAATACTAAATATTGTCCTAGATTTATTTGTGTACTATTATGTAATGTGAAATAAAAAATATATATATATAATTTAAATGTAAAAAAATTATACATTATTTCAAGAAAAAGCTACCGATAAGTACTAGCTTTTAGCAACAACTGCTGAGAAGAAACGCCGAAAGAAACTCATTAAGAAGAAACACTAGAGCACAGAAGACAGTAAGAGTATTTAATAACTAAGGTTAAGAGAATTGAAAAAAGGAACTAATTTTTTGAGCTGTTATTTAAATATTCGAGATGTTATTTATTTATTTATTCATTTTACTAAGTTAGGGAAAACCTATAGGTAAGGTTAGGTTAGAACTGCGACCAACACACCCACGAGCCGAGCGAGCGAAGCGAGCGTACCGCGGCAGCGCCCGGCGAGTGCTAGGTCGGTTTTATCCATTTTACTAGGTTAGGGAAAACCTATAGAACCGCTCGTTCAATTTTTTTACCGCCCATTTAATTATTTTCCTGCTCAAATATATATTCACTGATCCAGTCCATTATTTTTAGGGTTCCGTACCCGAAGGGTGCAAACAGGACCCTTTTACTGAGACTCCGCTGTCTGTCCGTCTGTCCGTCTGTCACAGGGCTCTATCTCTTGAACCGTAATAGTACACCTGAAATTTTTACCGATTATGTACGAGTATAACTGTGGCTGCTATAACAACAAATACTAGATCTTTATAATGGCATTAACAAGATACTTGAAATTTTCACAAATTATGTATTAGGTACTATGGCCACTATAACATCAAATACTGAAAATAAAAAAAGTTAAAAATTAAAGGGGGTCGTCATACAAGAAACGTGTTTCTTCAGCGTTTTAAAACATTGTACGGTGTTACGGAACCCTTCATGTACGAGTCCGACTCGCACTTGCCCGTTTATTTTTTATTACTCATTTTTGTTTACTTTACTGCTTAGTTTTAACTGCTGAACTAGTTATTTAACATGCCATTTATAATTTTTAACTCACCAAAACTGCTATTTACAACTGCCTCTTTAAATCAGTGCCATTGAAAAATAGTTATTTGTAAAATCAACCGGGCGTGTGATGCGATAAAGACAACTGCAGCTCGGGCCAAAAATACCTATAAAAAGTACACAAAATCAACGCTTCATAGTCTCCCGATTTCTACCGAAGTAATTTCTTGTTTCATTAAAAATTGAAGAGAAGCTATGGCTGTGTTCCTGATTTCTTTTTATTATATAATGTCGTCTTTGTTTGCTAGATGTTTGAACAGAGTGGAAAATGTTACCAATTTTTCAGGTTTATGAACGTTCGTATCTCTTTTAATAATTAAATTATGAGAAAGAAAGAAAACATAGCGACATCTCTCATAGCGATATTTTTTTTAAATCATTGCTTTACTAGCACTATCCGGCGAGGAATCAAGGGTCTATACGCTTGTATGGAAATACGGTTCATCGATTTCCTCTTAACACAGTATTGGTCGCCTACTCACCTGAAGGCTTTATCAGTTTACACAGATAATATGCCTATACAATGTTGCCACAATATAAGATGTAAAGCTTGCAAACGAGGATAAATACAGAAAGCAGTGCATTGACTGCACCGCACGAGGCCGCTGAATGCGCTCGTAGCCTTGAGCCAAGGATTATACATACAGTACACGTGTCTATCATAACCGTATATAATATATAGCTAGACGGATCACCAATAATAGTTTCAACGGCAGTTCATAAATAATTTAAAAGGATATCTAGTGCATTACGAAGAGCAATATGGAAATTATCACCATATTTACGAGTTAACAATTTATTTCACACTTCAAGGTCATTTGCTTATATATTCACCTTAAATTTTTTGACAGAATCTGACTATCCCATACAAACGTAGGCGTAGTCTGGCGTTTTATTTTCAAAAGACATGTCAGATTTCGGCAGTATTTTCAATATTGTCATTCACATCACACCAACGTGTTCCAGGGCTGCCACGCTGGCCAGGGTGAATCCGAGAATTTCGTCTTGAATGGTAATGACGATGTATAAATGGTAATGATTGCACATCCTATAGTAATGATAACAGGTGATGGTAATTATATTAATATTCATCATCATCAAAATTTAAGAGCGACGCTCTTGTCGGTGGAGTTTCTTCCATTCTGTTCTATCTTCCGCCAACCTCTTGACATCTTGGTACGACACTGCTATCACCTTTTCCTTGACTTGCTTCATATAGCTGTGCCTTGGCTTTCCCCTTGTCCCCCTTCGTTCTATTTTGCCTTCTATTATAATTCACATAAAATTATCATGCCGTATCAAGTGTCCTAACATATTGCCTCGTCTATTTCCGATTACCTCGAGTATGTGTCTCTTTTCACCTACTCCTATTAATAAATTACCTATTAATATTAATAATCCTATATTACATCATTACCATTTGACTCTTTAACATTACCATAGGACGTGCTATCATTACCATTTTTACATCGTCATTACCATTCACTCGGATTCGGCGGGGCATGTAGTCAGGATGTGTCAAGAGACCGACGACTTCTATAGCCTAGTCATCATGCCAGGCTGCCACACCGGAGGTCCCGGGTTCGATCTCCGGTCAGCTCAATATAGAAAATGATCTTTTTCAGATTGTCCTGGGTCTTGGATGTTTATCTATATATTCATGTAAAAATATAGTATCGTTGAGTTAGTATCCCATAACACAAGTCCCGAACTTACTTTGGGGCTAGCTCAATCTGTGTGATTTGTCCTTAAATATTATTTAAAAAATATCCAATGGGCAAAATGGGTTATCAATTTGGATCCCAGTCGATATATCCCCTTTTAAAATATGCCATATGCCTACTTAGTTATATAAAAAAGTGTTAAGATCACGCCCAACGCTGGGAGGAGAACTGATGCTACGAAACGAAAAGCCTTTATGTTTATTTGCTCGCTGAATGCCAAGACGTGATTTATTGAAATCTAAATATAGCAGCATTCATGAATATTAGGGAATATCCAGGTGAACAAGGAAAATGGATCCCATTTGTATGGATGACACGTAGCAAAGTATTGTGGGACGTCTTTTTACCTGAGTTTTGTAGTCGAAATTTTTTTTACTGGCTCTTAACATAGAGCTTATGTAATAATAGAGGAGACACTGTTTTGTCCCGTTCAATTGTAGCTATCTCCATAAAGTTCACTTAGTCGCTTGCTAGCTCATATACGCCTAGTACTTTCGACAGTATATAAGCGAAAACCATACAGAAACATGGTACACATAATTAAAAATGCCTTGGTGTGTGTTACAATACAGTATGAATAATTTAAGGAACACGACAAATTGTAAAGAAATAAGTCTCCATTAAATAAATTCCGGTTACTAACCAGATTTTATTGCTTGAAAATTAAATACGTATGGTAAATTTCACTATGCCATATATTAAAAACCAGCATAGAGGCCAATGTTTGAGATAGCTGGTCTATATATTCTATGTCGATGGTTTAAAAACGAGTAAAAAAAATTATATCACTCGTTTCCTAGACCTAATCGACGATATTGTTTTACCTGCAAGGTGGTCAGGAAAATACTGGACACGCCTGTGTCCAGTATTTTACAATCAGCTATTTAAATTAAATGAAAAAATACTAATAATTTGTATGTCTTTTCTTTCGTTCGTTTATTTCAAAGCTACTGAACGAGTTTTAATGCGGTTTTTATCATATAGAAAATTTCCTTTCGAAGTTTGGACACATGCCTAGACAAAAAAGGAAGTGCATGGATAAAAAACAAAAAATTAGACTTTTTTCTGCAACAAATGGAGACCAATTGAATGTGCTAAAACAATAGCACCTACGCACTAAGTTGCCTAACCGTCTAGACATGTCATTATATCGCGATGTGATCTAGGCCAGACATTCAAAATGTACTAATTTCCTTTAGCCATCCTCACACCCTGACCTTGTCGCTTTATATCGTCTCTACTTTCTATGAGTTTGTTCTAGACACGGGTAAGTCCGGATTCGAATATTTAAATGAGCCGATTCATTAACAGGAGCCGATACCCGTACTGAATCCCGGTAATCGTTATCGGCTCCCGCGAGTTATTGAGTCCGCACCGATCTTGGTCCCGCCGGGAAGCGGCGGCGGTCAGCGGACTGTCAGGTCGCGAGCCGCGTTTCGGCTCCACCGCGTCTCGGGAGGAGTCGGGAGTCAATATTATTCTGTATTGAAACCAATACCAGAAAGGACGTCTGTACTCTGTAGATTCAATAGCGAAACTTAGCGAACCTCGGAGCTGTAGCCGATAAGGAAGTAGGAATCATTAAAATGAGTCGGTACCGGTTTCAGTGAGCCGAAACACTCCTCGGAGTCGAGATTACCCATGTCTAGTTTGTTCTTCTATCTATCCTAGTTAGTATATATTTTATCTCCTGTTTATTTAATTTTTTAAGCCCCTACGAAAATGAGAGGTGTTTATAAATTGACGTGTCTATGTGTCCGTCAGTAACTCCTAAACGAATAGACCGATTTCGATGCGGTTTTTTCAATCGAAGGCCTTCTTTGTCGAGAAATAACCCAGTTATGTTTGATGAAAATCGGTTCAGCCATTCAAAAGTTATTGGGGGTTAACGCTTAAAAATCGGGAGCTTTGATCTGTACATGGCAAATAAACTTGGTTATATACATCGTGTTAATCAAAGAACGCTAAACCTATTAGATGGTACCTTAGCCCATGAAACTGAACAACTTTTGTTCAACAACTTTCACGAAATCCAAAAAAAATATCGGATTTTCATACAAATTGACTCGATCAGTTTGTATGAAAATTCAATTTTTATTTTTTTATTTTCATGAAAGTTCTTAAACAAAAGTTGTTCAGTTTCATGGGCTGAGGTACCATCTGAGAGGTTTTGCGTTCTTTAATTAACACGATGTATAGTTGTATGGGCTAACCACACACACAGAACTAAGCTGCTAAGCTGAGTTGAGCTGGAGGGAAGCTAGCTAGGCGGGAGGAACTCCGGAAGAGTAAATAACCAAACCCGTCGAGTGATTTCTTTACACTAGATTTATTGTTTTCACCTAAACGCTTCTTCTTCTTATCGAGTCGAAATGGTTACACTGTCGCTTTAATTTCAAATCACCTGTGACCAGTATGTGGCCACGGCGATTAAGGCCATACCTAAATTTTCCGGGGTCCAGTGCTGCCCCTATTTTAAATAAATCATTTCGAAGAAAACGGAGACATTATTTAAAATTTTGCTACTATCAAGTGCTAGATAACCTTTCGAAGTATTTTATGAACTACTGTTTACAGTTTAAAGTTAAAACGTTAAGCTTTACTACGCACATTTGCGAAAAACGGCCACTTTTGGCTAATGTGCGTAGTAAAGCTTAACGTTCTCATTCAGGTACGGCCTTAATAAACGCTAAGATTACTTTTCTATTGACGTAATGACATAGTTTACTTAATCAAAGGTTGCTTATACAGATACCTAGTTAGAATGTAGGTTAAATTAGTGCTACCTATGTAGGTATGAATTGCTTGCTACAATGTATGAGATGATAGCTCATACAATAGACGACCTCCGTGGCGTAATGGTTAACACGCTAGACCGCTAATCCGGAGGTTCTGGGTTCGATCCCCAGCCAGGGCAAGTTGAAAATGGCCTTTTTCAAATTGTCCTGGGTCTTGGGTGTTTATTTATATATGTATTTATCATAAAATATAGTATCGTTGAGTTAGTATCCCATAACACAAGTTTAAAACTTACTTTGGGGCTAGCTTAATCAGTGTAATTTGTCCCTATATATTTATTTATTATATTTATTTATAGTTACTGAACTTGCTCCAAAAACTTGGCAGGTGCTTAAAAAGTCACCCCGTGTTCAGTACGTCCGTTCCATTCCCATAGAAGATATTTATCTCGACATTCATCTCAATGGTAGCAACAGCATTTGGAACGCGCCATTACGACCATGCCACAAATGCTTGGCACCGGACCGGTATAAACTTCAGGAGATGCGCTAAATCGCCGATAAAAGTAACATACACACTCTGTTTACACTTATTCACGTCTGATGCAGAAATGGACTTGACCCCTCTTATTATAAAAAGCAGACTAGGATTTGGATTTAACTTCATTTAACATTTATACACCCAAATTAAGTTGAGAGTGACAAAAGATAAGATGACATATTGGGGTAGGTATTCTTGTTTTGTGCGGTTAAACACTTTATGCACATACAATTGTGAAACTTTAAAGAAGACCCTGGTAGGGCGCTACATTTTCTAAAGTATTAATATATGCTTAATAAGATCAAAATCGTTTTTCGGATCGAATAATCGATCCGAAAAAGAATAATTAAGGTGTACATCTGGAGCATTGCTCTATACGGCTGTGAGACGTGGACCCTAACGTAGAAGGAAACGGAAAGGTTGGAAGCATTTGAGATGTGGTGCTGGAGAAGGTTAGAAAGGATTCATTGGAAGGATAAAGTAACAAACAACGAATTATAATAAAAGGCAAAATAGAACGAAGGAGGGGAAGAGGTAAGCCAAGGCACAGATATGAACCATGTCAAGGAAAAGGTAGCAGTGTCGTATCAAGATGGCAAGTGGTTGGCGGAAGATAGAACAGAATGGAAGAAACTCCACCGATAAGAAAATCTAAAAGTGCACGCCTCATAATCTCATTTTTATTTATACTGGCAGTCCCAAAATGTGTTTTAATGTAAGATAATTTGCAAGTGCAACACCGGCCAAGCTGTGAAATGTCAACTGTCAATTTTGACATTGTGGAGAATGCCGCTTGCCGCGCTTTGATTGAGGCAAAAAACTAAAATTTCACAATTAAATTGAAATTACGATTAAACTACATTGAATTAGACCGTGATCGTCGAAAGGACTTAGTTTTGGATAATACTGAAACGTATAAAAAAAAAATGGACTTGAAGTTTTTCGGGAGTTATCGTGACCACGCCAGTTTCCATACATACAGACACACGGACGTCCACAAAATGATTTTATTAAACATTGTTTTTATTTATATAAAAGGCAAAATGTCTTTTAAAAATGTCATAAGTGTTGAAACTAGTGTTTTTTGACATTTATGTGTAAATATTATTGTACAAGTGCGATAGAAAATAAATAGAGACACATTTAGTTAAAAAAATCACTTGATTTTTGTAAGGCGAGAGTAGAGCACTACCTCATGCGCTTCGCTTATGAGGCGTGCAATTAAATACAAAATTGGAAACTGATTGAATCGTAGCTCATTCATGCAAAGTCGACGACACAATAGTTCGCATCTCCGACGCCAGATGGCGCTAGTAGTTGAGCGCAGTTAAGAGGTACTTACGACCCCTTTGTGACGGGGCGGGGGCGCCAAATAGAGACTGTTGTATAATCTAGGGCTGTTTATTGATGTCAACCTAACGCTCATCCTAAATGCAATTTGAATTTTTATGCCACTGCAATTTTGCAGCGTAATAGATTTTTCGTATATTTCTTTGCTTTTTTTGAGTTACAATTTGCAATACTGTGCGTGTTTTTGAAAAATCACTGTTATTTAAACTACTACAGTTTATTCCTCAAGAAATTTACATAAAAAAATTAAGGATTTTCTACAGGCCCACAACAAAAATTATAAATATAATACAAAAAAATAATAAATAAAACACTACGAAATATCGTCGAGCACGGCGCGGGCCTTTCTTCGCTCTCGACGAATATTTCACAGTGTTTTATTTTTTTATTTTTTTGTTTTATATTTATAATTTTTTTTGTAGCTAAAACAGATAGATATTTAGATAATACATTTTTTGGTATAATTTTCATATAAAAAGGTGATTGTATAAAGTAGTAATATGTATTATATTTAGCTAGCTGACTAGCTGACTTTTGACGTAATTTCAAATTCAAAATTTTGAATCAAGTTTAGTCCATGACACTGTACTTTGTATACAAAAAGGCTGTTGAAAATTGATAAAAAAATCCGTAATCCCAAACTAAATCCGACTGGCTAAGCGCTGATTTGTATGGGAAGGCGAATGTTTATTTTTATTTTTCGCTAATTGTTTTTATGGAATATCATGAACTGCACTAGCTCCTAAAATTTGGCTGGTGGTTAAAAAGTCAGCCTGTATAAAATTCAAATATAAGCAATAATTTCAAAGATAAAAAATGGTGAATAAATTCGGCGTGCGGGGTTGAACACGCGATGGCTCAGTTGGTAAGAGCATAGTCGTATTGATACTAAGGCCGCAGGTACAAGTCTTGCTCACGTGGAATTTTTTCACCATTTCTTATTTCATTATTTAATTTGAGTACTGTAGTACTACATCTTGAATGCCTAAAAAACCCTATAAAAACATTAATAAATTTGTTGACACATTTGTGACAATGTACCATAATCTACTGGATTCATAATCTACAGTTAGTACGTTAGTTTTTTTTACACACGAGTTACTTAAGGCGAAGATATAGGCAAATGACCTTGAAGTGGCGCCCTCATTTGAAATAAATTGTTAACTCGTAAATATGGAGATAATTTCCATATTACTCTTCGTCATGCACTAGATAGCCCTTTAAATTATTTTATAAACCACCGTTGAAAGTATTTACATTAGTCCGTCTAGCTTTAAAACTCGCCTCCGCCAAAAGTGGCCACGGCAAGTTTTAAAGCTAGACGGATCACCAATAATAGTTTTAACGGCAGTTCATAAAATAATTTAAAGGGCTATCTAGTGCATGACGTAGAGCAATATGGAAATTATCACCATATTTACGAGTTAACAATTTATTTCACACTTCAAGGCCATTTGCCTATATCTTCGCCTTAATAACACTTTATTGTATACTTTTATACACATATAACAAATATTTCAAAATATGTACAGTATAGGTATACAATTGAGTAGATGACTGGATCCAAAATAAATTATTTGGTGCTGTTAAGAGAATAAAACGTCACAAAATAGTGTCACTTGTCATTGATCATATCCATTTTCAACATGATTTTAGACTTATTAATATAGAAAAACTGATATTAAGAGCGCTATTTGACTCGAAAAATCTATGACGTCACGGTTTTGTAATTCAAACAAATCCCATAGAAAATATTTGTTTCGACGTTTAGAAAAAAGTGTCTGATTTGACTTGTTGTCATCTAGCGGATTAGGTGGCCTGTGGCCGTGACAGGAGTTGTGCTGAAAAATGTGGTGCGAATGGTGCGATGAAGAACATAATAAAAGTATTTCCAAGCATATTTGCATTAGCACCTGTAGGTAGAATTAAAACCTCGAAAAGTCAACATTAGTCTTATCGACTCTTTAATGATATGATAACACACAACAATAAGTATTTACCCATCTAATACCAGCACTAAAACCACAATCTCTGCACCTGATTGCCCGAAGAGAACCATTCCTAACCCTGTTCGTGAAGGATGCCATTTCTAGATATCACAGTTCGATGCCCGATACCTACACCACCACTTATAACGGCTGATAAGGACGATCAGCTCACAGTACAAGTGTTTTCGAGACCTGTCGACCGAAGATTGCGGCAATTCAAGTGTTAAATGTATTAATATACAACGTGTAACAAAAAGGGGGTATCAACCCGAAAGGGTGTTAACGTACTAACCAATGTGAACAACTTTTACTATGGGACCATCCCTGAAATCGCGAAAAAAAAATCTGCAGCTCCATACAAAATTAAATAAATGCCTACCGTGTTAAAACGTGTGGAGCTGCAAAATTTTTTATACACGAGTAGATATTACGGCTTTATTCCTAACGGAGTCGAGAGCCTCTGGATTCAGGTTCCAAAGGACATTTTTAATGTGATGATGGTCATGAATGTGTAAAAATGGAATTGAAATATTGATGAGTTGATAGCCGCATTGCTTATAAAACATATGTATCGTATTTCTGCCACATCCTTATTTAATTAAAAACCTGATTTGAATTATACATTTATCTAAATTATATACCTACATCTACATGTATAATTAATTATACATTTTATATAAGTCAATAGTCCATAGTCTCTGCATACCTGCCCCTGTGGGTATACAGTAAACAGGCGTGATAGTGTGTATGTATGTATAAGTCAATAGTAAAATGTAGCAGTGACGTTCCCGACAGAGTAGAATAGGACCAAGTCATCCCGTGAATTCATAGAAGGCAATTTAGGAAACACAAGCTAAAAACATCAATGAGACCTCTCCAACCCGTCTGGCCAACGTGGAGAGTGTAGGCCAACACCTTACTGCTCCTGGCTCTGGTAGCACAGAGAGGGTCGTGCTCCTGCAGTGGAGACATCGAAATATAATTCCCTAAAATCGTAACTAATCCCGAAAAATCAATCCACACGATATGTACCGCGGCGGGCGGGGCTTAAGGCTGCGTTTCCACTGAAGCGGAGCGTAGCGGAGAGGAGAAGAGACGTAAAAAGAGGTAAGTGTTTTCACTGAAGCGAAGCGGAGTGGAGTAGAGTAAAACGAGGAATGAAGCGAAGAAGGGTGGAGTAGAGCGAAACCGAGTGGAGCGGGGTGGAGCAGAGTAAAAACAAAACCGGTGCATATCAGCAGTCAATTTCTCAGACAGACCGCACGCCATGTTGTCTTAAAAAAAGAAGAGAGCAATTCTTTTATACCGTTTAAAGATGAAGATAACGAATCAGATGAAGTGGCATTGACTATTTCGACCCTATAGATTCAAAGAGAAAACATAGATTTTTGAGTCGACAACATATAAAATACCATTCCGAGCATGGGGAATTTTCAACTTATTTTCGAATTCCCTCTACTCCGCACCGCACCGCCCCGCCCTGTCCCGCTCCTACTTCGCACCGCCCCGCTCCGCCGGAACCACGCAAGCTCTTAATTTTATATTAGAATCCGCTCTGCTCCGCTCCACTGTTTTCATTGAAGCGGAGCGGAGATTTCGAGCATTGTGATTGGTCAATACATGCACCGCTAAGCTCCTCTCTGCTCCGCTCCGCTTCAGTGGAAACGCAGCCTAAAATATGAACAGCGCGGCGCTACAGTGCGCCGTGACACTCGAGTTGTGCGGTTGCGTCGCAAGAAGTTTCCTTCGAGTATATTGCTGTGTTTTTGCGGTAATCGATTCTTTAAAAATGCCGTCATGTGCCGTGAAGTGGTGTAGAAGTCACAGACATGAATATTAGTTATTAAAAAAAAAAGTAACACGGAAACAAGGTTATTTATTTTAGCGTAGCGTACTGCATAAAAGGTACCTTCCGCGCGTTGTACCTTACCGCTCGTTGCGTTGACTGCCCCACCCGACCGACGACGACGCGTGACCTTGTCGCGACCAATCGCATGCATCTTTGTCTACGTGTGCGTTCGAGTGTTTCGTTGTAATTACTGTTAGTTTGTTTGCGTAAATGGAATTAGAATCGAAGCGGTGAATGTAGGAGCGTAAGATTTCTAGGGAATTATTGTTCGTAGAGTGAAGACTAAAAAAGACCTGATGATGATGAGCAATAGTAAAATGTATCGATGCAGATACACATTTTTTTATTTTTTATATTAGTTTATAGGACGGCAAACGAGCAATCGGGTCACCTTATGGTAAGTGATCACCGCTGCCCATGGACAATTGCAACACCAGCGGTGTAATAATCCGGACAGATTAGAAACAACTAAGTCAAATCAAAGGTAAGGTAAGGTTAGACTAAGGTGAATCAGTCACTAGGTCATAAACCGAACCCCAAGATTATCAAGAACGGATTTATAGTCGTAAAACTCGACCAAGCACGAGAACTGTTCTAGTTTCGAGTCAGTTATTTATACCACGTTTCAATGTCAATGTCAAGATCACACGAACAGCTGTGTGTGCACAGATGATATTACGAATTAAAAAAAAAACTGTTTACCGCGTCCGTGTGATAAGGAGTTCTTATCGGACTAGCAAAAACATTCGTCATTTCGTTAATCCATTGTTTTTATTGTCAATGACGACCTTTTTAACCGACTTCAAAAAAGGTTATCAATTCGACTGTATGGTTTTTTTTATGTATGTTTGTTACGCGATATCTTCGCCAATTAGGAACAGATTTAGATGATTCTTTTTTTATTTAAATGCCTTTACTACCAAGTTGGTCCCATTTTAATTTGGTGAATATATGATGAAGAACTTTGGAGATATGGAAGAAACTCCTTAAAAAAATTGAAGTTGGTTGTTTTTTTTTGTGAAAAATTTATTTATAGCTAAATAGGTTCTTCTGACATTATTTGTGTGAAAACAGACGCACACAAAGACGGTTCTTGGCAGTTAATAGAGTGTTTTGCATGGCCTTGCATATTATATTTGAAATTAAATTCAAAAGAAAATATATTTTAATAAGCCAAAATAAAGACCTCTAAGTATGTGTAAATGATTATGACATGTATGCAAATCGCTCTTTACCACAGGTTGATTCTCCCTACATTTTAGCCTTGATCACAGAATACATAAGAGTCAAACAGAATGGTATCTCACAGCGTCTCCCGCAAATTGGCGTCCCCGCACCTCTCCACCGCACTTTGTGAGCTTTGACAGCTCCAAACCAGGGTTTAATTACTAGCCGCACGCAATACGCGACGTGTGTTGTCTTGAGAACTGTCAACCAATAGTAACCAACATGGTGAGAAGGTGCGCGTAAAATAATTGTTTATCCACCCAATACTCTAAAGAACGTATATTTCATACATTTCCAAATGATGAAAACCGGTAAGCAAAGCAACAATATAATTTCACGTTATTACCCAGCAACCATCTTGATATATATACCCTTCTCGCTCTCTCGCATTGGCGGGAGATACACAAGAGCGAGATTGTAACATTACCGGATTGCTAATAAGCAATCCGGTAATGTTACATAGGCTCCTCGCTCACAGGTAATCACATACACGCAGATGCCAAATAGATTTCCGCGGGTTATAGTGCTAAATGCCATTGTTGACAATGACAAATTGACATGCTGTGATAAACATTTGTTTATTTTTATTGAATTTATTCATATAATTACCGTATAGTTTTGCACCGAATATGCAAATTACTATATTACAATAGTGAATTAGTGAAATTAGTGCGTTACATTATAAATGACTCAATAATAATCAGTAAAGTAAACTAATGGTTAAATAGACAATGGACATAATGAAAAATATTTGTGAAGTGATATTATGTAGCTGTTTCCGACTTTTCTGTAACATTTAATACATATAAAACAGAATATTTTTTACGCCATAGTGTTCGCAAATCTTCCGGTATGGAAAAATATAATCGTAAATATGTCGGACTTGTTAGTAGGTAAGTATTAAAATAATTCTGCGGTGCGACCCTAAGTATAAAACTCACACATCGACGTGTGTACAGACAAATTGTTTCGTTTGTAGTAGTAGTAGGTATATATGTTACTCTGAATCAATGGAGAGTCATACCAGTGCCTTGATGTTAATCCAAACAACTAGACGCCATTACAATAAAATGCAAAATTTATAGTTATTATATTATTTGTGAAATGCCAACCGGCTTGCATGTAAAACAGATTTTAAAGGTCGGAATCACGCGGCCTAATATTTTTACTTCACAATATCTTCGCGGCTCCGGTTTCCTAGTGCAATATAATTTTTTTATCGCTGCAATTCATTTTGCGCAAAACGGTTCGTGAAGAACACGTTTTAAACATGACACGTTTTTTGTTTGTTTTATTGCACTTACTTTGTGTTGCGGATTTCTTTATTTTTGAATATAACTAGATATCAGGTCAGCGCAAACGCTTACCAAATTAGAGCGCATTCCCGGCGGTGAGCTCTTATTTTTAACCGACTTCAAAAAAAGAGGAGGTTATCAATTCGACTGTATGTCTTATTTTTATTTTTATGGATGTTTGTTACGTGATATCTTCGCCAATTCTGAACTGATTTTGATGATTATTTTTTATATGAAAGCCTTTACTACCAGGTTGGTCCCATTTTAATTTGGTGAAGATATGATGAAGAACTTTGAAGATATGGAAGAAACTTCTAACAAAAATTGAAGTCGAATGTTTTTTTTTTGTTAAAAATTTATGATAAGCACACTTTATACGTAGTGTTATAGGTTGACTTCAGGCGGATTTTGCTTTGATTTAGTAGGTACCGCGGTATCTAGTTTTATTGTTGAGTGAAGATTTTTGCTAAGTAATATATAATAAAAAAAACATTTGAAAAATAAAATAAAATAAAAATAAATTTAAGGAGTGCAGACTTATAATAACTTGACAGAAAAAAACAGTAACATATATTGTACCTGATCTAAGGATTTATGCAGTTTTTTATGCATATGGGGTTAAATGCTTAAATATTATCGTCATTAAAAAAGTTTTAAAAAAGTCACGTATAAGCTGACCAAATTTTATACGCGTATTTTTTAAACACACCAGTCATCTCGGCAAAATGGTATGCCGTATGACATACATTTTGTGCCAAAAATTTAAAAAGTTTATCCTCCCGTGACGTATGTATCAACAGATTTGACATTCAACTGGCAGCAGAGACGTCGCTCAAAAAAAAAACTAATGAATAACAAGCGTTATTCATGAAAAACAACAGCTGTTTTCATACGTATTCGTTATAATAAAATGTCATAACGATCTGTTTTGATCGGCATCTTTGTAGAGGTTACTGTTTAAAACTTTTTTTTAAATTGACTCTTAAATATCTTGTCATTGCATTCCTAAATGCCAGCCGGGCGGATTCATAATATAAAAGAAGCTGAAAAATAAATAAGATTGGCCCCGATGGTACTTTTATTAAGTTGGTGAAGTAACAAGTTGGAAAAGATCGAATATTTTAAGAGGGGATGTATCGACTGATAATTTATTTTTTCTTATACGAGATAATTATGAGAACTTTGTATGGGATAATTTATTTTTCCAAAATGAAAAAGAAAGTCTTTTTCTTTTGTGAATGTCCCTTCAATTACTTTTATGGGCTATTAAAGAGCCTTACGGTTTTATTTTTTATTTAATTTCCGTGGATTTAAAATTTTCATGAGTTGAATAAAATAGTTCATACACGAGATATAAGATTATTGATTTAAATAGCACTGTCATGCTCGGAAAGAATCTAAATTAATAATATGTAAAGAACTTTTCTTCGCGTATTATTAACTGCATATTTTAAATTCACTAATAAATAAAATACTTACAAAAGTAATGCTAATAATACCAAGTTAAATCGTTGTAATTTTACCTGCAACAAGAAATATATATTTTAGTATAAGTATTATCAAATAACAAAAACAGTCACCGAGATACGTTATTTCAAGGTGAAAAGTACACATGTAACGTTATTCATAGAATCTTAAATAACGCATGTTTGATATGGCGACCTTGTCACTTGCGCGAGTGACAGCACCGTCATACGTCACACGCTTTGCACTCCGACTGTACTTGGATAGTTTGACAGTTGGTGTAGATTGAATAACACATTTTTAGATAAGATTTACAATTACGTAACATCATGCAACTGATTTTATCTTTTGAGATATCTAGTATATCCTAACTAATATTATAAAGCGGAAGAGTTTGTTTGTTTGTTTGTTTGTTTGTTTAAACGCGCTAATCTCAGGAACTAATGGTCCGATTTGAAAAAATCTTTTTTTGTTGGGTAGTCCATTTATAGAGGAAGGCTTTAGGCTATATAACACTCCGACAACCACGCGAACGAAGTCGCGGGCACAGCTAGTAGATATTATTTTCTTAATCTGACGGTTTGCATAGTTTTTATTTCAATAGGTTTTATTTCAAGATTAAGAAAATAATATTTTTTTTGTAATTTGAATTTTCATACAAACTGACCTGATTGTATGAAAATTCAATTTTTTTTTGGGTTTCGTGAAAGTTGTGGAACAAAAGTTGTTCAGTTTCATGGGCTGAGGTACCATCTGAGAGGTTTCGCGTTATTTCATTAACCCGTATACCTACTAATAAGAAAAAAATATACACAAGAATAAGCATTACTAAAGGTTCACATTCAAGATTACCTTAACGTCACGATACGATATCTACACGATAAGGTGAAAGTCACTGATAGAGATATCGCTTCTTATATGCAGAGGTCATTTTTAGGGTTCCGTACCCGAAGGGTGCAAACGGGAACCTATTGCTGAGACTCCGCTGTCTGTCCGTCTGTCTGTCTGTCTGTCTGTCTGTCAGTCACAGGGCTCTATCTCTTGAACCGTAATAGCTAGACACTTGAATGATTGATTTACACCGATTATGTATTACTGTGGAAGATATATCAACAAATACTAAAAATAAAAAATATTTAAAAATTAAAGGGGGTCGTCATACAAGAAACGTGTTTTTTTCAGCGTTTTTAACTTGATCTTCATAATGGCATTAACTAGATACTTGAAATGTTCACCAATTATGTATTACTATGACCACAATCACAACAAATACTAAAAATAAAATAAAGTTAAAAATTAAAGGGGGTCATACAAGAAACGTGTTTCTTCAGCGTTTTAAAACATTGTACGGTGGTACAGAACCCTTAATGTACGAGTCCGACTCGCACTTGCCCATTTATTGGAGTGTGTTTCTGGTACAAGTAATGTCATTTGACGCGAAAGACATCTGGTTACTAGGTCAAAAGTTATGTTGATGGTTCTAGTCAGCGAAGTAATAAGAAGGAAACGAAAGTATAAATCAAAATTTCTTCCATGCTGGTCTGGGAGAAAAGAAAATAAATAGAATGTATAAGCTACTTCTATTCCTGCGCAGATTGTAAATATCGATCGAGAGAATAGGGAATAATCTGAGAAAATATAGGCGATGCGGCGAGCAACTTACTCGTACTAGTAGTTCGCCGCGAACTTAGACCTCGCGATTTTTAATTATATATTTCAAAAACTACTGAACCGATTTTGATGCCCAACGAACTTGAAAATTCTATTGATATTTCCTACATGCCTGCCAAATTTCATCAAAATCGGACCATCGGTTCGGCAGTTATCGCGGAACAAACATACATACAAACAATGTGTTTTCGCCCCAACTTGAATTATAGCCCTTACTCGCTTCACCCGCTTAGTCAATTAGTTATTACTATTTTTAATGGTTTTTCCCATCTTCTTGCTAAAAGTGGCCTTTGGATCGTACTGCCCTGGGCTTTGTCTGCTTTGAGCCGCAAGACCCAAATTGCTCTGTTTGCCCCATTAGGAATAAATACTTGAAATACAGGCTTGAAAATGATGATTGAGGAGATGGGATGGGATGGTGGGAGAGACCTTTTCCCAGCAATAGGATAGTATAGGCTAATTAATAGAATACATACATATCACCTATTTATCCTATAGTGGGGCAGACAGAGCATTTTGGGTGTTGCTGCCCTAAACACACAGAGCCCAGGGCTGCAAGACCCAAAAGCCAAATTTAGCATAATGGTAGGCGAGAAGATAGATAAAGTTGTGCAAACAGTGGTCTGGTCATTCTGAAACGCTAGTAGTTTGTAGCTTTTGTATTAAATAAAATTTAAAAATAATGCCCTGCAATAAGTGATATATTTATCCTACATTGAATCAAAAAATTGACTTGACTTTTTCAAGGCTGCATCTCTAGCCGCATATTTCGCCCAGGCTCGCGATTATTACTAAGTCGCTTCTATGCTGGTCTGAACTTCTATTAAAATAATATTTGTAAATATTCACGCATTTCACCAGCGTAGACCACTATGCACGATATCCGGGCACTCGAGCAAGCCCATAAAAACTGCGTGGGGTCCACACACCAGTAGGTACATAGATAACACTTTTACGATACGTGTCATAACCGTGGCCGGATGTGCTGTCCGGTTTTATTGCCGCAACATTGTTATAATGCCTATGAAATATTGCCAGTGTTGTAGGACAATAGATTAGGTACCTACAAGTATGTTGTACTCGTATGAACTGATGCCGCGGAGTACCCGCTCCCTTTCTCGCTCTAGCAAATGACGGTTCTGAGCGACAGAAAAGGTACTTTCCGTGTGGTTTCCGGCAGAGTAGAGTACGACCACTCCAAGTCTTCCCGTGGATGTCGTAGAAGGCGACTTAGGAAACACAACACAAGCTAAACAAAGTTTATAAACATCAATGGCACCTCTCCAACCCGTCAGAGGAGTGTGTAGAATGTAGGCTAAATCCTCTGACTGCTCTGGCTAATATATGGCTCTGGTAGTACAGAGAGGGTCGTGCTCCTGCAGTGGAGACTAAAAAATACCTGATAATGATTTAAAACCCACATCAACCCTCCCTCAGAATGCTTCAGTCACCTCTTGCGACATGCACAGGAACGAGAGTGGTCTTCTAGGAAACCACACGGCATAAAGATAACTATATCTTATCGATCAGACCATATTTTCCTTATACTTTTTACATCATTTCTGTAACAAATTCAATCAGTGTCATGCTCGACACTCCTGACCTTCCCGTCACGATTTCAGACCGAATAATAAATGTAAATCAGGTAGGTTATTTCCTTAAATGAGTCAGCATTGCTATTATTTGTTTAAACTATTAAGTATACCTACATACGAGTACATATTATCACGCCTGTATCCCATGGCGGTAAACAGACTATGGGCACTACCCATAGTGCCCATAGTCTGTATAGCAAGCATAGCAAGTCCCCACACTTGCTACGCTCCTTGTAAACTTCGCTTCGTTAACATTAATTTTTCTTTTCATACATACACATTGTTGAAAATTACAGAAACATTAATTACGACTTTATCTCTTACGGGGTAGACAGAGCTTAAAGCAGTAAAACCCACCCACGTTTTGAGTTAATGGTGGGCTTACAGACTTTTCAAAATAAAAACAACGACACAAAAATGGAAACCATAAACTAAGTCGGACTTGACAACCGTGATACTTATCATTTTTCTTTTCCCGCAAAGATACTCTTTTTGAAATTATTTTGAAAATTTTTAACTAAATTACTGAACTATGATATTAAATAATAGATAATATGTCGTTGATCTCTCAAAATGATCTCCAACTCAACATCAGCTGGGTTTTGCATAAGCGAACCTCCGGCGATGATCTTCCATTGGAGCTATCTCTCACTCTCATGCACGTTCGCATTATTTAAACTGTTCAACAATATTGCAGAGCAATGAAGTTAGAATTCAAACAAGCCGACGATGCCTTCGCATTATTTAGCAAACTGTTCAACAATATTGCAGGGCAATGAAGAACAATCCGACATTGACATCGATGCCGCCAATCAGTCTGCGAGCAGGCGCGCTGCATGCCCTGCGATTAGTGATGTGCCGTTACCAGTAATTTACTCCAGTCGAGTATTTTCCTAGTAACGTTACCAGTAACATTCCAGAAAAATGGTAATTTAGGGTAACATAGGAAAAACATTTTTTTTATTAAATTTCATTTGTGGTTATGGGTGATCCAATAAGACTTCTACCAGTTTTAGTTCAAATGCAACCAATATATTAATTTTAAATACTATTTTCCCAATATTCCTAGTAAGTTACTCGAAACTTACTCGTACTGAGTAACTTCCCATACAGTAACTTTCTGGGTATTTTCTCAATGCTACTTTTAATTTACTTAGTAAATTTCTTGACAAGTTTCTGTCTGGGAATATGGTAAGCTTCACTTATATTCCCAAAAATTTTTATACTTGTACGTATACAAGTAAAAAAAATACATTTTACTAATCAACATTCATTGTTTTTTGGTATAACGATTATATATATGATAGATATGCTACGACCCGTTTACAATGCTCAACTTCAACACGAAAAGAAGAAGAATGCTCAACTGCGGGGTATATCCCAGACGTCCCCATTGGCGGAAAATGGGACAATTTTTAGTTTTGTGTTTCAAATGGGACACTGGGGGCAAATAGGTCAATTTTTTGCTTCGATTGTCACCACTTTGTTGTCCTCACTAGGTACAAATGGGAAAAGCTTCCTTTGTTGTCCTCACTAGGTACAAATGGGAAAAGCTTCCATTAAAACTCAATTGTCCCCAGATAAGATGTAGTGGTATAAGTGGTGGTGATATCAGTGGTGACGAATGGAAATTTAAATTTTTTGATTCTCATTTGACCCCAGTCACAGAATACATAAGAGTCAAACAGAATGGTCTCTCACAGCGTCTCCCGCAAATTGGCGTCCCCGCACCTCTCCCCCGCACTTTGTGAGCTTTGACGGCTCCAAACCAGGGTTTAATTACTAGCCGCACGCAATACGCGACGTGTGTTGTCTTGAGAACTGTCAACCAATAGTAACCATCATGGTGAGAAGGTGCGCGTATAATAATTGTTTATCCACCCAATACTCTAAAGAACGTATATTTCATACATTTCCAAATGATGAAAACAGGTAAGCAAAGCAACAATATAATTTCACGTTATTACCCAGCAACCATTTTGATATATATACCCTTCTCGCTCTCTCGCATTGGCGGGAGATACACAAGAGCGAGAAGGGTATTAGCAATCCGGTAATGTTACATTGGCTCCTCGCTCACAGGTAATCACATACACGCAAATGCCAAATAGATTTCCGCGGGTTATAGTGTAAATGCCATTGTTGACAATGACAACTTGACATGCTGTGCGTGAAAATGTGATAAACATTTGTTTATTTTTATTGAATTTATTCTTATAATTACCGTATAGTTTTGCGCCGAATATGCAAATTACTATATTACAATAGTGAATTAGTGCGTTACATTATAAATGACTCAATAATAATCAGTAAAGTGAACTAATGGTGAAATGGACAATGGACATAATGAAAAATATTTGTGAAGTGATATTATTTAGCTGTTTCCGACTTTTCTGTAACATTTGATACATATAAAACAGAATATTTTTTACGTCATAGTGTTCGCAAATCTTCAGGTATGGAAAAATATAATCGTAAATATGTCGAACTCGTTAGTAGGTAAGTATTAAATTAATTCTGCGGTGCGACCCTAAGTATAAAACTCACACATCGACGTGTGTACAGATAAATTGTTTTGTTTGTAGTAGTAGTAGGTATATATGTTACTCTGAATCAATGGAGAGTCCTACCAGTGCCCCAGTGATGGCAAATATGTTATATAGAATAGCTTTTGTAATGATTTTAAAAAGTATATTTTAGGATAGATGGAAAGGAGGGCATCGAAATAAAAGTCTGTGCCATTACTGGGCTCAAATAGGAATCAAAAAATTAAAATTACCATTCGTCAGTGGGGACTAATAGAACGGGAAAAAATAGTCATACTTATTCGTCCTCAGCGGGTATGACGCGGTGGTGTCAATCGAAACACAAAACTAAAAATTGTCCCTATTGTCCCCATTGGGGACGTCCCCGCTGGGGACGAATGGGATACACCCCAACTGCGATGCGTGCGCTTGTGATCGCGTCATCACGTCGGCAGCGGGCGCGGGGCGCCACGAATAAGAGTGATAGAGATAGCTATAGCATATAAAGACAGATGCTGCGCGTTGTACTAGTGCGAAAACCGAGCTAGCAATAGCTGCGCGTGCGCGATTTAGACAAATTTTACTGGAGAAACCAGGTACAGGTACACTATCACGTCTTTATCCCTAACGGGGCAGACAGAATCTAGGTCGGCAAACCCTAGGCCACTTTTAGCGTGACGGCGGGCATGAAGGTGGAAAAAGCAAATCATAATAGTAATGGGTTGCTAACCACATCATATATTTATATGATTCTTGCCCATTCCCTCGATCGGCTTTTACGATCTGCGCGGGAAAAGAACCAGCTGGTACATTCTATGTTTTTTCTTTTCTCCCAGACCAGCAGAGAAACCAACAAGACGATATTAAGCAATGTTACCAGATTTAGGGAATATTACTGGTAACAATAGAAACTTACTGGGAATATTTCCCTATAGTAAAATACTGGTAATGGTAAAATGGTAACGGCACATCACTGCCTGCGATTATGCAATTTGAGCCCAAGACAAAAGAAGCATTAAGTAGTCCTATATGTCCCGGCCAACAACTTGAACACTGATTGATATACCCTTCTCGCTCTTGTGTATTCTCCTGCTAATGCAAGAGGTCCTATAACTGCTTACAAAGCAAAGGTGAGAAACTTCGACTTTAGGAAAATAAAATATGCAGAATAAGTTGCGTTTCTCACTTTACAATCGACTGCAAATTGCTCACCACTTGCATCATACGATGCGTTCGGTATGGCTTCTCGGTGCATCGCAATACAGCTCTATACAATTACTTAATGTAAATAGTGTGACGTTCCTTTTGTCACGTTTTTTAGGGTTCCGTACTCAAAGGGTGCTAACGGGACCCTATTACTGAAACTCCGCCGTCTGTCCGAGTCACAGGACTCTATCTCTTGGACCGTAATAGCTGTGACCTAGACACTTGAAATTTTTACACGATTATATTACATTATAACACTGAGGCCGTAATAACAAATGCTAAAAAATAAGATAAAGTTCAAAATTAGAGAAGAAAAGTGGTTTTTTTCAGCATTTTTAACTCTATCTTTATAAACCAAATACTTGAATGAAAATTACACCGATTATGTATACAAATACCAAAAATAAGATAAAGTAAAAAATTAAAGGAGGCCGTCATACAAGAAACTAGTTTTTTCAGAGTTTTAAAACATTTTACGGAGGTACGGAACCCTTCATCTACAAGTCCAACTCGCACTTGACCGGTTTTTTCGTGTATTTAAGTGTCACGTATTCTTGTGATATGCAATTTATCCAAGTGTGAATGCGAAATAGTGTTTTGTCACGCTCCCATTTGTGAATATGAAATGTGTTTATTATATTTTACGTTGGTGGTTACTTCATGCAATCAAGAAATACTACCATGGGATTTTATTTACTACCATGGGATTTTATTTAATGTCCAGCTAGATTGATACATAAGTCACACCAGGCCTGTGTCACTCCCCGTTTAGGTATCGAAAATGTACCTTTATTATTACTATGCCCGCAGGCGGCCCCTCCGGGTGGTAAATTCAGTTATACGAATCGTTTGTCCAGAGTAATAAGAATGAAATTGGCTTGCAATGGATGTCTAGGTATATAAACGAATAGGTGCTGAGTTCTGATGTGAGCTAAATTAAACCATATCGCTAGCCACATTGAGTAGATATTTCTTTGAAATTCTTTGCTAAGTTAGACTTCTGTAGGTTAGTATTATTTATTCTGTGGTCACACCCGGCACAGAATAGGATACTAGTACTCCGTCTCCCGCGACTACAGCAACATCATTGTGGGAATCAAAACAAAAATATTCTAAAACCTATGCCTGTTTCTCTACTTAGTTTCTAGCCTTAGTTATTTATTACGAGCCATTTATGTTAGCGACTACAGATCGAAAACAGAAAAGAATGGAAACGAGAGAAAGAGGCCTTAGTTACAAATGAATAAAAATGTTTTATTTACATTAACAGTACCTTATAACTAAGTGTTGGAGTCTCCTTTTAGGCTACCATGGATGCCTGTGCCTGGAGGCTCCGTAGTTGTAAGTATAGATTTTTATTTAATCTAGTTGGATATTAATCAGTAGTTTTGATGCAGCAAAACGACATCAAAAACAATGAACATGAAGCCTAGATTTAATGTATGCATGAATTCATTATTCCGTAATTATTGTAACACGGCACAATCGAGCAATTTGAATAAACAATATGCAGGTAAGCGGCAAAAATTGTGTGGAGATAAACAGCTGTGGCTATTATGCTAATGTTGGTATTGTTTTGTATCGCATCATAGTGGCAGGACGAGAGACTATACAAGATAACCAATATGACCATAGACTATGCTTTGTACTCTTATGTATTCTGTGACTATGCATAAAATCATTACGCATGGATACCAACCACGCGTAGTAACAGGAATAAAGCACAGCTCTGGATCTCCACACATTGGCTTGAGCTCGGCGCGGATTCCTCTAAAATGTTTTTATACTAAGAAATGTCAATTTAGCTACATTAGTACATACTAAATTAGCAAATTGGCATTATTTTAAATATCTTAATTCTAATAATTCCATTTAAATTATGACATAACAAACAATGTATTCTCAGTTCACATTTCTAATTTTAAGTTGTAAGTTTATTAGTTGAAGTCTTTGAAGAAAATGCTGCAGTGCAGTTTGTTGCCGCTTCTTCTGCACGGCCTAGGTAGCGGCACTAAACTTAGCTGTAACCATCGAAGTATAATCTCTAGAAATCTAACGGTCCTACATTCACCGCTTCGATTCTGATTCCATTTACGCAAACAAACTAACAGTAATTACAACAAAACATTCAAACATACACATAGACGAAGGTGCATGCGATTGATCGCGACAAGGTCACGTACGCGTCGTGTCGGTCTAGCAGCAGCCTCCCCGAAGCCAGATGCTCGACCGACACGGCCGCGGTCAACGCCACGAGCGGTGAGGTACAATATTAAAATGTTTATTTACTTACATATGAAATAGAGTCCTGTGTTTTTCATGTCTGTATGGCTTTTCACCACTTCACGGCACATGACGGCATTTTTAATGAATCGATTATCGCAAAAACACAGCAATATTCTCAAAGGAAACTTCTTGCGACGCAACCGCATGACTCGAGTGTCACGGCGAACTGTCGCGCGCGCCGCGCTGTTCATATTTTAAGCCCCGCCCACCGCGGTACATATCGCGTGGAATGATTTTTCGGGATTAGTTACGATTCTAGAGAATGTTCGTAGGCTGTAAGTAACGATTTGACGTCAACAGTTGAGCAAAACAAAGTGACTTTTAAGAGATATAAATATCATACGCTAATAAAGATCTTTTGAATTATGAACAATAGATACAAGTTTTAACATACGCGTCCGTGACCGTGTGTACGAACTTTGCATCGTGCGAGAAGATCATCAGCTTGAGAACCATCGCTCATTTGCTAGGTTTGTGATTGACCAGCGTATTCTGTTTCCTTACATGTTAATCTAACCTCGCCCATGCTTTTTAAAATAAAACTCTGCGCATAATTTCCAAAATGGCGCCACAATCATCAAAACGAGAACAGTGTCGAGTTTGATCGCCGCAGACAAACTGTAGTAAAATCATAATTGTTCCATCGTTTGTTAATTTGCTAACTTCAGCTGAAGCCGTCAGCTGCAGCGACGATTAGCCGCGAGTGTAAATAAATGGTGATTACCTACCATATAACAAGATATACATAGTTTAAAAACCTAAAACCCGACTACAGGTTAATTTTTACTGAATACGTTTATCCAGATAATGCAACCACAGCAGAAAAACAGCTTGTTATGTAAGCCCTTTCATGAGATACCCTACACGATACCTGTACGCAAGCGGTACTAAGTTGAAACTCGATTACAAAGAAATAAGCAACCATTCCTTAGTCACAAGTAAACAGATCACGGTATCATTAGAAAACCGACAGAAATATAGAAATAGTGGAGCAACGTATCGCTGGAAAGCTCCTTGTTTAGCAACAATAAAAATCAATTTTATTACCTCAAGGTATTAGTAGAGTATAATTAATGTGTGTTACCAGTGATGACTTATGGCTCTGAAACATGGTTGGGTAAAAAGGTTTTTGAATGGCGACCACGCACTGGCAAGCGAAGCGTAGGACACCCACCCACAAGGTGGTTGGAAGACCTGACAAGGTCGCTGGAAAGCGATGGAAGCACGCTGCTCTAGATCGGTCATTTTGGAAATCCTTGGAAGAGGTCTATGTCCAGCAGTGGACGTTATGCGGCTGCAATGACGATGCTGAAATGATGATAAGTAGATATGTTTTAACACTTTCCGAGATATCTATTCACAGAATTCAATTTTTATTTTGTTGTATTTGGATGAGGTTCCAGCAAAGTGTTGTGTTAAATTTAATCAAAAATTTTCGACAAGTCACATTCGAAACTTCGATCCTTTCAACCTACCTTGCCTACATGTGGCGTAGACATTATGCGTTTCGTCTAAAGTGTTCCATTATTTATGTGCCGGTTGATGATACTGCTAAATGACTTGCATTCCCTTGTTTGCGCTCGTCGGCGTATTTACAAAAGCTATAGTATTTCGGTTCCAAACCGAACTCGATTTACAAAACCTAGTCTATTGGCTTTAAGACAATTTCCAAACTTAGGACCCTTACATCTTGCCTACATTTTGCCAAGTGTTCCATTTTAAATGCGCCGGTTGATAAAATTGCTTGCTAAATAATATAATAATATAGAACACTTCCCGCGACATAATCTTCTTCTCTTTTGCCACTGTCAACTTTATTTGGGTGAATATTGGTTTAAATCAAGTACTAAAGTTCCGCTTTTTACAGTAAGACGGATAAGTACTGTTTCGGTAATAAGCTGAACCCAAATAGGCTTGCTTTTGTCGGTGCAAAGGCTTTGTGAACTAATTTAAAAGACAATTCGAAGCTTTGTGATTTAGGTCAACTCACGACTCAACAGTTGCTATTATCGCAAAGGTTTTGTTGTTTAGAATACACAGTGAAAAACGCTTTCAAAATTTATGCTATTTCGGTTGCATTTTGTTCCGAAATAAAATATATTTTATAGGTTGTACAAAGAAAAGCTGATTTAAGCCTATATATTGCTTTCTTCAAAAAAAAATTATAGGATTTTTCTGTCTATAAGATTTTGGCTTGATAACGAAACGGTGTAGGTGTTGCAAATACGCCGCCCGTCGCCGGAGACGACTCGAGAACTGTGTGCACTGCACTTTGTGCGGCGTTCGTTAACTGAGGTGGTAAATACCTGCTGGATAAACTGCCGACAGTTTCGTGATACTTGAGTAGATGGGAATGATCCTACAGATACTAGTGATTTAATTGAATATTGAGTAGCCCGGCTACTGGGTACTCTGGCTAATATATAGCTCTGGTAGTACTGGTAGAGGGTCGGGCTCCTGCAGTGGAGACTGAAAAAGACCTGATGATGATGATATCATTATCATCATAGTGATGAGTGAGTGTGATGAGTAGCCCGGCAGAAATACGCATTACGAGTATGCTTCGCCAAGTTTAGCGATACCAGGCGTGGTCAAAATTTCATCTCAATCTGAAACCGGGAAGTGGCTCTTTAACTTGCAAGATTTGACCTAACAAGATTTGACAAACAACAAACAGGGCAAGCTAAATAAAAGTACAGACTCACGTACAGAAATGTCACTCAGCAAAGAAATTCAAAGAAATATCTACTCAATGTGGTTAGCGATATGATTTAATTTAGCTCACGTCAGAACTCAGCACCTTTTCGCTTCGATACCTAGACATCCATCGCAGGCCAATTTAATTCTTATTACTGCATTGCTAAGGAGAGTTGACATCGAGCGGCGGCCGGTTGTAAAACTTTTCGCACAAATGCATTGTCAAATAAAATTTACGTGCATATTATATCCGCTTGCTTGCTTATATATACTTGAAACCGCAAAATTTGTGAAAAGAAATTACGGATTGTTCAGAGAAGCTAAGGATGTCTTTCCTAGAAACACTAGAAACGGCGAAAGATTGGAATCAGACACAATACCAAAAAGTGAACGATTTAAAAAGAACTGTTACTATATGTGCATATGCATATATAACAAGATTCCTCAACATATAAAAATATGAGATTCACTTTGTTCAAAAAACATTTGTATGACTATGGCTAATGGATCATAGTTTTTACACAGTCCAGGAATTTCTAAGCCATAAAAAATCAAAATTAAATATTGTTAGTAATAATAGAATTAATTAATTTACGAATAATATTAGATGTATAAGTAGTACATAATTATAAATATCGAGTGATCTATATATATGAGTAAGTTTGCATGCTATTGACAATGGCTGAGTAGGCGTAATTTATATGACTTGTGATACCATCTTTTGTAAACCCTATTCAAAAGCAAATAAAGATTTCATTCATTCATTCATTCATATATTTTGGAAAAAGCGGAAATGCGCACACCAAGCTGCACAGCTGATGATGCAACCGGAAACGCGCTAAGATAAAGAAGAAGTTCCTACCCCACCCATTCTCAATCCCGAAGTGGTAACCCCAGCTCCAGACATTGCATTCCCAACCGCCCCATTATTAAAAGAAAACATTTCGTACAGCGTACAAGGAAACAAAAATAAACCAGCCATTTCCCGAAGCATTTGCAATATTAATAATTCGTGCCGTTAGTGGGTAGTAAAGTGGGCGTATCGAACCATCCCATGTAATATTGGACTGTACTGAATAATATTGGCTTGTTTGTTGACGACTTGATGAGCGGTGTACCACAAGAGAATTTAACCATATTGACATTAATGCAGTAGTTTGTAATCGTAGCTCTTTTCATTAAAATAAGTAATAACCTAATCGTAATTCCTACTTAAAGTATGCTTTCTTTTGTGAAAAAAGTGCCTAAAGTAAGTTTTTGTGTTGAACTGAAAACTTCTATTGGCGCGTTGGGCATTATTTGAGATAGGGAAAAAACCATTGAACTCGCAACACTGTTACCGTAACCGACACCACCTTGATCAAGTTTTCACTCCTGTCGCTGCTTTTTTTAACTTGTGTTATGGGATACTAACTTAACGGTACTATTTTTATCATAAATTATTAAATACTATAGTTAAAACAGTAAACACAGAAGACCCTGGACAACTTGAAAAACGTCATATTCCAACTTGCCCTGGCTGGGGATCGAACCTAAAACCTCCAGAGTGGCGGACTAGCGTGTTAACCATATTACGCCACGGAGGTCGTTTTGGTAGTAGCAATCAACACTTGATTCTTTGAATTACGGAGCGAAAGCGATATTATCTTCATACACCGCCTTCAACTTACCACTGTTAAGAATACGTCTCCTTTAATGTTACATTTTGGGAATTTAATTACCTTTACTAATCTTGTTAATGATATATGGATAATATTATCAGCTTATGTTATTGATTAAATATGGTACTGTCCGCGTCAACAAAGCCCCAGCTTCACATTGATTATTGACCAGGCAATGGCGGCAATGCAACAATTGCAACAAAGGCTGCAGCTATAAAATATATCTTTTCTAAAGCTCCGAGGTCTATTGTGTGAGGACTGTAAGGCTTTCAGTTAGTAGAATTATTGACGAAAGAAACTATACTCTTTTGTTTTTTGGTATCTGATCTCTATTATCCAACAAGTATATTAGTTATTTATTTATTGCTAAATGTATGTATGTACCTATAATACACAATACAGAAAAAAACAATACTGACTTATTTTCCTACAGTGCTCCATCTTGTTATGTCTTATGCTTCGGGCACAAAATACATATACAGAACATATACAGATTAAGAGTACAAACTTCGGGCCAAGACAGCCCGATTATTTTAATCCCCGCCGCTACCGATCGCCACCAGGTTTGCTTTGGACGACCCCGCTTCCTCTTTCCTTGAGGAACCCATTCCAATGCCTCGGAGTGTGAGTAGGCTCCCTCCTGAGCGTGTGGCTGATCCATTTCCATTTACGAAACGCTATTTGGTGATCGATCGGTGTCTCGTAGCAAAGCTGCCACAGACGTTCATTAGATATCTTTTCAGGCCAAGAGGTACCCAATATCTGTCGAAGGCAGCGATTGATGAAGACTTGTACTTGGATCTGCTGCGTGATGTCTTTCGCCACCTTCCACGTTTCGCACCCACATAGTAGAACGAACAAACAATACAATCAAATATTATAAATATTAGTACAAAGGCAATCTCAAAAGATATATCTTTTGGTGTTTACGTGATGAACATGAAGAGCCAGACTGACGTGTGCTTAGATCATTTACTAAAGTAAAAATTACGTATAAGTAAGTAATTCGCCAGTATATTATAACTTCGTTGCAAATTGTAATTACACAAATCATAGAAAAACGATCGTAAGATCAATTAAATTTGAACTTAATAACCCGAACCTACGTACGAATTTAAAGAGATTTACGATATCCCGGCGATATGTAAATTAGATTACCTGAATCCATATAAAAGTGGATGACTAGGGGCACGAAAGCTCAATGGTAAGCGCAGTTAAATGCTTTTCGCATCACTGTGTGAACAAAAGAGTTACACAGGCGGAAAATCGTGTCAAAAATAGTTATCAAAGCCTAAATCTTAAATCAACCAAAATTAAAGTTACTTTTTTACGAAACGCTATAATTTGAGCGTTCATTCCTGATATATCATTATTATGTTACATGGTTAGACTACGTCGTTTTTGTCGACGGCACCATCATTACCCTGCCGGATGGTGACCGCTGGCCACCCCTCGATGGCTAGCCCTTTTGTATTCAGCTTTTGACATTTACGCGTTTGGTGTTCATTGTCTATAGGAATAATAGGCCAGGTTGTAAATGCAAAAACTGGTAATAAGCACCATTTAAAGTCAATTAGTCTGACATGCGAACTGCCACGGATTTGCCTAGGTGTGTCGTATTTATTTTGGGTTCCTGTTACAAATAGTTGTTATTTAATGCTTTTGAAAGATCTATCTATCTCTAATAAATGTTGCATTTAACTATTTTAACACGTTATTAAAGCAAGTTTTAAAACTATTAAAGAAGGCTAGCTACTTATGCTCTTTGTTTACTATAAACTTTATTAATTTATGTTATTTACATTCATTACTGCGACTGCATTTCTGTAGAAATATTTTTTTAACAATAGTAAGTAATGAAAAATAAATACAAAATATTTATTCAAATGCGACCGCTGCGTACTTCCATTTTGCATACGTTGTCATGTTTACGGTTTTGAGCTCAAATTCTAAGGGACATGGTTTATGAGGGTAGGTCATTACGACCCTGCACGTAATTATATTATTTAATCCTTACCACGGGAACTATTCGCCCCTAAAATATGGCCTATTTAGATCGTGGCCTGAATAATAGAATACTTACTAAACCCGGCATCAGCTGTTCTTTAAATATTAAAGGGTATTATTTTTTCACCCAGCGTTTGATAGATAAAAGTAATATCAGGTCACTTTTTTAGTTTAATTTGAATCATTTTAGTTACCATAATAAGTTATGTAAATAATATTAATATTACCTTTTGGTTAGCTCACACAAAGTTTTAAGTGCTGAAGCTACTCGTAAAGTTTTTCTTTTTCTTATAGTTGCCACATTGTGTGCATTATCATTATCACAATCAACTTAAGAAGCCCAAATAAACTGTGAAATGCATTATCATTATTATATTAAAAATGAGAACGTAATGACTCAAAAACTTCATATATTCGGTCCTAGATTTTAGTTTAGCTAGCTTTTAGCAATAAGACCGCCCATTGTACATTTTAATGTTTTTTTTATTTTTGGTGTACAATAAAGTATTACTTACTTACTAGATTCTCTAGGACAAGGTGACAATCCCGAGTCCAACCCAGGATTATAAGGGACAGGACGTAAACAGGCCGAAAATATTTATCGTTGAGAACACACAAAAGGGACACGAATGTTGCATAAAAACGCGTAGAGAACTGTGAAGTAATTTATAGATCGAGATAAGGGCCCAGTGGGTCGAGCGGGCCGAAATAACACCCTTCTGGCCCCGGTGGCGTGACGGGTTTGATTCCGAACTTATCTGTCCAATCGTATATCTGTAAGAGCGATGAAGCTAACGCGTGTCAAGATTGTTTTGTTTTTAACACAAGCTGATATCCAGACTTCATACGTCTTTCAAGAATTTTTGGATGCATATTTCTTGACTACAGCGGAAGTGAAAGCAGATGCGGATATTCGAAGTGTCGAAACTTCTATTCAATTCAATTTATTGCTATCATATAATATCTAGCCGTATGGTTTCCGGCAGAGTAGAATAGGACCACTCCAAGTCTTCCCGTGGATGTCGTAGAAGGCGACTTAGGAAACACAAGCTAATCAAGCTTATAAACATCAGTGAGACCTCTGCAACACGCACGTCTGGCCAGCGTGGATTGTAGGCCAAATTCTATTTACTGCTCTGGCTAATAAACGGCTCTGGTAGTACAGAGGGTCGTGCTCCTGCAGTGGAGACTGAAAAAGACCTGATGATGATGATGATTCATATCATACATCAGTTCTTAGACTTGCTAATACTACCGCTGTTCTAAATAAGATACAATATGAACCCTGTTGGGTATTGCTAAAACTAAAGATTTCAAAGGGGAATTTTAAAGGTTTAGTAAAGGAACCAAGATGCTGCCCTTGTTTCAAATAAATTATTTCTCGAAACGAAGATAAAAATAAAATCCATAAGTTAATGATTAGGTAACAAAAAAGGGTAGGAATTCAAAATAAATTATTAACATTTTTGTTAAAAAGTTTTCGTCGAAAGAAAGCCGTCCTATTTCTTTGTCAAACCCAATTAGACTTTACCATTATATACTAACGCTCAATGTTGCTTGACACTAAAACGCGGATGCACAGTTACGTACGTCTTGCGTACCGCTTTTGGAGTAACCCTACTGTTTTGGCAAAAAATGGTCTTTTAAGCTAATCATTCGTACGCTATATGTTTAAGGAGTAGTTTTCAAGTTTGCATGTCGTAAAGAATAATGAGTCTTTAGTACCTGAGTGAATCCGAATGAATGGTAATGACGATGTAAAAATGATAGTGATTGCACGTCCTATGGTAATGATAACAGTCAAATGGTAATGATGTAATATAGGATTATTAATATTAATATCATCACCATTACCTGTTATCATTACCATAGGACGAGCAATTAGCGACTGCTGCAAGTCAACCTCCCAGGAAACAGCAGTTACCTCAACGCAAGATGGAGGTGGCTCCAAAAAAGGGACCTACTCCCATATCAACTCCTAAAAAGGGGCCTGCTGACCAGGACGGCTTCATCAAGGTGGAGCGGAAGAGGAAGAAGCCCAGTCCATGTTAAAACAAGTGCGGTACTGCGCTTAGTGGACCAAATATGCTCCTGCGTGCTGCCGTGCCTACGACCATGCTCTATGTGTCTCGCCTACATCACTCCACTAAGATCAAGGAGTTGGTGGGATACATAAGAGTAAAGACTCATTATCATTACACAACAGAGTAAAATAGGACCACTCCAAGTCTTCCCGTGGATGTCGTAGAAGGCGACTTAGGAAACACAAGCTAAACAAAGCTCATAAACAATCAATGAGATCTCTCCAACCCGTCTGGCCAGCATGGAGTGTAGGCCAAATCCTTTAACTGCTCTGGCTAATATGATCTGTTAGTACAGAGAGGGTCGTGCTCCTGCAGTGGAGACTAAAAAAGACCTGATGATTATGATATGTGAAATGGAGAAGGGAATGGCAAGCCACTCCATATCTCTGCTAAAAATAGTAATCGTGTACTCTTTCTAACAGACGACACCGTCAAGAGCTTGACTCGTAAATTTAGACAGAAAGTAACTAAGAAGAAAGTATTTACAAAATTAGTGCAGAAAACATGCCACCAACCTAAGAATAACCCTTGCATGACACTCCAACTAATAATAGTCGTGCAAACAAACACGTCTCGATGGACGCCAAAACACCCGCGAAAACAGCCCGCCGTGCAGATCCGAGATTTACACCGAAAACACATGGAATGCTTCTTGTTCTAGACATTTAGAGAAAGTTCTGATCATTACTCTTACTTAGTTCTTTCTTATCTGTCTTATTTTTTGGATTAAGTTACTAGCTATGATCGAAATACTAGCTCCTTAAAAAACAAATTTGTATGCCTGACGGATCAGTATGAAGCCCTGCCTATACTGTAAACTAACTTTTGTACCCATGTCTGACAAATAACTGATTTATGAATTTTTTTATTTGATGACCTCAGAAGCGTATTGGTTATCACACTTGTCTGTCATATGGATGTCCTGGGTATACGTATCAGCGCAAGCAGAAGAGCGTGTACTAATCTCATTGCATCAAAGCAAATACTAATATAATACAAAAAACTTTATTGCACCAACTAACATTTACTATTTAAAATTTTAAAAGACAACATATAAGGTACAAGCGGCAGCCTTAAGCAATTCCTTACAGCAACCATAAAGAGAAGAAGTGCGAAGTATACCTATAAGTAAGATAACAGATGGCGCATTTTCTAGACGAACAGCATAATACAGTAAAAGCATATTTGTAGAAATTATCCGAGTGCACTGGAATATCGAGAAGACGTTTATGCACTGTGTAGAGTTCTACGAGCGCAATCTAAGTCTTGTACTCAATTTCACAGGTCTATGGTTTCAGGTGTGCTCTATTGTGTACTTCGTGCTCGTGTATGTGAATCGAATCCAGGATCTTCAGGTGACGGATGAGCTTGGTAACTTATAGGCCACTAAATTCGTCATGCTACGACGATTATCATATTTAATAATATTCAATTTAATATTTATAATTTAAAATAAAATACTTTGCAGATGCATTCTTTTATAAAACAAATAACGTGAGACTAAAAATTACAGAAAACATAAGTAGACAATAAAAACTGATACTTTAACTGCTTAAACGTTTGGAAATCCCATTGGAAATTATACAAAGAGTTAATTTAAAAGTCAAAAGCCAACTGAGAATACGATTGTCCACGTTAATGTGTTTTTGGCTTCGGAAACCCGTTCCCTCAACTTTTTCCTTATAGCTGTGAGGTGTTAAAATATCTATAAAAGTTTATGTTATAGTTACGATTATGGAACAGTATCGTTTTACGTACTTATCGAGATTTTAACACTGAAGTTATCTCCAAATACTCCCACGAATGTAAAATCAAAAAAACAAATATTTATTCAGTAATTAGGCCTTCGCAGGCACTTCTACACGTCAATAATTTTAGTGTACATTACGTTACGTGTAATGTTTAGTTATATATTTTTTTAAGGCTACGTATAATATGCGTTTCGCACCGACCACTGCTAAGAAACGCTGAAAGAAACTCATTTGCACAGTATTGGTCGCCTACGCGCCGGAAGGGCTTTGTCAGTTTACAAATATTATGCCTAATACAATGTTATCACAACATAATATGTAAAGCATGCGAAAGAGTGCCAAATCCAATTTACAGAAATAAGTTACACAGAGTAGTCTTAAAAAACAGAACCGAGCTGACCAATCCCTACTGGCGGCAACCGTTCAAGAAAAAGACATAGTAAATGTGACCAGAGAACGATCTAGATCTCTTAATGTGACTACTTCTGCGCTGATCGTAAAAGTCGATCA
The DNA here is from genome assembly GCA_963576875.1 of Acrobasis repandana. Lineage (NCBI taxonomy): Eukaryota > Metazoa > Arthropoda > Insecta > Lepidoptera > Pyralidae > Acrobasis > Acrobasis repandana. Next base: position 19,951,456 of record OY756223.1, read on the forward strand.
AGAGACTAAACGTTATCCTTGGAAAACTAAGCTAGCTCCACATATAGTATATAGAACGCGAGCTTAGAAGCAGTTATAAGGATAAAATTAAAAAAAAAAACAATAAAAAAGAGCATTCCACGTGTACCGATAACCCGGAATCAGCGCTTAGGGAGTGAGGAGTGGGGAGCGGAGTGCGCGGGAGTAGCTGCCGTGATGCGTGACAGCAGCGCATGCGCGCAATGTCAAGGTCGCACAGAAATAGCATCACAGTGTACACAAAGTTTAGAAGCAAGTGGAGGTGGCGCCAAGGATAAAAAACGTTGTAAAAAGTGGGATAAAGCAAGAAGTGCACATAATACGTACATCGGTAATATGGTAATATGGAAGAGTGGGAAGTGCGCAGGAACAGCAGTAATGCGTGACTGCGACTGAAATACGTTGTAAATAGTGGAAAGGGTGCGGAACTACAGAAAACTTTGAAATTTAAAGAACTAATTGTAGAAGTAACGCCGATTCGCAGTCAGCTGAGCGTGTTATTACTATACATTATAACGTCTTTATCTCCAAAAGTGCAACAGAGCATTTTGGGTTCTGCTGCTCTATGCAGACAGAGCCTAGGGCCGCAAGACCATGTTAATGTTACAAGTTACAAGTACTGATTTAGAGGTGTTGATTGTAATCGCGTCCTTCATCTCACGCTATCTACACATAATGAGTTACAATAATTGATTCCTTCTCTCTCGTATTGGTTCACACTGTAATGACAGATTTAAGCTATGTTGATATAAAGATTGGAGACTAATTAATAAACGCGACCAGTTTATGTGACACGAATGTTGGCGTTTCAGGACAGTTTCCGCTGGACGCCTAAAGGTGTCCACGGCGGTCAAAGGGTTCAGCTATGTTGAAATAAATAAAGAATGGAGACTAATCAATAAACTTTACATTTCTTTTACAACATCGATCTCTCAGTAACAATAAAAAATCAATCAAACAAATTCCATTCCTTTCCCGATCCTTGTTTCGACGATGAACTGAGCGAACGGATACGCCAGTTTGTTGACAAGCGTTCGGATATTTGTACAAATTCTTACCGACTGATCCGCGTTTTAATACCTTTTCATGCGGAGGCCGTTGATCTGATATAATCCAGATGATGCGGCCACGTGTAAGAAATGAAAGGAACTTATTTGACAAACGTCGTTGCGTCTTTTGAAGTGGGCGAGGTTCTTACAGTCTTATTATTAAACACCCGGAACAAGTTGACATTTAGTAAAATTACACCATCTCATCTGTCAATATTTATTTATTTACATACTTAATTAAATAAAGGTAGACCGTGTTTTATAATAAGTTAGAGTCTATTTGGATAATCCGCTGTTTGTATGTATGATCGCTTAATATTTTGTTTCAAAAATAATATTTTTTTCGTACAAGCCCAGACTCGAATTGGGTTGCGTCGTTTTATTACATAGTTCCTATAGCCACGTTCCGGCTGCATCATCAGATTAGCTTCTTGATATAATAAAATTGCATTGTCATCTGATTTACATTAGCATACAAAAAAATCATCTTAATCGTAAACCGGGAAGTGGCTCAATTTTAACTTGCAAGATTTGACCCAAACAATTAAACAACAGCAAACAGGGCAAGCTTAACAAAAGCTTGTAAAACGACGAACATGAGACCTCTCCACCCCGTCTGGCCAGCGTGGAGAGTGAAGGCCAAATCCTCTGACTTTTAAATTTAAAATTCTTAAATTCAAATTCAAAATATCTTTATTATCAAAGGATAATTATAATATCTCTTAATAATAGTCACTTTGTTTTGCACAAATGTTGACGTCAAATCGTTACTTACAGCTAAGTTTATGCCGCTTCCTAGGCGCAAGTGCAGAAGAAGTGGCAAAAAACTGCACTGCACGTTTTCTCCAAAGACGTCAACTAACAAACTTAAAAATTAAAATAATTATACGGATGGACTGAGATTACATTGTTTGTTATGTCATAATTTAATTTGTATTATAAGAATTACTTAAGAAGGCGCCTGATGTTAATAATCTAAATTTTGCTCCCGCTTCCACGCACACAAATTTACTCTAGCCGAAGCGAGACAGCGAGCCATGCGGGGCGTCGGGAATCGCGGTGGGTCAATGAGGCTGGTTCTAGTTTTGAGGTTTTTTTCGTTTTACAAAGAATATTTAAGAGTTATTTAATAAGTAAGACATATGATGACTGCCTTATGTTAAATACAATTATAATTCAAAGTTACAAGTGCTAATTTATTGTATTTCTTCAATACTTTCTGTTTTAGTATAATTCTAAGGTGATTTGGAGGCAACTTTGCAATGTTTTTCTATCGAGAAAATTTTAAGCAATCGTGTTTTTGAAACTTATTATGTTTAGAGATAGTCCTGAACTTTGCTGTGTTTTTATTTCAAAGTGAGTATTAATATTGATAATATTTAAGATCGCTCTAAGAACTTTAGAGTAGTACGGGCTCTTAATTATTGACTGCTCTGGCTATACATATATGGCTCTGGTAGTACAGAGAGGGTCGTGCTTCTGCATTAGTGACTAAAAAAAAACCTGATAATGAAAAAGACGAACTAAGTACTACTAGTAATATTGAGTATTGATTATTATACAAGATATTAATTCCAATGACTAATGAATGAATCACTAAAAGAACAACCCACACATGCCAACGCAAAATGAAACCATTAGTGTAACACAAGGAGCTCAGAGCTATTGATTAGCAGATTATGTAGTCGCTCCCTACAAGTGCGAAAGAACGCTAATGTGCAGTTTAAACACGATACTTGAGTGAGACTTAGTACAAGCTTAAAACATGCTCTTTGCGTTAATGGCCAAAACTGGTATCGGATATTCCAAGCTGCCTTAAGGCATCTGACGTAGCTTGACCACTGACATACAATGAACAGGCTCCTCCATGCTTCCGAAGCAAGGAGAAGCTCGAGAAATCATTGTGTCACTTGTGGTCACCCATCCAAGTGCGAAACCAACACCGGGTTGCTTAACTTACGAAGGCACTGGGAATGCGTATGCCACCGGGCGACCAAACTCCTCACTTCCTATTAATATTCCCAAAATTCAAGTCAAGGGATTTTTGAATCTTGTTAAGGTGAAGATATAGGCAAATGGCCTTGAAGTGTGAAATAAATTGTGAACTTGTAAATATGGTGATAATTTCCATATTGCTCTTCGTCATGCACTAGATAACCCTTTAAATTATTTTATGAACTGAAATGAACTATTATTGGTGATCTGTCTAGCTTTAAAACTTGCCGTGGCCACTTTTGGCGGAGGCAAGTTTTAAAGCTAGACGAACTAATGTATATACTTTCAACGGTGGTTCATAAATAAATAATTTAAAGGGTTATCTAGTGCATGACGAAGAGCAATATGGAAATTATCTCCATATTTACGAGTTAACAATTTATTTCAAATGTGGGCGCCACTTCAAGGCCATTTGCCTATACCTTCACCTTAGGACAATTTTTGAACTTCTATTCAAATCTTCAAATTTACATGATGATTTACACCCATACCACAGAATACATAAGAGTACAAACCCATACAATTAAGAAAATAATTAAGTAATTATTTAAAAAATATATTTTAAAAAATAAGATACACTATCACGTCTTTATCCCTAACGGGGTAGACAGAGCCAAGGGCGCTAAAGCCCAGGCCACTTTTAGCGTAATGGGGGCATGAAGGTGGAAAAGGGAAATCATAATAGTGATGGGTTGCTAACCGCATCGCCTATTCATATGATTCAGATTCTCGCCTATTCCCTCGATCGGCTTTTACGATCTGCACGGGAAGAGAAGCAGCTGGTACATTCTATGTTTTTTCTTTTCTCCCAGACCAGCAAAGAAGAATCTTATTTTAAAAAATAAGCTTTTATAGTTTAAAATTAAAGTGCTCTTCAAGACGAATCCATTGAGCGCGCGCGGTGAACGCGGTGGTGTTCTGTTGCTTCATCACGGAGATGCCGTGCCCACCTTCCGGCTTCATCATCAGATCAAGCCATTGGTACTAAACAAGTATTGAAAGTTTCAGCTCAATCGAATAATGGGAAATGGGTCTTATTTAGCTTGCAACATTTCAGACAAAGGGACAGGTAAAACTAAATAAAAGCTTGTACTCGTAATAAAAACAGAAGGAACCTGTCTAAATGCCTAAATAAACTAAAATTTGTTCTGAACATCTAAACGGCTATTACAATATTGCCGCTACATATGATTTAGGGATTTTCCCATCAGGCTAGATAGAGGTTAACCGCACTCAAATTTCAAATTAAAAAAAAAAAGAAAATGACGTCATAAATAAACTAGCCTAACACAAAAGTGAAAATAGTCAATGACCTAGCCTTGGAACCGGTCCGTATCATATCATATGTCACCGGGTAACAAACGATGATCTATCACGATAATTACTCATCAGAGCTAAATATACGAGTAGGTACAATATTATTATAATGGTAGATACCATCGAACTTTCAATGCCGACTTACGTGTCAAACGCGGACAAAAATTTATATCAGAAACTAGGGCTGGCACAAAACATTTAGGCTTTTGATGTTGGCTGTACGCACTTGCAGAGTCTCGGCCGAGAGCCCCTCGCCAAATCTCGGCCGAGAAGGCTCTCGTCAAGACCTGTACACACTCGCGAAAGCCACCGAGACTTGAACGAGCCCCTTTGATTTGGGCGCAAAAACTGAAGAGCAACCGAGACCATCTGAGGCGAGGCGAGAGAGAGGGAGACGAGACGAGAACACCATGTACACACTTGCTCTCGCCCTGTCTCGGGGTGTCTCGGCGAGTGTGTACAACCGGCATGAAGCCTTCATACAACAAAACAAATTTATAAAACGAAGCCGCCTTTCACCTTTTTCTACGTCGCTTTTTGCTTTTACTTATTTAAAGCCGCCAGAAATTGGATTTTTTTTGTCTGAAAGAAAAAAAAAAATTTTCTTCGGTAGACATTGAATACAGTCAGCAGCAAAAATATGTCACATTATAACAGTGTTTACACATTAGTAACCGCTTTTATTAGGTGACTTTGCTGCTTACACACACACAAATTTAACGTAAATCTACCAAAATAGTCTCAAAAATAAGTGTAGGATATCAATCTCCCAAAGAATTTTCAAAATAACCAATAAGAAGCAGCTTGCAGCCCAGGGCTTTACTGCATCCTTCTTCAAATTATTATTCGAGCGAGCAAAGCGTCTCAATTTCGAGATTGCCAAAAATGATTTTGTCCTTCTGTCTCTTCTCGCCTTTAGGTAGCATTTTTAAACGATGTTGACGATAATTGGCAATCAAGTTCCTTGGTATATTTAATTTTTTCGATCGCGATTTTTGATTGGAGAAGAAATAGAGGGAAAAGGGGGGAACTTTATTGTAGCAAGCAACCCATTACTATTTTGATCCCTTTTTCCATCTTTTCGCCCACTATCACGCAAAAAGTGGCCTTTGGGTCTTGCGGCCCTGGGCTCTGCCTGCTTAGAGCTGCAAGACCCAAAATGCTATGTCTGCCCCATTAGGGATAAAGACGAAATTGTATAGGTATTTTTTATTGTATAAAATTTACCTAACCAATAGCTCACCGATTTTAAACCCTGACTGGCAACCCTACTGAAACAAGTTTAGCCTTCTCACCTACACAAACCATAGATCTCAACGATAACTACTATTTTTGATCGGGCTAGATCAACATTCAATTTTAGTCTTTATATCTACAGCTATAAGCCACAATAGAATAGAACATGCTTTATCGAGCGAGAATATTTTTATTAGGATCTATTCAACTAAGTTTTTTACTTCTAAATCTTAAATCTAAAAACCAACCCTATTTCATTATCACTACAGCAGATTTTACACTGGACTAAATTCCATCGTTGTGAACGTAAATTGAAACGATTTAGAGTCGATTTTTGATTGTTAGAGAACTGTGATTTAAGTTAAAAATTCTGAATCTATGGGATGTATAGGAACAAGTTGCATTGCAATAACTGTGTCCGCACGTCGCCAAATATGGATGGATATTGTGTGGATATTGTTAACAATGGGTTTAATTGTCCAGACGTTATGAATGAACATAGTTTCACATAATTTATGCGTTTCGGTAACCATTTGACAGTGACAAAGCACCGATTAGCCATTCCGATGATTAGGTATATTAAATTATCGCGATAGCATTGTAACCTGATATTTAATTATTTTGGAATTGACCATGTGTCAATGTTGATTATGTTGTTCATTTGTACCTTTCAACACGTTGTAATAATTTCTGGAACAGTTGTGTAATAATATACAGCAATAATAACTTTTTTTATACAAAACAAACATCAACCGTCTTCCTTTTCGTGCAGGAGTTGCTTTCATATGTCCAAAGTTTATCATATCTTCACCAAAATAATATGGGACCAAATAAAGACTCTCCCGTAACACTTTTTTTTACTAGTTACACTAGTTTTAAACTTAATTTGGGGCTAGCTCAATCAGTGTGATTTGTTCCTATATAAGTACTATTTATTTATTTCTTCTTCTTCCATCTCTTATCTATCACACTCTAAGTCTATTTATTTATTTCTATAAATAATATATAAAAAATATATATATTTATTTATTATTAATTATTGGCGAAAAATTCTAATTTTTTTCTATTTTTTTAGAATTTATACATTTTATTGGTGTGTATAAAGATTTAACAAACAAGTAATGTATGCATCGCATCTCAATAAAAAATTTGGACAGTAGAAAACACACTAAGCAGTTAACTTTTTTGCCAATTTGTCAAACAATGTGCGCAATAAACTGAATTTCACGCGGACGAAGTTGCAGGCACCAGCTAGTAATAAATATTACGAACTATGTGTTTGAAACTAGGAGAGTCTTTTTCGGAAGGACCTTTACGATCGCGTAAGCATTTTATATTGTATACCTTCTTTGATTGAAGCATATTGACTCTCCCATACTTGGACGGGGTCTTCGGCCAACACGTCGTAAAGGCTCCTACAAGCCTATAACCCCATCTTCCTCTAACATAACTCAAACGAACGAGACAGAAAACTTCGCACAACACGTGGACGAGTCGTAAAACCGCCTCTCAGGCTATAATAAAACTTAGGAACCCGTGTGGTGATCAAATGAAGGAGAAAATTGACGAGTTTCATAATAGAATTGAGGATTCTGATCTGCATACACTAGCTCAATTTATTTTATTTAGTAGTGGCAGGCCTGTGTCACTCCCCGTTTATGTATCGAAAATGTACCTACATTATTACTATGCGCGCAGCGGCCCCTCCGGGTGGTAAATTCAGTTATACGAATCGTTTTTCCAGAGTAATAAGGATAAAATTGGCTTGCAATGGATGTCTAGGTATCTAAACGAAAAGGTGCTAAGTTCTGACGTGAGCTAAATTAAACCATATCGCTAGCCACATTGAGTAGATATTTCTTTGAATTTCTTTGCTGAGTGAGACTTCTGTGCGTTAGTATTAGTATTAATCGTGTGGTAGTGGTTCTGTGGGAAAAATAGACCTCGCAAGCTCTTATAACCATACAATAACTGACACTATCTCCTTTCCCTTAAAAAAGCCATTTTAGTAAAATCCGTCCATATACAGGCTGACTTTTTAACTACCAGCCAAATTTTTGGAGTAAGTTCAGTCCATGATCCTGAACTAGTTTCCATAAAAACAATTAACGAAAAACTAAAATAAAATTCGCCTTCCCATAGAAATCAGCGCTCAGCCAAACGGATTTTGTATGGAAGGACGAAACATTTTTAACGATTTTTAATAACTTTTTTTATAGAAAGTAGTTTAGTATCATGGACTGAACTTGCTCCAAAAATTTGGCTAGTGTTTAAAAAGTCACCAAAAGTGGCCGTTTTTCGCAAATGTGCGTAGTAAAACTTAACGTTCTCACTTTAAACTGTAAACAGTAGTTCATAAAATACTTGAAGGGTGATCTAGGACTTGGTAATAGCAAAATTTTAAATGATGTCTCCGTTTTCTTTGAAGTGATTTATTTTAAATGGGGGCAACACTGGACCCCGAAAGATTCAGGTACGGCCTTAAAATGGATTCACTATATTTTATTTTTTATTGCATCCCTTGAGAAAAGTTACTTCTTCAATTATTGAAGAATAACTTAGATACAAACCGATGTTGTCTCTTAAAATAAAGAAGAAGTTAGGTCTTCCGTACAAGTTGACCGATCGGCTGATCCGAGCTTCTATGGAAAGCTATTTTTTTCATATTTCGATATATTTTCCTTCGTAAAGTTGTTCAGTATCATGAATGAACAGTGTACCTTTTTTTTCTGTCTGTCTGGAAGAAATCGCTTTTAGCGATAAGACCGCCCATTGTACATTATGATTTCTTTTCAGGGTTCCGTACCCGAAGGGTGCAAACGGAACCTTATTACTGAGACTCCGCTGTCTGTCCGTCTGTCTGTCTGTCCGGCTGTCTGTCTGTCCGGCTGTCTGTCTGTCTGTTTGTCAGTCCGTCTGTCACAGGGCTCTATCTCTTGAACCGTAATAGCTAGACACCTGAAATTTTCACCGATTATGTATTACTATGACCACTGTAACAACAAATACTAAATAAGATAAAGTTAATAATAATTAAAGGAGGTCGTCATACAAGAAACGTGTTTCTTCAGCGTTTTAAAACATCGTACGGTGGTACGGAACCCTTCATGTACGAGTCCGACTCGCAATTGCCCGTTTTTTTTTTCTGTGTGTATATTTTATTATTGGTGTACAATAAAGTGTTACTTACTTACCTTTTAAATGTTGTATATAACTACATATATAATGCTGTTAACAACAGTAAATACTCGTAATAAATAAGATGTTAAATAGTTTATACAAATATAAAGTAAAGTAAATTTCCGAGAAAGAATATTTTAGGACAACTTTGTTTACACAAGTTGGAAAATACAGGAACGTAAGTCTTAACAGACGGAAGACTTAAGTCTCTTTGGGAAGACGAGGCACTTTAGAAAATAAAGCTCGAAATTTAATTAGTTAAAAAATTACTTAGCAAAAATTTTCGTTAAACCATATAAGCATTGAAGTTAACAAAAATTCCTCGAAAAATATAATCGACTTGCTGAAAAGTAAATTAAGAAGTAACATAATGGGCCCTTCAGGGTGGATTCCGAACAGGAAGGCCCTTGCAATGTTTTCTCTGCCATGTAGGGTTGCCAGTAGCAAAACCCCAACCAAGTTACCTCACCGAAAAAAATTCATTTAGACAGATTGAGAGTCGCTTGCGTGGTAGTGGTATCCCTCAGCTGTATATTCCTGCACATGTCTCGCAGTCATACGGATATTTATTCTCAGTTCTTGCTGCCCGGTTATGGAATGCGCTTCCTGTAGATGTGCAAATAGCACCCTCTCTTGATTCCTTCAAAGTCAGACTTAGAGGATATTAGGAAGGTTCCTCAGACACCTTGAGCTCATAATATTGTAGTTTATTTATTTTAGTTGGTGATATTTAGGTATATTAGGTAGACCAGAATCTAGGCACGGCGATCGCCCTGCTATTGGCCTCAAGATCTACCTTAGTACTAGGTAAACTTCCAAGCGTTCAAGAAAAAATAAACCACAAAGTTACATACCGCCATTTATTTTTTGGCAGATTGTTAAAGTGGATCACGAGAATGACCTGGGAATCTTCACTTTCTAGGGTCTGGTCTGCCGCACAGTTTTTCACTAAAGCCGGTCGTGCATTTATACAAGCTTTTATTTAGTCCCGTTGTCCGTGTGTCTGTAATCAAATTTTGCAAGCTAAATTAGACCACTTCCCATTGTTCGATTGATGATATGATGACTCATGATAAAGGTGGAAGGTGGCCCCGGCATCTCTGTCATAAAACATCATAACTCTACCGAGTTTAGGTTTGATTGATTAGTCTTGAAGACCATTTTAGACTTTTTAGTTCATTATTATAGATTTATCTATAGCTTGTTTTTAAAAATATTATTAAAATAATTATTTGTTTTACAGCTCATGTAAAATGAAAGTAGGATTACAACTTTAAGCAGTGATACTGGAGAAGGGAAAAGGGGGGAGGGGAAGTGCAAAGGAATGCTTGACAAAGGATTCCCTTTGGAAAATGTCATGACTTATGCGCACAATGTATTTTTTTATTAAATACTAGCAGTCGACCCCGGCTTCGCCCGTGGTACACACATAGCCTATGTCACTCGGGGATAGTGTAGCTTTCCAATGGTAAAAGATTTTTTTTAATCGGTCCAGTAGTTTCGGAGCCTATTCAATGCAAACAAACAATCAAATCTTTCCTCTTCATAATATTAGTATAGACAAAAAAAGAACGAGACATGTCCGTCTCAAACCGGCCGCCTGGCAACCCTACTGCCATAGAAACTTCACAATAATGAATAATGTTTTATTCCCAAATTCGATGATTACGAAAGCTTTGGGATATCAAATATGATTTTCGTGGCTACAAGCAAAATGTAATGGGGGCGCGGCGCACTCTGCATAGTAATTTGTCGTGTTTTGATCTGGCATGTAATGTAAACATGGAATGTAATGGATCCACCCATGCTGTATTATAAAGGCTTATAAAAATTGAGGCGAAAAAATACAGGATATTTTAATACGGGGTGTATTATTATCGGGAGATCTGCAGATGAATGTATAGCGATATTAGATGTCGATGTGGCAGCTAGATTGTATAATCCGCTGTTTGATAAAACCTCTAGCTGTTTGGCATTACAGCTCAGTTTTGTTAAACAGCTGAATATCGTTCGATATATGTTGCTTGGGGAAAGTTGTTCAATATCATGGACTGAATTCACACTTATAACAGTTTTTTATATTTATTTTTAAAAATAATATCTTTTTTTTTTGATTTATAATTTTCAATTTTGTTCACACATTCTGTCGCACCACCCAAATTATTTTTCTATTTGGTCCAACAGTAAACGCCATAAGGCGTTAAGTCTGCCATTTATACAGTTCTTACGTGCAAAAAAGTTTGAATGAATTATTAACGTAATTAATAAATTAGGGTATAAATAAATCGTGTTAATTTTGCCGGGTGCTTCCAGATTAACCTTATAGTAGTTCGTAGGAACTATGATTGCCATCGTGCTCAGTAGAATGTGAAATACGGCCAGAGGTGGCATATTCACTGAACATCTTCGCCGGTCAAAGGAGGCAGGTGCCTGATCATCAAAGAAAATAGTTCTATGGGGTCTATAACAAGTACATTATAATAAGTAGATCAAAGAAACGAATAAGTTATTTTGCTCTTTGTGACCAGACTCATGTGATTTCATTTGTATGAATGACATCATGAATGCAAGCGACGGTCAATCATAACAATAGTGACAAGTGAAAAAGTCAGATATATAGCCAAAATAATATAAGAGCTGGGCTCTTGTCGGTGGAGTGTTTTCCATGTCTCTCTTTCTTTCGCTAAGTATTTAACCTCCTTATATGTTTTCCTTTATTTGATCTAAAAATCTTAGTATAATTCCTCCTCTTTATCTTTTATGTTTCCTTTAATAATTATTGTTTTAAAAAAGCATCGTGTCGTAAAATTCTGTCGTCTAATATTATGTAAAATTACATAATATTATGTAAAATTACATAATTTTTAACAGTGTTGGCGGACTTAACGCTACAAGCGTTCTCTAAGGATAGGGATTGGGATGGTGAACGAGGTGACAAAAGAAATCAAAATAGTGATAGGTTGCTAGCTGCATCAGACGTTGTCGTCTCTGTGTATGTATTTCCACCTGACCAGGTTTATCCTGCATCGGCGTACCTGGGTTCTCAACCTGTGAACCAGGAAAGTGGTGACATATATTTTATTATACTCTGCCGTCACCACACGGCGATATTCATCGGCGATCACATTTCCCACAAAATAAATTTAAATACAAACGGGCACATTCAAATGATGAAGTGGTTTTTAAAATCATACTTATGATAGTTTAGCGTTCGTAAAAAAACGTAAACCAGTTGGCAGCAACACAGTGCACTATTCATCAACATTTTGTACAAATGGTGGCATGCATCCAAACTCTGATGTATTATGTTGAATAACACATATGACGTCACTAATGCCCGCCCGAACGTTTATGAGACCTGCTTTCAATTATATTTCAAGGGCGAGTATGCACTTTCTTCGCTGCGATTTTTTTAAAGTGACGAATATAAGTTGGCGTCAGTGCGTGAGTGCGCTCATCTGCGTTTGATGGTTGAAATATGAAGATAAATCTTTGTGAAAAAAGAAAAATAAATCTTACAAGAATTTATTTTGACGCCTAAGAACTTATTTTGCGGTTTGCGTTGTTTTATTACATGGTTCCTCTTGCCACCTTCCGGCTCCATCATCAGATCAGCTTCGTCATAATAATATTTTAAAGTCATCTGATTTACATCAGCCTACAAAATTTTATCTCGATCAGAAACCGGGAAGTAGCTCAAATTTGACTTGCAAGTTTTGACTCAAAATACAAAAAAAAAACAACAAACACGATAAGCTAAATAAAAGATTGTAAAATATTAAAGTCAAACATTATATTACGTTATGCCTCATCTTAGATTATCTAATATATATATACTGCCGCGTGGTGACAGAAGAGTTTACAATTTGTCACCACCATTTTCCTCATCCACGGGTGTCGTAAGTCGTAAGAAGCAAGGGAGGAATAGGTAACAGAGTCTTGTATTTTTTGTAAGACCGTACCCGTTGGTCTTACAAAAAATACAAGAACAATTTTTGAGAAACTTATTTTTTTATACATCTTAAGAGTCCCCTTACCCTAGACTTTTACATACAAATGTAATCTAGCTTTTATTTTGAAATGACATGTCATATTTGGGCAGTATTTTGTAAGGCATATAATTAGTTTTCGACACTCCCAATATGAACTTGAAAGAAAATATAAGGGTGTAGAAGTTTTCCATACTGATGGTCAAATAAGATGTGAAAATCTTTCAACATTGACTTATATGTTACTAGTCTTTCCAGTTCACATTTTGGCTGTGACAACCAGTTAGGCATATAACTGGTTGTCACAGCCAAAATGTAAACTGGAAAGACTAGTAACATATAAGTCAATGTTGAAAGATTTTCACAAGATATATTATCTTTAGAATTACCAAATTGACTAAATCTGACATGTTGTTTCAAAATAAAAGCTAGATTACGTTTGTATGGCAAAGTCTGACTCTGTCTAGGGTAAGGGGATTCTTAAGTATAATTTTTTAACTGTGCTCCTACTTGCTCAGTATCATGCACTGAATCTCCCTCAAAAATAGTAGGAGTACATTTTGTTTCACGTCATATAGCCTCGTATGTCACACTGAAATGGAAGCCTACCTGCGAACTGTGCCAACACTAATTTCCGGCCCTGTAATCGAATAGGTGATAGCAATATCGTCTTTTTTTCCAAAAAAAATCCACGCGTCAAAAGCATTTTTAACACGATACCGACGTGCGTGTCCAATATAGCGATGGAAATATGAATTATTTGCTGCGTCCACTGATATAAAATACTCTAGACAGAAAAGAAGACATCCTTTGATTACTATATTGAATAAGTAGAGTATTATATTATACTAGCAGTCCACTCCGGCTTCGCCCGTGGTACACATGTGGGCTTCTCCCACTTTATTTATTTTTAAGTATTTTCTTTAGTGCCAGTACTTTTGCGCCACCCAGTATATACATAAATTTATAAGTTTTATTTATCTGTATTCATACTTTTTTATTTATACTTCTTTATTGAAAGCGATGGTCTTTACCAGTCGACTACGGATTTTGCGTTGCGCGCGCATGTTGCCTCGCGGCGTCATGTTGCGCGCGCATACTTTTAGTTCTGAGTTTTGGTCGACTGTCAATGACCATCCTTCTTGGCTCTCATGTCTTGTCATTTGTGGTAACAGCATTTTTCACTGTTAAAAATTTAAATTAATTTAATATTTACTTTGTGTTCAGTTCTTTTGTCTTGACTATTCTACTTCTACATTTTTCTACCTTATTTTCCACTGATTTTATCGCTCGTGCACCTTCTGTTTTGCTTATTTCTTTTTACTCTTGTGTGTACATAAAAAACTATTTACATCTTCCATTTGTTTGTTTCTCCTACTTCCCTATACACACTTCCTATCTGGGACGCTCTGCCCAGGAGCTCCCATACTTCGGGGCTACCCTTGCCCCCCATACACACATAGCCTATGTCACTTGGGGATAGTGTATCTTTCCAATGATGAAAGAATGTTTTAAATCAGTCCCGTAGTTTCGGAGCCTATTCAATGCAAACAAACAAACAATCAAATCTTTTCTCTTTATAATATACTAGCAGTCCACCCCGGCTTCGCCCGTGGTACACACATAGCCTATGTCACTCGGGGATAGTGTAGCTTTCCAACGGTGAAAGAATTTTTTAAATCGGCCCAGTACTTTTTGAGCCTATTCATTACAAACATACAAACATACAAAAATAGGTACAAATCTTTCCTCTTCATAATATTAGTGTAGAAGTAAAGACTAATATGAGATGTTAAAAATTCGTCACTATCGCGAAATAAATAAACTTCTTTCTTTTATACAGATATCCGTCGTCCATTTAATGTTCATCAGTGGGCTCTCCGTGTTTTTATGGGAAAAATATTCTGCTTGCAGCCGACGGTCATGAACGCCACAGGAAAAATATGCAAATAATTTATTTTTTATCAAACGTAATGACTAGAACAAAATCATGGTACATTTTGTTCCAGTCATTAACTTACTACAATTTAGCAACGATTATTAAATTATTAGAATTTGTAACTTTTAACGTATTTATTTCAGGAGAAGCATAACTCTAATATCTCTATTTATATTATACGTTTACGAGGGGTACTTAAGTTACCAAATTAAATATGCAGTGGAGCCGCAACTACTACGAGTAGCTAATTAAATGCTGCCTAATTATTAATTTTAAAAATAATTTTGATGAAATAACTCAAAATCTTTAACTTTATTAAACCCACACAGTCTAGTGGTTCTGTAAAAGTTAAGCTTTTATAACCATGCAATATCCAACACTTTCCCCTGGCTCAGCAAAACCATTTCAGTGAAATCCGTCTACATACATATAACGATACAACAAACTTTCCCCCTCAATTCCCTCCTTTTGGAAATCGTTTTGCAACATATTGTGTAGAATCAAGTCCTTAGTGTGCCTCTCAAATTTAATTAAAATCCGTCAGTAAATAACGCTACACCAAAGTTCCTCCTATCCTCCCCCCCCCCCCCCCCAAAGAAAAATAGCGATCGACAAAAATAAATGGGCAAGTGCGAGTCGGACTCGTAATGAAGGGTTCTGTACCACCGTACAATATTTTAAAACGCTGAAGAAACACGTTCCTTGTATAAGGACCCCCTTTAATAATTAACTTTATCTTAGTATTTGTTGTTATAGTGGTCATAGTAATACATAATCGGTGAAAATTTCAGGTGTCTAGCTATTACGGTTCAAGAGATAGAGCCCTGTGACAGATCGAGTTAAAAACGCTGAAAAAAACCCCCTTTAATTTTCAACTTTTTTTATTATTGGTATTTGTTGTTATAGCGGCCAGAGTAATACATAATCGGTGAAAAATTCAGGTGTCTAGCTATCACGGTTCAAGAGATAGAGCCCTGTGACAGACGGACAGACAGCGGAGTCTCAGTAATAGGGTTCCGTTTGCACCCTTCGGGTACGGAACCCTAAAAGTTAAATAAATCAAGGAACTTGTGTGCCAATTTTCATCAAAATTGGTCGAAAAATGCGACCTGTAGGCGAGAACAGACAGACAGACAAAAGCATATCTGGACAATTTTTAAACTGAGACGCTTCGTTTGCTCGATCAATCAAGTTCAAGTTTTATATCATAACCGCAAATAACCAAACCGTAGCTAAGCCTCCCGTAAACAGTTTCATAACGTTATGATTAACGCGTTAAAACGTTATAACATTTTACTGTGCTACCATTCGGCCCGAAATGACAAATCAAGTTCTTATGCCGATCCCCTGGCGATATAAACAATTTACGATCCAATGAAATCGTCATTATTTGTTGCTGTAAATACAAGTTGGTATTCAATTCTTGCGTTGCTTATAAATCTCTCTCATACATAAATAAATAAATATATAGGGACAAATCATACTAATTGAACTAGCGCCAAAGAAGGATTTTTTTAAACTTGTGTTATATATGTGATACTAACTCAACGATACATACATATATAGAGGTAGATAAACAACCAAGACCAAGGACAATTTGAAAAAGGCCATTTTCCAACTTGACCTGGCTGGGGAACGAACCAACGAATATAAAGCTATACTACAAATAAATGTCTTTATAAATTGTTTTCTTACTTTTTTACTCAAATTATTTTTTTTTACTAATAGTATCCTGTTTATCAGTTTTTTTTTCTAGAAGAAAAATGATAATTTATTTAAGTACAATTAAGAAAAAAATATACATATTAAATATCTTGAAAACTAAAATAAAGATAAAACAATAGTATATTAGTAACATGTTTGTTAATTAATTTATTGCAAATTATTTTTTTAATGTCTCCAAAGATTTTTTTACAGAGAAAACAGTTTTTAAGAAACGTTTCCTATTCGTTAGCGTTGTATTGAAAAGTAAGAAAATAACAATTAAATTGTGGCAAATGAACAACATCAAACGAAGTTGTAGGAGTGTTACAAATATAATGAACCAAAGACGCCTTATTCAGATTGAATTTAATGAGAAAACATAAAATTACTAGCGCCACTCTCATTAAAACAGGTTCATATTAATTTGACAGCTGTCAGTTGTCAGACGGAAATTGTAACACTAAGGAATGGAACGTTAAGATTGTGAACAGATGTGGCATTGTAAGAACTGTCGTCTATTTTTTTCTCATTACGTCTTTCAGAAGGTAAACTTGGTTCCGGGCAGTGTAGCTGGGAAATGTTGGGAAATAGGTCAAGTGTATTTTACCATTTACTCCTATACCATACCATGGAAAACAATAAATAAAAAAGCGGCCAAGTGCGAGTCGGACTCGCCCATGAAGGGTTCCGTAGCAGCAAGTAACATAATATAAAAATTCTAAAGGTAAATTGCGGTTTACGATTTATGACGTATTAAAAAATAACTATCTATGATACCGAGACCGCTATAGTTTTAATTGAAAGTAAATACTTTGAGGTATATACCACATTTTTTTCAGAATTATTTTAGTAATATTTCAAAAGTTACGGTGGGGGGACACCTCAAATTTTAACTTTGTATTAGATTATCTCAAGGCTGGGTTTGATCTACATATTTTCAAAGCAGTTTTTTTTGCAATTTAAAAGACCTTTTCAACGATACCCGTTGGGGTTAGTCCAATTTAATTTTTTTAATTCACTTTTGGTTGTATGGGAGGAAATGAGGTGAAAAAAAAAACATTTTTTCATTATTTTAAAAACCAACTTTTGGAACTTCAATATCTATCTCTCCACCAATTTCCGTGACAATCGGTGCAGTAGCGGCGGAGTACGAGCCCGGATGGACAGACAGACGGACGGACATTTCGAAACTATAAGGGTTCCTTGTGGACTACGGAACCGTAAAAAGAAGGGTTTGTAACTGTAGAGAAGTTTTGAGCATGACGACGACTGGTAAGAATTTTCATAGCTAATTAGGATCAATTTTTGTTATCATAAATCCTAACAAGCTCTAAACTTATAACAAAAATAGTGGAGTTTAAAATTTTAATAGTGAACTAATGTAACCTGTTCTTTAATATTTATCTTGAGCTTAACAATGTTTATATTGCCTGTCATGCTGTGTGTACACGCTTTTGGGTCTCAGTCTAGAGCAGTGTCTGTAACTTTTTAGACTTAAGAGGGCGCCTGATGTCAATAATCTAAATTTTGCTCCCACTTCCACGCACACAAATTTACTCTAGCCGAAACGAGACAGCGAGCCATGCGGGGCGTCGGGAATCGCGGTGTTATATCGCAAATATTTAAGAGTTATTTAAAAAGTAAGACATATGATGACTGCCTTATGTTAAATACAATTATAATCCAAAGTTACAAGTGCTAATTTATTGTATTTCTTAAAAACTTTCTGTTTTAGTATAATTCTGAGGTGATTCCAAATCACCTCGCAATGTTTTTCTATCGAGAAAATTTTAAGCAATCGTGTTTCCGAAACTTATTATGTTTAGAGTTAGACCTGAACTTTGCTGTGTTTTTATTTCAAAGTGAGTATTTCGTTATTATTGATAATATTTAAAATCGCTCTAAGAACTTTAGGGTAGTACGGGCTCTTAACTCATTGATGGACACTAAGCGAGACACAATAGAAATAATAAATTGATTACGTCTATAGGCGTCCTACTGTCCTTGAATGTGTTAAGCATGGAGTAGCTACTAGCTGGTGAGTTTGCTTTGGAAATTTTGTACACAAATATCCATTTTGGTAAAGTGACTTGAAGTACTGTTTGCATAAACGAAGCACCAAAACAATATAGATTATAGACCATGTTACTTCACCTCTACAAAGTAAAACTAGATAAGTAGAAAGCACACGGTGCCATGCTGCATAGTCTTTTATAGTCGTGTCTGTGAGGCCTTTTTTACTGCCTGAATAACTTTTTTTTTATTCTTTACGCCAATGCCAGGTCAAATTAAGTTCGTAGTCTAGCGACACTGGTTTCACACTCAGATGCTGATTTCACATACATGACTAGTCAGGTATGTTATCTTCTTCTTCTCGGGTCGAAAGGCTATTTAATTTAACTATGTCAATTTTACCAGTATTTGGCTAAGGTATTTGGCCACAGCGACTACGGGGGTCATTTGCCTCATTTAGGTCTTGCATCGTGTAGGATGTGGGGAGTTTCGGGCATGAGCATGACAATAAGTGTTGTTTATATATATATAATGGGACTTAGCACGAAGTCGTGGTAAGTCCCGATATATGCATATAAATCATGTGTTCAAAGCGCGATAGTTTAAAAACCAATATGACAATAAGTGGTTCATTGATTGGACAGCACCGCACTATATAGGTATGTTATGATCAATCAGAACTAAATTGTGCAGACACAGCGAATTTATCCACTCCCCTTTAAACCACTAGCACAGAAATAAAATGAGTACTAACTACAGAACCGAAGCTACACCGCGAGATGATGTTCCTAAGTGCCCCAAATCATATAGATTTGAAATAAGGTTTGTCGCTACGTATATGACATAAATTGACACCTCCTGCCATACAATAAATGGGGTGAAATGGGTCATCTTCGATAGCCCTACGTTCTACTCACACACAGACGCGTGTACGAACGTATAATGATTGGCACACCATCATACAATGATTGTGTGCCAATTTTGGCAGTCAAGTAAGAAGTTTTAGAGCTGTGCCACAAGGCTAGGCGAGGTAGTAGTAGAGTCGTGATTGGTGAGAAACTGGCCAGGCTAATAATTAAGGCGTAGCGTGTTCTGAGGTAAACTCGGAGGGAAGTAATGAAGCTTTAAGCTTATAAATAAAGTAAACCATACTTAGTAATTACGCGTTGTGTGCGCGACTCGCAGATAATCCCGGTACTGCTGTTATCCACTCCTAATCCGGGGAATGGTGCAAGTTACGGGTTATAGCTTATATTTTATATCTTTTATATTTTTTTTGGTCTGGGATAAATAAAGCGTAACTTTTTTTTTCATTTCAAGCCATTTCATTTCCATTTCCATTTTAAGCAGCTGCTTGTCATCACGCGCCGATCGTAAAAGGCGATCGAGGGAATGGGCTAGAATCGGAATCTTGTCATTAGGCGATGCGGCTAGCCATAAGTCACGTGTTTAATTCTCTTCTTCACCCACAGTTCACTATTACGTCGAACGGGGCCTTAAGATCCTATGGCCCTAGGCTCAATCTACAGAGCTAATGGCTCTGTGGGGCAATCACTGCCTTCTATCTCAACCTATCCCGTAATGCATAAATATAATAATTAGACTGACACTTGTTAAGGTAGCGACAAATTGAATCGAAAAATATTACGTAATGCCATAAAGTACATAATCCTGCCAAAAACGGCTACAACAAAACGTTGTCGTACATATAATATTTTTATAGGGTTTTTAAACATTCAAGATGCAGTACAATTTTTTTTTAATAGCCATTTATGTCCCATAGTTGGGCAAAAGCCTCCCCTTTTCGTTTCAAATTACTGCTATCCTCGGCTGATTTCCTCCATTCTTTATCGAAAGCGGTCAACTCGTCGCTCCATCTCATCCTCATCTATACCACTGGTATGACTCTCCATTGATTCAGAGTAACATATATACCTACTACTATTACAAACGAAACAATTTATCTGTATACACGTCGATGTGTGAATTTTATACTTAGGGTCGCACCGCAGAATTATTTTAATACCTACCGACTAACGAGTTCGACATATTTACGATTATATTTTTCCATACCGGAAGATTTGCGAACACTATGACGTAAAAAATATTCTGTTTTATATGTATTAAATGTTACAGGAAAGTCGGAAACAGCTACGTAATATCACTTCACAAATATTTTTCATTATGTCCATTGTCCATTTTACCATTAGTTCACTTTACTGATTATTATTGAGTCATTTATAATGTAACGCACTAATTTCACTAATTCACTATTGTAATATAGTAATTTGCATATTCGGCGCAAAACTATACGGTAATTATATGAATAAATTCAATAAAAATAAACAAATGTTTATCACGCTTACACGCACAGCATGTCAATTTGTAATTGTCAACAATGTCATTTAGCACTATAACCCGCGGAAATCTAGTTGGCATCTGCGTGTTTGTGATTACCTGTGAGCGAGGAGCCTATGTAACATTACCGGATTGCTAATAAGCAATCTCGCTCTTGTGTACCTCCCTCCCGCCAATGCGAGAGAGCGAGAAGGGTATATAATCAAGATGGTTGCTGGGTAATAACGTGAAATTATATTGTTGCTTTGCTTACCTGTTTTCATCATTTGGAAATGTATGAAATATACGTTCTTTAGAGTAGTGGGTGGATAAACAATTATTATACGCGCACCTTCTCACCATGATGGTTACTATTGGTTGACAGTTCTCAAGACAACACACGTCGCGTATTGCGTGCGGCTAGTAATTAAACCCTGGTTTGGAGCTGTCAAAGCTCACAAAGTGCGGGGGAGAGGTGCGGGGACGCCAATTTGCGGGAGACGCTGTGAGATACCATTCTGTTTGACTCTTATGTATTCTGTCTATACTAAAGTACTCAGATTAAATCATGAAAAAAGAAATTTATACACGTGAGTACTTTAAAACATATAAAGATGTGTTTTCTATTGAATAAATTAGAAAATAAACCTTGTCTGTAAAATTTGTTTTATTGCGAAATCCGCTAATCGCGAATGCCTCGATCCGCTCGGATAACGGTGAGAAGCAGTCAACAGGGCAGTCACCTCACTACCGCGGCACACGCATACACCACGTGGTGCGGGTACACCAATTAATGATTGCCGAGCACCGATCTATCTTATCGACTGTGTTAATAGTGAAAATAAGTGCCAGATTATTGAAGCTGCATTACATCCTATCATCTAGTGACAACATAACAGTCATTATTACACACTGGTGAAGTCGTGTGAATCCCGGCAGTGTAGAATAGGACCACTAAGTCTTCCCGTGAATGTCGTAGAAGGCGACTTAGGAAACACAACAAACATCAATGAGACCTCTCCAACCCCTTCGGCCAGCGTGGAGAATGTAGGCCAAATCCTCTGACTGCTCTGGCTAATATATAGCTCTGGTAGTACAGAGAGGGTCGTGCTCCTGCAGTGGAGACTAAAAAGGCCTGATGATGATAATGGTGAATTAACATGCACGATGTTTTCCTACACCAGAAGCAAGTGGTGTTTGCTACGAACAATAAGAGAATTTCGATGATGTTTGTTAAAAATGAACGTACATCAGTGCAAACTCAGAGGTACATGTAGCGTTAGTGCGAATCGAACTCGTGCCTCATATACGCACAGGCAGTGCGTAAACCGCTTGGCCACCACTGTGTGTCATCTCATGAATGAATGCCGATTATTTTTTTACACTATGGCGCGGCGCCATAGCAAAAAATACGCGATAGACCTAACCTAACAAGGCGGTGATACCACTGCACCGCCCACCGTCGCGGAGCGCGGGGCGGCAGATTTTAACTTTGTATGCAAGTATTTCAGTTTGTATTGAAAACACGACTAGTCCAACCCACTAAAAACGCAGCTTATTCCGCGCAACGCGGCAGGGCGCGTTGCCAGTGGGTGAATCGCCTAAGGCGCTGTCGAAATTCTCCTTCGATTTAATTGAAACATCTGACATTTTAATGCATTCCTTCCTGGTTGCTTTCTAAACTTCGCTGCTTTGGTCCGTATGATTTAATGTCATTTAATGGATCTATCTATGGATAATTCGCCATATATACGAAAAGTTCTCCCAAACGAAATTCTACCAAATATGAATATTTACCAAATTCTTTTTTAAAGGGAAAGTCCACGCCCACCTTTTGAAATTTAACTTGCAAGATTTGACCCAAACAAATTATCAATAAAAGCTTGTAAAAACATAACCCTCCTTCTAGCGGAGTCTGGTAAAAAAGGTACGATTCGCGTTAATTCCTGTGTATAAATCTTGTCCACTGTCCACAGTCGTTTCAACACTGAATTTTAACGACATTGTCAATTCCCAACATCAGCTAAATACCCATCAATCTCGCCGACCATCTCGTCTCTGAATCAAAGGCCACGTTTTTTGTTTTTAGGTGTTTTTGACCTCTCAGACAACCTTCACGCTTTATGATTTTACCTTTAGTAATGGACGTTTTTATTTAGATATTTCTTAGCTTTAATCGTGTTTTATAAATACTAGTTACTATCCGGGTTTTGATATATTTAACCGTTAAAATCCTGTCAACATATTATTTTATTTAAATACGTTCTGTTTATGGAGGACTAGATTCATTTATTCATGACTGTTAGGGCGCGGCTTCGCTCGCGTAAATTTCAGTTTTACTTCAGTAAAAAACTTCACTTTGCTCAGTTATTGAAAATAGGATTCATCCTATTTTCGATAACTGAGCAAAGTGAAACCGATCACGTTCCTCTATTTATAGTTTTTGAATGCTCTCAATCCAGCTGGTAAGTTTTATGTAAAGGTTTTTGTGGAAAAAAAGATACCTATGTACATTTTTAAATTAATTTTCTACTACCGAAGAAACCACATTCACGGTAATACGAGTAGCATTGGGAGAAAGATTTACGAGACGAGAAGAGAGAGAGAAGGGTTCCGTACCACCGTACAATGTTTTAAAACGCTGAAGAAACACATTTCTTGTATGACGACCCCCTTTAATTTTTAACTTTATATTATTTTTAGTATTTGTTGTTATTGTAGTCATAGTAATACATCATTGGTGAAAATTTCAAGTATCTAGTTAATGCCATTATGAAGATCAAGTTAAAAACGCTGAAAAAAACACGTTTCTTGTATGACGGCCCCCTTTAATTTTTAACTATTTGTTATTTTTAGTATTTGTTGTTATATCCGCCGCAGTAATACATAATCGGTGAAAATTTCAAGTATCTAGCTATTACGGTTCAAGAGATAGAGCCCTGTGACTGACGGACAGACAGACAGATGGACAGACAGCGGAGTCTCAGTAATTGGGTCCCGTTTGCACTCTTCGGGTACGGGACCCTAAAAAAGACCTGATAATGACTAGTTTAGAAGCACAGACTTCAAGGCATAATTTCCTTTCTTTAATTTATGTTAGTGCAAGCGAAACGCAAAAAGACCTGAAAAGACCTGACCAGGGGCGCAGGAAAACGCTGGATGTAGGTAGCTTCAGATGTCGTTTTGGAATCTTTTAGACCTATGTCCTGGAGAGAACGACTTGCTTCTGAAAATGATGATGGAAACTTATACCATTTCAATGATTTATCCGTGGCACGCTACTAAATAGATTGTTTTGTTAGCCTTGCACAATTATAAATAAAAATTGTGTAGGCCGACTAGGCAGCCATTGTTTTCCTCACTTACAGCGATTACGATGAATTATAGCGACGTTTACCTGTAACAAGAAGATCTAGATTAATAAATTAATACAATAGTTTATGATGAGTCATTTCGAAATGGTTATAACACGCTATGGTGTACGTATAATATACAACTTATACGTAATCTTTGTCTGGTGGTTCTTGGCTAAAGGTTTTAATAATCAAGGTATAGTTTTAGTGGGTACAAAGATAAATAAAGACAAGTCCCAGAGATTATGATACTGTGGATAAAGCTAGCCTCAATGTAATTTTAGTATTAAACACATAGATCGATAGATAGATAAACTCATTTATTTGCTGCTATAACACACATACAAAAATAGGAAAAACAGACACTGTAAAAAAAGACACAACATTCTGCACAATTTTTAAATGTGTGTGCTACAGCAAAACAAAAAAAGGACACAGCACAGTGGTAACATTGCACGGGAGCAATACACAGATTCAGTTGTGACCTAAAGAGACGCGTGGTGCGGGTCCAATACTTAATAATGTAAAAATAAGATTATAAACATACATGGATAAAACTCCATTGAACAGAATCTACTTCTTTTCATTATCCAGGACAAATAAAAAGATAATTTTCCAATTTGCACAACTGGAGAATTGAGGATAAAACCTTTTTCATTTCTGTAACCCGTGTCAGCAATAAAACAACTGTCTGTCTTTAATTTCCAGCTTCTAAATAAACATGTCGAAGTAAAAGGATGTTTAAAAATTATCATTTTCAATATGAGTATAACCAAAATTAAGAATTCGGTTGTTCCGTCCTCCAACTTTAGGTACCCCTTACAAAATACCTGAAACGCGCTCACTAAAACACCGTTAAATATATTCTCGACTTGAATCAGAATTAACTAATGGTCTCACAGTTAAAGTCGTCTATTGCAGTGGAATCGAACACGGTATCTGCGAATTTCCATAAGCAACGCGTCTCGGTTCTCCATTAGCGAAATGACTGGCTTCCCAGTCCTACTTTACATAATGCCACTTACAATATGTCTTGAATAAGCCCGGCTATTTCATTTTGAAATCACTTGACAACTTAATCATAAAATAAAGAGAGTACAAATGTATGCAAATTCTATCTCTTTCATGATTGTCTGGAAGAAAAGAAAAACATTAAAATGTACCAGCTGCTTCTCTACCCGCGTATATTGTAAAAGCCGATCAAGGGAATTGGCGAAAATGCGAATCACGTTAAACGGCTACGCGGTTAGCAATCCACCACTTTTTTGATTTCTTTTTCCACCTCGCCCACCATCACGCTAAAAGTGGCCTTTGGGTCTTGCGGAATTAGTCTGTTTAGAGCCGTAAGACCTAAAATGCTCTGTCTGCTCAAATGCTAAAAATGCATTCTTTTTACTCACTTAATCATACGTTGCTACGACGACTTATCAAGCGAACACATTCTGTCTTATATGGGAGCGGTTATATTATACTAAGTGCCATACTCGAGCTGTCCTTCTATAGTCTCTATATTTTGTAACTTAACAAAGAAGTTTTGTAATATATTATTCACTATTGACTTGGACTTGGTCAGTGGCTTTTAACGGTTGTCGAGTGAAGTTTACTTAGTTTACTTTAGCTTGCATGGGCGAGGCCACTGAATACTGAAGTGCATGTATTTGAAAATTTACATCAGCAAACATAGGTATAAGGGAGTTCATTTGTTAAAATGGTTTGCAGTACAAGCTACTACAAGCTACTTTGGCAACTACATATATCAAAATAATAAATATATTTAATAATAAATTGTTTGTTTCGATTTATGAAACAACGGAAAATCAAAATAAGCTGTGCTGCCCCCATTTGAAATAAATTATTTTAAAGGAAACTTCAGCACTGGACGCCGGAAAATTTATGTAGCCCAATTTATGTAGCCCCTAAAGTAAACCCCATCTCCAACCTAGAGGGTATGGGCGAAAATGCGAACCATGTTACAGCCAATACTGCTAGCAAAAGCGACTTATCGTGCCATGACTATTATGGTTCCTTTTCCATCTTCTCGTCAACCATCAAGCTAAAAGTGGCCTTTGAGCCTGGCGGCCCACTGGCCTTCTTAGAGCCCGGCGGCCCACTGGCCTTCTTAGAGCCTGGCGGCCCACTGGCCTTCTTAGAGCCTGGCGGCCCACTGGTCTTCTTAGAGCCGCCAGACCCGAAATGCTCTGTCTGCGTCATTAAAAATAAAGACGTGATAGTGTACAAGTACACGTACAGTTTTACAGTACTCTAGGCTCGTTTTTTTGTGGAACACATACGAGTACGTGAAAAAAATGTTGAGTAATCAATCAATGAACGCTCCGTGTAAATTTTTCGCGTTTACACGGCTCTGTCTACGCCAAACACGGACGAAGTCATGATTTATATTAATTTAAACTTCTTTCTAATCTTTTTATTCTACAATAGATGTTACATACAACCGTAATTGTAATCTTACAATATACGACGTGGAAGGTACATACCTACATACATAGTAATAAATCGAACCACTCCTGGCTATACTAGATCACTAAAGTATAAAACAATTAAAATAACAGTCAAAAAAGAAATCGACATTCCCATACAAATCGCCCGCACACTTTTGTATGGAAACGCCAATTTTTTTGGCTGTTATTTTAATTTAATTATACTATATCGATCTAGTATAGACCGTGATTCGATTTCTTACGGGTACGTCCCTTCCAAAAGCTTCATAAATAAATAGAGATGAGTGGAAGGAAAAAGGGGAGGCCTTTGCCCAGCAGTGGGAGACAAATATAGTTTTAAAAAAAATGTCCCTTCCACGTTATATACAGCGTGACTTTTAAAACACCAGCCAAATTTTTGGAGTAAGTTCAATCCATACTACTTAATAAAAAAAAACTATTTTAAATAAATAAAAAAGTTATAAAAACCAACGTAGCGAATAACGTAACGTTTAATTGCGGTATACGCCGAAACTCATTCCGAGTAATATCCGTAAAAATTTGTCTATTAAGGGCCCTCACGTAAATAGATTGCGCCGCCCCCGAGAACACAACAATCTTCTCAAATCGCTGTTGAAAATTCAATGACATTCGCCCAGGGCGAGTATTCGCGATATCTTTTTACGACTCGCAAAAAAATGGCAGAAACTTTTTATCGGATCCAATTTTGTTCAGTAACTATGCCGGGCGGATTCATGATAAGCTTTTTATAACAAGGGTGGGTAGGAAAGCTCCAAGGGACGTAAGTTACATGACAACAAAGTACTGTGAGCGAAGTCTCAAGTGGCTTATGAACGAGAGTTGTTAGTAGCTCATGCTAAAATTATGTGCAACTGTAGGTACACGAAAAGCTATTTTATTTACTTCTTTCTCTCTCTCTCAGTGTTCGCAATTGCGTCCTGAATTATGATGCTTCGAAGCCCCGGGACGCTTTCCTAATTTTTCTTCTCCACATCGTTTACATCTAGGTTTTCAGCATTTTGTTTCCTTGGTCCATGATCAAACCAGTTTTTATCTACATTTAAAGTTATTTTCTATGGTACTCAATGTTAGGAAGTTTGGTATTCATATACGAGAAAAAACTTGGTTAATTATGTCTTAAAGGGAACCATCTTCATAATCATAGACTGAACTTGCAACAAAATGATGCACACTAGAAACATAATATTTATTAAAAAATATTTTTAAAAGCCAGCTTTTATCTAAATCAATTAAAAGTTTAGTCCTCCTCCAGACGAATCAATGGAGCACAAACTCGGTGGGGTGATGTTTTGTGATCAGGTCAATGATATATACCTACCGTCGAGAATAGACACCTAGACATCCATTGCAAGCCAATTTCATCCTTATGACTCTGGACAAACGATTCGTATAACAGAATTTACCACCCCGAGGGGCCGCCTGCGCGCATAGTAATAATGTAGGTACATTTTCGATACCTAAACGGGGAGTGACACAGGCCTGATATTGCTTGGTTCCGATTATTCCGGAAGGGATAAAAGGGTCCCATACTGCATCAGCATACGTTTTACAAGCTTTTAATTAGTTTCATCTGTCCTGTTGTTTTGTGGGTCAAATCTTCCAAGTTAAGTTTGAGCCACTTCCAGGGTTTTTGATTGAGATGAAATTATGACATGAAGTTGATCTGATAATGGAAGAAGTTGACATGATGATCGGAAGATGGCTATAGGACCCCTTTAATAAAACGAAGCAATAACATCGAACTTGGGCTTATTACACTTGTCTTGAAAACTTCTTAAAGCTCCCAATAAAAGCTTGTACGAAAAATGTAAACTATTTAAAAACCTTATTTACTAAACCAAAAGCGTCTCAATTATAAATTCAGGTAAGTATACTTCTAAACAAACAAAATAACACCGCTGAATTGTAAGACCCTGATTATAAAAGAATAGACACGTAAATTGCGTGCACCTATCCCCAGCCGCGTAATAAGCCATGTCTTAGCCGCGCCCCGAGGCAGCGAAAATTAAATGTGGGTTGGTGAATGACAAATGAGTTCATGGTTCATGCGGCTTATGGGGCGCACACGTGGCGTATCGTATCGTATCTAAATAATTAAAACATCTATGTTCATTACTGGAACTGTAACTGTAACTGCTTAATTATTATAAAATATTTTGTAATTAACGATTATAAATTCAATTCCAATTGTAAAATGTATTTTTACTCGTATTTTGTTAATGTGATTTTGAATTCTTAAACAAGTGGACATAAAATGTGAAAAGCGGCCAAGTGCGAGTCGGACTCGCCCATGAAGGGTTCCGTAGCAGCAAGTAACATAATATAAAAGTTCTAAAGGTAAAATTGCGATTTACGATTTATGACGTATTAAAAAAAACTACATACTATATCTCGTTCAAACCAATTTGATGTACCTACATCATATATTTTTTTTAGTTTTATCATTCTTTTATTTTAGAAGTTACAGGGGAGGGGGACATACATTTTACCACTTTGGAAGTGTCTCTCGCGCAAACTATTCAGTTTAGAAAAAATTATATTAGAAACCTCAATATCATTTTTGAAGACCTATCCATAGATAACCCACACGTATGGGTTTGATTAAAAAAATAATTTGAGTTTTAGTTCTAAGTATGGGGAACCCCCAAAATTTATTGTTTTTTTTTTCTATTTTTGTGTGAAAATCTTAATGCAGTTCACTGAATGAATCTACTTACCAAGTTTTAACAGTATAGTTCTTATAGTTTCGGAAAAAAGTGGCTGTGACATACGGACGGATAGTTTCGGAAAAAAGTGGCTGTGACATACGGACGGACAGACAGACAGACATGACGAATCCATAAGGGTTCCAGTTTTTGCCATTTGGCTACGGAACCCTAATTATTGCATGTTACCCGCAATAACATTTGACATATCTAAATAACTTAAAAAAACGGTCGATTGCAAAAAAAATTATTACATAAAAATTGTAAATGCTAAAGTTTGTATGGATGTATGTATGTTTGTTCCGCTTTTAGGCCAAAACGGTTAAACAGATTGGAATGAATTTGGCACGTAAGTAGATAGCTTATTAACTGTATAAATAAAATAAAGGATAATTTATCCAAGAAAATAATATTAAGTTCCTGTGGGATTTTCAAATTCCCTTTAACCACTCGGACACCGTCGCGGGCAGAAAAATAAATTTAAAAAAAAACATTTATTTGGGACTACTAAGATCCATAGAATTACAATTTAAACATGTCACAAATAAAAAGAAAACTAGTCGTTTATATTTTTATTTATTTTATTGTGTTGTGTATTTACGTCTTTTATGCATCTTTTGGCCATTTCCAATATTTTTTTTATGTTTGAGGGTTGCGTTCAGAAGTGATTTGCAGCTGAAATGATGATAATCCATCTTTTCCACATTTTAACATTACGATTTGTAATATTACAACTACATTATACTCGTAAACATTTTTTCTGACCCTTAGGCGATTCTCACATTGCCCCGCACTGCGCAGCGTAGAACGTGAATGCGTGTTCTAACGTTGTTGTTCTAATCTCCGTTTGTATAGATAACACGCACAATCCAACACACAGAAAATGCATCCAGAAAACGCAACATGCAGCGTGATGCGTGGCAGTGTGATAATCGCCTTAGCACGATACCAGCGAGAGCATTTATCAAGCGACTAGCTGTGCCCGCGACTTCGTTCGCGTGGTTGTCGGAACGTAATGTTATATAGCCTAAAGCCTTCCTCTATAAATGGACTACCCAACAAAAAAAGAATTTTTCAAATCGGACCATTAGTTCCTGAGATTAGCACGTTTAAACAAACAAACAAACAAACTCTTCCGCTTTATAATATTAGTATAGATACTCGTATCTATCGCTATCGCGCTCTAAGAAATAATAACGATCGAGATGGCACTAGTCCGTCGCGCGATATAAAGTTTATCTGGGTTTATCAACGGGCTGGAGGTCAAGACAAATTAATTAAGATTGATACCTTGGCCTGCGATTAGCTTTCAGATTATGAACAGCAGCCATTAATATTATTGCGATATCTCGAGTTATTTCTAGACCACGGTGAGTGTGACCGCGTTTCAGTTTCGTTACCACCAGCTTTGTAAGTATATTTCACGACGAAATACTTTGCAGAAGTTTCTTGCTCATACATATTTTTAGGACAAATGCCATAACCGTGTTAGGGAACAAAAAATGCCCCTGAACTTAAAAGCCAATGAATATATCCTGTGTATTGGCCATAGTGCTAGTTATTAATCTGCCAAGTTTTATCATGCAATTAATGCCTTTTCTCCACAATACTTGAAATGTAAGTTTTAATATCTTGCGGACATGCATGATCGGCAACTTCGCTCCAGTAACACGCTCAAGCTTCAAATTCCCTTTTATCGATCTAACTTCATCTCCAACTCCTTTACTTCTCAAGCCATACGGCTTTGGAATGCATTGCCCGAGGACATCAGACAAATATCTAGTAGACATTTATACAAGAAAAAGTGCATGATTTACTTTTTGAATCTTTCAACAATTAAGAGAATTCATCGTATCTTTCTGATGATCAAATATATATATTTATATATGTATGTATATAATATGTTGTATGTATAAATATAGTATTTATTATATACGATATTTATGTATGATCATTTAAAAGTACTTATTATTTCTGGTTCGTTTCTATCTATTTTAGACGCCAACTATTCAATCTGTTTCTCTTCTCCTAAAGGTTGACAGGGAGAGAATGCTTTAGCATTAAGTCTACCTATTGTAGCTTTTGGCTCAATAAAAATTTAATTAATTAATTAAATAAAAACAGTTTTCAGGAATTGTATTGAACTTAACACATTTCCAGTAACACATACTCGACTACTCGTACTTAAAGTTGAATCAAAAAACCCTCCTTTTGGTTTGGTAAAAATAAAGTAGAATTTACGAATTTGTTTACAACGCGCAACGCAGACCGTCTTTAAAGATTTTTAAACCGAGATTACGTCGTAAGCGATGTTGCTACTCAGCTAAAACTTGATAACATGGCTACTTGGACTAGCTACATCTAGATCTAGGTCATTGCCAAATAGCCTATCTGCAGGCAATTTGAGACACGTCGCGTAGATTAGGCTGCCTATCTTGTAGGAGCCCAGACATTTTTCATTCGTCCTGCCTGAAATATGGGAGCTTTTCGGGGTTTGGTAGCCAAATAAGTTATATCACGGTTTCGTTACGTGACAATGTTTTTCGATCGGCCGTATGTCTAGCCGATTTTAATATTTATGAGTCCTTTACCCTAGACAGAATCAGACTTCCCCCACAGAATAAATAATACTAACGTACAGAAGTCTAACTCAACAAAGAAATACTTATCTACTCAATGTGGCTAGCGATATGGTTTAATTTAGCTCACGGCGGCAGAACTCAGCACCTTTTCGTATAGATACCTAGACATCCATTGCAAGCCAATTTCATTCTTATTAATTTGGACAAACGATTCGTATAACTGAATTTACCACCCGGAGGGGCCGCCTGCGCGCATAGTAATAATGTAGGTACATTTTCGATACCTAAACGGGGAGTGACACAGCCTGCTTCCCCATACAAACGTAGTATAACTTTAATTTTGAAACATGTCAGATTTCGGCAAAATTTTAATTTCTCTCTATTCCATCTCTTTCCCTTGTTACGAGTATTTAATTGTCACGTTCTATTTACCTATCTTCATTCACCTCACACACTCCATCAACCGTCTCTCTGACCCTCCTCTCTTGAAATATTGTTGTTGTAACATCGACATTCCGTATGGAATCGTGAGGTCTACACTGTAAGAAATACTCCTTATTAACTAGATATTTAGTGAGAACAGTGTAGACCTCGCCAGCTCTTATAACCATACAATAACCGACACCTATCCTTTTCCCCTGGCTTAGCAAAGCCATTTCAGTGAAATCTTGTGTAGAATGAGGTCCTTAGTGTGCCTCTTAAATTTGAAGATACAGCAAAGTTTTCCCCTTTTCCCCTATTTCACCCACATTCAAAAATCACGATCGACCAAAAATATAAATAAAGGAACTTGTGTGTACAATTTTCGTCAAAACCGGTTGAAAAATGCGACCTGTAGACAGACAGACAGACAAAAGCATTTTGGGCCACATGTCGAAACTGAGACGCTTAGCTCGTTCAGTCAATCCCAGATCTATGTATACAACGAGTTAAATTAACGCAAAACCTCTCAGGTTGTAACTCAGTCCATGAAACTCAACTTTCGTTCTACAACTTTCACGAAACCAAAAAAAAATTCGGATTTTCATACAAATTGACTCGATCGGTTTGTGATCAGTTTGTATGAAAATCCAAATTTTTTTTTGGTTTCGTGAAAGTTGTAGAACAAAGTTGTTCAGTTTTATGGGCTGAGGTACCATCTGAGAGGTTTTGCGTTATTTCATAAACACGTATAGGAAAGGTAGCCGATAGCCTGAAAAATAAACAAATACTTAGCTGTTACCAAAAATGTTAACCCTGCGAGCACAGTATTACCATCGCGAGGGTATTTGTGGGGGCTTAATAAGGACCTCGTAATTATCCAAAAATCCAGCGTCATGCGCAGACAGGGTTGTCGTTGTCACTCAGTTGGGGTTGAAATTTAATATCGAGCATGGTATTATTTACGGAATATTTTTTAACCAACAGCTGTTTCAAAGGACTGTATATTGTACGTTTTTTAGGCCTTTTAACAATAAAGTTTATATTTATTTTATGGCTTGAAACATAGATTATCATTATCATCATTCCCAGCCCACATCACCCCACTGTTGGGCATAGGCCTCAAATTTTTCGTGCCATTTTCTACGGTCCTGTGCCAGTCTCATCCACTGCTTTCCCGTCAACCTTTTAATGACATCTGACCAAAACGGGTCGGTGGTTTGGTTTCCCTACTGCTCGGTTCCCTTGTCTCGGCCACTCTGTTACTGCTCTGGTCCATCGTCCATCTTCTCATCTAGCCAAGTGTCCCAAGTGTAATCGAACCCATATGTAGAGTATATTAAGTTTTTATTAATCTTCAAGTCAAAATAAGATTTTTCTTTGTTCCACATCTTTTTATTTAGCCTACAGCAACTCCAACCTTACCTGGGCATATACAAAATCGGTGTGCTTTACCCTTTCTTATACGAATTTCCAAACTTCAGCTTGGCGTCGACTTTAATGAACTGAATAGAAGAAACCATTGCATTGAAAGATTTGTCACTTCATCGTCGTCGAATATGGCCGGTTCAGTGTTTCAAATGTCTCACACATCATATTCAGATACTTCCAACTTCATCATCATCATTTCAGCAGCATAACGTCCACGTCCACAGCTGGACATAGGCCTCTGCCAAGGATTTCTAAAATAACCGATCTTGAGCGGCCTGCATCTAGCGCTTTCCAGCGACCTGAGTAAGGTCGTCTGACTACCTTGTGTCGTACTGCAAGAGCAGCCAGTGGATTTGGCCTACACTCTCTACGCTGGCCATACGGGTTGGAGAGATCTCACTGATGTCCAAGCTTTGTTTAGCTTGTATTTCCTAAGTCGGCTTCTACGATATCCAGGGGATGACTTAAAGTTATTCTATTCTACTCTACTCTGCCGAAAACTACACAGCAGCACTTTTATTTTATCAATGAAAATAAAATATTAGAAATTTTTCGTCACGAATACGAGTTTCAAAAATCATCTTACGTTGTGGCAACCCTACATCCAACCCATATCGGCTAAGGAGTTGCGCAAACTCACTTCGGGTCGGTACCTAATAACTTTTTGCCAAGTTTTGTAACCTAAGGACGTAAGCGGCGTCAGAAACAGCTTTAGGGTAACGCGCGTTTTGCCTGATTTATGTTAAAGTGTTTTCTATTTCACGCCTTTTGCGCGTTTGAAAACAATAGGGTAAGAGCGACGTGGACGTCTTTTTAGGAAGTACGCGTAAAATCGGTTTCAGGTCCTTTTAAGTTTTTTTTAAATTATACTAATTAAATTTTATTACAAAAATTGTAACAGGCGGACTTAAGCCTTAAGTCCGCCTGTTACAGTAACACTCTTAAGTTAAGAGTCCCCTTTTAGGGTTCCGTACCTCAAAAGAAAAAAAACTTGAAATTTGGTACGAAGTAACGTCTTATAGCACAGATAAATGATGTAACCAAAAATAAATTTTTGGTTACATCATACAAAAATATTTATTAATTATTACATGTTTGTAAGGAACCCTCAGTGCGCGAGTCCGACTCGCACTTGATCAGTTTTTTTACCTTAGACTATTCCATACAAACTTCTAGCTTTCATTTTGAAATGACATGTCCTCCGTTCTCTGTTGTCCGACCTCCGTTATTTTATAAAAGCATTCTTGTCGGACACATCAAATGATGATAATGAAATTGACAAGACGAATGAACCATCTAAAACTGTTTTGCTGCTGAAGAAACATCATTCGGTAGTTCCCCAAATAACCTCCCTTGGTTCCCTCTTGGGCTATTACTGTTTCTCAATATTGATATTTCCAATCTTTTCTTCATAATAGTTGCACAATCAATATAACTTAGACTCTTTCTAATGCAATATAAGCACAGACGTGTACAGTTATTTTATGTCATTTGTGAATGTGACTCGATCACATTCTTATACACACAAGTTATTTCGCAAACTCAATCCACGTCTCAAAGACGCGAATTAGAGACAAATTGCGCATGCAAATTACTGGAGATAGAGACTTGCATGTCATTTCAATTTTATTATTCGGTGTGTCAACTTCATACATTTTTATTTCTATAGGAACATGTATAAGACTGGGACAGAATTTTGGGCCTTGCGGCTCTAAGCAGACAGAGCCCAGGCTTGCAAGATCCAAAAGCCACTTTTAGCGTGATGGTAGGCGAAAAGGTGGGAAGAGGAATCAAAATAGTGATGGGTTGCTAGCCGCATCGCCTATTGACATGTTTCGCATTCCCTCGATCGGTTTTCAGCATCTGCACGGAAAGAGAAGCAGGTGGTTCATTCTAAGTTCATATACAAAGTGGAAGGGACATACCCGTAATAAATCGAACCACGGGCTATACTAGATCACTAAAGTATAATGAAATTAAAATAACAGTCAAAAAAGCAAGAAAAAATAAACATTCCCATACAAATCGCCCGGGCGGCCGCACACTTTTGTATAGAAATGCCGTTTTTTTTTTTGTTATTTGGCTGTTATTTTAATTTCATTATACTTTGTTCTAGTTAGTATAGACCGTGGTTAGTTAGGTTAGTTATTTATTACGGATATGTCCCTTCCACGTTGTATAGCAATGCGGTTAGCAACCCATCACTGTTATTATTTCCTTTTCCACCTTCATGCCCACTATCAGGCTAAAAGTGGCCTGGGCCTTGCCGCCTTGGGCCCTGTCTGCACCGTAAGGAATAAAGACGTAATAGTGCATCTGTATGTTCTTGTCGGTGGAGTATTTTTCATGTCTCCTTAAATACCTACTTAGTTAGTGAAAACTCGAAAACTTTACCAATTCCAGCTCTGAAAATATTTTATCCCACTAAAGCCAGACACGTGGATAATGTACGCCATATCGCTTAAAAATTCACACATTTCTCACCGGTTAAAATATATCTGAGCTGTTTCGCGGGCCTTTCGGGATGAAATAGGAGCTCATATTCCAGGCATCTGAGTGGGGTACACGTTTAGGATGTCTGTGAAATTGCGAACTGTTTGACGTTGAAGAAAAGTGTAGCTGTTGAGATTTATTCTTTACAGTGCATTTAATTAATGAACTTAATTATCTTTGTCATGCAACGAGCGTTTAGGGATGGCATAATATGAGCTACTGGCGGCAAATGTGTTAAGTCTGCCACTGCCAGCCTTTTTGATCTAGAAAGGAAATCAAAAAGTAATTTCACAGGATTTTAGCTGGTACTCGTAGATCGAAAATCATGTAGAAGTGTGTGTTCTTTCTGATGAACGTCGTCTCTGGAAGGTGGATGCATAATACTTAGTCTAATCAAACTGGTATTTTCTATTTATTTATAAGAAGTTTTAAGTTAATAGTCTAGTCTTAGTTAGATTTCTTTTTTGAATTTGCTAATATCTTCTTCCCAATAAAAACATAACTTAAACCCGTAAAATTTCTGTGTGTTCTTCTACGACATTCTAGAGGGGAAACCACACGGCTATTATACGACGCGTTAATAAACTAACAAAAAAACTCCATAAAACTGAACCACTTTTGTTCTACAACATTCACAAAATGCCGAAAAAGGATAAGGTTCCATCATAGTCGCGCGCAATATCTTATAATTTTCATAAAACTAAAAGCCAAGCAAAAATATAGTCCACTGATTCAGCGGAAATATTTTCCTAGAAAAAAATGCGCTACGTCTTTGAGGTTGAAAGAGACTACAAAATTTTAAATTTCCGCTCATCGCCAATAGATTCACTTTGAGAGCAAATAACCGGTCAAGTGAATGTCGTCACGCGCAGTGTTGTCGTGTTGGGTTCTGAAGTTTCTCGTTTCAATACGGACCTAGTACATGTTCACTGCCCACTTTGAACAAGTAACAACTTAATTTAGGTAATGATATGGTATTTAGGTAATGATACAATCCGCTAGATGACATTAAATCAAATCAGACACTTTTTAACCGATTTCAAAAAAGGAGGAGGTTATCAATTACTGTTTTTTTTATTTTTTATGTGTGTTTGTTACGCGATATCTTCGCCAATTGTGAACCGATTTTGATGATTCTTTTTTTATTTGAAAGCCTTTACTACCAAGTTGGTCCCATTTAATTTTGGTGAAGATATGTTGAAGAACTTTGGAGAAATGGAAGAAACTCCTTAAAAAAATTGAAGTCGGTTGTTTTTTTGTTAAAAATTTAATTATTATTTCTAAATGACAAAACATTTTCAATGGGATTTGTATGAAATACAAAACCGTGATGTCATAGATATTTGGAGTCAAATAGCACTCTTAATATCAGTTTTTCTGCATTAAAAAATCTAAAATCACGTTGAAAATGTATATAATCAATGACAAGTGACACTATTTTGTGACGTTTTATTATCTTAACAATACCAAACAATTTCTTTTTGACCCAGCCACCTCTACCCAATTCATAGAACCTTGGCCACTGTCGGTGTTCCATCCATTTTGGAACCTAATGGGATCGTCCGCACTGATGGCAAGCGACCTGATGGCTTGTCCTTGGTCCTTTGGAGGCAGGGTAGGTGTCTCGTTTGGGATGCCACATGTGTGGATACTCTTGCACCTTCACATTTGCCTGCAACGTCTTATCTTGGTAGAGCGGCGGCTTGTACTGCAGAGGCTGCCAAAAAACGGAAATATGCGGGTCTGGGAGACAGTTTTATCTTTCTACCATTGGCAGTGGAGACGATGGGGCCTTGGGGCCCTGAAGAAAAGTTATTTTTTAAGGACGTCACAACGCGCCTCACGAGGCAACTGGTGACCCTAGAGCTGGCGGCTTTTTTGCTCAGAGAATAATTATCGCTATACAGCGAGGAAATGCTGCCAGCATATTGGGTACGTTGCCTCGATGTGGCGCGTTGGAAGAGATATTTTATTTGTAAAAATGTGCCTGTCTCATT
Organism: Acrobasis repandana; assembly: GCA_963576875.1. NCBI lineage: Eukaryota > Metazoa > Arthropoda > Insecta > Lepidoptera > Pyralidae > Acrobasis > Acrobasis repandana. The sequence goes on from OY756223.1 coordinate 19,989,694, forward strand.
TTGATTTGTTTTGAATACAGCTTACTTACTTAGGAATGTTCACCATGTTCTGTTTAATATATGATATAATATGAAAGATATATAATATGAAATATGAAATATGAAATAAGCATATAAAGATGTATGAGGGAGACGAAATGATTTAGGTAATTTTGTATTTTGTACGTAAGATTACAATACAAGTAGGTAAGTATAAGAACTTTCTAAGTTACTAACACTTTTAAGCTAACAAAGCGCTAACTTAGCCGTGATAGTTTTTCTTATAAGTTTAACACATTTACTATCATCATGGCAGTTTCAGACATTTCAGATTTTTCAAGCCAATAAATAGTTATCAAAACTGAAATACTAAAATATAATTTTTAATTTATGTTTAGGGGAGGTGCCTGCATGCACTATCACGTCTTTATCCCTAATGGGGCAGACAGAGCATTTTGGGTCTTGCGGCTCTAAGCAGGCAGAGCCCAGGGCCGTAAACAAAGGCCACTTTTAGCGTGAAGGTGAAAAAGGGTGCGGTGATGGGTAGCTAGCCGCAACGCCTGTTAACATAATTCACATTTTCGATTGGCTTTTACGATCTGCACGGGAAGAGAATCAGCTAGTACATTCTGGAAGTATTAAAAATATATTTTTCAACATTAGTTACTAGTACTAACAGTCTCTGTCGCATACATACAAACAGACAGAAAATACATGGCGAAACTATAAGGGTTCTTTGTCTGGACTAGGATACCCTAAAAAGGGGAAAATCAAGGGAAAATGCATAATGTCGGAAACTTGTTGGAGTTAAGTGAATCCTTAATAGCAGCCTTTGAAGCGGCTTCCGTTTGATTTCTGTATTTATTTTCAAAAAAGGCCGTCTTAAAAGTGATCGACGTGGGGCACGGCCGACCATGCACATTGATGGATTGATATCAATATAATTTCCCATGGTAAATTGGTTTCTTCAAAATAGGGCCAAATAAAAGTGTAACAATCAGCTATTTGGAGCAGTAGATAATGAAAACTGTACTATACTGTGTCACACAGTGTGTAAGACGTAAGACCCAAAATGCTGGCTGCCCGGGATAAAAACGTTATAGTGTATGTAAGTATACAACGTGTTAATGAAATAACGCAAAACCTCTCAGATGGGATGGTACATCAGCCCATGAAACTAAACAACTTTTCTTCTACAACTTTCACGAAACCCAAAATAAAATTGAATTTTCATACAAACCGATCAGCTGATCGAGTCAATTTGTAAGATTGATATTGAATTTTATTTTTGGCATTTTGGGAATGTTGTAGAACAGTTGTTCAGTTTCATGGACTGAGTACAACCTGAGAGGTTTTGCGTTATTTCATTATCTCGTTCATGTACTTAAATTATCACTCGCTCTATTCCGAACACATTTTATGGGATATAGTCTTTCTAGACTTTTATTAGAGATGCCAGCCCTAGAGTTAACACTTAAACGCACAGCACGGTCCTCGAAGCCCTCGCTCGCGATAGGACGTGTAATGTTTGCGTACAGTCGATAGAGCATGCGCGCCCACTAACTACAACAACCACTCGAACGCAAGTTTACAAGGGCCCTAAGCCGTATCGCACTGCGATTTATTTCCAGTTTTCTTGACGAACTTACTACGAAATAAGAGTCTTCTTTAGTTGGCTAGACATAATTGGGCCTTTGTCCGTCTGTCTGTTCTCGCCTACAGGTGGCATTTTCAACCGATTTGGACAAAAATTGGAACACAAGTTCTTTTATTTATTTTTCAACACCCTTGCTCATAAAATCGATCTTATTTCACCGGTTTTAGATATAGCCTATAAAACACGCGTGTGTTAGAAACGCAAACAGTGAAGTTACATTTCTATAACTCACGATTTGCTATTGCGAAAGAAAGGGACAGAATTAATAGTAAATCTAGTATGAATGAGAGGGTAAGAAAGTTTGACAGTTGTGTGTGAGCGAGATAGTTAGATAAAATAAGGTGAAGATAAGACAAAAAAAAAGAATAAATCAGACATCGAACGTCATCGTTGTTTCAATATTTATCTTTCTATTTTACATACGCTCAAATAGTTTTTTTTTTTTTCAAATTTTGAATTCGCATTCTGCGCGGCGCCGTCTAGTACGACGCGCGCCCTGCTGATTTTAAAAAGTAAAACGGCGGGAAAGCAACAGTGTGTATCAAAGTTTTATGGTTGAGTTTATTTAAAACCAAAAATATCAGTTTATTAGGTATTTTCCCTCGCAAGTATGTTGAAAAACGTCGTACGATATACGAGTACGTGCGTATATTGGTTAAACACACTCAGCTCCTTACGCCCTCGCATTCGCTCGGGCTGAAATTCCGCTTCGTGTGTTATAACCACCATAACGCACTTATATCGTAATGTACTATAATTTTTGATTTTTGACAGGTGGAGAAATATAAAGGAAGAGGGGGAACTTTGCTGTAACGTTATTTGCTGACTGATCTCAATAAAATTCGAGAGGCACACTTCTGCACAAGATGTTGCAAAAAAAACAAAAGGAGGAAGTGGAGGGGGAAAAGGGGCAAGTTTTTCGTAGCGTATATGGACGGATTTAACTGAAATGGCTTTGCTAAGCCAGGGAAAAGGGGAAAGTGTCAGTTATTGCATGGTTATAAGAGCGATGTCTACTGTTCTCACACCACTAGTAGTAAACTTTAATAGTCACTAGTGTCAGGCCTGTGTCACTCCCGGTTTAGGTATCGAAAATGTACCTACATTATTACTATGCGCGCCGGCGGCCCCTCGGAGTGGTTAATTCAGTTATACGAATCGTTTGTCCAGAGTAATAAGAATGAAATTGGCCTGCAATGGATGTCTAGGTATCTAAACGAAAAGGTGCTGAGTTCTGACGTGAGCTAAATTAAACCATATCGCTAACCACATTGAGTAGATATTTTTTTGAATTTCTTTGCTGAGTGAGACTTCTGTACGTGAGTATTAGTTATTATTTTGTGCTAGTGTGCAGGTTTCCTTGCGATGATTTCCTTCACCGGAAGCAGGTGGTGGTAGTTGAAAATGACCAAACATGAATACAAATCTGTTATAATGTGATGCATAATTATCTCGCAAAGATCTGTAGGTTTTAGGTAGCCTTGCCGGTCTTGGCTCTATCTACTCCGTAACGGATAAGATAAGTTAGTTTGTGATAAACTGTAAACTCAATTTTTTTTTATCAAACCCATACGTGTGGGGTATCTATGGATAGGTCTTTAAAAATTATATTGAGGTTTCTAATATAATTTTTTTCTAAACTGAATAGTTTGCGCAAGAGACACTTCTAAAATGATAAAATGTGTCCCCCCCTCCCTGTAACTTCTAAAATAAGATAATGATAAAACTAAAAAAAATATATGATGTACATTACCATGCAAACTTATACCGAAAATTGGTTTGAACGAGATCTAGTAAGTAGTTTTTTTTAATACGTCATAAATCGTTAAATGTTACTTGCCGCTGTTATTATAAAAAACCTAAATTAAGAATTGATATAAATAAAGGGAATAATAAAAACGTCTATTTTCTCTTTTCTACAATATTTTCTTCAATAATACGAGTACATATTATAATTTGTTCGGTATCAATCTAACGTTTAGGCGTTACCTCCACGGGCGAATTCATCGCGGCGATATTTCCGTCGTGCCACCTAATTTTTATATAGTTAATTTACTGAACTGTGTGAATTCCGTCGGTGAGCCACAAAGGCCGCGACTTTTTGAAAGCCGATGCTGCCTTTGAAGCACCCCGACGCCGACAGCATGTTAATCAATTGAACGAATGGATATACTGACTCTATGAAGCTATCTCCACACGGCGTGGCGATTTCATCGTGGCGAGATGATGACTTACGTCAACTCATCGCGATTCTCTCGTCCGTGGAGACAACGACTTACACAAGTTTACGAAAACAGGTTGAACTTCGGCATTATCTCTGTCTACTAGCACAACTCCAGATATGATAATGTTGCCGCTAAATAGTTCCGAGCTGTGTATTGTGTCGATGTTATCTGGCATATGTGATGCATAATTATCTCGAACAACAGCTGTGGCAGGCTGATGTGTTCTTAGAGATAAAACGTTGGAGTTCTACTGGGTGGCATGGGTATACATACAAAGTAATTTAATATAAAAAACTGGACAAGTGCGAGTCAAATAAGATTAAGATTCTTACAACAAGCCCTTTCATTTGACTGCTCCTTTTGAAACTAATTTAAATTTTCTTATTGTATGGGAGGCCAAAAATTATTTTTCATATTTTGATATATGTTCCTTGGGAAAAGTTGTTCAGTATCATGGACTGAATTCACCTTTAAAATAGTTTCAGTATATTTTGTTAGACCCTTTTCTATTCGGGAATGAAGTGGAAATTATTCCGTCGGTCGCCTGTCATCAAGAGTTAATTTTCGACACACGCCCGCTCCAATCAAGTGCTGCTGTCAAACCTTACTGTGTAGCAATTACTCAATACCTGTATACCGGATAGGACACGTGGCTGATCGATTTAAATATACGAGAAACTATGTTTTTGAAGTATAGTAACGGTCACCGAATATATGGGAACATAGGTATGTATTATTATGTTTAAAAGGTCGACTTTAGGTCCAATTCATCCAACCAATTTTTTGATTACAGGGGTATAACACAATATACTGTAACTATTTTAAGGCTGCATTCAGTCCATGACACTGAACAAAATTCCTCAAAGAACATATATCAAAATATAAAAATTAAAAAAAATCGGCCTTATATAATGACCGATCAACTGATCAGTTTCTATGGAAAGCAAAAAAGTTTATATTTTATGTTTCTTCGGGAAGGTTGTTCAGGATCATGAACTGAATTCATCCTTAAAATAGTTTCAGTATATTTTGTTAGACGTTACGAGTATATTACGAGTACATTCATTATTTTATTATACACTAGCTGTGCCCGCGACTTCGTTCGCGTGGTTGTCGGAACGTAATGTTATATAGCCTAAAGCCTTCCTCTATAAATGGACTACCCAACAAAAAAAGAATTTTTCAAATCGGACCATTAGCTCCTGAGATTAGCGCGTTTAAACAAACAAACAAACAAACAAACTCTTCCGCTTTATAATATTAGTATAGACAGGAACCTAAATAATACTGAACTGGGTTTCTTTCGGCGCAATCTCACCTCTCAGTGGTCGTTACGAAACGCTAGAAGTTAGTGGCTTTTGTACTAAACATAATTTAAAAATAATGACCTTCAATAACTTATATATTAATCCCGCATTTAATTTTTTTTTTCCATTGACTAATAATTACTTACTAAAAAGTAAATAAGATTTTATTCAAAGCAAATTAGTTTTTTCATAATTTTATAACATATACTCATATATGATTGTTAAATATCCCTCAGCGCCTCGAAAAAACTAAAACGTAGCATAAAATATTAGAAAAATTCGAGCTTCATCGAACTATCCGTCCGAAATGAATTTTGACTGATCCAATCTAGCGGCGCTGTCGCGTCGCAGCGCGCTGCAATTACTCAACACCTGTGTAGGGTTGTCTCTATACGAACAGCAAGTGGCGTGGGGTGAAACGACCTCACGTTAAGATTGGTCCAGACGGGTGTAACGTGTAATGTAATGTAACGAGAAGGTAACGCGAATGCTATGTGTGGACTGAACTACGAGCATTACACTTAACGCTAGCGCTGATCCATCGGCTGTCGGTTTTTGCGCGAACACAAAGGCGCACGCGGTGCTCGTTTGGACAGCGTTCGTAAGTCGTGACGGTTCATGATGTGAAGTGACGAACAATCGCTTGAACTTATAGATTATATGAAGTAAAACCTGCAATTTAGAGGTAGAATCCAAAAATCCTTTTAAAAAGATTACTTTTAAAAAATCTAAAAAAAGATCCTTGGAGTGATATTGTTACACCACTTATCTATTCAGCATGTTCGTAGCAACTGATTGATACCTTGGAATAGCTCAAAAAACAAGGTTCGCGTACATGATTCGCGTTAAGATCGCGTGCCGTCGACACTTTTGACGCAAAACACGTAATCTTACATTACACGTTACACCCGTTCAGACCCGGCTTTACATGTCAACACAACAATGTGCAGAGCAGGTACAGAGTGACTGACTGATCCAATAAAGATGCGCTGTCACATCGCTTGCAGTTGCAATATTTCACTACTTGCTGCTGAGTGCAGACAGCGGTGTCACATGTATTTTGTACGAATTACAGTGTATCCAACTACGAATATGTTAATAACTGAAAATGGTTGAAAGGTTTTTTTGAATTAACTAAAGAATATATGAGGATAAACTTATCTTCAAAACCTTCTTATCCTTTCTCCTTTCTTATTTTTCTGATCGTTTGCGACGATCGGGATTCAATTGACGACGACGAATGAGGACCTCTGTGGCGTAATGGTTAACACGCTAGACCGCTAATCCGGAGGTTCGGGGTTCCATCCCCAGCTAGGGTAAGTTGGAAAATGGCCTTTTTCAAATTGTCCCGGGTCTTGGATGCTTATCTATACAGGGTTACTTTTAATTAACTGGCAACATTTTTGGAGCAAGTTCAGTCCATGATACTGAACTACTTTCTACAAAAAAAAATATTATAAATCAATAAAAAAATGTCGTCCTTCCATACAAAATCCGTTTGGCTGAGCACTGACTTGTATGGGAGGGCGAAAATTTTTTATCGATTTTCAATAACTTTTTTATAGAAAGTAGTTCAGTATCATGGACTGAGCTTGCTCCAAAAATGTTGCCAGTTAATTAAAAGTAACCCTGTATATGTATTTATCATAAAATATAGTATCGTTAATTTAGTATCCCATAACACAAGTTTAAAAAACTTACTTTGGGGCTAGTTTAATCAGTGCGATTTGTCCATATATATTTAAAAAAAAAAAAAAAAAACTGAGTAACATTATTATTTTGTGGTAAAACTAACGTAAGACACAGATGTCGAAACATGTCGGCCGGTAGCTGACTTTTGTTTAACATGAGTTTCCCGTTTATAGCATATAGTAATATTATTATTTTGTCTCATATTCTGCGTGTATTCAGAAGCATATTGCACGTCGTGTACAGTGCTAATTAGTCGAAAGAGTGAATAGGCATTTTTTGAGTCTGCGTGTTACACCTTAGACATCATCTTAGCTTCCCATCAGGCTAGATAGAGGTCAAACGCACTCAAATATCTAAAATAAAAAGAAAAGAAAAAAAGAAAGTGGATTGTATCTAGTTAATTTTATTACAAAAAAAAATCATTACACAAATAAAAATTACGATCGCATATAAAAAAACCAATACAAAAATAAAGCCAGCGGATTATATTTGAACGCTAAATCGACGTGACAGCCCTGAGCCGGCTCCAATATAGCACTTTTCGACACTTTAATCTCGAAAACTTATTTGCTAGCCGGCGGGAAATGAGCAATCGTGTTTTAACACACACTTAACCGAGAAATTGAGACTACTGAGAATTGTAGTCAATATTTATTTTTCATGGACTGAAGAATATAATACAGAAAATTTAAACTAATGTTCAAAACAATCATGTGTATGTAATCGTGGTTTAACACACTAAACCGAAACTGAAGAGAACTAGTTTGTAATTAATGACAATTGTGTTCCATATAGAACACAATTCTCTTTTGTTCTTTTTTGTTTTTCGTTGTTCATCATTTTATTCTTTCATTAAACTAAAGAAATAAAAAAAAAAATAATGTTCAAAACAGTCATCAACTTGACAACAACTTGAAACATTAGCCGCGATGATATGAAATTAAGAAAGTTTTTTTTTTTTAATTTATTACAAGGTTTATAATCATCATTAGTTAATTTAAGAACTAAGTAGTTTATTGTCAGATAAGAGGTTTATTTTTTATTTTTTTCAGTTGGCAATGGCAGTGGACAGAGACGCATGGAGGGAAATGGGAGAGTGGGACAAAATAGGTTATTAAAAAAAATATAGAGGTTAAAATATTTTATTATAACCAAAAATATGTATCATTTATATAAAAATGAATATCTTGATTAATACTAGGTAATTTTTTAGAAGCTGCCAACTACAACCATTCAGTAGTAAACCAGAAAGTCACGATGTCAATTGTACCTACATATAAATTATTTTTTAAATAATTAAATTTTTAACAAAACTTAAAATGGGACCAATTTGGTAGTTAAGGCTTTCAAATAAAAAAATAATCATCAAAATCGGTTCACAATTGGCTAAGAAATCGATTAACAAACATACATAAAAAAATTAAAAAAAACATACAGTCGAATTGATAACCTCCTCCTTTTTTGAAGTCGGTTAAAAAAGTGCGATAATTTCTATCAGATTTTCAAGAATAACTTTTAGTCTATTTCCTTTAAATGACATTAAAAAAATAACTAGAAATTCCGACGCATTTAACAAGCGACGCGAAGCTATTTCACTTCGCCATGTTCTAAGAATGTTAGATTACCTAGAATTCTAGATCAGACTTGAGAGATAAAAATCCGGCCATATCACCCAGCCAGGCTTTAGTTCGTTCTAGAATCTAGACCGTAAATCTAGCCTTCTGCTCCCGACTACATAAATCGTTACTACCTAACTACGGCTGAGTAAAGCTTTTACATTCTTAAAGGAATTTTGTTTATGACTGTACTACAGTGTACTTGGTGGTTGTAGTGACTAGTGAATATATTTAAACCCTAATTTTAGTCACTTTTTTAAATTAAATCTACATACAAATTATTTTAATCAAAAAGAGCTACTTTAAATAATACCAATGCTTGATTTACTGACAAAAACATCAAAAATACATATATACGAGTACATATAGGTATACAAATAGGTATATACAAATATATATATTACATATACCTATAATATTTCAATTCCCTCGATTTCCCGAGGATTCCAGCGTCCGATCTTGATCCGGTGACATTAGGACCAACTTGCATACATTATCAAAAAAATATAAAAAAATAGAATTCTACATCGATTCAAAAACGAAGAATTGGCATATATGTATATATATGTCCGTTCATACCTAAAAAAAAAACACCTATATAGTTCGAATTGAAAAGCTCCTCCATTTTTGAAGTCACTTAAAAACATCTCAGACTGGTACCAAGAAATTTTAAAAATAAAACTAACTATTGACAAAGTTAAAGTACGAGTAACAAGAATTATATAAAACATAGTTGTAGTTAAAAGAAAAGTCAATAACAATAACAGTTGGAGTTATTAAGAGTTAAAACAACGCTTTAATAACTTCAAGTCAGTTAGTCTAGAGCTGTCGAACTCAAGAAAACTATTAAAAGCAACGGCTACTTCGACGGTCGTTTCGCCCCAGGATTTGTTCGCCCCATGGACCGAATTGCACAAGAATTATTCTTGAATTGGCAGTTTCTTCTACCAGGGTCCAACCATTATTAATTTTGGGGCCGGCCGCCCATTGGGGCGATAATTATAATAAAAAATGCAATATTTTAAGCTATATTTGTAGGTATGAAAAACTCAAAATATTTATTATTTTTACATAATGGTCCACGATACGACCAATACATAAAGGCGAATCTTTTGGCGACTCGCCCTATGGGATAGATGGCCGCAGTAAAACAATTAAATTAGGCCATTCGATACAAAAAGGGTTCTTGTACGATTCCGACCGTGGGGCGAATGGCTCGTGGTGCGAAACGACCAACTACCCAACTATTAAGAGAACACACTTGTTTATGTGGACTTTAGTTTTTATTGCTTTCCGATTGAAAAGAGCAATAACAAATAATTGTTACGATAAGAACGTCTCAGCAGTTTAATCAAAAAATATCCGTTGAAACAAAGTCTTCATTAAATTGTGTACGTGTGTGTATGTTTATAGCATTATTGACTAACACTTTCTGAACGACTACAAAGACTAGTCGAGTCTACTTGGTCAATTCAGCGTTGCGACATCTCATTTCGACAATAACTCCCCTCTATTTATTCGTGTACATTTGAAGAGTTACAAATGAAAGGGTGACTTTTAACCACCAACCAAATTTTTGGAGCTAGTTCAGTCCCCAATACTAAACTACTTTCTATAAAAATATTATCGAAAATCGATAAAAAAATGTGCGTTCTTCCACATAAAGTCCGTTTCGCTGAGCGCTGATTTGTACGGGAAGGCAAATTTCTTTTCTCCTTTTTTTTGTTTTGTTTTTATGGAAATTAGTTGTTTTTACGGAAATTAATTCAGTAACATGGACTAAACTTGCTCCAAAAATTTGGCTTGTGGATAAAAAGTCACCTGTATAATGTGGATATAAAGTCATCCTGTATAATGTGGATAAAAAGTCATCCTGTATAATGTGGATAAAAAGTCACCCTGTATAAAGCCATACAAGTTAACATTATACATACGTGATCTTACTTGAAATTTCTTCAAGGATCTAAACTTAGAAGTGCTAATATCATATGACTGTTATTAGACGACAATTTTTTGAAGATTTTTTGAAATCCAACTTTCCTACTAATAAATTCGAAAGTTTGTATAGATGTTTGTTGCGCTTTAACGCCAAAACGGCTAAACGGATTTGAATGAAATTTGGCATGTAGATAGCTTATTACCTGGATTAACAATTAGGGTACTTTTTATCCCGGGAAATATTGAGGATCCCGTGGGATTGTCAAAAATTTGACTATTCAGTCAACGCGCCGGGCATCAGTTAGTACTAGTATCCAAAGCGCATTATTATCTCACACAAAAAGATCCTGTTTTGTACACGATGCAAGTCTAATCTAGCTACTGACGTGTCATTTATAATGCGTTTCCACGTGTTTTTATATGCTATCGCCGTCCTTATCGCACTAATGGAAAACTGCACGTTTAAAGCAAGATGGATATTGTTATTTCAATTTTGGAGAGCAGTCCGTTCGATCATCGTATGTCAAGAATGTCTTCAAGTTTTTCGGTGTTATTTATGAAACTGTGAAAATTGATACACAAAAGGGAGGATAAAGGAGCGGGCGACAAAGGATGTGGCACAAAGGAAATGCACGAGCCAATGCACTGAACGTTTTTGCCCTTCAGTTAAAGCGATAATTTGGAAAAATAAGTATTAATATTTTTAGATCTTTTGTTAAAGTAATCTGGTAAATGAGTTTTTTTTTATTCGTGTAAAAATTTGTCGCAACGTATATACTTTCGGTACAACAGCAGTATTTATCTCAATTTATCTGTTGTTTCTATATTAAAAGTTGTTCGTTCCTTGTTCCTTCTTTAATATGCATTTCTGACTAATGCTTTACAAAATTTAGTACGGTTCATCGGTTTTTTTTAGTCTCCACTGTAGGACATGACCCTCCCTGTACTACCAGAGCCATAATTGGCCGGAGCAGCCAGAGGATTTGGTTTACTCTCTCCACGCTGGCCAGAGTACGGTTCCTAAAATTCAATAATTGTAACATTACTACCTTTTTAAACAGGGTAAACGTCTCTTATTTCGACTCTCACTATTTGGACCAAGTAAAACATAGAAGTATTTTTTTTTTTACCTCAAAACATCATTAAAATCGTTAAAATCTTATTGACCCAGCGAGCGAAGCGTCTCAGCTTGACCAAAAATGCTTTGTCAGTCTGTCTGTCTGACGGTTTGTTCTCGCCTACAGATCTCATTTATCAACCGATTCTTGTAAAATTGTATATGCAGGTTCAATAAATGATATAAGTATTTTTATCGATTCAGTTTCTGGAAATTTTTCAAAATGGCGGAAACTTTAAGAAAAACATATTTCAACCATTTCGAAAAATTTTCAAATATGTCAAAACTTTTTTGTTACGCTCATTAAGATGCAACTTTTTTGTCTGAACAACTTTTTTATCCGATTAACTTCAACGGGTTGGGGGGGAGTCGCGAGGTTTACAGCTCACAGAGCCACTAGTAAAATACTATAAAGGTTTTCAAGCCACTAATTTATAGACGAAGAGCCAGGGACATTTTTCCCGCGATCGATACAGCAGTCGTGTGTGCTCGACCAATCACAAATTACCCCATTAACGGCGAATGTTGTCTATTATCATCCATCATCGGTGTCCAACACCGAGTTTAGTGTTACAGTTACCGGAGCGTTATACTGGCACACACTTCGGTATTCGGTGTTCGTCTATGATTGCGTTTTATTCGGCTTATTCTATTTCTTTATTTTTTTCTTTGTCGTGCGTTTGCCGTGCAGGGACAATGTATTATTCAAGTTTACAATGCAAAATAAAACCGAAAAAATATTTAATTACGAAACTATAGCAACATCTTTTGATGACTGGCGGCGCCAGTTTTTTTATATGGTGGCTTGTACGTACCACATGAGTTGAAACGTTTTGTTGCATATTTATTTTATTATCGTACGAGTATTATTGTATCAATTTTAATACACTTTGGTTGCAATATTTTTTTTTGGGAATTATAACGCGTATGTACGAGTAATTATTTTATCTAACGTGATTGTTTAACAAAACACGTTATATTTTCTTAGCAGACAGAAACACTGTTTAAAAATTGCCTGCGTGTTACGACTCATTTTACGTTTTCATTCATTAATTTAATCAATCATGACATTGTCGTGAACATTTTTACAAGGGGAAGATATGTATAGATCTTTGGTTTAAATTCCCGTGCTAAGCCCGCTGTAAGTTTAAACCTGTAAGAAATTCGCTGAGATTGGAAATTTCGCCGCGGATCTCGTTTCGCTATTAGCTTTTGCCCTGTCACCATTGTTTGGCTCTTTACAACCTTCTTGGAATTTCATCTGGACTTGTTGAGACATCCTCACAATTTTCAATTAATTTCATGTGAAAATTATTTTAGTGAAGTTTTATTGTTTGTTATTATTTATGTAATATTCGGCGTTATAGGCCTAGCTCAACATGTGAGACTGTCCTTTTCTTTTTATATACTTATTAGATTAAGAGGTACTTTCGGATATCGACATTATCGACACCCACAAAAAGCAGAACAAGAAATTACAGTGCAAAATGTCGAAAATGTTTTAATACATATAGACATTTAAAAAAATAAACGGGCAAGTGCGAGTCAGACTCGTACATGAAGGGTTCCGTACCACCGTACAATGTTTTAAAACGCTAAAGAAACACGTTTCTTGTATGATGACCACCCTTTAATTTATTAACTTTATCTTATTTTTAGTATTTGTTGTCATAGTGGTCATAGTAATACATAATCGGTAAAAATTTCAGGTGTCTTGCTATTACGGTTCAAGAGATAGAGCCCTGTGACCGATCGAGTTAGAAACGCTGAAAAAAACACGTTTTTTGTATGACGACCCCTTTAATTTTCAACTTTTTTTTATTTTTAGTATTTGTTGTTATAGCGGCCACAGTTATACATAATCGGATCTCGAATCAAATTTCAGGTGTCTAGCTATTACAATTCAAGAGATAGAGCCCTGTGACAGACGGACAGACAGCGGAGTCTTAGTAATAGGGTCCCGTTTGCACCCTTCGGGTACGGAACCCTAAAAAACATTATTTTAAGTTGGTACCTACATAATTTAAGTAATAATTTCGCAAACAAGTAATATCTCCAAAAACAAAAACCAAGAAAAATTATATTATAATTTTTTTTTCGCCGTAAAGTGACAATCGACACGAGCTGAAATTGAATTCAACAAAGAGATACGCATCCAAGCCCCGTGGCGTCTCCCGACCACCTTGTTACAGTCGTACCGTCCGTACAATTATTAAAATATCTCGTGTGTTTCTTTAAAAATGGCGGAAGCGCAGCCCCTGGCGAAATCCACTCACTGGGAGATGTTCCTTTAAATAAAATATCAACGTCCGAGCTTCGCATCCGTTGACGTTTATCGAATGGATAGCAAAAAAGTGGAGCTACCATCTACAACCCAAGACATATTGATAAATAGCCGTCTTAGCCCTAACTTTTCTATTGGATTTATAGTGTTATATCTTCGAAATAAAAACTTAAACGATACTAACATTTGCTCGTGGTTTCGCTTGCGTGAAATTTTGATACTTTTTAACATCGCATTTATGTACTTTTTAACATTGCATTTATGAATTAAGTCTCATTAAAATCAATTACTGTAACACGAAGTCATGTTATTTTTATAAGGTTTTTAGGCATTCAAGATGCAGTACTTAAGACCTATGCTTAAACCGTGAGTAGTAAATGAAGAAAGAAATGGTGGAAGTTACATTTCTTGTCGACACTCATTATCGGCAACTTCGTTCTTCTTATAATCTTCTCCTTTCTATTCCTCTTCATCGCACAAATTTTATGGCAAGCTCTTTTATCTTACAAGCTATACGGCTCTGGAATGCTTTATCCGTTGACATTAAAGATATTACACTACTTAAATTTTCTTTTAAGAGAAGTGTACACTCATCTTTTAAATCAATGTTAGTATTTTCCCTTAGTTTTGAAATTCAACATTAATGTTTCAAAAACACCACATTATTTAATTCAAGTATTTTAGTATTGCATCTTGAATGAATAAAATCCTATTAAAATATCGTATGGCTTCCTACACTTGTAAATTGATTTTTCACTTCATTGTAACATTGGTTGAATCAGATACCTCACGTGTAATAGTGGGTAGTAGTGTTAGGTAACGCAAGCCTAATGCGTGTCAAAGGAATAGGATATGTTGGAGAAATTCGGCGTGCGGGGTTGAACACGTGATAGCTCAGTTGGTTAGAGCATGGTCGTATTTAGATCACCGCTCACTTTTTTTTTTTTTTTTTTTTTTTATTAGAAATTTGAGTGCGTTTGATCTCTATCTAGCCTGATGGGAAGCTAAGATGAGGTCTAAGGTGTATCACGCAGACTCAAAAAATGCCTGTTCACTCTTGCCTTGAAAATCCCTAAATTATATGTATGGGGAAACATCGACGCAGGGAGGGAATTCCACACCTTAGCGGTTCGCACAATGAAGGAGGAGGCGAATCGAGAGGTACGATGAGGAGGAATATCGACCACAAATGGGTGGAATCCCTGCGTCGTGTTGTCCGATGGTGGAATGGTGCAGGGGGAATTAAATTATGTAATTCCTGCGCACACTCCCCGAAGTGCAACCTGTAGAAGACACACAGACTTGCTACCAGTCGGCGATGTTCGAGGCTGTGGAGCCGTCCTGCCGTAAGCAACTCATCACCAACGAGTCTTCTGGCACGTCTGTCGATAGCTTCCAGGGCTTCGAGCTGATAGCGGGCAGATCCATCCCATAGGTGGGAGCAATACTCCATACATGAGCGGACTTGAGCTGTGTAAAGGCTCAACAGTTGGTCAGGGGTAAAATATCGTCGGACCTTGGAGAGGATGCCCAGTTTTTTAGAAGCCGTCTTAGCCCTGGACTCAATATAGCTACCGAAGTTAAGATTTGATGAGAGATCGATACCGAGAAGTTCGAGATGACGGGTGATAGGAACAGGCACACCCCGGAAAGTGGGAGCCAAGTTGAAAGGGCTCTTTTTAGCAGAGAAGAGACACGCCTGTGTCTTAGAGGCATTGAATCTCACAAGGTTGGCATCACCCCAATCGGAGACAGCTTGCAGAGTAAGATTGGTATGGAGCACCATTGCCTCTCTTAGTTCGTCTATTTCTGGTTTTTTTGCCCTTGCACTAGAAAAATATCTTTCCGTAACGGTGCTATCGTCTGCATACCCAAAAATACCGGGCTTTAGCAGATCGTTAATGTGAAGCAGAAATAGCGTTGCGGAAAGAACAGATCCCTGAGGCACTCCAGCATTAATTGCCAATAGGTCAGACGAGCAGCCGTCAAGAGTTACTCGAATAAACCGTTCCCTCAGGAAATCGGATATCCAAGCACAAAGGGTGGGAGGGATACCGTAAGCGGAAAGCTTCGCTATAAGAGCGTCATGCCATACCCTGTCAAATGCCTTTAAAATGTCAAGTGAGACAGCAAGTGCCTCACCGTATTTTTTCACGTGGTGTTTCTTTACCATTATTTCAATATTTCATTAAGTTTTTGCACAGGTTTGCACAGTTGGTTGTTTGGAGAAATACTTCATGTATATTTAAAGAAGATAGGCCGTTGGTTGGCCGTGTGGAGACGGCAGAATAGAATAAGATTTGTCACCCTTTCTTTCCTTTTACAGGTGTCGTAAGAGGCGACTAAGGGCAGTAGCGTCCACTGTAAAATTAAAGTAAATTCTTTAATTTATACCACCTGCGATCACCGAGAAATCTGCCCAGCGTGGTGAATGTGGACACATCCTTCCTTTATAGGGAGAGGCCTTAAGTCCAGCAGTGGACTTATATAGGCCTTAAAGAAAGAAATAGTAAAGGGTGGGTACCGAAAACTTAGATTAATAGTCCAAGAGCCATCGACGGCCAGCCCTCCATTATTTTATAAATGCCCCAATACAGGTAAGAACAATCGCCGAATATAAAAGTCGGGTCGTGGTGGCTTTGGTAGATATAAAAAAATTGCTAGTAAATGTGTACGAAATTGGACCCCAATGCCGTTATAGTGTAAAACTTAGTTTTATATATGTTTTATTTATAATAAAACTAAGCTTAATACTATGACGGCTTTGGGGTTCCATTTTATACACCTTTACTACCTGATATCTACCAAATGTCTTGGATTGGTTTGGATATGAAAGTTGAGTCGTGGTGACCCACGACTCATCTTTCATGTTCGGGGATTGTATATATGTATATACTTTATGGGGATTGTGTAAGTACAATCCCCATAAGGTAGGCCCACATTTTCAGTCTAAACTGTTTGACATCAGCGCCGCGCATCCCACTGCCGCGTCTGCATTTCATTCTTACAATATTTACCGAGATACTCGTACATTTCACCTGGGCCAATAAAGGGTGCCTGTCCAATGACGGCGCACTTACCTGAAACAAAGAATTTACATTTCATGAGCCTTTAAATGGAATTAAAGCTTATGCAAATGGGAATTAAGTGAACAATACAAAAATGTGCCTCTAGGGTTATGTAATAAAACTGATAAGCTTGACAAGCTTGAGTTTTTATTTTTCTTTTGAAAGTGGGCGAAAGATTAAGAAAAGAATATACACAGGCATAAAAGGTGTTGGGTGTCTCTCTCTTATCTCTAATCTCAGCGATCCCAGTTGTATCCTCGACTGTAATGCAGAGACCTGGGGTCCGCTTTCCGGCCTTTACTTCTACATTTCGTATGGTCTTGACTTATTGAGTAAGACCACACAGCGGAGCGATGACGTGAAAGATATATACGAGTATTTGTGCTTTGTCTGTATGTAATTAAATCTATGGGTCTTCTAAGAAGGTCGCTGAAGGCGCTATGGAGAGGGTTTTCTACGTGATCGAATCAGAAATGACGAAATTCGTAGGAGAACAAAAGTCACTGACATAGCTCAGCGGATTATTTTGTCAAAGTGGCCGTGGGCGGGACACATAGCGCGACGATCGATGGCCGATGGGACAAAAAGGTTCTCTGGCGCCCAAGCACAAGGTGGTCAGACGACTGACCAAGGTCGCTAGAAAGCGCTGGATGCAGGCCGCTCTAGATCTTTTTTTTTTGGAAATCCTTGAGAGAGGCCTATTGGACATTGGCAGTGGGCGTAATGTGGCTGAAATGATGAAAATGATGATGATGAATCAAATCCTTAGAGCAACAAGGAATATTACTCACTTAGATCCGTGTTGCTCTAAGATCAAATCTTACCCGTTAAATTTTACCCATTGCCAGGATGTGAGTCTAATTTAGCTTGTAAGATTTAATTACGGACACACAGCCAACGGAGCAAACTAAATGAAAGCTTGTAAAAAAACCTAATTTCGAACATAGAAAAGTTGGGTGTCAACGCAGCGATGTAAACAGTGCAGAGTCGGCTGCAGGGCGCAGGGCTCGCTGGGCCGGTGCTTTGTGCGGAGCGCAGGGCGCAGGGCGCAGGGCCGGCTCCGCGATCGATCGTGCGGGCCATGCCATGCCGCGCTCCCGGCCTATTCTTTGTTCAGCCGCCCTTTACTTCCGTACTATTTTGTTTTGAGACCCTCTTGATGTCTGTAGACACTTTCCTAAATTACTAACGTCTTGCTGGAGGTAAGGTTGAAAACGGCGAAATAACTATAATTGATTTTTTATTTCTTGTTGCAGCTTATAGAGATCTTTGTTTACTTTACTACGCCCCGTACTATGTCTATCTGTACGTTTCTGTTTCGCTTTTATTTGAATAATTTTACCCAGTGTCTGTGTAGTGGTGAACAAAGGAATTAAATAATAAATTACTATGCAACGTTTTGATAAAGAAATTACACATTACATTATTGTGAGCTTAGCTGCAAGTAGGTATATAAAAACATTATTGAAGCACAAATCAGATATATCTTATAAAATAAATAAATAATTTTTTTTTCTTTTAAGTGATTTTTTTTTATTTCAAAATATTTTTTTAGTAAGAAGAGATCTTGACTGATTGGGTCACAACGATGTATGTCTGACCGACATCAGACATCGTAGAGAATACGTTCACGCGGACGAAGTCGCGGGCAAAACCTATATATTTTATTGCGTAACCGACGAAAGAGACTAGCATATACAACTATATACAACGTGGAAGGGATATACCCGTAATAAATCGAACCACGGTCTATCCTAGATCATTATAGTATAGTGAATTTAAAACAACAGCCAAAAGACAAAAATAAATTTCGGCATTTTCATACAAAATTGTGCTGCCGCCCGGGCGATTTATATGAAAATGTTGAAATTTTTTTTTGTTTTTTGACTGTTATTTAAATTTCATTATACTTTATTGATCTAGTATAGCCCGTGGTTCGATTTATTACGGGTATGTCCATTCCACATTGTATAACAATAACATATACATAGGCTGGAAAATACCTTATAAACTATACTATCGTCTACGTCTTAATCCCTAATGGGACAGACAGAGCATTTTGGGTCTTGCGGCCCTGCGTATAGCCGCAAGACCCAAAATGTCAAAAGGCATTTTGGGTCTTGCGGCTATACACAGGGCCGCAAGACCCAAAATGCTTGCCCAAAATTTTCGCCCATTCCGTCGTGCACAAAAACATAATGCCTTTTAGTAATAAGCATCGATATCGGTGCATTTAACTAAACATAATTAAAATAAGGTTAGTTTACTTAGTTATTTTGTTATTCGGTGCAATAATAAAGGGGTTTCGTTTTATCTTATGGGTAGGTATGTTTGCCATGCAGAAACGTATCTAAAGCTCATGTTTGCTCCAGTGACCTGTTCCTGTAAAACCACGCAACAAGTAGTGATTCGTCTGTCTGGTCTAGATATCCGCTTGTCAGCATGACTACGCCACTCCCAGCCCTTTGTTTGATAAGGTGACCAGGCGCAAAATAAGGATGGTGTAGAAATAAAACGCGGACTAAGGGTTGGGACACATCTGTCAGCACGGAACGGAACTTTCGGATACTATAAAACACTGCGAAATATCGTCGAGAACGGCTCCGGATCTTTCTTCGCTCTCGGCGAATATTACACTGTGTTTTATTTATTATTGTTTTTGTATTATATTTATAATTTTTTTATAGCCGAAATGGATATATATTTAGATAATACATTTTTTTTGTATAATTTTCATGTAAAAAGGTGATTGTATAAAATAGTAAAATGTATTATAAAGGCAAATTTACACAAATTTAGAGGTATGTTTGTGATTTTTTTCTATCGAGCCAAAAATGCTCAATCCTGTTTTGGATATTGTGGGTGTCTGTAGAAAAGCCTTAAGATTCTTATGTTAAATTTTTGAGGAATAAACTGTAGTAGCTTAATTACAGTGTATTTTTTAAAAACAATCACAGTTTTATTGGCTCTGAATTGTAAACTCCCTTTCGGGTTGATACCCCCTTTTCGTTACACGTTGTATAGGAAAGAGACCAGAAGAAAGTAGAAAACAAGCATACCCAAGGCTCTTGAACTAAACTGTTTGACTGAACTTCTAAAAGCAAAATCAAATACGATTTGAACATAACCAAGAAGTAAGTTATGATACGATACGAGTGCTGTTACAGGACTGGCAAATCTTTTGTATTTGTAAATTTATATTTGTTAATCAAATAGCAAACAGACAAGCACTTTTGCTACATATACGCGAGAACATGTAAATGGTCTTTAGTATCTAAATAGTTTTATAATCCTAACTAATATTATAAATGCGAAAGTGAGTTTGTATATTTGTTTGTTTGTTACCTCTTCACGCTTTATCTACTGAACCAATCTTCTTCAAAATTCGCATACACATAGTTAGGAGTACTGAGAAGGACATAGGGTACCGTTCATCCCGGAAAAAAGTAATGTTCCCGTGGCGAAAAAGCTACTAAGTTATAAAGACTGTATGTTTTCCGAATAAAATAAAATAAAATAAATCTACAAGTATCTACCAAGTCAGATGTATTTACGAGATCTGTCTGTAGATACACGATGACAGGTTATACAAACTCGGCAGCCGTCGACATATCGATTACCATCTCGAATGCCTATCGATTCCATAATCGATTGCGTAACGGCACATCATGTAACTAGTACGCTGTATGTACTCAACTGCAATGTCTTTATGTACTATGGCTTAGATATTAAGCAACCCCGGGGTTGGTTCCCACTTTGATTATGTATAGAATATGTATCTATGTTATGTATACTTGTATAACTATCTATAATTTAAGTGGAGTAGTTTCCATGTCTCCCATTCTTGACGCCGAATCGTATATAGGGTCAAAAGAATGGCTCAGGGGGAGGGAGACATGCATACTTACATATAGTGTTACCTATATAGTTAGTTACATGTTATGTAGATACATACTTCGTACTTAAATACCTTCAATATTTAGTACTGAATAGCATGCGCGTGTATTTTTATTACGTTTCATGTAAAGATACTCCGTTTTATTATAAAAACAGGACTAACTTTGTTACTAGGTTTAAACCAATATCCGCCCAAATCAGATTGACATTGACAGGTGAGATAGTGTGATATTACTAGATGTCAACTTCATTTGGGCGGGTAATGGTTTAAACCTAGTAACAAAGTTAGTCCTGTTTTTATAATAAGACGGACTCAGTTTTATCCTCAGACCGACTTTCCCAGCTTCAGTTCGATTTTAGCTAAAAATCCGTTAAAAAACCATTGTGCAAAAGTACGAGTAAAAGTAGCTGTAGCCGAGTTAAAAAAATTAGCCAAGGGTGGATATACTGTCGATATACTGGTTGCTTACAGTACAGGGCTAGCCCAGAGCAGGAGCTAGTATAAAACCTAAGTATTGTAACCTTTTTAGCATTGCCCTATTGGAATTCCCCCACTTTGTAAAACACTTATTTTTTTTAATTCTTTATTGTTAAGTATGTTTAAAGAGCTTTTAAAGTTCATTTTGTAAGCAAGAGCGAAAATGAAGACTTTATTATAAAAAAAAGAATCCTAAATGCGAGGTCAATCCTCCTACATCTTAGTATGTGTAAAATAGTATAGTATATTGTAAAGTAAACATTACCAAAAAGGAAACTATGCATCACATTTTATCAACGTGTTGAATTGGTAACTCATAGATAAGTTGATTTATAAAGAGCGCTACCACCACCCAGTAAGCAGCACAATACCCTTAAATGATTTACATACAAATCTAATACAGCGCTTACATAAGGACCTAGGGCTGTCATCAAAATATGTAAATAGAAAATACATTGAATTACTTCTATTCCTAAGCATGGAAATACAGAATGTGAAAAATAATTTGTAACCGAATGATTAAGGGTACATCCATGGCACGTCATGTATTTAAAAAAAGAGTAGATATTTAATAAAAGAAAAATGTAACAGCACATTTTTTTTAATACATAGTTTTAGTTATTTAGTTTTTGATTTTCCTTTTGAACTTTACTTAGGTATTAGCTTAAAGACGTTTGATTTACTGAGAGCTTAGTGAAGTTATATCTTATTCTAATAATCTTATTCCCTGTAGTTTATTATACATACTCAGATCATAATTGTATCCTACAACCGTTTTTTACTAGTATATGGCTGTTATGTACTAGAACCGTTATGACAAAAAAAAATAAACCATGGATAGAAAAAGATATAGTTTTAAAAACTAAAACCCCATTACTTTATGCGTCAGAGGGCGCGGGAATTCACTGTGATGTCATATATACGACGTGTTAATGAAATAACGCAAAACTTCTCAGATGGTACCTCAGCCCATGAAACTGAACAACTTTTGTTCTACAAAATTCACGAAACCCAAAAAAAAATTTAATTTTCATACAAACTGATCAGCTGATCGAGGCAATTTGTATGAAAATCCGAATTTTATTTTTGGCATTCTGGGAATGTTGTAAAACAAAAGTTGTTCAGTTTTATGGGCTGAGGAACCATCTGAGAGGTTTTGTGTTAGTTCATTAACACGTTATATAGCATATATATATCTCAGATGGTACCCCAGCCCATGAAACTGAACAACTTGTTCTACAAAATTCACGAAACCCAAAAAAAATTTTAATTTTCATACAAACTGATCAGCTGATCGAGTCAATTTGTATTAAAATCCGAATTTTTGGCATTTTGGGAATGTTTTAAAACAAAAGTTGTTCAGTTTCATGGGCTGAGGTACCATCTGAGTCGTCGGGTGGGGCAGTCAACGCAACAAGCGGTGAGGAACAACGCGCGGATGGTACCTAATGCAGTACGCTACACTAAAATAAATAACCTTGTTTACGTGTTACTTTTTTTTTAATTACTAATGAATCGATTATCGCAAAAACACAGCAATATTCTCAAAGGAAACTTCTTGCGACGCAACTGCACGACTCGAGTGTCACGGAAAAAAATAAGTGTATGAAAAGCGCGGCGCGAACTGTCGCGCCGTGCTTTTCATATATTAAGCCCCGCCCGCCGCGGTACATATCGCGTGAAATGATTTTTCGGGATTATTTACGATTCTAGAGAATTATTATTTCTATTTTGTCAAGGTATCGTGGATATTATTGAAGTTATGAGGAACAGACGAACAAACATACATGCATAGCGGAGAAAAACATAACCTTCTTTTTGGCTTCGCCGCAGTCGGGTAGAAAACTTACACTCCTTACAAGTTACCGTCTTACTACCTACGTCTTTATAAAATTTACACGTTTGCTAAAACTATTTTAGTTCTATATCTCTTTCTTTCAATGCCAAATATTGCAAAGGGAGATAAGGACAAAACATGTTTTAATAACTAAAACAGGCTAAGCATATGTTCTTTATTTTTTATGAATAATGAGGGTTAGTTTCTTGTAATAAAAAAGCATAGTTGGCAACCCTGCTATAGCCCATTTTGATGTTAATTCACACGATACAGTCTCGTAACGGGCCAAATACAAATTATGGACGACATTTTAATTAAAGCGACACAATATTAAAAGGCATTTTTTGTAGTTTCGTTACTTCGATGTCGCGCACCCTACCTTAGCACGAAAATATACTAGTTCTGACGTCAGAATATAGTTTAAAATTTTGATATATTTCTTAGAAAAAATTAGGAATTAAGTAATTGATTTTATTTATTGATTTACAACAACAATATCAAAATTTAAAAAACATCACAGATTTTTAATTTTTGAACACGTTAATTTCAATATGTTTTTTTTTTACAAGAACAAAAAGTCTCGTACTACTCGTAATCTACTTTCTCATACAAAAGTATTTTTATTTATGTGAACGTAGATGATTGTTTTTGCCAAATTTTAGCATTGTACTATAAGAGAAGTTACTTCGCTCTTCAAGTATGTGACCTCAATAGTACATTAATATCCGGTTATACAGTAGACTAATTCCACATTTTTACTACTACTTTTACCAATTTCTGTTTTTATAATTTCACATTTTTCAGTTGTGCCTTCATTCCTTATCTTAATTTTACATATTTCAGTCGTGTCTACAATTCTGTTCTCATAATCTCACATTTTTCAGTCGTGTCTACATTTCTATTGTTATAAGTTATTCCTCATTTTTTTTTTAAACTTTATTGTTTAACAATGAAATTGTCCTACTATTGGCGGACTTAACGCTAAAAGCGTTCTCTCCCAGTCAACCATAGGGATAAACAGATAATTCGTTGCGGCGCAAAATAATTAAATAATTACATACTTATACCAAATAATACACATACATGCATGTATACTCATAATAAAGATATATATACGCATACATATAAAATATATATACATATACATAATTAAATAAATACAAATACACACATACCTACAATGAATGATGATGTAGATAAGAAAATGAGACTAATTTACTCGTAGAAGATGACAGTGTACTCTTCTCTTGAAGGAAAATTTTGTGGAAAAATTTTTCAGTCGCGTCTACATTTTCTGTTCTTATAATTCCACATTTTTCAGTCGTGTCCTCATTGTCTATTCATGTAATTGCACATTTTTCAGTCTTGTCCACATCGTCTATTCTTATAATTCCACATTTTTCAGTTGCGTCTACATTTTCTGTTCTTATAATTTTACAATTTTCAGTCGTGTCTGTTCGTTCACGCACTATTACTTTACTACACCGACCAATTCGGCAGGTGCGTGTTTCACAATGAACGCGTATGCAGTATGCGCGTGATTTACGGCAGATTACTGCTGCTGATTTATAACCGCCACTTGATAATTATGGTAATGAGACTGTAACGCATGAGAAGTAAACCTCGTATAATGTAGGACAATGTTTTTAGAATATTAACGATTTTTTTGGGGCATTGTCATCAAGCACATTCTCTTTTGGGTCACCCTTGGGAAATTACCTATAATACAAAAAGAAAATATTAGGTCCTTACATATGAAATTGCCGATTTTCAATACTGGCAACTTTTAAATCAAATATCTTGCGTTTCATTAGGAATTCCAAATTTAAATTTAAATAAAGCCAGAAAAATATTGTTTTAAAATTCGTATTTTATTTGTTTTAACATCATTTGTTTGAGTTTCAACATTGCTATAACAACAACTACTTCTGAATTAGCAGCAGCCTTCGGCGTAAGTGACAAAACGATACTTATCCACTTGCGCCAAATCGGAAAAATTAAAAAACTCGAAAAGTGGGTACCGCACGAATTGACTGAAGCAAACCAACAAACACGCGTTGCTTGCTGCGTTTCTTTGCTTAATCGCCACAATAATGAGGGGATTTTGAACCGTATCGTGACTTGTGATGAGAAATGGATCCTGTACGACAATCGGAAGCGATCATCACAATGGCTTGACCCTGGAGAACCGGCAAAACCTTGCCCTAAGCGAAAACTGACCAAAAAGAAGATTCTGGTTAGTATTTGGTGGACCAGTGCTGGTGTTATCCACTACAGCTTCTTGAGATCAGGCCAGACGATTACTGCAGACTTGTATTGCCAACAATTGCAAACAATGATGGAAAAGCTCGCCATTAAACAACCGAGACTGCTGAATTGCTCTAGCCCACTGCTCCTTCAGGATAACGCTAGACCACACACTGCACATCAAACGATTGCCAAGTTAGAGGAGCTGCGACTGGAACCTCTGCGTCACCCACCATACTCTCCAGATCTTGCCCCAACAGATTACCACTTTTTTCAAAATTTGGATAACTTTTTACAAGGAAAAAATTTCAAATCTGATGAGGCAGTCAAAACCGCCTTCAAACAGTTCATAGACTCTCGCTCCCAGGATTTTTTTCCAAAGGTATCAATGATCTGCCTATAAAATGGCGGAAGTGTATCGATAACAACGGCGCATACTTCGATTGATTAAATAATAATTTCATTAAAAAAAACTTGTTTCACTTTTTTGATACTGAACGGCAATTTCATATGTAAGGACCTAATAGAATATGTGAGTTACAGTAATTCAAAAAGCAAACCAGTATTTTGAAATTCTCTTACTGTGTTCTGTGCCAGCAGTAGCTACTTCTTGCGATAGGAATCGCAGAAATAAAACGTCGGCACGTGAACAAAGTGACAAATAAAAGTTGTTGAAAACAGCATCAAAATCCAACTTAAGGTGAATATAGAAGCAAATGGCCTTGAAGTATGAAATAAGTTGGTAACTCGTAAATATGGTGATAATTTCCATATTGCTAATCGTCAGGCACTAGATAGCCCCTTGAATTATTTTATGAACCGTTGAAACAATTATTGGTGATCCGTCTAGCGTCTAAACGGACAAATGTAAATACTTTCAACTATCTAGTGCCTGACGATTAGCAATATGGAAATTATCTCCATGTTTACGAGTTAACAATTTATTTTAAATGAGGGCGCCACTACAAGGCCATTTGCTTCTAGATTCACCAAGTCATGTCATAGACTGTCAAGTATTGAATTGGATATAAGAGGACTTTTACAAAGGAGTGACACACAGTTAAAACATTTTTTATGAAAATGTATTGACTCATAAAAACATTACACTAACGTTTGTGATGAGAGTTATTAAGTGTTAATATATCTTGGTATGTGTATAATAATATTTTAGTAGCCAGAAGTTTGTTCGTTCTATGGCCGAAACCGGCATTGTTATTTATTTTGCGTAGTAGCAGGCCTGTGTCACTCACCGTTTAGGTATCGAAAATGTACCTACATTATTGATACGCACGCAGACGGCCCCTCCGGTTGGTAAATTCAGTTATACGAATCGTTTGTCCAGAGTACTAAGAATGAAATTGGCTTGCAATGGATGTCTAGGTATATAAACGAAAAGGTGCTGAGTTCTGACGTGAGCTAAATTAAACCATATCGCTAGCCACATTGAGTAGATATTTCTTTGAATTTCTTTGCTAAGTGAGACTTCTGTACGTTAGTATTATTTATTCTGTGGTCCATGTACCTCTTGAGATCAGAAGTGGGATGTATACGTAAAGTTTACTACAGCAGCAACCCAGCCGCCCTCGTAAATCGCAATGAGTGCAAATTAGGTGCATTACGAAGCAGCAGCATCCTAGTTAGCAAACATTAACGTGGGAACCAGGGTCCGTGATCGTAAGAACTCGGCATCCGTCAATGTAATAAGTTAACAGTGTCTGTCTATACACAAATAAATGCTACTGTCACTTACTTATACCGTAACTTCTTTTCTTATACATATACAGGCTGACTTTTTAACCACCAGCCAAATTTTTTGAGCAAGTTCAGTCCATGATACTGAATTACTTTCCATAAAAACAAGTAACGAAAAACTAAAATAAAATTCGCCTTCCCATACAAATCAGCGCTCAGCCAAACGGATTTTGTATGGAAGGACGAAAATTTTTATCGATTCTTAATAACTTTTTTTATAGAAAGTAGTTCAGTATCATCGACTAAACTTGCTCCAAAAATTTGGCTGGTGTTTAAAAAGTCACCCTGTATTATACAGGGTGATTTTTAATCTCCAAGCTATATTCAAGAAAAGTGCTCCTTAAGCGAAAAAATAAATAAATCCTCAAAAAGTACACTGAAAGTA
Organism: Acrobasis repandana; assembly: GCA_963576875.1. NCBI lineage: Eukaryota > Metazoa > Arthropoda > Insecta > Lepidoptera > Pyralidae > Acrobasis > Acrobasis repandana. Next base: position 20,017,173 of record OY756223.1, read on the forward strand.
GTTGTAGTAACGAGGTTACGTCACTTTTAGTTCAAGTAAAAAAGGAATGGCCTTCACGTGCCAGATACTGGAGAATATGTCATTGAATAGTACTCCAAAGGAGATAGTGGTACGTACGAGTTATGAGATTTCCTCAAACCAAGAGTACACACACGTGAAACGTCGCATTTAAGGGTAACAATTAGTGATGTGCCGTTCCCGTTCCCTAAATTTCCGGGAACGTTCCCGGGAATTTTCCTATAAAATGAAAATGTCAGGGAAAGTTGTAATTTTATTTATCAGACATATTTTTTATCACTGTAAATATATTTTATTAACATTAATGCATAACTTGATATGGTAATAATACAAATACATATATCCAATATTCCGTAACATTCCCTAGAAATACTAACGTTCCCAAATTCCTAGGGAACGTTTACGAACGGCACATCATTAGTTACAATATTATAATATTCGCTGACGTTGCGGCCAGTCCTAAACGTGCAAAATTTAGTAACGGGTTAGTTTATACGTAGTCATAGTAAAGAGGTAACGCTTCTTTAGTGAACGTAAACAGTTATGCAACTACCAACACCTGCCAGATACTGGAGCGTCTAAATATAGTTATTCTTAGTGCGTGTGATAAACGCACGTATCACCCGCGGCGATCTAGGGCTGCCAAATGAACTAAGAAATTTGACACTATTTACCAAATTAAAACATTATTTGGGACATACTGGAACTGGCGGGCTAAATCCTTTTTTATATAACGTATACTGAAATTATTTTAAGTGTAGATTAAGTCCACAATACTAAAGAAAATTCCCCAAAGAACATTATGAAAAAAGAAAATATATAATTTCCATAGAAACTCAGGTCCTGATGGGTCAACTTTTATGGGACACGAAAAATTAGATTTTCATATTTCGATACATGTTTCTTGGGGAAAGTTTTAATAACACTAACGTAAGTACATAACGCGATTCGTTAAGATAAGAGGGTACTATGAGCCCCGCCCACTGCCACTTCAATACGCTAATCCAATAATAACAATAAATAAATAATAAAGATTATTATGTTGTCTTTTATACTTAAATTTTTAGTACAATAAAGTTATTACAAACAAACAAACAAAGTACAATACCAAGCATAAGAGCAGCCCTCTCGCGATAAAATACAAATTAAAAAATTGTGCGAGTAAGTAACAAAAAAATAAAAGCATAATATATTCCTTCCGAGTGGCGACGGCGGCGGTGGCATCCCTAATCAGAGCTCGACGGCCGAGTGACAGCGCTCTCGCCAAATAAATTAACCAGCCGAAGGTCGCGTTATTTTCGTGAAAGCACACCAGAGGTCGCCATCGCCGGTTATTTTCGGGAAAGCATACTAACCTAGGAAATAATTAAGGTACAGATTAATACCTTGTTATAAAACTTTTCGCAATGCCAGTCCTAGGAGAATTGCCGTCAAGCAGGCGACCGGTGGTGACGGCAGAATAGTTTAGACTATTTGTCACCACCCTTTCCCTCTCCCAGGGGTGTCGTAAGAGGCGACTAAGGGTATTTTGGCGGAACTCACCTAACCCTAATTACGATCTTTTGATCCTAATGTACCATAGAAAGGCTACGAATTTATTGGATTTACTTATTAGGCATCCCAAAAATGCAAATTGCAGGTAGGTGTTCAGTGACCTAGCCGGCTCCCCATACATTTGTGCAACAATCCCTTTACCCAATATTTCCATAAATCTCTCTCTCTCTCTCATCTCAGCGTATTCTCAATTGCATCCTCAGCTGCAACGCTGCGGAGCCGGGGTTCCGCTTTCCGGCTTTTGCTTCGTCCACTTCGCACGGTCTTGAGCATCCTTGGTTGTAAGACCATTGTAAGACCACCCAATATTTCCGTAAATATTCCCCTAAATTTCCATTTTTAGGAATATTGCCGAGAATGTACACGGGAATATTCCCAAAGTTTCCAGAGACACATCGCACCACTAACTGCGATCACAATCCCGTCAATGGTTTAAGTCTCGGTAGGTGGACTCAGTTTTTCTTTTTTTTTCTTTTTTTTTTAATTTTTTCCGTACACAATAAAAATAAATCGTTATACCAAGCTAGGTTTCATTAGCAAAATCTCTTTTTCTCAGTGATTTCCATCGAATTAAGTTCTTTTGCCCAGATACTGTTAAGAGCCAATTTTCTCCACACTATGTTATTTTGTAGCATAGGTCGCAAACATGAACTGCGCCACCGATCTGGGCGTTACTTTAACGTTTAAAATTAGAACGTTATTCGCTTGACCTCTGCGACATAGGTTAAAGTCAAACGCGCAAGCAAACAAGCGAACAAATAGGACAGTTACTATAATCTGTGAGTCAATGCCGTAAATAACGCTTTTCTTTTATTCGCTTGCAAAGTAGATTCGGTGAAACGATAACGCACATGAAATCACATTCGAATTTGCTATAAATAAAAAAATAAAAAAACTTGGATCAGCTGATCGGTTAACTTGTATTGGAGACCAAAAAATATTTTTCATATTTCGATATAATGTTCCTTAGGGAAAGTTGTTCAATATCATGGACTGAATCTACCCTTAAAATAGTTTCAGTATATTTGTTAGACCCTGTATATTACACAAAAACTTAAAATAGGAAAAAACGTTAATTTACAAATAAAAAGAATAGTGAAAAAACGCAACCACATGTAAACACAATAACATTTTCTTTTTACGGAATCGCACAAGGAAGTAGTATATATTATTCACATTTCAATTCCATAAATACCATATTATATTGGTTACGATACCGAACTCCAAATACATTATTTACCCGTGTTATAATCCCGTATTATGTAACGTTACGGAATATTACGAATGTTCCAATAACGAGGCGGTTTCCAAATAAATTTATAGTGGCGTGTAACGAGACCCGTCGAGAACTTACAAAATAAAGGGAAAAATAGATGGCGGCGTACCCGTTCGCCCTATGCAATCTGTACCCGTATGAGTACATACCGTCATTATCATCATCACCCTTCATCAAATCAACAAAAAAGGCACTTCTCAGCGCCAACCAACCTACAACTTTTAATAATTAGCCAATCGACTCGAAAGAAGATCATCACCCGAGCGTATTCCCGGTTGCATCCTCCGCTGTAACGCCTCAGAGCCCGGGGTCCGCTACCTAACCTAGGTGATTTGACGAGGTTACTGGTTTTACACAGAGCGACTGCCGTCTGACCTACGCAACCAAAAGGGTAGACCAGAACTAGGAAACCACTTTTTCACAAAGTATGCTTCCCAGTGGGGTTTGAACCCACGACCTCCGGATCACAAGGCAAACGCCTTGACCACTGGACATAGGAGGCAGTTTACTGATCACAATAAACACAGGCTCAAGGTTTGCCAGTGCAGCATTCTCGGTGTAAAATACACCTGCATGAAATGTATACTCGTAAAATCAGTCACGGAATTTTAGTCAGTCAAGGAGTGAAAACAGACTGCGAACGGGTGCGCACCAAATAGACGGCTCCACGTAAATATTCGGAGGGGAGAGGTAACAAGTCAAGCGAAATGTCCTCGTTAATACAAAATGGCAGTACAGCAGCTACGAGTAGATTTAGAGACAAGAAAATAGTTACTGGAGGTAATAGGAAACCTTTGTTGGGACTATCTACTAAATCGTTTTGTTTTTTTATGGTTTGTACTTATTGACAGTTAATTAATGCAATACATTCATTTGAACCAAGCATGATGCCAGACGAGAAGGTAGATGGGTCAGGAGAGCAACTAAGTAGGACCCGGGTGGTCACGGAAAGCGAAGGAGACCGCGAAAAAGATGGCGTGATGATTTAGACACGTACATAGACGGACAAGTGGTATAAAACTGTTGCCCTCGACAAGACTAATTGAAAGCAGGAGGCCTTGCTTAGCAGTGGGTCACTGATTAAGGCTAATTAAAAATTATGACACAAACAAAGTTTACACAGAAACAGTAACATTTTGTTTTAGTAGCAATGGTGGGTAAATATGCTGATTTGTCAGAGTTATGCGAACGATTTTATTCTGAGTGTTTTCGACGAGGATGCTTCGTACGTGTGTTTGCTCTATCTTCTGCAGTCAGAATACCGATTCTAAATATGGATGTGGAACCTAGTGGTTCCAAGATAGTTCCTATAAGGTCCAGCGCTTTTTGAGTTGTCATATCAAAGAAAGCCAATTTGTAGAAAAGATCATATGAATTAGGCGGTAAAAGGAAAATGAGAAAAATCTACGATGACCAGTAAATCAAACTTTTGATAAGAACTTAGGTCATTATAATTTAGTATTCGCTTATGTAAAAGATTTGGAAAACAATCCTAAAAACCATCATTATATATCTCCATAAACCAGTTTTCTTGCAAAAAAATTGGACGCTATTCAAACCATAGATAGCAATGGCTAACAAGGCAAGCGAAATTTCCGCGTTAACTTACTGGGATCGCCGGCGAACACGAGAACCGTTAAGTTTATGGGTCGCTTATAAGCGTATACGCATCTTTATTCGGCGCCAGTAGGTACAGCGCGGTCAGTGACCGCGGCCAGTAGCGAATTAATGTGACCACTGCTATTAGACGGAGTACGAAATTTTACGCAGAGGCGCGTAGGTTTCGAAACGATGGACTGGTCAATATAGACACTTGGTAACACGACGAAAATGACGATTTAGTAGATAGGAAAGGCAAGATGACGGGAAAAATTAAAAAATGTTTAGAAGAATTTATAGATGAATAATAAGGATGAGAAGTAATATGAACGGGATGAGGGAAAGTCAAACATGACAATGCAAAATAAATAACGAAGGAAGAAGGAGCAGAATCATACAAACAATGAGAGTATGAGTGAAATGAATTAGCTGGGAGCAGTAAACTCAGACAAGACAAAAAAGCTTCGGACATCCGGCGATGATATGGGTTGATGACGTAGTAAAAATCGCTGATCTTACCTGGATTATAGAAGCACTGAACCGAGAAGTATAGCATCGACGATGTGCAGACAAACTCAGCAGTCGGAATTTTGATCAAGTCAACAAAATCAATTTTCTAGGTTAATAAGAATTCTCGTTTTCCAGTATAAGACTAGTCCAACGCTTAGATATCTATGAAATTGTCCGCAATTCCTGTCGCCACGTCATATTTATGAAACGTCGCGGCGTCGGATCGTATCTACTTCCAATGGCCGATCCTGCCGATACCGACGTTAATACGAATATTACGGATGTAAATGAAGTGGCGATTGCTCCAATTATTTCTTGTGTGTTTGTTATTTATGACGTTTTCTTTGAAACTGTACTTTATGTTAACTTGTTAACTTTTTATGGCTTGGTTCGAAAGGTCAAAGTTTATTAGTTTATTTCTTACAACTACTAAACAGGAATTTTCCTAATTTATTAGTGCTGACTTTTGCACGATTTTGATACGTAATGGGGATTGTATGTTATACGCCTATACAAGACGGTGGGCATGAAGGTGGACTGGGGATCAAAATAATGAGAAGTAGTGTAGTATGACCTATATTGACATAATCCTCAGATTGTCACCAATTCCCTTGATTGACTTCTACGATCTCCGCGGGAAGATACATAGCAACATTCTACTTACTTTTATCATCATATATTATCGTGGGATGTCTTTCAATAATAGTCACTTTGTTATTGATTTAAGAAGAACTGTTGACGTCAAATCATTACTTTTAGCTTAGTTGGTGGTAGCAAGGTGGTAGGCGGGTAGGTAGTAGAAAGGAAGAAGTAGATAAAAGGGTGGCGAAAAATAATATTCTGCTTTGCCGTCAGATCAGATCTAGCCTTCTGTTAGGAGGTCACATGTCACTAGGGCCGTCAAATTCAAGCATATTCCCCCTCCACTCGCCTCCACCGGGATCATTCATTCGATGGGAGGGTTGCACATAGCTCAGAGGGGTCATGACCCCCTATGAATTGCGCTTGCACCACACGGCCAAATAGTCGGTTTGAAACTTAGTGAAATGCCCATAGTAGCTCATGGAGCTGCGCTTGCTCCAAACTCGGCTTTGTCCGCGTTATCTGGCGCACAGCAATGCTGTAAACGCCAGTGAAAGGACGATACGCGCCGCCAACAAAGGCCAGTTAATACGATCCGGGAATTTGCCGGGCCGGCACAAATTATAGAGGGAACAGGAGTGAAACAGTTGAGCCTACCTCATCAGCTAACAATGCAACCGGGAAACGAGTAATATGTAACTGCCATTAGTACCCTCGGGCGAAACGAGCTGAAATTTTTAACAGTAATCGCATAACATTGCTGCTTCAATCCGTCTATAAAAAATGGCCGGCGGCTATCCACAAATTTGCTGTTCAATTAAAAACATACAAAGCAATGTGCACAAACTTTTGGTTTTCAAAACTTTTTGAAATTATACCACTGATATTAAATCTGAGTTAAATTACGTTTCGTTTACCAGTCTATGTACAATCTAGAAAGGAAGGCCATTGATGGACAAATGCTGTCACAGAATGGTGACCGAAATAGGAGACAGACAAGTAAGGAAATCACTAACCAGCTGGTCAGACGACATGGTGAGGTTGACAGGAAAGCAGTGGATAAGAATAGTCTAGTAAAGGCGTAAAAAAGAGATGCCTATTGCCCTGCATTGGATTGATGTGGGCTGAAGATGATCAAGAGTATGTGTAAGCGCCGATTCACACAAGAACGGAATAAAGAAAGAAGAATATCAGCAGCGCACTTCCCTGTCAAAACATATTCACCTTTATTTCTATCTTAGAAAAGCATAGAATAGCTCGAGAAAGATTTCCTTGGGTGATCATTGACATGCATATTATTTTTGGAGAAGAAAAAGCGGGAAAGCGCACCCCGTGCTCCAAAGCAAACAGCTGAGGATGCAACCGGGAACGCGCTAAGATAAAAAAGAAGAAGTAGTTAAAGGTTTGCCAATGAAGCGGCGCTAAGCGCTGTACCTGGTCTGTCGTTATTCTGAACACGACTTCACGCTCACCCCGCCGCCCTGCTCACACGGAACGCTTTCAATTTGCCGGGACTTAGCGAATTCTCATTTCGCTCAAGGTCCACTCGCACAAAGGCGTCTATTTCACAACACTGGGCCCGAGTAATCCACAATCCACATTGTAAGTGGCTAATGCGAGAATAGGGCGGCCGGATGCCGCCTTTCGGGAAACGCCGGAGCGGTTCCCTACTTCATTCTAAGTTAGGTGAATTGCACACTACAGCTACAGTACTCGACGCAATAAGTATTTGTTGTTCACTTTTTATAAAGAGATGCGATCAAAATGGTATATATTTAGGGATGAATTGATAACTAGTGGGACAGCTTTTCTACGCGATGTCCTGGGATTAAGGATTGCCTGAATGTATGCCATCTGCATAAATCTGGCCAAGATTACATGAATAAGCTCGAAGCACGCAGCTTATACAAGCTTATGCCAATAAAAAAAAATACACTTTCTAACCATAATTCTGAAGTAGGTACTTTCTTTAAAAACAATTAAAGGAAATCGAAAAAAAAAATTCAGCTTCCCATACAAGTCGACGCTCAGCCAAATGGATTTTGTGTGGGACGAAATTTTTTGAATAGATTTTCGATTTTAATTGTTTTTAGTAGTTCAGTATCACGGACTGAACTTGCTCCAAAAACGTTGCAGATGTTCAAAAAGTAACCCTGTATGGGAGTTTGTCGATTTTGTAAGTTGACCAAGAATGCTACTGCAAATTATGGCAACATCCATTGTCAATAGTCATGCCTACTCTCCACTACCTGTTTAAATTCTAGAACAGTATCTTCATACTCCCACGCAAAACCGTAAGTCAATATCCCTTCACTAAGGTCTTTGCCCATTGCAGCGCGAAGTTACGTATTGTAGAAATCAGAAAGGCCGCGCGTATCGTCAGCCTTTCAGATCAGATAGGCGCGGGGTGAATGACCGGCGCACGCGCACACCGACACAAACATGGGTAAAAATAGCGAGTGACGTCACTTGTTTATCGCCGTACGCAAGGTTACGCAGGCCATGCGAGAGCCACGAGGCGCCTGCGCGTAGAACTCACGCAACGAAAAGTGCGGAGTCATTGCGTAATCTCTTTTTTTTTGAGAACTGGTTGACCCAGAGATATTGGATATATTTTTTTTTATTTTACGGCTCTGATATTGGATATATTTTTTTTTTTTTTTGGTCCTTTAGAGCCTATCTTTAATTTTATTCTTTATTCCTAATCCCAACCTAACCCTAACAAGACAATCAAAGGGTGGTGTAGGCCTTTGACTGCTGCAAGGGAGCTTCTAGCGACAAATCTATACGAGTCCACTGGTTTACATAGACGATTGAGTGGCGGCGGACGACGCCCGAAGACGCTCACACAATCCGCAAAATAAATATCACTACAGCCGTACTATGACTATCCACTTTAACTATTTCACACATTGTTCATGTCATGAGCATTTATAACACCAAACGACACCAATTTCATATTATAAAGTCTAATAAAATCAATTTGTTAAATAATTTAAAGCAAACCCCAACCGAACCCCTGGACTTCCCGCCAAAAACCCCGATATTGGATATAGGTACAGGGACTAACAAAATATACTGAAACTATTTTATGGGTGGATTCAGTCCATGATACTGAACAACTTTCCCCAAGGAACATATGTCGAAATATGAAAAACAATTTTTGGCCTCCAATACTAATTGACCGATCAGCTGATCCGAGTTTGTATGAAAAGCCAAAAATTATTTTTTACATTTCGACATATGTTCCTTGGGGAAAGTTGTTCAGTATCATGGACTGAATTCACCCTTTAAATAGTTTCAGTATATTTAGTTAGACGTCATATAGATTGCGATGAAGTGTCAAAAGTGTTACCTGTTTTGAAACGTAGTGGTGTATTTTTTTAACGCAATACCCCAGGACGTGTATGACGCTACATATTAGAAAGGTCACCTAAACAAAAGTCAATGTCATTAGACAGTGTCATTTAATTTTTGTCGTATTAAGGTGGAGGTATAGGCAAATGACCTTGAAGTGGCGCCCTCACTTGAAATAAATTATTAACTCGTAAATATGGAGATAATTTCCATATTGCTCTTCGTCATGCACTAGATAGCCCTTTAAATTATTTTATGAACCACCGTTGAAAGTATTTACATTAGTCCGTCTAGCTTTAAAACTTGCTTCCGCCAAAAGTGGCCACGGCAAGTTTTAAAGCTAGACGGATCACCAATAATAGTTTCAACGGTAGTTCATAAAATAATTTAAAGGGCTATCTAGTGCATGACGAAGAGCAATATGGAAATTATCACCATATTTACGAGTTAACAATTTATTTCACACTTCAAGGCCATTTGCCTATATCTTCGCCTTAAGCAGAAAACAGGCTACATTTTTACTTTTGACGTTTAACAGAGCCTCATTCTAGCAACAGTAAATGTTGGTAAGAGGGAAAGAGACAAAATATGGGTTTCAACCAGATTGACGTTTAACGCGCGGAGCCTCATTCTAGTAAATGCTGGTAAGAGGGAAAGAGACAAAACATGGGTTTCAATCAGATTAGGTATCTCTATAAGAAGGTACCTTTTTTGCTTTTTGGGTTGACCTGAACAAAATGGAGAAGTGTTACTTATTACTTACAGTCATTGACTTATATATTACTAGCTTACAGTGTAATAAAACGCGGACTAATGTTAGTTTAAACCATTACTAAAGTCTTTAGTTTCAAGTCTCCAATCCCTGATCGAGGTGGAAACACAATTGAATGCGCGATAATTCCTAACGGATTCTCTTTTTGAGTAAGTAATAATAATTTTAAGTAGGTTCGGCCAGATACCGAATACCGAATTTTTGGCCTGGCCATCGGCCGGATAGCCGAATATCCGGCCACCGAACATTCGGCCGGCAATAGATCATCTAAAGACCCTTGCATTTTCGCGCAATGCGCTGCTTGAGTTTCGGCGTGTGAGTTTTATTTCCCAAAAACCAGATCCACACTAACGTAAAAAGAGATTTGTGGTAACCAAATGTGTTCCTACGTGTGTACGTGTTGTTAGTTACTGAGGATACATGGCTTACATGGGCATCAACCGAACTCCGGTTTTTGGACGTAATTTTTCTATTTGAAATACCATGGATTCCTCTAATATGGTTGAGTTCAGGGATGGCTTATCCACGCGTCAACTCGAGAACGGGTGCCGCCAGTAGGGACTGGTCAGCACGGCTCCTTTTTTTAAGACTTCTCAGTGTAACTTATTTCTCTAAATTGGATTTGGCACTCGTTCACATATTGTGTTGTGATAACATTGCGTAATATCTTTGTAAACTGATAAAGCCCTTCTGGCGCGTAGGCAACCAATGCTGTGTAAATGAGTTTCTTTCAGCGTTTCTTCTCAGCAGTGATCGTTGCGAAACGCTAGTATCGGTAGCTTTGACGTGTGAAAGTGCCTACAAAGGCCTAATTACTGAATAAATATTTGATTTTGATGAACGTGTACTATCCGGTATCCGGCTGAATAGCATGCATATATTCGGCATCCGGCCGGATAGCATAGCAAGTGTGCTGGATAGGCCGGATACCGGATAGTGTCAGAATATCCGTTGCAACTCTATTCTAAGATTGAATGTACACACGACATATAGACTACTTACCCTAAAGGTTTTCAAAGACACGATAGCTTGCTTGTATCGCCTTCCTGAGATAAGATCTGGCCCTCTGGTTGCTTAAAAGTATACGTAAGTAAGTTTTCTTTCCATTGTACAAAAGTATAATAAATAAAAAAAACAGGCATTTTGTTTACATAACTTCGAGTTGTACTAGTTATATAAAAAAAACGCGGTTTCACGCATCTTATCTTGTTATGTTACACATGTTTGACAAATAAGTATATCTTTAACTTTATCACGTAAACAACACAAATGATAGCAATAAATATACCTATATGTTTGCCGCTTGTACCTTATGTACCTACTCGGTACAAGCGGCTGTCATATGTATAGGCACTACACGCCTGTGTACCCTGGGTACATTGCACCTTTATTTAACTCAAGTACAAGCAAACAGATTTATAAATAACTCCAGCCAACATTGTCGAGTTGTTCTTCATTGCATTTTACACAGAAACAGATAAATGCAGTTAAGGCGGAATACGAAGAGGCTCTGAGGGGATGACGCGCGGGGCGACCCGCGAAGCACCCCGCATGCTTTTACATATTTCGTTTGAATGTGAAGCGGGAGGCGGGGAATGAACGCGGAATGTAGATTTTATCGGTTTTTTTCTTTATGAATTATTTTAATAACTAATTTTTTGTATCGAAAATAAAGAAGGCGGGACCTTCAGAATCACAATACTAATATTTTTAAGTAAAAAAATTTTTTCCTCAATTCATATTCTTAAGTTTTGGAAGAAAAATAATATTTAGATATCATTATCTAATAATAATATCTTAACATTTTTTTAAATTGGTATATTTATTTATTTCAAATTTTTAGGAAGGCGGGCACTTTATTAAGTATCCGAAAAATCCTACAAAAAATGTAACGCTTAGAATCACTTCAGGTCAAAGTTCTAGTGAACAGAACTACATGAAGTTTTGACAGTTGTCTTCGTATTCCTCCTTAACAATGAGTGTTTTCTTAGAACAACAACGTTGTCGGACAAATACAAGGTGATTTTGAAAAAAATAAGATATAGTTAAAAATGAGGGGTTCGTTCGTCATACAAGAAACGTGTTTCTTTTTCAGTATTTTCGATCTTTATAATGGCATTAACTAGATACTTGAAATTTTCACCGATTCTGTATTTTTGAGGCCGCTATAACAACAAATACTAAAATAAGATAAAGTTAAAAATTAAAGGGTGTCGTAATACCAAAAACTTGTTTATATTTTCAGCGTTTTAAAACATTGTACAGAGGCCTCAAATGTGCTAGTCTAACTCGCACTTAACCGGTTTATTTAATAATTAACCCAGTTTTACGGAGCGTCAGTAACGTCCATTTATTTTAGGTAATGGCATACGCATTACTTCTTATGACTGTGATTATTATTCCTCTATCATATAATAAATAAGGTGGAAATGAGACTACTCTTGAACGATGACTTTGGGCGTCCAGGCAAAAAAGGATCCAAGCACACGTAGCATGCCACCACAGACCATGGATCAAGATAGACACAGTCTCTGTATGAATTTGCGTGTCGGTCATTGTCAATTTTAGTCCGCGTATGTCAATTCATTAGATGGGACATTGAGCTCTCTACTGTAAAATACCTAAATCTTCGGTTTAGCGTTAGAAAGTGTAGAAACTCGTCGAAAAACGTTGGAGCAAGTAATTAAAAAGATTCCTTTCGTTTGTAAATGAATTTCCTATTTTTATAAGATTATCATGTCATAGAATAATCAATATGTAGGTACTCAGTATAAAGAATTTTTAATAATAGATTTTCGTTGCACAGAAAATCAATAATTTTCCAAGTTTTAAAGCTAGACGGCATAAAGTAAATACTTTTAACAGTGGTTCATAAAATAATTTAAAGGGCTATCTAGTGCATGACGAAGAGCAATATGGAAATTATCTCCATATTTACGAGTTAACAATTTATTTCAAATGAGGGCGCCACTTCAAGGCCATTTGCCTATACCTTCACCTTAATCAGTGTGATTTGTCCCTATATATGTATTTATTTTATTTATTTATTTATTTGTAGTGGCGTATTTTTTTAAGGGTGATTGTTAAAAGTATTTTCATTACGCCGTCTAGCTTTAAAACTTGCCTCCGCCAAAAGTGGCCATGACAAGTTTTAAAGCTAGACGGATCACCAATAATAGTTTCAACGGCAGTTCATAAAATAATTTAAAGGGCTATCTAGTGCATAATGAAGAGCAATATGGAAATTATCACCATATTTACGAGTTAACACTTTATTTCACACTTCAAGGCCATTTGCCTATATCTTCACCTTAAGCTAGCCCCAAACTAAATACTAACTCAACAACTAAACTAGATACTAACTCAACGATACTATATTTTATGATAAATACATATATTTTATGATATATGCACCCAAGACCCAGGACAATTTGAAAAAGGCCATTTTCTAACTTGCCCTGGCTGGGGATCGAACTTAGAACCTCCGGATTAGCAGTCTAGCGTGTTACGCTACTACGTTTCAAAACAGGTTACACTTTTGACACTTCATCGTGGAATCTATACAATAATAATAATAATAACACTTTATTGCACCAAAACACTTGAAAAAAACTTCTATACAAAAAAGAAATGAACGGTGTACAATAGGCGGCCTTATCGCCAAGGCAATCTCTTACAGGCTACCTTTTACATGTTTTATATCGCGCGACGACCTAGCTCCATCCTTTTTGTTATCATTACGCAGTGGTCCCCGGCAGAGTAAAAAAGGACCACTCCAAGTCTTCCCGTGGATGTCGTAGAAGGCGACTTAAGAAACACAAGCTAAACAAAGCTTATAAACATCAACGAGACCTCTCCAACCCGTCTGGCCAGCGTGGAGAGTGTAGGTCGCGTGATGATGATGATGATGATGATGATGACACAGAGTGAGATAAAACTGGGCAGACTCATCTTCTCGACTGTATAATAGCGAACTGGTTTATTTCTCGATTGTGTAATATCGAGCTAATTAGATTTATCGAGCAGCCTAAATGCATCTGACGTAGCTCTATGACTGTCTGTTGACAACAGTCATTCTCACACACTAGTGATACTATGCAGTTTGCATGTTGCGTCACGATGTTTTCCTTCACCGAAAGAAAAAAGTGGTCGATGAAAATGAGCGTACATTAGTCAGATTATTCTGCACTCTCGAGTCTCGAGGCATAGAATACAGTAAAAGTATACAGAACGGAATCTCCTATGGTACGCGCAATATGTGTCACCGTTCCCTTGTTCTTGTGCGCCCGCGTGCGCCATGCAGTGTGTGTTCGCCTGCTCTCGCCCCTCGACAAGGCGAAGAGGGGGAGAGGTGCGGGGACGGGGAACGGGGACGCATATTGCGCGGGACCTCAGGAGATTCCGTTCTGTATACTCTTACTGTCTTCTGTGCTCGAGGTACAAGTCGGGCCATATATGTAGGGATCGAACCTAGAACCTTTCCGTTTTAGGTTGCGCTCTACCGCTTCTTCAGAATAATACTGCATTATAGCATGTACACATAAAGTTTTACACACACACACTATCACGACTTTATCTCTATTAGGTCAGACAGAGCATTTTGGGTATTGCGGCTCTAAGCTGCCAGAGCCCAGGGCCGCAAGACTCCAGACCACGTTTGGCGTGATGGTGGGCGAGAGTAACTATAATTTTTAAAGCAATTGTATAACGATTCGAATGTTGCAATTCCAGTGAGTAACAAAGTAGTAACTTTGAGTTTTCTGTTAGCCCTTAGCAGGACAGTTTCGAAAGTAATCTAAAATATAATTTGGTCTCGAGAGCGAAATGAAAATGTTTTTATGTACAACTTTTCAACTGGCGACCGGAGTTGCGAACTTGAAAGTCGATGGGTCGAGTACTTACGAGCTACTTTTTTATTTTTATCAGCATCTGCCTAACTTGATTTAGTAATACTTGCTTACTTCGCTATATTGCTATAAATGGTGAATTTTTAACCACCAGCAAAATATTTGAAGCAAGTTCAGTCAATGATACTGAAATACTATAAAAAAAATCGGTTGGGGGAGCGCTGATTTGTAAGAATAGGACCGCTCCATCTCTTCCTATGGATTTCGTAAGAGGCGACTAAAGGACTAAGACCTAATATCTAATAATAATAAAATAAAACCGGCCAGTCGTAAAACTATAGCCAAATCATTTAAACTGTTCCGGCTATTTCTTCTCTATTTCGCAAGGTCTTTGGCACCCTTGGGTGACCAATGTGACCATTGACATGCATGTTATATTTGGAGAAGAAAAAGCGGGAAAGCCCCCCCGGGGCTCCGAAGTAACACCAGCTGAGGATGCAAATGGGAACACGCTTAGACGAAGAAAAAGACTAATAGAAACCTAAGCTACTTTTCTATTCTCGAACTAGCATTGTTGGAACCCATAATTCATCTTGCGCCATTATCAACAAATATACTAAACATATCGCCAAACAAAACCCGTGCTCGGGTTCCATGTCAATGACTCATTAGTGGTAATTGAGCCGTCTCTCGATTATGCAACGCACCTTTATTGCTCGTTAAATTAAACATAATTGTGTTTACAGAACTTAAATAATGAGCGCGCCGATAATGGATTGAGTTGTAATTATTAGTAATATCTTTATTTATTATAAAGAAAATTATTTATTGTGTGGTTGTGTTATAACTTTGCGAATTTCTCACGATGCCACAGAATTAATATAAGTACGTATAGAACGGAAGCTCACCCTCCGCGTGCGTTTCTGTGTCCCCCGCAAATCGGTATAATACAGGGTGACTTTTTAAACACCAGCCAAATTTTTGGAGCAAGTTCAGTCCATGATACTGAATTACTTTCTATAAAAAAATTATTAAAAATCGATAACATTTTTTCGTCCTCCCATACAAAATCCGTTTGGCTGAGGGTTGATTTGTATGGGAAAGTGAATTTTTATTTTAGTTTCTCGTTAATAGTTTTTATGGAAAGTAGTTCTGTATCATGGTCTGAACTTTTCGTCCTTCCATACAAAATCCGTTTGGCTGACCGCTGATTTGTATGGGAAGTCTAATTTTTATTTTAGTTTTTCGTTAATTGTTTTTATGGAAAGGGGGCGTCCATAAATTACGTGAGGTGTTTTTTTTAATTTTCTGTAACAGTAACTCATTAGCTCGTCTTGTGACAATCCGTGAGGGTCGCACTTTGCGGAACATACGCGCTTGCTAAGCTGGTGCAATGTTGCAATGGGCTGCTTGCCTGTGCTCTGCAGCTCTTGTGATAGATGCACAGTAAATACCGCATGTACTGCAGCATCTTTTCTCTAAATCACGTACACTTGGGCAATAGAGATCTCTCGCTCTCTCGCTCATCGAGTCGCGCGTTCGGCTGACAGTGGCGCGAAAACAAAGGACGGGCTACACTGTACCGTAAATTCAGATTAAATTGAGCTATTTGGTATAAAACAAATATGGTGGTTTGACAGTCAGTAGATGTATAACGTCAAAGTATGAATGAAATTATTTTCTTTCGAACGAATTAGTGCATGATCTCAATTGTATAACGATTACGCTTAAGATTAAATCTGGATTAAATGGACCAAAATAGTATTTTTTTTTTTGTTTAAATCAGAAAAAAAATTGCGTGATATTTGCCGAGACCCCCCCCCCTCTCTCCAACGTAAGATTAGATGAGATTTTATTCGACCCCCTCCCACTCTTAAACATCTCACATAATTTATGGACGCCCCCAAAGTAGTTCAGTATCATAGAATTTAGAAACCGGTTTCGAACTTTGGTTTCGGAAGTGGCCGAAGGGAGACTGAACTTGCTCCAAAAAATTTGACTGGTAGTTAAAAAGTCAGCCTGTATATTCTATGTCGATGGAAAAACATTAAATAAAGTTCATTGCTACGAATCTCACTGCCATACAATAATGACATACAGCGTATGCCAGTCGGGTTAAATATGTCGATCTACGGTAGCCCTACGTTTTACCACAGAATAAATAATACTAACGTACAGAAGTCTCACTCAGCAAAGAAATTCAAAGAAATATCTACTCAATGTGGCTAGCGATATGGTTTAATCTAGCTCACGTCAGAACTCAGCACCTTTTCGTATAAATGCCTAGACATTCATTGCAAGCCAATTTCATTCTTATTACTCTGAACAAACGATTTGTATAACTGAATTTACCACCCGGAGGGGCCGCCTGCGTGCATAGTAATAATGTAGGTACATTTTCGATACCTAAACGGGGAGTGACACAGGCCTGGTTTTACTTAGACACAGACGGACGCTTGTGTATGAACGTTTGCGTGACAAATTTTGCTCATAAAGTATGGAGCTTTACTGATGTGACGTTGGTGCAAATAAAAACAAACAATGAGACTCTCCTTACACTTCTTTAACAACTGTTTTATTTATGATAACAAGTCATTTTATATCACCCATTGTACCCTCGCTTTATAAGTCGAGCAGGCAGCATTGATACCAGCCTTGACAGTTCATGACCCCATGCCGGCGGCAAAGCGTTGAATTGCAAAAGAAAGAGCGGATAGAACTCGCGTCAACTCAGCCTTAAATTGATTTAGTACTTCAATGTTTGCACCTATTTTAGTTTCCTACATTGCTTTTTGTGGTATCTTCGTTTTACACAATATCTCAACAAAATAGCACAGCTATTAAGATAGCAGCAGCCAGCGTTCTTGGCACCATGCCGCACTATTTGTCAACCATTAACATGTGTAAGTTGACGTCTTTGAAGAAAACGCTGCAGTGCAGTTTGTTACCGTTTCTTCTGCACTAGCGCCTAGGAAGCAGCACTAAACTTAGCTGTCTGTAAGTAACGATTTGACGTCAATATTTGTGCAAAACAATACAAAGTGGATATATTATAAATCGTATGATAATGAAGACATATTTAATTTAATAGGCATGACGAATGAAAGAACATTTTTGGCCCATCGATAAGATTAAAAAATACGTATTTTTTTCCTTTTCTCTGAGAAACAAAATTTGACGAAATACAGCGCATTTAAATTTTTCATGACGTCACGGCTAAGTACGATTTACATAGCGGTGACGTCACAAGCCCCCTCTGTGGAACGTAGATGCTCTGTATCTTTGTGAATTTTAACTTTTTTGATAAGCTGAATACGGATCCATAATTTTTGGATAATCTACAAGATGGACTCATTAGAATAATACTTTTCTGACCCTGACGTCCGTCTCCCCTATTGACTCTTTACTTAAAAACTGCACGAGCTGTAATTCTATACTCTTGTATATTACAAGATATACTCGTATTATAATAGTCATATGAAAGAGCGTCTATTCCTGGTTTGGTTTCGACTTTCGTGACAAGACTGTACTGTTCCGAGTTGCTATACAAGTGTGTAATGTAACTAGAATTACAATGGCGCGTTTGTTCAAAGGTTTATGAACTATTGAGGGCTTTGTGCTTGAAATAGCTATATTTAACACATAAATTGTAAGGTGACGACTGCAAAAAGAATGTCGATTTAGGTAAATTTCTTACTACTTTTCAAACATTTATAAATATATATATATACATCGTGTTAATGAAAGAAAGCAAAACCTCTCAGCCCATGTAACTGAACTACTTTTGCTCAAAAACTTTCACGAAACTAAAAAATAATTCGGATTTTCATACAAATTGACTCGATCAGCTGATCAGTTTGTATGAAAAATTATTTTTTTTTTAGTTTCGTGAAAGTTGTACACGCCAAACGGCAGTGTATATAATATGTGGTATGTATAACTAAGATATTTATGTTTCATCATTTAAAAGTACCTACTTATTATATCTCCAATTCTTTCCGTGGATGTCGTAGAAGGCGACTTAGGAAATACAAGTTAAACAAAGCTTTTAAACAACAATGAGACCTTTCCAACCCGTCTGGCCAGCGTGGAGAGTGTAGGCCAAATCCTCTGACTGCTTTGACTGATATATGGCTCTGGTAGTACAGAGAGGGTCGTGCTCCTGCAGTGGAGACTAAAAAAGACCTGATGATGATGATGATGATATCTGGATATTGTATCTATCTATTTAACACATTCGCATCCTTGTAAACTTTTACAGACTTCATATATCATTCCTAAGACAAATGCATTTTTAACATGAGCCCACAATGTCGGTCCATGTGCCCCTCAAATGCGGCAAAAGTGAGCCCACGTCGTGGGTTCAAGGCAGTGAATGTGTTAAGACGCCAACTATCCTTTCTGCTTTTTTTCTCCTAAAGGTTGACAGTGAGAGAATGCTTTAGCATTAAGGTGAATATATAGGCAAATGGCCTTGAAGTGGTGCCCTCATTTGAAATAAATTGTTAACTCGTAAATATGGAGATAATATCCATATTGCTCTTCGTCATGCACTAGATATCCCTTTTAATTATTTTATAAACCACCGTTGAAAGTATTTACATTAGTCCGTCTAGCTTTAAAACTTGCCTCCGCCAAAAGTGGCCACGGCAAGTTTTAAAGCTAGACGGATCACCAATAATAGTTTCAACGGCAGTTCATAAAATAATTTAAAGGGCTATCTAGTGCATGACGAAGAGCAATATGGATATTATCACCATATTAACGAGTTTACAATTTATTTTACATTTCAAGGCCATTTGCCTATATCTTCACCTTAAGTCTTCCTATAGCTTTTGGCTCAATAAATTTTTAAATATATAAAATTCAGTAAATACACTTAATTTTGAATTAATAAGAATGGTATGCGGCTAGTAATCCATCACTATTTTGACTCCTTTTTCCACCTTCTCGCCCACCATCACGCTAAAAGTGGCCCTTGGCTCTCAAATTCTTCTTACGTAATACTTGAACGGTCCCAAAAACACAAGATTTTTTTTAATGAATAGCGCGGTCTATAATTCCTTAGTTCTCAAATCAATGTAAAATTTTATCATTATTTAACCACTTCGCCTGCTTAAAACGCACTGTATGTTTTTTCATTTAAAACAAATCACACACGGTGCATTTTTCAGCAGCCGAAGTGATTTGAACTGCGCAAACGGTACAGTTTTAGGCGACAGCTAACTATCTTTTCAGAAAATAGATGTTCCCGCCATTCGTTTTGTAATTTATCTTCTTATTGTTCCTTTATAATCTATGTTTATGTTATTATAAATGATGGCAGTCGAAACGGTTTTAATGGTGTTTAGAAGGCTGGCCATTAGTAAACAAGTAAAATTGTTTAAAAGACGTTGTTC
Organism: Acrobasis repandana; assembly: GCA_963576875.1. Classification (NCBI taxonomy): domain Eukaryota; kingdom Metazoa; phylum Arthropoda; class Insecta; order Lepidoptera; family Pyralidae; genus Acrobasis; species Acrobasis repandana. Next base: position 20,037,087 of record OY756223.1, read on the forward strand.
TTTGCGTGTTCCTTATTTTTAGTGATTTTGACTGCTTTTTCGGAGCTGATTGGAGCCAAACTATCTTAGAAACAATATGTTAAAATATGTTAAATTGAAGTTTATTTAAGTATTAAATTAAATTTTCATTGTAAAAGTTTGTTTAATTCCAAATAACCTGACGTGTTTAAATTTTTTGCGGTGCGCGACGTACATGTCATTGTTGTTTACTCGGAATTTAAAACATGAAGTTGTGTATAAATTACAGAGAAATAAAGACAAAGGAGAATCCTAAAAAATTAATGAGAAGATTTTAATATTTTTTTTTAATTCATTCAAAAACTTAGTTAAAAAGGCTAAACATTGAAGAAAAAATAAGCGAATACGTCGTCGGATTCCTTGCGCATACGACTGAGTTAAAAATAAAAAATACACATATATGAAGATCAATTCATGCTTAAACACGTACAATAATTAAATAAATAAATTATTTGTCCTTTGTAAAAAGATAGAAAAATTTAAAGTTCTCCGAAATTCTCAAATAAATATGGGGACGAAAACGCTGATAAGGCAGACCGCTCGCTGCGCTTCTGAATTCATCTTAATTCATCTCCAGGGTGCATGTAAAATACAGCGCAATGCGTATGTGTAGATAAAAAATATAGATTCGGGTGTTCAATCAAAAATACCCACGATCGAAGACTGCAGTCTTAAGTTGCATTTTTTTTTTTATTAGCCATTTATATCGCACTGTTGGGCAAAGAACTTAGTAACTAACTTGCACTTAGTAAAGAAATTTTATATCGCTACTTTCAATCGGTCGTTTTGGAAATCCTTGGGAAAGCCATAGGTTTCCCACTGCCGAGCATAGGTCCAGCAGTAGACTTCCTGTGGCTAATTTGATGAAAGATTTTTTAAGATTCACGATAATATATTTCTCTTATAAGACGGTCAGAGCCGCCGCAGGCACAAAACAATTTTTTTTTTTCATTAAATTTATTCTTGTTTCTAGCTTATGTTAAAATACGAGATTTTTTTATTTTTATCACTAAATAATTTAATTCAATGTCGAAAGGCGTTCTCGTCATATTTTATTTTGTAATGGTAAATATGTACCTTCTGCCCAGCAGTTGGTTGATGTTGGCTGAAAATGATGATGAACGAAAATCTGATAGGATATAGGTACATACATAACACTATCGCGTATTTATCCCTAATGAATGACAGAGCATTTTGGGTTTTGTGGCTCTAAGCAGACAGAACGCAGGGCTGCAAGAACTAAAGGATCTAATAAGATTGGTTAGTATTTGGCAAAAGCCACCCCTTTTTGTTTCCAATTACTTATATTTTCGGGCGTTTCCATCCATCATCATTATCATCATCAGGTCTTTTTCGATCTTCCATTGCAGGAGCACGACCCTCTCTGTACTACCAGAGCCATATATTAGCAAGCGCAGTCAGAGGATTTGGCCTACACTCTCCACTCTGGCCAGACGGGTTGGAGAGGTCTCATTGATGTCTATAAGCTTTGTTTAGCTTGTGTTTCCTAAGTCGCCTTCTACGACATCCACGGGAAGCCTTAGAGTGGCCCTAATTCTACTCTGCCGGGAACCACACGGCAGTGTTTCCCTCTATTCTTTATTAAAAGCGGATAACTCATCTCTAAAGTTACATAAAGCTATAAAAATATACAAATATTACGCGTCTAAAATTCCGAACCTAACACGCCGCCATACAATAAAAGTTTACGTAATAAATTGTCGTTTACTGCGCGTCAAAACAATCGCATTTTATTACGCAACGGCCTCTGTAACATGAATAATAGTTCAAACTCAAATTGGGACTTTAATATCACCCAAAAGGGCTTATTAGTTAGCAATCACCGGGGACAACTCTTTTATTTATATCACATTTCGGCTTGTCTGGTCACATTATCATAAAAAGTTTATAGTCAAACATTTATGCATGGTCTAGCTGGTCACAAAATGGAGATGGTATAGAAATTAGCTCGTAAGTTAATGTGTTAAGTGAATAAGTACATTTGTTAATATTTACACGCCTGCATGCAGGTTCTGTAAATCGTGCAAATAAATGATTCTATTATATTCTATTGTGCTCACAAGCACGCAAATACCTACATCGATAGGATCTTGTGTGCTATTTACGTAAAAATGGAGTGCATTTTCAATACTGTTGCCGTGGTGACGGCAAAGTGAGAGTAGAATACGATTTGTCACCATCACCACCCTTTTTCTCTGCCACGGGTGTCGTAAGACACGACTAACGGAGGTATATGTTACCTCATTTGTCAAGGTATCATGGATATTAATGAAGATACGAGAAAGCAGATGAACAAACATACAAAACGGCAAAAAACATAACCCTTCTTTTGGTCGGGTTAAGAGGGCACCTGATGTTAATAATCTAAATTTTGCTCCCACTTCCACGCACACAAATTTACTCTAGCCAAAGCGAGACAGCGAGCCATGCGGGGCGGTGGGTCAATGAGGCTGGTTCTGGTTTTGAGGTATTTTTCGTTTTACAAAGAATATTTAAGAGTTATTTAAAAAGTAAGACATGATAACTGTCTTATGTTTAATACAATATAATCCAAGTGATAATTTATTGTATTTCTTAAATACTTCCTGTTTTAGTATAATTCTGAGGTGATTTAGAGGGAACTTCGCAATGTTTTTCTATCGAGAAAATTTTAAGCAATCGTGTTTCGAAACTTATTACGTTTAGAGTTAGTCCTGAACTTTGCTGTGTTTTTATTTCAAAGTGGGTATTTCGTTAATATTGATAATATTGAAGATCGCTCTAAGAACTTTAGGGTAGTACGGGCTCTTAACATACGAACGTTACTACCCAACTCTCTTTATTTCCAGTTCTGAGTGCGGCTCTTAAAACGCATAGGTCAGGTTTCAGTTACTGTAAACTGGGGGTTACTCCATAAAATAATACGACAGTCGTCCGATAGTGACGTCCTATTTCTATGTCAAACGAAATTAGACTTTATCATTATGTATAGACGCACAATGTTGCTTGACACTGAAACGCGGACACGCAGTTGCAAAAAATATGTCGTCAAAACATTGAAATTTATTTGAACGAACGAATTGAAACGAAGAAATAGATAACCATACATGCCCCCTTTTGGCTTAGCGGCAGTGGGGCAAAAAGAGACAGCACTTTTGAGATAAGAGAATATCGAAACTTTCTAAGTAACTGGCAGCCACCAGAGCTTGTGCGCTAAATATTACAGGTTCGAGGAGATATAGAGGGCGCCATATTGATTAAAGCGTGTTTCATATCCCACGACCAGCGGACAGTCACGCTTCTAACGATACCACATTTGTCAAGTTAACATGAATAACATTGAAGAAACGAAGGAACGAAGTAACAGATCATACCCCCTTTTGGCTTTGCGGTAGAGCCGGGTAAAAAGAGACAGCACTTTCGAGATAACAGAATATCGAAACATTCTCAGTAACTGGCAGCCACCTGAGCTCGAGCGCTAAATATTAGAGGTAATGATCGGGGGAGGATTCGGAGATGCTAAGAACTACGAATTACTGAAGTAAATATTCAACGTGCAGCGGAACGTAATTATGTTGCCGTTGTTTGCTCTTTGAGCCAAGTATAAAGAGGCATTTTGCACTTGGTGGGCTTTTGAGACCCCGGATGAGGTTGAAACATGTCGGCCAGTAGCGCTTTTTGCGCGTAAGTTACCCGTATGTAACATATACTCGTAGTAATGGCTTTTTAGACATAGACTACATCGTCAATTAGTCAAGCAACACTTAAATCTTTTATCGACTTATTCTCGATGTAGTCAATGTCTACACATCATAAAAACATGTCTAAAATATCAACGACATAATTATCTAGGTTAGTTATGAAACATTTTTCTAAAAATTAGACACATTTTTTAATAATCTTTAAAATGTTCCATTGTGCGAGCGAGACAGCCAACCAAGTGTAAAATGCCTCTAAAAACTAGTTTAAAGTCTCAAATCTCATAGCTCGGCTACCTCTTAATTGAATGGGCTCGTGTTCCAAATTAAAAAAAATGTTTTGGCTACATCGAGGAATTATGGTCGAACAAAGATACAATCAAACACCGGATTATTCAAATACTTTTGATAACTTCGCTCTTTTCGCTCGGTCGGTCAATAAAGAGATTTTTGAGACACTTTTTTAACTAGATTCCCTCAAACGGCCTTAATTATTTGCGCGGAAAGAGAAGCAGCTGATAAATTCATTTTTCCCAGTCCAGCGTTGAAGAAATTAATGTGCATGTTATGCATAATTCTAAGTTGTTTTGCTGTACGATACCAGATCTATAAAATGAAGATGTTGATTATCCATTTATATTAATTAACTATCGTAAATTAGAAAGTCTATGTCATTTGATTTTAATAGAGCGTAAATATAATTTACTAGATTACTTTTACGTCTCAAAATTCAATCGATTCTTTCTTCATACCCACCATCACCCACCACCTCCGTGGCGTAGTGGTTAACACGCCAGTCCGCCACTCCGGGGGTTCTGGGTTCGAACCCCAGTGGCCAAAATGGCCTTTTTTAAATTTTCCTGGGTATTGGGTGTTTATACAATTACTACATATACAAATATGTATTTATTTAAAAAAAATAGTATCGTTGAGTTAGTGTCCCACCATAAGATAGATACTTAAATGATTTGTTTACTGTAACACACAATATACACAACAATTACAAATTTAAATATGTACTTAAAACTAAGCATGCATGCATTTGTGTGGCACAGTGCACAAAAAGGCTACAGCTCAGCGAAACGCTACTCACTAGGAGTAACAGGCTAACAGCTGATTTTCAGAAGGCGCCCTTGAGAATGCGCGCGATCGTAACACAAGTTTAAATCAGTGTGATTAGTCAATATTTATTTATTTATTCATCACGCTAAATGTAGCCTTACGGCGATATCAGTGTCTGTATCTCGAAATTCGATGAAAATGGGCAAATAGGTAAATGTATATATTAATTTTCAAAATGTTTGTCTGCTTTCCGTCTGGCGAATGCCTTTCGATGTAATTAATTTATATATATGAGTAGATCGTTTTCCGTTCACATAATATGTTCATCGGTCTGTTTGTTTGCATTTTAGTCATTACTTTTATTGTCCAATCTTACAATGTAGCCATATTTTTAATCACCATTTTGGTTCCCTTTTTCCACCTTCATGCTAAAGATGGCTTTTGGGTCTTGCGGCTCTGTAGTCTTTTTTATCAAACCAAAAAAATGTTCTTTGAGTGACTTCGCGTTTCTAAAATAGGTCTCCTAATTGAATGGGCACGTTCAGTTCAACCTTTAATAAAACCAATGGAGCGTACCATTACGACATTAGTATCACTATACTCGCAATTGTCTCGATTTCACATCGTACATTATACACAAACAAACACGCAATCATGATTACCATACTGTATGACCGAAATAATATCGATGCTTCGATTATTCGATATCCAGTCACGATCTTTTCAACTACAGGATGATTTGAACCTCGAAGCTATATATTCAAGGAAAGATATTCTGTCAGGTATGTATCTTGTTTCATAATAAACACCAAATATATCAGCAATTTTGCACGCCTCATAAGCGAAGCGCATGATGTAGTGCTCTACTCTCGCCTTACAAAAATCAAGTGATTTTTTTAACTAAATGTGTCTCTATTTATTTTCTATCGCACTTGTACAATAATATTTACACATAAATGTCAAGGAAAAACACTAGTTTCAACACTTATGACATTTTTAAAAGACATTTTGCCTTTTAAATAAATAAAAACAATGTTTAATAAAATCATTTTGTGAACGTCGGTGTGTCTGTATGTATGGAACTGGCGTGGTTACGATAACTCCCGAAAAACTTATCTGATCAAGTCCATTTTTTTTATACGCTTCAGTATTATCCAAAACTAAGTCCTTTCGAAGATCAAGGTCTAATTCAATGTAGTTTAATCGTAATTCCAATTTAATTGTGAAAAATGAGATTATGAGGCATGCACTTTTGGATTTTCCAAACTTTTTTTTTAATTTGATTTAATTAAACTAATAAATAGCCTTCGACTCGAGAAGAAGAAGCAGATAAATGCATACCAATAATCTCCCATTTGATTCCCACCCGCTACAGGGCCAGTGGCGGGCGGAAGTGCGGCAACCAGTGAGAGCTTAGCCCTATCTATACATATTAGAAATTTGGAAGAAAAAATAATTATACAAAATACTTAAGTTTTCTTACGGTTTTATTAATTATTTTGATTCCAAGAGTAAGCACGCACATTGAATCGACAACAACCACGTTTCTGGGAACCGGTTATTTATAAATGAGAGCGTGGAAACCATAAACAAACGAAAGTAACCATCCAGATCCAGCCCAAAAGCCAAAGAAAGTAAACGCAACGCGTTAAAATATAACCGGTACTTTGCAAACACGTAGGTAAGTCTTTACTAAAAAAAACCGGTCAAGTGCAAATTGAACTCGTACTTGACCGGTACCTCCGTACAATTATTGACAATAGCAATATATACCGTCTAACAAAATATACTGAAACTATTTTAAGGGTGAATTCCGTCCATGATACTGAACAACTTTCCCCAAGGAACATATATCGAAATATGGAAAATATTTTTTGACTTTCCATAAAAACTCGGATCAGCTGATCGGTCAACTTGTATGGGAGGTCAAAAAATATTTTTCATGTTTCGATATACATATGTTCCATGGGGAAAGTTGTTCAGTATCACGGACTGAATCCACCCTTAAAATAGTTTCAGTATATTTTGTTACATCCTGTATATTCTGTGAAACTTTCAAGTAAAGATCGAGTTAAAAACGCTGAAAAACACGTTTCTTGTATGACGACCCCCTGTAATTTTTAACTTTATCTTATACAGGCTGAAATTTTAAACACTGTCCAAATTTTTGGAGCAAGTTCAGTCCATGATACTGAACTACTTTCTATACAAAAAGTTTTTTTTGTAGAAAGTAGTTCAGTATCATGGACTGAACTTGCTCCAAAAATTTGGACAGTGTTTATGAAGTCACCCTGTATTAATATTTGTTGATATAGCGGCTATAATATATAATATGCGGACATATTTACCTACCTAGGGCATATGCCCTAACTATATATATAGTTAGGGCTGATCTCAAGGACGTCCTGGCGCCCTTTGGGTACGGAACCCTAAAAAGTACAGTATTTTCCGAGACACGTTTTCGGCTCTGATGAATGGCATCCTGCAAATAATTGTTCTAAGGGCTGCCTGGTTTGGAGCTCGTATATTGCGCCTAACAAACCTTACGTAACCGGGTGGACGTGGGCTTTCGTGTCATATATCGTAATCAAGATAGGATAGAACGAGGCTGGAACCTAGAAATACAATGATAATTTTGCGTAGGTGATACAGGAAAACATATGACCTACCTATAAATAAAAAGCATTTATTTAAATTTAAGTTACTTTTGTGCCGTGATGTCGACCGTATAAATTTTCGTAAGAAACGAAAAAACAAAGATAGCATATAAAGGACTCAGTATGTATACAGAGCCTTAAATAATTTAAAAAAAAAGACTGATTAGGATACTAGATTGTGTTATGAGACTAGACTAAACAAACACCACTTACGCTGTAAAATTATTACTGCTTCATAAACATAATTACGTGTGGAGACATTGTGGAGAAAAACTGATGCTGCCAAAAAAATTTGGTTTTACACTTGAAATCGGTAACACCGTAAGCCGTAAGGGCTGAGGGTGTGGGCTCGCGGGGCGGTGGAGCGGGGGACGAAAACGTGCGCGATGGGCGCGGCAGGCTCTGACGTCACGGGCCCTGCGGTCGTCGACCCTAACAGCTGACAGAGGTAGCCACGTAGCCAGCCTTGATTGATGTTTGTGTATCTTAAGAACCGTTCAGACTAGGTTATGTTGCTATAGCAATAGCACATGTTTTCGAGCTATCCTAAGAGCAAAGAGTTCATACAACGCCTTGTATCACTAAAATTTTCTTGAATCAGTACCAACAGATATTCTAGTTTTGGGATATTTTGCACGTAAAAAACGTAGGTTGTACCAGCCAGCTGCTTATCTTCCTGCTCGGATCGTAAAAGCCGATCGACGGAATGGGCGAAAATACGAATCATTTTAAGGCCGTACCTGAATTTTCCGGGGTCCAGTGCTGCCCCCATTTAAAATAAATAATTTCAAAGAAAACGGAGAAAGCATTTAAAATTTTGCTACTACCAAGTCCTAGATAACCCTTCAAAGTATTTTATGAACTACTGTTTACAGTTTAAAGTGAGAACGTTAAGATTTGCTACGCACATTTGCGAAAAACGGCCACTTTTGGCTAATGTGCGTAGTAAAGCTTAACGTACTCATTATAAACTGTGAACAGTAGTTCATAAAATACTTTGAAGGGTTATCTAGGGCTTGGTAGTAGCAAAATTTTAAATAATGTCTGGACCCCGGAAAATTCAGCTAGCAACCCGTCAGTATTTTGATTCCTTTTTCCACCTTCTCAACCATCACGCCAAGTGCTCTTGCGGCCTCGGGCTCTGTCTGCTTAGAGCCGCAAGACCCAAAATGCTCTGTCTTCATTAGGGACAAAGACGTGATAGTATATTGTATTGTATCTACTGTATGAACACTTACACTGCGGAAAAACGCACCGTGTGTTTCGCGAAAATGAATCAAAGAATCAAAATCCGTGTTAAAATGCGAATGTGTGATTAATTAACATCCAATGTGACCATTTACGTGATAAGACGGTTTTTACGTGACATTGATATAGGTCATATTTCAAGATTCCTGAGGGCCCATCAAAGAAATTAGGTACTTAGTTTATTTAAGAGCCCGTACTACCTTAAAGTTCTTAGAGCGATCTTAAATATTATCAATATTAACGAAATACTCAGTTTGAAATGAAAACACAGCAAAGTTCAGGACTAACTCTATACATAATAAATTATTTATATATATATATATATAAAGGGCCTAGGCCTTAAGTCCGCCTGTTACATTTTTTGTAATAAAGTTAAATAAATAAAATAAATAATGTTTCGAAAACACGATTGCTTGATAATTTCTCTATAGAAAAAAAATTGCGAAGTTGCCTCTAAATCACCTCAGATATATACTAAAACGGAAAGTATTCAAGAAATACAATAAATTAGCCCTTGTAACTTTGGATTACATTTGTATTAAACATAAGGCAGTCATAATATGTCTTACTTTTTAAATAACTCTTAAATATTCTTTTTAAAACGAAAAATACCTCAGAACCAAAACCAGCCTCATTGACCTACCATGATCTTTTCACCCCGCATGGTCTTCGCTTCGGCTAGAGTAAATTTGTGTGCGTGGAAGCGGGAGCAAAACTTAGATTATTCACATCAGACCCAGTCTTAAAAATAAATAAAACATCGCGCACGGTCGAAGCTGCGGCTAAGAATTGTATATGAGCTCATTCTGAATGTCCCTTTATGATATGTACGCTTCAACTTGAAGCCACCAGGGCAGTCCTCGAAGGATTACGGAGACTTCCGGTTCCAGATTGATTGACCGAAACACCGCTGTTTAGTGGAGTGAGCGTGAGATCTTGGGGCGATAACACGTGCCGCGAAGAAGCGCCTTATTTTTTCTTTATAAAAAACCTTTTTGAGAAGGGAATGGAAATCTATTTGATAGGTTTAGCCACTCTACGTACAGTCGGTGTTTAACCCCCTACGAGAGAGAGAGTGTTATATGTATAAACGAATCCTATGATGTTTCATTTTATTTATCTGTGCATCCTTTTTGGTGCTTTAAAAAATATTTTAAACACAAATTTTAGTTTATTTTATAGAGTTTTTTGTGGGTGTATTTTTTCTTTGTGTTGTGTACAATAAAGTTTAAACAAATCAGGGCTTAGCCAAACGGATTTTATATCGGAGGACACAATTTTTTTATCAACAACTTTTTTATAGAAAGTAGTTCAGTTCTGAAATGCTCCAAAAATTTGACAGGTGGTTAAAAAGTCACCATGTATATAAATTAGCCTGTCGCCTATTTAGAAGAATCACCATATTTACTAACAAAGCGGCTAGATAATACGTTATGTTATGTACTAGCGACGTAGAGTAGGGACTGTAAAAGGGTTTGTAGAGCTTACAAAGGTAGGTAAGGTAACCCGTTTGAATATAACACAGACTTGTTATGAGTTGATAAATTTGAAGGCCGACGAACTTACGTAATTTTGATAAATACCCTTACAGCATTTACCTGGAACAAATAAAAAGGTCTTTATTAAAAAAAGATAACTAATTAACTAGTCATGACAAATAGTCCGCTTAGTAACGGAAGGGTAGAATGTTACCATAAGCCATAATAAGTATAGATGTCATCTTAGCGCGTTCCCGGTAAGTCCCGGTTCCACCCTCAGCTGTGCTACTTCGGAGCCCGGGATGAGCTTTCCCGCTTTTTCTTCTCCATGTCATTGGCCACCCATGCCGGCAACGCGATATCGAGAAGAAATAGCCGGAACAGTTTGAACGATTTGGCACGTTTTACAATCGGCCGTCGTTCGACGACAACCTTCATTGGGAGTGTGGTTGCAGCACGGTATGTTGGTGCTTAGTCCTTTAGTCGCCTCTTACGACATCCACAGGAAGGGATGGAGCGGTCCTATTTTAGCCGGGAGCTACACGGCCAAGTAACTATAGATTACTTAAAAGGTTTAAAAAAAATAAAAAAATACTTTTAACATATTCCCAATTGGTACAGAACCCTTAACATTACAATAGAAGCCTAGGAAGGAGCCCTTACAAAAATGCAAGCGAAATCGTGGTTTATTCACAGAGTCGCATTTTTTCAAAACCTAAGACCGCGAACAAGCCTAGACCCATTTAACAGTACGAGTAACTAGTAATTATTAAAGGCACTTAGTTGCCGCCCTTTGCTCTTATTTGCCAGCCGAGAAACCTTTTTACCAAATATTTATTTTCATTTGAATCCTGGAGATCTAAGCGTAATATTGTAGATGAATTTTTTTTAACAAAAAAATCACCGACTTAATTTTTTCTAGGAGTTTCTTCCATATCTCCAAAGTTCTTCATCATGTCTTCACCAAATATAGTATGAGACCAACTTTGTAGTACAGGTTTTCAAATAAAAAAGAATCATGAAAATCGGTTCGCAATTGGCAAAGATGTTGCGTGACATACGTACAAAAAAAAAAACATACAGGTCGAATTGATAACCTCCTCCTTTTTGAAGTCGGTTAAAAATATGGTCTTGGGAAGATTTTTGAGGTAAGTCTTCTTCTTCATCTAAGCGCGTTCCCAGTTGCATCCCCTGCTATGCTGCTTCGGAGCCCGGGGTGCACCCGATTCCAAAACATGAATGTCAATGGTCACCCAAGGATGCCGAAGACCTTGCCAAGTGGAGAAGAAATTGCCAGAACAGTTAAAATGATTTAGCTTTAACGACCGGCCGCCTGCCCGACGTCAACCCTCTTTATAATATTTCTCATTTCCTTGATCGGCTTTTACGAGCCGCGTGGGAAGAATGCAGCAGGTTAATTTTTCTTTTCTTCCAGACCAGCATTTAATTTACCAGATTCTAAACAAAGAATATTGGCAACAATAGAAACTAGAAAAAGCAGCTTTTGATACGATCGATTCATTTTCTGCAATTTCCATACATCGGAATTTTCTTATAATTGCACGATATTTACACAACATATGGCGCTGTCTATTTGCAATAACAACGTCTCGTAAACACGTAGAACAAAGCAATGTTTGCATACCTATTTCCCATATTGAGAACTTGCTTATTATTGCATAGTGAGTGCCGCCAGCCCGCCACGCATCTGGGTGTCTACTCCGAAAACGATAAGATATCGATACTAAACTTTTCCCGTCTTATTACAAAACGAGGCCTAACCCAATTATATACTAGGTAAAACGAGTACGGTTTGTTTTTACCCGACTGCGCCAGATTCGAGTGTATGTATGTAGGTGTATATTGTGTGTATATTTTTTGGAACGCTCTGCCGCCTAAACGGCTTGATAGATTTTAGCTTGAGAGGAGTCGATAGAATCGTTGTAATCTTCTGAGTAAGCTCATCTTCTGAGTAATCTTCTAGTACACCGCTCCCACCCAACACACCGCCCTAAACTAATACGACTGCTCGCGGTCCACGCACCAACAGCTAGCAGTCGCCCAGCGCTCGACGCACCGACAGCTATCAGGCGCCCATCGGTCTTCGTTCCGAGCTCGTAATTTAGAGGAGGGTGGCTCATCTAGTCGCCGCGGCGACTGTTAGCAGTCAGCGTGCGGACAGCGCGCGGACAGCGCGTAGACCGCCAACCACCGAGCAGTCTGATGGCGGTAAGCTCGCTGACAGTGAGCTGTCTGCTAATTTATGTTGCCAATGTAAAATATATTTAAAGAGCACTACCTGAACTCCATATTTCAATAATATTTTATTTGTTGGGTGGGAGCAGAGTCGTGTAAGTAGGCTATGACCTTAAAACTGGGTAAATCAAAAATTAAAAAAAAACATGGCTGATTTTTGACACCAAATGAAAAATGGATGGGTCAATCACCACACGATAGGTTTTCAATAAAAAATTACTTCTATTTTTTTAATCTACACCCATCGAGTCGTATCAAAATAAAAGATTGTACAAATGGATTAAAAATATATACAATGTATACATATGTTTATATGTAATTTGGAATAAGAAATGCCAAAAACATCATATAACCTTGCTTATCTTGACGAATTCGTTACGATATCGTATGTTCGTTTGGAGCCAGGAGTACACTGGTATGTTGGATAATATAATAACTTTCACTGGCAAGCCTAATGACTGGCGCCTACACTCCTCGTCAAAACATCTGCCGAGACGAAAATTAACTGTGAATATGATTTATGGTAAATTGTGTCTAGATTTTGTAGAATGGAATATCTTATTAATTTTAATTTATTTGTTTGCATTGCTTCGGTTTCTGGCTCTTTCTTGACTAATGAGTGCGATCCCAGAATTCGCCTTTAAAGATAAAATTGTTTTTTTCTTTCTAAATGTTTATCGGGACTAAGTTTCACAGATTATTTTTTCAATTTTTTTGCTGGAATGTTCTTATGATATATAGTTAGATATAAATGTTCTTGAAAGCTGAGCAAGTTCCTTGACTTGGCTCACGAGGTGACCACCTTGTGGGAAATGGATTCGACGATCATTAACCATTTGAAGAGTCTGGCTAGATTTAGGGCCAGATTTAGAAGGCACTACTCCTGGAAACGGTACGCTTTCTCATGAGGTTTCTTTTGGATCTTACCCCGTTGCAAGAGGGCATCTAGGTTAGGTTTTATATTATTTATGTTTATATTTTGTTATATGTTTCATACCTATTTTACTTTTTATAAATATTTTATAAAAATCTAGTTCAAGAATTAAAATAAATAAAGACACTTTTTTATATACATTAATGTTTGTTGTTTGTAATATTAGTTTTAGATTGAATTTATTGTTGTTATTTTTAGTTTTAATTATTGTCGTATTTTATATATTATATATTAATAAAGACAATAATAAACACAAAATACAAAAAAAATATATATATAACTGAAATCAAGAAGCAACCATGAATGTAACTTTATTGTTATTAGTGTGCAAGATAGTAATAGGCCCCACGCACCACCGAGGGTACCATAATTTTTAGCGTACATTACTGTAATCATTATGACGTATAATGACGGGCTTCGTAATAAACGCGTAATGTTATCGTGGTCTTGCACGCGATCGCTAAATATTTGTAGTAGGGACACGAGGATATGACTCTGAGCATGGCATGCTTACAATTACAAGTGACCCAAGAGTTTAGATGCCCCGACTATCAAAGAAGTTGTTATTTTGTCATGTATCTTTCTTCCAAAATATTCGCTAAATTCTCGTATAGAATACGGATGTGGTAAAAAATTTTTTTTTTGGCTCGTTCGGTAGATTATATGTTTTATTATCATCATGTCAGCCACAGGAAGTCCACTGCTGGACATATGCCTCCCCCAAGGATTTCCAAAACGACCGATCGGAAGCGGCCTGCATCCAGCGCTTTCCTGCAACCTTGCTCAGGTCGTCTGACCACTTCGCAGGTGGGTGTCCTACGTTGCGCCTGCCGGTACGTGTACGGTACGTTTTTATTATGAATAAATAAATTCTAGGTAGATTATTAAAAATATGATATACGTATTTCTGCTTTTCTCTGATTAGCAAATAATAACGAAGATACAGCGCATTTAAACGCATGACGTCACGATCAAGTACAATTTTTACTATACGGTGACCTAAATTGCCCCCACTCGGAAACTTAGATGCGATGTATCTTTATGAATTTTTACTACTTACTTTAGTTTGCTAAACAGAAAATTATGGTTGTTTTTGGATAAACAAAAATTTAAGGAATAATAGAAGGGAAAAGAGGAGTAGGAAAACCAAGAAGAATTTTTTTCGTACAAATAAAATAAAAATTAAACGTGAAAACATATAAGGAGGTTAAGAACTTGGCGGAAGAAACAGAGACATGGAAGCACTCCACTGATAAGAGCCCAGCTTTTTTTAATATAAGAAGAAGAAGATTTTTTGATAATCTAATTGATTTATTATATTTTTTGTAAACAACCCAATTGTGTAAAATTTTGTAGTGGTTTACAAAGGTAGGTAATGACGTTAAAACGGGGGTGTTATAAGTAAGTTTGACATGGTGTTGTGTAAATTTGAATACTAACATTACGTACTTTAAAGTATGTAATTGCATTAGCGTTAAAAACGTTACTTAATTGCACTGATTGCGTTGCAAAAAAATAAATTGTAAATGCCAAAAAGTCTGTAAACAAGCAATAGTTACGTAAACTGTGTCATCTGGTGATAACGGGGGTGTTATAAGTAAGTTTGACATGGTGTTGTGTAAATTTGAATACTAACATTACGTACTTTAAAGTATGTAATTGCATCAGCGTTAAAAACGTTACTCAATTGCACTGTCTGCGTTGTTCGTAATAAAATAAATTGTAAATGCCAAAAAGAAGAATGGTAATGTGTTTAATGCGCCATCTGTCTGTAAACAAACAAATAACAAACGTTACGTATAAACTGTGTCATCTGGTGATAAAAAATTACGTTCGAGTGATAAAATAAATTTTTCTTATCTTATGCAATGTGCATCATCCGTGTTTATTGACGTGATTTGCGTGTTTTAATGTCATACTGTCTGTATATACATACATATACTATCACGTCTTTATCCCTAATGGGACAGACAGAGAAATTTGGGTTTTGCAGCTCTAAGCAGACAAAGCTCAGAGCGAAAGACTAGTTTTAGCGCGATGGTGGTCGATAAGATGGAATCGAATCAAACATTAAGGGTTCCGAACCTCCCTACAATGTTTTAAAACGCTGAAGAAACATGTTTCTTGTATGACGACGCCCCCTTTAATTTTAAATTTTCTTATTTTTACAGACAGACAGACAGACAGATCAGTCTCAGTAATAGGGTCCAGTTTGCACCCTTTGGGTACGGAACCCTAAACAGGAATCAAAATAGGGTTGCGTGTTTTGGAAGTTTACTTACTTTTTTTACTTTGTACAATAAAGAGTAATAAATAAATAATAAATACAATTGTTTCTTTAACATTCAAGCACACACTACATAATAGACGTATTAAATCAATTGTTATTTCTATTGTGTCTAGCTGAGTGACCAGCAATGTGTTGACATAATAATAATAATCACTTTATTGCACCAAAACACTTAAAAAAAATTCTATACAAAAAATAAATCAACAGTGTACAATAGGCGGTAATAACATACCCAATGGAATCAGTCTGATTTTATCAATATCAATGACAAAGGTTATTTACTCGTCTTCAGTCCAAGCAGCGTTTGACTGAAGGTGACACTCACTGTTACGGACATGTGAATAGTTTACACAGTCACTTTTAATGGTATTGTTAGACGCGGAAAATATATTAAAGCAATTTAGTTAGAACAAAAAGAAAGGCTTTAAGCCGTAAGACTCAAAGGCCACTTTTAGCGTGATAGTGAGCGAGGTGGAAAAAGGAATCGAAAAAGTAATAGAGCATCGCCTGTGAACGTGATTCGCATTTTCACCCATTCCCTCAATCGGCTTCTAAGATCAGCGCGGGAAGACAAGAACACTGGTACATTCTAAGTTTGTTCTTTCCTCCCAGACATGGAAGAAGTTTGCATAATCTATATATATATAAAAGCGAAAATAAATAAAATAAATAAATAAAACGTTTTATTAATTTTCTCCACAAAAACATCTTACTCAAACTTAAAAGGTACTTAGTATATACATATTTGTAGTCAATAAAACAAAATATTTGGAGAACTGGTGCCCGTGCTAGGTTTCCGAAGAACCTGTATTACGGGCCACCAGGACTCGTCACCAACATAGCAAATAATTGAAAGCAACATTATCATAACAGAGCAATACAAAAAAGAAAAAAGTATGTAATAAAAAACCGTATAAATGAAGAATGTAAAGAAAAAAAAAATTTAACCTAGTTTTAAATGCATTCATAATCAATAGAATTGATCAATCTTTCTTCGGCCATAATTTTTGCAGGACAATCAGGGTCACCAGTTTTGTGATTGCACGGTTTTTTGTAGTGCATGCATGTTGCACATTTTGGCGGCTCGACGGTTTTCGTGCATTCTTTTAATGTGTGACCTAGTGCCCCGCAATTCACTCACTCATCACGAAATCTCGAAAACTACTCAGCCAATGAAGATGAAATTTGGCAGGAAGGTAGATTGTGACTAGGAGACGTCCACTAAGAAAGGATTTTTGGAAATTCCATCCCTAAGGGGGTGAAATAGGGGTCGGCAGTTTGTATAAAACTTTGTCATTTTTAAAGTGAGACACATGAATTTTTTTATGTATTTTAGTAGTTAGTTGAAAATAATAATGCATTTATTAGATTTCGAAAATTACATCCCTATAGGGGTTGCAAGTTTGTATTAATCTTCGTCAATTTTGAAGCGAGACACATGTCATTTTTGAATTAGTGGTTAGTAAAAAATAATAATTCATTAATTGTATTTTAATAATTTGGAACCCCAGTTTAAAGAAATTGTGTAGTCTACGCGGACGAAGCCGCGGGCAAAAGCTAGTATTATATATACTTATTATGTTCATTTTAGTTTTCCTCTACAAAAGATCTGCACGACTTTCGACTCGGTTAAGACAATGAATGAGTTGCGATTTACATTTCAATGTTTTGTGTCTTGGTCATTTTGTGCAACTGAACATTTTGATAATCCTGTCATTGTAATACATTGGACCTAAGCTTAAAACTAGCAAAATGTTTAGTTGTGTACTGAAAACGTTGTTAGTTTTGAGCTAAAGGGCCAACGTATATTTTCAGATCGAAAAATAATTACAAAATTTCAATTTGACAATGTCATAAATAAAATATTTCTTCAAACGCACCACGACGCGGCAATATACCCAATAAGCTATATAGCGAGGCTTATTCGCTGAGTAAAAAGCAGTTCCCAGTTGCCCAGAAGAGATGCGTTGTGATGTCCTTTAGAAAATCTTGGCTTCAGGGCCCCAAGGTCCCATAAACTCCACGGCGAATATTAAAAAGAAGAATATCTCCCTGACTTGCGTATTTCCGCTTTTTGGCAGCACCTGCAGCACAGGCCACCGCTCCACCAAGGCACAGAATACAGTAAGAGTAAAACCAAGGTTAATGTTGCTTATTTATTTGATCAAGCAAGTTGTTACAGCGCTGGTGTCCCTTTGGACCGCCCGCCGCAGTATCCCAGTTAGAGCCAACTCGATCAGAATTATCTAACACGATAAATAGCTTACGTGGGGAAGGGTTAATATGTGAACATTTTGTTGTTTATTTTTATACGATAAGAATGCAAAAAAGCTAGGAGATTCCACGGATGACATGATGGGATGATGTTTTTTTTACTAAATACAAAGGACAGAAATTCAAGTGCGGGTTGTTTTACGCTTGTATTGAAATATTTTATTTCAATTCAAGCGTAAAACAAATTCGATTTTGTAATCGACAAAATTTGTAGGTTAGATCCACAGCCAGGGCAAGTTGGAAAATGGCCTTTTCCAAATTACTTCAGATCGTAGGTGTTTATTTATATATGTTTTTATTATAAAATATAGTATCGTTGAGTTAGTATCCCTTAATACAATTTAAAACTTACTATGGGTCTAGCTCAATCAGTGTAATTTGTCCTAAGATCTGTTTATTTTGTTTATAGAAGTATTATTGGATAGAAGTAGTATTATACATATTGAATTAACAACTGTGATATGATGACCTCCGTAGCGTATTGATTACCACGCCTGTTCGTCACCTCTACTAGACGACCTAGGCACGGCCTACACTAACCGCCATTTTCATAAAAAATCTGTTCTCTTAATACGAAATAGAGGAGAATTTTTCCATACAAACGTAGTCCCCTGTTTCCTCCCTTAGAGAGGTAGAGTTATATTTTTTTCCTGAATATCTATAGCCACTATTAGCATGTATAATGTTTTCTTTTTTTTCATAAATTATTTATTAAAAGAGATATGAATATTCAAAACCTTAAAAAAATGGCCAGATTTTCCGCTGTGTTCAAACATCCAGAAAACAAATTTGAGTAGATTAAATAAAAAAAATAAAAGATAGGAAAACCAATCAAGTCTTTGTTAATTCGTAATGAAAGAAGTACTTATATTGGTTAAGTTTTGGAGAAGAAATCAGGGGACTACGAATCGTTGATTTTCTGTTCTTTTAATAGGTATTTTCAGTCCAAGCTGCAGTATGTCTCTTTCGCACTTGCTTGGTTGTAGTTCAGGCACAGCGCGACAGCAATAGATTTTAAAAATATTTCTCTAGCCCTTGAGGTTTCCTCTTAACTCGGTCGTATAGTAATCTACCACTTTAGGGAGTGCAGACTTGTAATTGATTTGACAGAAAATATCAGCACTGCTAATCTGCACCGTTATTTAACGACTAACAATATATACTGAAATTATTTCACCACTCTCACTAGCCAGGTCTGCAGTTCCGTGTTGGGGTATAATAGGAGAGGTAGAGGCCTACCCAAAAATTCGTGCCAGCTCTCGATCTATTGTATGTATGGGAGGCCAAAAATTAGTTTTCATATTTTGATATATGTCACTTGGGGAAAGTTGTTTAGAATCAAATTATATAACTATTCTTAAAATCTTTTCAGTGTATTTTGTTGAACCCTGTGTAACGAATTTAAGGAAAGATTTCAGGAGAGCAGATTCCTTATGAATCTGGAGGTATGCTATCTAGTACTTAAATGAGTGTTGTTCATTTTTAGGGTTCCGTACCCAAGGGGTGCAAATGGGAACCTATTACTGAGACTCCGCTGTCTGTCCGTAATTGCTAACACTTGAAATTTTTACCGATTATGTATTACTGTAGCCGCTAGAACAAATACTAAAAATAAAAAATTTGTTAAAAATTAAGTCGTCATACAAAAAACGTGTTTTTTCAGCGTTTTTAACTAGATCTTTATAATGGCATTAACTAGATACTTGATATTTTCACTGATTGTGTATTACTATGGCCGCTATAACAACAAATACTAAAAAATAAGGTAAAATTAAAAACTAAAGGAGGTCGTCATACAAAAAACGTGTTTTTTTAGCGTTTTAAAACATTGTACGGAGGCACGGAACCCTTTATGTACGAGTCCGACTCGCACTTGCCCGTTTATTTTTTTACATTAAACATCGTCCGGCTAATTGCACTTATTCTGAAGACTCTTTTTAAATAATTTTCTATATCACCTTATTTCAATTTATATATAACAATATTGAAGTAGGTAGGTACACAACAAAATAATTTCTTGGGCACTTCACGTCAGGCCTCGCCTAGGGGCCAGAACAAGTCTTAAGAAAGTAACTTTTCCGCCTAGAATCTAAGTTACTGACTCGAGAGCATAGGTATAACGAGGGGGTGGGATCTGGGGGTTCAAACCCTCCGTAAAATAAAGACACTTTGCGGTCTTTTAAAAATCTTGGCAATTCTTCTCGTGACTACGGCAACTCCTAAGAGGACCTTCTCTAGTTTAAGACGGTGAAAGTCCTTCAGATAGGACTTTCACCGAATACCATATTACAGAAAACCCGGAAGGAGTAGTAATTTGACCCCCCCCCCCCTGTCCCTTCTTCCTCCCCCAAAACAGGCCTGGGATACGATTACTAAGTAAGATCCTAGTGTTCGTTTTTTTCATATGACTGCCTCCCCCCAAAAAACAGGCCTGGGTACGCCTATGCTTGAGAGTATAACTTAGGTTTAACTTTTTATGCACTTCGTAGAATAAAGTAGCTTTTAAAATCGTTTTTAAATTAAGTTTTTCGTAAATTCTGACAAACTAAGAGCATCGCTTTTAAATTATATGATAACCATAGTGTAAATTCAAACTCCATAAAAACTTACGAGAAAAATATTATAGTAGATAAATTAACAATAAACAAAAATTCCAAATTTGAAACCGAAATGTGGTTCATGTGGCATGATGTCAAGAACACTGGCTGCATTCACGCTCTGAAAGGTTACTGCAGTATATGAGCGGCGTCGAAAAGCCGAAAATATTTTTTTATATATTTTTTTTAAATTATTTCTTTATTTTACTTAGCTGGACATTTTGGGTAAAAAGGCAGGACACCTTTACTTTTTAAATCTTACTGACACGACAAGATTTTCAAAGAAGTCTTTTTTATCATTACATTACCATAAAATCTTCTGAAACATGTCACGAATTTACCTGCACGTGTTACACAAGTTTAAGTGACAAAGAATGACGAATCCTTTTATGCTGGAGTCATCTATTCGTTACCGACACAAAGACGCGGGCACACGAATCCGCTTTATCCATTGCGTATTCCGCCCGACAGATTTAGACAAGGACCAGAGAAACTAAGAGACATGTTTTGAGTTTTATTTAGTTAAGTTTATGTGACAAAGAAAGATAACACGCTCGATGAAGAGTGACCTGTGCGGAAGAAGGGCTGAAATGATGTTGATGATGATAACAAAGAATGACAAATACTTTTAGGCTGGACCAATAGATGACATTCGTTACCGATACAAAGGCGTGGGCACACAAGTTTCGTTCCGCTACGTGTTTCGCCCGACAGATTTAGACAAGGACCAGAGAGATTAGGACATGGATTAAGTTTACATTAGTAATAAATAATTTTCCCTTTGCTTAATTATTTAAACTATTTTAAATAAGTAACCAACCAGTAGTCCAACAGCGGACTAATATAAGCCATAAGAAAAGAAACAAAGCGTTCCCTTTCTTTTTTTAGTTTATGTGACACAGAATAACGAATCATTTTAGACTGGAGCCAATCGTTAACAATAGAGGATATGATGAGCTCGGTCGACCAGTGACAGTACGCACGGGCTAGTGTTTTCGCAAGCGGCACCAGGCGTGCTACGCACTTGGATGGGTGACCATATTTGGCATAAACATTTCTCGAGCTTCTCCGTGCTTTGGAATGCACGTTAATAAGTTAGTCCCGGCTGTCATCGTTGTATGGTAGTCGTCAGGCTATGTCACCCACCAGACACCAGTGTTGACCATTACACACACGAAAAACCAACAAACCAATACAAAAGCGCGGCCACACGAGTGTTCCGCCGTAACACCGTACAGACGGATACACCGAAACTTTAAGATTTCCGTCTAGGGACTTTGGAACTCTAAAACACATAAGTGGAACACACGTGGCTACTTACTAGCTATTACAATAAAACCATCGCACTCATTTTACGCCATCATACATTTAACAACAGATTTTGTAGTGTCGAATTAGTCACATCTCTTTCTTTCTCACATCCTAGTATACAGCGAATACTCCACTTCGTTAGTCCGCATCCCCACATCCCGGTTCGGATCCCAACCCGATTCTGTATCGTTTAATTGACTTGCCTTTGTTTCTCCGATTTTTACGACAAGAGAGGTTAATTCTAAAAATTTGCGCGCAATTCTCAACCTTACTCAAAAGCATTATAGTATATTATCAAATGACAGGCTGTAATTCTTTCGATTTACTCCTTTGATTTCTTGACATGCATGTACTGTTCCATACAAAGGATAATGCTTACAATGCTTACTGTGAGGATACATTACATGGACATATTTTTTATGTAAAAGACGTACGTTTCGTGTGAAATAATTGGAAAGATATACAATCTTTGTATAGTCGATGTATACAATATACCTACCTAATCAAAATGTTTACCATATCACAATGTAAACGAGATATGCTTTTAAAAACTAAAACGCGACCACGGACTAATTAATATTGAAAAGCAGGGCTTGGAATACCGTTAAAAATCTGGTAACGTTAATTCTGTCAAACGGCGTTAACGTTATCAGCAAAAATAACGTTATGCTGGGTAACGGTATTTTTCCAACCATTTACCGATAAATCAGATAACGTTACCAATGATATTAACGGTAAAAGGTATTGTTAACAATGTATTTCTTTTCGATATTTGACAGAATAAATACATGAAAGTTTGTCTAGTAGGCTACTAGAGCTACACGGATGTCGTGATAGTCTGTGCTAGCTTGGGTTCAATTCCCAGCGCGATGCAATACACTTGTATAATATTTATATAATATTTTACAAGTATTGAAAAAAGTATCGTTACTTATATCGTTATTGATAACGTTATTATAACGTTTTATAAATGTATTATCGATACCCCTTATAACGTTACCACTAATACCTGTATAAAAATAACGTTATGTAACGTTACTTTTAGTGTGAATTTGGTATCGTTAACAAGCCCTGTTGAAAAGTATATTTATTCGGTTAATGCAAGCATGCTGTGCTTGCATTAACCGAATAAACATGCGGGATTAAAAGCTAATAATGTATATAACGTCTAACAAAATATACTAAAACTATTTTAAGGGTGGATTCAGTCCATGATACTGAACAACTTTCCCCAAGGAACATATATCGAAATATGAAAAAAAAAAATCCATACAAACTCAGATCAGCTGATCGGTCAACTTGTATAGGAGGCCGAACATTATTTTTTATATGTCGATATATGTTGTTCAGTATCATGGACTGAATCTACCCTTAAAATAGTTTCAGTATATTTTGTTAGACCCTGTATATTTTTGAAATGTGCTTTTAAAGCCCTTTCATTGGATGACCGTTTACGGTACACGGTATGATGAGATTTATTTTATTTTTTAGTTCAGTAAGGCCACAGTGAACTTACTGGGAGTACTGGGACGTCACATATCATTACCACCGACAACCAAGATCAAATTACGTGTAATGTTTATTTATATTTAAATTATTTTTTTTGTTCCAGACGATTCCGACGATACCTCATTTGTTAAGGTATCATGGATATTTTTGAAGATACAAGGGAACAGATGAAAAAACATAGCGGCGAAACACATAAACCTTTTCGCTTTTCCGTAATCGGGTAAAAAAACATGAAGGGCGATAAAGTTGTCTATCTACGTCTTTAAGTTCGAGTAAGACGGTAGGTCACTACACAAAGTTTCCCCACTATTTACTATGCAAATGCAATGCAGTAGTACTTTGCCGGTAAACCCAATGGTCTTGGATACAACCGGAAATACGAAGATAAACACGCAACACCCAAGAAAAAAAGGTCATTTTCCAACTGATCTGGCTGGGAAAGAACCCAGCACCTCCGGAGTCGTAGAGCGTATTAATAACGTTTAGAAGGTCGTCCACGTACACGCAATACATTACATTGAATGATAACAAAACAGTCTTTAACATTAAATTATCTGTTTAATACACGTTAGGGTTGCTACACACTTATTCGGACCGGCATTATCGGTCCGGCAGTATTTGTCAAACAACAGAGCCGACCCAAAGTAATTATTTATATAAACTTTTTTGCACATTAAGTGTTCAAATGGAGGCTCCATTTGAACACTTATTTATTATGGCGTACTTTAACAGTCAACCATTGGAGCAAGTAGAAAAATACTCGTAATTTGGGTGGTGCGACATAATGTGTAAATAAAATTGAAAAGTATCTACAGGCTGACTTTTGTATGGGACGACGAAAAATTTTTATCGATTTTTAATAACTTTTTTTATAGAAAGTAGTTCAGTATCATGGACTGAACTTGCTACAAAAATTTTGCTGTTGTTTAAAAAGTCACCTTGTATAAATACCTCAATCAACAATCAAGAATATAGATATTAATTAAAAAATAAAAATATACCGATACGATTACTATCTATTACGATACGATAATTAAATATTATGCCTTTTTACCCAAACATTTATCGATTTTACCGCCCGGCTGTGCCGATTACGCCCGAATAAGTGTGTACAGCCATGTACAGCATATTCACGACTGAAACCTTCATGTTTGTCGTCTAAATGTGTTATAAGGACATGAGGCGCTGCATCCATAATGCATTCGCTCTCACCGACATCGCCATGCAAATATCATTAAAAGTTTATAAATAACACCAGCTAAAACGTTTAGCACCGGCACCGTATTCGGCCCACGTACGATCTTTCATTGACAATATAAGAAATAGACACTACAAATGAATAATAAATGTAAGTTGGAACTAAGTTTTATTTTCAAAAAAATATATAAATAGTGACTTTTTATCCACCAGCCAAATTTTTGTAGCTATGATACTGAACTACTTTCCATAAAAATAATTAACGAAAACGAAAAAAAGTTTCGACCTCCCATACAAAATGCTAAGCCGAACGGATTTTCTATGGACGGACGAAATTTTTTTTTTCATTTTTAATAATTATTTATAAGAATCGTAATTAAGTATTATAGTCTGAACTTGCTCCAAAAATTTTACTGGTGGTTAAAAAGTCACCTTGTATACAAACTTAATTACTTAAAAACAATAATAAAATTAAAAACACTACCCGCTACAATAAATTAATGCAATGGTCTATTTTAACTGCTGGGCAAAGATCGTCACATCTCAGGTTTTTGTCTATGAACTAAAAGTGACTGTATAAAAAAAAGAAGCTCGTGACTGGCGTAAACCATTTTATAAGCTACTTACTCATACTGCACTCATAAAGACTCTTACCTGAAACAAAGTAAATTATTCATAAATATTAATTTGTTAGAAAATCAACACATAACATTCCAACGGTAAGGTGTAAAATTTAACGAATAAACTGTCACGCACAATACAGTTCCCCGACTAGGAAGTGGCTTATCACGCGCACAACAGGCGTAACAAAATTCTAAAAATTCAACTTGTTGGGAAATAATAATTCAACTCTTGCAGATACATTCTAAAAATGCAACTTTTTGCAAACTCAATATTTTAGGAATTCAACTCTGGTCCGGAAGGAGGTTTTAGCAAGAAAATACGCTATACTTGAAAAGCTGCTTTTCCGCAGTAACCTTATACGGAGTCCTTATGACTTTCACGATAACGAAGGTTTAGATAAGTATTAGGTACTTTGCTTTTCTTAATTTGTCTATTTATAAAAACATCGGTGCCACTGTCAGGCAATGCAACCGTACCGTACGCTACCGGCGAATTCGAGTCGCGTCCGCGGCAAATGCGCCAATCCGTCTGTAGGTTAGTGTTGTGCACATACCTGGCATAATGACTAGGCATCGATTACCTACGCAAAAACTAGATTACACACCTAGAACAAAATATTATGAAATTTTTCCTTTAGGTATAAATCAGACAAATTAAAAAATATATTGAATGCATGATAATCTTCTTGCGGACAGGGGATGAGGCGTACAGAACACGTCTTGTTTTATTTTACTATGTTTATAAGTGATTTAAAATGACAGCGAATGTTTTGCTTATAAAAAAGTACGAGTCAAAATAGAGTCGAACAGTATGAAATGAGGTCCGTCCATATACATATAACGCTACACCTTTTTTGCAACATCTTGTGTTATGTAAAATGAAGATCTCAAAGATTAAAATCCGTTAATAAATAACGCTCCACCAGTTTCTCCTTTTTCTCCTCCAATCAGAAATCGCGATAGCCCAAAAAATTTAAATAAATCAAGGAACTTGTGTGCCAATTTTCGTCAGAATCGGTAAAAAATGCGACCTGTAGGCGAGAACAGACAGACAGACAAAAATATTTTGGCTAATCTCGAAACTGTAAGTACTGTAACGCTTCGCTAGCTCGGTTAATAAATTAATCAAACTCTAAAATATGTAACTATGTTGCTACTATGTCGCCTTAAAAATGTTTTCAAACTGCTATCACCGTAAAATAATGATAGGGAGTATGTTATATGTCACCGAGGCAATTATATAAATTGTTATTACACTGAGTAGCGCAACAAATAAAAGTGATATATAGGCAATAAAGTCGTTATTTCCATACAAGTATAGCGATTTATAGTGCGCATCGAAAGGGGGTGTAGTTATTATGATTATGGCTGAACATAATTGATTCTATATTTTAGATTGATGAAGATTAAAAGAAAAAAGAAATTTTGACGAAAGATTTTAATAAAAAATCTAGAAAAAGCTCATGGGAAAATATATTGAATATTATCAGTCTTACAGAGCAACGGAGAAGTGGATCGAGATGTCACCAAAAGGATTAATACTGAATGGCTTAAGTGGGAACAAGTTACTGGAACAACTTGCGATAAGCGGCTCCCTTTGAAACTAAAGGGAAAGATGTATAAGACAGTAATAAGACCTGCTTTGCTGTATGGAGGGGAATGTTGGGCTATGAAGAAGAAAGAAGAACATAAGTTACATGTAGCAGAAATGCGGATGCTTAGGTGGATGTGTGGAGTGACGAAGATGGATAAGGTCAGGAATGAATATATAAGAGGGAGTTTAAAGGTAGCACCAATTGTAGAGAAGTTAAAAAGCCACCGTTTGACATGGTACGGTCATATCAAGAGGCGGGATGCCGAATATCTGGCTAACAAAATGGAAAACTTGAAGGTGTATGGCCACAGAGATAGAGGACGACCTAGAAAGACGTGGGGGGAATGTGTTAAGCAGGACATGATGGACAGGGGGGGTTAGTACAGATATAATAAATGATAGAAAACGATGGAGAGAGTTGACATTCAAAGCCGACCCCAAACAGGGAGAAGGCGAGGAAGATGATGATGATGATGAAGGGCATACGTCTCATGGTGACGGTAGAGTAGAATAAAATTTGCAATACACTTAAACCGTGGGTAACGACTGTCCTAAGGCGATATTGGGTAGGGCAGGAAGTTTTTGGACATAGAACTGGCAGCAGAGTCCTTTGTGCCAAGACAAAACAGCCTACTGCGATGATCAACCCGCCTGCCCAGCATGGTAAAGACAGTATTTCAAGCATGATATCGTCGAATTGTAATGTAGTTCTGAACTGTAGTTCAGACCATTCTGGGCAAAGGTCACCCTATCCTGGATCCCGAAACACCATGATGAGTTCAACTTAATAAACAATGGAAAGATGATAAGACAACACCGGACGGAATGGAAAAGTTGAGGGCCCAGCAGTGGGACACGTAATGGATGGAAATGAAAACGAATAAATATTTTATCTACACCCATGCTATAAATCCTCTATAAAAGTTTCTGAAACAGTTGTGTCATAGTAACCATAATATCATCCAAACGCGTGATATAATGTTGTACTAAATTTCATTATGCAACGCAAATCTTTTTTTATTTTATTTATAACTAGCTGTGCCCGCGACTTCGTTCGCGTGGTTGTCGGAATGTAATATAGCCTAAAGCCTTCCTCTATAAATGGACTACCCAACAAAAAAAGAATTTTTCAAATCGGACCATTAGTTCCTGAGATTAGCGCGTTTAAACAAACAAACAAACAAACAAACAAACAAACTCTTCCGCTTTATAATACTAGTATAGAAGATAGAGTGATCGAGCTTCTTTTATGAATTAAAAAAAAAGAACCATAAGCGCCATTTTTTAAACGCGGATTTACGTAAACGAATGATTTTTTCCTTACAAAAAAACGTTCGATTAGTGACTCCGCGTTTGAAAAATGGCACAATTTTCTTGCAGCGCGTTTATACCAGAGTCGAAATTTAAAAAAACTCATTTTATTTGAATTTACGTCGCATCCTGCCATTGTTTTTCGTAAATAGCATTTCAAAAAGTTATTACTTTGTTGTTTACAAAAATGAGTGATACAAGCTTTGATAATACCAACACCACCAGATATTTCTAATGCAGCAAAG
This sequence comes from Acrobasis repandana, assembly GCA_963576875.1. Lineage (NCBI taxonomy): Eukaryota > Metazoa > Arthropoda > Insecta > Lepidoptera > Pyralidae > Acrobasis > Acrobasis repandana. The sequence continues at coordinate 20,065,389 of OY756223.1, forward strand.
GACATTTCTAACCAATTATTACCAGAAAAGTCGAGAAAACAATATGAAAAGGCGTACCAAGATTTCATTAATTGGACAATATCAAAGAAGTAGTACTTACATCATTTTCTGAAGATGTGATAATAGTATATTTTCAAGAATTACCCGAAAAATTTAAATCTTCATCCCTATGCACCTTCTATTCAATGCTCAAAAGTACGCTGAGTATTGATCACAACGTGGATATCTCAAAATATTCAAAATTAATTGCCTTGCTAAAACGTAAAGCAGAAGGTTATACCTTTTATAGAGGATTCATATCATGGGTGTAGATAAAGTATTGTATGCAACTGTTCATAATTAGGTATTAAAACACTCATGTGATACTATTACCACACTCGGCTTCGCCTCGTGTGATAAACCCATATTCGTGTTCTAATACCCCTTATTATATCAGTTGCATAAATAACTATAAAAAAATTATTGCTTTGATAGGGCTGTTTTATTCAACGTAATATTTATACTGCTGATTTTTTTAAACCAATTAGTCTAAATATAATCGTAAACTGTAAGAACGCCACGATAAACAAGTTACAAAAATGTGTAAGAACGCGAAGAAATAAGAAAAACAGTTACACCTGTGCCCACCACTAGCCTAGAATGGACGCAGGTCCGGATAAGTTAGGTATCCCACGTTACTATAGCCGTCATAGAGACCTAGGTCTTGAGTTACGACCTACTTATTTACTTTTATTGCCGCATAATTTTAGGCCATATCGGGTCGCAGACTATAACGACAATTCAGGGCACCTACACAGACATTTACTAAATATTACATGAGTTTTACGACAGTTAGACCACGGACTACCTTGTGAATACGATGTCTTTTCATATAAAAGCCTTATAGCTCGTCTGAAAGGAGTTACGTAGTTCATCTATTTTTGATGTCCGATGAGAAATAGGACTGTTGTAAATTTGACGTGTATATGTGGGTATCTGTTTGTGTGGTTGCTAACTTGATTGATGATTCAACTTCTTTTTGTCACCTGGACTTTATTTCTTTAAGTACCCACGTAAGTGTTAGCTGGAATGAATAGCTAATGAGTCACAGATTAAATGTTCCAAACATATGTGGTATCTATCACGTCTAGTTTTCGAGGTGCATGCCAAATTATTTTTTCTATTACCCTCACTTTAGGCGTAAACGAAATAGTTACCATTTTTGATGTGTTGTACTTTTTTATTATTTTGTTTTGTTTAGTAGTCATTTTTATTCGATAACGTCGATATATTCGTACATATTTCTTTGGAAATCCATTATGAATACTGGACTAAGTGGTCGTCGCAACTGCTTAAATGCACCAAATAAGTTTTGTTATGTTTGCGGACAGTATATTGTGAAGTCACAAACAAAAAATGTTTCCAAAAAAGTGAGAAGTGCATATTTACATAGGAACCACAGGGCCAAAAATGCGAAAAAGCTAGTTGACGACATGTTAGAAGCATATAAAAAGTTGGGTTGCAGAATGTCGTTAAAAATTCACTTCCGTCATTCTCACTTTTCTTTTTTCCCATCTAATCTTGGTGCAGTCAGTGATGAGCAAGGTGAGAGGTTCCACCAGGATGTAAAGAAGCTTGAAGAACGATTACAAGGGCGTTGGGACACAACTATGCTAGGCGATTACTGCTGGCGTTTAAAACGAGAAGATCATTCAAAGCACAAAAGAAAAAGTTAAAGTTTTGCGATCTTTTGTGTTAAAACTTTTTATAATGTTTTTTTTTGTTTTTTTAACCTTAATGATAAAATTAAACTTGGTTAATGTGAAAAAATCTGGTTGATTTAACTAATTTTCTTTAAAATATGTTTTAGCATTTAAATTTTTAGTAAAATTTGGCACATTCTTATGGAAGAAAAATGAGACGTGATGAATGGAAATTTTGTATGTATTTTTAATAAACTATAAGTATTCATAAGAAAACATGACATTTCAAAGCGGGTACTCAATTTTTTTTTTCATTTGTAACGCAGTGTTATTTTTAAATACAAACTTAGGATTTTGCTACGAACCTTACTAAAGTCATTCCCAAAAGTGACATCAAGCAAGCCGCCGGTCGTAAAACTGTAGCCAAATCGCTTAAACTGTTCCGGCAATTTTTTTCGCAAAGGATTTTGGCATATTATATTTGGAGAAGCAAAATCGGGCAAGCGCACCCCGGGCTACGAATCAGCACAGCTGAGAATGCAACCTGGATCGCGCTTAGGTGAAGATATAGGCTGTTAACTAACAAACTGTTACTTACCAAAAATCAGCTTCGAAGAAATAATGAAATAGATAAGCGTTAAGAGTAACATCAAGCGAAAAAAGGTAGAAAAGGTTTCACAGACATCTCACGGATAAGCGTCATTGCGGGTAAACAACGCGCAATAACTTACCAACACCAACACGTAGAATTCTAACAAGAACCTCCTTTCTATCAGGCCAGCAAAATGTTACACAACTAAAAGAATTTTAAATTAGCAGCCATTTCCACCACCAGCGCTGTCTCGGGAGAGGCTGTCCATTTCAAACTACCAATGCATCAAGTTCATTGACTTCCAAAGGCCTAGCGATAAAACAAAGTTGGAAACCGCAATTTTGTTATCTTGCTGTTTACAACACAGCTAGAGTCCAGGGAACACAGCTGACTTATTCTTTCACATTGATTTGGGGCAAGAAACGTGGAATGTGTAACTGACTCAATTTTGATTTGCTGTTTTAATTAATTAAAAGGATGGTTATCTTAGTTATAGCGGAGGTTTCGATTTCTATGTGCTCATCTGTATCAAACAACCAAGGACAAATTTTAATTACTTAATTAAATTAATTTTAATTACTTAAGTAAATAAATTTTAATTACTTAATGAAATTAATTTTAATTACTTAATTTAATTAATTTTAATTACTTAATTTAATTTTAATTTTAAGGACCAATCAAACAACAGCCAAGGACATACTTTTTATAACTGTTTAGTTTGGACTCAAACGATTACATTAATAATATGGTGAATATAGATTGATTTTAAAGTATTTGAACGATTCATATTTATCATACTATTACTAATCTTTGCCTTTAATTTTATTGAATTCATTAATGTATGAACATATTAAACATGCCACGGAACAAGTACATTTGCCAGACAAATTTAAAAAAAAATACCCTCAACATTCAACTGTTCATTCCCAATAACTTTTGAACGGCTGAATCTATTTTTATTAAACATAGCTAAGAACTTCATATATTGACAGCAATGCTTTCGTTTAAAAAAACCGAATCGAAATCGGTGTATTCCTTTAAGAGCTACGATGCCACATACAGACACGTCAAACTTATATAACACCTCTCTTATTTGTCGGGGGCTAAAAATCTACAAAGATACACACTATCTCAAGGATTCTCACAAGAACTTCTAGATATATAAAATACGTGTGCCAAATTTTTACGGAGAGCCTGTCTCTTTGTAGTTTCGCTAATTTGCTATAGTGCCATGTTTAGACGCGGTGACCCGGCTCGTGCGGCGATAGTACGTAATTTGTTGAAACGAGTCTTGGATGTTGTGTGGTTGAGATGATTATGGACAAGTTCAGCTATGAATAGAATAACTGGTCTCCTAGAGAGAAATAAAGTTAAATGTGCTGCCTACGTTACCTACATTGCAAATCAAGAAATCAGCGGACAGACGAAAATGACTCTTTGTGCTTCTAAACCGCAGAAGACTTAGAATTTGATACTGTACTGTATTCTTCTATAATCATATTGTAATTCTGCTATAAAAAGAATGACTGTTCTCGTGGCGATAATCTGGTAAAATGTGCTCCATACTCCAACTCCATATTCAGTGCGGATTAAGAAATAGCTTCGAAAATTGACGAAACATTTTGCGTCCTCTCCTAAAACGTGACGAACTTAGACGACCTCCGTGGCATAATGGTTGATAAGTCCGTTACTCCGGAGTTTCTGGGTTCGATCCCCATCCAGGACAAGATAGAAAATGATCTTAAATTAAACTGTTACTCGTCATGAGATTCATAAAAAATAACTAAAATGTACAAAAAGAACAGAACAGAAGACAATACAAAGGTGATCTTATCCCGGTCAGAGATCTGTTCTAGTCAGTCCAATATTCTGATCACAATGCCACAAATGCCAAAAGAATTGTGGCACTAAACTGTGGTATTGCGTACCGTTGCAATTTGCATTGCAACCGTATATCTCCATCTACAATTTCATCACGGAGATGAGCATTCAACATTTTCGATGTATGTTTGCGTGGGCTCTTTACATCGCAAGTGTAACCTACTTAATTGTTAATTCTGCGTTCGCATTGTAAATACTATGAATAATTAAGGATTGGGCTACACGCTCCAACTGTGGTAATGTTACCTAGAATTTGATTCTATATATCTAATCCACAGAACACAGAGTATTACATACCTAATTTGCAAAAAAAAAAGCTAGATCTTGTACTATCACGCCTGTTTTCCACAGAGGCCAGGAAAGACCATGGGACCTACGATCCTGCCCAACAGACCTCTTTAAGGGAATCAAATCTTTGGGCAATTGGAAAATAAAATGTAACGAAATAGTCCACGCGAGAATATCATAATACCTATTTTGAGTCACATGTGTGTGTGTGTGTGTGTGTGTGTGTGTGTGTGCGCGCGCGCGCGTGTGTGTGTGTGTGTGGGTTTTTGGGTGTTTCTTGAGCAAGCATAAGTTCAACGGACAGATGTTTGCCTGTTAAGGTTTTATAGATTTTTGCCTATTAAGGTTTTATATATACAAGCTTTCAACTAAAACAAATCAAAGTAGTCACGTGATCTAGTTACTATGGGAACAAAACTTTTTTTTTCGTATTTCGATATACATTTATTGAGAAAATTTGTTCAAAATATACAAGTGAACCATCACCCCTTAAAATATTTGTACTTAATTAAAGTTAAGCATGTATAGTATACATATATCAATTGACGCAAAAATGCATCGATTTGTATGTTATTTATTAATTATACTATAATAATAACCGAGTAACCGATTTCAAAATGGGTTTATTATTCCAGTAGGGAGTTAACTTTGTGCCATTATGTAAGGTTTTATCCACAGGTATGAATGAAACTTCATAGAAGCGGAGTATCATTTATGCCTACACTACTACAAACGAAACTATACATCCGTGCACACGTCTATGCGTGTGTGTTCGCCCGCTCTCGCTTCTCGACAGAGAACGGGGAGAGATACGGGAACGGGGACGCATATTGCGCGGGACCTTAGGACATTCCATTCTGTATGAAATATTCTTATTAATTTCTGTGGTTTTACCTTCTAGGTTTTTCATTTACTTTAATTACATTTCAAAAATACACTATCAGCGCTATTTTTGTTAAATCCTTTCAGTCCACTTCTATAATCAAATAATATTTAGTAATAGCGAACGAAGTTTTAACTCCGAACTATGTTACAGTCCAGTGGAAAGTAATTAACCCAGGATTCAGTATCTCAGCCTCCGAGCCCGTGTTTCAAATTAATTATCCCCAAAGTTGGGCATTCTTTGTCGTTAATCCATGATGAATGGCTCCCGATGGACACTGGAATAATATTTCCCGATCCATTTCTATTCTAACGCATTTGTGTTCTTCATCACTTTTTGTGCGATATTGATTGTCACTTGATTTATTTGTTATTGAGAATAAGTCTATAGAGGAATCGTTATGTTCTACGAAATCAGCGATACGATCTTCTTCAGCAGCATCCTACAAAACATCCTAGAGTGGACCGGGATAGTGACCGCTGCTGAGCTGTTCTGTAGAGCTAAGAACAAAGAGGACTTCATCAGGCTGATCGCCAACCTTCACTAGAAAAACATATTTACCTCGCTCATTCGAGCGTCTTCCCAGTCGCATCTTAGGCATACCTACTGTCGTTGAATCCTTTCAGTTAATTCATTTTATTACGATAGAATTTTTCACGCAGTCGGATTTCATTAATAGCTACTTGTGGACGTAAATATACCAAATCTCATAGCGTTTGTTGAACTCTAGCAAAATTTTGCTATTCTGCTTCTTCATTGCTGTCATTTCGCAGGCCACAAACCGTACGCACGTGTGCGTAGCCATTGCTCGGCGAGTTAGAAAGTAGCGAGTGCGTGCGCTACATGAATAGAAATCGCAGTTAACAATAACTCGCCGTGGTGGCAAACTTCTACGGGACCGATATTAAGGTGTTCCATAAATTAGAGTCGATGGATTCTCGACCGTTCTCGATTTTCCGGCCTTGTCCAGATCTCAAGCAAGGCTAGACCCACGGATCTAAAGAGTAAGGCTCTTATAGCAAATAAATCTAAAACTAAGGCTCTAATGGCAAAGAAGTGGCAAATAACCTCAAAATAAAAATGAGTGGCCGAAATTAATATAAGGGTGGGTCGATATTGCTAGGGAATTTTGTAGTTACTGTCGAATGCCAAATGTTGATTTTTTATGCCAAGTCCAACTATCATCAAATAATATCTTTTAGTGTATTTTCGGCCGTTTCCTTGCTGGACTAGAAGAAAAAAAAACTAAGAATGTACCAGCGTACTTAACCAGCGCAGATCGTAAAAGTCGATCAAAGCAATGGGCGAAAATTCGAATCATGGCGATGCAGCCATCCATTATTATTTTGATTCCTTTTTCCACTTACTCGCCCACCATCACGCTTAAAGTGGCCTTTTGGTCTAAGTCTATGTCCTAGTGGTCTTGCGGCTCTAAGCAGACAGAGCCCAAGGCCGCAAGATCCAAAATGCTCTGTCTACCAAATTAAGGGTAAAGGCGGTAAAATTGTCAAAGCATTTATTGTTTGTCCAATCAGCTTGAAAATATATCCAGTTTTGAGCTATTTTCTAGCTGAAATTCTGCCCTCTCGTAAATTAGCCTCTACTTGTAGGCACTGAAAACTGTTGGAGGCCGTAGCAACCTCCGCAGTTTGGGATCACATTGGACGAATGGGCAAGCCGAGAGGCGAGTGCCCTTTATAATTTAGAGCTACTGTTATTGAAATGGGATTTTCATAGGAACTCAACACTTGTTCATTTTATACTTAAATAAATAGATAAGGACAAATCACACAGAATCAGCTAGCCGGGCTAGCCCCAACCCAAGTAAGTTTTAAAGTTTTTTCCAAACATCCATAGATAAATAAATGATTTTGACGTAGAATTGACTTTGAATCTTGGTCGTGTGCTGCTCGATTTTGACTATATCCTCAAATTATCTCATTGCGGGACGTCCGACGTTTCTTTCACCCGTCCTAGGCTAGTCATGTATAGTACAATAAAAAATTACGCTTCCATTTAGCCGAATATCGGGAAAAACGAGGCAACATCCAACTCGCCTGCTCGACTAATGCGAATCTTGTTATCCCGATGCCGATATCGACGAAACCTTTCGAGGAAAAAACGAAGCAGCCCAAATCCGTTGTTTGGCCATCGGCGATGGGATTTGGTAAAGTTTGGATGAAAATTAACTACGGTACAAATGTGGCGTTCGGGTTATAGGGATGATGACTGGGTCAGAAAAGTATTATTCTAATTAGTCCGTTAATTAGATTATCCAAAAATAGTGTACCCATATTTTTCAGTTTATCAAAAAAGTAAAAATTCACAAAGATACAGAGTGTCAAAGTTCGAGGGTGGGGGCTTGTGACGTCACCGATGTGTAAAAATCGTACAAAAGCGTGACGTCATGCGAAATTTAAATTCGCTGTATTTTCGTTATTTAATGTTTCTCAGAGAAAATAAAGAATACGTGTACAATATTTTTGAAGTGAAAACTTCTTTAGCGGCGTTGTGCACTTTTTTTTGTAATGGGTAAAAAATGTTAAACTCGCGTCAGGACACGTGTCCTGATCGAAAATTCGTAAGAAGGATGGAGAGTATCTCATAATAATATCCCCCTCCCTTTCTACGGCGCGGCGAAAATGTATACCTGCGCCTGCTGTTTCGTTTAGCTGAGAGATAAACTTTTTAATGTAATATAAATTGTCATGTTTGTGTACGTTAGCGCAATAAATAAATATTGTATTCTATCACATAAATGATAGTACTTTTATACTGATAATTAAAGCAATTCGTGCAAAATTATTCCCTAACCATTCCAAAATATCAAAAATGCACAACGTTAATATTCAAGTTTTTACTTCTGCCGGCACTCCCGGAGTGCAACCCGTCTTTTTTTTTTTAACTAATCTAACCGATGGACCAAAAATTTTTTCAGTCATCATGCGTATTTACTTGCGATTCATTTCCATTGACTGCAACATGTTGCATCATTCATTACTATGTTCATTGCATTAATGCGACTAAATAATGTTAGTGTGTGATACTTGGAGAATAAATAACATTACGGTGGGCACCAAAGAGGAGGAGGCCTAACATCGTTGCTTTAGTCATTCTGAGACCGCGGCAACCCAAAACGAAACGTCAGCAAAAATAAATAAAAACTGGTGTGTTTCATTACTCCTTCCTCACCTTATCCAACTGTACGTGGGGTCGGCACAGCATGTAAGTCTTTTCCATTTATCTCTATTTTTGTCATTGCATTTGTCACATTTGTCTTCTTTTACGCACTCCATCCACATTTTCTTTGGCCATCCTCTAATCCTAAGCCCACTAACCATAAGAATTATTACTCTTAGTAACATGGCTCGATCTACTATTGAGTTGTAAGTATCTAAAGAGACTTTCGAAGTTTTTGGGATTGATTGAACATGTTCTTCGCGTGTCGAAAGCTCAAAATGTAATTAATTTTTTTAATTAAATTGAACATCAAAGAATTATTAACAAAAATTACTAGATTAGCTTGTCTGTTTCTAAATATTTTAACATGCTGATTTTAATTCAATTGTCATCTGCCATCAAAGTAAATGCGTTTAAAATCAGCGTGCATTTACATTTATATTTACACATAGTGTGTATAATATCTCTTTGTCTTTATCTCCGTCGTGTTGTATGTTATCTCTGTCGCTAGAAGCATATATTAAATATCTCCCTGATTTTGGAAAAGGTGAAAGCAAAACGGATCGTCAGAATGCAAACCTGCAGCAACCACATTTCTGTACATTAGTTGTTTTGTGGTTCAGCCTCGCGATGAGATTATGTTTGACTGATAAATGAAAATGTATGTTGTTTTTTGTTGTTCCCTTTGTTTTATCTGAGAACCTGCGTTGAGTTTTTATAATATACAATACACACACGTCTTTATCTTATACGAGTTGGACAAAATCTATGTTTCTTTGCCATAATAAGATTTATTGTCAAAACATGATTTTCATGAATGAAAGGAATGCATTATTCCACTCTTCGGGTGTAGAATCGGTAGGTCATTTTATTTATTTATTTAATATTTATTGCACAATAATCTAACGATTATAATACAAAAGGTAAAACTTAATGCTAAGCATTGTCTACCACATTTACCACGTTTTACATTTTTTTCAGAGCAAATGTGTTTTGCAAATAATAAATCTGAGAAAAAAACTACCGATCCGAACATTACCTATACAATCGGAATAATTTTCGCTGTCAATGGCAAGCCAAACCATTTATCTGCAAACTGCCTAATAAATACGCGTAAATGCGTATTTTTATATCAGAGTCACGTAATCGCGCGACATAAGCGGATGAATCACGCATTAATATGTAAATTGGGCGTTCGGACCGCGCGGCCGACCCGCGGGTCAACGGCCCCGCTATCGTAATTGTTTACCGCCCCGGCTGACCCGTTACTCGCGGTCCGCAGTCTTACTTCGATAACGTACGCATCGGATGCACGTTTGCGTAAATCGTTGCAACCTTAATACGCAAAAACGGTACGTTTAACTTCGCTCTGCAAGAAGTGCGAGTTCATAGTTCCACAAGGCGCGTTGCGTCAGCGTTGCATCGATGGCGACGTTGCGCTATCGCTGCGTCGTTTTACTAGTAAACACACGATGCGGTGCGTCGACGTAACGCACACACGACACGACTGACTAGAGGAAAGTAAAGGAGACCTCACTGCGACTACGTTATAGCAACGCTGCGATGACGCAGCATCTGTGTAGCCGGCAATGTGTCAAAATTTTTACGTTGGGTCGACGCAATGCCTGTGTGAACGCGCTCTAAGGCAATTTGAAGATTATACGTTGGCATCGAAGTTTTGCTTGTGGATTGTGGATAGTTTAGTGTCTCAAAATCCCGCAAACGTTGTCGGCTGTGTTTCAAATACGACGCCCTTATCAGTAGAGTGTTTTACATGTCTCTCTTTCTTCTGCCAAGTTCTTGGTTTGTTTGGTCATAGTTTACCGCCCGGGCCCCTCTTTTTATTCAATTCAATTCAAAATATCTTTATTATCATAGGATATTTATAATATCTCTTAATAATAGTCACTTTGTTTTGTTTTGCACAAATGTTGACGTCAAATCGTTACTTAAAGCTAAGTTTACGCCGCTTCCTAGGCGCAAGTGCAGAAGAAGCGGCAACAAACTGCACTGCACGTTTTCTCCAAAGACGTCAACTAACATACTAAAAACTTAAAATTAGTTATATAGATGGACAGAGATTACATTGTTTATTATGTCATAATTAAATTGAATTATAAGAATTACGAAATTTAAAATAATGTCAATTTGTAAATTTAGTATGTACCAATGTACCTAAATTATGACATGTCTAAGTATACAAACCTTTAAGAGGGACCCTCTGACCCGTTATTCGCGGTTCGCAGTCTAACTTCGATAACGTACGCATCGGATGCACATTTGCGTGAATCGGGATGCAACCTAAATACGCAAAAACGGCACGTTAGGTTCAGACCCTCCTCGGCTATATTTTGAACATTTATTAAATGAAGATTTCTTTATGGCAAACGATTTGCAATACGAACACGCACGATTAGCAAGGTGTGAAATTTTCTGTGTATTTTTTACGTTTAATGTCATCAAATTGAATATTAGTGAAGATCGTGAGCCTATTATAAATTGAGTAATTCCCTAAATTTGCAATAACGATAACAGGATAGGACAAGACAATAAGCAGTTGACAATATTACAACAATTGCTATACCAATAATTATGTTTTTGATTAAACAAAAAGCTATTTCAATTAGAGTCCCTAAAATCTAAATTCGGCCTGAGTCGTTACGGGGTTTCCCATAGGTGTAATTCCCTAAAGTGATTACACAAAGTTTGTCTGCTAATAGCAAGTGGCGGCAGCTAGGGTGGCACCGGTGGCAGGCCTGTGTCACTCCCCGTTTAGGTATCGAAAATGTACCTACATTATGACTATGCGCGCAGCCGGCCCCTCCGGGTGGTAAATTCAGTTATACGAATCGTTTGTCCAGAGTAATAAGAATGAAATTGGCTTGCAATGGATGTCTAGGTATCTTTACGAAAAGGTGTTGAGTTCTGACGTGAGCTAAATTAAACCATATCGCTAGCCACATTGAGTAGATATTTCTTTGAATATCTTTGCTGAGTGAGACTTCTGCACGTTTTTATTATTTATTTTGTGTCTACAGCTACCGAACTTCAAGACATCCTATTTAGTACGGGTATCCAAATTGAGGAGCTTAAATCAGAAATACGAGTAATCTGTTTTCTTCAATTTTCCTCTCCTGGGTCTGCTGGAAGAGATTTCTTATGAAATAAGCAGTACCTACTACCTACTCTATTTTCTTACTTTGTTTGTTGCTGTTTGTATGTTGTGTACATGAATTTTGTAAATAAATAAATGGATGAGAGGTGTAAGAAAACCCTGAATATTTTTTTATCAAATAAAAAAAAATGTGAAACATGTAAGGTTAAGACCTTAGCGGAGGAAAGAGAGATGGCACTCCACCGATAAGAGCGCGGTTCTTAAATACAAGAAGAATACTTACAGCCCTGAGGTCTGTCTGCTTAGAGCTGTAAGACCCATAAGATGCTCTGTCTGTTCCATTAGGGACATAGACGTGATACTCTATGAATGTATAATATATGTGTATAATATATTTTTAATGAAATATTTTTATTTTCTTTTATTTTCTCTGACTCCAGTATTTCCTTTTGAGTATTGTATTGTACATTTCTGCAAAAAAAAATACAGCTAAAAGTAGAATTTAACTTGTATTTATCCGTCTATAATGCTACTCAAAATCATCTTCCACGATACCGATACATAAACAATGGCTATTTACCAACGGGCGGTCTAAAAAATAAACAACTCGCATGCGTGAGAAAGTGTAACGGATAATATATATCCTCTCATTTTGAACCTTATGATTAGAGAGATAGGTATCTCTAAATATTGTTACTGCTTGCTGCTAAGAAAAAAATAAAGACGCATTGATGTTCGCTGCTTTTGCTGTTTACATTCTTGTACAAGTTATAAAGCATTTTTAACCGACTTCAAAAAAGGAGGAGGTTATCAATTAGACTGTTTTTATTTTATTTTATGTATGTTTGTTACGTGATATCTTCGTCAATTGAGAACCGATTTTAATGATTCTTTTTTTATTTGAAAGCCTTTACTACCAAGTTGGTCCCATTTTAATTTGGTGAAGATATGATGAAGAACTTTGCAGATATGGAAGAAACTGCTAAAAAATGAAGTCGGTTGTTTTTTTTTGTTAAAAACTGAATTATTAAAAAAGTAGGTACTGCTGGTACGGATGGAGATTTAGGAACGTAAGATGTTGTGTTTAAATTAGTAATTTTTACCACAGATTACATAGATTTTACTTACATTGGAATTATTTTAGGTTTTGCATAGTAATTTTGTTATCTAAATACTGCTTTGCATTGGACGTCTCAACTCATCAAATCAAATCTACGCGAAATATTTCACAAAAAAAAGTATAGATAGCATTTTAATATGTGCGAGATACGATGTTCGGTTGGCTTTAGGGTTATAAATTTATCATAAGTATTTTTTCTATATTTTCGCATCACTAGTTTATAATATATTTAGAAGAATGTCAGCCTTTTAACCAGCCGTACAGTTACATGATACAGCCCAATATTCCTCCGCTCGTCATTGTTTTCGTCACTTTCCATACATGAAATAGACATGAGCCTGGATCTTAAATATAAAAGTACGGCTTAGTTTCTGAGTAAACGTTTTAGTGGCTGATTGCAATCGTGCAAGGATTGCATTGGGCTTGTGCGCTAGTTCTTTACAGTACATTTGTTCAAATGGTTGGGATAAAGTCGGCGCGTCGACAAAAGCGGCACCGGCTCTTTCAAAGACTCGGCCTTCGTGGTACGCTACAAGTATGCATACCATTTCAGCGAACGAACTATACTGTACTCGCAAGTTACGAGTTCTACGATCGCGGCGCTCCGTCTTATTTTTTCGTAGTCAGATCATACTATGCTTGGTAAGATAAACAATAATGATAGTTTCAGTCACGTTTTTATAGGCAGCCAGAAAACCGCAGATGGATGGAGGAGATGGGACAGCCACGTGATCACGTGACCGCGCGTGATCCTCGATTGAGATTTTCTTACGTGAAGGTTTACTTAAAATGTGGAAAAAATCTTAATTCCTGAATGTCTATAACAATAATTATGGGAATTAATAGGCATTTTCAAGATGCAGCCTTTGACTTGAATAGCAGTAAGTATATATATACTGCTATTCAAGTCAACGACTGCATCTTTAAGTCAAAGACTGCATCTTAAATGCCTATAAAACCTTATAATTATTGTTCTAGACATTCAAGACATTCATACATATATTGCAGCATTTTCTTAAACTTAGTTTGTGGTAAGTAATTTAAATAATAACAAAACTATAGATATAATTGGACGACAATACATTACTATAACATAATTCAAACTGAATTAGGTGATAGTAAAAAAATCCATATCATTTCGCAAAATCAAGTACTGTACACCGAATGACTCGATAAACATGACATGACATGATTCGTATCTGTTTATCCCTATGGTTGACTGGGAGAGAACGCTTATAGCGTTAAGTCCGCCAATTGTACCATTTTTTTATTGTGGAACAATAAAGTTTTTTAAATAAATAAATAAATAAAAGAAAAACTTGTACGTTATTTAATAACTTATATTACTTTAATTAAGTAAATAAAAATATTCCATTATGTTCAACAAAAAAAAGTCTACATTATATTACTAACACTGGTATCAGATTCTTCTAACTGCCTACATACATCTGTCGTTGATGACGAGGTCTATAATCTATTTACTACAATAATTAATAAACACTATTGAACTACAGTGCACGTTTCCTCGCGATGTTTTACTTCACCGTACATGAGTACAAACTCGAGACATAAAGGTCATAGCACACTTACACGACTCGGCTCCAACACCGCCCTAAACTAATTCGACTGCTCGCGGTCCACGCACCGACAGCTAGCAGGCGCCCAGCGCTCAACGCACCGATAGCTATCAGGCGCCCAGCGGTGTTCGTTCCGACAGCTAATCTAGGGGAGGGAGGCTCATCTAGTCGCCGCGGCGACTGTTAGTCGTTAGCGTGCGGACAGCGCGTAGACCGCTTGTTTCCAACGCGCGGCCAGCGAGGCGTCAACCACCAAGCAGTCTGATGGCGGTAAGCTCGCTGACAGTGAGCTGTCTGCTAATTTATGTTGCCAATGTAAAATATATCTAAAGAGAAGCCATTTCAATAATTGTTGGGTGGGAGCAGAGTAGTGTAAGTAGGCTATGACCTTTAGTCTGCGCCTAGTGAGGATCGAACTCGTGCCCCACAAACGTTTAGCAGCGCCACAGGTATGCCACTTCTTAGAAGCGGAGTATCTTTTATGCCTAAACTACTACAAACGAAACAATACATCCGTGCACACTTCAATGCGTGTGTTCGCCCGCTCTCGCCCGCGACAAGGCGAGTACGGGGGAGAGGTGCGGGGACGGGGAATACGCATAATAGCACGGGACCTTAGTAGATTCCGTTCTGTATGAAATACTAAACATAGACAACACCGCTTGCCAAATGAGACGCAGACAAGTTATTAAATTAAAAATTAATACCAAAACAGCTAATAGAAAGACAGGTAATTGATGAATATTGAATTAAAGTCGCGAGCCTTTGCCTCGTTGCAAATTAAAACATAATTAAATGTTTCCATTGACGGGGAAACCGAAAACGGGACGTGAAGAGAAAACGTACTGTAGAGTTTATTTTGGAATGATTATAATTAAATTTATAAATGCAAACTTATACAGTCATTACAATGTCTCATCTTTATGGACAACCTTTGGTGAATAAATTTAGAAAATACTTTTAGAAAAACGACGAAAACATTTAAATAATATATATATATTTTAACGTTATGAACTACGTTTATATCGGGGATTTTATTTGCTCTTTCTTTTGTAACGTTACGATCTATGTTTATATCGAGGATTTAATTTGCTCTCACTTTTGTAACGTTACGATCTATGTTTATATCGGGGATTTCATTTTCTCTCTCTTTTGTAACGTTACGAACTACCTATTTAAAATTTAATTTGCTCTTTAAATAAACTGTAAATAATAATTCAAATATCCATAAAAATTACACGTAATTAAACCAAACCCAACGTGTAAAAGTGCCTGCAAAGGCCTTATAACTGAATAAACATTGGATTATTTGATTCCCCCGTTCTTTTTCGCTTCGATTGAATGAATGTAATTAAAAATATTGTTTTATAAATAAAAATCTGTCCAATCCATATCATCGATTATATAACGTCTAACAAAATATAGTGAAACTATTTGAAGGGTGAGATCAGTCCACGATTCTGAACAACTTTTACCAAAAAACATATATCGAAATATTAAAAATATTTTTTGCTTTCCATACAAACTCGGATCAAGTGATCGGTCAACTCGGATCAGCTGATCGGTCAATTTGTATGGATGGCCAAAATATATATATGTTCGTATCGTATTTCGATATATGTTCTTTGGGGAAAGTTGTTCAATATCATGGACTGAATCCACCCTTAAAATAGTTTCAGTATATTTTGTTAGACCCTGGATATTATAGACAATTCTCATTGTCTTAATCGATGATATATATATATATATATAATGTAAATACTATAAGTAAGGAGACATGAATTGGTGCATTTTATTTAATATTTTGCCACGTAACGTAAAACTTACCGGAAAGTTCTTTTATTTAGTTAGGGATAAACCAAAAAATTAAATATGGTTAAATTTATGTTTTCCCCTAAATAGTTTGTAAACCTACTTCGATTTGAGTAATTCTATTTGTTACCGTATTTTCGGAATGCTGTCAGTCAGAAACTTCTGAAGATACCTATATTTAAAAAACAAATCAGTCCATACCACATAATATCTAATAGTACCATACTCCACAACTTTCTTTTAGGGAACATGCATACATAGTCATGGCCGAGGCATTACAAGCATAAAACCTGATATTACATGCAGAAAGGTAGTACATTTGTTAACTAGAAAACCAGTAGTGTAAGTCCTAGACTGCCTACTTGATTTCTAGGCAGCGATTTGTGTCCAGGGCCGGGGTCGCGGGGTCGAGTTCACGCTAACGGTACATGGCACCACTGCTCCGTACCACTGCCCTTCTTTGCAGCACCATTACTGCGGAATAGGCTCGAACACTTGTTTTTACTCGAACTAAATAAATAAATAGTACTCTTTTAATACTGCATTACATTTATAGTAAGCTAGCTAGTTTCCAACAAGTCAAATCAGATACGAGTACTTTCTACTAAACGTCTGAACAAACATTTTCTATGGAATTTGTGTGAAATACCACATAGTGACGTCATAGTTTCTTGGAGTCAAACAGCGCTCATATCATATCAGTTTTTCTGCATTAATAAATCTAAAATCATGTTCAAAATGGATATGATCAGTGACTTGTTTTGTGACGTATTATTCTCTATCAGTTCATAACAAAATGATTTACGAGTATTTTTGACCCTCGATCACCCTTGACACTACTCTATTATTTTGTGGTACAAAATAATCTAAATTTGCGACAATATTTGCTTAGACTTAAAATATGAGTTTTTGAACTGCCAAGTTTATGTATTTCTGTAGCCTCGGCAAATTTCAGAAACACTTGTAGTCCTAATCAGACACACGGTGTGTTAACATGTGTTTGATTATCAACAGTGCAGAAATCAAAACCAAAATAATTTATCATTGCTACTGCGATCACTTAATACGTGTTATTATTATTGCTTACATAACAATAGTTGACGTTAAATCATTTATTTATGTCGTATAAAATGATTTGACTACAAACAAGGTTTCGCCCAAGGCGTATGTTCAAATAAAGCGGCATCTGTTTTGCAGCATTTTCACCAACGAGGGTTGACTCCATGTAAATGAATTCAAATCGTTTAATGGAAGCAGGTAGATGAAAATACTAAAGATAGTGAATAAAAGATTAGTAATATGTTGAAAATAGATGCTGAAGATGCATGCTTGATGAAGATCCAACATTTTATGAGTTAAAACAAGATCGCCTTTATTACTCAAGATACAAAAGCATGTCGCTAAACCCATAAAACTGCGAACACGTTTCCCAATCTACAACTTCTGGACGAATGTCTATGGTTTTCTAATTACCATTCAAAGAATAGTCTGCGAGCTGTTAAAATAAAAACTACGCTGTCGACACCAAATTAAATATGACAGCTATGTGCAGAAGAAAATTTTTCGATCAAATAAAGGAAAAACTAAACGTGATAACATATAAGGAGGTTAAGAACTTGGCGGAAGAAAGAGAGACACGGAAAGCACTCCACCGACAAGAGCCCAGCTCTTAAATATAAGAAGAAGATGTGCATTATACATTATTATTAATCAGTCAGTGCGCAAGCAAAAAAAAACTATTTACACTTCGTACATTCATAGAAGATATCCGTCCATTTTATCACTTAGAAGTTAGAACAAGACTATTATACGTATAAAACCCCAAAGCATACAGATAGACCAGATTTTAGTGGTTTGCCTATTAACACACTCGATAAGAAGTGGTTAGACCAGACGTCACACATCAACATTTCTGGACCCAATTTGCTTGTCCAAACAATCGTCTAAAAGCTGTAAAAATTCTAGCGCTGTCAAGGCGGCACCGGCGGAAGTCAATTCTGACAAATTTGCATTAAACCTCGGAGTTCTTTGACGTTTCGATTTTCGCTTAATTAACGCCCGTCGGGCTACGCCAAAGAAAGAGTTGGATTTTCCTCTCCCGTTCGTTTCCGTTGCTTCATTTCCAATTTTAGGACTTACTCGGGGGCAATAAATTGATGTCGTGGAAGTTTCGCCCGCCTTTTGATAGTCAAATAATTTTATCTTCATCAACGTTCCATTTTGTTATCCTGTAATGAAGACATTTCATTTCGCTGTATAATTTGCCGTCGATTTCGGTTAATCTCCTTTACTTGGCTCGTTACGTTCTCGTAAACAATGTCGATTACCACCGAATGCTGAGCTCGCCTAACTTTATGATCGTGATTCAGTGTTATAGTTTTGAAGCGTTACGATGCCTGCCATAATGTTTTAGTCTAGAAAAAAAGAAACAATTGTATTTTTTTTCTTTTAACATTAAAAGCATAGGTATAATTTTAAGTTCACCGACTGTATGTTTGAGTTATACATTAACAATATAATAATACTCGTATGTGTCACAGGAGAGTTAATTTTGAGGGAGATTTACTCCCTTTCTGTGTTACCTATTTATCTATCTTTTAACATACGATTAAAATCAAGAGAGTGCTTTTCATTGCTCTTTTTAAATATGATTTGCAATATAGCTGGCAAATATCTATATCTCGTAATATAAATTGCTTTCGGCCCAACGTTCACCTCTTTAAGCACAGCCATCATAAGTAACTTGGACTTATTTATGTAACATAAATTACACTGCAAATAAATAATGCATATTCAGGCACTTAAAATCTATTCAGTGCGTATCGCGCGAGTTTGTTGTGGAGTAGGAACAGTTGCGAGGTTCAGCAAGCGTGGCGCCTTCGAAGCGTCGACGACGTTCCGACGCTACGTCTGGAGACGTGCCGCGTCGTACGTGCCTGCAAGATGACCGAGAAGCCCTGACTATTTGCATAATAAGCCCGTCCGCCGCTCCGGGAGATTAAACTTTGGCGTATGACGTCCTGGCTGCAGCTCTCGTATAATTCAATAGTGGCAAACTGATTTCCAAGTCCCTATCTAGAGCCAGCGCCGTGATTGGATGCACCGATTTGCGCGGACCGTACACACCCGGAGCGATGTAACTGACCCGCCTTTGTCGCGTCACCGATCCGAATACTGCCAGCCAATTATCCGACTCATGTCTTTACCGGTATTGAGTTATGTACTTGACACAAAAGCAGTTCGAGCTCACGTGGATGCACGTTTAAAAGGCCATTAAAATGTCACACTTGATGTGGGTAAACTGAGCTTTCCTCGAGGAAGGCTAATTAATTATTTATAGTTCTTATGAACGAGGAATCTATAAGTTACAAGCTGACGGGTTGAATTTGGCGGTTTCGCCGCGAATGAGGCTAAGCGGGGCTGATAGAGGGTGGCCGCGCTGTCACGCACAATCTTTACAAATTTCCTTATTAATTCCGAGCTAACGAGCAGACGACAGCACGGTCCGAGCTCGTCCGAGCCATAACCCCTCCCAGCAATAAATGCCTATCCGGCCCGCTCCGCCGTTTCACTTTTCTCAATTTCGTTGACCCCATTAACAGAGTCGCTCCGTTTGGCTCGCAACTCGCAACCCTCTCGCGTGCCGTAACTCTGTCACATTCATTGTCAATTAAATACTTTCTGCAGTTCCGAGTATGAAGTTTCGTGCGGACCAATTTCGTGTAATACGACTTGAATGATTTATTAATACTCGAGTAACGTCGCACTTCGCGTCCGTAGTATGACACTAAGTAACATTTGAAGCGCAATCAGCTGGCGTAGGCGAGAAGCGACACATTGATATCGATTATGCAGTTAAGACAAATTATGTAAGTAGGGAGAGGCGTAGAAAGCCCCCAAGTCGTCCCGGGGGACGCCGGGACAAAGCGCGGCTCGCTTCTTAATTACTTGTGACGCTACACGCTACAGATATCTTCCCTTGTGCTAGCAAAGGGTGACGCAGCCAAAGGTCGAATGTGTCCCCTACGCGACATCCGCGTTTTTTGAACTAGCGTACTCCGTTAGTTATGAAAACATTATGACGCGAGGGCTGTCTGCTAATTACTATTATTCTTTCGAATGCTCTACAAGTCCCCATATCATCACGCACGACATGTCTATCAACAAAAACGCTGAATACATCACACCCTCTGATTTCCGAGCAATTAACAGATGAACAGAGTTTCTTGTTGACAATACAGTTGTGAATTTAAGGTTTTGTCGACTGAACTTTTACAATTCAATTTCCGCTAGTTCGAATTTGTAGATTGTTTTGCTCGCTGTAATAATAATTTATAAAGTTTCCGATGGCAAATGGCGGCTGTTGCGGCGCGATGGCGGTGGACACGAAATTCATTTAGAACTGAATACGAATAGCGTGGAATGAATTTACATGGAAGCAATCAAAATAAGGGGTAGCGCTTATTCCGGAGCTTCATTTAATTAGCCCCGCATAATGGAATTCGTCAACTCTTGTTTTTTGATGAAAATCCAAACGTTTACTGCCTCATGCCTGTCCTATTTTGCACGGACTATTTTATCTCTTTCAAACCGTTTTAAACTCCGTTTTGTGACAGCTTATTTATTTTTCTATGCATTTTTTTTTGCTTTTACAATGTTTTGTGCAAAACATAATATATACCAATGTTCTGTAGCATGACTATAGTTGTCACAGATTATTTTTGTTACATAGTGAACTAGTTTAAAAATGTAACGTGACTAAAATGTCCACTTGATTATTTTTTACACTACTGACGAATAATAACTCACGAAGACGGACAATACATGTGCTAGTTGTCACTTATTCAAATACTCCAAAGAGACATGTCATTTATTTGCATTACTCGTTGAGATGGTATGACTAGAACATTATTATACCTAATATCCTAAGTATGACTCACTCATTGTTGGAAAATAAATGTTCGTATCTTATGTCTTTTGAGTTTTAAAAGAAACTGCAGAATTTGCCTTTATTTTCACCGAAATCTTAGTAATATAACCAATTGCCTACACATAGGTATATGCAGTTTTAAATGAGACTACGTCAAAAATCAAATAACATACGAAATTCTATATCTGAAAACCGTCTCCCGAGAGATTAGGCAAATGAAAGGCAAGGTTGAACAAGCTAAAAATAGCTTCACAAAAACAGATAATTACAGTGATTCAAATGTAACTGTTTAACCAAATTCCACAGGGTTACCATGAATCGGAATTTTCTGGTCATGCGCGGAATGGCGGCCATTCGCAATGTACGAAATTTTTTGACAAATTAAACGGGGAACTTAACAAAATAAATTTAATTAAATTTGAAATAAAAAAAATAAGCCGTGTGGTTCCCGGCAGAGTAGAATAGGACCACTCCAAGTCTTCCCGTGGATGTCGTAGACGGCGACTTAGGAAACACAAGCTGAACAAAGCTTATAAACATCAATGAGACCTCTCCAACCCGTCTGGCCAGCGTGGAGAGTGTAGGCCAAATCCTCTCTGGCTAATATATGGTTCTGGTAGTACAGAGGGTCGTGCGTGCTCCAGCAGTGGAGACTAAAAGACCTGATTATGATGATGATGATGATGAAATTTGAAATCATATCTCGCTTTTGTTTAACGATTTGCTTTTATTTCATTTTTAACCGACTTCAAAAAAGGAGGAGCTTATCAATTCGACTGTATGTTTTTATTTTATTTTATGTATGTTTGTTACGCGATATCTTCGCCAATTGTGAACCGATTTTGATGATTCTTTTTTTTTATTTGAAAGCCTTTACTACCAAATTGGTCCCATTTTAATTTGGTGAAGATATGATGAAGAACTTTGGAAATATGGAATAAACTCCTTAAAAAAATTGACCAGGACATTTATGTGATAAAACAACATAGCCCCACCGAGTTTGGGCTCATTTGCTTCGTCTTGAGGAGTAGGTACATTTAAACTTTTCAGTTCATTGTTTTAGATAAAAGATTGGTTTTAAAAAATATTTTTAAACAATTACTCGTTAAAATCAAGTCATCTCTACTCCGGTACAGAATACAGAGGTCCCGCGCAATATGCGTCCCCGTTCCCCGTCCCCGCACCTCTCCCCCGTTCTCGCCTTGTCCAGGGGCGAGAGCAGTACAGAATACAGAGGTCCCGCGCAATATGCGTCCCCGTTCCCCGTCCCCGCACCTCTCCCCCGTTCTCGCCTTGTCCAGGGGCGAGAGCAGGCGAACACACACTGCACGGCGCACGCGGCCGCACCAGAACGGGGGAGAGGTGCGGGGACGGGGAACGGGGATGCATATTGCGCGTACCTTAGGAGATTCCGTTCTGCATACTCTTACTGTCTTCTGTGACTCCAGTATGCTGGTGTGAGAGTAAATGAAACCCACAAATCGAACTCTAGCTATGGATCTCCTATTCGAACGGTCAAGGGGTTACCGGAGTTGAGTTTGTAACAGGGGTCGCGAATAAATTACATACATTTAATTTTATTTCTAAAATGACAAATTTTACTTCCACTATTCTTCAACAAATTCCTGACCTCGTACTAGGAACATTTTCGTTTTTCTTGGCAAGAATTTCACGACAAAAACTATTTTCTCTCTGGTAACCCTATCCACATACGGATTCTTTAGTGGTGTCGTGAGGAGACGCATTTAGCGCCTGATATTCCAGTATCGCGTGATAGTAAGAACATTACAGCTACCACAAATTTCGTTGTCACTTATCCGGGGCCTTAGTCCACTCAACAATTGCTAGTATGAAGACGCCATGGTAGCACACATTACATATAAAATATAGTTCATTTGCTAAATTGGTGTGCACGCCCTCGGTGCGCCACAAAGGCCGTGTTTTTGTAAAAGCCGATGCCGCATTTGAAGCGCGCCGACAGCATACCAACTGAACGAATAGACTTATACGTAATCTCACGGAAACATAAAGTAAGTACAAGTGAAATTAGTAAACGCATAAGTAATTTTGAACGATTTTGCAATTACAGAAAATTGGAGTGACAATTCTATTAAGACTATTCTTGATAGATAAATTGATCGAGCGAGCGAACCTTTTTAGTTTCGAGATTGGCAAAAAAATGCTTTTGTAACGAATATTGATACAGCCAGAGATTCTACAGGTCCGAAGACAGACAAGAAAAACAATTTAAAAAAATACGAATAGGAGGGCTGACCCCAAATAGATAACATTCCTTAGGTGAGACGAAATAAATACTTCGAAATAACTCACGGAAATATTGATAAATAATGTTCCTAATAATAAAACAGGCGACAATTGTGTTCTGTACTCGGGACTCAGTTTGGATTATTAAACGTAGCGAAGAAAATATAACGACAATTTGGGAACTGTGTAGACTTGGAAAGTGCGTGCGTAGGAATTTACACAGCCATGTAGCAATCTTTCACCTGATAACAAAAGGAGGGTTATCATTTTGACTGTTGTAGCCACATGTTCTTGTAAAAAGATATATAGACTTTAATTTATTCCTATATAATTCGCACTTAACCATAGATATAAGTACTTCTATAATGTCAGATGAACATTAACCTAATTTTAAGATTGAATGTAGACAATATGCTTCCGGACAAACCTTCGTGGTTTATGGGTGCATATAATTGTAATTATTGTTATTTTTGGATATAAATAAATGAAAAAAAAAAACTTATTTCTACTTTTTACAAGCTTTTATTTAGTTTTATCTCTCCCGTTCTGTGTGTCCGTAACCAAATCTTGCAAGCTAAATTAGACCCACTTCCCATTTATCCGATTGAGTTGAAACTTCGCATACTAATGCAAGTTATGGCAATGTAATTTTATGGTACCAATGACCTGATATCATGATGAAGACGGAAGGTTGCCACGGCATCAGCTCTGTGATAAAAAACATAAATTCACCGCCCATTGGGCTCGTCTGATTTTGCACTTTAAATTTTTTAGTTCATTATTTTAGAGAAAAGCTTGCAAGCTTTTTAAAATATTTTTTTAATAATTACTTGTTTTATCAGCAGACTGCGTCCCATAGCCGAGACCGCTTTTTTACCCTGTTGTAATTAACAGATCTATACCATGCCTGCTTCTGCCCAAAAGTGGGAGAAAAGAAAAAAGAACGTAGACCCAGCTGCTTCTCTTTCAGTGCAGAATCATAATAAATATGCGATAAACGCGTTACTCACGTAGACAGTCAGCTACTGGCCGACATGTGTTGACCTCATCTTTGGATGGCGGTTTTCCTCAGGGCGAATATTACTTGAGACGCGCGCACGATGTCGTCCCGAGTCGCACTTATCTGCCAGTAGCTAACTCTCTACGTAAGTAATCCGTTCATCTGTTTCTCACGTTAGTTCTAACTAAAGAATCTGATTCATGTATACTCAGGCAATGCTGCAGCAGGCAACCAGTCCCCGTTTAGATTTCCTTTTCCACCAAAACGCTCACCATTAATCTGAACGTGGACTTTAGGTCTTATGACTTTACGGTCTC
Organism: Acrobasis repandana; assembly: GCA_963576875.1. Taxonomy (NCBI): domain Eukaryota; kingdom Metazoa; phylum Arthropoda; class Insecta; order Lepidoptera; family Pyralidae; genus Acrobasis; species Acrobasis repandana. The sequence continues at coordinate 20,090,031 of OY756223.1, forward strand.
TCCAACAAATAAAGACGAGGTTAGACTGTATCTACAAAAACAAACGACACTACTATTAAACCCGCTGCAAATTTATAACAGTACTCTACGATACCGGAATAGGAACGTGACTTACTGCCTCCCAGTGACAGTCCTCGATCATTTGTCGCAAGAATCGAGAGCCGATCGACTCGGGAACGCCCATTCGCGGTACCATCTATACACGAAATATCGAGAACGTTAGAAAGCCAGGGTGTGGAGATATGAGGACATGTTGTGGGCGGTTTCTTGGCCCCAGTCGGGAACGGCGCGCCAAGAACCGCTGGCAGGCGGCTACAAAAAAGAATGTTATTTTGTAGTTAGTTCCATTCATACGAAAGCGACGAATTTAAGCCGTGCACTTGTTCTAGCTTTAACTAAAGATTTTTTTTGTATGTTTTGCACGCCTCATAAGCGGAGCGTTGAGGTAGTGCTCTACTCTCGCCTTACAAAAATCAAGTGATTTTTCGAACTAAAAATGTTGGTATTTATTTCTTATCGTACTTGTAGAATAATATTTACACACAAATGTAAAAAAAAAACACTAGTTTCAACAGTCATGATATTTTTAAAGGACATTTTGTTCTTTAAAATAATAAAACAAGTGTTTAAGAAAATTATTTCGTGGACGTCCGTGTGTCTGTATTTATGGAAACTGGCGTGGTCACGATAACGCCCGAAAAACTTAACAAATCGAACCCTTATTTTTTTCATACGCTTAAGTATTATCTAAACCTTTCGAAAATCACGGTCTAATTAAAAGTAGTTTAATTATAATTAGCAATAAACTGAAATCCACCTATCGTTGGTATATCTAAATCTATGTAAATAAGGTTCGTTGACATTGACAATACATGCGCAGTACCTTTCTTTACTGTGTGGGCAATGGCGCGAAGATTTAAAAGTATTTTTTTTATTTTGTTCATAATACACCGATAAATATGCAATATTCAAGTTCTGTTTTTTTTTTTTGTGAAAATTGAGTGACCGCTATGAGGCGTGCATTTTTGGATTTTCCAAACTTATTTTTTACCTCTTTTCCCATAAATCTTTCTTGTGATTTGACGCCTAGACTTCCGCTTACAGTTTTACAGCATTTACAAATTACGCCGCCGCAAGCCGCATTCTTGGATTCAATGAAAATATCAATATCATATTTATTTCACTATTTACGATCTAATACAAAATATTGATCCGCAACATGCTTCGTCAATGGGTCACAGAAAAAGAATCCACAACATGCTTCGTCAAAAAAGTAAACAAAAGAATATCCGCAACATGCTTCGTCAAAAGGTAAACGGAAAAATATCCGCAACATGCTTCGTCAAAAGGTAAACAGAAAAATATCCGCAACATGCTTCGTCAAAATTCTTAATCTAGGAGACCGCTCCGCATCGTTCCCGGCCCTAAGGTTCCCATAACGCTTACTGCATTTCCACGCTCCACCTACTAACTCAATCAAAGATACTAGAGTTAACGTAGAACAAACAAACATACATACATACAAACGCCGGATTGTTCAAGTAGACATTAAAATTACTAGTAGACTCAGAGTACTTCGCTCGCTGGTTCAATAATGTCTACAAAATAAAAGGCTTAGGTTCTGAATAAATATTTGATTCTTAGATCCCAGTACTGCTTCTCAGTCTCACCCTTCGAACCAGCCAGTGGTATTCAATCTTACTTACTAATTACCTTTCTGTTTATTTCTTCGAGTGTCGTGCCAGACGTAGAGTAGACATAACACAAGCCCACAACTGTTTTACTAAACCATCACTGTTCGCCGTTCCCACTACTTCAATTGTTTGATCTCACACCCACATAGGAAGGGACATGTGACTTATGCTCGGTAGCAAAGGTTTTATGTTATTTCAGCCTCTGTAAGAGACTTTATTAGAGTGAGTAAAATACGTTTTTTTTACCTATGTTGTATCAAAATATTTGTCTTTAGTCTTACATAAAAGAATGTTGAGGTCCATTCACTATGTGCATTAATTAAATAAGATTGTAACGATGTTGCATGCCACCTTCAATTATTATTTATTTCAATCAATCAATCAATACGTTTATTTGCATAAAATGTAGGTACATTATTATTATATTTATTTATTTACCTGCATGCTGAATTTTCGTTTTCACCTCACTTGTCCATCTCATCCTGTCCATCTTTACTTTATATAACTACATTTCAAATTCCATTTTCTTAATTCAAGTCACCTTGCAATGCACCTTGCTTGTAGCTGTTGGTCATCCGAAAGTATAAATTAAGTAAAAAAAAATAACAAACATTGTAGAAAAAAAAAATGCCTACGGGTTCATGCGCCAAAGCGCCATAAAGTAGTACATTACAAGTTCAACCACTGTGGATAGGTAACGTTCGCGTAATGGACAAATAATACGCACGTACAGCCGCCATTATAATGTTATTTGAGGTAATTGCTATCGTTGCTGGCCGCCACGCTGTACCGCATCGATATTCTTTTGTTATACCAACTTTATAATAACCAAGTGTAATTAAGGCACCTCGCGCACTAGACGGTCACGACCACCAATGGTCGCAACGACCAGATTAACTAACGAAGCCATATGAACGTCGCACACTTCATCATCATCCGAGCGTATTCCCGGTTGCATCCTCAGCGGTAACGCTTCAGAGCACGAGGTCCTCTGCCTAAACTAGGTGATTTGACAAGGTTACTGGTTCTTATACAGAGCGTCGTGCTCTTGGCTGCAACCACAGAATAAATAATACTAACGTACAGAAGTCTCACTCAGCAAAGAAATTCAAAGAAATATCTACTCAATGTGGCTAGCGATATGGTTCAATTTAGCTCACGTCAGAACTCAGCACGTTTTCGTATAGATACCTAGACATCCATTGCAAGCCAATTTCATTCTCATTGCTCTGGACTAACGATTCGTATAACTGAATTTACCACCCAGAGGGGCCGCCTGCGCGCATAGTAATAATGGCCTGCCGCAACTTATAACTTTTGTTAATCTGGCCGTTGCGGCCACTGGTCGTGGTCATGGCTGCTAGTGCGTGAGGTGCCTAAATACTGATTGAGGGTTAAAAAACTTTGTGTACAACATCAAGCTACCCAAATTCATTGCAATTGCGTCACTGTTGCCGCAACATAAAGGTTCATAAAGAGTACAATACCCGGCACATAAGTTGACCCAAAATGGCGGCTCTGCGCAGGTATAATTAGAGGAAAAAGTGTGCGCAGTGACCGCCATTTTGGGTCAACTTATGTGCCGGGTATTGTAAGTTGTTAATAGCCCGATGTTGATTGCAGTATACACTTTTCAGCCACCAGCCAATATTTTTGAATAAGTTCAGCTTTTGATACAGAACTACATTCCTAAAAAAAAATTATGACACGTAAAATGTGTTGTCCATAAGAATCAACGCTCAGCTGCACAGAGTTTCTAAGACAGAATGACAATGTTTCGTATTTCATACAAAAAAATGCGTAATGCATGCAAGTAATTAGGTACTACACTATTATTTTATTAAAACTAACTTGAGATAACTTATAACGAGTGTCAGATCATCGTCGGGTCGCCGTTCCTGACACTCGCCCTGAAGATGATCTATATTACGTGAGTCAAACGTTTTAAATTAATTAATTACAACACTATTTTTTATTATTCTATGCAACAGCATTCGTGTAGTAACTAGTAATAAATTATACTATTGTAAGATTTATAAGCAGACTCGAAAGTAAATAAAAACTTAAATATAAATAAATATAATATAAGAACAAATCACACTGATTAAACTAGCCCCAAAGTAAGTTTAAAACTTGTGTTATGGGATACTAACTCAACGATAGTATATTTTATGATAAATAAATATATAAATAAACACCCAAGACCCAGGACAATTTGAAAAAGGCCATTTTCCATCTTGCCCTGGCTGGGGATCGAACCCAGAACCTCCGGATTAGCGGTCTAGCGTGTTAACCATTAGGTCACGGAGGTCGTCGGCTTGTGAATTAGCATCAAGCGCGTCTTATGCTCATTAGTCTGTATAAAAAAAACAATCTAGGCCGCAACAGCAATTAATAGTCATAATACAATAATCAAATGGGCTAGACTAGACACGCATGACTAATCGGCAGACCTTGTCCTATCGATTATTACTACATTAACTAAATGGAGTGATTCAGTCTGATGGACTCCGCATTGCGACCCAATCTTCAGACTGACATATTCTATAGTAATTGTGTAATGGAATGGGCTTAAAAATACATAGGTAGATACATCTTTATCCCTAATGGTGCAGACAGAGCCTCGGGTCTTGCGACTCTAAGCAGACAGAGCCCGGGGCTGCAAGACCTATAGGCATTTAGCGTGATGTTGGTTGGAAGGTAGAAAAAGGAATCAAAATAGTGATGGGTTGTTAGCACATCCCCTTGGTCAGCTTTTACAATCTGCGTGGGAGGAGAACCAGCTGGTAAATGCAAAGTTTTATTTCTCTCAGTCTTAACAAGCGACGGAATAGCACGGAATTTGAGTCATGTCATTAGGCGATGCGATAGCAATAGCAACCCATAACTATTCTGATTCCCTTTATCCATCTTCATACAGGGATACAACGGGGATACAGACGTAAAAGTGTAACTATATCCGCATTCTTATAAATTATTACAGAAACCTTTCCCCGAAATGGCGTCTAATGTCATTCATATAACCGTAATAAGTTGGCGCGTACGTTCGACAGTTTTTACGTGAAGCCGCGGGCTTCCTTTATTATTTATGGCTCTATAAAATAGCCGAAGCACCTGTGGCTATTTACGTAACAGCCAGTGGTTTTAAAACTTTGACACCAACTACCGGTCGCTGTGCAATGCAACTTTTCACAAAAAATATTCGAAATAAATTATTTGGTATGGTAAAACAATAACCACACAAGCTAAATTTGAACCTGCCTTGCTTGGTCTTAATACGTCCATACTCTTTCAATAGAGCTACCGCGTTCCTAACCATTTCTTATTTCTTTATTTAGTTCAAGTACTTATTAGTGTGTCCTCAATGCTTTTAAATCTTTATAAAATATGTTATAAGTAGTGATCGATTAATCTAGATTAGATATCTGTTATGATGAATCATGTATGACTTCATGACGCGATGACCTACCATACCTATACATATTCGTATATGAGTTGGATATTGATGTTATAACTATTATTAACTAGCCTTTGTCATAAAAGAGATAATTCAGTTGATCTTCGATTACAGATCACTATACTCCATTTGGTTAGGTTAGGTTACCTTTGAAAATTACAAATTAATTATTTTATAAATTACATAATTAATTTGTAATGTGTAAGGATATTAATTTGTAAAGTGTATATATTACAATAAAAAGACATGTCAAGATTTAAATACCTAGCCAAATATATATATATAATATAATATAGTCTAGTCATGTATAAGTTGCGGTCCTTTTAAAAATAGATTGGCTAGCAACCTGACACTATTGCACGCCTCATAAGCGAAGCGCATGAGGTAGTGCTCTACTCTCGCCTTACAAAAATCAAGTGATTTTTTTAACTAAATGTGTCTCTATTTATTTTCTATCGCACTTGTACAATAATATTTACACATAAATGTCAAGGAAAAGCACTAGTTTCAACACTTATGAGATTTTTAAAAGACATTTTGCCTTTTAAATAAATAAAAACAATGTTTAATAAAATCATTTTGTGGGCGTCCGTGTGTCTGTGTGTATGGAAACTGGCGTGGTCACGATAACTCCCGAAAAACTTATCTGATCAAGTTCATTTTTTTTTATACGCTTCAGTATTATCCAAAACTAAGTCCTTTCGAAGATCACGGTCTAATTCAATGTAGTTTAATCGTAATTTAATTGTGGAAAATGAGATTATGAGGCGTGCACTTTTGGATTTTCCAAACTTTTTTTGATTCTTGTTTTCCATCTATACAACTTGCAACTCTTGGCATTATTTATCTCTATAAAGATAAAGATTTTATAGAGTAAGTTTATTGAAATTTCAATACAGTTGAGTTTCCCTTCAATATGTAATATACGAATATTTTATTTAGCACGCTTGAAGTTATTTTATCCTGCAGACTAGTATTTATAGAATTCTTCGAGAAATATATTCTATTTAATATTTTCTTGGAAATATCGATATGAAAGTTATGTAAACATTTGGAACCACTGCTGGTATATCATAATCAGCTGGCTATCTATAACGCCTAACAAAATATACCGAAACTTTGAGTCCATGACAATGATGAACAACTTTCCCCAAGGCTTTCAATACAAACTCGGATCAGCTGATCGCTCAATTTGTATGGTACAGGTACACTATCACGTCTAACGGGGTAGACAGAGCCAAAGGCGGTAAAGCCCAGGCCAAAAAATATTTTTCATATTTCGATATATGTTTATTGGGGAAAGTTGTTCAGTATCATGGACTAAATTCACCCTTAAAATAGTTTTAGTATATTTTGTTAGACGATGTATATGTATATTGGAGACAATTAAGGGTCTTGTTCAGACTTTTTATTAATCGATAACATACTTTTTATTAAAGATAACATACGAGAAAAAAATATAGAGAAAATCACGTAGATTATATTATATTGTTTATGTCTCACATCGAATTACATGGATCTATGACCATATGTGACGTCATTACATAGCAGTTGTTGTGAGAAAAAAAACATAGTTCCAATTTCAAACTTCAGCTCACAATTTTAAGGTGTGTAAATTGAAATTTAAAAAATAGAACTCTTCAACGCCAGCCAAAGGAAACGAATCGGATACAGCCAGCGAAACTTTGGCAAAGGCCGCGGGAGACATACAGCCAAGTCGAACGCGGATGTCAAGTGAGTTCCGGCCATAAGGAGTCTAATTACGACTCCACAAGAGGCTAAGATCCAGCGCCGACGGCAATACGGCAACAATTATAAATTCAACAAAGTTGGCCGACGTAGGGATAAAATGCCAAGAGTATAGAAATAAAGCTTGTTTTGTCTATACTAAGATTGGTGAGCGTAACTCGAGCCACTTTGGCATTCTAGGGTGACCATTGACTTGCATATAAACTTATACAAGTTATAGATACATAATGTATATTAAATTTGAGAAAAGGCCAAAAAGCGCACCACGATATTCGGAGCAGCACACCCAAGGAACTGGGAACGCGCTAAAATGAGGAAGAATAGAATTAGACCTCGTTTTAGGCGCTATTAGTATCTAGTTTTAGATGTGTTCATGCGTGTCATCTTTTTCTCACTTTCCAGCAATCTGTGGAAGTGATTGCGTAAAACGCGACGGAACTGTGTAACAGAAAGCCGGGGAAGCACGCGCTATTTGATTTAACCAATGAGCGCGCGCGGTGGTAGAGTGAATGAAACATATGTTGCTTATTACCAAGGTGAGATGTCAGAAGTAATATTTAGTTCTTTTTTGTTTTGTGATCGATTTCATGACAGATTGTGCAATCAGTGACACTCGAATTGAGGTACCTATTATCTCAAGTCTGCACTTAGATCTAAATTGCCACCGGCCAGTCCGGCCACCCAATAAATAATGTTATCCCCCCTTCTGTAGGTTATATGCATATTTATGGAGGGCGAACAAGCTTTATTTGTTACCTATATTTAGAAATAAAACTACGTATGAAGTTTAAATGCTTCTCGCATTCGAAATCGAGAAGAAATTGAAAACTGAACTGAAAGCTGAAACAATAAACGTTTTGGCTATAGTATTACGATCGGCCGCCTGCCTGAGATCAACTCTCTTAGGGAATGCATTTGTGCGAAAAGTTTTACAAGGGCCGCCACCCGACGTCTTTAAAATGCAGTTGTAGCACGAGATGTTTTTGCTTAGTCTTTAAGTAACCTTTTACGAAATTTACAGGAAGTGATGACGGTCCTAAGAAATCACTAATATCATTAATCATTAATGAAGACAATAACGAAGCTACACATCTGTAGTCTACGTAATGTCTTTTCAGAGGAGGTTCTTACAAGCGCACCGCTATTTTGAAGCTGAGGCGCACTCAAGGGCGTCTGGCTTTCAGTCCGTCCTTTATTTGTTGCCTGCATTTAGGCTGCATTTACACGTAACACGCTGAATGCGCGACGAGATGCAATTTCATTAAATGCAATGTTGGTGCTGGCTTAATATTAACGAACTCTTGTAATGAACGGTGTATACGGAGGTACGACACTCGCGGTTTGAAATGCAATTATACGGTGCAGCCAAAGTTATTATATTACTGACTCAAGTGTTTTGGTTATAATTGCTGAATGGCAGTTGTAAAGCTATGTCAGATGGCTTTGGATGACGAGCTCCGTGGTGTAATGGTTGACACGCTAGTCCACCAATCCGGGGGTTTAGGGTTCGATCCACGACCAGGTCAAGTTGGAAAACGGCCTTTTTCATATTGTCCTTGGGTGTTTATCTATATAAAATATACCTAGTATCTTTGAGTTAGTATCCCGTAATACAAGTATATAAAACATACTTTGGGGCTAGCTCAATCAGTGGGATTCGTACTTATCTAATTTAAAAAAAAATAGGGCGAATTTGAAAATCTGATCTGATCTCTTGGCCAGTTACTAAATTAACGGGGTAGACAAAGCCATTCTTGGTAAAGAGTATTCCTACGCCCACCATCACGTAGGTGATAGAGAATCAAAATAGTGATGAGTTGCATCTCCTATTGACAGATGTCGCTCATTCCCTTGATCGGCTTAGGGTCAGTTCTGAGAGAAAAAAGGCTCGCGGAATTTACTAGTTCCATTAAAATTACAACCGTATTACCATTGCTTCAAGTATAAAGTCTGACGTATGAGCCAGACGACACTTGAAGTCTCCGCCGAAATTCATACAATTTTATACTTTAAGCAATGGTAATACGGTTGTAATTATAATGGAACTAGTAAATTCCGCGAGCATTTTTCCTCTCTGTCTGAACTGACCGTTACATTGTGCACAGGAAGGGCAGTAACTGATACATTCTATGTTTTTTCTTTTCTCCCAGACCAGCAAGGAAGCAATCCTCATCCGAGCCTATTCCCGGTTGCATCCTCAGCGGTAACGCTTCAGAGCCCGGGGTCCGCTACTTAACCTAGGTGATTTGACGAGGTAACTGGTTTTACACAGCGACTGCCGTCTGACCTCCGCAACCCAAAGGGTAGACCAGAACCAATCCTAGGATAGGATCAAACAAACGCTAGGAATGGTGTTCGGGACCCACAGCTTTACGTGCACGGTAAACTGACTAACCAGACTGGAAACAACATTCCACAAAGCTTGCTTCTCAGTAGATTTGAGCCCACGACCTCCTGGTCACAAGGCAAACGCCTTGAGCACTGAACTGGAGGCAGTCAAATCAAGGAAGCAATATAGGAAAAACCAACCAACAATGTTCAATTCAACCAAAAATATTTAACATCTAGCTACTCTGTTCCTTGTACTATTATTAACGAACGATAAGATAAAAGCTTAGATAGCATTCAGCGATGGTGGCTTTATCTTAATTGTCTTCGTAATTAGTTCACGGATGCTCGTGTTTTGTTATTCTGTCTTAGGAAACAGTGACCATCTTTGTTTGGTCGGTTCCATATCGCACTAGCGGTGCGTTTGAGGCTACTTTGTATATTGCCATGGGACAACAAAATCGTACCTATGTTTATTTTGTTAGGAGAAAGATGGCGAGATCGGATGTTATATGTTTGTATGTACCTATACGAGTATACACATTCCGTCTTAATTTAAAACATGGAGTAACTTTATTAGTAGGTTAAAACCAGGGATATTAGAGGTATATACATCGTGTTAATGAAAAAACGCAAAACCTCTCAGATGGTACCCCAGCCCATGTAACTGAACAAATTTTGTTCAACAATTATCACGAAATCCAAAAAAAAATTCGGATTTTCATACAAATTGACTCGATCAGCTGATCATTTTGTATGAAAATTCAAATTTATTTTTAGTTGCATGATCGGGATGCAGTTTCAAAAGTGTAACCTGTTTTGAAACGTAGTGGCGTATTTAACGCGGTACGCCAGAACGTGTATGACGGTACTAAACAGAAAAGTCACTTTTATGACGTCACGGTAGTGTTTTTCATACAAATCCCACAGAAAATGTTTGTTTTGACGTTTAGAAAAAGTGTCTTAGTTGACTTGTTGTCATCTAGCGGATTTTCTATTTCCATTTTCAGCTTATACTGTCCCACCGCTGGTGCAGTGTAAAGCCTTCCCTTCAACGTGTTTGTATTGTACGTACCATAGCACGGAACATGAAATGAATGGGTGCGATTCTAAATTATATTAAGAGGCGATGCAGCTAGCAACCCATCACTATTTATATTCTCCTTCTATCTTCACGACCGCCATCATGCAAAATTTGTAGCATGCTAAATTGGGCCTTACGGCCTAAGAACTTTAGGGAGCGTTATTCTCGGCAATACAGAGTCAAGACCAAGACTTGTTACTCGTACATCTAATGTCCTTACACCAACGTTTGTGATTTGTAAGCCTCTCTCTCACAATACCAGTTCTCAAGGCAGACCTTACCCACGCAGTTCAAACACACGAGGAATTAATGGACAGAAACAAAAGTACAAAACGCTTTTCAACGTTAACTAATGCATTCAACTGTTTGGGTGCGTCCACTTGTAATTTATGATACGTTGCAAATAAGTGCGAATTAATCACTAAAAGTTGAAAGTCCATCTGATACAAAGCGTAAATCTCATATGTAAAATGCTGTATAATCAGCTTCTTCTCCTGTAAACATACTAAGTCTTTAAACGACCAACAATTAGAAATCTATTGTCTGCAATGCTGGCAGTCAAGGTGTTAAAGTGATGAAACTCGTCAAATGATGAACCAAAAGTTTTCATCTTTTATGTTTTTCTAGTGTAAGAAAAAATAATATTGTTACGAGTAGGTACTTACTCGTAACAATATTACTCGTGATATTGTTACGAGTAAGTACCTACCGTAAGTACCGTGATCGTATGATCCAATCCAAGTGGGCACAACTTTCTTAATATTAATTTAGTACAACTTTCAGATCACAAAAATCAGATCATATCAGATCTTAAGCGTTTGATAATCTGATCTGATTTTCTAATTTATTTTAACAAAGTTGTACCAAGTTGGATTGGATCATACGATACTAGTGGGCAAACCCTTCCCTGGAGGCTAGAGGCATGCTTAAAACATTTAATACGGATTAGACACGACGTGTAAGAAACAATATAACGCCTGTGTTTAAAGCAGAAGGGCTGGATCCAGGGCTTTCAGGGTGATTAGAAGGCTTAGCGTTTCGGTTCAATAAATTCAACAAACGGAGTAACAATGGAATCGGGACCTAAAGGCCGCCTAAAGCCAGTTCCGCTCGGTTCTGCGTTAATAGAATTTCAAATTCGGCGTTTTTAATACATTAACAGGCTTTAAGCTTATCATAATTGATGGTATAAAATACACTGTCAGAAATACGATATATCCGAAAGAAATATTTTAGTAATCCTATTGGACCCTCATAATCTACACCGCTATATACAAATCGAAAAAGTAAATATACTAAAACTATTTCAGTCCATGATACTGAACAACTTTCCCCAAGAAACATATGTATATCGAAATATGAAAAAATATTTTTGACCTCCCATACAAGTTGACCGATCAGCTAATCCGAGTTTGTATGCAAAGTTAAAAGTTATTTTTCATATTCCGATATATGTTCCTTGGGGAAAGTTGTTCAGTATCATGGACTGAATTCACATTTAGAATAGTTTCAGTATATTTTATTAGATGTTATATAAAAATTCTAGTCTACGTGATAATGACTGTAAATTGAACAAACAGATAACAGATCACATAGTTCCCAATCTTGATGAACTCCCAATCTAAACCAATCTATGCGAACAAAATCTATTAAATTAAAAAAGAAAACTTCCAGCTACAATCACAATTTTTGCGGCGAAGGTGAATCAAAATTCAAATAGCGAACGAATGCGTTTCCCTTTATCTGCTTGTTATTTAGTTAGTGCCGGTGCGGCGTGGTGGGGAGGGTCTACGTGTATTGATTGATGGGCCAACACGTGGCCAGGGCTGCCGGCGCGGCCCGATTTGCATATCTGTCGAACACGAACTAAAAAAGCGGTGACCCTGCCTGCCCGATGCTTACTGAGCCCGGCATAATCAGCTGTACATCCCTACCCAATTAACGTCCCCGCTTCCTCCCGGAGATTGTCGTGAACCTATCAGGCCTAACCTTCGTGCAAACTACGCAATGCCCAAATTAAAAGGTCCTCATCGCGATTCAATCACGAAATCCGATAGACTCGTGCTTTTGAACCGAATTCCGAAATTCAGGGCTGTCGATCATAGGCGGAAATAACCAAAAGGTATCGATTCGACGCGTTCGACGTTTTCTTTACGCGCCTTTATTAAACGTAACAGTATTGTTGGTCGAAGATCAAACGTTTAATTCTTGAGTCCGGAGGGTTTTTTAGATTCCTTCAATTAATTGAGGGACGCGACAGGACAAAGGCGGTGGTAAGGAGCGAGGATTTCCTGAAGACAATGGCAGTAATCACGAGCCGGTGCGGCGTGATTACCACCCCCTTCCCCTACCCGCATACACCCGCCGACGCCTGTACTGCTTCACAATTTATAAGCTTACGATAAACAAGCAACGCGACTGAACACATGAAGATATCGGGGTAAAATTAGACGCTAAATTAAGCGGGCTATTTAAAATATGACACCCGGTGCTCCGTCGAAAACATGAAATGAGAGTTTATGAATATGGAAACGCAGATCGATGTTAACATGACTGAAATTATGAACGCAACCTTGTTGCGAACCGAGTTCATTTGTGGAGTGCAACCGAGTAATACGATTTGTAATGCAGAGGACGTATTTGCGTCAATAAGCGCGGCCGCCGGCGGCGACCCGACGCGCATCTCGAAAGATTCCAATCCACAGGCCAAATTCAATTTGCAAATCTTCCCCGACGGCAAAGATAGAATCAATTTACACAATCGCCTAAGCGAATTACGTCATTCGGCTGCCGAATATCGTAACGAGAAAAAAGGCAGCAAGGCCGCCGGTGCAGTCCGTTCACTTGCGATTTCGAGAGCCGGCGGCGCCCTGGGACGCGGGCCATCATGCTCGGTCTGGGTGGTGCGTTTGCTCGCCCAAAAGTCAAGGTGAACCACTGTGTTTACTTGTTACGAATTACGCGATGACGTATTCATTGCCGGAACTCTCTTCGATGCACGTGTGTACGACTCGGGATAGTAACGGGTGTTTATCTATATATATATATATATATATATATATATATATATACTTATCATAAAATATAGTATCGTTGAGTGAGTATCCCATAACACAAGTTTAAAAAAAACTTACTTTGGGGCTAGCTTAATCAGTGTAATTTGTCCCTATATATTTACTTATTTATTAAAAAAAAAAACAAAGTCCGATATCCAACTCCGGATATCGGACTTTGTTTTTCGAATTTCAGGGAACTTATCAGACATTTTTTTTGCTATGCAGCATACTTAGCGGTGTTATAGAGGCTTCTTGGTATCGTATAGCTTCATAATTTATAATTTAACACTTCTTATGGACGATTCATAGCATGATTTCAGTCTATCCTTATGCTGGCTGTGGGCCTAAACGGCAGACAGTGGATAAGTAGTAGTGGATGTGTTAGTCAGTAAGGAATTTATGTTATGGGCCTTATTATTGTCTGAAATAAATTATTATTCTCTTTGTGTCGCTATCTGGTGATTGTTGATAAGGAGTATTTGAAATAAAATCAAAGATTAATTTTGAGACACCTGACAAACATATTATGATTGTAATAAGAGCAAACGAGAGGACATAAAAGAACGTTACTTAAGTAACATCTTATGGTTATGCAGAATGAATAAAGTCTATTGCCTGTTGCCAAGACAACTTTTGGGCTTTAATCTTCCAACCTCAGGCCATATTCAGATTGTGCTACGCAGACAATTGGCCGATGTCGCAATCAAAGTCAATGACACCACGGATGACACCGCTCTTGCAACTGCTGATTATGCGCCGGCGCAGACGTCGCGTCGCCTGCCAGTTTACATATAAATGTAACGCAACGTGTTATCTTTGTCAATCTGTTTTGCTTAGATTCTAAGCCTTAGAAGGTTTCAGAGTTATCCACAAGCCAATTTTTTGTATATAGCAAGTTCATGATAATTTTTCCGTAAAAAATAATGATTCCGAGATAATACAAAACATTGAAAAAAATTTTCCTCCCAAAAAATCCTCTCAAATAATGCTCATTCGTATACACGGAACGATTTTTTTTCCGTTTTTTTTTTTTTAGCCTATTTTAGTTTTTAATTTAATTTATTTATTTAAGCATTTTTTTTGTAAAAAGAGTTATTTATAAACTATAATGTTGCGATTCCGCAAATAATTCATTTACTTAGCAAAAGCAAAGAAGGCTACATAATGACAGTGCCTTGGGTAACTACTACGTGACGGCTGCATCGTCGATCGATACGTCAATTAGTGACAGCCACGTGGCCGTTCTCAGCTAAATAATCACTACGACAGTTCGATCGCACACGCAAACGGGGGTGTGGAAAATGGCAGCTCATTTTCTTTTCAGTTTTTTTAATAGAACGTTGACTTGAGGTCGACAGGCGGTAAGTAGTTTTGTAAGTCGGTTACGTAGGTACCTCTATAGTGCTACTGCTGAGCGGAAAAGGTCTTCCACTTCCTCCCAGGCCTGTGTATTAAGAGCTATCTCAGCTATCTCTGGCCAACGTTTAAGAGGCCTGCCCAATCACATTTGAGCTTGGCAGTTTTGCGTCGCACTACGACTATATGAGCTAAGTGTTATTATTTTAGGTGTCATGATTTTTAAAAAAGTAACATTATTCGGCTAGTAATTAATGATGGCAACGTTGAATTATCTAAAAAGTGGTGACATCTTTTAAAAACATAAACGAATGACCTATAGGTCCAGATACCATATACGCCACCCAAAATTGATGTCAGTTATAAGACACCAAAATTGGTGTCTTCGTTCTTAGCCCCGCCCACAGGTTGTCATTACGTTATGGAAGTTCACGGCGTCACTACGTAACGACACGGTGTTAATTTATTGTAAAAATGACTGTTTGTGCAGTGAAATCGTGCAAAAATAACACTAAAATAAAATACCAGGAGACGGACATCACTTTTCATAAGTAAGTAAGCAAATTTTCGACTAATTCCTACGTATTATTTATTCGTAAAATTATTACGTTAAAATATTGTCAACAAACCAACGCCGCAACCAACAAACAACCAACATTTAGTGTTGCCAGAGTATGGAATATTTTTACCATCTCTTATTATTGAGTCGACAAATAGTATGATTTAGAGAACAGTTTTTTGTATGTATGTTTACTTGTAAGTTTTGCTATGTATGTTTGTGTGAGATATTAACGTTAACATGTTCATATTGCGCTAAGAAAAAAATATAACATATTGGTAAGTAGGTATGTATTAATTAAATTTTGAAGTACTTATTAGGTATGAGTTAGTTATTGAGGATAAAAAGTTAGTTGTTATAATGTTATTACCCGACTGCGCCAGAAGGAGGGCTATGTTTAACGAGTGTATGTATATGTATTTCTTTGGCATGCTCTACAGCCTAAACGGCTTGGAGGATTTTAGCTTGAGAGGTGTCATTAGATTTGTCTTAATTCTGAGAGTGACATTAGATATATTAAAAATTTAAAAAATACAAAATGGCGGTTTTTGGCGCCAAATGACATATTTTTCATTTCAAATATTTTTTCGTTTAAAACCAATCAAGTGGTGTATCAAAAGAAACGATTTTATATAAGGATTACAAATATATATAACTTACACGTTTTAATGTAATTTGTAATGAAAAATACTAAAAAATTGGTTGTCTGTAAAGTCGGTTTACGGACGGTAGTTTGAAGTGACAACGTCAAACATTCTCTCTTTCGTTCGTGCCGCGCTCTCGCTTGCGGAACGCGACAATAAGCGTAACCGGACAATGACGTCATCTTTTGCGTGCATGCAGCCTGTAGTATCGAGTTATTAGACGTTGTCACGTCAAAACAACATATAATCACGCTGATGTTGTATCAAGCAGTCGGGTTTTTTTTTTAATAATTACTGAAATAATAAGATGGAAAATGAATTCTGGTGGAAGTGGCAGCCTAAAGGAAGGACGTTTTCAGCTAACTTTCGTGTCCATGACACATACACAACAAAGAGTGGTCGTCGAACAATCGATAAGGGGCTGTGCCTACAAAGGTATTTTATGGATTTTTAAGGACTCAAATAAATAATGTTGATTTGATACGTGTTTTTCCTTTTACCTATTTCAACTTATTTTTATTCACCTACATTTATTTATTATTTATTGTAAAAACTAAATACAACGGTTTTCACCAATTACAGTATATAGAAAGAACTTATAGCTAAATGTAATTAAAATATTTTAGTATTCGTAAGTTGGTACGACGGGTGTCATTACTAATAATGTACAGTAAAAACTTATTATAATATACAAGTTGACTCACTTTCGTCATTCTCGCAATATATTAATAGGTTCCTTACAACCATATTCGCTCCATCAACAAACACATCACACTCAGGTTGCTGATTCAGGAATGTATATAATACTACTACTACATATACAATCAAGCAATCAATATAAATAGGGGTCGTCTACATACTACGTCACGCAACATTTCTGGACATGTCACGCTTTTTCCGATCCCTATGACACGTACCGTCACGTTTGGGATGACTCCCCCTCCCCCCATCACTGTAACGTAATATGTGAATGGCCCTTACGAGGTTTAATTTTATACACTTATTTATAATTTGTCAATATGAATAAGAACAACACGTAAAAAAAATCTCCCACATTCTGGGGTTATTTTCTTGCGCTGGGAACAATTTACTTCACACACACAAGAACAGTAACGATAGTAATACACGCGTAGTGGGCGGTGCTCACGCACACGCATATCACAAAATGGCTTCACTTTGAACGTTACATTTTGTATGAACCACTCAATCTAGATTAATCTAAGCGAATGACATTAAAAGTTGTTACCATCGCTGTTATAAAAAAAAAGTAATGCCATGGCTGGTCATTTAGGGTGGTCTGGCTTACATTCTTTTGGCGGCATTGGTGCAGAGCAGACCACTAGTTGGGACTATGAAGGGCAAAAGGGTTAGATTCACCACATAATATACGCCCATCCTATATGTACGTCGTCAAACCTAACACACTTCGCTCCATTATTTTCTGTTTTTTTTTCTTAATTTCGTCTGTTTTGTAGTCTGACGGAATAATAGGTGAGTGTAAGGTACTAAGCAGACTTTATGTCATGTGACAACCCTGAAGACCGCAGGCGCATGCAATCAGCGTGGTCGACTCGCGGTGAGCCACATACGTTGGCATCTTTCGCGCCGAATATGGTAACTAGCTGTTTCTAGGCGCATAGTGTACCATTTACTTGAACTTAGTAACAACTGTCTACATACAGTATATGAGAGTTTCTTGTTGTTTTTCGTCATCCAGACGGACGAAGCACAATCGTGCTTCGTCCGTCTGGATGACGAAAAACAATCGACAAAAGACAAACAATCACCAATCGGTGAACGTGGTTGCTTACAGATACATTATCGCGTCTTTATCCCTAACGGGGTAGACAGAGCCTAGGGCCGAAAACCACAGGCCACGTTTAACGTGATGGTGGGCGTGAAGATTGAAAATATTAATCAGAATAGTGATGGGTTGCTAGCCGCAACATGATTCAGTTTCTTGCCCTTTCCCTTGATTGGCTTTTACGGTCTGCGCGGGATGAGAAGCAGTTGTGGTTGCTTGTATATAGATAAAACTAGATATTGTGTTTTTTTTGTGGATTCGAGAAGTTGTTTGTCGAAGAGGATACTGCAATTACTGCAGTATGTTGTAAACTGTTAGGCGTTGCCTACACGGGCGAGACTATAGCGGCCAATTGATATAAGTCGATACATCAAACCGCCGCGATCATATCGCCGTGTGGAGACACGTCTATAGTCACAGGGCCGGATTAGCCATTGTGGGAGCCCCTAGGCAATGCATTATGCATAGCGTGGCTATATCAAAGGAAAAGGTTTTTACTAGTCTGATTCTTTCTTCTTCTGAAGGCCTTTTATCATCTGTTTTCTTTAATCTATCACAGGTCGCGCCAAACGTCTAGATCGCTCTGAAGTTGAGGCGATTCGCGTCGCAGTAGTAAAATACCCATAGCAGATAGAATTTGCTTTATTTTTGTTTATTGTGTATATATATCATATCTACATTCTTGCAATCATTCTGAAAAAAAAAATATTGTGGTAAATATTCTGTTCCTGTTTGTAACCTGAGTGAGGCAACTTCACAGCGATCTAAAAGTTTGGCACGACCTGTACTCTGTATCATTATGTTTTGGTGCAATAAAGATTTTAACTAACTATAGTGGGGGCCCCTCTTTTGTGGAGGCCCGGGGCAGTAGCCCCGGTTGCCCTCCCCTAAATCCAGCCCTGCAGTCAGTAAAGAATTATAAAATATGAAAATTAACTCACCCGTGTGAGCAACGCCAAAGCACGTACTTATATTTTTAGCACTACAGTATAGCTAAGTTATTATTATTTGCGCAAGGTTTTAAAATATGCATCAAAGTAAGAGGGTGAATGGAAGGCTGTCAATTCATTTAGTAACGTCGCCATCGGCTTCGTGTATTTTTCTTATGCCACCCTCAATGGACAAGATTGGACAAGAGTCATTGTTAAGTTGGACAAGGGTCATAGCTAAGTTGATGTAAACGCTTACGCCTTAAGTTCACTAGCCCATAACGAGAGGTACTTTTCTAGGTTAAGTACCATCTCGAAAGTTGCGCATAGCAAACTAGTCGGGGACAAATAGGGTAATAATGAAATTGCGGTTAAGCGCAGAATGCACAATTTACGAAATGTCAAATAAGCAGAATGTCTAATGTGATATGATATTGTTTCTGCCAGTCCTTATGAAGTATAGTGGTAAAATTTGCACGAAAACTCATTCTATCAGTAATTCATTTATCTAAAGATAAATTAAATTCATAATATGTAGTTGAAACCTTTTGCGCATTTTGAAGTGCTTTTAAGATAATTATGTCATGCATTTTTATTAAGTATAATAAGTAGTGATCGGATAATCAAGCACTTATTTGCCTAAACTTCACGGGTAACTAACACAGTTGAACTAAAGAGAGATTGATATTTATTTTTATCAGATTGGTGGTTATATCAACGCTGTGTTATGTACCCGCGTAAAGTTAAGGCAAAGGCGACCAATTATCCGACCAATAATAATAAGTGATTTTCTTTGACATCGAACTTTCCTGAAATTTGTCAATTTCAGTAAAAAAAAATAATATATCATTCATCTCTTTGCTGTGGTTCCCGGCAGAGTAGAAAAGCGACTTAGAAAATACAACCTAAACAAAGCTTATAAAAACATCAATGCGACCTTTCCAACCCGTCTGGCCAGCGTGTAGAGCGAAGGCCAAATCCTCTGACTGTTCTGGCGAAGTGTGGCTCTGGTGGTACAGAAAGGGTCGTGCTCCTGCAGTGGAGACTACAAAGGACCTGTTGATGATGATGATGATATCATCTCTCACCTCTCTCTTATCCAGGTGCAATCCGCGCCTTGACTATAAATCGTCAACTCTTCACCATCACACAAAAAATTAATATAAGAAAGAAATATTAATCCATTTCCAGCTTTTGTAACAGAGGAATGAAGCGACGCACAACTAGTCGTCCATAATTACACGACTGTAAAACTAAAAGACATAAAAGACTGTGTTATTGCTCTACAAACGCTTATTATGTCCGCACAAAGCAGCACGAACGAGCATTTAATCGCGTATTCTCTTGCTAGTCGTCTACATTTTTTATAATTCGACTTTTAGACAGAATGTCCGACGAATAAAGTAGTTGTGTGTTTTATTTATTGTTATCTATGTATTCAATTGTTCTTATATCAAAAGAATTCGCTTCGAGCATAATTATTTGAGACTAAAAATATATGCGAACTTCAAGCCATGGGCTTTATCTACCAACTAGCTGTGCCTGCGACTTCGTTCGCGTGGTTGTCGGAACGTAATGTTATATAGCCTAAAGCCTTCCTCTATAAATGGACTACCCAACAAAAAAAGAATTTTTCAAATCGGACCATTAGTTCCTGAGATTAGCGCGTTCAAACAAACAAACAAACAAACTCTTCCGCTTTATAATATTAGTATAGATGACCAGTCAACCCAAACGGCGATGCCTAGAAAAGAAGACTTTAAAAAGTTTTTTAAGGTTTCGTACCTTAAAATATAAAAACGGAACCCTTTATTCTTTTAAAAATACTCCGTGCACTTAGTTTCCCAACGCGTGCACGTGAGTCTGGTACAGGCTAAAGTTAATTAAATAGACAAATAAAAAATACAAATATCAACAATTTTGAAAATTGTCGTAAAGATGTCTATAGGCATCCGAGCAATCAAGGCGTTGAGTAATGTATCCTACCTACCCTTATAGGATCACGCACTTGTCTGTCCGTCCGTCTGTCACATCCAATTTACACGCTGGATTTTTATGTCAAACATTCAGTTCAGTCGGATACTACCACCATAGCCACAGAATACATAAGAGTCATGGTAGAATGTTGTAACTTGTAATCCTATGACCCAAACACATATGTGCAAAGTAAATAAATATTTTTTTAAATAAGGGTCATTTTCGGGGGCAAATAAGGAAATTAAAAAAAAAGTTTTCAAACCTTACTGTGTCATATATCAAATAAAAGGGCTCGTTATAAGAATCTCAAATATATACACATATGTGCAAAGCAAATAAATATTTTTTTAAAATAAGGGTCATTTTCGGGGGACAAATTAGAAAATTAAAAAAAAAGTTTTGCAAACCTTACTGTGTCATATATCAAATGAAAGGGCTCGTTATGAGGATTTCAAATATATTTTTGTTATTATTGTAAAATGAATAAGTTTGATTTTATTCATGAAAGAAGATGAAAATTGACCATTCCCCCCCCCTGATCTCCGAAACTACTGAGCCTAAAATTTTGAAAAAAATTCAAAATATAGTTCATTGCTTCTTCATCACAGGAAAACCTATAAGAATTCAATCAATTGTACGGAACCCTCTCCACGCGAGTTTAACTCACACTTGGCCGGTTTTTTTTAACTACAGATTTCAAGAAAACCTATGAGAAAAACGGAACCGTCTTCACTTGACCAGTTTATTTTTTTGTAAAATTAGTATTTGTACAAACTTTATCAGTATACTTCATAAGGTCTTAATGCACAATTTCGCCAAACATTCAGTCACATATACCACTCGGCCCTATCCGATATATTAAATAATATTTTTGTGCGACAAAGCGGGCGTGACAAAAACGTCTTCATTCAGTATAACAATAACGTTCTGATGATCCTGCGTCATAAAAGGTCGTATTTACGACTATTTTGTGATTTCTTGTAAAAAAATCCTGGGAGCGGCATAAAATATATTGTTAGTTGAGTAGGCATTTATTTTATAGGGCTATTGGGAGTTTTATACCAGTATTTGGCTGTTATCTGATAAATTGAGCGTAGCATGTAAACATAGTTGTCTTTATGCATGAATCGTAGTAAACTCCTAAAAATGAATCGGCCTTGAATAGCGAAACATAAAATTGAAGACGAAAGACAATGTGACTTTAATACAAACAAATCTAATTTTTTTTCCTACACAGTTATACATATATGCAGTCTACAAACATCTTGGTGTATATTTGAAAAATTCAGCAAACATACAAATTAAATACTCTGCCAATATTATATTAAGCAAACAGTGTAAGAAAGAAAGTAAAAAAAACGGCACATTTGGTGAAAGTTTATACATTGAAGAGCACAAAACATACTTATAAACAAACAGAATTACACGCTCTCCTGACATTATGGAATAATAAATTTATTTTATATTTAGTTTAGCAAACAAAATACCCCGTAATTCTTGGCAAGAGCCCGATAAACTTCAAAATAATCACACCGAGGTAAGAAATAATGAGCTTAAAGGTAATTTATTTAATTGAGCTTATTGTGTTTGCGAAAAACAAATTCTTTTCTGCTATATTCTGTCCTGAGAAGGGAATTATTTTCGTAATTGGTAGAAAATACACGTAAATCGCTCGTTATCTTCATGCAAACGTATCTACCAATTTGTGTATTGATTTCTCTTTGAAGAGCAAAATACGGCTTCAATGACAACTTTTAAAATACGAAATGATGTTCTGAAAAAAGAGCAGTTAATAACGTCTTCAAGCTCATTATTAATAACGAATTCTTAGAAAAGTTTGCCCCCGTTTGAGACACGTTTTAGAAACTGGGTAATGAATTAATGATAGTATAATTCAGTAAAATTGCTTAATTTATTGGATGAAATGCAATGGACAAAAGTTAATACTAGTTCCCATTTCGCCATTCGCTAAAACTGTTTTCGGCGGTTCTGCTGTCTCAAATGCCGTTTTGGAGATATTTTTTTACAGCCTATTGAGAAGCATGGAACATGGTGTTGAACGTGTAAATACACTTTCTGCCAATAACATAAGAAAACTGCGGTCTGCGGAAAAAAAACAGGTGATATGACTGGAAGAGATCCCTTACTGAGATAATTTCACCATTGTGCAAGTTTTTTTTATCTGTATTTAATATGTATTGGAATGTAAAATAAAGATAATAAACAAACAAACAAACAAACAAACAAACAAACAAACAAACAAACAAACAAACAAACAAACAAACAAACTAACTGGTGTCAAGCTGTAAGATGTCAAGAAAACCGGGTTAGGTGATGTTTCTCTAAAAACAAATGCGAGTGCGGTGCTGTCCAATCAATACTCACTTATTGTCTAGCCCAAATTGCCCCGTAGCTAAACATTAGTAAAGTTTGTTATAATTAAACAGCCAAATCATGAAAAAGAATATGGTACTAAAAAGATTTCCTTTGGGATAGACAATACACAAGCAGCATTCTATACAACATGTACGGAATAAAGTGTACATATTGCGCTATACTTGCAACGATACATTCAAGCGAAGTGGCTTCATACATTTTTATACGTCTATTATGCCCTCTACTTTAATGCCTCCATGTCACTGGTATGACTCTCCATTGATTCAGAGTAACATATATACCTACTACTACTACTAACGAAACAATTTATCTGTACACACGTCGATGTGTGAGTTTTATACTTAGGGCACAGAATATATAATAAGAGTCAAACAGAATGGTCTCTCACAGTGTCTCCCGCAAATTGGCGTCCCCGCACCTCTCCCCCGCACTTTGTGAGCTTTGACGGCTCCAAACCAGGGTTTAATTACTAGCCGCACGCAATACGCGACGTGTGTTGTCTTGAGAACTGTCAACCAATAGTAACCATCATGGTGAGAAGGTGCGCGTATAATAATTGTTTATCCACCCAATACTCTAAAGAACGTATATTTCATACATTTCCAAATGATGAAAACAGGTAAGCTAAGCAACAATATAATTTCACGTTATTACCCAGCAACCATCTTGATATATATACCCTTCTCGCTCTCTCGCATTAGCGGGAGATACACAAGAGCGAGAGGGGTATTAGCAATCCGGTAATGTTACATTGGGTCCTCGCTCACAGGTAATCACATACACGCAAATGCCAAATAGATTTCCGCGGGTTATAGTGTAAATGTCATTGTTGACAATGACAACTTGACATGCTGTGCGTGAAAATGTGATAAACATTTGTTTATTTTTATTGAATTTATTCATATAATTACCGTATAGTTTTGCGCCGAATATGCAAATTACTATATTACAATAGTGAATTAGTGCGTTACATTATAAATGACTCAATAATAATCAGTAAAGTGAACTAATGGTGAAATGGACAATGGACATAATGAAAAATATTTGTGAAGTGATATTATGTAGCTGTTTCCGACTTTTCTGTAACTGAAATATAAAACAGAATATTTTTTACGTCATAGTGTTCGCAAATCTTCAGGTATGGAAAAATATAATCGTAAATATGTCTAACTCGTTAGTAGGTAAGTATTAAATTAATTCTGCGGTGCGACCCTAAGTATAAAACTCACACATCGACGTGTGTACAGATAAATTGTTTCGTTTGTAGTAGTAGTAGGTATATATGTTACTCTGAATCAATGGAGAGTCCTACCAGTGCTTAGGGTCGCACCGCAGAATTATTTTAATACTTACCTACTAACGAGTTCGACATATTTACGATTATATTTTTCCATACCGGAAGATTTGCGAACACTATGACGTAAAAAATATTCTGTTTTATATGTATTAAATGTTACAGAAAATTCGGAAACAGCTACATAATATCACTTCACAAATATTTTTCATTATGTCCATTGTCCATTTCACCATTAGTTCACTTTACTAATTATTATTGAGTCATTTATAATGTAACGCACTAATTTCACTAATTCACTATTGTAATATAGTAATTTGCATATTCGGCGCAAAACTATACGGTAATTATATGAATAAATTCAATAAAAATAAACAAATGTTTATCACGCTTGTTACACGCACAGCATGTCAAGTTGTCATTGTCAACAATGGCATTTAGCACTATAACCCGCGGAAATCTAGTTGGCATCTGCGTGTATGTGATTACCTGTGAGCGAGGAGCCTATGTAATGTTACCGGATTGCTTATTAGCAATCCGGTAATGTTACAATCTCGCTCTTGTGTATCTCCCGCCAATGCAAGAGAGCGAGAAGGGTATATATATCAAGATGGTTGCTGGGTAATAACGTGAAATTATATTGTTGCTTTGCTTACCTGTTTTCATCATTTGGAAATGTATGAAATATACGTTCTTTAGAGTATTGGGTGGATAAACAATTATTATACGCGCACCTTCTCACCATGATGGTTACTATTGGTTGACAGTTCTCAAGACAACACACGTCGCGTATTGCGTGCGGCTAGTAATTAAACCCTGGTTTGAAGCTGTCAAAGCTCACAAAGTGCGGGGGAGAGGTGCGGGGACGCCAATTTGCGGGAGACGCTGTGAGATACCATTCTGTTTGACTCTTATGTATTCTGTGTCCATGTCCATACCATACTAAAGGCATGTTTCGCGTAGGCGATACAGTGGTACCACGGCCTTTTACACGCCTTCTTAAATGGAACAAGTGTAACATTTTCTGTTTCGTATACCATATGTAGTCATACATATGTATACGAAACAGATAAGTAGGTTTATTTCATTTGTTTCTCTGTTCCATTAGGAGTATTTCAAAAGCATCATTCGATTTCAGAATTCGATCTCAAATTGTCAAATGACAATAAAATTATTTTTGAAAGAGACTTGATTTTTCGAAGAAAATGGTCATTGTGCTATTGGCCATTCTACTGAATGCACATTTTGCATCGATCGTGTCAATTTATTGGTTTCCCATGAAAATAAGCATCAAAATTTGTCTTATTATTTCATAACACGACTAGTGGTAGGTACTCGCACAAATTTGAACCAAGTACTAGTTAGGTTAGGCCACGTTTTCAAATAAGTCGGGAAATGTCTTTATTAAAAAAAAGCTTGGCCTTATACAAAGAGAAAGGGACATACTCGTAATAAATTGAACCACCGGCTACACTAGATCACTAAAGTATAATGAAATTAAAATAAGTAAAAATATATTTATTTAATCAACGTAAAATGTCGGTAAATTAGATAACTTTCCAACATTTTACTTTACTACTTAGCAAATAAACAACGAAATAAACCTAAAATAACATTTTCTTTCAAAATAACTAAAAATCGTTTTCTATTAAGGATCTAGCATCATTGAAATCTATGAGTGTAATACTAGATACTAGTACTGTTCGCAAGTACTTTTTCCCTAGGCTCTAAGACGAGGTGACGGGGTCGTTGACCCCGTTAAGTAGGTTAGCATCGGATAGCTGAGTGGTAACATCATTTCAAATTGAAACGTGTGTTCGTACTACTGCAACCAAGGTTGCTGAATAATTTCTTTATTTTAGGACTGCAAGTGGAAACCAGTCTGGGGGCCTGAAATTCACCGCAAGTAACATTTATCTGAAAATAACTGAAATTGGATTTAAAGATAACCTAAAGAGCTTAAAAATTGATAAATATATATAAATTGATATGTCTATGTTTATTTAATGTATTGTTATGTTATGTATAAATATATTTATATAAATATACCTATGTATTGTAATGTTATGTATAAACATGTATAAATATATATATTTCAGTTGAATACTTATATATATTTGTAACTTTAGTCTATTTTGTACACGCCTACTAGGTACTTGTTTTCTTCAATTTTCCTCTCCCGGATCTGCTGGAAGAGATTTCTTATGAAATAAGCAGTACCTATGTTACTCTATTTTCCTACCTTGTTTTGTTCCTTTGATTGTATTTTGTGTAGGTAAGGTACATAAATTTTGTAAATAAAATAAATAAATAAATCTATATATATAATATAGTCCTTCCTTCTCATCGACACAGAATTAGTTGGTATAATTACTAAACTGTTTGTAAAGGGGAAGAAATCTTTACATAGTAACCGTTGTATAGTAACTTATAGAGTTAAGTATACATTAAGAAAGCAAAGTAATAAAAGTTTATTTGAAAAGCCATCTAGTGATATGTAGCGGAACTACTATAAGTAGCGCCATCTATTATTTGCTAGAAAAAGCCCTGATATTCAAGCGTTAACCCCCAATAACTTTGAAACGGCTAAACCGATTTTTATCAAATATAGCTAAGAACCACTGAAAGGGAACTTGCTATCCCGTAAAAAAAACTGCATCGAAATCGGTCCATCCGTTCTAGCGCTACGCTACGGACGGACAGACAGACATTAGCGTCGAACTTCACTACACCCCTCATTTAGTCGGGGGTTAAAAATCATGTCTAGAGACATTCTTATCTCAATCTCTTGCAATCTCTTCCAGGCGACCGACGTAGTTTAGGTGGCCATTGGCTAAGCACATTTCAGTTTTCATTCCATTGCCGCCTGAAAATGAACGTTTTGATGGCCTGGCCAGCGTCGGCGCGCATTCGCTTAGTTCCGAAGTATGATGTATTTGTGCAGTGAGCCGTGGAAGAGATGCAATCGAGTTGCATGGAACTGCATCATACATTCATGGAATATGTCCGGCCGCATGCAAGAATTATTCTGCGGGGACCTATCGTTATGTATTCCTCTGTGTTCTGTCGCTTCCTAACATGTTATCATCTTTTACAACGTTTTTATGTATTTTCAGTCAAAATAGAGGCACGATAGTTCTAAAGAAAAACCTACGTTTTTATGAAAAATGCCAGCGAATGTCTATATTTTTTTACTTTCCTGTTTGAAGCAATTCAAAAGTTAGAGTAACTAAATGAATGGGCAAGTACGAGTCGGACTCGTACATGAAGGGTTCCGTTCAATGTTTTAAAATGCTAAAGAAACACGTTTCTTGTACGACGACCCCCTTTAATTTTAACTTTTTTTTCAATTCAATAGATCAATTTTTTTGTCAATTCATTAGATCGGACATTGAGCTCTCTACTGTAAAATACCTAAATCTGCCGTTGTACAAGTAATAAAAAAGATTCCTTTCGCTTGTAAGTGAATTTCTTATTAAATATTGTATTGAAAATTGGCACGCCAGGTTTCTTTCTTTGTCTAGTTGTATACAGATCTGTGGAAACAGGCATGATAAAATAGTATGTATGTAAATGATCTACGCGACTGCACTATACTTTACATTCGAGGATATCATTACTAAACGGGGCCCTTTGCATTGCTATCAGTCGAAACAAAAGACGCCACATTAGTATGGGTAATGCAAAATACAAATTACTCGTACGATAATGTTGTCTAAGGTAGATAGTAGAATGCGTGTAGTTAAGCTAGTTTAGGAGTTTTGTTAGGTAAACGATATAAGTACCTTGCT
Source organism: Acrobasis repandana (assembly GCA_963576875.1). Classification (NCBI taxonomy): domain Eukaryota; kingdom Metazoa; phylum Arthropoda; class Insecta; order Lepidoptera; family Pyralidae; genus Acrobasis; species Acrobasis repandana. The sequence continues at coordinate 20,118,150 of OY756223.1, forward strand.
ATACTAGTGTCATAAATGACTGCGAAAGTCACAACTGCGATATACTAATGGAAATAATTTGCACTTTTATTATAAGTAGATAATTAATTTTTTAACAAAACAAAAATTACTGAGAGAGTTTCCTCCATATTTCCAAAGTAATTCATCATATCTTCACCAAATTGATATGGGACCAACTTGGTAGAAAAGGCTTGCAAATAAAAAAAGAATCATCAAAAATAAAACCATCTATCTTTAAATCTATCAAGCTGTTGAGGCTGTAGAGGGTGCCAAAAGAAATAAACATACACATGAAAAACATAACCCTTCTTCTGGCGCAATCGAGTAAATACCCTACAATTTTATCATTCTCACTCAGCTGTTGCCACCTTCTACACTGAGTGTATTTATCGATTTGTGATCATTTCTCAGAAACTAACCAGTAAAGCGTTACGCACGCTTCCGGACTTACTGTCACTGTGACACTACATATACTTTTTTCTTTCACGAAAACTACGAAGTATCTTACGATTATCGAACACCAATAGCTTACGCTTTAGCAGTTTTAGTATTTTCTTCCTACCATAGAATTTATAATACTATCTAAAATAACTACGAATAATAATCTCACCAAAACAACATTGAAAATTAATCTTAATACCACGCACATAAAGCTCATATTTTCATAATGCTTATATTTAAATACCTAACGTTCCCAAAAAATGTACCTAAAGTTATAGGCGTCCCTTTCCCACAAACTGTCAGTGCAATAAAGTAGAATGGGAGAGCTATAACTTTAGGTATAATTTTTGGGAACGGCTTTGCCATTTCGTAAGCATTCTAGATTTGTATACAATTTCTTTGCTTCCTACATTATTTCCACCTGCTCGCCCACCATCACGTGGTATTTTTTGTTTTGCGGTCCTGAGCTCTGCTTAGAGCCGCAAAACCAAAATGCTCTGTCTGCCCCATTAGGGATAAAGACGTGATAGTGTATCAGTATTATCTACAGACTTTTTAGATTGTTTATCTCACGTTAACGTGAGAGCAATTATGTATATTAAATAAAAAAAAACAATTTATTTCAGGTTACTAATGAAAAAATAAAAATGTTAAATATGGGTATATTTAAAATTTGCACATGTCAGTCGCTGTCACAGTCACCTCTGTCAGTATTTTATACGGATTACTCACTAACTCAACTAAAAATAAAATAAATAATAAATAAATAGATAAGGACAAATCACGCTTATTGAGCCCTAGCCTACTATACATCGTGTTAATGAAAGAACGCAAAACCTCTCAGATGGTACCTCAGACCATGAAACTGAACAACTTTGTGCAATAAATACATAAATAGATAAACACCCAAGCCATTTCCCAACTTGCCCTGGCTGGGGATCGAATCCAGAATCTCCCGTTTGGCGGACTGGCGTGTTGATCATTACACCACGGAGGAAGAGGAAATCCAACGTATTTCTAAATTAAAAGTTTTAGAACTTTTGAATATTTACAGCTGTAAATTGAATTTAATAAGTCTCTTTAATGACCCCCATCTATCAACAACAGTTTCTAATAAATGTCTATCCAGTATTGGCTTACACACGACGATCCAAAGACAATGATTACCCCATAAAAACGTGAAAAATACCGTGTCATACAACACTTAGTCAAACCGAGCGTCTATCTCGAGAAACGTCGGGTAATGAAGCTATCGCTTGTCGTATCGTAAACGATACCGCACTGCGATGAGTCGAGTTGTATCGAGGTAGGGGGCCGGCGGCAGTCGGGCTGATATGACCACTTAGCGCTACCTTGAGTTCTCATTACTTTATATAATCGTGAGTCGTGACGTGACACACAGGTGATAAACAAGTGAGTTTGCTAGTTATAGTGGTGGACAAACAGAATAAGCTATCAAGTTTGGTAAACACAAAGCGCGACAAATAACGATATGGAGAGTTGGAGCCTGTGGGCACATTCCATAGACCCCGGAAAATTCAGGTACAGCCTTATGGATCAAATACAATTTTTCATATTTTTATATATGTTTATTAGGGAAAGTTGTTCAGTATCATGGACTGAATCTATCCCTAAAATATTTTTTGTATATTCTGTTAGATCCTGTATGGGACATGATTCGTATCTGTTTATCCCTATGGTTGACTGGGAGAGAAGGCTTTTAGCGTTAAGTCCGCCAATTGTACCATTTTTTTAATTGTGGAACACAATAAAATTTTTTAAATAAATAAATAAATAAACTTCGCCCTGTTCAACATTATAAAAGATTTTGTAAGCAACTCGATACAGCACATACGACATTATTACATCACATACACATACGATATCGAACCGATACGACATTGAACCCTTCAAAACACGAGTCTATATCTTCCTGAAAGGCCGGTAACGCTCTTGTTACACCCCTGGTTTTGCAGTTGTCCATGGACAGTGGTGATCACTTACCATCAGGTGACCCGCTTGTTCGTTTGCCGCCCTATAACATTAAAAAAAACACATAAATTCTTATCATTTAGATGGAATCTGTGGAAAGTTCGCCACCATAAGGCCAACATAATAAATTACTTAATCAATGTCAATAAGATAATCGAGTCGAGTTGGCCACCTTGTATAACCTTTACATTCAATAGAATGAACAAAAATTAGAAGGTATAAAACATAATATTTGTCCTTGTTATATTATAAAATTAGGTAGTCATGATGTTTATCAAGGTATCATGATTATATTTGAAGATACTAGGGGACAGATGAGCAAATACTCCTTTTGGCTTCACCATAGTGCGGTAAAAAATGTTATTCTATGTTTCTTCTGTATTCTGAGTTTTCTGCAAGCATTGAATCAATGTCTTGCATAAGAATAGGAATCTCATAAAATAAAGTAATAATTCGACGCAGCGCATCGGCGGAGGTGCCGTGCTGCCGCGGCGCGTGTGGATTCGCTCGCGGTAATCCCACTGCACCCCGCGCATCGTCGCGGAGCGCCTAGTATCCACTAAAAACGCGGCAGATTTCATAAAAACGTGGCAAACTCTGCGCACCGCGGCGGGGCGCGTTGCCAGTGGGTGAATCGCCTTACTTCATTTGTGGGTAAATTTTCAATTTTTCATTACTATTCTTATTTAAATATTCATTAGAACATGTTATATATCACCAATTCAGCATTAAAGGACATAATTACTGTTTATATGCATATGTAGTTGACGACCTCCGTGTAGTAATGGTCAATACGCTAGTCCACCAATCCGGAGGCTCTGGGTTCGATCCCCAGCCAGTGCATGTTGGGAAATGGCCTTTTAATTGTCCTGGGGCGTCTTTATGTATTGATTATAAAATATAGTATCGTTAAGTTAGTATCCCATAATATCCCATAATCTATAATAATATTATAAAGCGGAAGAGTTTGTTTGTTTGTTGTTTGTTTAAACGCGCTAATCTCAGGAACTAATGGTCCGATTTGAAAAATTATTTTTTTGTTGGGTAGTCCATTTATAGAGGAATATAACATTACGTTCCGACAACCTCGCGAACGAAGTCGCGGGCACAGCTAGTCCCATAATACAATTAAACTTACTTTGGGGCTCAATCAGTGTGATTTGACTTTATCTATATATTTTGAATATACATACGTAGTAAAAAATATGCATGATGTATTAAAACTATCAGCCACTAGTGAGTCATAATTTGTTTACATTGCCTCATAGATAGCACTTATTTACTACATAAACTGTTACGTAACTACACTTGTTTCAGTGTTTTCCACTACAATATTCCACGTACGGTGAGACACGTGTCAATCGTAATTTGATCATTTTTGCTGTAAAACGAACTGTACTCCATTTTAATAAGCAGAAAGAATATTGTGAACTGAAAGTTATGACCCGATTCTATTGGAGTTTCGGATTAATTATTTTGATGACCATTGACATTATACAGGCTGACTTTTAAACCACCAGCCAAATTTTTGGAGCAAGTTCAGTCCATGATACTGAACTACTTTCTATAAAAAAGGTTATTAAAAAATCCATGAAAATTTTTCGTCCTCCCATTGAAAATCCGTTTGACTGAGCGCTGATTTGTATGAAAAGGCGAATTTTTATTTTAGTTTTTCGTTAATTGTTTTTATGGAAAGTAATTCAGTATCATGGACTGAACTTGCTCCAAAAATTTGGCTGGTGGTTTAAAAGTCAGCCTGTATAATCTCAGAAGAAAATGCCGAAAGCGCATCCCGAGCTGCACAGCTACAGGTGTACCGCGTCCGCTACGTTAAGAGCCCGTACTACCCTAAAGTTCTTAGAGCGATCTTAAATATTATCAATATTAACGAAATACTCACTTTGAAATAAAAACACATCAAAATTCAGGATTAACTCTATACATAATATGTTTCGAAAATACTATTGCTTAAAATTTTCTCGATACAAAAAAATTGCGAAGTTGCCTCTAAATTACCTCAGAATTATACTAAAACGGAAAGTATTTAAGAAATACAATAAATTAGCCCTTGTTACTTTGGATTATAATTGTATTAAACATAATGCAGTCATAATGTCTTACTTTAAAAAAAACTCTTAAATATTCTTTGTAAAACGAAAAAAAAACCAAAACCAGCCTCATTGACCTACCATGATCTTTTCACCCCGCATGGTCTCGCTGTCTCGCTTCGGCTAGAGTAAATTTGTGTGCGTAGAAGCGGGAGCAAAACTTAGATTATTCACATCAGGCCCAGCCTTAAGCGGGCGCACGCGACGTGTTCAGTCTATCTCTGTCACTCTACGTGCGAAAGAGAGAGCAAAATTCGTCACGAGATGCCGTGTCTCAGTCGAACGTAGTTTGTGTCAGAGATAGAAACGTCGCGTGCGCCTGCTTAACGTAGCGGACGCCTGTAGCTGCGCAGCTCGAGATGCACTTCCGGCATTTTCTTCTTCTAAGATGCATATCAATGCATGGCAGGTCAACATGTCGCGTGCGCCCGCGCCTCCCTAAAGATGTCACGCACTCTTAACTCTCTAATTTATATAAAATCTGTTCTTCTTAAATCAGTTACAGAATAATACTATGCTACATATTACAAGTACTTACTGATTTTCTGTCTATCAAAACTGCGTTATACATATTACTCGTATTCGAGTAAATACTCACTGGACAGTTTTCAAATGGTAGATTTTCTTATGAATATGACAGTAGGTGTATATTCGCGCGGCAACGCTTAACTTAGCATGCGGCTGACTGTATACCTACTACCCATGCCATGATTGTCATGTGATGTTTTATGCACTTTACGTAATGCACATATTAGTTCATCTTAACGGAAAATGATTTTCTGTATGTACGTGCATGTACAAACAATATCAGCGTAAGTTACACTTCACGCGCCTTTAAAATGACTAGTAACAGTGGCGACATTACCATACAAATACACTACCTATATACAACGTGTTAATGAAATAATGCAAAACCTCTCAGATGGTACCTCAGCCCATGAAACTGAACAACTTTTTAACCGACTGCAAAAAAGGAGGAGGTTATCAATTCGACTGTATGTTTTTTTTTTATGTAGGTATGTTTGTTTCGCGATATCTTCGCCAATTGTGAACCGATTTTGATGATTCTTTTTTTATTTGAAAGCCTTTACTACCAAGTTGGTCCCATTTTAATTTGGTGAAATGGAAGAAACTCCTTAAAAAAAATTGAAGTCGGTTGTATTTTTTGTTAAAAATTTAATTATGTTCTACAACTTTCACGAAACCAAAAAAAATATGAATTTCATACAAACTGATCAGCTGATCGAGTCAATTTGTAAAGAATCCGAATTTTATTTTTGACATTTTGGGGATGTTGTAGAACAAACGTTGATCAGTTTCATGGACTGAGTTACAACCTGAGATTTTGCGTTATTTCATTAACTCGTTGTATACATACATTATCACGTCTTTATCCCTAATGGGGCAGACAAGGCCTTTTGGTTCTTGCGGCGCTAAGCAGACTGAGAGCCTAGGATTACTTTTAGCGTGATGGTGGGCGAGAAGGTGGAAAAAGGAATCAAAATAATGGTGGGTTGCTAGCCGCATTGCCTATTAACATGATTCGCATTTTCTCCTGGCGTTTACGGTCTGCGCGGGAAGAGAAGCAGCTGGTAAATTCCAAGTTTTTCTTTTCTCCCATACCAGCATGGAGGAAAAATCTACAATAAAAATGGAGGAACCCAATAATCTGTTGACTGCACGAGCAGATTTAGCGAGATAACGATGACTTTCATAAAACCTTCCGTTGCATTTTGTTTACAGTAAATAAAGTTAAATATATTTTTTGTAAAAATATTTTTTTCCAACCGGCGTCAAATATTTTTGAGCGTTAAGTACTCGTATATTTACGATTGCCCAGGAGTTGGAAGGCAATGGTACATAGAGGCAATGGCAAACTACTCCATTATATTATATCTGCCAAAAATCGTCATTGTGTGCGTATCTTTCTATAAAATCACACCAAAAAGAGCCTGACTCTTTAATATAGAAGAAGGGGGCGGATTCAGGGGGCTAAGGGGCTTAATCCCTTACCAAAAGCATCTATCCCTCTATATCACTCGGGAGAAAGAGAGACTCACAACTAGTTCAGTAAATAGTAATTTAAGTATGTAAGATTTTTAGTCTTTACTTTATATTGATAAAACCTACTCTTAATGGGGTCAAGCCAAACCAAAACCCTGGATCCAGCATTGCGGTTGTCACATACTTTCCAGTAAGGCTCACTACTCAGCCTTTTTTTTTTTTATGTTATAGGGCGGCAAACGAACAAGCGGTAAATATCAACCTTTCATATAACTCATGCTGTGCTCTCGAAAAATTATCTACTACAGAAGTGTTCAGTTGACTGGACATTTTATTTGCAAATGTCGAAAATTTTCTTTTACTCCTAAAGAGGCTCAAACATCATCAAATGAAGGTCCTATTTTATTTATAAGTACGTATCTTGTAACTTCTGCGATGATATTTTACATTGTAGCAAAAACTGTAAGGAATGAACCAATAACTAAACTCGTAATGATTAAGAAGCAAAAAACAGATAAACCGTACCCAGCGGGAAATAATAAAATCAATACAATACGTCCGTTGTTATTTATAATGAGATCTATTGTAATTCCAGTCATTATCGGTAATGGCTGAAAAGCGAACACGTGGCAACGGTGATGTCACGTTTTTCTGTTATTCGTGTTAGTGGGCAACACTTGCATCAGACTTTTTAAGGTGAAGATGTGAAATAAATTGTTAACTCGTAAATATGGTGATAATTTCCATATTGCTCTTCGTCATGCACTAGATAGCCCTTTAAATTATTTTATGAACTGCCGTTGAAACTATTATTGGTGATCCGTCTAGCTTTAAAACGTGCCGTGGCCACTTTTGGCGGAGGCAAGTTTTAAAGCTAGACGGACTAATGTAAATACTTTCAACGGTGGTTCATAAAATAATTTAAAGGGCTATCTAGTGCATGACGTAGAGCAATATAGAAATTATCACCATATTTAACGAGTTAACAATTTATTTCAAATGAGGGCGCCACTTCAAGGCCATTTGCCAATACCTTCACCTTAAGCTAACGGCATCTGACGTAACTTTACGATTATGATGTGCATTCCGAAGCACAGAGTAGCTAAAGATAAATTGCTATTGGCTTTTCCGGTTCCTTGTCCAGCGTTGAACAATGCGTGACGTATTTCATGAATAATAGCTATGTTTGAATTTCGCCTACAGTATTCTATATCCTCACGTAGAAAATATAAATGTTTACTTAAACTAACTACAGCTTCATGCAAAAGTTTATAAAAGTAAGGTAAATATTTTTTTTTCTAATAAAACTTTTTCGTACAATCTTTTATTGTAAGGCCTAAGAACTTATCACAAATGTAATAGCCCAAACTCGAGGGGTTGCGTTGTTTTATTACAGGGTTCCCACAGCCACCTTCCGCATCATCAGATCAGTTTCTTGTTATAATAATATTCTGGGATAAGTCCACCATTTGTTAAATTACCTTTGTTATTTTATGATGTGTAACTATCGTTGATGTACAATAAAGTTTTTTAAATAAATAAATAAATATTGCATTTATTTATTTAAACTTTATTGCACATAAAGTGTACAAATGGCGGACTTAACGCCTTATGGCATTCTCTGCCAGTCAACCATTGGACCAAGTAGAGAAATAATTTGGGTGGTGCGACAGAGTGTGTAAACAAAATTAAAAAGTATCTATAAATACCTACAAGAATAAATCAAGAATATACATAAGTATTAATTTTAAATAAATATACCTATACCAATACAATAACTATAGATAAAATAAATATACAAAATATATAATTATTATATACAATAATTATATATATTAATTATTATATGCATTGTCATCTGATTTCATCTTAGCAAATTAAATTTCATCTCAATCAGATACCGGGTAGTGATTGGCTCAAATTTAACTTGCAAGATTTGACCAAATAACCACAACAAACAGGGTAAGAATAAAAGCTTTTAAAAATTAAGCAATACCTACTTTATTTCACTTCAATTATTCGCGGACCCAGCGCCTAATCAAAATTACTGACCGCTTTAAATTGGTAGGCACGGAACGTGGCATTATGCGTTGCGATTTTTCAGTGATAAACTGTAAATTGTGATTTATGGCGCGTTTAGTAAATAATATGACAGATTATGTGGGCAGCAGACTGGAATATAATATGTGGTATTTTGTTGTAATGTGAGTGAGGTACGTTTGATTTATTGGAAAATTACTGTTGCGTTTGCGCGGGAAAAGAGAATGCGCGCACGTTTCGCCCACGCAGATTATGAAGGCAGTTAAGCTGAAATAAGTACTTGTAAGTATGTGGTATTCTATTGTAATGTAAGTGAGATAAGTTTGATTTATGGAAAAAATATTGCGTTCCGTTTTTACGCGGGAAAAGAGAAGGCGCGAACGCATCACGCGTTTCGTCCCCACCACGTTTTCATGTAGCGTGACGTGACGTGAAGCGTCATTCGCCGCCATTATGGAAATGTAAACATCTAACGATGCGATGTAAAATTGTGATCTCCATTGAAGTGTTTTTAGATAATAAAATAATGTTGCGTTTAGGGTTGCCATCTGTCCGGCTTTAGCCATGTTTAGCTTTTTCGTGTTAGGTCTGGCTTTTGTTAGGCTTTTTAGCAAAGCAGATGACCTTTTCTTGTTTTTTTTAGTCATGCTAGAACTTTAAACTCATAAAACTTTAATCTTGCTTCACCACTGTATCAATTCCGGCTATTAGAGCTATGTCCGGACCTATTCAGCGCCGAGCCCGGCTTTTATAATTTTGGAGATAACAGCAACCCTTTTCGTTGAAGTTTTCATTCATGAAACGCGTAGTACTTTGATTCCTAAGTAGTAAGTACGTAATCTTACGATAACGACTAATTTAGTATGGCTATCTTAAGAGTCCTCTTACCCTAGACAGAATCAGTTTCCCATACAAACGTATTCTACGTTTTATTTTGAAACGACATGTCAGATTTCGGAAAAAAAAAATACTGTAAAGAAATTGCATATATTAATTGGTATTTACAGTCAAAATATGAACTTGAAAGAGAATATTGTGTATTATATAATTTTTGACCATCAGTATGGAAAACTTTTACACCCTTATATTTTCTTTCAAATTCATATTTTGACTTTGAAAAACAATTATAACCCTAGATATATGCAATTTCTATAAAGTTACAAATTTTTACCGAAATCAGACATGTCGTTTCAAAATAAAACTATGTTTGTATGGGAAAATCTTGGGTAAGAGGATTCTTAAGTATGGTGCCTGGCTAAGTAAGTACGCCAGCTTCGAGCTATAAATAACTTGGGATTGTAAATACAATACTTTAGGTATACTAGAAGTATAATATTGTTCGCATAACCTCTACACGTGTAATCACTTTTTAAGCGCGATCATTCCACTGTCCTATATAGATGAAAATGGAATTTTATATTTTATCTTATTTATTCTCAATGAATGCAAAATCAGCATTGCTTGCGTAGAAATAAAAGATATTAATCATAAACCCGGAGAGCTGTTTGTCGCAGCCTTGGAAACTTCAGTCTGGCAGAAAGTTAAGCAACCGAAATCTACTTGAAGGCACCAATCATATCGACCAAATAATATAAGGTCAAACAAAGTATACCTAACTAAAATTGCAAAAATTGAGGATTTAATTTTTGGACATTATTTTACTTTAATTTATGTTTAAAAGATTGCTTTGCTTTAACTTTCAACTAAAAATCAAATTGAACTATGCAATGGCTAATCTGATATATTTTCAATAGCAAAATACCAGCCTAACATTGCAACATTTTTACAATATGTTTTGTTTCACATGTACAGTACAACCTGCACCACAGATTACATATGACTGCACTGCGAAAACTGTGATATTAAGGTTAATATTAAACCAAGAACGTCAAAATTAAGCATTTTGGTATTACAATAAAATTGCCTTCATATTCCCAATTGAAATTCAGCGGGGCTGTCGCGGCACAAAGGCGCGAAAACCACAAGTTCATCATTTTGACACACAATTTCCTCATAGGGGTGAAACTTAAAGGGAATATTTTCATGCGTTTATAGATAAAACAGCTGGGAAAATGTTTTATCGCGAGCGTTTATGTAACTGTCCATCAATCACGCACGTCTACTATACGTACGTCCCGGTTCCCGAGCGCAAAATATGGAGCGTCCAGAAATTCATACAATGTGCTCTTATGTCACATACGGACGACCTCCGTCTCGTTCCAGAGGATTTAGGTTCGACCCCCGACCAGAGAAAGTTGGAAAATGGAATTTTTTAAATTTTCCTGAGACTTGGGTGTTTATGTACATTTATCTAGCGAATGCATTAGCATCATGTCCACGTTTTATGGCCTTGGGCGTTTGTTGATCTTTATATTTACGTAACGAATGAATTGGCATCATGTCCACGATGTATATACTTATGGTCAAACAAAAATATGATAGGGAACAGTCGGGCAAGATCGAGAAAAATGTAGCTCAAATGTGTGAATTAAGATTAAGAAACGAGGGGTCAGTAGTGTCAGTACGGACATGGCAAATAGGGAAAAGACGAAGTAGCAGCCCGGTGTCCTTTTGCGGTCTTATAGCCCTAATTCTTTCTTTACAATTGCTAAAAAAAACACTAGTAGTTCGCCGCGAACTTAGACCTCGCGATTTTTTATTAATATTTCAAAAACTACTGAACCGATTTTGATGCCCAACGAACTTGAAAATTCTATTCATATTTCCTACATGCCTACCAAATTTCATCAAAATCGGACTATCGGTTCGGCAGTTATCGCGGAACAAACATAAATACAAACAATGTGTTTTCGCCCCAACTAGAATTATAGCCACATGTAAAGTATGTATGTATCGACGGACGGCATAGCGATTCTTCTGTGCACTCATTATTGTGTGCGCCGGATACATCCAGCCACCTCCGTAAGCTTCAGGATATGGTGCGTTTCACTATCTCCGTATTTACCCAAGGAAGCCAATATTAGGCCTCAAGCCCTCAATCTATATGCATTATGTTGGCTTTCGATGACAACCTGTTTGCGTATACTTTCTGGTATAAGTCATCGAAAATCATCGATCAACAAAACTACTTTTTTACTTTATTATTTTGATAGTTTTTTGTGACGAAGGATCGTAAGTAGAAAGTAATGTTTTAAAGAATTGCGACTTTATTGTTAGGTGCTATGGTTACGGATACGGAATTCCATAAATACTACGATTACGGTTAGACTTTTATTTCGGATATCCGTTAGTTTCGGTTACGGATACAGAGCTCCATAACATCCCTTAAACATACACATACATACATAACATTTTTTTCCGCAAATAGTCCGGTCCACTAAACTAGTTGTCCCTCTTTACAACGATATAACTAAGTAACGAGTTGGTGTTGAAATAACTACTTAGCCGTTTTATATTACACTAACTTTCAAGCAACTTACAGGTTCTTCAATCAAGAATCAAATATTTATTAAGAAACCAGGCCTTTGCAGGCACTTTTTCACGTCAGTATTTCGTTTACTTATTGTGAATATTAATTAGTGTTATTTGAAAAAGAGCTAGTGGGCTTGCTTTGAATTCAGAATCTAAACCATTATACAACGTGGAAGGGACATACCCGTAATAAATCGAACCAAGGGCTATACTAGATCACTTAAGTATAATGAAATTAAAATAACAGTCAAAAAACCAAAAAAAAATTCGACATTCCCATACAAATCGCCCGGGTGGCTGCACACTTCGGTATCGAAATGTCGATTTTCTTTTTGTTTTTTGGCTGTTATTTTAATTTTACTATACTTTAGTGATCTAGTATAGCACGTGGTTTGATTTATTACGGGTATGTCCCTTTCATGTTGTATAATTATCGAACCTGCTTATAAAATTTTACGAGAATCGGTTGATAAATGCGACCTGTAGGCGAGATCAAACCGACAGACAGACAGATTGACGGGCAAAAGCTTTTGTTGCACAGCCCGTGGTTCGATTTATTACGGGTTTGCCTCTTCCACGTTGTATGATGTATATGTTTTATATGTATCATACTAGTATTCCATCAGTTAATATCATTACAACACATTTACAACTGAAATCTAAAACAGGAAAGCAACTTGTAATTTATGTAGGTACATGTGAACTGCATTGGAATCGGTTGTTTTCGGGTATTTTGGCGCGTATAAATTATACTTGACTGTCATTATAATTCTTCCTTTGTGGTTGCCATGTTAAAAATACTTATTCACTTTAAGCTAATAGTACCCACTTTTGTTTCTTGAGGAACGCTATTTAACTTAAGGCCGTACCTAAATTTTCCGCGGTCCAGTGCTGCCCCCATTTTAAATAAATCATTTCAAAGAAAACGGAGACATCACTTAAAATTTTGCTACTACCAAATCCTAGATAACCCTTCAAAGTATTTTATGAACTACTGTTTACAGTTTATAATGAGAACGATAAGCTTTACTACGCACATTACCAAAAGTGGCCGTTTTTCGCAAATGTGCGTAGTAAAGCTTAACGTTCTAACTTTAAACTGTAAACAGTAGTCCATAAAATACTTCGAAGGGTTATCTAGCACTTGATAGTAGCAAAATTTTAAATAATGACTCCGTTTTCTTTAAAATGATTTATTTTAAATGGGGGCAGCACTGGACCCCGGAAAATTCAGGTACGGCCTTAATCCACCCATAAAACTTATTTGTATAATTTTTTGGGACCTTTTGGCCGGGAACACACTATGATGTTGATTTCATAAGTAGGTATATACATTTTTTTGTAACGATTGGTCAAAATTGTATCACTAGTGGCTCTGTGAATTGTAAACCCCGCGACTCACCGTTAAAGTTTATCGATTAAAAAAGTTGTTCAAACAAAAAAGTTACGTCACACACACAGGGTAACAAAAACGTTTAATATATTTGAAAAAATTTCGAGATGGCTGAAATATGACTTAAAGTTTTAAGCCCCCATATCTCCGCCATTTTATAAAATTTCCAAAATTGAATCGACAAAGAAATTCTATACAACGTTAAAGACATACCCGTAATAAATCGAGCCACGGGTTAAATACTAGTTCATTATAGTATAATGAAATTAAAATAACACCCAAAATACAAAATAAAAAATTCGGCATTTCCATACAAAAGTGTGCAGCCGCCCCGGGCGATTTGTATGGAAATGTCGATTTTTTTTTGTTTTTTGATTGTTATTTTAATTTTACTATACTTTATTATTTGGTTTGATTTATTACGGGTATGTCCCTTCCATGTTGTATAATTATCGAACCTGCTTATAAAATTTTACGAGAATCGGTTGATAAATGCGACCTGTAGGCGAGAACAAACCGACAGACAGACAGACGGGCAAAAGCATTTTTGGCCAATCAAGAAACAGACGCTTCGCTCGCTCGATCAATTACAAAACCAGCAATGTATATAAAATCAGCATCTGAATTTTAGCAAATGGATTCCCAGCCTTTATATGAGACACGTAATGCAAGTCAATTTGAGTGTAGCCATAGGTAAAAAAAAGATTAGCAAGTACGTACTTTTTAGTACACAGGTAGGTGGTTTTATGAGTTTCCATTTCGCACGTGTTGGCTCGACAAGGCATTTCGCATTTACGACCAAATGAACGGCAAATAATACGTGGCTACACACAGGCTCATTTGAAATTTTGGAACGTATTATTTTGATTTACGATGTATAATTGTGTACGGAATGTGCATATTACAAATAGCAAAGTAAATAAAAATGAAATTTGTTAATAAAAAGTATGTATAATATATATAATCGCAGTCAGTATATGTATACTGCGATCACCAATCCGACTGCCCAGCGTGGTGATTCAATTTTTCCCTTGATTGGGAAAGGACTTTAGTCACATAACACGTAATAGTACCTAACCTACCAAGGTACTATATATATAAAAATAGGAAACGGCGGAGATAAACGCAAAAATGACGCCAAACTAACAAAAATGACGTGAAAGAATTCGGGGGACCAACCCCGAATAGGGATATGGCAAGGAGAGAAGATGTGCAACGTTTTATTATTGCAAGGAACGGAGTTATAACACAATGAAAAAAAATGTAACCATTAACCATTATTTGCCAGTCAATTTAAAAAAAAATCCTGACTTTCAAGCGTTCACCCCCAATAACTTTTGAACGGCTAAACCGATTTTCGTCAAACATAGCTCAGAACTATCTCGACAGACACGGTTTCAATTTTTTTTTTAAATACCGATGTCAGTCTGTTCGTTTAGGAGCTACGATTCCACACCCAGACACGTCATATACACAGAACAGTCTACTTCAGTCAGTCACGGACAAAATTCAGATGTTTACGTAAGTAATTCGGTTGTTTTGCTTTTACATAACGCTTGCGTAGTACTTTCGATAGCGATAACATTCGGCATATCACAATTGACCTTAGCAATGACTGATTGCCGTTTCGGCGACGTGAATCATCACGTGGATCTCCTTGCTTATCATTATCACTGCTTTCTTGGGCGTAACGCAAACGAAAGAATTGATATCGAAATGCATGCGGCAGATGCACATGAATACAATATTACATACGTTACACAGGACCTTAAGGCCGTACCTGAATTTTCCGGGGTCCAGTGCTGCCCCCATTTAAAATAAATCATTTCGAAGAAAACGGAGACATTATTTAAAATTTTGCTACTACCAAGTCCTAGATAACCCTTCAAAGTATTTTATGAACTACTGTTTACAGTTTATAATGAAAACGTTAAGCTTTACTACGCACATTTGCCAAAAGTGAAAGTGAAATCCCTTGTATAAAGTTGGTACAATCAAGAACATACCTAGTACAACCAAATGCGTGTAAAAAAAAACAATTTCTTCGAGTCGGGTTTCAGGACAGGTCATATTCTCGCCCATTTGCGAGATCGCCTACATGCAACATAGTAGGTACCTAACTAGATCAGGCATTACGCACTAGGCTATACTTATTGAGGTTATTCTCAAACCATCCATTTGCTTTGAATAGATTCTCGCTGCTCTGCAATTTCATGTATTCGCCATTTATGTACAGTTAACGTCAATAAAGGCCAATTAGCTGCTCTTGTTGCTAGGTATTATTGTGGCATTATCTCAATGCCGCTCAGTGCAAATCAGTGCTATCTTTGGTGTCAATAGCAGCATGCGATTTATGCTGTTCTGTTCATGCACTTTTGAAGGGATTTGTGGTTGATCTAAACAAATCACGTTAGGATCCTCATGTATATTACGTCACAGCGATGGTTGTCATGCCAAATGTGACAGTGTTAAAGGCATCGGAAAAAAGGGTGACAAGGGTAGGAGGGGTCTAAAGATCAAAATTCTGCGTGACAAAAAGGCGGCCACACACGACACAACCTGGCATACAATCTGCAGCAACAACATGTAAAACGTGTTGTTGACCACAACACAGCACTTGTGCATATAGTACAATCTGCAGTACAGCCCCCGATTATTACTACGCAAATTGTATGCCAGGTTGTGTCGTGTGTAGCCACCTAAAGATTTGTAAGATTTTAGTTTATTGTTTCCTATTACACATTACTAAATACTGTCATAGTAGGATATATTTGACATATTATTTTTCCTCTATCAATACCTCTGCCCCACATTCTGATACCGATATTTCCTGGCTCTTTGGGGAAAAAAGAAAAAAAAACGTAGAGGTAGCCAACTCTTGCTTCTCTCCGTAAAAGCTGATCGAGTCATAAAGCGAAGCCTGTCTAGCCGTCACTATTTTAATTCCCTTTTCGCACGTCCACCATCACACTGAACAGGGCTTTTTGCGTTTTTTCGGTCATTCTCCAGTTTTTTTCGCTACCTAGGTAATTACCGCGTCGCTTTTTTCCCATTTGTTTTTTAACAAAATTAACACCAAATGTTTTGTTCTCCACCTAATTACCGTGTCATTTATTTAAAAGTGGAATAAGCAACTTCGTTAATTAGGTAGAGAAAATAACTGGAGACTGGTCGTTTTAGTTTTAGGCCATAGGCTAGGACCCATTCTATCTACCCCGTAAGACCCATCAGTATGAATGTATGTGTTAGGAAAAGCATTATAATCAGTTCTCAGTCCATGATATCTTTAATTACAAGTCAATGAAAGAAATTTCGAAACACGAATAAAAATTATAATATTTCTTACAAATTTAGCAATCAGCTGATTACCTACCTACCTATAAAAACGTCTATTTGCTTTTCTCGTTTCTGATCGATGTCATGTCATAGTCTGAGCATGCTTATCAGAGAGATCTATGTACTTATATTTATGTCAATGATGCTTATCTAGGATTTTTTCTCCTTTCCCTTTTCGTAGCAACCTGTCCCTCATTTTCATAAAAAAATCTGCCCTCTTAAATCTATACTAATATTATAAAGCGGAAGAGTTTGTTTGTTTGTTTGTTTAAACGCGCTAATCTCAGGAACTAATGGTCCGATTTGAAAAATTCTTTTTTTGTTGGGTAGTCCATTTATAGAGGAAGGCTTTAGGCTATATAACATTCACGCGAACGAAGTCGTGGGCACAGCTAGTCAGTCATATAGTGAATATGCTATTAATTTATGGAGTGTAGACTTTTTATGTATCTCGCAGAAAAAAAAAACAGTGTTCCATAAATCAGTAGCGTTATAGGTAATTACTATACATCGTGTTAATTAAAGAACGCAAAATTTCTCAGATGGTACCTCAGCCCATGAAACTTAACAACTTTTGTTCAACAACTTACGAAATCAAAAAAAAATCGGATTTTCAAACAAATTGACTCGATCAGCTGATCAGTTAGTATGAAAATTCAAATTTTTTTTTAGTTTCGTGAAAGTTGTTGAACAAACGTTGTTCAGTTACATGGGCTGAGGTAGCTACCATCTGAGAGGTTTTGCGTTCTTTCATTAACACGATGTATAACTAATAGGAGTGCAGATTTTTATGAATACAGGGGTAAGAGAGAACGTAATTTGACTATCTAAAGAGTAATTAATGAGTAAAGACCCTAGTTCCAGATTGCCCAGATGGAAACTGTAAGGTGGGTATTCATTTACCTACCTACATTCTAGTGGTAATGACAAAATTTCGTGTCGTTCTGCTTTTGAATTAGTACCTACCTACTTACTTAACCTACCTACCACATAGGATAGTGGTGAAAAGGCAAAAATAGTAACATTATCGTAGATGATAGAGGAAAATGGAAATCCATGCGTGCACTACTTCAACTGATACAGGCCCGTAAGCATGACTTGTGTTGTGCATAAGTATTCTAAATGTCATTTGATTTGGTTGTCATGAACTGAAATAGAATCGGATAAGTTATGAAATGTTACGAGACTAATGTAAGACGAACGGTAGAGAAATTCTAATCAGGTATGACCAGTTTATTCGCCCTCTAGATCTGACCCATCTGAGCATAGTTTCTGTAAACATGAAGCGCGTGGGGTGTGGTGACGAGGAAGACCAGCTAAGTGACGTAACCAGGCGCGCCCAGCGGCCGTGGCAGTGTTGCCAAATGGGTTACGAGCGGTCGCCCCGCGCCTACCTACTCATTGCGTGCACTTTTCCCCTGCCGCCTAGACAAGGTCACTGCGCCACGCGCATCTCATCGCTCGCCGGGTACGGGCACAACAAACCGCAATAATAAACACCACTAACCTGTTCTTTTCCAACTCGTTATGAGTCGTCCTGGAACAAAAAGCATACAATGTAGCCCACCGTCCTTTCCACGTAACTTCACTTCACTTCACTGCACTGGCACTGATTTTAATTTTATCACAACTCACCTGCTGCCCTGCGATTTCTTCGTCTTCGGACGTTTGCCTCCACGAGACTCTTCGTACGCCGGCAAACTCGACGCGTATCCGTGCTCCGCTTCTGCAACAAAGGAAACTGTCTTTCCGTCAAAATCAGCTGATTATGGCACGGCAAAAATAGACGGGAGCCATGTTGACGTGTGCGTGGAGTGCACTCGATTGACAATTCAAACAAAGAAAATCCAATTCACCTCTCTCGCGCCTTTCGATGTATTCCGCAGCTTGGATCAGGGCAGCAATACTCATATTTATTGTATCCTGGGTTAACACAGGGATTCACAAACGTCACACGACTTTATTCGATTAAAACTATAAATAAAAGTATTTAGTCGCTCCGAAGTTCACGACTGCGTTTACCGATGTCAAAAACACACTAGGCGAGTCGGGACGCGCGACCGTGCAGAGCGCTTCGTGATTTGTCGGCGGCGCTCGGGCTCGGCTCGGCGGGCCAATCGCGGCGCGCCAGTGCCCACAATAAAATACCTGGGTCAATCACGTGAACTTTGTGTTTCCAAACAAAACATTTTTTTTCTATGCTCTCTGCAGTGAGTGGGATATTGGAACAAGTTTTATTTTGTATAGTATAATTTGTACTGCATATCTGAGTGCAAGGAATTCATTAACGACATCTTCATTGTCAATATGTTTTTCTAGTCACATTGCGTAAATATAGTTTGCGGAACCGGTAGAAACTTTTAATAAAGTCTTGACTGACATTGCTTGCACTGCAGCATACTAAAATTTTCTCTTAATTTGTGTTAGTACCTAACTCTTTAGCAGTGAAGTTCAATAAGTGTTTTTTTTATGAAATAAAAATACCGTGTATACATTTGCGAGACGCTTTTAATGTTTAATATCTTTAGACACGTCTTGAGGATATCGTTGAGGACCTGCAGCATGTGGATCCGGGCAAACATCACCGGCAGGAGATGTTTTCTGGGTTCCTGAGAAACAACCAGCCAGATATAAGAGAAGATATTTTATTGCGTTGAAGTGGCAGTGGGCGGACGAACCGATGGCCGATGGGGCAGAAAGGTTCTCGAATGGCGACCACGTACTGGCATGCGAAGCGTTGGACAATGGACACATCCACAAGGTAGTCAGACGATCTGACCAAAGTCGCTGAAAAACGCTGGGCGCAGGCCGCTCTAGATCAGTTATTTTGGAAATCCTTGGGAGAGGCCTGCGTCCAGCAGTGGGCGTTATGCGGCTGAAATGATGATGACGATGATTTTATTGCAATTGCATCTACGATCTACGGCTAGAGTTACTTAAACTGTTATTTCTATTGTGGGAAATGATCTTTTTCAGATTGAGCTGGGTCTTTACAATGGGATCCGTCGAATGGTGGTATTTTATCTAAAGAATTGTGCTTCTAAAGCCACTTTGTCACTGGTTTCGGTTTTACCGCTAGGCAGATAGCAGGATATGTAGATCTATTTATATATTGAGAAGTACACAACTTGTGACCGTGATTGACGCCAACGTAGAAAGAATCGTATAAGATTCCGTTCCCATTTTGTCCAATAAGATTTCTAATACGATTCCTATAATATAAGTACCTATTTCCAGTACAGATGTCCAAATAAAAAAATTGATATTTTATCTCATAAGATAAAATATCAAATTTTTTTTGCTTCCTTTTTTTTTATTTAAAAAAATTCCTTTTTTAAAAATCAAATCTTTAAATTTCAAATTTTATTTGAAAAGATTTGATGTTTTATCTCATAAGATAAAATATCAAATTTTTTTTTTGCTTCCTTTTTTTTTATTTGAAAAATATCTTTATTTCGTAAAAACATATTAAAATAGTGGCAAACTAAAAATAAAACGTAAAACTCACAAGTAACTAAATTAAAACTAAACAAACTAAAATATAACCTAAATTAAAACTAACTAAAAATATTTAATAATAGAACTAACTTATATGAAATTATATAAAAAAATGAGTCACAGGGCAAAGTACCCAAAAGGCTGGCGGCATTTCCGCGTTGAATAGCAATACTTAAACGCTGTCCGAAATGCGCACCAGCCCTTAGATCCCCTGAGACGTCGATCATGCCTGCGGAAATTTCCTTTAAAATTTGGCGGGCTTCCACTCCACACCCCAAGGCCCTAGGGTCTCCACAGCAAAAGGCACAAAATTATACGGCTCTCCCAGAGCTATTTATAGATATATTTGCAGATATTTATATATTTGCTTGCCCAGAGATATTTGCGCCTCTTGATGGCTTCTGCTGTCGTCGCTGCTGCGCCCGCCTTTCGGGCAGTCGCTTGTACATGGGATGGAGCTACGGTATTATTAGCATCCTTAATGACCATTTTCTTTTTTATTAAATTAGAAATGATTCGTTTGGGTGTAAGTAGCCAACACTGGTGTAAGATTTTTCAAGCATAAAGGCATTTGACAATAGCTTGACGATTGCAATGACGACAGCCGGGACCAACGGCTTAAAGTGTCTTCCAAAGCACGAAGCTTGATAAATTTTTATGCCACATTTGGTCACCCATTCAAGACCAGATCACACCTGGTCTCGCTTAACATGCGAAAGCGTTCAATTAAAAAAAACTTACGGTTAATATTCTAATTCTTCTATAATACTGGCTGAATACCCGCACCATAGAGCAGAGAAAGCCGCAGATCTGGTGCGGTCTGAACTCGCTGGTCTTGTCGTTGACTTCGACGCAGTTGTTGAGCATGGGCGGGAAACCCAGGATGAAGTTGAACACTAGACACCATTCATCCTGAAATTCAATGATATTGTTGAACACTTCAGAATAGGTATAGCTAGGAAGCGAAAAGATTCTAGGTCCTAAATCTAATTAAGTCCAAAATTTTAAGAGATAGTTCAGTGTATAATTTTTTAACAACTTGAAAAAGTTATTTTATTATACATTTACTACAGAATGTTAAAAAAAATAACTTTTTTTTGCAACCCAAACAAATTAAGCATACTTTGAAAAACTTTCGTAATGTAATATTAATTTCAATAAATAAATTAGTTTTTTTTTTACCCTACATTACAGAAATAAGTTAAAAAAAGTGTTAACATTTTAAAAAAATTATGAAACCAAAAAATAACAAATAGAAAAAGTTTTTTTTTAAATTCTTATTTTACTAAGTAAGTAACTAAGTAATTACCTCTTGAGTGAGCAAAGTAAATTCAGTGTCTTCGAAGCTTGGTAGAGGTGGGTACGAGCCTTCACTAACTTTGTTATTGAAAGTCCTAATGATGGTCTCCAATCTAGCACAGTTGTATAAAACAAATGCTGCTCCTGCAATAAAAAAATATTTATTACTGAAAATCCTTGGGGGAGGCCTATCCCTAGCCGTCAGGGTTCATGTTGTAACTAATTTAAGAAGTGACTATGTAGTGTAGGTAGTGTCTACAGGCTGACTTTTTATCCACCGGCAAAATTTTTGGAGCAAGTTCAGTCCATGATACTGAACTACTTTCTATAAAAAAGTTATTAAAAATCGATAAAAATGGTTGTCCTCTCATACAAAATCCATTTGGCTGAGCGCTGATTTGTATGGGAGGACGAAAACTTTTTATCGATTTTTAATAACTTTTTTTATAGAAAGTAGTTCAGTATCATGGACTTAACTTGCTCCAAAAATTTTACCGGTGGATAAAAAGAGCCTGTATGTACGTACAATGTGAAAAGCGATAAATAAATTGAAATTGAAAAATAGCCAGCAGTGGACTGTATGAATATTGTAGGGTTTACTCACCTGATATAGTCGGAAAGGCAGACGCAAGTCGAACTAGAGCGAGAGAGAGCGACGGAACGCTGCAGCACGGCCGGTGCTGAAGCGTTCCGTCGCTCTCTCTCGCCCTAACAAATGACGCTTCTGAGCGACAGAAAAGGATAGCAACATAGAAAAGTGCTGTTCCGTGCTGATAGATGACATCCAACCCCTAAAGGACGGTTGCGTTGCACTGAGTGCGAAACCGTTGGGTGGCCGCTCCTTACACTCGCCCTGATGATGATCGTCTACATCGATTGGAAACTCATCAACCTTCCCGATAATATTACGTTAGGAAACCGTTTAGTAATATTCATAATGAATTGATGTCAAGCTAGTTTAATTTTTTTTTAAATGCAGTGTTCTTCCTGTGGCAATGATATGACGAATATGAAAATGGATTGTTATGTGTGTAGCACTACACTACCGGCCTAGGTCTGTTGGGAATAAAAACCTCCGTAGTACTAGAAACATCACAAATAATGATGCAACCAAAAACAAGCTGAAAAACATAGTTTTATTATTTTTCATGCTGGTCTGGGAGAAAAGGAAAAAACTTAGAATGTAGCAGCTGCTTCTCTTCCCGCACAGATCGTAGAATCCGATCGAGGGATGGACAAACATGCGAATCAAGTTAATAGGCGATGCGGCTAGCAACCCATCACTATTTTTGTTCCTTTTTCCACCTGGTGGTCATTAGGTCTTGTGGACCAGACTAACAAAGTTCAATTTAATAAACTGTATTTTTTTTGTTAACCAGGGTGCTTAGTTGTTATTGGAAACAAAGTATAAAATAAAAGTACATACCATACCTAAATTATTTTAATGTCTATTTCAGAAGATAGGTGTGTGTGGAAAGGCAAAGAGGAGACCTTTGCCCAGTAGTGGTAGATACACGTAAATCTACAAATTCTTGCAAGCGGAATCCCAAAAAAGTATTTTAGTTTTTTAGAATGTATATGTTACATACAACAAAATTGCAAAGTATCCACTGGTTGTGAAGAGATCGCTTTAAGCGATAAGACCGCCCATTGTACTAATGTTATTTTAAGTTATCTGTTTATATATTATTTTTTTTTGGTGTACAATAAAGAGTTTTTCTAATTTATTCTATGACAGTAGGAATGACGAAGGAGAAATGGAAGCGACTTACATGCTGTGTCAGACAACCCTACTTAGTGTCAAAACATGCTATGCCAAAGTTGCAGGACCGAACTTCTATCACTTCTATTGTATTTGAATTACTAGCTACACAAGATGCCAAACTTACGACATGTTTTTTACGAATAAAGAAGTTAGCAGTGGAACTTCAGCCGCGCAAGTTCAGCACACTGTGTTTAGACAATAATAAGTGGAATAAAGGATGGAAGAAGAATAAGACAAATTTGTAACAATGCAGCATTAGGAATTACCTTTGCTAGAGCCAGTAGAGGAACAATCGAAATTGATTTTGACAGCACTGTTGGGTCTGATCTGCAGCATCTCAAACGCAACAGCTGATTCTCCGAGGTGGTATATGAACTCTTTCCATTTATCATCAGTGGAAACCCTTACTCCATACTTGTGCTGTGCTATTAGTGTCATTTCATCTTGTCTTAACCTGGAATATGATGGGTTAAATTTTAAATTCTTCTCGAGTTGGTATACCATAGGCACCATATCTTATTCCGTGTGGTGTTGGCGAAGTAGAATACATTGTTATCACCCCTTTCTTTGAGGAGCTTAGTGGCCCACATTACTAGCGCTTGCGCAAGTTAAGTGACCCGACCCTGAGGATTGTCCGCACTAAGGTGGCACAAAAATTGCTTAAGCTCTTCCATACTTCCGAAGGCACATTAAGCTGTTGGTCCCAGCTATCATCATTGTATGGCAGTTATCAAGCTATGTAAGATGGCTTATGGCAGCTTGAAAAATGTAATGCAAGTGTTGGCCACTTACGCACGTGGAAAACAAAAAAAAGCCATTTCTTTCCTCTGGGTGAGGGTCGCCACTTGATAGGATGTTTTTGAATACTTATTAGATCAGAACTTGTAAAGCTATTTTAAGATATCTAATAGTTAACTTTTAACAGTAGTTCATAAAATACTTTGAAGGGTTATCTAGGACTTGGTAGTAACAAAATTTTAAATAATGTCTCCGTTTTCTTTGAAATGAATTTTTTAAATGGGGGCAGCACTGGACGCCGGACAATTCAGGTACGGCCTTAATACACCACTTATAATAGCGTTCTACATTGATTGAATAATTTGCATTAAAATAATAATTACAAGAACACTTTTAGATTATAAATACATACCTACATATTTAGCATAATTGCAAAATGTGCAAAAATTATTTTAATTAAAAACGAAACATAACTGACCTTATAAATTCCTCAGCTGACACCGCAGACTCTTTAGCACCAGTTTTAGAATTCAAAACCACTCCGCACAAAATCATCCTGTCCGCTTCACTTTTACTGGAAGACTTTGAAGTCACTAAGATACTTGGCGCCTCTCTTCTGCACTTAGTATCTATAGAATAAAGATTTTGCACAACACTACACAAGTACTTTAAACGAAGTGAGGTTAGGCAATTTTTACCTTCACATTCAGGAACACAACGCACTCTTGACGACTTTTCAGACAACCGTTTTGATATTATTTCATTAACTTCTAAACCTTCGGACAACCCGACACGAATAGCCTTTGACCTTTCGAGAAACAAATAAATACGGTCTTTCTCTTCCTTTGCGTTTTTCACTTCCAATACCCATTTCCTGGACTCCTCTATCAATTTTGTGGTTTCTTTATGAATATAATTCATAAATGATACGTTTCTATCGTTGGCACTTTCTAAATTTACGTATTCATGCCAGGATTTAATAGTATTCGGAAAACTAAAGTCCCCATGTGACTGTAAATTTTCTATGTGTTTTTTAATCAATATGCCTTTGCTAACATTCGGCTTTCCAGTCAAATAATGAAACATGTCGTTGGAAAATGTATGTAACGCATTATATTCCATTTTATATCAATGTTTAAATATAATTTTCTGATATTTAAATAAATCAACACGCACAGCACAACCTACACAACACAAAACAAAAACAGCTGTTTTTGACAGTTGTCAATAGATGTCGAATTGACATTGACATATACGTACTTACTTTTTTTGCAAATAGGCAAATAGCATCAGAATCTCAGGCATCAAACCTTGAGTTCGAGGTTATACCAGTGATATGATATGTGAAGATGTGTTATGCTAAGCATAGAGGTAGGATTGTTGTATGTACCTGTTGTAGTCCCCCCCCCCCCTCCCGGTGCGGCGGGAAAGAAAATTGTAAAACCAACTTTAATAAAAATTCTTTAATGTTTATTTGTACAAAAATCTAGTGATAAAGACACAAAAAGCTGCAATAAAGATGATTTAAGGTCATAGTCATTCATAGCATAGCCCACTTACACGACTGCTCCCACCTAATAAATAAAATATTATTGAAATATGGGCTTCAGGTAGTGCTCTTTAGATATATTTTACATTGGCAACATAAATTAGCAGACAGCTCACTGTCAGCGAGCTTACCGCCATCCAGAGATATGGGATCATCAGACTGCAGTGCTCGGTGGTTGATGCCTCGCTGGCCGCGCGCTGAATTCTAGCAGTCGTCGCGCGACTAGATCAACTAGATGAGCCTCCCTCCCCTAGATTAGCTGTCGGAACGAAGATCGCTGGGCGCCTAATAGCTGTCGGTGCGTGGAGCGCTGGGCGCCTGCTAGCTGTCGTATTAGTTTAGGACGGTGGTGTTGGAGCCGAGTCGTGTAAGTGTCCTATGATGACCTTTACTGTGTTGTAATTTTTACTGATTGAAAATGAACACACAAAAACCTAAACTTTGTATACTGAAAGACGGCAAAAATTGTCTTATTTTATATTTTGTACTATAAAAATACCTAAGATTTAAATATAACTTTTTATAAAATACGAGAATTTCAGCAAAGTTTTGACCATTTGACCTCGTGTCCACGTATCCGGTTTACGGCCGTACGGCGCGCCGAACCGCCGTACGGTCGATCAGTCATGCATGTGACATGTCATGTATGTAGCGTCTAGGAGGTGTGTCCAAGTCGCCGGCGCGGTTTGCAGCCGGGCACGGCGCCGGCGCCGGCCGGTCTATGAGAGCATGTTCACGTAGCCGGTACACGCACGGCGCTTGCCGTCTATATACGATGGAAACTAATTCAGAAATATTATATATACTATTATAGTGCTACCTCAACAGATTTCCCTAAAATTCCCTAAAAACCAGTACGTACTTTTAGCGGGGCCCTTCGTGAATAAATAAAAATATAAAGTTTACAGCATCGACATATAATTCTCTAGATTCTGATTCCATTTATAGCCTGAGAACAATAAAATTATTAAGTATGGCGAAAAAAAAAAATTCTAGAATAGCGATTTCCTTTTTTTATCGCTTAGATAAATTATCTTACAACATGTTGTGATAAAAATCCACAAAAAAATTGACACGCAAATGCGAAAAAATAAATAAATTATATAAAAAAAATTATAACAATTAAGCAGAAAATTGCTAACAGAAATATGTATTTATTATAAGGTAGATATGTACTAAATCTCTCTGTTTAGAAAATAATCTAACTTTTTTGTATTTCGGAACTCATCGAATTTATTATAAATATTTTAATTATTCTTCAAAAAATGAAATCTCTAAGGATAAAAGTATTAACAATAAAGAAAAGGCTTTTTTAACGATCCTTTATACAATTATTTATATTTCATTTTAAATCCAATAAAAAAATTATGTGTAAAAAAATATGAGTATTATTGCTTGAAAAAAAATTACAACAGGATTTTTTTTTGGTAGACTTTTATTTCTACACTATCAATAAACAGACAGATGTGAAATCCAACAAATTGAGTGTTATTTTCTTAAAAAATTTAATAAAACTTCGTAGCGATTTATCGCGGGGGTGACGCGGGGTGCGGGCGGGTCACAAGTCTGCCGGCCGGCCGGCCGCTCGCGGCTCGCTTGGTACTGCGCATGCTCGGGCGGGTGTGCGGGCGGGGCGGGGACACTCCAGGACGCGGAAGGAACTCGTACGCATTATTCGTAATGTCAGGCTCGGAACTAAGGAACGGAAGGTATTTTGTGTTTTAGTGTCTTTAACGCTGTGTTACTGACTTCTAACTGTCATCAATGGAGGAGGCAGGATCAATGCGTTGCAGAATCTGCGATTGCAGTCTTAATTTTGATGTAGTCGTTATCGGAGGAAAAGGGTTACAAACTCTTTGGGAAGCAAGTGAATCAAGACAAGATGGACTTTTTACATTGACAACAGTTAATCAAGAAATCAGATTACACAAGAAATGCAGAAAATCTTACACCAATCCAAAATGTGTTGAAGCGGCAGTGAAACGTTTAAGTGCTGGCATAGAACCTAAAAAACTGACTAAGTTTGATTTTACTGTTTCATGTTTTTTTTGTCAAGGAGATGCGTCAAATGCATTTATCGACCAAGAAAAAAAGAAATCTGCAAATTTTAGACGAGATGTGTCGATTGTTAAAACAAATATGACAAAAACTAATATTTTAATAAGATGTACAAACAGGAATGATCACTGGGGCTCTGAGGTAAGTGCCTACCAATGATGTGTAGTTTCGTAAGTCCTACTAATATTATAAACGCGAATGTTTGTGAGGATGTATGTATGTTTGTAAGTATGTATGTTTCTCTTTCACGCTAAAACTACTGAATGGATTTTAATGAAACTTTACAATAATATAGCTTATACATCAGAATAACACATAGACTAAGTATGTACCACGGGCGAAGCCGGGGGGAACAGCTAGTATTTAATAAAAGAAAAGAGTGCGTAACGATCACGGCTTCGCCCGTAGTTGGTACATAAGTATATATGTATAATTATTTATTATTTTATAGTACTTACATGATTATATTATGTTATAAACATACAATAGTACGGGCCTACTGGAAGAGATCTCTTTTGAGATAAGTAGTGCCTTTGTACAACTTTTTGTTTATGTATTCTCTGTATATATTGTCCGTGTACATAAATTGGTAAATAAATAGTACTTTATGTTACTGTTAAGTAATAAGGGTCCTTAACATGTGAGTGTGGATTTATAAAATAATTTCAGAAAGGATATTTGTGGTCACATCGATGTAAAGGTGGTCAATATGACAAGTTTTTGTATGCTTATCAGATGTTTAAAAGTACCTAGCTATGTGTGTAGTTAAAGTATACCTAGTACCTATGTTACTGTTTGCAATTAGTCCTTAAAACATTTGTGTGATGCTGTTACAAAACTCGCTTTCGGCTCGTTTGTAAACCCTCACTCATGTGTAAAGGACCCTAATTACTTACAGTGTGTATATATAAATATAGGTGCAGGGATGACTGAAAATCACACAAACACAAAAATCAATCGTAGTGTAATTTTATACATCACATAAATGTACTGTCTGTATAGGTACTTACATTAAATATTTGTACTGAACTTATAAAAATAACTAATTTATAACGTTTAGGTTCTGGAACGTATTGGTGACGTCAACTAAATAGAAGAAAACGCCAGATATCACCGCAATTGTTTCACGCTTTTTTTTAGGTATGTAACCATAATTAGTATTTTTGTTATTCATCATGAATGTATTTGAACTGGGTCTTTTTTATTCTTAAGACGTTTCTTATTCGGCTTAAGCATCGATGATATTACATTGTGCATCATTTTTTTCTCTTTTTCAGCCCAGTACGTACTAGTCAAAAAAGAGGCCGGCCTGAATCTACAGACATCAGGGAACAAATGACAAATATATATAATTATATAGAAAGAAACGAAGACTCCCAACACAGCATTAAAGAAATTAAAGAGCGTCTCAACATTGAAATTGATGAATATACAATAAAAAGGAAACTTAAAGAGAACTATGGAGACAACATAGTTATATCAAGTAGCAGAAGCCGTGAGACTATTGTGTGTTTTATATCAAAATGCCATGAACTTTTACAAGATAACTGGTATACTAATAGAAATAGCAATGATCGAATTGAAAAACTACGTATCGTACAAGCTGCGAGTAATATAATTTGAAACGAGATTCGATCAATAAATAGTGTATGATAATACAACATATCCAGCTCCAAACAATTTTTTGCAATCTTTAGAGTCTGACGTCCCTGAATCATTGTTATTTTTTTTAAATTCATTGGTAGATGATACTCAAGATGATACTTGTCGATCAAAGAAAAAACTAAGTATAGCGCATAGTATCATATCACTTCTAAGGCCACGTTCATTCAAGTCTCCACTGCTTTTAGGTCTAGGATGTTTACTTCATCATAAATATGCCTCGAGATATCTAATAGATTTACTTTCTAATCTAGGTTATTGCGCACCTTACAAAGATGTATTGAACTTTGAAACATCTGCAGTTGTTCACCCCCAGCCGACGCAATTTCCTGATTTCGCGCAGTTTTCATTTGATAACGCTGATTATAATGTTTGAAGTTTAGATGGATTAAATACATTTCATTCTATGGGAGGTATTCGATGTAATACTCCTTTTTCAGAGACGGTTGACCAAGAAATAGTACGTGTGACAAAAATTCCTCCTTCTACTATTGTGGGATGTTACGGTCATGTGCCAATAAAGCACTTCATTAGAAATAAACCATCTACACTTAAAGAAAAAACAATTAAAAATTACGAATGCAAAGATCTTATTATACCTAATATTGGGGATTGTTTATGGGTATACGCTAAATCTGAAGAATTTGTTGGTATTCCTGGATGGAGTGAACATATGGAAGAAATTACAGAAAAGTCTGAGTTTTGTGTTTCTGAAGTTGTATTTCTTCCGTTTATTAACGCTCCACCTTCTGAATATGACACTATATACACGACTTTAAAAATTGCATCGGAAAACGCTCAAAAGGCAGGGATGGCGACATGTATTGTAACATTTGACCAGCCTCTATACCTTAAAGCACAAGAAATTTTGCATACATCTACAGATACCGATTTTAAAACAGTCATCTTGAGACTAGGAGGTTTTCATTTATTGATGTCGTTTCTGGGCGCAATAGGTTATTTTATGAAAGAAAGCGGGTTAAAGGAACTCTGGAGCTGTATATATGCAACAAACTCTTTAGACAAAATGCTAAGTGGACATTCGTATGCCAGAGCTGTAAGAGCCCATACACTTACAAATGTATCGCTGTTCAAACTAATTAATGAAAACAACATTGTGCTGACTCCAGAAGAAAAAGCAGATATTGACATAGCAATTAAAAATTTTCAAAATGGTGCTTGTGAAAACCGAGATGATGATAATAAAGCTGTTATTTTGTTGCTACAGAAACTAGAAGGTTCATTAATTGAACTAAAATCGCATGGTCCAACTGCTCAATTGTGGGTGCAATATTTTGAAATGACTACCTTGATAAAAAAGTTTATAGAAGCGGAAAGAACAGGTAATTGGCAGTTACATTTAGAAACTATAAAAGATATGTTGCCATTTTTCTACTCTAGTGGTCACTTTCATTACGCAAAATGTGCTTCTTTGTATTTAGATGATATGGCAAGTCTTCACGAACGCATGCCCGACGAAGAGTACGAGAAATTTATCAATGGTTTTTTTACAATCCGTAGAACGAACAAATTTTGGTCAGGCGTCTGGTCCGATATGACAATAGAACAAACGCTAATGCGTTCTATGAAGGGAATTGGAGGTCTCACACACGGCAGGGGAGTGGGTGATAGCGTAATTTCAAAATGGATTTTAAGTTTCCCTGTAGTGCAAAAGGTTTCGGAAACAATTGAAGATTTTTGCAAAATACAAGCTAAAACTTCGGAACAGCATATGGACTCGACATTTTCTCGAGTTAAGCGTGATGACAGAGATATATTGAAACTTTTCAGTTGGCTTAAAACACATGAACCGTTTCGTAAGACAGAAAAAATTGTATGTATTAGTAAAGGTGTAGTTGGAGATGACCAGATTAATTGTCATCGAGCTCGAGAAATTGGAAAAATCATGATGTCAGGCAAAGTTGGTTCTAATTACAACGACGTTACATTTTCTAGAAAAGAAAGGGTTACTTCTCTACAACATATGACATCGTCAGTAAAACTTGGTAATGATGAAAGTGTGTCGATCGATTCAGATGCTATCATGAGGAGAATATGTTTTAATAAACAAAGCCAAGAAGAACTTAAAAACTATTTTGAGTATGAACTAACCCCCTATCCTGTATCACTTTTTGACGACTGTGGAATGAGAAAAACAAAAAAGTCTTCGCTTTATAATTTATTCCAACCGGTTGATAATATTCCAGAATCTAACAACAAATATTATGTAATTGACGGAGGTTATTTATTACACAAAGTAATATGGAAAAAAGGTTTATCATTCAGCAATATTTGTGATAGATATGTAAAATACGTCACAAATACATTCGGATTATTGTGTACGATTGTTTTTGATGGTTATGAAAACACAGAGGTAAATACTAAAAATGCTGAAAGAGTTCGTAGAATGCAAGGAAAAACATATATTGAAATTCTTTTTGAAGAAAACACAGTAGCCACCGTGACCCAAGAGAAATTCTTAGCCAACGATAAAAACAAAGAAAGATTAATATCAATGTTGAAAAATAAATTTAGGCAAGTTGGAATAACAACTTTTCAGAGTGATGAAGATGCGGATACCCTTATAATATCAAAAGCTATTGAACTTGCAGTTTCGAATGACATTGTAGTCGTGGTAGGAGAGAACGTTGACCTTTTAGTTATTTTGACGTCTACAAATCAGTCTAACGTATATTTAATGAAACCCGGCCGAGGCAAAATACCCACAAAATATTACAACATAGACAGTTTAATGGAGCCATCCCTCAAAGAACATATTTTATTCATTCATGCCGTATCTGGATGCGATACCACATCTGCTATCTACCGTATAGGAAAGAAAAAATGTGCTTTATCAGTAGTTAAAGATTTAGAACTTAAACAAATTCTTAAGATATTTAAAGATCCAAATGCAGACCCAAAAGCAGTAGCAGAAGCTGGGGAAATGTTTTTGCGTCGGCTGTACGGCGAGTCTTCCAAAAATCTAAATATTTTACGATATGAACGTTTTGCACAGTCAACCCTTAAAAGTTCCTTTAACATGGCTAGTCTTCCTCCAACTATTGATGCAGCAAACCAACACTTCTATAGAGTTTATCTCCAGGTTCAGAAATGGTTAAATAATGATGTTAATCCTACCCAGTGGGGCTGGAAAATACATAACGGTATTCTCATGCCTATACAGAGATTGTTAGATGCTGCACCTGAAAAAATACTGAACCTGATATCATGTAAGTGTAAAGTTTCTTGTAATAAAAATTGCACCTGCAAAAAATGTGGGATGTCATGTAGCGATCTCTGTTTATATTGCATGGGAAAAGAATGTAAAGAAACTACTTCTGATCGGCATTACGATGAATATTCTGATTACGATTATGAAGATGATAATCCCGAAGATGAGAATCGTTTAGATACTGATAGTGAAGATGATGAAAATAATTTTGATACCATCACTACCATTTCAATTAATGAACACGATAATGAAGACGATGAAACTTTGACTGAACCGCAGACTATATTGGTTACTATAGAGCCTTGGGTATCTGAATAATGATCCTTAAAGCTAGTAATAACAAAGATTGTAAGACAGTGGTACATCACCATTATTCAGTTCAGTACAAAGTTAAACTTAATTTATCTTTAATTTTTATATTTTTTCTTACTTATTCTAAAATTTCAAAACTACTAGCTAACATTTCGGTTAATTTCAGGCGACTAGTGGAGCTAACTAGCACTACCTTTTTTAAAATAGGTACGAATTTACAAAAAGGTGACGCTAGTAAGCTTACTTTCAAAATAAGATCAATCTTAATTTACAAAAATGGTGGCGCTAGTTAGCTCCTCTAATCGACTTAATCTAAAAATCAATGAATCATTGTAAGAATATTTTGTTTTTAAATCCTATTGTTTTGGTTTATGAATATAGAACATGATTTTTTTATTTATGGACCTCTAGAACGGCCTTCCTTACACTGATCAAAGAGAATATAATCACTACATTACATTACAACGTCTTTACATTTGCCGCCAATAATTAAAAAGAAATAGTCTGTCAAAACCTGTGGTCAAAACATTGGTAAAACTAACAAATTATACCTAGTACATATCTCGTATATGTAATGTATCGAAGAGTGTCTCTCATCTTATTCATTCATGCCGATTGCCAAATGAATTTAACAATCACCGACCATTTCTATCATTCATCCATGTGTTTTTTTTTTTTATAATTTGTCTATACCTATATTACTACAACTTTGATTTTGTCAAACAATAAATATGTTGAGTTTGATTACCATTAATTACCAGCCTTTATAATCGTTCTGGATTAACAATTAATAAAGAAAATGTGCACTGATTTTATGTTTTATTTATTATATATAGTAGGTTATCTACCTACTACAGATAACATCTCGTCTCACTAACATTAATGAATACAAAATATTATACCTACATAGCCTATAGCACTCAGGGATAACGTATCTTTACAACTATGAAAGATGTTTTGAAAACGGTTCAGCAGTTCCTGATTTTATCGCGTTAAAAAAACAAACAAATAAACAACCAAACTCTTCAGCTTTATAATATTACTAGCTGTGCCCGCAACTTCGTTCGCGTGGTTGTCGGAACGTAATGTTATATAGCCTAAAGCCTTCCTCTATAAATGGACTACCCAACAAAAAAAGAATTTTTCAAATCGGACCATTAGTTCCTGAGATTAGCGCGTTTAAACAAACAAACAAACAAACAAACTCTTCCGCTTTATAATATTAGTATAGATTAGTATAGGTATAGATTTTTCCATGAAACCATGAAATAAATATTAATAATATTATTGCCCTATAGTAAAGGTGACAAGCACTTTAAATCATAGTCAGAGCGTATGATACCTACACACATAAGCTACTTCCTGCGGGTCAGCGCTCCCTGTGTATCTTCCGCGCTACACAGCGATCGAAATTGAACCGTATGCGTTCTATGTTTAAGATTCAAAGTGACGTGCACTCTGATCCAGGTTTTAAGATTGTGTTTATGCTGTTAGATTTTTTGATGGATTCTTGTATTTCCGAATCTTGTTTTATATGAAACCAAAAGTCTACCAAAAATAACTTCTGTTATATTTTTGCTCTGTGTTTTAAAGAAGACATAATTTTTTTTTTTCTTTCCAGTTATGTTATTTGTTAGATTTTTTTAGAAATAAGCTTAAAAGAATATTTACTTTTTTTAAATACTTCAAAACGGCATATATCATTTTTACCATAGCTTTTACAATGGTATAAAGCTGATTAGCTAAATTTATTAAAAAAAATACATTTCCTCTTTTTTTTATTAGTGGATTTTATTGTCGTCATTATAATTTTGGTTCCATAAGCACGTTTCAAAACAATAACCTCTGTTATTGTTAACGCTCTCCCAATGTACCCCTATTTTCAATTTTCATTTTTTTTTAATTCTTCCATATAGAAATTACTTTGGATTCGAAAATATAGTGTCTTAGAATTACCTAATATTTAATTATTTTCGGAAACCAGGCTGTTCGTGAGTTATTTTGGTTTTAACGCTATTTTTCTTGGGCTATTACGCAAACCAACGAACAGTAATTACAACGAAACACTCGAACGCACACATAGACAAAGATGCATGCGATTGGTCGCGACAAGGTCACGCGTTGTCGTCGGTCGGGTGGAGCAGTCAACGCAATGAGCGGTGAGATACAACGCGCGGATGTTACTATTATGCAGTACGCTACGCTAAAATAAATAACCTTGTTTACGTGTTACTTTTTTTATTAATAACTAATTTTCATGTCTGTATGGCTTCTACACCATTCCACGGCACATGACGGCATTTATAATGAATCGATTATCGCAAAAACACAGCAATATTCTCAAAGGAAACTTCTTGCGACGCAACCGCACGACTCGAGTGTCACGGCGAACTGACGAGCCGCGCTGTTCATATTTTAAGCCCAGCCCGCCGCGGTACATATCGCATGGAATTATTTTTCGGGATTACTTACGATTCTGAACAGACTAATAAAATACATTTTCGTGGAGCATTTTATTTCTACCTTTCAAATAATATTGTGCCGGGCGTCGTACACGTGGACACGCATAGCCGGTGACGGCGCCGCGCCGTATGGCCGCCAACCGGATACGTGGACACGAGGCCTTATTCCCTATGTAGCCGGCGTACATACTCGTACAATGAAACAATACAATACAACACATGCATAAGCACGCACACTAATGCAGCTGATTTTCAGTCTGTAGTTACAAGGTCATTGGTGTTAAGAGTGCTAAGCAGGGACTGTTTAGTTTAGACATAGATATGCGTAGGGTTTTTACCTAGTACTTGGGAAATAATGTTAGATGTTATAACTTTCTTTTTTTTCATGTCATTTTGTCGCTTGCGAAAATGTATGTATCACATACATACTCTTGTTACACCCCTGGTGTTGCAGTTGTCCATGGAGAGTGAATTACAATCAGGTGACCCGCTTGTTCGTTTGCCGCCCTATAACATAAAAAAAAAACAAATTAGGTTAGATTAGAGCATTAGATTAGGTTAGGTTAATAACTTTATAGGATTAGAGTTACTATTTTAGTTTAGCGCAGTGCCATTGCCAGCCATGCCATGCCATAATAAATTTCTAGTTCTAGTATAAAAATCCAACCTAGCTGCCCGTTGGCAGCGGGGCAAGGCCCAAGCTACCGGCGGTTAGGGCTGCAGAGAGACAAACCTCCTGACAATACGTGCCGTGTCCGGGAGTACTGCCTTCTGAATCTGACTCTTGATCCAGCCATCTAGCGAGAGAGTCTTAAGATGTTGGTCAAGACTCTTCGCTATAAGACCGTTCGCCGATACGACTATCGGGACAATGATCGCCGAATCCACATCCCACATAGCTGTCACCTCGTGGGCCAAGTCAAGATACTTACAAAGCTTGTCCTTCTTGGCCTTCACGAGGTTCTCGTCATGCGGGACAGTGATGTCGACAAGCACTGCCTGACGCATTAATCGATCTGTTAGCACTATATCAGGCTTATTGGCGGCAATAGTGCTGTCCGTGATGACAGTACTTATAGTACGGTACCTCCGTTTCTACAAGCCCATATCGAAGAGCAAGCTGCTGGTAAATAATTCTGGCTACAAGGTTATGTCTGTGCAAGTACTCGCCGTTAGCCAGATGAGAACAACCGGAATTATATGCCTGATCGACTCTCCGGGACGTCGACATGCTCGACGGACGTCAACTGTACTGTTTGTCATCATGACTTCGTCTGCAATTGCAGAGGCAAAACCTTCAGTTTCCCCAAAAAGGTCACCGAAACGTAACTAGTTCACCGATGCGAGCTGATCCACATCAGGCCCTGTTAAGGCCCGATAGAACCGCCCGTGGAGCTCCTTGCTATTCCATACGTTCTTGCGATCCTCGGTACTTAGCACCGTTGGTTTGCGCCAGTTCATTTTTGCCAAAGAGAGCGGCGTGAGGCCTTTGTGTACTGCTACAACATCACGAACACGATGCAACTCACACTCATTGTTAAGGAAATCTTCCCTAAGGCTGCACACCTCACCTGTGTTGTGTAGATTCTTGGCGCTTAAAAAGCCACGACATCCACATTTCCGTGGGATGTATAGTCTCATAACGGATGAGCGTGGGTGTAGCATACAATGTGTTGTCAGCAGTAGGCGGACGTTCCTATCTAGGGCATCCAGCTCCGTCTGAGTCCACCTTAGTATGCCATAGGAGTAAATGAGTAGGGGCATCACCCAAGCGTTGAAGGCACGGGTCTTATTGCCACCTGATAAAAGGCTTTTAAGTACTTTTGTCAGTCGGTCAAAGAAGCGTTCCCTTACCGCCTGTTTTAAGTCTCCATTTATAATACCCAATGACTGTTACATACCAAGGTATTTGTAGGTTTCAGACTCCGAAAGAGACTTGATGGTCATTGTCTCAGAAAGTTGTAAATTTGTTGAATTTACAACCTTCCCCCGCTGCACATGCATAACCGCACACTTATCTACACCAAACTCCATCTTGATGCCACTTCTAAAATCTTCTGTGATTTTTAGTAGTTTCAGCAAGTCAATGCGTTTTTGTGTAAATAGATTAAGGTCATTCATGTTCAGAAGGTGAAAAAAAACTTCACCATCTCTTCGAAGTCGGTAGCCCAGTCCTGAGTCCTTCAGCAAAGTACTAAGAGGATTTAGGGCTACGCAAAACCATAACGGACTCAAACTGTCACCCTGGAAAATGCCTCGCGCAATCCTTATATAGTCTGACGGATCTGAGGTACTATCTACACCACCTGGTTGACAAAGGACTGTGATCCATTGTCTCATACAAGTGCTCAGAAAGGATCTTAAAGTTGTATCAACTTTGTACAACTCCAATATCCCCTCAAGCCATGGATGAGGCACTGAATCTACTTTAGTACAGTAGAGAGAGCTACTTTGTTCCCTCGAACTTGGAACTTCGAAGTTCCCAAAATAGATGTAAGGAGCTTGTATAATGTTGGCAAGCACATAATGGGTCTATTGTTTTTCGGTTCCGTGGTACTACCAGATTTATAGAGCAGGAAGGTAATACCAGTTGTTAAGAACGTCGGGAGTGAACCAAGCTCTAGGGCACTTTGAAATTGCTCCGCCAGACGTTCGTGTGAGCTTCGAAACCATTTTATCCAAAAGTTGTGCAATCCATCCAGCCCAGGACTTTTCCAGTTCTGTGTCGACCGAATTGCACAACTTACGTCATCGGGGCTGATAGTAACAACCCCCATAGTCTCGATGTTCTTACACTCACGCCTGACGACTCTAACCCAATCGCCCTCTGTATGTTCGACCAGCCGGCGTCGACCAGATGCTGTGCCAAGAATTAATCATAGCAGAGGCATCTGCTATGCTATGATTATTATTGTTATTAACAACTTCATTCGTGTTTTGGTTCAACATATTTATGTGAGTCCGCATTTTCCTACTTTCAAGTAGGAAAATGCTGACTGACAAACAAAAAATAAACACCGTTCTCGTTTGACTGACGCTCATACATTGGATTCTTTAAGGTTGGCAATTTCCAACTACAAACCTGATTATGCTTAACTAGTGGAAGATGCCCAGACGCAATACTCACACTAATATAAAGTTAAATAAGTATAAGTATAATAAGTTTCAATAGTAAACAGGAGATCTTGGGTCTAATCAAGTTGGCCACCCCTGGTCTAGGGTGTAGCCTCTGCCCGAATAAATAATAAATATTATATTTTTCTAATTGCTCGTTTTTAAACGAAAATAGGCCAACGTCACTGTGGTGTTGACGTTGACTTGATCACTTGACATTTCGGTTGTCAACTCAACTTGTCAAGTTTTCGATTCGTGGTGGGTCTAAATAAGAGGACACGTTTAAATTATTTTTTATTATTTTATTTGACTGTAACCATTACTCACGATAGTCAGTAAGTTAGTGCATTTATAAAGTAGCTATGTTATAATTAAAAATGGCAGTGTACTTAAGATATATCTTAATAATTACGGTGACATGGCAGATTGCGGTAGTCTCATCTCACGACCACCTCTTGGAAGGTATTTACTGCGGAAAAGCTAACTGCTACGAAGTGCTGGGTGTTACAAGAGAAGCCACTAAAAATGAGATTGGCAGAAGCTATCGACAGCTCGCAAAAAAGCACCATCCCGATATGCACCGGACGCCTGAGGCGAAGAAGGAAGCAGAAGAAAAATTTAAAGAAATCGCGACTGCATACGAAATTCTGCGAGATGATGAAGAGAGGGCTGACTATGATTACATGTTGGACAACCCTCAGGAGTACTATGCTCACTACTATAGATATTACAGACGCCGCATGGCGCCGAAAGTCGACGTTCGAATAGTGATTTCAGTTACAATAACTATTATATCTGTAATTCAGTACTACAGCGCTTGGTCTAACTACAACACGGCTATAAAGTACTTCATGACTGTGCCAAAATACCGGAATAAAGCTTTAGAGATAGCTAAAGCTGAAATCAAAGAGCAACAAGGAAGAAAGAGCAAAAAAAGTAAAGCCGAGCAAAAAGAAGAACAGGACAGAATAATAAGGAGAGTCATTGAGGAAAATATGGACATAAAGGGAGCATACGCTAAGCCACAAGTAATGGATATACTGTGGTGCCAATTGATTATTCTGCCTTACACAATTTTAGTTTTTATTTACTGGTATTTGAGGTGGTTTTGGAAGTTCACACTGTTGAAACAACCTTATGGCGAAGAAGAAAAGTTATATTTAGTTAGGAAATATATGAAGTTAGGTGTACATCAGTTTAATGCTTTGGAGGACCAAGAGAAACAAGAGTTCTTAGATAAAGAGCTGTGGATCAAATCTAACTTTGATGTTTGGAAAGAAAGAAAAGACGAAGAGTCTAAGAAAGCTTTAGCAGAAAACAATAAATATAAACAATACAGGAGGTACATCAAACAGCATGGTATTGGCAGAATGACTTTTGATGACTCGTGATAAATGTTCACGGTCATGGCACATTTTTTATTTATTTTCAAATATTAGGATTTTTTGTCAAATAATAGGAAACAATCATTTGTTTTTTGGTTGTTGTAAGAAATACTACTCAGAAAAGATTGTTTTGATAAGACTTAATTTTTCCAAAAATATAATTTTCGTCTAAAATTCTCAGTGACTACTAAGTAGGTACCTAGTTTACATGGACTTGGTATTTTTTAAAGTTTAGTTATTGTATTGTCTGTACCAGAACTTTTATCTATTTTTTTTCTTGATTTATTAGATAGACTGTAATATCTTGTTACTATACTTCTTTATTCTGTCCGTCTCTGAATATTGTTTTACTATATCAAATAATTTATTTTGAATACTAAGTAAAATATAAACTACAGACAAGGGTTATAAAAATAAAATAATTTTTACCGAATTTGTTATGTACTTTTATTTGTTTAATCTATCTGTCTCAACATGTACTACAATGATCAATATTTATTCATACATTCATAATTTACTTTCATCACAAATGGCAATTCGTTAAGGCATTCTAAACACACCAGGTGCTCTTACAACACATCAAGGCAAGTAATAGATTCATAGCAATCACATTGTAAAACATAATCAATTAATCACAGTCAAAATCAATAAAAAATATCAAATTTTCTTCTTGCATTACAAAAATAATTATAATAGCTACCACTTTCGTGCCATAAAAATAAGACAAATTAATGTCTATAAAGGTATGTTTACAAACAGACTATCCACGCGTGAACATCAAGTGTATTGTGTGACCATACCTTTATAAATGGAAAACGAAATTGAGATCCTTATGTACAACACTTGCGACACCTATGCGCAAAACAGTCAATACTACACAATAAGCTTCAATCAACTCACACTTATTTTGCATTGGCAGTGCATTTTTGATATCTAGCTTTAAGTATAGAGTCTGTAATAATTAAATCAATTGGGGAATTCTATGTTATCCCTTTACATTCTTGATAATATACAAACTTCCAACAAACTTTTCCGAAAATGTTTACTTAAATCATTCTATATTTTAATTTTGCCTGAAATCTAGTCACAGTACAGATGTAGCTATTAATTTTGCAGCTTGATTTATATATTAACTTCTGTTTCGATGTTACAGGGTAATTTAATAATGACTAAGTTTCCATATGTTATGTATCGAGCTGCAAAATAAACAACTGCTTATTGTCTGGACAAATCTTAAATAATGCTTATAATCAACCATCGATAGGGAGGTAGCAGAAGATAAGCTTTTTTTATAAATACTCGCCCCCGACACTATTCAAGTATTCCTCAGAAAGGTACAAATTAAACGCCCTCCTCATTTGGTTTACGATTTTATTTTAGGGCTAGTAAATCCGGCCGGCAAATCCTACTGGTTTTATGGCTACGTTTATTAAATTTTAAATACACGGTAAACGCAACACACCACATATCGTATCGTACTAAGATTCGTAGTACATTAATTCAGCCCCCATAGCATGGCATGGTAGGTAAAGATAAGCCGTCGACAAAGTTTATATCGCGCGACAATGTAATCATCTCACTCGTTATAGATAAGTAATTAAGTAAAGCGATATAGCGATAGGCGATAGACAGCGGTGGACAAACGTCGCCAGTACCATGCTGTCAGCGCTGTGAAGTGAATGTCCGACTTTGGAGCTGATTATCCACGGTCGTTGTAATGATCAAACTGTCACGCTTCGTTGGAAAAGTGGACGATAGCGCAATGGAAAATGTTTAAGTACTTTTACTTTATACCGAAACGTATAAATGTTGCCAAATATTTATAAGTAACTGGATACGGGTGAATGGTTATGAAAGTTGATGATCCGAATTTGCTTGCAGGCTTTAGTGAACTCAAATTTTAACAAATAATAAATACCTACCTATTGGCGAAGACAAAATGTTTTCATTTATACATTAATGCAATATAGTTTACACAGTCAACATAAGAGAACTGATGGTTCTTCCATAAAATGTTTTTCATTATATTATATGACTATTCGTCATTACTCAGGTACCTACGATGCAAGACTCTTGGATCAATTCGTGGCA
This sequence comes from Acrobasis repandana, assembly GCA_963576875.1. NCBI lineage: Eukaryota > Metazoa > Arthropoda > Insecta > Lepidoptera > Pyralidae > Acrobasis > Acrobasis repandana. The sequence continues at coordinate 20,160,061 of OY756223.1, forward strand.
TTAAACGGTAGGAATGGGCCTTACATATATTAAATGCAGTTAAATATGGCTATGAACATATCGTTTGTATGACTAAAGTAGTTACCTATTTTTGTTGTAAGTATATGTATTTTTCATGTATATATTTATACAAAAAAAATGGATAAATCGGGTGAATACTCGCGAAAAAGTATGAAGAAAGACGTTCACGCAGTAGTTTCTATCGCGAAAGGCTAAATTAATTAATAAAAATATACTTAACTTTTTTGAAACAATTAACGAAAAACTAAAATAAAAATTCGCCTTCCCATACAAATCAGCTCTTAGCCAAACGGATTTGTATGGAAGGACATCATTTTTAATAACTTTTATAGAAAGTAGTTCAGTATCATGGACTGAACTCCAATTTGGCTGGTGTTTAAAAAAGTCACACTGTATATGCTATGTAATATGTATGCTAAATATACAACATATCGCGAAGTAAATGTGTACTATGTATCTATACTAATATTATAAAGCGGAAGAGTTTGTTTGTTTGTTTGAACGCGCTAATCTCAGGAACTAATGGTCCGATTTGAAAAATTCTTTTTTTGTTGGGTAGTCCATTTATAGAGGAAGGCTTTAGGCTATATAACATTACGTTCCGACAACCACGCGAACGAAGTCGCGGGCACAGCTAGTATTCTATAAATCGTCATAAAGGGTTTGGATGAAAAATATCAATATATTGAAATAGTGATATGGTGGTAATAATGGAACAGGGCACGAATCCATTAGTCACACAAACTATGCGTTAATAGCTTCTAGTTTTACCTATATCCGAATGAAATGCATATTTTGCACGAATTTCTATACATATATAATTATATATATATCCATTATTAATCGTATTTACATAACATTTATTTTAATATACTCTCAATTATCTTTTTTACTTTAATTGGGACATCAAATAGTCGTATTTACATGAGTGAGTTCTACAAGATATTCTATTTTTTTTAGACATTAAGACTGATCCTCTAGACGTCCGGTTTTGCTTACGTTTCCCTGATCAGATTAAATCGGATCGGATTCACTCGATACACGTCCATTTAGCAGTCCCAATCACAATACAATCGGAAACGCCGTGACACCGTTTCCGGCACGGAGGTCCGATCTGGTTACCGGAACGGACGTGTAATGAATGGGAATGTATGCAAATATATGGCGCTCAGGGCCGTAGTTAGGGAGGCATTGAGGGTTAATACCCTACCTTAAAAAAACTATTACCCTACCTTAAGAGTCGCCTTACCTAGACAGAATCAGAGTTTCCCATACAAACGTAGTCTACGTTTTATTTTGAAACGACATGTCTGATTTCGGTAAAAAATTGTAACTTTAAAGAAATTCCATATATCTAGGGTTATAATTGGTTTTTACAGTCAAAATATGAACTTGAAAGAGAATATAGTGCATTATATCATTTTTGACCATCAGTATGGAAAACTTTTACACCCATATATTTTCTTTCAAGTTCATATTTTGACTGTGAAAACCAATTATAACCCTAGGTATATGCAATTTCTTTAAAGTTACAAATTTTTACCGAAATCTGACATGTCGTTTCAAAATATAACGTAGACTACGTTTGTATGGGAAAGTCTAGGGTAAGGGGGTTCTTAAGAAATACAAAAAAAAATATTACATAACACATTCTTGGCAGTACCACCCATTAACACCCGAGACCGTGAACTGTTTAAAAAAAAAAAGACACAATCATACATACGAGGCGGCAAACTTAGACTTCTATTTGCACCAACGGTGCCAACGGCCCTGATAGCCCCGCATCCTTCCGTCTGACCAGGCCACCGGATCCGATTATCGGAGAGAAAATCGGACGTCTATTGCCAGCTTAATACAGGCATGCTCTGTTGAAGAATACTATTTGATAAATACTAAAGCATTGCTAAATGTTCTTTATTGCAATGACTTGTAGGTCATTCTTTCCTAGGGTGCGACTGCCCGTCCACGTCCGACTTTTTGTAGTACCGATAGTTGGTCCGATTTTTTTTGTAGGAATTTCTTACATACTTTTTGTAGGTAAGTACGTGCTTGTTGCACTATTGCAATCAGAACCTACGTTCTATTTTTCTCCTACAAAAACATCGGTCACCGATTAACGAATGTGGGCGGGCCGCCGCCTTACCGAGAGTGTTACAAAAGCGGTAACGGTGATGTAAGGTTGACTGGGATGAAATGCTCTTAGCATTAAGTCCGCCATTTGTTAAAGTATATTTTTTACTTTGGACAATAAAGTTTGATAAATAAATAAAATATAATTTTTTTACTAGCCAAAGGGCCTCACAGAACTATCTCGCCCACATAAAACTTTGATCTTGGGCCGCCGTTCGATTTATTACAAATAATATGTTAATTACACGTTGTATGTACATCGGTAAGTATAGACGACTATCATAAACCAGATCGGACTATAAGGGGTCGTCAGATGCCCGTTTCGCTTGCCTAACCGCTTCAATGGTAACTGATTACTTTAGTTTGAATGCAGATAACTAAATATGAACTGAATTGCATTGAATTAAAGACCATTTTGCTATGCTCATGTGGTTCGGTAACAAATTACATATCTCCTTGTTCATAATATATTACTTATACACAAAATATCGTAAAATAATTTAATTTTTTATCGGTTCCAAAACATTTATGAAATACTTAATATAAGTATACAATGTGTTAATGAACTAACGCAAAACCTCTCAGATGGTACCTCAGCCCATGAAACTAAACAACTTTTGTTTTACAACTTTCTCGAAACCCAAAAATAAATTTGAATTTCCATACAAACTGATCAGCTCGAGTCAATTTGTATAAAATCAGAATTTTTTTCTTGGGTTTGTGAAAGTTGTAGAACAAAAGTTGTTCAGTTTCATGGGCTGAAGTACCATCTGAGAGGTTTTGCGTTATTTCATTAACACATTGTATACTTATTGAGAATTTCAGATTATATACTTTGATAAAATAATAACATAATATTTGCAGCACTAAATTACTTGGCAATTTAAATGGTATATTATTATGATAATCCAAAATGTACTCTTCTAAGACAAGCTAGTCAATTTTAAATATGACATTTTTACATTACATATATATTATATACTGTAGTGATTGTCTCAGTCTATTATATCCACAGTGAACTCTTTGCTAGGATTATTTTATTATGCAGGATATTTCAAAAAGGCGGAATAATCCTCTAATCATGGTCGTCTGTGAAATACAGGTTTAACAGGAAATAAATTTCTAAATACCTACGATTTTTTCTTTTTACGCGACTGCCCAAGAAGAGTTATGACTTATGTCTTTAGCACGTATCTTGTTGTTTGTTTTCTTTATTACCTCGTGACTTCCAAACGGCTGGATAGATTCCGACAGAAAAGGTAAAATTCATCTCAAAAGCCCAAGTGTTCTTAGATACGTGTTTTTCGAGTAGAGTATCAAAATTAAGTTGATTACAAAGATATAATAATATGTTATAAGTTTAATTAAGAATAATAAATCAATTCATATATTAAGTTAGAAAATTTTGCACCGGGTTTTTTTTTCTAAATAATTCTTTTAGCCGATTGTTCAATTTGTATAGGGAATCAAACCACTTTTTTCGTGTTTCTAATATCTTTCCTGTCCAAACCGTTCAATATCACAGACTGAGCGTACCCTTAAAATATTATTTCGCCTTTCTGGAACACCCCTCTCTTATTCATAAAAAATATCAAACATTTGCCAAACTTATTATAAAGGGTCTAACAAAATATACTGAAACTATTTTAAGGGTGAACTCAGTCCATGATACTGAACAACTTTCTCCAAGGAACATATATCGAAATAAGAAAAATATTCTTTGGCCTCCCATACAAGTTGACCGATCAGCTGATCCGCGTTTCTATGGAAAGCAAAAAATATTTTTCATATTTCGATATATGTTCCTTGGAGAAAGTTGTTCAGTATCATGGACTGAATTCAACCTTAAAATAGTTTCAGTATATTTTGTTAGACATTATATAGGTAAAACTTAGGTGACACAGACATTACTATATGTTATACACGGGTCACTCACGTGAAACAAAGCTACTGGCCGACATGTTTTGACCTCATCCGGAGGTCGTCATCAGGGCGAATGTGACGCGCGACGCAGCACGAAGACGTGCGAGTGTGGTTCGGGACGTCTTCGTGCGACGCCTCGGCGTCTAGCTGATATACGTGCGTAACATATATAGTAAGCTTATTTTACTACCTATATAAAACACGTTTTGTCTTTATCTCTCTTTTCAGTATTTGATATAGTAAGGAGACAAAACATATTTTAACTAAAGTAGGTTTGGCAAACATTTGTAATATTTTTTTTATAAATAAGAGAGCCTGTATATAAAATTTAAATAACTATCTATTTCTATTCGAATCTTTTGTGTCCCAATAAATAAATTTAATGTGAATTGAAATCTTTTCTCACTACAGTAGGGCCTACCCGCAGTGCTATTTTCTCCGTGCACTTTTTCCGCAAATTCTGTGTATTCTACAATTTATGTTAAATTGTATTCGTCTCATAATAGCGTAATAATGTTAATTTTTATTGGAATATGTATATTGTAAATGCATTTGCGGAAAAAGAAAACGGAGGCTTAAAAAAAAAAAATATTTTGAAATATTTTAGCAGTGAAAAACCGCAGAATACGGGCTAGTCCTAATTTGTGAATTACTATGTGGCGGCATGTATGTGTGAAAGCGTTCGTATCTGTCAATGGGTGGGTGCGTTCTGTTCACGCACTTTGAATGAATGATTTTACGCTCATTCACTCATTATCGAAGCCGTTAGATTGGCCTTAATTTCAGGTCTTAATTTCAGATGCTAATTTTATATTACTACACGGCCTGTTTTTTACTTCTAGATCGTAACAAAACCGGCAATGTACATTAAATCAGTATCTGACTTTCAGACAGTGTCACCCTGGGCTTAAAGTGTGCGTTGCATCACACTGATGCAGGCGACGGATCAGCCCGTCTCAGTCGCAAACCATATATCTGACAGAGATAGACGACCCGCATTCGATCCACGAGGGTATTTTTGTAACGCTGAGTCACTAAACAAATGATTTTTTCCATACAAAAAATTGTTTGTTTAGTGACTCCGCGTTTCAACAATGGCACCACATCTCTCGTTTGGTTGTGACCTGTCAAAACAGACATTTGTAACACGCTCGGATTCATTTATATCCAAAGTCAGCGTAATCGGCACGAAGCAACAGAATTGTGACACTGGAACCAAGCCGTCGTAATTGAACTTTGAACACTAATCCTAAGAGCCTTATTTACAGATTCTTTGTTCACAGCACTGTCTTTCGTCAGCGACATTGAACTTTATGTCGTGGTGTTAAGGTGCACTAGCGGCGGTCTCGCTTGCGCGGGCGCACCGCCAGGTGCAGGGCGCGGCCTCACACGGGCGTCTCGTGGTCGGCCTCCTCGATCCGCCCCAGTCGCCAAGCGTTGGGGTCTGCCGCTGTAGAAAAAAAGTCGGTTAAACGGACCAAATAACTATTAACTCTAGAGTAATTAAAAAAAACAATGGCACTCCGGGACTGCCGACAGAAGTCAAAACTTGAACAACGTGGTGTCGGTTACGGTAACAGTGTCGCGAGTTCAATGGTATTTTTCCCATCTCAAAAAATGCCCAACGCGCCTAAAGTTGTCACTAAAATATTTTATTTATTAATTCACGTAAATATAGGCCACTATTAAAGAAGACGTGAGACGACGGCTCGAAGCCTTCAAGATGTGGTGTTGCCGTCGCATGTTTCGTATTAGCTGGACACAAAAGTCAGCAATGAAAAAGTGCTCCGTATCGTATATATATATATTATAAAGCGGAAAAGTTTGTTTGTTTGTTTAAACGCGCTAATCTCAGGAACTTAATGGTCCGATTTGAAAAATTCTTTTTTTTGGGTCCATTTATAGAGGAAGGCTTTAGGCTATATAACACGTTCCGACAACCACACGAACAAAGTCGCAGGCACAGCTACTATACATAAATATATATATATAATAAATTTCGCTGCATTAGCAGCAGAATTTATTATATTGCGAACCATTAGAAAGTGCAAGGTTGAATATTTGGGCCACGGCGACATGATCGATACTAGCTGCTTCAATTTATTATGATGTGCAAAGTCGAAAGCAAAAGACGCGTTGGAAGACGCAAGTCGTGGGCGTCGTGGCTGAGAAACATAGGGGTTGGGCCACATCTGTCAGCACGGAACAGTACTTTCCTATGCTGCTATCTTTTTCTGTCGCTCAGAACAGTCATTTGCTAGAGCGAGAATAGGCGACGGAACGCTTCAGCATGGCCAGTGATGTAGAGTTCCATCGCTCTCTCTCGCTCTAGCAAATTATGCTTCTAAGCGACAGAAAAGGATAGCTGCATAGGAAAGTGCTGTTCCGTACTGATAGATGTGTCCCAACCCTAAAAGAGTGGACCGGAATAACCAAAGTCGAGAAACGATTCCGCTTCGCGAAGAATAAAGAGGAGTTTGGGAACTGACGACCAACATCTAGTAATGGAGAGGCACTAAAAGAAGAAGAATAGGAGACCAGATATTTTGGCGATGCAGCTAGAAAACCTTTACTACATACGCCCACCAGCATTCCAAACGTGGTCTTGGGTCTTATGGCTGAACATGCTCTGAGGCACATACGTCACAATAGTAGTGGAGATTGATGACATGACACGATCGAAATAATTGTTCGTGACAGAAGCCGATGCACAGCAAGAAATATCACGAACATCCGTTTTTTACCGTAACGATTATGCATTTTTGACAGCTAGCATTGTGTTGCCATTATAGATAATATTCATCAATTCAAAAAGGTATGTTATTGCAATTATAATGATTGAATAATGCCATTCTTGTTAAATAACTGTTTCCACATATTTTATCATTAAGTACTTAATAATGTTCAATTAAAATAAAAAAATCAAATCAAGTGTTATAGCTGTTTGGTTTTTTATTGCATTGTCAGCCAACTGATTGAAAAAAAAGAAATTGAGGCATTTTCACTACGGTTTAAAGACGAAGTATGATATGGCATAGTTCTATCTAAACATAGTTCTCTAAGTAATCTGTGAGCCGATGCAAAACAAATTGTGTTGTACCAACATATTACATATCAATATTTTAATTATTTTAGTTATATGTATAGGCAGACAGCTACACATATTTTTTGGATCTAACTGACTAAACACTGCCTAGACTTACTATAATAGAATATATAAGTCCTACTGACAAGAATAGTTATTATGAATTGTCAAAACTATTTTGCAAAAAGTATACATAAGTATATAGTAATTTTACACACAAGCCAGTGTTAGTGTTGTCCGCTTGCATATATAAAGTATATGTGAAAGCAAACATTTCAATTATTTTCATATTTACAATAGGCACCGAACTTAAACGAAAGATTTCCAATATTATATGATCATCCAAGTGCATCTTTGCAACTGTGTTTACAATTTATTAAATAAAAAAGCTTTTGAGTGGGTAAAGTGAAACTCAAACATGTGTCCAAAATTGCTTGTCAAAAAATCTCATCGTCCCTTCCTTAACATTATAAAATTTCACACAGGCAACCTAATAACGTGAATTGGTCAACTCCCTGTGAAAGCCCAAGAACAGGGTTAATTTTTACAATTTTGGTGCGTTATTGTGTGTAAATGAAACAATTGAAAACAAAATATTACCTTTAAACGTCGATCTTCCAAACATGCTAAGGGAATTTGGAATTTAAGGACAGGACGATAAGGATATTAATTGTATGTTTTTTAATATTTTACATAAACTAGTATTATAATAAAGGTAACCACTAAAATATCGTTTAAAGCACACTTTTGCGGAATTTATGAATATATGCTATTTTTCTTTTACATAAATATAATGTTTTAAACCGAACGGCAGTGATATAAATTTGAACAGTCTCAAACACTACAAGATATGGGTTCGTCCATTAATCACGTCAATCTCGAAGGAGGAAAATCACAAAATATCACAAGGAGGGAGGGGGGGTTGTAGTGAGAAATCACTTGTATTTATTTTTTTGTTGAGCGCGCGATTTCTAATCCGAAAAGCAGCGCGTGACTTAATTTTCCAGAATTAAAATAGCTTATACCTACATTTGAAGATAACATTTTGATTTTTTAAAGAAAATATCTTTAAAAAAATCATGTACTAAAAATAATTACAAATAATTTTGGGTGGGGGGCGGGTAGTAGTCTAAATACTCGCCACGTTTCACCAGGGGGGAAGGGGCCTTAAAAAGTCACTAAGAAACATCACGTGATTAATTGACAACCTCTAATAGCTGTCGAACTCATGTTAAAATGAATTGCATATATTCACATCACGGACAAAATGTTACGGTTAATATTTACATGCAGAACAATTAACATCGATATATTAGCACAAAAATAGACTAGTTCGATAAAAGAGTTACTAGATACATTTTAAATTTAAGGCAAATATCCTTGACAAGGGAGAAAGTAAAAAGGATCAAATCTAGCAACCCTGTTAGTATAAATATACAAACAAGCCTACACATGCGATTATGAGTAAGCAATACACTATTAACCACTTAAAATATGGGATAACGTCCCAAAGACGATAGTCATGGTAGAAAAGAGCGAAGCTCTTAATGTTAAGTTAATATACTAACTATTGTAAGTACTACATAAAATACTGTACTATTATTTTAATTACGTGCAAGAATTGTTATGAAAATACCGTTACGAGCTATACAAGTGTACTTATATAGAAACGTATTCTTATATTAAACAATACATAATATTTACCTCACACCCCATACAATACATAAGAGTAATTAGATATACATGTTCCTGTATATGTAGCCCGGTTATGTTAATTTTAGTGGGAAATGTATTGGATTCGAGTCTATTGCGATTGAAGTATGGCAGACAACTAATAATTTATTTTAACGTACACTTGAAAATTAAAACTAAGGAAATGTACATTTAAAAGTTTAAAATTGAGTGATTTAATATAGGTCACATTTACAAATAATCTTTTTACAAGAAACATTTGATTATCGAATATATCAATCGCAATGTCTCGAACGAAAGTAACAGGATAACGATGTAAAATGGAATTGGAAATTTCGAGATGCGGGTAGTCGGAGAATGATTATGGGGAATGGTGGGGAGTGGGGATGTCGGTGGCGGTCAGTCGGCGCTCAGCAGCCGAGGGGCGCGGGCGCGGCGCGCAGCAGCGGAGCGTGTTCGCCTGCACCACGCCACACGTCAACGACAAGCACAACACAGAAACGACAATTGCTACGCTTATGAGAAAAATCCATTATATTTATTTTGAATTTACCAGTATCATTTTTTTGATAACAGAAACTACTATAGTTGACTTTCGTTATTTTATGGCATTTTGAAATATTTTAACATCTTAATTTCATCGGCAAATGCGCGATTAAATATTTTTTTTTATCTCAGTTCTTGTACACTTTAAAGTATAGGTATAGGCGTGATGATGAGTAGTAAAGTAAGCAGAATGGAATTTTCTTACAAGCGGAGACTTAATTACAGTCTAATGACCAACAGTCAAGTGCTTGACCTTAATGAAGTATAATTAGGTAATCGCTTCAAACATTTACCATTTCATTGACCAAATCTTGATTGTTAGACAATAGATAGAATCAACAAAATATGAGATAACGTAGCTATGTTTAGACAACTGTAAATCATGTCATCAAAAAGCTAAATGTTATTAAAGTTATTTTCGAGTTCAAACTGATATTCCTTCGTGGAAAGGATCTACAAAAAAGCGATTGAAATACAGTTGTCTCTACTCTACTATATCTTACTTCAGTATGTCTGATAAAATAATTTCCTACATATATATGTATATAAACTACATATATGTGTATAACTTGTTCACATATTTTCAGTACCGCGTACTTTAGACAAGAATGAAATCAACTGAGCAGTATGCACCTACAAAGCGAAGCAAGCGAGTTCATGAAAAAAGTTTTAAGGAAGCATTTAAAGTAGACATACCGAAATATACAAACATTAAAGACATTTAAAAACATCCAATTACCAACATACACGTAGTCTGTTTCTTTTTTATAAAATAAAAATCAACGCGTATGCATTTTAGGTTTATTTATGCCACAAAATGGATATAGGTTTCTACTATGTAGTTTTTCATACGCTCAAAACTCTCAATAGCTGAAGCCTACAGCTATCAAGCCGAAGGATTGGCAAATAAATACTACCCTACCAGGAAAACATGGCCTATGTCAACGACCATGTCTTATCGCCATTTTCTTTGATCTTTTCGTTCCTTTAATATGGTGAGTGTGAAAACAAAATGGCTAAATAACACGCGCCTTGTTTTCCGATTCGAGTAACAATGACGTGTATTCACTGACGATCTAAAAAGTTTTAAAACATGCGTTACTGTGATTTGACGAACGAATACTTTTCACGGACTACGATCTAAAAAATATTTGTTTTTGAAACCAGCGGCACCCGCTTTTAAAATAATTACTTTATACAAAGATGGCAATCGAAATTTGCAATAAAATTAAAATTTCCATTGCAGTTTATAGATCTGTAATATTGTTGTCACGCAGTACAATTGATATCTACTAATTTGCTACTAGTATTAGTATTTACTAAGTCCATGTAAAGTAAGCGCAAGTTATATTTGACTATTCATGCAACGACGTTTTTACAACATAAAGATTCAAATACGAACAGTAGCTCCGTTTTTTAAAATGGAGGTTTCACTAATCGAAGGATATGACGTAACGAAAACCGTTCGATTAGTGATTGCCAATTTCAAAAATAGAGCCCCACATAATTACGAATGGGTTTCTTTCTAAAATAAACTGTTTTTTATTTCAGTGAATGCAGCCATTTAAAATGATCGAAATGTATGCTTTATCTGGCAACTGTAGGTAGATATTTAATTCATGCATAGTTTAAATCACAAATTTAAATGAGCATCATATTTTAGCGACTATAGTGATGTTCAAGCAAAAAAAAAATATTGGACATCGCACATCATTCGTATTTTGTTCACTTTGTAGTGAAAGAAATAAACTCATTTTTCATTGTCATCACTAAAACAAATGCTCAGTATATTGATATCAAATATTTTCGCCGAGCATCTAGATCTGTGCACGCAAAATTTTGGTGGAACAAGACATTTATCATGGGCTAACAAAGTTGCGTGTGACGTCACACGCAAGTGCCGTCCTATTTTTCTAATTAAATATTTATTATTTGATATTTTTTCAGTTTATACTGTAAAATATCTGTACTTAATTTATACTTGACGATTTTCGAAACTGTTTAAACACGCAAAAATTTCGTTTAAAATAATTATAAACAAAAAAGATTTACAAATTTGTTATATTCTCGATAAGTATACATATCTCTTTGAGAATATAATCATCATATCTGACTGGCAGAAAATGCTCTTAGCATTAAGTCTGCCATTTGTCAAAAGAACGTTTTTTTACTTTGGCACAATAAAGTGTATAAAATAAATTTTAAAAAAACAGTGGCACTCCGTGAGTGCCGACAGAAGTGAAAACTTGAATGTGGTGTCGGTTACGTAACAGTATCGCAAAGTCAATGTTTTTTTCCATCTCAATAAATTCCCAACGCGCCTAAAAAAGTTTTCACTTTAAAAATATTTCCCAAGTTCCCAGGGCACATCAGTAACTGCATCGCTTGCCACAGATCCAGACGTCTTCTTCCACTTACCTTGCAGCTGCCGGTTGAGCAGCGCGGTGATACCGGGCCCGTCGCCCGCCTTCTTTACCACCAGCATGGGTTTGTCCTCGCCCTCCTCGTAGCTGTTCGGCAGGTGCCCGTTGCTCACTGCCATCGTTTCGCTCACCTGGAACACAGATCCAGTTCGTACAGTTAGAGCCGATCCACACGGGCTTTGAGTCATTGCAATGCAAAAAATACACATTGCCAGCCACACAGAAGCTGCGTCATCGCAGCGTTGCTACTATCTAGTCGTAATGAGATACATACACCTCTCCCGTTCGGTCTCGGGGGTTGCAGTCAGTCGTTGCGTCGACGCAATACATCGTGTGTATTCAATACATACATACTCGTACTATCACGCCTGTTTCCCACAGGGGTAGGCAGAGACTATGGACCTCCACTTGCTACGATCCTGACAGACCTCTTTCGCTTCATCTACACTCATCAACCTCTTCATACATGCCCTTCGGTTACGGGTACTTCTTACCTCTCCCTTTTTCAGAACGTCTTTCTGAAATCATAGGCTTGATTTACTATCGATCCTAAGATTTTACTAAGTAATTATACCCAGCAGCAGTTTCTTTATTTCGGGAAGATCCGAGGCGTACCGAGGGATCTGGGGGTTTGAACCCTTAGATCCTCCCCTCGGTACGCCTATGCCCACGGGTGTCTTAAGAGACGACTAAAGAAGGTGTACCTTTGTAAAACAACTTCCTACCGTCTACTGCGATCACACCAACCTGCCCAGCCTGGTGATTATAAGCAAGTCCCCATTTATTGGAAGACGTTTAATGCAGCATTGGACGAAAACAACTGTAACAACTTAATAACGTCTTCTGCGATTACCAACCTACCTGCTTAGCCTGGTGTTTATAATCAAATCCCGTCCTTATTGGAAAATACAGCATACAGGAAAGTACAGCATTGGTCTGAAATAGGCTGTTAAAGAAAAATCTTTCGGACTGCCACGCACCTGCATGAGTTTATGCACGACATCTCGCCCAAGGATATGGTCGAACACGGCTTGCAGGAAGGCATCCGACATGATGGACAGCTTCAGCTTGTCTCGATGCCAGACCAACACTCGAGACTCTTCCATCGCCATTATTGACACCTGGAATATAGGAAATAATTACTTAGCAGAGATATCATCATGGCATTCCATGATGACTAGCAGACCAGTCCCTCCAGTCAGCTCAATTTTTATCGCTAACTTTTCTCGTTAGTGTGGACCTAGCATCACAGTTTGCAGGTTTATTGCGCCCTTGTCACATACATAGGTACATATTATCACGCCTGTTTCCCACAGGGGTAAGCAGAGCAAGGGACCTCCACTTGCGATCCCTTGTCACTATCATACAAAAATGTTGACTTTGCCCATGTCATGCACACGGAGTCTCGTATGTGCGATGTTTTAAACTATTTGACGTTTTTGTGTACGTTAAGAAAATCAGAAAGTTTGATACTCTGATAACACTTAATTGCAAATAAATAGCACATTTAGAAAAATCCATATTTTTAATCTTCATTAGAAGCCGAAACCAGTGTCAGATAGCAAATGATTCTTTTGTGCACGGATTAAACTGGAATGGGGTTTGGAATTATTCAAACGCTACCCTAATTTCTACCCGCTCCTCAATTCAAGTCATAGATCAGGGCGTTGATCCCGGTCGCGAATTCAATCCATAACCTAAATCTTAGTAATTCGTGTGGTGCCTTGAGATTAGGGTCACCAGCCACCACAAGGTAATGTTTTGTTTCACAGTTAAGATTTTAAAACATTAACGGGGTTCTGTACAGTACCCTAAAATGATCTGAATGAAATCTAATATGTATTCAGAACTACTAACTTATTAATTTCATTTAAAATGTTGCTTATCGAGTTTTATGCAAATTAAGAGAAGTACGGTCTTATTGCGAGAAAAAAATGGTATAATAAACCTCTACTCTCTTAAAAGATTGGAACCAATAGGTTTTAAAAATAATTTACCCTAGAAAATATTGATAAGTAAACCTGTTTTGCGAACTATAAAACTTCCGGCTAATATTTACCGAAAGTTGTGTTATTATACAGTTTTTCAGTTTTACAAATTCTGACAGCCCTAAAAGAGGAGCTCAGAGATTATAAACCTGAAACCCTCTTCCTTCCCATATCAGTTCTCGTACAAGAGAACTCAAAGCTGCAAAGCTTTCATAGTAGTAAAATATCCCGCTGATAAACTAATCAAGTTGGCTTGAGAAAATTTAACTTTTAGGTAAGTAAAACATTTCTAGTCGAAACATTTAATGCACTCGGCCGATGAAAACCTAATATAAATCGCCACACTACACACGCACGTATGGATTGCATTGACGTCAATAGTGCATGCTGGATCACGTATCATCTAATTTTGTGATAAGTACCTACCTAACTAAATCATATTTTCATAACTAGTAAAACTGTTTTGTTCATGTAGGTACCTACGCTTTCCGAATAAAATAAATAGATATTGACTAACCTCATTTCAAAAATATTCTTGAGTTGAAACTTGAGTTGTAACAAATTATTATAAAAAAAAATTTACCAATTTTTTTTCATTTCACGATTCTAAAACTTTTCGTACAAATGCATTCCCAAAGAGAGTTGACGTCAGGCAAGCGGTCGGTCTTAAAACTTAGCCAAATAATTTAAACAGTTTCGGCTATTTCTTCTTCACTTCGTAATATCTATGGCTATGGCATCCTTGGGTGACCAATGACCATTAATATAAGTGTTACATTTGGAGAAGAAAAAGCGGAAAAGCGCACCCCGAGCTCCGAAGCAGCACAGCTGAGGATGCTACCGGGAACGCGGGATTAAGAAGAAATGTTTTTGCTTGCTTTAAAGGAAGAAAAGGAAGAACTCATATGATTTTTTTTAAAGCGGGATATAAAACAGAGAAGGAATAGAGGAAATATTAGACACTTCTACATGGAAAGCGCACGATCTTAAGAAAAAGAACTAATACCTAATGTATAGCGAATTGGCTGCATATTTCAAATCGCTATGCTCTCCAGAGATCTGGTGTAAATCCATTTAAGACTTTTAAGAGCAATCAACAGGAAACATTTTTATTTCTAGTATTTCCGCGAAGCACACATCGAGCTTCAAAAGTTCCAACTTCCAACGTACATTTCAGAAGAAAAAGTTGATATGTTTGCGCGTGCGAAGCCGTCGCGATGCCGAGTTAGACGTGTTTAAAATAAAATTCTCGGAACGGACGAGGAAAAGATGGGGTCGTGATAAAATAAAATATATCGCTTGCTTCACTAGCGCTTTTAACTGTCTTAAATAGTGGAATAGCATGAAAACTGCGATTGATTTATTTTTGGTTTCTTTTAAATAAGACTAAAGTATATGTAAGTAAAGGCTATGGCAAGTGGTTTTCATTGAGAGGCCTAATTCCCGCAGTGGGATGCTAAAGGTTGTGGATGATGATTAAAGAGACTTGTGTGAGTAAATGCAGTTCGGTCTACTTGGACCAGTTGTCTCATTGAAGTGCACTGATGGTACAATGATATGTGTATTTTCAGTTTCAATAGTAATAAAATAACAAATAGCTATTCTATATGTTGAAGCTAAAATTAGGATAACCATTCTTTGTTATAAATCTACAAACCACCAAAAAAATCTTTCCTCAAAATTTCTACGTGCGAGGGTACCTAATTTCCCATCACCTTCTACTATATAAGCGAGATTTCCCGGAAGAAATTGCTTAGGGATAAGGCCATCTTTTGCGCATTTCCTATAAGCGAGATTTCCCGGAAGAAATTGCTTAGGGATAAGGCCATCTCTTGCGCATTTCCTATTTTTGGTATGTCCTGTACCTATTTTTAGTGCAATAAAGGCACTAAAAATAAATTAACAATTTGACTTAACAGATTACAAGAGAGGAATGGAGGCATCTCCACTTAACTCAACCGACAAGAGCAGCTCTTAAATTAAAGAAGAAGATTACAAGAGAGGAATGGAGGCATCTCCACTTAACTCTACCGACAAGAGCAGCTCTTAAATTAAAGAAGAAGATTACAAGAGAGGAATGGAGGCATCTCCACTTAACTCTACCGACAAGAGCAGCTCTTAAATTAAAGAAGAAGATTACAAGAGAGGAATGGAGGCATCTCCACTTAACTCTACCGACAAGAGCAGCTCTTAAATTAAAGAAGAAGATTACGAGAGAGGAATGGAGGCATCTCCACTTAACTCTACCGACAAGAGCAGCTCTTAAATTAAAGAAGAAGATTACAAACACAAAAAGAAAACAAATTAATAATTCAAATATAACAGCCGATCTAGCCTGCAATCCTAAAACAAGTATGCCTAAAAGCTAGATTTGTTAAAGAATCAGAAGCTAGGGAACACACTGTAAATATAAGAAGTAAAATTGATAGATAATTGTAACAAAAACTAAACGGAAAAATTACAAAACTGCTAATAAGTTTTATTTAAGGTGAAGTTAGAAGCAAACGACCTTGAAGTGGCGCCCTCATTTAAAATAAATTGTTCAACTCGTAAATGTGGTGAAAATTTCCATATTTCTCAATGTAGGCACTATAAGTTAAATTATTTTGTGAACCACCGTTGAAAGTATGTATTGACATTAGTCACCAATAATAGTTTTACCGGCAGTTCAAAAAAAAAATTAAAGGGCTATCTAGTGCCTAACATTGAGAAATATGGAAGTTTTCACCATATTTACGAGTTTTAACAATTTATTTCTAATGAGAGCGCCACTTCTGCTTGGTATTCACCTTAAGTACTTAGGTGTATTAGTGTGTAGTATTTGTGAAATTATTTTATACATGTAAATTAAATTTGTCTTTCTATTCATCATTTAATAAACAACCAAACACCGGCTAAGTTCAAACCAAATAGAAAATCGCATCAATTTATCTCATTGAATTCATTGCAAATTTCATTCCAGTGTATAATTAACATGCATCAAATTGAAATCGTTTACCAAATCCAGCAGCTGTCATTGAAAAGAGATTGAGGGCCATATACGGCGCACCGCGGGCCTCGCGACCATATTCGAGTCCGGTTCACCTTGCAAACCCCACGCGGGTTGGCAGGACCACAATGGTAGTGAAAGTGTCACTCACAGAATGCTACTGAAAATGATCCTGACATGATAAGAAGAATGGGAGGTAAGAATTATGTAGAAACAAGATGTTTTAAACATATTTTGACTTCGTTACAAAACGCGGAAAAAATGTAATACTCATCGAAATAAAAATTCTCTAGAATCGTAAATAATCCCGAAAAATCATTCCACGCGATATGTACCGCGGCGGGCGGGGCTTAAAATACGAGTATGAACAGCGCGGCGCGACAGTTCGGCGTGACACTCGAGTCGTGCAGTTGCGTAGTAAGAAGTTTCCTTTGAGAATATTGCTGTTTTTGCGATAATCGATTCATTAAAAATGCCGTCATGTGCCGTGAAGTGGTGTAGAAGCCATATTAAAAAAAAAGTAACACGTAAACAAGGTTATTTATTTTAGCGTAGCGTACTGCATTAGGTACCATCCGCGCGTTGTTCCTCACCGCTCGTTGCGTTGACTGCCCCACCCGACGACCGACGACGACGCGTGACCTTGTCGCGACCAATCGCATGCATCTTTGTCTATGTGTTCGTTCGAGTGTTTCGTTGTAATTACTGTTCGTTGTTTGCGTAAATGGAATCAGAATCGAAGCGGTGAATGTAGGAGCGTTAGATCTCTAGAGAATTATACCTCGATGGTAATACTTTAAAAAAAAACAAATGTTAAAAACTTTAAACCAAGTACTCAATAAAGTTAGTCTACATTTTATGATGGGGCGCATAAGCAAAGTAGGTTTAGTCTGCAATTTGATCATCGTCAAACATGTACACAAAGGCAACATTATTATGCAACGATAAAAAATTACTTTTCATTAAGGCGAAGATATAGGCAAATGGCCTTGGCGATTTCGACACATAGCCAGCGCCATCTATTAAAAAAACCAGGAATTAAATACAATGGACGGCAGGCAGACTTAAGTTTTCAAATTGTTTGTTGCGCGGCAATATAGCTGTCGTTAGTTGTTGTCCGAATAATCAGTGTTGCCAGAAGGTTACATAAGTAACCGTTTAGGTGATTTTTAACTCCGTCAGGTTACTTCTAGGTTACACTACACAAAAGGATTTTATTTACATTTTGGTGACTTTTCGGAGTATACGTAAAACGGAATTTTTAAATTTTCTAGTAGTCAAACCAGCATATCTCTGCATTAAAAAAGAGCGGCAAATTCAAAAAATCTTTAATTGGTAACACAAAGCATAGTGCAAAAAAAGTAATTTTATAGTTGGTGTTAATATTTATTTCAATTATATTTTTTAATGTTTTGTAGACTAAATTAGAAGGGTTATTAGAACAATCGTCGGTCTGGGATAAATAATTATAATGTTATTTTTACAGTGAGTACATGAACGAAATATATCACTTTTACTTTTAATCAATATAAAAACATTTACTTCATTAATAAGCTCATGCTACCTTTTTATTATATAAGTTGTTGTTTTAACCCTAATTAGGATAGAGGATATTTGCGTTTAATTTTGAACTTAAAAAATTTTAATACTTTTTTTTTCAATAGTCAAGATATTTTAGTCTATGTAAATAAACGGGCAAAGGCGAGTCGGACTCGTACATGAAGGGTTCCGTACCACCGTACAATGTTTTAAAACGATGAAAAACACGTTTCTTGCATGACGACCCCCTTTAATAATTATTAACTTTATCTTATTTTTAGCATTTGTTGTTATAATGGTCATAGTAATACATAATCGGTGAAAATTTCAGGTGTCTAGTTATTACGGTTCAAGAGATAGAGCCCTGTGACAGATCGAGTTAAAAACGCTGAAAAAATCACGTTTTTTGTATGACGACCCACTTTAATTTTCAATTTATTTTTATTTTTAGTATTTGTTGTTAAAGCGGCCACAGTAATACATAATCGGTAAAAATTTCAGGTGTCTAGCTATTACGGTTCAAGAGATAGAGCCCTGTGACAGACGGACAGACAGCGGAGTCTGAGTAATAGGGTCCCGTTTGCACCCTTTGGATACGGAACCCTAAAAAGAATTTTTCGAATCACTCTAGGCGTCTTCGAATATGGTAAACATACATAAAAAAATAAATGAATAAAAGACTGCGAAGAATTGATAACCTCCTTTTTTAGAAGTAGGGTAAAAATGTAAATGGTTTCTTTTCCTGTAAAAAGGTTACTTTTTGTAAATTTAGGTAACTTTTGACAAGACCTCGCTGGCACCACTCCGAATTGTATGATAGCACAGATTATAGAGTAATGGCGTGTGATCAGAGTCGCCCAAAATATTTTGCAGAGATTACTCGTATAAGATTTTTTGCAAAAGTTTGTATCCATGTTTTGACGTTTTACTTCGAACGTTTAACATTCTTTGCTATTAATTCAAACTACTTTTATGTTGCTAGAAATATATTGCTTTAAACAAAAAAATCCGGAACAATAAATTTCCTGCAGGTTATGTCTAAAGGACTATACAAACCAAGAAATTATAAAAAAAAACCTTACTGCGTGATACAACAGCAGTATTTATGTTTAGGAAGTTACTAACAAGTACGGATGAACGAGGTAGTATTTTGCTTTTTAGCATTTCTTATTTCAAATAACTTGGAAAAAATAGTTTGAATACATGGGCATTTCTTCAAATTTCGTTTTCCGCGTCATCTTCGTGGTGAAATCAAAATGACTAATAATCGTTTGGAAAAAAAAATACTACGCTATTCACAGCTTAAAAATAAATAATACTATTTTAAACTTGATAAATAATTGATAGATAAAAAAAATCTGAAAAAATCTGACCGCGAATGTTACGACAGTTCTTTTAGTTTTCGCTACAACTACCTAAATAGTTTTATGCATTAAAAATCAATCAATCAAGACCAGTGCATGCTTTGCGTTCAGTGATTAAGGTGATACATGAAGTCCAGTGCTGCCCCACATTTGAAATAAATTATTTGTAATAAACAGTAGTTCATAAAATAGTTTGACGGGTTATCTAGGGCTTACTAGAACAAAATTTTAATGATATCTCCGTTAATATGATTTCACATATATTTGACGAATTTTGCCAAATGAAATGTATTTAAATTGATGACATTAATTTATTATTGAATGAAAAAAGTTTCATATCTCCGTTTCCTTTTAAATAATTTATTTTAAATAGGGGCAGCACTGGGCTTCATGTATCACCTTAAATGTTGCATAGTCATCCCTATTGTGTTTATATAAAGTATTAAAACTGGGTATGTTGATAGTTGATGTAAAATGAAACAATACTAGTTTATGACACTGTCACATAATGAGGGATATAAGTATAACACACGAGTGTGGGTTTTAAAAATAGAGCCGCTAGGCGAGATTTTAAATAGTATCACACGAGTGTGAATATTTATAGATACTTTATTTTCTTATGTATTGGTTTATGTATTATAGATATATAATAAATAATTTATTTTAGATTTAAAACTTTAAATGTATTTTATTGCGATTGTACGTTGACTTTTGCCCGTTATGTCCATTGATTGTATTCTTTCGCTGATACTTGGTTGACTGGAAGAGATCCCACTATGGGATAAGTCCACCATTGTACAAAATATTTTGGTCTATTATTACTTAACTATTTAACTGTAACTATTTCTTGTACAATAAAGATATAAAACAAACAAACAAACGAATGACGTAACGCGCTGTGATCGGTGTTTCGTTCAAGGTGGCGAACAGATTAAAAATATTGCAATTAACGCATTTTATTTCTTCATCTATATATATATATATATATATATATATATATATATATATATATATATATATATATATATATATCTATATAAATAAAAATGAATTGCTGTTCGTTAGTCTGCTTAAAACTTGAGAACGGCTGAACCGATTTGGCTAATTTTGGTCTTGAAATGTTTGTCGTAGTCCAGGGAAGGTTTAAACGGTGAGAAAATATGGGAAAAGGAACGGGAACGGGCGAAACAAAGTTCGCCGGGTCAGCTAGTATATAAATAAAAATGAATTGTTGTTCGTTAGTCTGCTTAAAAATCGAGAACGGCTGAACCGATTTGGCTAATTTTGGTCTTGAAATATTCATGAAAGTCCAGGGAAGGTTTAAACGGTGAGAAATTATGGAAAAGGGAACGGGAAAGGGCGAAACGAAGTTCGCCGGGTCAGCTAGTTTAAAAATATAAATCATTATTATTCACAAAAATACTCATTGAATGATCAGTTTATTTAATTAACATTATTTCTAATTAGAATAAAGATTTTTTGGTGAGACCTGTCCGATCCCCTATTATAAAAACAATGAAGTCTCTGAATCGACAGTTCGACACTACTCTGTATAGTTCCCAGCAAACATACTCGTATTGAACACCGATTGATATACCCTTCTAGCTCTTGTGTATTGTCCCGCCAATGCAAGTGAGCAAGAAAGGTATATCAATCGATGTTCGAGAAATTTGCCGCGAGGTACCTATACCGCGCGGTCAAGACCAAGAAAATCTAACTTTACATTGCAATTCAGATGAATGCTTATCAAACACCTACTTACAAAATAAACATGAGTACCTACGAGTACTTAGTCTATTCGTTTCACTTTCCCGTGTGGTTCCGGGTTGGAATAGGACCACTCCATGTATGTTTCGTGTCCGTCGCAAGAGGCGACTAAAGGACATCTCGTGCTACAATTGTATAGGTACCCAAGGAGCGCGGGGCCGGTTGTAAAACTTTTGGCACAAATACATTCCCAAGGACGTTTGACGTGAGAGGCGGCCAGTTGTAAAACTAAAGTCAAATAATTTTAACTGTTCCGGCTATTTTTTCTCCACTTCGGAAGGTAGGTCTTTGGCATCCTTGGGTGACCACTGACATGCATGTTATATTTGGATAGAAAAAGGAGCCACGCTACCGGCAAAACTCAATTTTGCTAGTATCATGAATGGGCCGGCTCGTCCGGGGAAGTACCACACTCTCACAGAAAATCGACGTCTGAGTAGTACCTTCACCGCTTCTATGCTTCGTTCGGTGAGTGAGAGAGCCGGAGCCCACCCCCCATCCCCCCTCCCCTCCCCCCTGAAAGGCCGGTAACGCTTTTGTTACACCCCTGGTGTTGCAGTTGTCCATGGGCAGCGGTGATCACTTACCATCAGGTAACCCGCTTGTTCGTTTGCCGTCCTATGACATAAAAAAAGCGGGAAAGCGCACCTCAGGCTCCGAAGCAGCACATCTGAGGATACAACCGGGAACGCGCTTAGATGAAGAAGTCTATTCGTTTTAACTGCCGTCGGCATAACAACAAAGCGGCATCGGCTTTTTCAAAGACCGGCGCGGCCTTTGTGACACCATTTCAACGGTATGGCAGTCGATGGCTGCCGCCACGGTGTCAACTGCTCCCGTCGACCTGCCGTTCACAAAGTGCCGTGCTGTAGTCTGTATGAGCTCTAAGTAGTTTATTAGGTTAGATACTTGCCCTGCAGGATGACCAGCATTATTAGCTTCACACGTTTGCTGGAATCGTTGCTTTCTCTCATCAATTATTTTTAGTATTTGTTTTCTTCGATTCAGCATTATGGATTTTTTCGATATTCTTCCCGTCTTATTACCCATTTTGTAAAACAAACACTAAAGCACTAAACTAAACTCACAAAACTCTAAACAACAAGGAACTCCAAAAAAATATATCACAGTGTAACTTTTCCCATCAAATACTTATAGGTATCGAAATACTCGTATTTAGTAGAATACCTAGCATACATATGTATCTATATGTATGCCAGAGAAACATGCACGAGGTGGCAACAACGTCGCGTTCACAAGTGGTGTACAGATCGGCAACGCCGCGCCGCCGAATGCTTTTGCGCCTGATAGTTTTTGCAAGCAAATATAGTTTTGACGTTTTCATGTTTTCAGTAGGCGTAAATACTTTTTTCTAAATTATTCAATTGTTTGATTACTTTTTCCAACTATTGGAATGTTGAATAATAGACACAAACTAAAGTCACAAATATATCCAGTATAGGTTTAAAATGGATTTGTAATAATGATAAAAATTTTGCCCAAAAAATAACAGATCGACGCTTTTCAAATTATTTCTGGATGTGAATAGAAACTAAAAGCAAGCATTTTCAATCGTAAAGCAACACTTTAGGATATCCTATACAGTATATAAATATTTCAAAACTTCACGTTCTATATTTAAGCCAAGATATTTGCCCAAAATCACTTCGTTTACACGGTTTCTCTTATGTCTTCACCTTAAAGGAGATTCTCAATTCAAATGTATGTATGTATATAGGTGATTTTTTAGGTATGTTCCGTAATAACTTCTCCGTTTTTTTGGCTCCAATGTCACCAGATGAAGATCTGATGACGGAATCCTAGAGAAATTCAAGAATGTGTTTCGGTGTGTGTGTGGTGGAACTCATAAAGAAGACGGGAAGTTTTAAATTAAATAAATATATATGGATAAATCACACTGATTTATTAAATTTATAAAATTTTGAATTATTTAAATTTTGTGCATCCCTTACTACATTTCAAACCAGAAAAATACATTATCGTTAACTACTCGCTGCTCGATTTTAGACATCAATGTAGACTTCTAGTCAGCACAAACATAGACTAGAAGTCTCCACCGACCGCTAAACCATGTTTTCAGGTGTGAATTAAAATAGTTGCCTTTGCTATTGCCTCAGTTCAAACATCTTGTCTTGTCCTATTTAGTACTGGAAAGTGGAAAACGACAGTAATATCTATCAGAACGATTATGGCTACGCCAAGTAGCGATGTAGGTACTGTATCTAAGTGCTCTGTGACCACTGAGGTAATTCTGGACTGGAAATTTGATTTCTTTTCGTTTAGCGTTCAAGTTGTATCTATTATCACAATCGCTGCAGTGCTTTCGATATTGTTTTCTTATCTAATTGGGAGGTACAGACTGACGTTATGGTAGATATCTTCAGCACATTTATTTACGAATATGGTCTCGGGCCGCAGAACCAAAAAGCCACATTTGACACTGCCATTAGTCTTGTAGGCGGAATCGCAACAGAAAACCAGTTACTTTAGTTTATTGAATTGATTTAAGTATGTTTTGTAATTTGCTTCTGATTTGTGCTACACGAAAGCAAATGTCATATCTGTGGCGTCTTTTTTTACTTTAGATTATTTTCTTTTTAGAGCAATCTCAGCACGAACAATTCAGTGTCTTCTCACTCATAAAATTTTTCGATATTTAGCAGACCTGATCATACCTGGAAGTACTCGTCCGTGGAGACGCCGAACCACTCCGGCGAGTCCAGGAAATGGTGCGGGAACACTATATGCAACGCCCGCTGGTTTTGTGACACCACCAATCTGGAACAGTCATCAAAAAATGTTAGAAACAAGGGTTTTCCACAAAAGACAAATTGACAGTTTCCGAGGTTTCTGACGTTGGATTTAATAAGTTTTTAATAAAAAAAAAACATATTTATACAAGCTCAATAGGGTTGCGTCGTTTTATTACGGAGTTCTTATGGCGACCTTCCAGCTCAATCATCAGCCCCAGATATCATCTAAGGACAAAGTACTCGTCAAGACGAATTCAACGAGCCCAAACTCGAAGGGGTTCCGTCGTTTCATTACAGAGTTCCTATGGCCCCAGGCCTCAGTACGAGTATCAGATCGGCTCCAAGTCATCATTATATTGCATTGTCACGCGATATACATATGCGCGCAAAATTTCAGCTCAATCAGTTGAAGATACCTGCTTCAAAATTGAGTTGCAAGATTCCACCCGAACAAACATACGTACATACATTGCAAGTTAAATAAAAGCTTGTGACAAATAACTGTTATTTTTAACAATAGAAACAAGTTGTTAAAACAATAAATGCGTTCTTTAAAACAAATAATTGAAGGAAAGATAGAAGGAAAAAGAGGAGTGGGAAAACGAAGAAGATATTTTGGTCAAATATTTTAGTTGTGGTAGAGCCACGCTACCGGCAAAACTCAGTTTTGCTAGTAGCATGAATGGGCCGGCTCGTCCGTGGAAATACCACACTCTCACAGAAAATCGACGTCTGAGTAGTAGCTTCACCGCTTTTATGCTTGGTTCGGTGAGTGAGAGAGCCGGAGCCCAACTCCATATTTTTGGAAATCTTTGTCGGTTTTGGCTTATATGCGCTAACTTTAAAATTTTATTGGGCTCCTGTACGCGCCTACCGAATTTTATTAAATAATAAAAATATCGAAACAAAGGTATACGTGAACGAATCAAATTACCTACGTAATCTGATATTCCATCTATACTAATATTATAAAGCGGAAGAGTTGGTTTGTTTGTTTGTTTGTTTGTTTGTTTGAACGCGCTAATCTCAGGAACTAATGGTCCGATTTGAAAAATTCTTTTTTTGTTGGGTAGTCCATTTATAGAGGAAGGCTTTAGGCTATATAACATTCCGACAACCACGCGAACGAAGTCGCGGGCACAGCTAGTTAATTATAAAGCAAGCAGTAATGCATTAACGCATTCATTAAATAAATTTGCCGCGGCTAAAAGTGGTCGGCCGGTAATACACGAGCATTGCAAAAGTTTAACAAACAAAGTTTAATAACTCTCTGAGAGGTGATAATTAAAACGGCGGGGGTACCTACCGATGAGTCAGGGTTTCAGGGTCACAGGTCCCTTACCAGTCCAAACAGCGTGACGGATTGCTTGTTTAGGAGGTCATAATCAAGACTGAGTCACCGCTATCACAAAATGGACTAAAATAGTCGAGAATTAAACGCTCTCTACCTAGTTTGTTCTTGATTACTATGAAAACGGGCCACCACAATTAGGGGTTTGTTTTGGTTTTCGTGTGTGTGTGTGGCCGCTGATGTCAGAATTTTAGCTGCCTAAAGGTATTTTACATAGCTTGACGACTAATCGTGCATTCCGAAGCAAGGAAGAGCTCGAGAATTTTATATTCCACTTGTGGTTACGGTAACCCATCCAAAATTAATGTTTCTCAGGGCTTGACTTGTGAAAACGCAAGTAATACGTACTCCCACGGTGGCACAGAGATCCCCAGTTCTCGTGGTACCTACATTAAGTTTAAATTCAAATGCCCTATTCCTTTGCCGCTTTCCGATGACACAATTTCCTTGACTCTTGTTCAATCTAGCGACGGATATGCACATCCTATAAAACTACGACATAAACTTACAACGTCCTGTTGAAACGTCGATAAGTTTTCACTTTCCTCCATAGGGAAATATGAAAGAACTAACTTTTATATAATAATTTTGAATTTATATCTATGAAGTGATGGCAGATGGAGCTAGGTACTGACCGAATGGTGGCCCTGAACGGGGTTGACGAAAAAATCAAAGTCGCGGGTCACACCTGGATGAGAGCAGCAAAAGACCGACTGGCGTTGACGAAGAGCTGGGAGTTGAAGGGCTGGGATGATGATGATGATGAAATTAGAACTTGCGCTTTTTGTAATTAATCCAACTAATCCAAAAAATGATAAGTTGATATGGTCTATACATAACTACTCAAAACGTTGATGTCCAGTTTGTCCTAGTGCAGGTTATGGATTCTTGGCATTATGATGGATGAAAAAACGAAGAAAAAATATCAGTGTTCTTTTTTCTGTTATTTGTGAGCATCGATCGTCCCTTGACATTATCGTTTTGTTGTATGGCTAAATATATCGAACAACCCCGGGCACTAAAAGGTTGTTGGTAATAAAGCGCGGGACAAAAGCGGGGTGAGCTTTGCTGGGAATTGAAGCTGAACCTACGAAGCCATAATATAATACGAGTATATAACATACACGTCATCATTAGGTCAGGTTTTTGAGTCACCACTGCAGGAGCACGACCCTCTCTGTACTGCCAGAGCGAAAAGCAGTCAGAGGATTTGGCCTACACTCTCCACGCTGGCCGGACGGGTTGGAGAGGTCTCATTGATAAAGACAATACGCCTTTGTCACAAGACTCTAAGTGAGAAAAAAAGAGATGTAATAAACTTAATAGGTATATGTATATTCTGATAAAAAATAAATTTCATCGAAATTAAATTAACTTTGAAATAAGTTATTTTTTTTACAAATTAGAACTTTGCCCTGCAGTAAACAGTTAATTAAATAAACAGGCAAGTGCGAGTCGGACTCGTACATGAAGGGTTCCGTACCACCGTACAATGTTTTAAAACGCTGAAGAAACACGTTTTATGTATGACGACCCTATTTAATTTTTAACTTTGTTTTATTTTTAGTATTTGTTGTTATTGTGGTCATAGTAATACATAATTGATAATAATAATAATAATAGTAAATCCCTCCCTGGCAATAGTTCAGCAGCTATGGTGGACTGTCCGTTAGTGCATCTTAATGGTATATTAAGGGATAGATCTCCATAGATGCAGCCATCTCACTTTTTAGATAAAAAGGTACTAAAAGGCCTCTTCATGTTGGCTTTGGCCCCATGAACGCCTCAAAGGACCGGGTCCCCATGGAACCGTGGCTGAAAAGCGTACCGACATAATAATAATAATACATAATTGAGTGGGATTAGGTGAGGAAGAAGAAGAAGAAGAAGTAATACGTAATTGGTGAAAATTTCAAGTATCTAGTTAATACCATTATAAAGATCAAGTTAAAAACGCTGAAAAAACACGTTTCTTGTATGACGGCCTTTTAATTTTTAACTTTTTTTTAATTTTAGTATTTGTTGTTATAGCCGCCACTGTGACTGACGGACAGACAGACAGACGGACAGACAGACGGACAGACGGACAGACAGTGGAGTCACAGTAATAGGGTCCCGTTTGCACCCTTTGGGTACGGAACCCTAAAAAGTGTTGTGACAGACAGACAGACGGACAACAAAGTGATCCTATAAGGGTTCCGTTTTTTATTTTTGAGCTACGAGTACGGAACCCTAAAAAAGAGAATATAAATAATACGTTCTTATTTTATTGACTATTTAACTATACTAACATGGGTGACATGGGTCCGACCTATCAACTTTGTTCTAATTTTACTTATGAAACGTCGTGAATCGAATATCTTCTTTTTAGCAAATCTGATAAAAAATAAATGCATTTTTTTTATTGCGAATAACAAATAAAAAAGATTGTAAGCAAAAAAAAACATAAAAGGTTCTCTCCGGCGGGGAATCGAACCCCGGTCTCCCGCGTGACAGGCGGGGATACTGACCACTATACTACCGAAGACTTGATTATTATGGCGAAATTTGCAATTATAAATTGTTTTGCAAATATATAGTCACACGTCGAAGAAATTATCTTATCTATCACTCATACAATAATGTAATTAGATATTCGCCAATATACCTAATTGAAGTGCGAATCTCTACATTCTACCAATTTTTTCTTATTCAGATTTTTATTCTTGGTACAAAATGTACGATTGTACGTATATAGGTACATATATATTTATATCTACGGTAGAAACTCCATTTGTGATTGCGTGTATAGTCATATCCACTGAATCACAAATGGAGTTTCTAGTCTAGTGCTGTAGTTACATAACAAAGTTAAAAAACGATAAACATAATTATTGAAGAATACTAAAAAATGTCGACAATATTATAAATAAATAGATCTCAATATAGAACATCGCCTTTCAAACGTGATGGAGAAGGAAGGATTATTCTCGAAAGCGAAAACGTGAACATTTTTAAACAATTTGTTGTTCGTTAAGCGCTGTTTAACTTGAGCCTGTTTCATTTCCTTCCTATTATCGTCATTATTCCGTCCATTCTGCCATTTTCTGTGATAGAGTCAGGCGTAGGGAAGCCCCCTCGTTCTGTTCTCAAACATTTTATTGGGTTGGAGAGGTCTCATTGATGTTTATAGGCTTTGTTTAGCTTGTATTTCCTAAGTCGCCTTCTACGACATCCACGGGAAGACTTGGAGTGGTCGTATTCTACTCTGCCGGGAACCACACGGCAATAGATTATATTTATAAAGCAATAATTTCGGATGAAACGGCTAAACTAGCAAAATCACTAACCGACCACACAGGTTTGAATAAAATTAAAGTCTAGAACGAAAATGAAACCGTATCAATAGCAGAGTAAAGCTAAGGGGTGCAGGATCCCTGTCAATAGAGACTATGCAACTGAGTACCCTATCCGCTAAGCGTTGGCTGAGTGCCTGCAAAAGTGCCGAGTTAAAAACTTGCTTGGGGCAGCGAGGACGCTTTACACTGCAAGATAGTGTTTTGAAGAGTACTGTTATTATAAAGACTAACAAAATATACTAAAACTATTTTAAGGGTGAATTCAGTACATGATATGGAAACTTTTCCCAAAGAACATATATCAAAATATGAAAACTATTTTTTGGCTTTCGATATAAACTTCGATCAGATGAGCGGTCAACTTGCATGTGAGGCCAACATTTATTTTTCATATTTCGATATAAGTATGTTCCTTAGAGAAAGTTGTTTATCATCATGAACTGAATCCACCCTTAAAATAGTTTTAGTTAAACCTTTTTCTGTTCTTGTTTTCATTTTAAAAGCTCTTTAACTACAATACAAACTGACGCGGAAACGGAAAGCAAAAATGAAATAAACATCATTCTCCCTACCTCTTTGTTTACCGACAAAATCAATGAAATCTTTAAAATAAATTTTCAGAAAGAGAATATGAGAAATAGTAGCAAAAATGAGGATTATAAAACAATGTTCGGTGCACCGAAGAATATACATACATATACACTATCACGTCTTTATCCCTAACTAGCAGTCCACCCCGGCTTCGCCCGTGGTACACACATAGCCTATGTCACTCGGGAATAGTGTAGCTTTCCAACGGTGAAAGAATTTTTTAAATCGGCCCAGTACTTTTTGAGCCTATTCGTTACAAACATACAAAAATAGGTACAAATCTTACCTCTTTATAATATTAGTATAGAAGTCTAGATAGTATAGAAGTATAGATAAGCAGATTCCCAAGACCCAAATGCCACTTTTAGCGTGATGGTGGGCGAGAAGGTGGTAAAAGGCAAAATAGTGATGGGGTGCTAGTTGCTAGCCGCATCGCCTATTATCACATTGCTGGACACTAAGCCAGACACAATGGAAATAATAATTGATTTACGTCTCTAGACGTAGTGTGTCCTACAGTGTGTTAACACGATTACCATTTTCACCCATTCCCTCGATCCGCTTTAACGTAAAGCGTGGGAAGAGAAGCAGCTGGTACATTCTAAGTTTTTTCTTTTCTATCAGACCAGAATGGAAGAAACTTTTAGCAAAAGACCCAAGAATAATATAACTAGGTTCTAGGCGGGTCTGAAGGTGTAAACGCCCCTCGGTCTCAAGGGTGGATTGCCCAGCTGTGTTGACTCTGGTCCTCGTAAATACGGCTTTAGCTGTAATTACTTCAACTTGCGTACAGGGATTTTTACGGTTATTAAGACACGAACAGTTTAACTTTACGCCGTCTGCGCTCATAAATCAACCTACAATAATCAGAAACGAGGCGATACTTATGCAGGCTTTTAGAGGTACGATAACATTGAGCATTGAACCGGCCGGGCAGCAAATATGCTTCGTCAAAAGCAAGTTTTATGAGTCATATGCTTTACTGCAGCCGAGAGAATGTCTGGAACTTGGAAAACAGAGTTTGTGTCGATTATCGACCTCATATTCCATTTCGAATGAAGAGACTCATAGATCTTGACTACCAATACAGATATGATCGTAGTAGTTATCCCTTACTTATGGGATTATTAATTTATTACGGAAAGTGCGTAAGATGTGGCCTCTGGGTTTGAACTATTGAATTATTCAAGGTGTGGGACCTCGACCTGTCCCGGCATAGTCAGGTGAGTTCCCACATGAGAAGTAGGTGGGCAGATGGAGAGCAGTTAGAGACTCAACAATTAGAAACTCACCTAATTACAACTTATTTATTTCACTGATATACATAGTTACAATATATAACAGACTGGTATAAAATTATAATTAAACTTGTATTCCTGAATCTGTTCAGGATGTGAGATGGAAGTGGAATGAGTCAAAATAAGAAGAGATGTGTGAATGATACGAAAATAGATTTTGAAATGAAATGAAGTTTTGAAAAGTTGACAGGATGAGATGAGGAAATGATGGGCATGCAACATCGTTACAAAGGCATGCTCTCCAAAATGTTTGTACGAAAATTAACTTGTGGAAAAAACAAACCGTCACGTTACATTGTCGAACTTAATGTGATGTGACTCATATAGCCTACCTCAGAAGACGATACTTATAGTCTGTAATATATGAAAGCCGAAAAAATACTTTCTGTCCCTAACCCAGCCATTGGAACCTTCGCCGTCAATCATTCGACAACACTTTCGTACGAAAAGTAGTCCTCAGTTCCTCAGGGGCCCAACTGGCATTAGGAACGACATGGCGCATCAATACATATTGCTATTCTGAACGACAAACAACTTAGATCCATCAATCAAGTCTTGTACACTTATGCTCACGTTTTCACACTCTAAATTTCTAGGACATTTCAGGCCTACATATTTTGGTGACATAAAAAATAGTGCTTCGATAAATCAGTGTCATAGAGGAGTGTATTTAAATTGGTCTTTAACAGGTTTGGATAAAATATCACTGAATATTTATGCTCACATTTTCACGCCCTAAAATGTCTAGAAATAAATAGCTGTACAATATTTTGGTGGCAGCAATAATGGTCCTTCGATAAATCAATGTCATGGAAGACTGTATTTAAATCGTGTTCTAATAAGGTAGGATCCAAAGTAATCATTATCGAAGCACATTATAAGTAGTATAGTTCCATTGTCTGTTTCAGTCCATTGGATGGATCCCTTGATGGAAAGAGGAGAAATTTATGTGTTCTAAGATACTGATACTGGCGCGAAAAATGGGAGGCCTACCCTATGCTCAACAGTGGGTTGATGTGGGCTGAGAAAAGAAAGATACTGATGACGTCAATTGATTCAGAAACGCGAAAAGGTCTATGGAGTTTCCATACAAGACTCGGGACGAGAATATTTTACGAATTGTGATTCTATCATATGTTATGTATTGACTTGACAGTACCATTACAAGGGCCTGTGTCGACGAGCTCGGTTTCAACCCGATACGGCGCCGTCGGGGCCAGGAAGGTTACTCCATAAAATAATACGATAGTCGTCCGATAGTGACGTCCTATTTATATACATACATACTATCACGCCTGTTTCCCACAGGGGTAGGCAGAGACTATAGACCTCCACTTGGTACGATCCTGACAGACCTCTTTCGCTTCATCTAAGCTCATCAACCTCTTCATACATGCCCTTCGGTTACGGGTAATTCTTAGCTCTCCTTTTTAGGGTTCCGTACCCAAAGAGTGCAAACTGGACCCTATTACTGTGACTCCGCTGTCTGTGCGTCTGTCTGTCTGTCCGTCAGTCAAAGGGCTCTATCTCTTGAACCGTAATAGCTAGACACTTGAAATTTTCACCGATTATGTATTACTGTGGTGGATATAACAACAAATACTAAAAATAAAATAAAGTTAAAAATTAAAGGGGGTCGTCATACAAAAAACGTGTTTTTTAGCGTTTTAAAACATTGTACGGTGGTACGGAACCCTTCATGTATGAGTCCGACTCGCACTTGCCCGTTTATTTTAGAACGCCCGCAATTTTATCGCCAAATGTTCGCCGAGGTCGACCCTGTCCCGCTCTTCCTTTCACACTTGCCTTATAAATATTTTTTGTTAATCTCTTTTCATCCATCCTTTCTCCATTAATTATATGTTACACCAAATTAGACTCTATCATTATATCCGTGTGTATTAACGCTTAATAGTGCTTGACACTGAAACTCTCGTCTTGCGTACCGCTTTTGGAGTAACCCTACAGTTATACATTGAGCTTCATACAGATCTGTACATAAAGCCGGCGCGAGTTGAACCGTCGTCGTCGCGGCGACTTGCCGTGCAGATATAGTGCTCGTGGACACAAGCCCTTATTAGATATAGATATCAATTCTTGGCCTAGGAAAGTAAGACAAAGAAATAGGTAGTCCAACATACTCGTACATTATTCTCGAACCAACTTCTATCATATTGTAGGATGATTTATTTATAACTGTTATTAGGAGCAATCACTCGTATTATGACATCATACAATTTATTTCGGTCTCACACAGGGTTGAAGCTGTAGAATGTTTGTACCATGTATACTTTCTTAGTAATTCCTAACCATGGTTTCTGTTTCTTCTTCTTCCTTACCTTATCCCACTGTACGTGGGGTCGAGATAGCATGTGAGTATTTTCCATTTACCTCCATCCTTGGTCATTGCATTCGTTTTCTGTTATTACATATGAATATCCGTGGAGAGGAATCCGTGGTGCCGTTTGGCTTCCGGCCTAAAACAGAACCACTCCATCTCTTCGGCTAAATGACTAAGCACAAATATCACGTGCTAATTGCATTCCCAAGGAGGGTAGACGTCGGGTGCAACACTTTTATGCACAAATGCATTCCCAAAGATGGTTGACGTCAGGCAGGCGGTCGGTCGTAAAACTATAGCCAAATCGTTTAACTGTTCCGGCTATTTCTTCTCCACTTCGCATCATCTTTGGCATCTTGGGTGACCATTGACATGCATGTTATATTTGGAGAAGAGAAAGCTGGAAAGCACACACCGGGGTCCGAAGATGCACAGCTGAGCATGCAACCGGAACCGCGCTAAAATGAAGGAAAAACCGCGGAGAGGAATTAGTAAGTTGTGTTAGAAATATCTGTTGCCTGTGATTCAAATAGTAGTAATTGTCAAACAGTTTTATTAAATCGAATAACTCACTAAGGGTTGCTACACATTTATTCAGGCCGGCATTAATCAGCACGACACGGAAAAATCGAAAATATGTAGATGAATGTTCGGTGGGAAAAGCCAATATAATTGCTTCGGATCGGCTTTGTTGTTCGACAAATACTGCCAAACCGACAATGCATGCCGGCTCGAATAAGTGTGTAGCAACCCCTTGCAAAGATACAAACTCTAATAAAAAGCCGAAATGAACAGAACACGACTCGTCGTAATCTGTCTGGATAGGGCAGGTTTACAACAAGCAAGGACAACAAGTGTCATTGAAGCTATAACTACAAAATTTATAATTCAAGTTCGTAGCCCTAAAAACTAGCGCTACAAGCGGTCACAAACATTGTCCCTAGACAAAACTAATGTTTCCCAGGGAAATGTTGTTTCTTTTTAGGGTTCCGTACCCAAAGGGTGCAAACGGGACCCTATTACTGAGAATCCGCTGTCTGTCCGTCTGCCACAGGGCTCTATCTCTTGTATAACCGTAATAGCTTAACAATAACACTTGAAATTTTCACCGAGTATTACTATAGCCGCTATAACAACAAATACTAAAAATAAAAAAAGATGAAAATTGACGGGGGTTGTCATACAAAAAACGTGTTTTTTCAGCGTTTTTAACTAGATCTTTATAATGGCATTACCTAGACACTTGAAATTTTCACCGATTATGTATTATTATGGCCGCTATAACAACAAATACTAAAAATAAGATAAAGTTAAAACTTAAAGGGGGTCGTCATACAAGAAACGTGTTTCTTCAGCGCTTTAAAACATTGTACGGAGGTACGGAACTTCATGTACGAGTCCGACTCACACTTGCCCGTTTATTTGTTTTTCGTTTGTGTAAGTAGCCAGCACCGGTATCGAATTTTCAAGCAGCGTAAAGGCATCTTCTTACATAGCTTATTGACTGCCATCACAGATCTGTATATACTACTAGTTAAAGAAAGTCCTTCAATTTGTATGAAAACCTGGCGTGCCAATTTTCATACAAATATTTAAACGGAAGGAAACTTTTTTATTACTTCCTCCAATGTTTTTCGACGAGTTTCTACGGCTTAAAACGGCAGATTTTGGGTATTTTACAGTAGAGAATGAATGTCCGAACGAATGAATTGACATACATACACGGACTAAAAGTGACGATCCTAAATTAAGTCAATCTGACTTCAGATCGACACGCAAATTCAGAGGCTATGTCTATCTTGATCCATGGTCTGCGACTGCCATACAATGATCGACGAACGGCTCTACGTACCGAAGCACGGAGGAATTTGAGTAATTTTTAATTTTTATACCACTTGTGCTCATCAGCCATCCAATGGCGGACCACGCCCGAGGATGTTTAACTTGCTAAAGCTCCAAAGCGTACTGCCGCCGGGCCACCGATGTCCTAACGAAACTACATAATGTTTCCCAGGTAGATGTTTCATAATTACATATTTGCTACGGAGCTACAAAAACATGGAGTAGTTTTCAGAATGCTGGCAAGAGGTAAGCTAAGATTAATGACAAGCAAGCGCAATAAAAACTCGTCCGGTCTGGGTGTGCGGGAGTTGCAATCCAGCAACTCATTTGTTATTTCCATTATCTACAAATGCATATTTATGTGATCGAGGGAATGGACAAAAATGCGAATCATGTTAATAGGCGATGCGGGTAGCAACTTATTACTATTTTGATTCCTTTTTCTACCCACTATCACTCTGAAAGTGGTCTTTGGGTCGTGCGGTCTCTGTCTGCTTAGAGCCGCAAAACTCAAAATGGTCTGTCTCCCCCATTATATACATACATACTACCTATCACGCCTGTTTCCCACAGGGGCAGGCAGGGACTATGGACCTCCACTTGCTACGTTCCAAATAGACCTCTTTCGCTTCATCTACCTCTTCATCTCACCTCTTCATACATGCCCTTCGGTTACGGTTACGGTTATCTCTCCTTTTTAGAGTTCCGTACCCGAAGGGTGCAAACGGGACCCTATTACTGAGACTCCGCTGTCTGTCCGTCTGTCTGTCCGTCTATCTGTCTGTCCGTCTGTCACAGGGCTCTATCTATTGAACTGTAATAGCTAGACACTTGAAATTTTTACCGATTAGGTATTACTGTGGCCGCTATAACAAAAAATACTAAAAATAAGAAAAAGTTAAAAATTAAGGGGGGTCGTCATACAAGAAACGTGTTTCTTCAGCGTTTTAAAACATTGTACGGTGGTACGGAACCCTTCATGTACGAGTCCGACTCGCACTTGCCCGTTTATTTTAGAACGTCTGCAATCTGCAATAAATTATATAATAATATAAAATTAATATTACTATATTAATTTCAGAAGATCAGTAGCTAAGGTACGAGTAAGTTTGTCTTTTTAATGAATCCCCGCCAACTGCGTTTCATGAAAAAGACCAAGATAAAGTTTATTTCCAGTACGTTACTACTCTTAGTAAAGTACTTAGGAAAACAACAAATGAACGACGACTTGTTTATTGAACAAAAGTTTATGTCTACCTTCACAATATTTGTTTATATTAAGAAGCACCCACAACATTACTGGAAAAAAATATGCAAGCAAATATACGATGATTTTTGAATGAAAGCAAAAGTGCCCGCACGATACGGCAAGCGATTGCGTAAGTATCGGTCAGTGTCGTCTTGGCCTCATTGCCCACTTGGACTCTGTACAAAATTTACTTCACACATAAAATACATGTCTTTTGTGCCGTGATGTTTTTCAATACTAGGTATACGAGTACTTAGCCGATCCTCGTGACAGGAAAAGAAATAATGCGAAAAGAAGTAGAAGGGATGACGAAATCAAGAAAATACATAAAGAAAAAAATCAAGAAACAGATGGAGACATAAGACGTGAGGATTTTGCCAAAGGACACGCTAATGACCAGCAAACAACAGCCACAGCAAAAAAGGCCGAAGAACGCGATACTTACTAAACAGATCAGAATAAAATCTCTCGTACATTTCTTAAGCGTAGTTCACAAAGAAGTGTTTTTGATAGACTGCCACAGTTTCAGTGAGGTTCTATTTGTTGAACCAGATATCTATACCCTGAAAGGCTCCACTTTTAAAGATTTTAAAACTACACACAAACCGTAAAACTGGCTGACAGTCGGAAATGAAAAGGACGGTGTGATAGCGCTCTCGCATATCCAGAGCACTGTTTGTTTTTCAATTATCTTAATAAAAGCGTTCTGCGCATCTGCCATATCATAATATGCATATTATATTACCATATGCCAGCTTCGCGTATGATAAAGCCGCGCCGCCCCGCCGTCGAAGAGGCTCTACTGGACCGACAAAATATAGTTCCTTAGTTGGTTAAAATTATTGCGCAAAAGTTCTGTGGAGAGCTAAAAAATCACGAGCAAAATCTACAATCAACGAAATAAATGTGAATCCATTATTCTGAAAAAATAGGTGGTGGTATGGTTTTGCTGCAAAGCCGTTAATCGGGTCAAGTGCGAACGGATCGCGCTTTAATTTTCGGCGGCGGGAGTGGAGGGTATTCCGCAGAATAGAGAAATGTGGAAATTCATTATCTGTCGCGGCACTCGAGGCGGGCTCGAGTGCTGGTTTAAAAATTTCATATAAATTTTTTTTTACGGACAAATCACACTGATTAAGCTAGCCCCAAAGTAAGTTTTTTTTAAACTTGTGTTATGAGATACTAACTTAACGATATTTTATGATAAATACATATATAGATAAACACCCAAGACCCAGGACAATTTGAAAAAGGCCATTTTCCAACTTGCCCTGGCTGGGGATCGAACCCAGAACCTCCGGATTAGCGGTCTAGCGTGTTAACCATTACGCCACGGAGGTCGTCGTACACTATAAATACACTATTACAAGCCGTGTAGTTCCCGGTAGAGTAGAATAGAACCACTCCAAGTCTTCCCGTGGATGTAGTAGAAGGCGACTTAGGAAACACAAGCTGAATAAAGCTTTTAAACATCAATGAGACCTCTCCAACTCGTCTGACCAGCGTGGAAAGTGTAGGCCAAATCCTCTGATTGCTCTGGCTAATATATGGGTCTGGTAGTACAGAGAGGGTCGTGCTCCAGCAGTGGAGTGGAGACTAAAAAAGACCTGGATGATGACACTTTTACGTCTTTATCCTAACGGGGTAACCTAGGGCCGTTAGACTCAAAGGCCATTTTTAGCGTAATGGTGGGCGTGTATGTGGTAAAGGGAGTTAAAATAGTGATGGGTTGCTAGCCGCATCGCATATTGACATGATTCAGATTCTCACCCATTCCCTCGATAGGCTATTACGATCTGCGTGGGAAGAGAAGCACCTGATACATTCTACATTTTTTTCTGCTTCCAGACCAATATTGAATAATCTTATAAGAAGTCGTATTCATTTCACTATAAAGTAGATACCTAATAATAATCCTGATACGCCATCGGCGCATTGACAAAATGAGCTTGATAAAAGTAATGATTGGAAAAAAGACCGAACAGAATAATAAGAGGGGAGGAAGGACTCCGCTCAGCAGCGAGACGAAACTAAATTAAAGCTTGGAAAAAATGCTACGACTTGTAAGCAAATATACTAGGCCGACGGTGCCACATAATAAGTTTAGTATTAGATGGTATTAGCGATGCCTTCTAGCAAAATTTTGTAAAATCCTTCATCCTAAGTATTCCGCCGTGAAAATAAACGAGATAATCAATAAATTTAAACTTTATAACATAAAAAAAATATTGTTTTATAAAAAGGTACTTCCGTACTTTATGTCACAATAAAGACATTGTAAAATATGTTCACCAGCACTTACAGACAGGGTTTACAATCTTTATTGGTCGGTCTTGGCGTTAGCTTGTTAGTTCATCATAGGAGTCAAATAAAGAAAATGCGTATTACATTTTTTATTGTTAATTTTTTTAATAAACAATATTTATGACAATGACCGACGACGGCGACGACTGACGTCATCACTGAAACTTCACTTGTTCCTACGAGATTTTCGACTCTACGGATTAAATAACACGAGTTAGATGGCCCGGAATTAGTTAGGAGCCAGCAAGAAAGCAAGCAAAGCAAAGCTTCGCAAACCAAGTATGAAATAAACTTTGAAGTTAGTTCCGGAGTTAATATAGTGGCTCTACAATACTGTGTTAACTTCTGATTCTTATATACTACAATTCTAGTTTTATTTGATGAACGAGCTTACTCTTCAAAACTAAGTAAAAAGGGAAAATATTTAAAATAAATTATCCTTTTACAGGTCATATTCTACATAGCAGAGCGTGAATAAGATATTGTTAAAGTAAGTTAAAGTCTTGATCACTTAGAACTCTATCAAATTGAAATCTTGAACGAAAATCACAATAAATACGTACTCGAATCCTTGATTTTTATTAAATCCATACCGCTATTTCTCTGGCATATTTCTTTTCAATTGCTTGATAGAAATGTCTACTATCAAAAGAAAACAATTCAAGCGCGGATTTGTATTTGTCGTACTTACGTATACGAAAATTTGATCGAGGTCAACACTTGCTTGACTATTATAAAATGAAACTCACGCATCTACTTCCTTCGTTGATTTATGGGACTAATTTTTACAACCCTTTGAACCAAGTAGAACACAATTTAATGAAACAAGACATATTTACTCATATCGGATGGTATACAAACTCAGAAGGAGGAATCTTGTACTCACTGTGGTGCGAATGTAGTCTGTAATTCTAGGCAATAAACATGTTTGTGCCGAAGGCCGAAGGCTGAGCTGTCCCGCGAGGCCGCAGGCCGAGCTGCGTGGCGAGGCCGTAGACCAAGACAACCTCGAGCAAGCACTTAATTAAGGATGTTTACGAACGCTTGAGCAGGCTTTAAAAATACTATCGATCTACACCTACTAGAAGGGGGACCATAACTGGGATCTAGAATTTTTTTCGATAATCCAACTGAACCACTTGAAATCGAAGGCAGGTAGAATTTTTCAAATATTAGTGCCATAATAAAGGTTGTACATTTTGGCGGACTAAGTCGCTCCTTCAAATATCAGTATGCCCTTTTACATAAACATCCAGTAAACACCGGTCCGCAGAACTTTACCAGGGTCCTGATGGAATATATCAAGATCTGCTTTTCGTATACATCATGCGCACGTTTTCGCCAAATTTATTGCATATTGGCTTCGTAACTCAACACACACACTGAATATCAATTTGTAAAATGTATTATATGTATTCTATAACATTTTATTTGTATAAGTATCTCCTTTGAAATATTGCACCTCACCTGTAACATATCTAAATTTCTTTTGTATCCATACTACCATAAGGTTGCCTGGAAGAGATTGCTGTGCGATAAGGCCGCCTTTTGTATGCTAAAATTTTTCTCTATTATTTATGTATAATTTGTTAAATTGTGTGCAATAAATAGTAAAATAAATAAATAATAAATAAATAAAATTTTATGAATTTCAAGAGTTCGGAAGACGAGAAAAAATTGAAAAATATTGAAATTCGTAGGATAAATTAAACTGATTAGTTTATCCTACACATTTTCATAGTTAACCATGATGCCTCGATTTTCTTCTTTGAATTCTTCTACACTTCGCACGTTCTTCGTCATCCTTGAGTTGTGTTGTGACACCATTTAAAGTTTTGTATTTGAATTTTAAAAAAAAGAAGAATAAAAGGAATACCGGATGTCAGATTAGAAAACAATAAACCTTAAAAAATTGTTTGAGCATAGTTACAGATATTAAAATAAAATAGTAAAACGATAGTTTGAGTTATAAATAAAGAGTTAATATTAGGTCCTTACATATGAAATTGCCGATTTTCAATACTGGCAACTTTAAAATCAAATATCTTGCGTTTCATTAGGAATTCCAAATTCAAATTTATTTCGAAATAAAGCCAGAAAAATATTGTTTTACAATTCGTATTTCATTTGTTTTAACATCATTTGTTTGAGTTTCAACATTGCTATAACAACAACTATGGACAAATTGAAAATTCGCGGTATTTACGAATACGAGTTCCACCGTGGCACCAGTGCTGCAAAAACGACTCGAAGAATTAACGACGTGTATGGACCAGGGACCGCTAACGAATGAACGGTGCGTTTTTGGTTTCAACGTTTCCGTTCTGGAAATTTCGATTTACACAATGAGCCTCGTGGACGACCTGATACTCAAGTGAATAACGAAGAATTGAAGGCGATAGTGGAAGTGGATCAATCTCAAACCACTTCTGAATTAGCAGCAGCCTTCGGCGTAAGTGACAAAAC
The DNA here is from genome assembly GCA_963576875.1 of Acrobasis repandana. Taxonomy (NCBI): domain Eukaryota; kingdom Metazoa; phylum Arthropoda; class Insecta; order Lepidoptera; family Pyralidae; genus Acrobasis; species Acrobasis repandana. Next base: position 20,201,082 of record OY756223.1, read on the forward strand.
GATACTTATCCACTTGCGCCAAATCGGAAAAATTAAAAAACTCGAAAAGTGGGTACCGCACGAATTGACTGAAGCAAACCAACAAACACGCGTTGCTTGCTGCGTTTCTTTGCTTAATCGCCACAATAATGAGGGGATTTTGAACCGTATCGTGACTTGTGATGAGAAATGGATCCTGTACGACAATCGGAAGCGATCATCACAATGGCTTGACCGTGGAGAACCGGCAAAACCTTGCCCTAAGCAAAAACTGACCAAAAAGAAGATTCTGGTTAGTGTTTGGTGGACCAGTGCTGGTGTTATCCACTACAGCTTCTTGAGATCAGGCCAGACGATTACTGCAGACTTGTATTGCCAACAATTGCAAACAATGATGGAAAAGCTCGCCATTAAACAACCGAGACTGATGAATTGCTCTAGCCCACTGCTCCTTCAGGATAACGCTAGACCACACGCCAAGTTAGAGGAGCTGCGACTGGAACCTCTGCGACACCCACCATACTCTCCAGATCTTGCCCCAACCGATTACCACTTTTTTCAAAATTTGGATAACTTTTTACAAGGAAAAAATTTCAAATCTGATGAGGCAGTCAAAACCGCCTTCAAACAGTTCATAGACTCTCGCTCCCAGGATTTTTTTCCCAAAGGTATCAATGATCTGCCTATAAAATGGCGGAAGTGTATCGATAACAACGGCGCATACTTCGATTGATTAAATAATAATTTCATTAAAAAAAACTTGTTTCACTTTTTTAATACTGAACGGCAATTTCATATGTAAGGACCTAATATACCTATAAATGTGTGAAGTAAATGTGTATAAAGAATTTATAACAATACAAAAGTGTGAATTGTACAGATAAGTTTATTTTTCTACACTGTGCGACGAGTCTATTTCTACTTTGTGCGTCATTAAAAAAAAATTAAAAAAAAATGTTAAGGTTTACTTGACAAATATTTGTAAGTGGACTTTATCATATCACTGAATAAAGAACTTTCTATTTCTTTTTCAAAAATAAAATTAATTAGAAAATAAAATATATTTTGGCAGGTAAGTATCTACTTACTACCGATTTGCTACTCAGTTATTATATTATCGACGTGCATTTATTTTTTGATCTCAAACCTGCATTTCTTAGGTAGAAGAATAAGAAGTGTAATTCCATTGATATTTAGTTGACCAAAGTTAATGAAAGTTATGAAATTCTAGCAAATGTTTGTTATCATTCATTCCCTTGACATATCTAAGTTTGAACCATAACAAACTTTTTATATAAAATCCGTATTAGATTACATATATGTACTTAAATAACCCAAGAAGACTAACTTCTATACCATAAACACAATAGAAGTAGACGACCTACCCGACCAAGATAAGTAACGAACGTTTATAGTGCTTATTTTTATTATGTAAGTTGACTCCTAATTAAAGAGAATATAAACTGAAATGATATTAAAAACCATCCTACTTTCGTTAGAAAATATTGTTGCTTAGGCAGAATTGTACGAAGGTCAGAATTAAAAAGGATTAGCAAAAGTTAAAATTATAAGGGCTCAGAATAATGAAGAAGGCTAACTTTTCTCTTATTCATATAATATTTGACTTATTATAATACTCGTTTTTGGCGATTTTGTCCACATTGCTTCTTCTGATATCGTACCTAGATTTGTTAACAATTTTTTACAGATTTACAAAAAGTGATGCTCTTAACTTTTTGAAGTGAAAACTTGCGTCAGGACACGTGTCCTGATCGAAAATTCGTAAGACGGATGGAGAGTAGACAGCCGGCGCGGCGTAGGAGAGGAAGTATCCCCCTCTCTTTCTACGGCGCGGCGAAAATGTATGCCTGCGCCTGCTGTTTCGTTTAGCTGAGAGATAAACTTTTTAATTTACACTATCTACACTAATCTACACTAATATTATAAAGAGGAAAGATTTGTACCTATTTTTGTATGTTTGTATGTTTGTAATGAATAGGCTCAAAAAGTACTGGGCCGATTTAAAAAATTCTTTTACCGTTGGAAAGCTACACTATTCCCGAGTGACATAGGCTATGTGTGTACCACGGGCGAAGCCGGGGTGGACTGCTAGTGTAATATAAATTGTTATGTTTGTGTACGATAGCGCAATAAATAAATATTGTATTCTACCACATAAATGATAGTACTTTTATACTGATAATTAAAGCTTTTCGTGCAAAATTATTCCCTAACCATTTTAAAATGATAAAATTTAGGGGGTCGATTGTCACTCGCGTCCGTAGGCTTTACCCTCGAGACCCTACACGTGACCCCCGGGTGGTGCTAAAGAGTGACACCCTCTCCGGTGGTAGGCTTAGGCCGCGGCTGGTCACCACCCTCAGTGGAAAAATCAGGGTGCCAAGCGTTCGCGCGTTCCATCCTGCATTCCCTGAGTAGCCGTTCGAGTAGTGGGTCTACGCAGTTTTGCATCTGCCAATGTACCGAATTCAGACTCACAGTGTTGTTGCGCGGGGTGCCTAGTTTCGGAGGGCAGCGGGATCCGGAGCAACGGTTTTTTCGCTGGCCGCCCGCCGATAGTTGGGAGCCCAATTGCAGACTAGCCTTCTGTGAAAGGCTGCTCCGCCATCGCATAATCCTAAGGTTGCCCCTGTCGGGCCGGTTGGCAACCGGGCGAGAGGCCTCGACAGGCGGCCTTGGGGGGATCCGGGCGTCCCCGCGGTCTCCGCACTAGTCTTATCCTACCGCGCAACAGTACTGTGACTTCTGGGGGGGGCTGGCTGATGCCTCGCGTAACTGCCACTCTTCGCCTTTTTTCCCTCTTGCCCCAAAAATAAAAACAATAATGAATAAAAGAAACAAAAAGTTGAGGAATCAACAGCGGATACACGGCCTCTCGCTAAAAGTGCACCTCACTAACATTCGAGGTCTGCACTCTAATCTCGTCCCAGTCCACCACCATCTTGAGACTGTAAGGCCGCATCTGCTCTTGCTTACGGAGACGCAAATTACTACCCCTGCTGATACATCCTACTTGAATTACCCAGGATATGTCCTGGAGCACAATTTCCGCTTTAAGGCAGGGCTTTGTTTCTATGTGCGTGATGACATCTGCTGTAAGCGTCTCCGTAACTTGGAAGATCCCTCTTCTTCTTCAATCTGGCTGCTTGTGGACACCGGCACAGAACAAATTGTCTATGTCGGTGTCTACCGATCGCATAGCGGTGACCAGGAGACAACGAGGCTATTTCGTCACCTAAGTGAGGCTGTTGATGTGACTCAGCAAAGGTATCCTACCGCGCAAATCGTTTTTCTGGGGGACTTTAATGCTCACCACGAACAATGGTTGTTCCCATACCAGAAAACTGACCATGCTGGTAGAGAGGCGTACAAGTTTGCCTTGTCTTTGAACCTTTCCCAGCTGGTCGACCAGGCGACTAGGATACCCGACGTTGAGAATCACATAGCTAATTGCTTGGACCTTCTGCTGACGACTGAACCAGACCGATATCACGTGTCTGTTTCAGCCCCTCTTGGGAGTTCTGACCACTGTCTGGTAAAGTCCGTCCTCATATGTCCTCCACCTGACTTCAGCCCTAGAGGCAATAGACGGGTTTGGCGGTACAAGTCAGCAGATTGGGATGAGATGCGACATTTCCTTGCTTCTTACCCTTGGCTGCAAGCCTGCTTTTCTTCTGGCGATCCGTCGAGCTGTGCAAGTGCCGTTGCTGAGGTTCTCGGTCAGGCGATGGAGTATTATATTCCATTTTCTGATCGACCCTCTGGCATCAAAGCTGAACCCTGGTTCAATGCTGACTGTTTAAAAGCTGAGGCTATTAAACAGTCAGCATACCAGGCTTGGGCTGACGCTCGTAAGCGCAGAGCTCCGGATACGCGTAAAAAGAAGAAAGCCTTTAACTTTGCGGCCAAGTCCTGCAAAAAAACGCCTAAAAAGGCTCGCTTCGACCACATAGGCAGAGTTGGTGCCAAACTTGCTTCGTACCCATCCGGTAGTAAAGCATTTTGGTCTCTGGCTAAGTGCGTTGAAGCTAACTTTTGCCGCTCCTCACTTCCTCCTTTGCAGAAACCTGACGGTACACTGGCACACACGGCTTTAGAAAAAGCTAATTTACTAGCTTCACTGTTTGCCGAAAACTCACGTCTAGATGCTAGCAATCAAACACCGCCCCAGTTACCTCCTTGTGGATGTAAAATGCCTGAAGTCCGCATTCATCAAAAGGAGGTTCTCAAGACTCTACGCAACTTAGATGTGAATAAGGCCAGTGGTCCCGACGGTATTCCTGCTATTGTCTTAAGGAATTGCGCACCCGAGTTGTCTCCTGTTCTGACGCGCCTGTTTCGTCTATCTCTTCGGTCCGGAATCGTCCCAAAAATGTGGAAGCTCGCCAATGTTCAACCCGTACCTAAGAAGGGTAGACGTGCCGACCCTTCAAACTATCGCCCAATTGCAATCACCTCCATTCTGTGTAAGGTAATGGAGCGTGTTATTAACAAGCGCTTACTTGCGTACCTTGAGGACAATGATCTCCTCAGTGACCGGCAATACGGATTTCGCCAGAACCGATCTACTGGGGATCTTCTTGTGTACGCTACACATCTTTGGGGTGAAGCCCTTGAAAAATACGGTGAGGCACTTGCTGTCTCACTTGACATTTCAAAGGCATTTGACAGGGTATGGCATGACGCTCTTATAGCGAAGCTTTCCGCTTACGGTATCCCTCCCACCCTTTGTGCTTGGATTTCCGATTTCCTGAGGGAACGGTTTATTCGAGTAACTCTTGACGGCTGCTCGTCTGACCTATTGGCAATTAATGCTGGAGTACCTCAGGGATCTGTTCTTTCCGCAACGCTATTTCTGCTTCACATTAACGATCTGCTAAAGCCCGGTATTTTTGGGTATGCAGACGATAGCACCGTTACGGAAAGATATTTTTCTAGTGCAAGGGCAAAAAAACCGGAAATAGACGAACTAAGAGAGGCAATGGTGCTCCATACCAATCTTACTCTGCAAGCTGTCTCCGATTGGGGTGATGCCAACCTTGTGAGATTCAATGCCTCTAAGACACAGGCGTGTCTCTTCTCTGCTAAAAAGAGCCCTTTCAACTTGGCTCCCACTTTCCGGGGTGTGCCTGTTCCTATCACCCGTCATCTCGAACTTCTCGGTATCGATCTCTCATCAAATCTTAACTTCGGTAGCTATATTGAGTCCAGGGCTAAGACGGCTTCTAAAAAACTGGGCATCCTCTCCAAGGTCCAACGATATTTTACCCCTGACCAACTGTTGAGCCTTTACACAGCTCAAGTCCGCTCATGTATGGAGTATTGCTCCCACCTATGGGATGGATCTGCCCGCTATCAGCTCGAAGCCCTGGAAGCTATCGACAGACGTGCCAGAAGACTCGTTGGTGATGAGTTGCTTACGGCAGGACGGCTCCACAGCCTCGAACATCGCCGACTGGTAGCAAGTCTGTGTGTCTTCTACAGGTTGCACTTCGGGGAGTGTGCGCAGGAATTACATAATTTAATTCCCCCTGCACCATTCCACCATCGGACAACACGACGTGGACAGGGATTCCACCCATTTGTAGTCGATATTCCTCCTCATCGTACCTCTCGATTCGCCTCCTCCTTCATTGTTTGCGTGATACACCTTAGACCTCATCTTAGCTTCCCATCAGGCTAGATAGAGATCAAACGCACTCAAATTTCTAATAAAAAAAAATAAAAAAAAAAAAAAAAAATATCAAAAATATCAAAAATGCACAACGTTAATATTCAAGTTTTCACTTCTGCCGGCACTCCCGGAGTGCAACCCGTCGTTTTTTTTGGACATAATCCTGTTTCTGTGAGCTTTTTTCAACATAAAATTACTCACTACAAGTTACGTTTATTTTTTCTATGCAAATGCCAGGATTTCCATTTATGAACCACAGAACCCCTTGATTAGGTATAATAATGGGACTTAGCACGACCCTTTTAATTATAATTACGTGTTTAAATCTCGAAAGTTATACTTTAGAACCCCTTCTGTCTTAGATGATCAGGAAACCTGACCAGGATCGAAGCAACCCGCTGGATGCAGGCCCCCTTTGAACGGTCATTTTGGTAACCCTTAAGCTGGCTTATGTTCAGTAGTGACCGCAAACGGCTAAAATGGTGATGATGATAATGAATGATCAGTAGAAAGCCAATGAAGCTAAAAGATGATAACTGAAAATTCTATAAACAGAGCGACCAGGACCCTCTTTTCTCTATAAAGACTAGCAAAACCACTTGCACACAACTTATACGAAATGATTTATCTGCACTGATGGCAATATTTTGGTCGTAAATCATGCTCGTAGACATTTCGATGCATTTGCATCGCAATTGATATACAGCAATACATTTAAGAAAAAGTAAAATGTACTATAAATCATTATAACATTAAACTTCCCTCGTTATATCTCTGAATAAACGAAGCGAATATAATTTGGTACTGTGCATATTATGGGATTACGTTTAAAATATGGGTTTGAGAAACTTGAGATCCTTTTAGAGGACTTTTTATAAATCTTCCACTTCTAATTCTATAACTAAGTATTAGCGGGATTTAGCCATTGATTCATAGGTGGTTAATTATTGTTTTTGCGCCCTGATTTCCTTTACCAATGAGAGTTGACGTCAGGCAAGCGGCCGATAGTGGAACCAGAGCTAAATAATTAAAATGGTGCTGGCGTTTTCTTCTCCACTTCGGCATCCTTGGGTGACTATTGACATGAATAATCTTTGGAGGAGAAAAAGTCGAATAGCAGAACTACAGCTTCATGGCAATACAGATAAGGATTCAATTGAGAACGCGATGAAAAGAGAAGAAAACTCACTTACCAGACAGCACCAGTGACAGGCTGTCCACTTTGGTGGCTTTCTCGTGTGCAAACAGCTCGTAGAGATGTCGCACGTTCTGCACATCAGCAATCTAGGGAAGTCTCCTGAAGACCCGCAGCGGTTTGTACACCTGGACACATGTGACACTAGTATTGGCCACTCACAACCAAGTACAATCGACTTACTTGCCAGACAGCACCAGTGACAGGCTGTCCACTTTGGTAACTTTCTCGTGTGCGTACAGCTCGTGGCACTTCAGATGTCGCACGTTCCGCATGCACATCAGCACTCTCCGGAACTGTCTCCTGGAGACCCGCAGCGGTTTGAACAACGCTATGTACACCTGGGGACAAAGAAATAATTGCTTGAACCGGTTTATTTTTCAGAAGGACGATTAAATCATAAGAAGAAATGCTAAAATATTCAAACTAATGCTAGATTCTGTCTGTCTACATTTAAGAGCTAAGCTCTTGTCGGTGTTAATGTGTGAAAAAGAGACCCACACAATGACTATTTTTGGCAGAGATAATGGAGTGGTTTGCCATTGCCTTCTCCATTTCACACACTAGTAAACTTAATATTAACCCGTGTGGTTCCGGGTTAGAATAGGACCACTCCATCTCTTTCTGTGTCGTAAGAGGAGACTAAAGGACTAAGCACAAACATCTCGTGCTACATTTGCATTCCCAAGGAGGGTTAACGTCGGGTGGCGGCCGGTTGTAAAACTTTTCGCACAAATACATTCTCAAAGAGGATTGACGTCAGGCAGGCGGCCGGTCGTAAAACTATAGCTATATCATTTAAACTGTTCCGGCTATTACTTCTCTATTTCGCAAGGTCTTTGGCATCCTTGGGTGACCATTGACATGCATGTTATATTTGGAGAAGAAAAAGGCTGAACGCTGAAGGCTATAGTACCATTATGATATTCATAAAGAGCGAATCACATTTACCCGTGAATGGCATTAACATTACTACAAATGACGATAGCGCCAAAGTTGCCCTGATATCAGTGTTGATTTATATCGAACATGAAACCACTCAGGTAATCATAGTCAGGTTACTTTTAGTAGCTTGAAAATTCTAGCGCAAATGTTGCCATAAAAGGAGAAAAATTGTAACGATCTCGTTATATTCAAGACAAAACCTAACCAGATAAGCAATACTGAAAACATCGGGAAGCCGATTGCTTCCCGGCTTTTACGAGTATTTCGGTAGACTTTTATGATACTAGGCAATAATGATATTGTAACGGTATTCGTTACAAATCTACTTACATACTAATCCTACTTTAACTAAAATTATATTTAACTTAATAACTAACTATGTACAACCTTAAAACAATATATACAAACTAAATCTAACTTACTCAATATTTATTTTTATTCGATTCACCTTCTAAGAAAACTCAGTTACAATGGTCTGCGGCTGCGCTCTCAAGTGCAGTCAAGAATGAACGTCTGAACGATGTGAACCGCGGGAGGCAATGCAACTAACTTCATGTCATTACTGACTAGCTAAGCATCTGTTGGTTTGAAATTGAAAATTTAATTAAACTTATTTATTGAAAATATTAAAAGTATTGTGATTTTGTGTTACCCCGAGATACCGGGTGAGTGTTGCAATTTGTTTTCTTTTCGAAGAGGCAAATCCTAAGGCAGGTCTAGATGAATGTTATTAGTTTACCCTACATTGAAAAAAATAAACTTAATATTTCTATAAATTTGCTATTATTGCGTAAATAACGCAAAAATAATGTTAGTAATTGCATAATTATGATTTGCCTCCGATATTTAAAGTATAAATCATTTAGTTAGTGGTGTTTTCAACGCTAGATCATGATTTCATCATTTCATGTAGGTACCTTTCTTACCCACCTCAATTTCATTGGCTATTAGCTATAAAATTATTGTTTTCTTTTTAATAAATACTTGTGGTTAGATAAACTCAATTGCCTCATCATTATCACTATTGATTGTCTTAAAAAGTCATTCCATCTGCTTGCTTGGAAAGTGATGTCGCCTTGACAGTGCTGCGTAAAGTACTTCTTCTCAATGGCCGAATCGGTGGATTCCAGGGTTCTTCCGTCTGGGTCAGGCGTCACCGCGGATCATCTACTAGACCAGCTATTGCGGCCGGCCTCTTCTGCCGAGCACAGCATCTCTGTAGCCTGCCAGTCTTCCTTCCTTGCTGCATTCCGCCGCCACGCGAGGAAACCCCACTGAAGTCACTTACTACGTGGAGCGTCTGCGCTGCTGCCTACCACTACCGAAGACAGTGTGGTTTGACTCGTTACAAGTAGCGTTACGGTGCGAAATAGAGCTCGCGACCCTAGAGAATAAATTAATAAATGTTGAGTATTTGGCCTATTCTCTTTTATTTCTATCTTCTTGTTACCACCTTCTACAGGGAACGGTACAATATTTCTAATAACATTTAAGTATCGCTTCGTTACGTTTCTTACAAATATTTTTACGATATCTTTATCACGAAAGTTTTCCGCTTAATCATTGTCGTAGGTATCATTCCTTTAGCTATTGAAAGATCTCATACAAAGTTATAAGAAACATGTAATTTAAACACAATAACGAGTGTTGCTATTGTAACGCAGTGTTGAAATGATAGCATAATGTCTGTGATAATATTGAATCGAGTTTATTGTTCCGTGGGCCTGTTACGACCATAATAACAGCTTCGGATACAGTCACAATCAGGCTGATTCACATCAAAATTACGTGGCCCGAAGTATTATTAGGAATTTCTCGTTTACATTTGAGCACATTAATTTATGTTTGTAAAGACAACTCTTCTCTGTCATTTGTCTATTTAGATTTGAAGGCATGGTGTTGATGTGGACGTAAATTAATAACGTTGCTACATTTTCTGACGCCTCTCTCTACCCATCCCTTGGGAGGTGGGAGACTACGGAGCTGGGTTTGACACGTGTAATTTTGTACATATTTCTACGTTCATAATTTCTTTGCCAATTGGAATAATAAATTAATTATGTAAGTTGCAACAGTTTGTTAAATTATTGTCACATAGATTGTCACTATTATTACCTACTCTGTGTAAAAAGTATCGGGAATATGTCAATAAAAAGACCTGCGTAAAAGATGTCGTTCTAATTTTTTTACTGCATGTTGGTAGCACTGTACTGATTTAGCGCGCAAAATTTGAGCGGGATCTGTCATTTAATTTGTTTTAAACTACACTTTTTGTTGGTCATAGTTTTGAGTTTTCGGCGATTTTTACAATGGAAAATATTGTTGAACAAAGAGTGTGCCTTAAATTTTGTGTTTCGAATGATATTTCATGTGGTGAATCACTAAAAATGTTGCGAAATACCTACGGCGAATCGTGTATACCGAAAACAAGGGCTTATGAATGGTATAAGGCATTTAAAGAAGGCCGAGAAGTAGTAGTAGACTTGCCTCGTTCTGGTAGACCTTCAACCGCTACGACCAAAGAAAACATCGACAGAATCAAGAAGCTAGTGCTCGAAAATCGACGTATGAGTCTGAGAGAGTTGGCTAGTGAGGTAAACATATCTTTTAAGTCCGTCCACAACATTCTCATTGACATTTTAGGCATGAAACGCGTCACCGCTCGACTAGTTCCGAAAGAGCTCAATTTCGTTCAAAAAGCGCAGCGAAAGCATGTCGCTGAAGACATGGTTTCCCGAGCTTCTACGGATCCGACCTTTATGAAACGTATAATAACTGGCGACGTGGCGACGAGACATGGGTTTATGAGTACGACATGCAAACAAGCCAACAGTCTTCAGAATGGCGTCTCGAAAACGAGCCGAAACCCAAAAAACCGCGGCAAAGTCGCTCCAAAATCAAGGTGATGCTGACAGTTTTTTTTGACTACCGTGGTGTGGTTCACTCCGAATTCCTTCCTGAGGGAGAAACAGTGAATAAAGAATATTATTTAGGCGTCATGAAGCGTTTGCGTGAGAGTATCCGCCGAAAACGTCCAGATTTGTGGCAACACAACTCATGGATGCTGCACCATGATAATGCACCATCACACACAGCCATTACAGTGTAAGAGTTTTTAGCAAAAAATTCAACAAAAGTTCTATTTATTATTTTATTTCCCAAGTTAAAATTACCACTTCGAGGAAAACGTTTTGAGTCGATAGAAGCCATTAAAGAAAATTCTCTGAATGAGCTAAAGGCCATACCGCAAATAGCCTATGAAAAATGTATGGAAGACTGGGTGAAGCGTTGGAGATGTTGTATTGCAAGCGATCGGGCCTACTTTGAAGGCGATAAAATAAATTTAGATGAATAATTTGTATTTTTTGTTTTATTGACAAATTCCCGATACTTAATACACAGAATGTATATACATACTTTTTGTACATTTTGCTAGGAAGGCGAATAGTTTTGTAGACGTTGTAATACATAGACAATCTAAGCGTTAAACATTTTTAAGCTATTGCATAGCTTTTATCGCGGGCTTTGAGCGCGGCGACCGAATCAAGAAATTCCGTAACGAAAATAAAACCTAACACCCCCCACTCCGCCTACCGACCGGCACAGCGGCGCGGCGTTGAAAGCCGTGCATCGTCTTACGACGTTTGCAACAGCTTTACCGCGGCAGTCCCCGAGGAGGAGGAATTATCAGTTTACCCCTTATGGTCTTCATACATAGACAGATTTGTTTGTTTTCCGTGTGTGTACTGTGTAAGTGGTCAACACTGGTGTTAGATTATTCAAGCTGCTTCAAGGCATCTAACATACCTTGACGAATGTCATACAATAATGACGTGCTTTCCGAAGAACGGATGAGCTCGAGAAATTTTTATGCTACTAGTGGTCACCCATCCAAGTCACTTAACTTGCGTAATGCGTCCCCCCACCGGGCTCCGAGAATGGACAGATAAAGCCTTTAGATAAAGATCAAAAAATATAACGATGCTTTAGAGTTTATTTGCTGCCTTCACACATGAAGTCCAGTGCCAGGCCAAAAGTGGCCGTTTTCTGCAAAAATGCTAAGAAAAGCTCAACGTTCTCACTTTTAACTGTAAACAGTAGTTCATTAAATAGTTCAAAGGGTTATCTAGGGCTTCACAAAGACAAAATTTTAAATGATATCTCCGTTTCCTTTGAAATAATTTATTTCAATCAGCACTGGATTTCATGTATCCCTAACTACAGCACACAATCTTCAAAAATGCAATAACTAAATGTAGAATTCAAATTACGTTCTGATTGCCGCCAAATTTTTTCCGTCAACAGAGAATAAGACGCCCTTTGCTCTTTTCGGAGCAAATATTAATTCCACCGTGATACGTCATCCCGGACCTCGACGGAAATGTCAAGTGGGATTTCATCATATATTTTTAAATATTCAGGCTGGGTTTGTAATTAAGATCTGACACGTGTTAAAATGTATGTTAAAGTAAAAATTAAGGATTCAATACCAACCTTAATTATTTAGTAACGTCTCACTAAAAACATAAATGTGAAAGTGGGATCCAAATCCAAGTTCATACTATAATAAATGTCAAGTAGGATTTCGTTATATATTTTTAGATATTCTGGCTGGGTTTGTACGGACAAAATTTAAGATTGTGAAGATTAAGGTTCTGACACGTGTTAAAATGTATGCTGAAGTAAAAATTTTGGATTCATAACTTCCCTAAGTAGAAGAGGTCCAGGACGACCAAGAAAGAGCTATGTAGGTAGACCAACTGAAAGAAAAAGCAGGGGCACAGAATACAGTAAGAGTGAACAGAAAATTTTAATTAAGAAGCTATCTTAAGTATGTAAACTATTATGTATTACTGTGGCCGCTATAAAAACAAATACTAAAAATAAAAAAAGTTTAAAATTAAAGGGGGTCGTCATACAAAAAACGTGTTTTTTCAGCGTTTTTAACTAGATCTTTATGATGGAATTAACTAGATACTTGAAATTTTCACAGATCATGCATTGCTATGGCCGCTATAACAACAAAAACCAAAAAATAAAAATAAAGTTTAAAATTAAAGGGGGTCGTCATACAAGAAACGTGTTTCCTCAGCGTTTTAAAACATTGTACGGAGTTACGGAACCCTTCATGTACGAGTCCGACTCGCACTTGCCCGTTTATTTATTTTTTAATTGTCTTGGGTGTTTACCTAACGTATAAAACCATAACTATAGACAATTACACGTTGTATATGCATTTATTATAAAATATAATATCGTTGAGTTAGTATCCCGTTAGTAGATACAAGTTAGAAAAAACTTACTTAGGGGTTAGCGCAATATTTGTCCTTATCTATTTATTTATTTATCTGTATGTATGCTCCCTGAAACCACCGCTCCATTTGTTCCTGACGCTCGTTAGCGCTGCATCCTGTCAGGAAGGAGGTCAGATCGGGTCACAAGGAAGCTTTGAGATCTAGTTTCGAGTACTGCTATTACCTAGCTATGTAGAGACACATAGAGATACACTATCACGTAACGTCTTATCCTTTCCAGAACAAGGATCGGAAGACCCAAATGTGCTTTTAGATAATTGGGTATTTTGGTGGGTCAAAAATAATAATGATTTTAGATTTATTAATGCAGAAAAACGAAAATGTTTGTTTGACGTTAAGAAAAAAGTGTCTGATTTGACTTGTTGTAAAATAGCGTATTAGTGATACAGTTTCAAAACATACAGATTCAGAAACATTAAAAATTAGTCAACTATTTTTATAATAAATAAATATATAGGGACACATCACACTGATTAAGCTAGCCCCAAAGTAAGTTTTTTTTAAACTTTTGTTATGGGATACTAACTCAACGATACTATATTTTATGATAAATACATATATAACGTCTAACAAAATATACTGAAACTATTTCAAGGGTAGATTCAGTCCATTATACTGAACAACTTTCCCCAAGCAACACATATCGAAATATGGAAAATATTTTTCTGCTTTCCATACAAACTTAGATTACTCAGATCAGCTGATCGGTCAACTTGTATGGGAGGCCAAAAATTATTTTTCATATTTCGATATGTTCCTTGGGGAAAGCCCCAAGGCCGAAAACCCAAAAGCCACGTTTTGGGCCTGAAGGTGGAAAAAGGGGATTGACAATAATGAGTTGCTAGCCATATCGCCTATTTACATTATTCAGATTCTTGCCATCTGTAAATCAGCTTTTACGATCTGCGCAGGAATAGAAGCAGCTGGTATTTTCTTTCTTACCAGCATGGATAATAACGTTTCTAATTTAACGTTTGTGCAACTGATGAAATAGTAAATTGTTCAGTAACAAGTTCAAACAAGTGTTAACTCGGTCAACCAGCTAGGGAAACAACTTTATACTTCAGTTCACTGCTTCTAGAAGCTACAATCTGATTTAAGAGAGCAACTGTCGATAAAAACATAGGTATGAAACATCTCTTTTAAATCGACAACAACGGTTTTCAGCGAGCTGTAAAAGTGCAAATTTCAGAACAGCAACACATCCGCTATTGTATAACAGTGCGAGCTTCAACTGAGTGAGGAAATTGAGACTGAGTGCAACAGAGCGAGGGAATGTTATAAATTTGAGAAAACAGAATAGTTAATCCAAGAGGTAACTGTCCTCCTTCATTGTAATGTATAAGTTACTAGTTAAGATCTCCTGTCTATAGGCCTGTGTCTCCGGGATAACTTTCATTCTTTGTTGTACCTCCCAGTTGACTATGGATGGTAGCGATTAGTTGAACGAAAGGAATAGATGACAGAGCGTCAATTTCACTCAATTGTGATGACGACTGGAGAACTAACCTTAATTTGATTAATTAGCTCAATCTTAGAGCACTTGATGTATCGTAAAGAAGACCCTAACGGTAAAAGTAAAGATTTAGGGTTTGAATACAAAATTTAAAATTTGTAAAATGTAAGAAATAAGAAGCTTAAAAATCGAAAATGCAAATCATGTTAATAGGCGATGCGTCTAGCAACCCATAACAATTCCTTTTTCCATCTTCTTGCCTACCATCACGCTAAAATTGCCCTATGAGTCTTGCGGCCCTGGACAATGCTTTGTCTGCCCATTAGGGATAAATACGCAATAGTGTATATGGTATAATTAATCCGTCTGACCAAGGACACAATAGAGTGGACGTCGTTAGATCGATCAACAATGCAATCTGACTATGACTACCAATCTGACCGAGGACTCTTAAATTAATCCGTCTGACCAGGGACACGAAAGAGTGGACGTGGTTAGATCTATCTGACCACGGATACAGAACGATACAGGTAAGACCAGGTAAGTATATTACACAACACAAATATTTCTATAAGTACCACATTTATATCCCGGCGTCTTTATTTTTTACTCGGTATCCAAGCATCCAAGTGAGCGCAGCAAAATATCAGGGGCGGCTCGGATGAGCGATGTTTACTTGGCTTGAGCAAAATATTGGACTTACGAACATTTTCGAGAGAAAAACAGACGGATGCCCTCACTAATATGGTTACTCTAAAATTGTTTTTGCTTTACTTGATGGTTCTGTTTGCTTCTGCATTTAGGTATCTATTAGTTGACAATGATTATATGAAGTTGCCGTGTGTTTCTCGGCGGAGCTGATAGGACCACACCAAGTCTTCCTGTGGATGCCGTAGAAGGCGACTTAGGAAAAGCTAAACAAAGCCTATAAACATCAACATGAGACCTCTTCAACTCGTCTGCGGCCAGCGTGGAGAGTGTAAGCCAAATCCTCTGGCTAACTATGGCTCTGGTAGTACAGAGAGCGTCGTGCTCCTGCAGTGGAGACTAAAAAAGACCTGATGATGATATGAAAATGAATACGAGTCTGAGTAAATAAATTTATTGCAGCAAAACATAAGTAATTTATATGAAATCTTTTTCCTTTTTCTAATTTATAAAAGTCTTATCGCGATTGTGATGTATCCCAGGCAACTGAAGTACTTGAAAATAGTTTTGTAAGTACTTGGAATTGATTTTTCGTGATGAAGCGTTATGTGATGTAAGATGAACTTCAACTGAGTAAGGTAAGGCGCACAATAGACGACCTTAACTCGGTTAGTGACCATGCAGGTGTAGCCACACATTGGTCCACAACTCCACACTCATATAATGATATTAGCCATTACGACTCGCTAAAAAGAAGATGTAAGATGAAGTGCAAAAGCTCTTTTTTCGACGATTATAGTGTTTTTAGCAGACTTTATGTTATTCGCTATTTCTTAAAAAATATTCTTATCTATTTAAGTGTATAGAAATTCTATGGATGAATGCAGACCGTCGTCCATTACTGCAATAACTAGTGTCATTTTAAAATAATGCAAACTCATCGCGAGACTATCGGTATTGCAGTATGAGAAGTTGCCAACACATAGTATGCAGCAATGTCAGCAATTGAATACCGAGAAGCGAGTATTATATATATTATTTAATACCTATTCAAAACAAATATACGTAATCCAAATAAAAGTTGTAGGAACACCAAACGGCATGAGCCATGAACTAAATAAGGCCCAATTTGGACAGTTGGACGAACACCCACGATTTATTTGTGTTTGACAATCAAACTGTTTGGACGCAGCGCAGCACATGGTCGGAAATTCTGATAATGCCTTGTACACACTGAAAGTGAGACCAAAAAAACCTGTTTGTTTTTATATTGGACAGAAGATCAGTAAAATCACCATTTCGCTAAATGATAAGTCAGACGTGAATCGTGATTAAGGTAGTTATTACCTACCTAACTCTGTTGTCACATCTCGATAAAAGGAATAAACCAAAGATACGGGTCAATAATGAAAAAGTACATATTAAAATTCATATAGTGTCAAGGCAAGAACTAGTTTTTAGATGTGAATAAAGCCTGGGGCCAATTTGACATCATGGACGAAGACACCCACGATTTGTTTGACAACATAAAAGGTAGTGACACAGTAGAAACAGTTTGATCCATAGCCGCAATGAGGCCACTAAACAAGCGAGCTGTGATAACACTTGGATATTGGGACACACCTTATTAAAGGTAGTGTAAGCACAGTTTGAACACATGGCCACAATGAGGCCACTAAACATGCGAGCTGTAACAACACTTGGATATTGGAACACACCTCATTAAAGGTACTGTAAGCACAGTTTGAACACATGGCCACAATGAGGCTCTAAACCAGCGAGCTGTGACAACACTTGGATATTGGGACACACCTTACATAGTGTAATACAAATTGAAGACAAACAGTGTCGACGAACGAAGCGATCTGAGCAAATAGTGATCATCGTCATCCGAGCGTATTCCCGGTTGCATCGTCAGCGGTAACGCTTCAGAGCCCGGGGTCCGCTACCTTACCTAGGTGATTTGACGAGGTTACTGGTTTTACACAGAGCGACTGCCGTCTGACCTCCGCAACCCAAAGGGTACACCACAACCAATCCTAGGCTACCTAGGGACAAACGCTAGATGGCGTTCTTGACCAACAGCTTTACGTGCCTTCCGAAGCACGGAATCATCTTTCTTTTCGGATAATCAGGTGATTCAAGCCTGCAATATCCTAACCAGACTGGAAACAACTTTTCACAAAGTATGCTTCCCAGTAGGATTTGAACCCACAACCTCCGGATCACAAGGCAAACGCCTTGACCACTGGAGCACGGAGGCAGTTAAATAGCAATCGGAGCAAATAGTGATGTCACAGTTTAAACAGATAAAAAGTTGCTAAACGGATAACCTTTCACATATTGATCAGGTAAAGATATAATCAACAAGATATAGTTTTAAAAACTAAAACCCAAATTCGTGAAGATTCTTGCTGAAAACCGTTTTTCCAACGAGCCGTACTGAACATGGTATTTCATAAGCTACAAAACAAACAACTAATTTTATTAACTTCATTCGGTATCAAAAATACAATATCACGTCACACAGAGCATTTCTAGCGACTCTAAGCAGGCAAAGCCCAGGGCCGCAAGACTCAAAAGGCCACTTGGTGGGCGAGTAGGTGGAAAAGAAAATCAAAATAGTGATAGGTTGCTCGCCGCATCGCCTATTAACATAATCCGCATTTTCGGCCTAAATCGGCTTCTGCAATCTGCGCGGAAAGAGCATCAGCTGGAAAATATTGAATTTTATATACGCTGAAATTGAATTTAACACCCACAAAATAACATAATGTGATTTCTTTATAACAAATCAATGGAGCCTGAAATTACAACCGTTAAGTTATAACTAGCAAAAAGTTAACGAAGTATATTGTGAATGTAACAGTCAACAGCAATCGCAGGCAGTACCTACTCGTAAAGTACGTAATGAATATGATTACGCTCTTGAAGCGACTCGTGGGCGACAGGCGAGACAGTAATCAATATAATGCAAGGCGACAAACGGCTAACATCAGTGCGGCTTAGGACGTATTCGTGTATGCGTCGCGAGTCACATTCGCCCTGAGGAAGGCCTCCGGATGAGGTCAAAACATGTCGGCCATATTAATAATATACGAGTATATGTCTCACGTTAGTTTAAACCAAAAAATTCTAAGTTTATAGTTTATTTATAGGACTAAGTTTTTTAGTTTGTTCTACTAGGCTCTTAAAATAATATTGAATGCACATAGTATTTGACTGAATACTACATATTTATTATGTAAGTCGCCACGCCACTTCATAGCATACTTCAAATTAGCGCACAAGAAAACCTTGTCGCAAAATTATACACGTTACCCAATTAGTACAATTTAAAATGCTATTCAAGCTTATTTTCTTTGATGTGTGGAATAATGCATATACATAATACATATGTATATTTGTACAATACACATTATGATTGTAAAGGGTTTTAAACGTTATAAGTTAATTATGTGCAGTGCCGGTTTTAGTTCTACCAGCGCCCCGGGCGAGATTTTCCCGAACCCCCCCCCCCCCCCCCCCAAACTGCAATTCAGACTGACTAAAGAAATTTGCCGCCCCATTGTAAACGAAGGGAGGGAGAGACTCTTATTTGTATGCACCCCCCCCCCGGTGCATACAAATAAGAGTCTAGGAGTTGCCGATATTAACCAGCTGCTATTTATATATTTATTATTACCTGTGACCCCCCCCTTGCCCAAAAACGCCCCCTGTCGCCCCTTTGTATCTGGCGCCCTGGGCGGTCGCCCAACCACGCCCTACCCTAACGCCGCTACTGATTATGTGCAATTAAAAATGACCCAAAGGCTTCCCTAGCAGTATTCACAGTCACACAACACAATATACATGCGACTTTCTTAGTATAGATATTTTTTTTAGAGCATTCTCCTTCATTATATTATATAAAGTACGTACCTACCTAGTAACAGATTTAATCAGTATGAAGTAAATGTTTTTCGATAATCCATCTGATATGGCAAAGTATGGTGAAGATAGGACCATTTCCATAGTCTATTTAGGTATTTTGTCTATTTTCAAGGATATCTGGGCTGGGAAGCGTAGTGGGCGGATAAAAGGAGACATTCATAACAAAGGTATGAAATATTAGTGCTTTCGAATGCTAATCTTAATATTATTAACTAACCAAGTCATATTTTCACAGTGTTCAACTGTGACTCACATTTGACTTGGAAATAATTTTCAGTTTGCCTTGACGTAGGCTTTCTTATTAGTAAATTATTACCATTGATTTCAATCCATAAATATTAAACAAGCATTTACAAATACATTAAGGTACTTGTTAAAATATAAAGGAATACTTAAAATTACATAAATAAGTAATTATAGTAATTCCTTAACAAATACTCAATGAGAAATAGAATTATTTCTAAATAACCCATGAAGAATTTGTTTTTAAATTTTTGTGCTACTAAAAAGAGCAATTCGGTCCATTTAAGGACTAAAACCACGCGATTCTTTACGAGAGTTATTTTAATCTATAAATATTCTTACTGTGGCATCTCAATTTATTTACGAAAAACTTATTTATGTTAAATCTAGATTGAAATCCGTCAAAAAATAACTCTTTCTCCCCCAAAATTTATTTCCCCCGGTCAAAAATCGCGATCTACTAAAAAGTCCATTAGTCAATTTAATACAATAACTCTGCAAAAAAAACCCTAACTGCTGCAAAAATTGATTTAATTAGCAAATAAAATATATTTTAAAGCTTGCCGAAATATGATAAAATCCAGATACTTAATAACGATTTGCTACTCAGTTATGAATATTGCTGTAAATATATTTAATTTCCTATGACATACAATTTAAAGTTGCCCAAAATCATATTTCTAGCTGAACATTTAGTTATTTTTTCCAATCACTAGAAGCCGCTCAATTTGCTGAGAAAATACATATTGGAGCTTACCAAAACCTCTTTATTTAGCTGATCATTTAAATTATCATCATTAAAAAAATATTGTGATTGTGTGGAGCGCGCAAGATCGCAATAATTGTTAGTATACTTATTTCACCACTCTATAATGTCGCTCTGCTAATGACATCAGCGTCGGTGACAACAAGGCCGTCTCGAAACCTATCACCTTTTAGACCCATTAACCCCAGATCTATCTTAGGCTAGATGCTAGGATTTTTAAGGGTTGCTACACACATAATCAGGCCGGCATTTTCAGTTCGGTAGTATTTAACGAACAACAAAGCCATCACGAAGCAATTTTTCTCATGTTCGGCTTCAGGCTTGTGCCGATTGGGTCGTTCATTCGGGTCGACACATCATTCGATTCAGCAGTATTTACATTCATCTGCATATTCGTTTTACCTTTCAGCTTAGCCGATTAATGCCATCCCGGTTTGCCCGCCTAGTGAAAACCGAGCGGCTTTTCCCCCAAACATTCATCTACATATATTCGATTTTACCGCCCGGCTGTGCCGTTAATGTCGGCTCGATTATGTGTGTAGCAACCCTAAGACTACACTATATTATCATTGTCGGAAATCAGCTACTTCCACTGTACACACACTGTACTAACAGTAGTAAGTAGCACCGATGATTATATCCATATCTTCCGATTAGCATTTATTCAGATTTTCTTTTTAACGGATTCCCATATTTACAAATTTCCATTGTACTCAGTGGTAGTGATAGGGTGGCGTATCATACCAAAGATGGAACGCGCTACTGATATGCTAAAAGATGAGTTTCCGTGCTACCCACCCACCAGCTATGTACTTCCCATTTTTGCCAATACGCCTTTTGCGCCGCATAAATATCTTTTTTATTTTCTTTCCTCCAAATTGGTTAATTTCACGTTTCATTTCAATTTGGACCGTCCCCACGGTTACTTACGGAGGCTGTCTTGACAGTTCCATCCTTGAGGATTTGTCCGTAGTAAGTAACATTTGAGAGATGATTACGTTATTTGATGTTTAGAAAGATTTTATTACAAAATTCCCCTTTTTAGGCTTCCGTACCTCAAAAGGAAAATACCATAGTACATAGTATCTCAATGGAAAAAACGGAATCTTTATAGGATGACTCGCTTGTCTGTCGATCTGTATGTCTGTCACAGCCAATTTGCTCCGAAACTACCGGACTGATTGAATTGATATAAAATTGAAAAAAAAAAAAAACAGTTAAATATTCGTCGAGAGCAAACAAAGCACGGCTGTGCTCGACGATATTTCGCTGTGTTTTATTTATTACTTTTTTTTGTATTATGTTTATATTTTGTTTTGTAGAGAAATCGACTAGATATTTAGATAATAAATTTTTTGGTATAATTTTCATATAAAAAGGTGATTGTAAAAAATAGTAATATTTATGTCTTATAAAGTTATAAAGGTAAATTTAGGCAAATTTAGAGGTATGTTTGTGATTTTTATCTATCGAGCCAAAAATGCTCAATCGTGTTCTGGAAATTGTGGGTGTCTGTAGAAAAGTCTTAAGATTCTTATGTAAAACTAGCTTTTGCCCGCGGCTTCGCTCGCGTCCTTTCTTAGCGGATGCCTACGTCATAACATCGTCCAGTGGTTTGGGCTGTGCGTTGATAGATCACTATGTCAGTCAGTCAGTCAGTCACCTTTGAGTTATATAAATTTAGATTTTTGAGGAATAAACTGTAGTAGTTTAATTATAGTGATTTTTCAAAAACACTCACAGTTTTCTTGGCTCTGAACTGACGGGGCGTTAATATGCAAGCACAGCAGGGTTAATGTATACATTTTTGGAATGTGCAATTTCAGCCCTTATGATAAAATTTATTTTATTTTTGGGTTCATTACTTTTTGGCCTATATAGAGGGCGTCATATTAAATTTAGTGTAATGGATGTCACATAGCCTATAGCCAGCGAACCGCCAAGACGCCTCCAAGGATACCTCATTTGTAAAGGTTATCAAGAATAGCATTAAGACTGCAGTCTTCGACCGTGGGAATTTTTGATTGAACACCCGAATCTATATTTTCTATCTACACATACGCATTGCGCTGTATTGTACATGCACAATGGAGACGAATTTAGACGAATTCAGAAGCGCAGCGAGCGGTCTGCCTAGCGTTTTCGTCCCCATATTAATTTGAGAATTTTATTTTATTTTATTTATTCAGGTACGTAAAACAGGATACAATCATTACAGTGCAACACAATAAATACATAGGTATCATATTCTAATACTGGACTGTAGCCCAAAACTTACGCACACAACAATATCACAAAAAACATCACCTAACGTAAACACAATTGAGTAAAGAATTACATGAAATAGTAAAATTATTACTATTTACTTGGTACATATACTAAATATAAAATACGAATGAAACTACACTAACTACTTACAAAATATAAAACTAATAAAATAAAACTTTCCGACGACGTATTCGCTTATATTTTCTTCAAAGTTTAACCTTTTTAACTAAGTTTTTGAATGAATAATTTTTTTTTATTAAAATCTTCTCATTCACTTTTTAGGATTTTCCTTTGTCTTTATTTCTCTGGAATTTAAACACAACTTCATGTTTTAAATACATACCGTGTAAACAACAATGACATGAACGTCGCACACCGCAAAAAATCGAAACACGTCTCAGGTTATTTGGAATTAAACAAACTATTACAATAAAATCAATTAATTTTCTAATTCACTTTTTTAATACTTAAATAACCTTCAATTTAACATATCTTAACATATTGTTACTAAGATAGTTTGGCTCCAATCAGCTCCGAAAAAGCACTCAAAATCATTAGAAAATAAGGACTGGGCCCTTAAAGACACGACGGAACAGATGAACATACATACATAGCGGCGAAAAACATAACCCTCTTTTTGGCTTCGCCGCAGTCGGGTAACAATAAAAGCACTACACGACCGTTAGCTTCTAACCATAAAGTGATTGTTACTCTATCGTAAAAACCACAACACACTGAGAAAGTCGTGAACCGCAACACAGTTCGATTCAATGCAAAATGCAATCGTATGCGTCGTAAAATTGATGGGAAATGTATCAATGACATTTCCCATCAATTTTACGACGACAACTGTACATTTCCCACTGGTATAGTTGCAGATTGTCTAATTTGCATTTCGAACAGTATTGGAAATTATTTAAGTTGTTTGTTTTTCTTGTGTGAGGCCAACACTGGCGTCAAATTTTTCAATGCATCTGTCATAGCTTTACGACTGCCATATAATGATGACAGCCAGGACCAACGGCCTAACATGCCTTCCATAGCACTGAGGAGCCCGAGAACATAATATGCCACTATGGTCGCCCAATGCGTACTCTCACCAGGCCAAAAAGCTACTCATATTTTTCAAGTTTATCAATGGGATGAGCTGATGATCAAATCATCAATATTACTTAACTTAATTAAAATTTTGTAATTTTAATTTTTATTTAAGTACTTGTTTTGATTTTAATGTTGGAGTTGGAGTCTAAATTCAAGCAAAGGAACGCTGCAGCACGGCCGGTGCTGAAGCCTTCCGTCGCTCTATCTCGCTCTAGCAAATTAATCTATTGAGCGACAGAAAAGGATAGCAGCATAAGAAAGTGCTGTTCCGTGCTGATAGATGAGATTCAACCCTAAGAGATTGCCTTGGCGATATGGACGTCGATGGTATATTTATAAACGTCCGTACATACTTTTGAATGAGAATTATTTATATGTCTTTTTGATGCAATATAGTTACTTTTAGTGCCAGAAAAAAATATAATGTGCGATTGTTAGGCGTGTTGCGAATTCGACTATCTGCGTTATTTTTTCCCGCCATTCACAGGTATTCATTCGCAGGTAGAAACATGCATATTTTATTGCAGGTGCAATCCTGACTATTCACAAAACATGGCGCCTGAATTTTTTGCTAACCTTTTGGGAGCAGGTAGCCATTTGAAGGAGTTGCACTATTTCAAAAGTAACTTGCTATTTCTCTGTGTTTAAGAAAGAGGCTATTTGAAGCAATGCAGATTAGATAGTTGCACTGAGAGACCTTATGGATTTTAGCATTTAGATTGAATTGGTTACATTTTTAAGAGACTATTCTGTTTATATTTAGAAGAGATAGAATAGATAGAACGTCTAAATTCAAGCAAAGGAACTACCAAAGTTTAAAAAAATATGGGACGCTATAATTTTGAACCAACTCATACAAATAATTTTTCTTCATTTCGTATCAGTGATTCAAACCTATGTGTTGTTATAAAATTGGGCAACGACAATAGCTTGATTATAAATGATAATAAGACACTCCTAGGAAGAAAACCAGCAAACCTTGTTAGTACTGCATCAACAAAAGCGATTACATGATGTGACGTGATTATTTAAGGTCATCTGTTCGAAAAATAAAGCCCTGCTTCTGTCGTCTGGACCAAATATGACACAAATAAAAAATACATTTTCCTGTGTACCTCTATATTTAATCCATCGTGTAGGAATCCACGGTGTACTGTATAATCGGATGATTCTGGTCGATTGGGAGACATCAAAGGGACGTAGGGATTCGAATGTTTAAGCGGCCTTTGATCGAACATTGGACCAACGTGACAAAGGACGAGGTGCTGTCATTCTTATTCAACTGCTGTATCAACGGTAACGCCATGACAGCTTTGAAGTACAATCGTAGAAATTGCGTGAAATCTATAATATATATTATACTAGCTTTTGCCCGCGGCTTCGCTCGCGTATCCCACGGGAACATTAAATTTTTCCGGGATGAAAGGTACCCTATGTCCTTGTCAGTACTCCTAACTATGTGTATGCGAATTTTCAAGAGGATTGGTTCAGTAGATAAAGCGTGAAGAGGTAACAAACAAATATACAAACTCACTTTCGCATTTATAATATTAGTTAGGAAGTTAGGATATACAAGGTGCATTTTAATAGTAAGTACAAATATTTTCAGGGGTTTCAATTTTGATATTTATTAGGATGACATTATTTATTAGGATTTTTTTTTCATAATGATGGACTGTATCAGACCTTGAAGTATTTGTGTAAACTATTTATGAACTAGAAGTAGATGCTTCTCTCCTCTTTGCCCAAAAAATTAAAAACGTAGGTTTACAACGCATATTAGCCAAAAGTGGCCGTTTTTCGCAAATGTGCGTAGTAAAGCTTAACGTTCTCACTTTAAACTGTAAACAGTAGTTCATAAAATACTTAAGGATTATCTAGTACTTTAGTTGCAAAATTTTAAATGATATCTCCGTTTTCTTTGAAATGATTTATTTTAAGTGGGGGCAGCACTGGACCCCGGAAAATTTAGGTACGGCCTTAAGCTGCCAAATGGCAATGAGAGTGAAATCTAAAAAACTAAATTTTCACTTCTTCCCTATTGATGTCATAAAGCTTTCGGAAGTTGAACTCTGGATTAGATAGCTTTAATAAAGTCGCATGCGATCAGTAATACCACAGAAAAAATAATACTAACGTACAGAAGTCTCACTCAGCAAAGAAATTCAAAGAAATATCTACTCAATGTGGCTAGCGATATGGTTTCATTTAGCTCATGTCAGAACTCAGCACCTTTTCGCATAGATACCTAGACATTCATTGCAAGCCAATTTCATTTTTATTACTCTGGACAAATGATTCGTATAACTGAATTTACCACCCGGAGGGGCCGCCTGCACGCAAAGTAATAATCTATATCTATATAAATATATATAACTCAAAGGTGACTGACTGACTGACATAGTGATCTATCAACGCACAGCCCAAACCACTGGACGGATCGGGCTAAAATTTGGCATGCAGGTAGAAGTTATGACGTCCGCTAAGAAAGGATTTTGATCAATTCTACCCCCAAGGGGATAAAATAGGGGATGAAAGTTTGTATGAAACTTAGTAAATTTTAAACCGATCGGGCTGAGACTGCATGCATAAAGCTACTATGACGTAGGCATCCCCTAAGGATTTTGATAAATTCCACCCCTAAGGGGATAAAATAGGTGATAAAAGTTTGTATAAATCTTCTTAGATTTTCGACTGATTGAACTGAAATTAAAGATTGGAGCTACTATGATGAAGACGTTGGCAAAAACTATTCTTCTTAAGGGGGCGTCCATAAATTACGTGAGATGTTTAAGGGGGGGGGGGGGGGAGGGGGTCGAGTCAAATCTCATCTAATCTTACGGTGGAGAGGGGGGGGGGGTCTCGGTAAATATCACGCAATTTATTTTCTGATTGAAACAAAAAAAAATTATACAATTTTGGTCCATTTAATCCAGATTGTACATGCTTAAGATTTAATCTTAAGCGTAATCGTAATATGATTAAGACCATTCACTAATTCGTTCGAAAGAAAATAATTTCATTCATACTTCGACGTTATACATCTACTGACTGTCAAACCACCATATTTGTTTTATACCAAATAGCACAATTTAATCTGAATTTAAAAATCATATGGACATGTTGGTTCCAATAGTCTCTCTTGAAACCGCGCATGATTCACCATGGACTGAATTAGAGTAGATATTCTTTTTTTAATCACAGTAGTTACGATTTAAGTTTATGTGTATTTATAAGTGTAATAAATTTTTATTACACTTATAATAAAACTATCAGCAATATTGCTTACTAGTCTTAACTAGTCGTAAATAAAAGCACGAAGCAAATTTTTTTTTTCTTTTTACAATAACAATCCAACGCGTTTGGTAAGGAACCCACATGTTGAAAAATCTCACGTGAGATTGGGGGATGGGGGAGGGGGTTGAATAAAATCTCACGACATCTCACCAGGGGGGGAGGGAGGGACAGATAATGTGAAAAAACACCTCACGTAATTTATGGACGCCCCCTAACGCGAGCAAATCCGCGGGCAAAAGCTAGTGTAGGTACATTTTCGATACCTAAACGGGGAGTGACACAGGCCTGGTAATACTGAAACAATCATCCAGCTTAGACAGAACGCTTAAACGGTTTATGAGCTGAGACCGAGACTGTTACAACTAGACCGTAAATGTAAACATAACCTATAAAATGCGGTCGCCAGTCGAGTGCACAGTTCCTGCAACTAGGGTTACCATTCAGAATTGAGTTCTTGAGATACATTCATTTATACATTTGGGTGACTTTACTCAAGGCGAACATGAAAACCGATGACGCTCGCTGCAACCTCCCGCAGTAGTGGATGCTGCAATATGTAGGTGAAAATTGAGTCAATGGGTCAATAGGTCAGTTAAGTAATAAATATCCTAGCTGTAAACTTCTTACACAAATAGGAACTACTAGTAGTCAAGTTTTTTCTATGTTAGCCTGGCAGTTAAGAGAAAACAGACTGTTTAAGCTGATTCTGCCCTCGCTCTCACAGAGATAATATATCTTCTTTTTGAAAATTCGCTTCTTATATTACTATAAGAAGCAGCATGTGAGCAAATATATTTCTTGAAGTTCCATACTCTTCTTTGGGAAAGTAAAGGAACATTACCATACAGCTCACAGTTTGCCGACCTTAGTGGCGTAAAGCGTAGGTTGCTTGCATACATTTAGCAAAATAACATCTAGTTCAATTATATAAATCTCGGATTTTCCTGGAGTGCTTTCCCGGAACAAGACATACCCATATTAAGATAGATGCACAAACTTACATGCAAGTACATAAAATCACTCTACCTCACGGCTCTATCTACTCCGACCACTGAGGATCATAGAAGGATCAACGTTTATAGCATCGCATCCTTCTAAAATAGGGTTGCCAACCTGACAACGTTTTTCATTTCGTTTTCCATCTAAGGCACACTCTCATGCGAAGCATGTGAAGGCAATGTTTCGCTACCCTTAAACGGAGGCCCATCATCAATGTGGTCACGTCGTTTAGACCACGCAGCACTTCCTCTCGTGTCCTTCGTGCTCGACCAACTTGCACAAAATACGACCTATAATCGGCTTCGAAGAGTGGAGACTCAATGGATACAAAATAGTAATGATATTTAATCACAAAAAGAAGAGACAAAGACAATCTAGCAATGAGCTTTTACAGAGATAAGGCCAGTAGAATTCTTTTGACCCACTGACAGTCAGTTTTTTTTTTTAAATAGGAAAGACATGACACTGCACACACTGCTACCAATAGGGGATTGGTAGCAGTCGGTGGTGCAGCGTGCGTGTGACGTCACGCGGGCGTTCACACCGTCTTGTCCCACTGACCCGCCTCAAAGGACTTTTAATCCCCGTTTAGCTACGCGCAGGTATATTGAAAGGGTTGCTTTTTATAATACAAGGTGCAAGAGCTGTTGGATTTTCATTTTTATTTTGTTCGATTTATAAAGACTTGATTTTTAAGGACGGAAAGCTTCTTCAAATTGAAAAAGAATGAATACAAAACCGTTATCAAAAGAAGATCGTTCAGCGAATTGTATTGCTAAGTATTTGATTTTTCTTTAAAATAAATTAACTGCTCAAGAATAACCTCTTTTTGCAAAATAATTTTCGCTCCTACGACCCAAATATTGGAAGTAGCTCAAGGCAATCTATAGGCGATAGACATAATATAATATTATAGAGATAATAAATTGGACTAAAAGGTCTGAAAAACTTTCAATTTCCACCTGCCTGTCGGGACATTAAGGCCGTACCTAAATTTTCCGAGGTCCAGTGCTGCCCCCATTTAAAATAAATCATTTCAAAGAAAACGGAGACATCATTTAAAATTTTGCAACTAAAGTCCTAGATAATCCTTTAAAGTATTTTATGAACTACTGTTTACAGTTTAAAGTGACAACGTTAAGCTTTACTACGCACATTTGCGAGAAACGGCCACTTTTGGCAAATGTGCGTAGTAAAGCTAAACGTTCTCACTTTAAACTGTAAACAGTAGTTCATAAAATACTTTGAAGGGTTATCTAGGACTTGGTAGTAGCAAACTTTTAAATAATGTCTCAGTTTTCTTTGAAATGATTTATTTTAAATGGGGGCAGCACTGGACCCCGGAAAATTTAGGTACGGCCTTAATGCTTAACTTTTGGACCCTACAATATCAGCGCTATAGTTGACCTATAGCGCTGATATTGTAGGATCCAAAAGTTTTTACTAAAACATCAAACCTCAATAGTGATGACGTCATAAACTTTAAAATCAAAGTGGGGCGTCGACACTGCACCCAGATTGGTAACAAGTTACAAGCAAAACAACACGGCCCCTCGTGTTTCCAACGATATCGATTTATGCAAAGGTATTGCACTCCACACGATGGCAATTTCGCCATGCTCGAACCTCAAGCCGCCTACAGGCTGGTTGCAAATGAAACTCGCAAAATCACGTACGCATTTTTCGAATCCAGACATCGATCGAGTAAAAAATCTGATGTTAGTTAGTAGTTGTCCTGAACTATGAACTCGCAAAACATCATCTCGGCAACTCTGACCGATTTGGCTCATTTCAACTTTTAAACATAACTATTGGAGCAAATTGTGTTAATAGTTACATTTGTTGAAAACTGAACGCAACCTAATCTTTCCATACCACTTTGTAGCTAAAACATCAAACCTCAACCTCCGCCAACACTTAGCTCAACAATGCTAGTAACATAGTGACGATGGCGTTTTACTGGCGCCAGTAAGAATTAAGCCGCTGCTAGTGACGTGCCAGCTGGCCAGACTGGCACTAGTGACTGAATGTATGTATTAAAAATAAAGAACAAAAAATATATAAAAAGTTTGTTCCAAATTGTGCAGTAGCACTCAGGCTTGCCGCATAATTCCATATCTTGTCGTTTACAAATCTTGGCAACGGCACCCATGCGAGCTTTGATGCAGCCTCTTTTATATCTTGTACGAGATTGGTTTTGAGAAATGCTTATTCAAATATATAGGATGTCATAGAAAACATTACATCATGTATTTGTTGTATATACAATACGAGATTTTCTTTTCTTGTAAAACCAAAACTAACACATAATTATTTGGTTTTTTATGTAGGAAGAAAGGGCGGAGCCCAAGTAAAAATTAAGATTTTGTAATTTAGATATGTTTTAACTGATTCTGAAGCCTCTAAAGTAGGATCCCATCCTTGAACATCATAACATAATCATACAGCTTTTATTCTTCCGCCCACACCTAAGCATAGGCACAGATACTATAATACAAGGCTAGGCCTTTCTTCGTCGACGCCACCCATCTCGACTCTAGCTCTACATACATTATATGCCACTCACTATCCCCATCCCTACCTTGGGTCAACATATTTCACCAAGTGCTTCCATAAAACGCATATGTGAAATTGTGAATTTAAGAGGTATCCAGACTTATTATTAATATACTAGATATTTTCTCTAAATCCTTATAGACCTCTCCGGACAATAACTTAAATTCTGCCATACTTATACACAACATGATATCAATGCAGTAAAACAAAGTACCTATCACGAAATAAAATTTCCGTTTCGTTTACACGAGAGGCTGTAAAAAGTGAAAACGTGGTAAGAACCATACCGTCGTTACGTTAACACCGTGATACGCATATCATTAATCACAGCCTTTCACAGCATCGCTTTCCTTCATTATGGCTTAATGCCTATGTTCGTCCAAATCCCAAAATCTCAAACCCTATCCGATTAAATGACATGCGTCCTATATCAATTCTCCCGGCCATAGTACATCTACAGCCCTACTGAAAGTTACTGATGACATTAGGGCTGGAATGGAAAACAAAAAAGTGACTGTTATATCGCTGATTGACTTTACCAATGCTTTTAACACGGTCGATATTGATATTCTACTAGCTATCCTCTCCATTACAATGTGGACTCCTCGGAGATCGATTGGTTTTCTAGTTATCTTCGTGGTCGTCGGCAGCAAATTCGCAGCGGATTCATCTGATTGGTGTGGGCTTGTAGCTGGCGTTCCACAAGGCGGTATATTGTCTCCCATTTTGTTTTCTTTATTTATAAATCTACTCTCAAACTGTTTATACCATCTGTATGCTGACGACCTGCAGCTTTATACGCAGACCGACGCGGAGAACGTGAACATTACGATTTCGCTATTGAATGATAACCTTACAAGTGTCATGAATTGGTCCAACAACTATGGGGTGCGGGTCAATCCTCAAAAATACCAGGCCATAATTGTTGGTAGCAAGAGGCAAATAAATGCTATAGATATGAGTATCGTAACTCCAATTACTTTTGATAGTTGCAATATCCCTTTCAGTACTGAGGTCAAAAATCTTGGCCTCTGGATTTATCTTGGAGTACTCACATCTCAGAAGTAAGCAGAAAGGTGTTTGCCAGTCTTCACTACTTACAGCGCTTGAAAAACTTTCTGCCTGAGAAAACAAAAACCATGCTAGCACAAACTTTAATTCTCCCCATAATTGCTTACGCTGATGTGTGTTATATGGACTTAACCGAGGAACAACTAAATAAATTAGAACGTCTTCTTAACTACTGTATTAGGTTTATCTTCTGCGAAAATACGATCACGTTTCCCAATTTCGTTCTCAGCTCAATTGGCTGCCAATTCGTCAACGCAGGAACCAACATATTCTCTGTCAGCTGTACAATATCCTTAATAATCCCCAGGCCCCTGAGTATCTCAAATCATGTTTCCAACTTTTAAGTTCTACTCATGAGAGGTCCCTGCGTTCTTCAAATACTCTTAACCTAGCTATTCCTTCTCACCGTACAGGTTTATTTGATAACTCTTTCTCTGTCACTGCTGTACGACTCTAGAATGCTCTCCCTGAGTCCATCAGAAGGGCTCCTAGCCGCGACTCCTTTAAAATTAGAATTTTTAGACTGGAGGTGTCTAAAAATTGTTTTCAATTAAATATGAGACAGACTTGATTGTATAATATGTATTTAGAGATATGTATATATTTATTGCTCGTTTGTATGTATTTAATATGTAGGTATAGTATTATTATAATATTTATATTTAGTATACTTCTTTTTATTTTATTTTTAAGTTTAAAATTTTATTTAGTTTTTTTATTGTTATTTTTTATTGTGTTACACCCACATAAACTCTCCCAATCAACCCAAAGGTTTGACTGTTAGAGAATGCTTTTAGCATTAAGTCCGCCTGTTGTACTATTACATTTGTATGTGTGTACAATAAAGTGTAAATAAATAAATACTTAATATTTATGACGGCGATCATAATCACATAATCTTCGCTACATCTTCTATTGACGAGTTGTTGTTTACGGGCCATATTTTCAAGCCATCAAATTAATTTCCATTCCATAACAGTGAGTGGGCAATGTTTTGCGTCGTGCGAAACAGGTCAAGTAAAAAAATTCTTAACACATTCCGGGACAATAACGGCTGTACGTAAATAAATTGTTATTTTATTGTGTCTGGCTGAGTGTCCCAGTATATGTTAAATAAACATCTAACGGTGCTGCATGTCACCTGCATGCTCATCCTTTTTTTAGAAACTATATTTCTTTTCTTTTTAAAATTTCATCTACTAATTTCATTTTTTTAATCCCTTCATCATCTGACACATTCCACCTCCACCTCCACTTCACATCCTAAACATACATTCAGGAGGTACTTACTCATATAAAGTCTAATTATAACTTTCATATTCAGTACTGTAAAAAGTAAATTAAATACTACGAGGGCCACACCGAAAAGATCGGGAATAGAAAAAAGTACAAAGATAATATAATAATGTTTACTTTTATTGTTTTCGAAGTATTCTCCGTGACAGTAAATGCACTTTTGCTTTCGATCAAACCAATTATTGAAACAGTAATTCCTGTCTGAAGTGGATACAGTCAAAACAGCTGATTTGTAAGCTTCGACCGCCTCTTCTGGGCCGTGAAACCGTTGACCACGTAGCATATCTTTAATTCTTAGGAATGTAAAATAATCATTGGGGCTCAGGTCAGGGCTATACGGAGGATGGTCCATCAACTCCACGTTTTCCAGATTTAAAAACGCGCTTGTTTTGCGTGCGGTATGTGAGCTCGCATTATCGTGGTGAAGGATTATACGACGATTCGGATTAATTTTACGAAGTTCTCTTATGACTTCCGGCAAACAAACTGTTGTGTACCAATCAGCAGTAACCGTCCTTCGTTCTTGTAAAGAAATCGTATCCACATGACCAGTTTTCGATGCAAACGAAGCGACCATTTTTTTCGACACGCTGCGTGAGCGAATAACTTTTGTTGGCTTGACCTCACCCTCGAAGACCCAAACTTCCGATTGATGTTTTCTTTCGGGTTCATATGAATAAATCCAAGATTCATCCCCAGGGACGATATTGTAAACTGCATTTGAGCTCCCTCTATTGAACCGTTGCAGAGCAGACCGACACCAATTAACACGAGCCGACTTTTGTTTCTCGGTGAAACGGTGGGGCACCCAGCGTGAAATTAACTTCTTGACATCCAGTTCATCATGTAAAATGGTCTGAATAGCTGTCATACCAATGCTGAGAGAAACCCGAATCTGCTCGTATGTCACATGTCTATCTTCTTTTATTAATTGGCGTACAGCATCGATGTTATCTTGTGTTACCACTGTTTTTGGCCGACCAGTAGAAGGGACTGTGGTAAGAGAGGAACGTCCACGACGAAACTCAAAATACTAACAATATATAGTCGTTTTACTAGGTGCTTCAAGTTCATAAATAGAAACAAGCTCGGCGAGACATTGTTCTTGAGATAAACCTCGACGAAAGTTATGAAAAATTATTGCACGAAAATGTTCCCGCGTAAGCTCCTGTTTTCTCACCGACTTGTCAAATTCAAATGGTCAATACTCTTTTCTTTTTTACTTTATTTAAAATTCAAAAATAGAATTGTGTTCGAAATAATACTAAATTTCAAACACCAAAAAGGTTTTACTCTAATTTATTCCTAAGTATTCTATTCCCGATCTTTTCGGTGTGGCCCTCGTATAATAATTATTACGTGAAGTTCGTGTTTATTCTACTGGTGTTGTTTATTATGGTTCCCTTTTAAAATTTTTGCGCTAACTAACGCTAAACTTGTACCTTTGGGTCGTACGGATCTAGGTTCTGTCCACCCAGTTAGGAATATAGACGTCTATAGAGTTTACCGGTATCAAATTAATATTCATTCCAGAGAGCAATAATTTGCGTTTGTGCAAAACAGGTCAAGTAAAATTCGGGAAATATTCCTAAATTGTCTTTCGAGCTCAGTGACACGTGACTCTTATAAAACGATATTCATTCTAAAGATTTATGGTACGCTGTAAGGTAAGGTTGAGTATGGATGGAATGCTAAACCTATTTACATCTAGAAATCTAAATATGCATAACGCATTCTGCAGTTTATTGACAAACAAGTTAAGTTTATCTGTTCGGACAACGATGACGAAAAAGTAACAACTTAGGTACAGGTCTGGCGCTTCATACAAGCGGAGTAACATTTATACCTACTACAAACGAAACTATACATCCGTGCACACCCGACCGCACGTCATTGTGTGAGTTTCGTGTTGAAATCTATCAAACGCACCCGAGAACGGGGGAGAGGTGCGGGGACGCTGCTAGTTTCAGTTCTGTATGTTAATATACTTATATAAATAAATTCTATAACTTAGATTAGCACCTCAGGGCATACTCAATTAGACTCATAGCTATAACAATTGATTTACGTCTATGGGTCTATAAGTGTACCAGAAAGTGTTAAAAATTTTGATATTTCTCATGCTCTCTTTACTTCAAAAACTATGTACATACTGAACAGTTAGTAAATAGTCAGAAGAGAGCCTACATGCATACATACTACCACGCCTATTTCCCATAGGTAACCAGAGACTATGGACCTCCACTTGCTGCGATCCTGATAGATCTCATTCGCTTCATTCATCTACACTCAACAATCTCATCTATACATGTTCTTCGGTAACTTCTAACCTCTCCTTTTTATAGAACGTCTGCAATCTGGTCGCAGAATATATGACACTGTCCTGCTCTTCCATTCAGAAGAGAGCATCCCTAAGAAAAAGGAGATTGCGCTTGGAAAGACGAAATATACATTATTGTCAATGTAACGATACTCGTAGCAATAAATGATATTAGTATGTATGAGTATGAGCTAATAATCCACGAGAATACACAATCTATGACATAACAAACCGAAAGGGTGAAAGTGGACAGAATCCGCGCACTGACCTTCGTCATGTGACTGACTGATGAATATTCGAACACGTCTATTTTTGCCCAGCTTTCGATCACATCCACTGATTAATAAACATAAGTGCGTCGTCAATCATGCCAATGGCGGATTATTTATTGAATATTCCCGAATTTATCGTGAATATTACAACGATTTGGAAAACATCACAATAACACGATTGAGTTGAGATTCTGAAAAATCGTTAAGCTTGTTATATGAGGTCATAAAACCAAAGATCAAGAAGAAAAATAAGGGAACCATTCTTAACTAAGTGATAAAATATTTAATACACTAACAAATAGAAAGAAGAAAATACTCTTCTATTTTGCATATTGTGTCTATTTTTCCTTTGTAGAAAAAACATGGAACCACGTGTAATCATCTTCATCTCATTCCGCCTACTGCTGAGCTTTCTTCTCTCTCTCTCTCTCCTTCCTGTGCTTCTCTTATCAAGGTGCGACTTGTGTCTTTGACTATGTCGTCAACCCATCTCATCGCTGTACGTCCCGACGCTTCTTTCACCAGGATTGACCGAATGGTGGCCTAGAACAGGTGTGAACTAGGCCACTATTCGGTCAATACCTTGCTCCACCTGCCATCACTTCGTCGAGCCAGGTGACCTGCCCAGTTCCATTTATTTTTAAATTCTAGAGCTTGCTCTTGTCGGTGGAGTTCAGTTCAGTTACCTAATTCCATTACAAGTTTTGTAGTTGTTGGGAACCTGATGCCAAGCATGGCGCGGTCTATGGCTTTGAGCGTGACTCTCAGGTTGTAGACAGCTTCCTTCGTGAGCGTCTACGTCTCAGCACCATAGGTCATAGTGGGCAGGACACACTGGTTGTATAAGCGGGTCTTGGCATCAGGCATTGTTGAGTATCAGCCGATTCCAATTCCAAAGCCGATTTTGATCAGTCTGTTGAATGCGGGCGGCATTCAACAGACATCTGAGTTGAACTTATTTATTTATTTATTTATTTATTATGTTATGACACACTTAACAAATTGTCACCATAATTATACAATATATATAAAATAGTATACCATAGCTAGGCAACAACTCTTTAACAAGTGCATACAGCTAGACACTATATAAAACCATGAGAGAGCAAGTAAAATAAAATTATTTAAAATGTGCAATAAATACAAAAAATTGCAACAGCTGCGAAAAGAAAAAGAGAAAAGGAAAAAGTTGACTACACGCGTTATGTGTTGTATTTTAAAGTACATAACAGAAAGAAAAAAAAAAAAAAAAACTAACAATAAATTTGGTCAGATATCCAATATCTGCCTAATTTTGGTTTTAAAGGAGTACAAAGAGACTCCAAGAATATCTAGGGATTTGTGGTTAAGTTAAGTTAATACTCCGATCAATCTCTTTTATTTTGTTCTTTTCCTCGAGGAAAAAGATCAATCTTTTTCCCATTACCTTTCTTATTCTTTTTATTTGCCAGTTTCTTTTTAAAGATATAATATGGCCAAGATAGACATATTAGTCGATTTATTCCATTATAAAAAAAAACATGGAAGTAATAAAGTAACGTTAACATACGAAATACAAATTAACAAACAAGGACCGAATACAAGCGAGCAATAAAATTGATCCGCCAATTAAACTTTATTTGAATGTCGATCACAAACGTTTCCTCCAACATAATACGCGATAATATCTCCAAGTCGGCAGTTTTGTTAACACGCTCATTAAAAATGGAACGGAAAAAGCAAATTATGCTCAAAAAAAATGTTAACCTGAACAACAGTGTGTTTATGACGTACCAATTTAATTAACTTCAGAACAAGTTGTTCGCAATTCCAATTATAACTATTGAAGAAGTTGTGTTTGAATATACCTGTCAGAAGACATTTTATGCTATCCTTACGGTAGTTTATGTAGGATAAAATAAAGGCAAATCTAGGGAGAACACGGTGGGCCAGCAAACTTTTATTTCTGTTTACAGCTAATAAATCACAGGTATCTTTAACATATTTTTCTCAATCCCGGGTGATTTAATTAGTGATAATGTACCTTAACTGTTTACTAACATTCTGGAATTGTAAACGTCTATCTTTAAGATAAACAACCATAAAAGGCACCACATTAAGTACTTGAACGTTTTTTGTCAAAAGTTTGAGAGAGAAATCATCTCCTTTTATTATTGACAGCACTCAAGAAAATGTGGGTTTTTTAAATGAAACTCAGGTTCGGTGTATAAATAGAAATAAAAGTAAACAAAGATTGTTTCGACGGAATAATTACGTACTTAATCAATGCTATTGATTGTTTTGCCAATTAACTAAACGATTTATATATGGTTCCATTTTATTAAACAACAATAAACCGTCGCCAATTAGACAATGGCTTTGGATGATCTAGCTTTAGAAGAATGGACCGATAAGCAAATATGTGGTCGGTGAAACTTTTTGTCTTAATTTCAGTTTCTGCCACACATTTATTTTTTCACTCGCCAGTAGCAGTCATGCTGAATGCTGGGGCTGGCATAACCATGACATATCGCGGAACAGGATAACATCAACTCTATAGCTGTTACTTGATGCGAGATGGGGATATTCGATAGCAACATTCGATAAACCTTATCGCTATTGCCTAGAGAATTTTGTCTAAAAGCGGCATCATATAAACACTCGTTACATGGCCGCGTTTCAGTTTCAAGTTTAAGCAACATTGAGCGCTACTTAATGACGATAAAGCCTAATTTAATTAGGCGTTGTATTGCAACGATACTATCGGACGACACACCTGTTACTTACAGGAGAAAGCTCCTGCTCCTGGGACTTGAGTAGACATTTGCCATAAAGAATTGTAACGTCCAGATTTATACAGCATAACACTGCATTGTTGCAGCATAAGTAAGTCCCTATTTAACAATAAACCGTCAATTAGACAATGATTTGAACGCCATTAGGCCGAATGCAACCCGCGTGGTTGCGGACAATGAATTTCCTCTAGAACTTATTTATTATGCAACCTAGCTCGACTGCGGCGCCTGCGGGTGGGTGGTGCAGTGCAAGGCACTAAAAACTGCGAAAAGATAGGCTTAATCTTAATTGTACTGTGATCTTTCCTCTTCTTAACAAAATTAGCTATTCTTTCGAAACGAATATAAGTAAGTTGTGTTGTAACAGTCTCCTTTCTACTACGAGCATCTTCGTCGCTTTTTCGAGATCGGCTCTGTATGTCACCTTCCTGCATAACTTGCTGACCATCATCTTTGTAGTACCTCTTTCCTTTATATACTTTCACGATCTCACGTATTCTTTCCACAGTTATTTTAGTTTTCCTTTATAAATCATAATAGTTACTTCAAAATGACTATCATCTTAGCCAAATGTTTTGTATTCCTCCTCATTATCAAGCATAAATAGTTAAAGTCTTTGTGGGTCTTAAATACAGAAAACTTGGCACGACACACTACGACTAACATGTTATCTGTGTAACACAGAAAAACAAGACTGGAGTTTACCATGTTTCTGTTATAGTGAGAAATTTTAGAGAATACTCTTTTTGTTTTTACCTTCTTCTCTGACCTTACGTCTAGAATAGTTTATTTTCGTACTTTCCGTTTAATAAAAAATGATTCACAGACATTTCATAAAATTTTCTCGTAGGATGAAGCGACTATAATTGCTTCCATTACTAAGGCTAAGGGTTGACGGGATTAAGATCAGAAAGCAATTAGTTGCTACGAGACAATGAATTACTCCAGAGAGCGATTTATTATGCAACCAGCTTGAATGCGCCGCCTATAGCTTGTGATATTGAAGCAATAAAGCTACAATTAGTAAAGCTGGATATCCATGTTTCAGAATTGCGTATGTACTTCCCAAGTGCAGTATCGTTACAATTTCATCTAAACTCAGAATTGACCAAAAGCTTGTTTAATATTATATTTGTTATTTTTCGTCGTTTTGGAAAACGCTGAAGCAAGAAAAAATATTTTGAAGAGACCGTCATGTGGCACGTATCATTTCAGATGATGATTCTTTATTTTATGCTAATGCTACATGTCAGAAAAATCTGTATCTGCTTGAAAAAAAGGAGAAATCTAAATAAATGGAAAAATAGAAAGGAAATTGATAAACACTTGCACAAATAGTTAGCAACAAAGAGCTGGTCTCAAGATATAACCCCAATTAAGTTATGATTCACAAATTCGTAAGAAATCTGTTCGAAAGAATGCGTGTTGCTTCCGAACCGTTGTGGAGAGGTGTGAGTGTTGTTAAAAATGTTAGGAGGAAATAATGTATTTCTAGTCTTTAAGATTTGTCCAATATACGAAACTGAAGTTCTGAATATAACATTCAGCTACTCAAATCTAGAACCTAAAATTGTACTTTGATCGGCTTAATCTTTCTTTTTGTTGATTTACTGGTAAATATCTATCTTATATTAGTGCCGTGTCTGATTCTGAGACACAAGTTATGCCAAGACCAGAATATGATTGCAGGACAGCAGGCAGGATCGACTGCCTCCGTGGTCCAGTGTTCAAGGCGTTTGCGTTGTGATCCGGAGGTTGTGGGCTCAAATCCCACTGGGAAGCATACTTTGTGAAAAGTTGTTTCCAGTCTAGTTAGGATATTGCAGGCTTGAATCACTTGATTATCCGAAAAGAAAGATGATTTCGTGCTTCGGAAGGCACGTAAAGCTGTTGGTCCCGAACGCCATCTAGCGTTTGTACCTATCCTAGGATTGGTTCTAGTCTACCCTTTGGGAGGTCACACAGCTTTCACTCTGTGTAAAAACCAGTAACCTCGTCAAATCACCTAGGTAAGGTAGCGGACCCCGGGCTCTGAAGCGTAACCGCTGACGATGCAACCGGGAATTTGGATGATGATGAAGAATATGATTGCAGGACTCTAAGAACTCCTTTCTCCCTCTACGGGCCGGGCCTTAGGCCTTTTTTCGTTAACAACTATCTCGGTACGGTGTTGCTCTCACCCTGTTGACCCGTGCTTTAGACTATGTCATATTAATTACTGGTTACTTTTTACTTGTTATATTCTGTGTTTTTATCTACGTATTCAATATTCTTTGTCTCGCGTGTATTTTCTCTATCAACAAAAACTGCAGCACAGTCAATGGGTTGCCAAGGGGCATAGAAACAACTTTAAATAAGAAACAACCGCTTCCCAGGCGTGTGCAAACAATTTAATACGTTATTATGCATTCACTTCACAATCTTTAAGTTTGAATTACCTAACCTTGTCTGCTGTATTTGCATTGTCGATAACAACCGGTATTAAATTGTTGATTTTATTGTCTCCGTTACTTTATTCTTTCTCGAGTTTTATGCATTATTTGCAATTGACACCAAAACGGGTAGGCTACTCATTTTAGGGTACGACTGTACGACATCAGATTGCTATGTAGTTCAACTTTATTAGGCAAATTACAAGGAAGGACCGTGCATGATTGAAAATAAAAGGAGGCTTATGTTATGTTCAACAGTGGGGTTTTGAAAGCTGAATATGTTAAATTTTGGTTAACAAATGAAGACTAGAATAACTGCTTCTTCTAAACTATGTAATAGCAGGCCTTTGTTACTCCCCGTTTAGGAATCGAAAATATACCTACATTATTACTAAGCGCGGCGGCCCCTCGGAGTGGTACATTCAGTTATACGAATCGTATGTCAAGAGTAATAAGAATGAAATTGGCCTGCAATGGTTGTCTAGGTATCTAAACGAAAAGGTGGTGAGTTCTGACGTGATCTAAATTAAACCATATCGCTAACCACATTGAAAAGATATTTCTTTGAATTTCTTTGTTGAGTGAGACTTCTGTACGTGAGTATTAGTTTCTATTCTGTGGCAATAGTAAATCAGTTTCCGATCATAGTATCAAGTTTGGATACTGGACGAGTCATAAGTGTTTCATTGTTTGCTGTGAACATTGTGTACTATTTTCAAAGCTATCAGTGTTTAGTCTAATACTAGTCTGCTGCTGGAGAACGTCCTCAAGACCTTTCGACACTTGCCTAACCATTCGACCATCACCACTTCCTTCGGAATCCCAATTAGCTGGAACTCATACGTAACATAATCGTGGACAACTGGCGAAAGTAGGGGAAAGTGGGCATCCAGTGGAACCAACTAATACCGCATATTACGACTCATTATTATAACTATCACCCACGATGTATTTCCCGCAATCTGTATTATTTTGACTGTGGACATTTTGGCTTTTCTATTAGCTATTGGCAGCCTTTGTTAGCCAAGAGCACTTTTTTGGGTTCCGTGCCCAAAGGGTACAAACGGGACCTTTTTACTGAGACTCCGCTGTCTGTCTGTCTGTCACAGGGCTCTATCTCTTGACCCGTAATAGCTAGACACTTGAAATTTTCACTGATTATGTATTACTGTGGCCGCTATAACAACAAATACTGAAAATAAAAAGAAGTTAAAAATTAAAGGGGGCCGCCATACAAAAAAAGTGTTTTTTCAGCGTTTTTAACTAGATCTTTATAATGGCATTAACTAGATACTTGAAATTTTCACAGATTATGTATTACTATGGCCGCTATAACAAAAAATTCTAAAAATAAAAAAAGTTAAAAATTAAAGGGGGTCGTCATACAAAAAACGTGTTTTTTTAGCGTCTTAAAACATTGTACGGAGGTACGGAACCCTTCATGTACGAGTCTGACTCGCTCTTGCCCGTTTATTTTCTTTTCACATATCCTGGTGTGTTGCTTGATGCTAGAATGGAGGATATATATTTTTTTAAATTGAGTTAGACCATCCATTTTTCTTTTTCTAGTTCGTTTCGTATTTTATAATACAACAAACATCCTACTATAGGGTTTTAAAAATAGGGATATATTATAATCATATACC
Source organism: Acrobasis repandana (assembly GCA_963576875.1). NCBI lineage: Eukaryota > Metazoa > Arthropoda > Insecta > Lepidoptera > Pyralidae > Acrobasis > Acrobasis repandana. The sequence goes on from OY756223.1 coordinate 20,243,289, forward strand.
CGTTTCGACGAAATGCCAAGCACCCAAAATAACAAAAAGGTTCTTTTAGGGGCGCGGGGAGGTGGGCGTGCAAATGACACCAAATTATGTTACTAAATGTAAAACTTGAGTAACTTCGAGCATTTGCTCTCTAACTACACATTAATTTATTATTAGAGTAGAGAGATACCGGTATCAAATTAAATATCAAGTTACAAAATGACAGCAGAATATAACTTATTTTGCACACCACGTTAATTATGCAATTAAATTAATATCATTGCAAAACAGAACATGCGCCTGATATTTGATATTTCCTTTTAATCGATATCCAGCAAATAAATATCATGATACCAATAATGAGAAATATTTTGCCGTAAAGTTTTAAGAAGTCTTATAAAGAAACTTGGACAATTTCTTTCTAAGAAGCGGCGCAAACTTGAGATAAAGTTGCAAACTTCATTGCTGAATTTTTGCTACACAACACAGCTTTCAAGGTTAAAAAAATGTCTAGATTTACATAGGAAAATCTCAAAGATTTACATCTTTTTTACATGTTCACTGAATTCATAATGTACATATATGTATGTATGTGTAATGTAATAATCCTTGGCGAAGGGGCTTTCCTTGAAAAACACCAAGAGAATAATAAAATCGGAATATTTTAAAATTCTTTTTTTTACATAGCATTAATATGTTGCTAAATTCCAGCTATTTTTATTCCGGAAATGATAATACTTTTCGTACATCATACGTAGTTTAGTTTTACATATTCTCACGTCTTTGAAATCCCTTTCATATGTTATGGGGATGATAGAGTCAATTCCAGGACAGGTTGGAAAATGGCTTTTTTCAAATTGTCCCGGGTCTTAGGTGTTTATCTATATAAGTATGTATTTAAAGTATCGTTGAGTTAGTATCCCATAACACAAGTTTTACTTACTTTGGGGCTAGCTTAATTAGTGTGATTCGTCTCTATATATTTATTTAAATAATATAGTCAACAAGTTATTCGTTTATACATATATGCAGGAATTATGCGACCCTTTAATTGACTCTATCTATCATCCCCATAAGATATAAAGGGATTTCAAGGAAAGGATTATTACATTACACATAGCTCTGCTAAGAGAAATGTGTTGTATAGATGACTTGTGTGTGTATAGATGTATGAATATATGTACACAAGTTCACATGACTGCGACTAATCGCGGTAATCCTGTAGATCCGCGCCTTAATCCCCAAGGTTAGACGACTTACTAAGTCCTCAAGTTCATTAAGATGTTATCTAATAATGTTGAAAAAGTAATATTTAAGGTCATTGCTAAAGACCTTCCCAAAAGCAAGGATACATTTAACGAGAAATAAAGATATTCCTCTATACATACACGTATGACGATATACATATAAGTAGGGCTGTTGGGTGATAATTAAAAGTCTTTTCACCATTTGGACTCCACTCGTAGTTAAGGCGACGTGGGTTCACAATCACCTTTTTATATGAAAATTATACCAAAAAATGTATATGTAATTTTTTCTGAAGCCAAAACGGATAGATATTTAGATAATACATTTTTTGGTATAATTTTCATATAAAAAGGTGATTGTATAAAATGGTAATACGTATTTTAAAGGCAAATTTAGGCAAAATTAGATATATGTTTGTGATTTATTTCTATCGAGCCAAAAATGCTCAATCGTGTTTTGGCTATTGCGGGTGTCTGTAGAAAATCCTTCAGATTTTTATGTAAATTTTTTGAGGAATAAACTGTTGTAGTTTAATAAGAGTGATTTTTCAAAAACACGCACAGTTTTGCAATTGTGAACTCACGTCACCTTAAGACAAATTAAAATATAATGTAATCTGTGCCTGTAGTTCGTCTTTCACAAACCCATATTTCGGCAACTTCTAGACTGATTCGGCTTAGGTCTAGTTTCATCGTAATATTTCGAATAGTTCTAGTGAAGAAGCCTTTATGTAAAGTTTCAAATATACTCCTATTTCTAGTTGTCCTAAATGTAAGATTTACATCCAGTTGTGAGAGCACTTATGAACTGTGACGCAGGCCCAGCCTCCAACCATTCTCCATCAAACTATATAGACTATATAGGATTGAAAACTCGTTGATTTTAAATTAAAAACGTATTTTTGGAGACAAAAATACGTTTTTAATTTAAAATCAACGAGTTTTCAATCCTAAAACATAAAAATTATTTCGCGGTACAGTCTCCTGGCTCTTTCAGGGCAGGCTCAAGGGATGATTTTAACCCGGCTATATTTAGCGTGATATTTAGAACAAACGCACTATATGTCAAGAGTTCGGTACGTTGAGGTAAAGAGCAAGGGTAGTAAGGTCAAAGGCACATCGTAAGCAATTAGGGTGGTTCTTTAGACTTCGCTTGGAGCTTGCTCAAGTTTATTACCTTTATTACTTTCTTACGCGTGTTTTAAGTTTGTAGGACTTCGCGAGTCAGGGAGGGTAGGGATTTAAAATTCTAGATTGGATCTACAAACTAGGATTATTTGACAGTGTGCCTAGAGCGGCACGCCCCGGTACGCAACGCTATAAAAAAATGAATTTGAAATGAATTGAGAATGGCTCAAGACCGAAGAGTCCCAAAGAGAACACTCCCAAAGAGGGTTGACGTCAGGCAGGCAGCCGGTCGTAAAACTATACTTAGCCAAATCATTTCAACTGTTTCGGCTATTGTCCACTTCGCAAGGTCTTTGGCATCCTTGGGTGACCATTGACATGCATATTAAATGTAGAGAAGAAAAAGCGGGAAAGCGCCCCCCAGGCCCCGAAGCAGAATGAGGATGCAGCCGGGAAAGCGCTAAGATGAAGAAGAGGAGACATACACTCAACAGTGTGTGGAGGAAGGTTAAAGAACTACCAGGCAACAGTGTGTAGAAGGTTCATCAGTTTTCTAACTCATTAACCTATACATACATATAGACTATATTTAATATTTAAGGGGCGATGTAGTCCCCTAATCTTTCAAAAGGATATTTGCGAATCATCTATCATCATTACAAAGCTGTCTTTCAGAATTAATTTACCCATATTATTTAATAAGCAAAAACGATCTTCCGCGCGTGAGAACCAGCTGATACGCCTTGATAATTTACTTCAGCCCCAGACAAGCTTTACAGCCAGCCAGCTCTTTGAGCCAAAACATTCAGCCTCATTATTTCAAGTCATGTTGACGATGCATGGCTTTTAGAAATAAGAATAACCACAGACAATTGAGATGCTTTATAAACATACTTCCACCTATGCTTCCACCTGCTCGTTTACATGGACTTGGTTGTTATCTTACACATAGGTAATAGGTAATTTGAGTTAGTTAATGGCATCTCATGTCTCATCATGTCAACACATTTTAAGCGCACTACACACCAACGCCGCCGACCCGCCGACATATGTCGGCAACTTTTTATCAGCGGGCTAGGTTGGCGGCGACATCAGGAACTTATTTGGCAGTTAGTGATAGCCGTGCGTCGAAAAAGCAATAATGTCACCGGGCAACTCAGCGCTTGCATACGCAAGCCGCCAACGTGTCTTTTGGCAACACGCGCGGGCGCAGCGCAAGTTGCCGACATGCTGCTTTCGACATAGTCCGCCGGGTTGTGTCGGCGGGTCGGCGGCTTTGGTGTGTAGTGCGCTTTAGGCTGGGTAGGACCTAAAATGCTGCTTCTGTTTAAAAGATTAAAATCTAAAAATTCCGAAAGTTAATTTATTTTATTTTTAATAGGTACATGGACTTTTTTTACAGCCTACTTATAGGCCACTGCTGGACTAAAAGCCTCATACAAATAAAGGATTTGCCCATAACTACCAGCAAGGAGTATGAAAAAATAAAATAATTAGAATGATTCCAAAAAGAAAGAATTAGCATAAACGAATATTAGGCTGATAATACAATATCGCAATATAAATCCACCTACATTCAACAATGAAATGCATCAATAATTCCCCAGTGATTGATTGTGTGCAAATTCAATGAACAATATGATGTAATGATGCTGATATGATAAGTTTATGTAAGCTGATACAATTGATAAATTGCCAATCAATCTTGATTTCAGTGGGATATTAAAATTAACAAGATTGTAAAATCTTGATCAACTAAAATATAATAAAGTTTGATTTTATCTAACGCAGTAATTAATACAAGAACACTTATATCTGCACAGGAAGAGAAGCATGTGTAAATCTATGTATACAAGGGGAAGAAGTATAAAAAAAGCTTTTTTAATTGGGAGAAGTTAAGACAAGAACCTAGTTCTATTTACTGATGATGATGAAGAACATTTTACATTTGAAATATCATTTTGTGTATTTATTTTACAAAATTTGTTAATATTGTAACAACCAGTTTGCGAACCAAATAAAAAAAAAGAAGAGAAAGTAGCCTTCTTCTTTTCATCTTAACATTCAATAGGGTCCCCCACATTACAAACCTTAGTAAACATTTTCAAAATTCAATTATAATAACTTATTATTGTTAGTAATATTTGTTATAATAACAGTAAGTATTTTATTTTTGTTATTATGCATTTTTATTTTTTTTTAAAATGTTTGTACATATTTTTAACAGCAGTGTGGGTCCAGTCCCATAAGTTTGTCATTTTAGCATGTTGCTAGCTGCATCCTTAGAATGTACTGCTTTAAAGCTTGGGGTCTGTTCCTTTCTGGCTGTTTCTTCTTCAAAGACCATGCAAAGTGTAGAAAGGTCTTTCTTTGCCTAGCAGCAAGAAAGATTTTCAAAGATTCACAAGTTTCCTGCCTGTTACATACAAAAAAAAAATAAGTTTGAAGGAAGAAACATCAGTCTAACCATGCCTTATAGTCATTGGGAAATAAATGTAAGATATTTAATGAAACAACGATGACGTTCGATGTCTGATTTTTTTATTCTCTTTTTCTAACCCTTCACCTTATGCTATTTAACTATCTCGCTCACACACAACTGTCAAACTTTCTTACTTACTCTCTCATTCATACTGGGTTTACCATTCATTCTGTCCCTTTCTTTCGCAACTACGTTCCTTTCCCTTACATAAATTGTGTATAATTTAATTCCGACAAGTCTTATTGACTGTAAAAGATAGAGAAGGAGTTCTAATTACAATCAATAGTGTATTCATTGTTTAGAGTGAGGCTCCACTAAAGTTGAGCAGACTTTAAACAACCAATATAATTTCATTATTTACACATTGAAAAAGATATAGATGTGCTTTTTAGATCGCCTAAAAAGGCCCATCTCTATGTGTTAGTAATGAAATTATATTAGTTGTTTAAACTCTGCAAGGGCTTCCTCTTGGCCTAAGATGAGATGGCGGGACAACCTGTCTGCTTTTGACAAGGTTTGGAGGGAAATAGCTGGGGATTGAAGTGACTGGAAGCGACAAGGGGGAGGCCTTTGCCCAACTATGGGACCTAAATTGCTAGAAAAAAAAAACTGCTCAACTTTAGTAGCTCTGAAGTAGCCTCACTCTTAGTTTAAAAATAATAAAAAAGTATTTTAAACTAAATGGTATTGATTTTCCTGTACGAACTAGTCTAACTTATACAGACCATCAACATAGTTTGCTATTTAAATGGTTAAGGTCCCTACCAACTTTTTTTTTCAAGAGAATATGGACATCAAAAGCCTGAGGGCTCCTTTTCTGCCTCTTAATATTATTTTTATTACCGGGATGCCAGGTGAAAAAACAGAGATTAAGAATAAAGATTCTTAAATCTCACTTTATTTATGGTTTCATCTTATTTTATACCTAATATAAGATTATTTTTGAAACCTGATTTTCCACTTGTGACAGTAAAGTAGAATAGTGTAGAAATAGAAAAAATAAGTAACAGAGAACTTACCTCCTCAATATCCTTGTGAAACTTTATAGGTCTCATCAGGTAGAACTGCACTGAGAAATACACAAAGTTTATCACTACAAATGCACTGTTCCACAACACGGCGTCCAGGTAGCACTCTATGCTCCACGCCCACAGCCCCAAGAATGCACATCCCAGCACCAGCGCCACTCTCAACCATATCAGACCACTAGACGTATGGGGCGCAAGAAATGATAGCAGAAAAAAAATATTCGCCACTTGGAAAAACACATGGTTTATCGGCCGCCACTTCGGGCAGTGGTTCAAGTACAAATCCCACATAGAAGGACGCTCCTGCACTGTCACATTCACGAAATCCGAAGCTTGCGCGCTCGCCAGCTTCGTTGTCTCCTGTAAACCCATCTCGGTCGTCGTAACCACCTCCGTCACCTCACTGACACTCGTCGGCAAGTTCGTTGTCACATTCTGCAGACCAGTGATCATACCAAAGGCTAAGGCACCAAGGAACAACATAGTCCCACACTCCTAACCGCGACCCGAAATTTGTCATCGAAATTTCTACGGCTATGGGCATTTGCGGATTGTTGTAAAGCACTAATTCACTACTATTCTGCATCTATTATTCAGAAACATGAAGGTATTCACGCGAATTGATTTTATTTGAAAGAAAATAACAAATCTTATAAACCACAAATAAATGCTAACGCGAAAGCACCGACAGTTAATGAGTAAATAAGGTAAGTTTATAAGGGTAAGGAAACTTAATTTTAATTTAAATAATTTACAACAGTCCAAAATAAAACGTTAGGAAACAGTAAAAGCAAACAATCGAAGCACACAAATGACAGCACCGAACGATGACAGAAATCATAACCAACTATTTTTTTTATCGTTTTTGAAACATTTTTAACGTAGTTTATGAAGCCACAAAATAATTTCCAAATCGAAAATCTTTCAAAATAAATAAATAAACTAATTATGTAATTTAACTTACGCGAATATCACCGAATTTTAAAGAATGTTTAATTAATTAAACTGTTCTACAATTCGTAAATTCTAATGTAGTCTCGTAAACGCGTTCATTAAGTCAGTTTGACTTTGACACTTGTCTTTTACATTGACGTTGACAAGTCGTACAGATGGTGATGGCGGTTTAAAGTATTATTTATTTATTTTTACTTATTTGTGTAATATATCTGATTAATTAACATTTGTGATGTTGTAATAGCTCAAGCTGTAATGGCTTTACCTTGTGAAATGTTATTACATCCAGAACTTCTAAGCAACGAGCAGTTAATTCTTATCATTCAGGAGGTTAGTATTGGTTTTGTTTATTTGTATTTATCTTGTGTTTTGTCCATTTAAATACTGTCTAATGTTTGTTAAACTTTCAATTACAGCGACACTTACGAATGCCTAATATGGAGAATCTTCCCAGAGATGAATTATTGGAAATATTTCATAATTATTGTGTGCCCTATGGCCAAAGAAAATACCGCGACTCGGGCAGAGGTAAAGTGCTGAACAAAACTCGACAAACTAGTCCTGAGCCCAAACCGAATTGTGATACTCAGTATAATAATCAAAATAGGAAATTATCCTATCCATGGCCTAATGAGAGATTAAAACCTTCACTCGATGTGGTGTCAGGACAACCAAAAAAGATAAGATTAGAAGCAAAGTTTAGTTCGTCGAGCAATGGCACTATTGACATCAGTAAAAGGAAATTATCAGTTGAATCGGTGAGTTATAAAATATTTTTTGAATTGTTATAGGAAGTGTCATAGTCGGAGAAAAAGTTACTTTATGGTTACCTATTTAGTTATTACTTTTCATGCACTATTGTAATTACGTTTATTTTCTGTTTTAGGCAATCCCAGCAACAGATAGTCCACCGACAAAAAAATTAAGAAAACCTATAACTTGGCCGTAATTTTGGGAAAGTAACGTTTTTATACATATTTGGCAGCTACCAGGGTACAGACTATTATTTTTTTTACTTTAAACAAAGTGAAATTGTTTTAAATATTGTTATTAAAATGTACTCATAATTATGAAATGTTAAACACGGGAATTAACTAGAAACATACCTTTTTCACTTATTAGCATAAGTCATGCTGAGACCACAGTCAGTGCAATCCCATTGAAACTTCAGCAAATAAATAAAAAAGTTATGTTTCTCATTAATTCCTGTGTATGACATTTAATAATCATGCAACACGAAAGTTTAAAAGTAGTTGTATTCGTAATTGTCAGGATCTGTATACTTTTATTTTATATTTACACTGCAAAAATGTAGCTCAGAGCTGTGATAATGATCACCTCATTGGGAGAGGACTATTTACAGTATCAGTTGATAGTTTTTTGTTCACATTTCGGATTTATTCAATATAGAACAACTGCAAAATTTAAAATTCAAATGTTCTGTTATTAGTCCTTTGCCAGCACTTACACATCCAGAAGTTTTGTATACATTATATGTAAAATGATTTATTTAAAGAAAAGCTACAGATACTAGCGTTTCGCAACAACCACTGTTGAGGATACTGAAAGAAACTTATTTGCACAGTATCAGTTGCCTACACATCCGAAGAACTTTATCATATGTCTGTCAATTTATAAATACTTATAATATGATACAATACAATTAGTCATTCATTAATTTCAACTAATAACAATCAGTCAAGGTGTTGCCGAGATATTGGTTTACAAGTTCACAATGAATCACGGGATGAATAGGGTCCTGGGTCAAAATAAATTATTTTGTACTACGAGTATTATGAGAATATAACGTCTCAAAATAATGTCATTTTTGAACTTGCTTTTAGATTAATTAATGCAGAAAAACTAATAATAAGAGCATTATTTGACTCCAAGAAACTATGACGTCACAGTTTGGTATTTCAAACAAAACCTGTAGAAAGTGTGTGTTTAGACGTAAAGAAAAAAATCCTGATTTGACTTGGAAACTTGGGCATTGAAAGTGAATTTACATTTGGAACCAATTTCAACCAGTTCTTCCATAAGTCTTCTTCAGATGAGTTTTGAACACAGATCTGTATTTGAATATGTATATGTATTGTAGTATGTCACCAGAATATTGTAAATTCCATCAAATTATAATATTAGTGATATTTTAAAACAATGATAGTAAATTATAAACAACCAAATAATTATTGAATGGAATAATAATTTTAGAATGCAAAAACAAAATGTACAAACGTAAAACGTATTTCCAACTTATTTTCCGCCGGGTTTCTTTGTTATAATGGCTCATGTTTCTTGGTCTTTAACACAGTCGATGTACTACTGTACACTTCACTCAGAACAGTCGCTCAGAACAGTCATTTGCTAAAGCGAGAGAGAGCGACGCAACGCTTCAGCATGGCCAGTGCTGAAGCATTCCGCCGCTCTCTCTCGTTCTAGCAAATGACGCTTCTGAGCGACAGAAAAGGATAGCAGCAGAGGAAAGTGCTGTTCCGTGCTGACAGATGCGTGTGTCTGCGGTTATTCCCCACATGCTATATATCGACTGTACTAGTGAAACTCGCACGCGTCACAAAAATCTCGCGCACCCCGAATGCCGGCCAAAGCAACCATAAACCAGCCATAAAGTATGTATGTACAATCGCTGGTATGTACTCACACTTTGTATTAAATTCAAATATTGAAAGAATTATTGCTTTTTCAAAAGAAATCATAAAATTATTTTGAAGACCACGAAATACCAGTACATCTTGCTTTTATTTATAGTGAATGAAATATTTTAAGATATTTTTTTAAACATACACCGTCATATTATGACATAAAACGCAAATGCAAACGAACGTTAGGATTAAGTCACAGAAGACAGTAAGAGTATACAGAACGGAATCTTCGAAGGTACGCGCAATATGCGTCCCCGTTCCCCTGTTCTTGTGCAGCCGCGTGCGCCGTGCAGTGTGTGTTCGCCCGCTCTCGCCCGGAGACAAGGCGAGAGCGGAGGAGAGGTACGGGGACGTGGAACGGGGACGCACATTGCAAGGGACCTTAGGAGATTCCGTTCTGTACACTCTTACTGTCTTCTGTGACTTAATTTAAAGTATTATTCACCTTAATGGCCTTATTTTGGGTGGATAATTTAACCTAAGTACCATGGACAAACAAGTACAAGAAGATTGACTTAATTCGATTTTTAGTTTAAATGTTTCGTAGTGGTGCCGCTTAATTTCGAAAGATGGCGGTATAAACGTTCATTTTCTACGAAGAAACAAGTGCCAACTCTGATTTTGCGTGGATACCGTCAGCCTAAGTACTCAGTATCGGGCGAGATACTAGTGCCATCTAAAAAGAAAACAGGCTTTCTAGCAGAGTACGCTTTTTTGTTTAGTATGGTCAGTCCTCTTGGTTTTGTTCGTCCATGCAAGAACTAATGTTGTCCGCGATTTTCATAATACCCAAGAAGAAAAATGCATTGCGTGATCAATTATCATACTCACACAATGCATTTTATATCTAAGGCACAGGCCGGAATCTCCTAAGGTACGCGCAATATGCGTCCTCGTTCCCCGTCCCCGCACCTCTCCCACGTTTTCGCATCGATGACTCACGTTGGCCGTCAAGAACCGGGGGAGAGGTGCGGGTGCGGGGAACGGGGACGCATATTGCGCGTACCTTAGGAGATTCCTTTCTGTTTACTCTTACTGTATTCTGTGTCTAAGGTATTATAAAAATCGCGGACTGTTATGTACATGTCACAATTTGAAAACTGTAAATAAAAATCCGTGCATCAAAATGCGCAATTTTAAAATGTAAATAAATGTTCTGTGGCAAGTAATTATGTTAGTTAATTTTTTAAATAAGTTGTGTAGGTAGATCATTTTAGGATTGGGATATATACTATGTATCTTTAATTTTATATGCGCTGTGAATATGTGCTGTTCTGATTCCATAAATATGCAATGAAATAGAATATTGTTTTTAATAATCCATAGATATGTCACTAAATGTACACATACGGGAATTAACGCGAAACATACCTTTTTACACACATAAGTTTTTCATTTTTTTATATAGCTTGCCCTGTTTGTTTGGATCAAATCTTGCAAGTTAAAAACTTCCCGGCCACTTCCCGGTTTCCGGTTGAGATGAAATTTTGTATAGGTACTAATGTAATTCAGATGACAATGCAATATTATTATGACCAGAAGCTGATCTGATGATAGAGCCGGAAGTTGGCTATAGGAACACTGTAATGAAACGACGTAACCCTATGAATTTTGGGCTTATTTTATTACATTTGTCTTGATACATACTTAAGCCTCATAATAAAATCCTGTTGTTCGCAGTTGTTTCGATTGGGTTACACCGACCGTAGTCTCAACATGACTTAAAATAGGAATGTAAGTGTTTTTCAAAAAAATTGTATACAATCTAAAATGCTTACGAACTAGACCCTTTCCTAAAAATATACCTAAAGTTATGGCTCTCCCCTTCTACTTTATTGCACTGACAGTTAGCGGGAAGAAAGGGACGCCTATAACTTTAGGCACAGAATACAGTAAGAGTAAACAGAAAGGAACCTCCTAAGGTACGCGCAATATGCGTCCCCGTTCCCCGTCCCCGCACCTCTCCCCTGGTTCTTGACGGCCAACGTGAGTCATCGAGGCGAAAACGGGGGAGAGGTGCGGGGACGGGGAACGGGGACGCATATTGCGCGCACCTTAGGAGATTCCGGCCTGTGCTTTAGGTAAATTTTTTGGGAACGTTAGGTATTTAAACATAAGTATTATGAAAATATGAGCTTTATGCGCGTGGCATCAAGTTTAATTTTCAATGTTGTTTTTTTTGAGATTATTATTCGTAGTTTTATCCTAGATTGTATTATATATAAATTATTAGGTGTTTTGCGTTAATTCTTGATAGTTTAAAAGTAATCATAGAAATGACAAATTTATATTTCTTAGACTGTTGCTGTAATAATTTTTTAATGAGTTGTGTATATTTGCTAATGAATTTGAGAACGAAAATTATATCAGTTTCATTCCTTTTGCTTGGGTTTTGCTTTGGTCATTAATTTTACGAGTAAGCGGCTACACTTTTACACAGTAAAAAAAAGGTCCAGGTCTGTGAGCTACACGAATAACAATGCTACCCTTATTTAAAATAAATATTTTTTTAAAAATGATTATCAAAATCAAAATAAATTGTTTCATACATGTTTAGATAATCATGCAAACAATTTGAAGTTAGACGACTACACATAAATTAATCAAAAAATTCATCAGGGTGATTCGAAGTTATGGTAGCACAATTGGAAGTTCACCCTCAGTACAGATGTGAGGGCCGTGAGTTCGAATCACACTCATGGCGAAATTTTTCATCGCTTTTTTTATTTTAGATATTGATCCGAGCATTGTAATGCTTAAATGAGGGTAGCAGTGGTGTTACAGCCAGGACCTTACGCTTGGTTACTTATTGCAATAATCATTATACTTCTTAGAACATTATATGTATATCACTAGATAAAAAAAGTAGAATTCAATGTAGCAGATGGTAATTATGAAGTATGTGGGAATATTCGTATTTTCTATGTATGAGAACTTATAGTAAGGAAAACTGTGTTAATTAGATCTATTTTATATAACTATTAAAACGGGTTTTTTACGTATATAGTCAGCTCGGGCCAACCAGGTTTAGATCTCATCAGGAGACCATCTCTAGGGCGAATTCAGAGCTCTAGACTACAGACCATGGATCAAGATAGACACAGCCTCTGTATGAAATTGCGTGTCGATCTGACGTCAAATCGACTTTATTTAGGATCGTCACTTTTAGTCCGTGTATGTCAATTCATTAGATCGGACAATGATGAGCTCTCTACTGTAAAATACATATAAATAATAATATAAATTACTAAATTGCCGTTTTGAACCGTCGAAATACGTTGGGGAAGTAATAAAAAAGTTTCCTTTCGTCTGTAAGTGAATTTCTTACTAAATTTTGTATCGTAAATCGTAATAGCTAGACACATGAAATTTTAAGTCTTAAGTCCCATTGTCATCTCGTGAAGATTGATCATGGAATCCTTGAGAAATCCAGGGAACCCCTGAAATATTCTATGCAGACTAGAGTGATTTTGGTGTTTTTGTCAATAAGTCAATTTTTGTATTCAGAAAATGTTATGGTAAAGATGCTCTCCTAACATGGACGATTCTAATGAGATCGAAACCTGGTTGCCCCGAGCTGAATTTACATATACATACCTGTCTTAAATAGTTATAATAATTACATCTACTTTTGAAACTACTAACTACCTCTTATGCTTTTGTCTCTCCATATTAGGACTACTTCGTAGCTCTTTCCATTGACAAGTTGATGTAGATGTAATCAAGTAAAACTTTTTACACAGTAAGCTCAATGTCTAGTAGAAACCATGATCAAAAGTCCAAAAAAAAATACAAGGTGTTTAAATAAAGAACTGACAATTATCATTTTTGTTTACTTTCACATGTCACAACAAAATATATTTTCGGAGCATAGTATTTTGTAATAATTGTTTTGAAGCTTCGATCATCTATAATTCAGAGTTATTAATAGAGGGAAATAAAACTAAAATGCTAGAACCGACGGTAAGAAACGTTAAGTCGGTGAAGAGCAGACAGGAGACTATAAACCCAAGTGTTATGGATTACAAAGCATCTGGAGGGATGTCCAAGGTTCAATCCCACTTCCTCGTTCCCTCTGAGAAGTTGGACAAAGTTACTCGGCGGGTTATAGCACCCTACGCCCAGATTGAAAGGAAGGGCCTCAGGCCTGATGAGTCTAAGGAAGGGAGATACCTGGATATCAATAGGTTTAATGTGTTCTTGGAAGATACGGTTGATTTGGACTCGCTGTTCTATGAGACGGCTATGGTTTTGAAGACTGTCACAAATAGTTCAGGTAACGTACCTGATACTGACTTCATTACCTGATGGTAATGAAGTCGTCGTAATATTAAAAGAAAGATATAAATGCATAACAGAATCCCACTCCATAAATATTGCAGGTGTATTCGTGTATACAGTGGACCCGATTAAAAATGAGATAGTCATGATGCCCCACAATACGAAGACGCCCGAGCGGCACGAAGTCAATATACCTATTGGTTAGACTAGTTTTAAGTGTTTATTCTTTAAAGTTTAGAAAAAGAGCGAATATGTACATTGTAAAAGATCTATACGATTAAAGCGGGCAACGACTGTGCGTCTGTGAATCTGAGGCATTACTATACTATGTATCCCTATCATTAGTATGTGTCTCTGAGTTTGTACACGTACATCCATGGTCTGTGACGTACGGTCATTTTTAAATGCCACCACCGTATCAAGCGAAAGGTAATTTTATTTACCACATTAAGGAACTTCGTTCCCACCAGGTGCACCACGATACCCTTCCCGTTTTTCTGTTTTCTGTCTCTATAAATTCCATCGGTTGCATATCTAGGTTTGCACATTATTAGGTAGGTACTTTCAGAACAGTATATCTGATACCGCTCGATTCTCAGATAGACGTGACTTCCCTAGGCTCGAGACTAAGACTTTTTAATTCATATTTTAGTTGAAGGTAAAATAGCAGCAGCCCACGCCGCAGCAACTAAGGAGTTCTTACTCATTGCGGACGTCCAACGGGACCGGCGCTTCGCCGAGGGTCTGCGGTGGATCGACGCGAAGACGGCTCTGTGTCTGCCTGTCGTCAAGCCGGATGGTGAATGTTATGGAGTGTTGGAGCTGTACAGAACTTACGCCGAGCCTTATAATGAGGTAACCATTTTGTATTTCAACTTTTAGTCTAGCAACTTTAGTTAGGTAGGTAGCTGTGCTCCATCGAAGATTAGGAACCACTGTTCGATCTTTTCTTTACTTCGTACGGTCTTCCTTGGACGTGAGACCAGGTCTTGATTGGGTAGTGGTTTTTGGATACGAAAACGGCATGGCCAGACTAGTATCCTACGTGTAACTGGTGCAAAATATAATGAGGAAACACTGTTAAAAGTAGCTCCCTCCATATTCCTTGATTTCGACTATGACTGTTTTTGTAAATTTTATCATTAACACATCTGTCAGCACGGAACAGTATTTTCCTATGCTGCTATCCTTTTCGGTCGCTCAGAACCGCGATTTGCTAGAGTGAGAGAGAGCGACGGAATGCGGCAGCATTGTGGATTCCGCGATAGAGTGCCAACCTGAATACCTATTTCATGCCACGAAACATTAGGTACCGCGTTGCGTTCAAAAAGTCGAAATTTTGTGTGACACCATTCAATTTACCTATTAAAACTCGAAATTTCTGGAACTCGAACTCAACAAAATCACTTTACACTCCTTTTGTCTTTAATTTCCAAGGAAGTTCTATACACGGTGATCAGCGTAGCGTGCTGGGCAGGCGCCGCAGTTCACCAAGCGCAGGCGAGGGTCACCTTACAGAAGACCTCCCATCTCAACTCGGAGCTGAGGACGTTGTTGCACAACTACTTCTGTGACTTGGCGTCGATCGACACAATGCTTACTGATATGCTGGTAGGTTTATTTTTATAAAACCAGGTAGAGTTAGAAAGAAATACCTATACATATTTGACCAACAGATGGTAAGTGGTTATCTTAGGGTTGGAACTCATCTATCAGCACGGAACAGCACTTTCCTATGCTGCTATCCTTTTCTGTCGCTCAGAACAGTAATTTGCTAGAGCGAGAGAGAGCGACGGAACGCTGCAGCACGGCCGGGGCTAAGATCCTATCCTATGGATGCTACCTATACTAATTTAAGTATTTATCTAAAGCCTATATCAGACAATGGACTAAAGGCCTCTCGCAATAAAGGAAGGTTTTGCCCATAATCACCTCGCTGAGCAGACGGGTTGGAGCGCAGTAGATGGGTATAAAGGTTTTGCAGAGAACGCGGCTGCCCGTCCTTTGTTACGTTACCTTACGACATCCGGGCATCCGTGGCAAAGGATAGGGGTAGTGACAATCGTATTCTACTCTGCCATCACCATATGTCAATATAACCAAGTATTAGGTATTAATAATACTACGTGAAGTCATGGACCACACCTTTTGAAGAAACTTATGCTATTGTCTTAGGAAAATTTTTGGCACCGACAAGGCTGCGTCGGACAATTTGAAGGCAGTTCGCACTGAGTGCAACCGTTTTTTACTAGCCTGTAGATGTTGTGTCCCAATGCTGGGCAAAGGCCTCCCACTTATACTTCCACACATCTCTGTCTTCAGCAATCTTCCGTCGATTCATACGAAAATTTGTAAAGTTCTTAGAAGCCAGAATGTAGACAACCTGGCCCATCTCTCTGAATGCAATATTATCTACAAGTGTTACAGGGCAGATAAAGTGCTCGTTTGAATAGTCCCTAACTGGTTTTAGATTTTTTGAGCTGTCCAGAGCTACGAGTATTTTCAAGCAAGGTGTACCATTCTCCCAGTAAGTACAACAGAACATTTGCAGGCAGTGGTCAAATCCTTCATGGGGGCGATGCGGAGCAGCTTCTTTATCATCGACAAGGAACAGCTTGGGGAGCACATGATAGCTGACATGTGGGACGACGGGTGGGCCTCGGAGAAGTCTTCCATGCCCAAGAAGAAAGTCAAAGTCAAGTAGGTCTATCTAGACTTTTTGATAATTAATAGAAATAAGGTAGGGTAGCTTAATGAATTGCTGAATCCTATTACATACTAGTAAATTTGTGAGCTGTAGACCTTGAAAGATTTTTCCCTCTCAGTCAGACACACGACCTCTTGAAGTTTCTTCTTAGCTCGTTTCCGGTTGCATCCTCAGCTGTGCTGCTTCGGATCCCGGGGTGCGCTTTCCAGCTTTTTCTTCTCCAAATATAACATGCACATCAATGGTCACCCAAGGATGCCAAAGACCTTCCGAAATGGAGAAGAAATTGCCGGAACAGTTAAAATGATTCGGCTGAAATTTTACGACCGGCCGCCGCCCGACGTTAACCCTCCTTGGGAATGCAATTGTAGCACGACATGTTTGTGCTTAAGTCCTTTAGTCGCCTCTTACGAAATCCACAGGAAGAGATGGAGTGGTCCTATTCTGACCCAGAACCACACGGGGACACGACCCCTTGAAGTTTATCTGGTAAAAAAGTTGTTGGACATTTTGGTAGAATATTTTGTTTTTGTTTTATTTTTAAATTCAGTGTCATTTGTTATTTATTTTTTTATAATAAAGAATAGAGGAATAAGAAACATAAACAATGCAGGTTAAAGCTTTGAGTATTTTCCAGTTTGAGCCTAGAACAGACCCCTGCGGGACTCTCAGCGCGGACGGGCGAGTGGCTAAACGTCCGGGATGCCTACAAAGACTCTCGGTTTGCCAAAGAGATCGACCCGACCACTGGCACTGTGGTGAGGTCCTGTCTAGCCGCACCCATTGTGGGCAAGCATGGTGTTATCGGTAAGTGACCATCATTACTGCGTCATTCGGTATTGCACCACTGTATCAAACGATTTAACTACGACATTCGGGTTGCTTCAAGTCAGTAGTTGTGCTGCCTTCCATGCTTGTAGAGACTATGAACCAATAAAAAAAATGAATTTACTTTCTAGCTGCGTCTCCTTCTATGCAAATCGAATCATCTCTCTAAATAGGTGTAGATTCTCCTTTTTCACCCATGCTGCTATTACATTACTATTTTGCTATAATTGCTTTTGCTGTTTTTAAGCGTGACCTTTGGGGCCTGCGATCCCATTTGTAGGAGTCATAGTAAATTGTATTGTATCTTTGTTCCGATAAATATTTTCTGATCTAGGTGTAGTGCAACTAACGAACAAATGCAACGCTACTACCTTCAATACGGAAGACGAAGAGATATTTAAGGTGTTCATCAGCTACTGTTCTTTGATTGTTCACTTCTATAACATGCAGCAGAAGGAGATATTCCACGTATGTTATTTTCGTTCTCTATCTTAGATTTTTTTTCTTTTATGACTGGTTTTAATACCAATTTACACAGAGGTTAAAAAATATTTTTTATAATAAGTTTATGGCTCTAATGAAATCTTATATGCATTTGAGTTATCACAAAAAATATACTTTTGTAACAGATACAACGAAAATTTAAGTTTTTAGAAATTACATCTGAATATCGGTGTGCCTCAAGGCTCAATAATAGGTCCACTATAAAATACAACGTGGAAGGGACATACCCATTATAAATCGAACCACGGTCTATACTTGATCACTATAGTATAATGAAGTTAAAATAACGGCCAAAAAACAAAAAATAAATTTCGGCATTTCCATACAAAAGTTTGCGGCCGCCCAGGCGATTTGTATGGGAATGTCGAATTTGATTTTTGTTTTTTGACTGTTATTTTTATTCCATCATACATTAGTGATCTAGTAAAGCCCGTGGTTCGATTTATTACGGGTTGGAAGGGACATCCCTTCCACTTTGTATATATTCGACAATTTCCTAAACATTGTTGCCATTGATTTCATTGCTTCTTTTCTAACTACACAGAAGAACAAAAACAAGACTTATTCGGAGTTGGTGAAAGTACACCTAAAGCCATGTCGACACGACTTAGACGAGCTGATGGAGACTAACGGCATTGTGCTGCCACCGGCAAATTTCAGCAGGTGTGGTGTAGCTAGTTTATAAATATACTTTACCAGTAATAAAATCTGTCAACAGTCAACACTATTACAAGTGGCAATAGAACGATTGTTGGTGGGGTGGTATTATATAGCGGTCTGGATTTTAAGAAACATTTATCTAATCTCATATCGTAAAATTCGAATTTAACTTTAAACCGATTTTAATTTTTGTTGAGATATGAGATATGTCACTGTATGATTGTGAACAGTAAACTATCTCGCGAGATTGTGCTGTCGATAAATTACGAACTTTACCGTACTGCTCACAATCTAACGTATTATCATTTGATACTTTATAATCAATCCACGTCACACCGTTGTGAACGAACCTGAATTTATATGCAGGGTTCACAATCTGTACGATTTTATCATCAAACTCCCATTTCGCCACGATCGAGCATCTCAAAAAGTATCTTTTACTAGGTACATATGCTGGTGTGGATTATATTTAAGCTTTTTGATTGCAACATTTGGGTAGCGTCTATAGCTGAAGTACAGATACTGCCTATAGACTCTACCTTTGAAATAAAAAAATAAATAATTATTTTCAATATTCCAGCTTCGACTACCACATAAGCGAGGGCAACCCTGAGGAGATGCCTGGTCTCATTTGCTACATGTACATGGAAACCTTCGCGGATAGAAACTTTGAGCGGCGACAGCTAGCAGAGTTTGCGTTGACCATACTGAGATGTTACCGACCCAATCCCTACCATAACGCAGAGCATGCCTTCTGCTTTACCCACACCATGTATTTGATTCTGTCAAATAATAATGGTTACTTTGACTTTGATGAGGTACTTAAATGTTCACCACTTTCACGTAATAATAAAGATATTTCAGTACTGTCCTAGGTCAAGCCTTTTAAAATTTAAATAAAATCTTGCTGTAAATATGGTGTGCCCCAGAGTCCAACGACGAAGCCCTACTCAGGACTTAGGTACGCTAAGTGTGCTGTTCTAATACTGGTGTCCCCCAAGGGTTACTCCTAGAGCCTATATTCTTTTTGATCTATCCTTTTCTCATAATCAATCTGCCTTCAAATGACAACAACTAATAATCAATCTGCCTTCAAATGACAACAACTATCAAATCTCATTACAAAGCTTGGCCGACCTTATTTTTTCAAAACTTTATGGTAATCTTCTATTTCAGACCGTAGCTTTAATGCTTGCTGGGCTCTGCCACGACTTAGACCACCCTGGTTTCAACAACAACTTCCTCACGCTGTGCAAGCATCCGCTTTCGTTGATGTACAAATCTTCTATGCTGGAGCATCACCACTACTTCCTGGCGAAGAAAATTATCGAGGTAAGTTGTTCTTATGCCCTGTACAGGAGTAAAACTGTGCGCGTTTTGAAGATATGAAGCTACATGTTTAAAACACATTTGAACTAAAACATCAGAAGCAATTAATTTCTGAAGCTTCTAAGATTCCCTAATTATTTAGAACTTTCGTGGAGTGGGGAGACCAGACACACCCAAGTTCACCCAACTTATCATTATTGTTACCACTAGTATAGATAGATATCTACAAATGTGTAAATAAATCAAGAAGTCAATTTCATTTATTTCAATAGATTTGATTAATTTGGTTTTTTGAGTGAAACTAAAACTGAAACTCGCGTAAGAATAGCTTTTGACTTTAAATTCGATGGGGCATAAAAGTTTTTCGAAAAGCGACCACGTACTCGCAAGCGAAGAGTAGGACACCCACTTTAAAAGTGGACAGAAAAGCTCGGTGTAAAACGCTGGATGCAGGCCGGTTTAGATCGGTCATTTTGGAAATCCTTGGGAGAGGCTTACCTAGGTATGTTCAGCCGTGGTGATTGTTATATGGCTGAAATGATAATGATGACTTTGAAACTAAAATTGTGTCTTTTTCAGGACAAGAACATCCTCGGCAAGCTCCCCACGGTCGACAGGGAGCGCATTATGGAAGAGATCAAGTACGACATCCTGAGCACAGACCTCGCGATGTACTTCCAAGTGCGCGCGCAGCTCACGCCTTTGGTAGCTGACCATTGCTTCGACTGGACGGACAATTCTCATCGGAGGATGCTGAAGGTACGCTTATCTTTGGAGGCCAATCTTCTCGCACAAATTCAACTATATTTTTATAGGGTTTTTATTTTAGGCATTCAAGATGCAGTACTAAATAATAAATGTGAATATCAAACGGTGGTGGAATTTGGCGTGCGGGGTTGAATACGTGTAACTCAGTGGTTAGAGCATGGTCGTATTCAGACTAAGGTCACAAGTTCAAGTCCCGTTCACGTGTTTCACTATTTCTTATTTCATTATTAAATTTCTCAACTACCAAAACCTAACACCCTTGTAAAATTAGACAACTATATATTAACATAAGACTTAGGCACGTGTTGGGTAACATGGGCCGCTGATTCCAGTTTCTTCATCATAGAGTCGCCTCACGCCATTGGTAGATGCCCGGCCATACCTTTGACTGGACGGATAACTCTCATCTAAGGATGCTGACGGTACCATTAAAGGATGTCTTGGGATTGTCTCATCAAAATTTTACATAAAAACTTATATGTACTCATTGACTCTGAAAAATTATCCTTAAAAATGGTTTTCAGGGTATACTCATGACGACTAGTGACCTCTCGGGCTCCTGCAAGCCATTTGGCATCTCGAAAAAGATAGCTGAATCCGTGTATGAAGAATTTTATAATCAGGTCAGTAGTTTCTTTTTTTAGCTAACTTCCTTCTTCTTTACCGGTTGGATCTTCTGCTGTGCTACTTCGGAATTCGAGATACGCATTTTCTTCTACGATATGCATCTCAATGGTCATTGGAAGAGGCCGAGGAGCGTGCAAAGTGGAGAAGAAAACCTTGAAATTATCTAAACGATTAAGGGGCAATTCATACTAGCGCAGAGTCGAGCGCATCGAAGCGTCAATTTAAACTTAACATAGCAAATTCACCCTTATTTCCACAATGCAATGCACATTTTTCTTCCGAGATGAAAAAGGAGACGCGCGCATTCGTCAGTATTCGCTCTTACTGTATTGTGTGGTGTAGGGTGACCGCGAGCGCGAGATGGGCTACACGCCGCTGAGCATGATGGACCGCCGGCGCAGCATCAACCAGCCGGCCGAGCAGATACAGTTCCTGTCCGTGGTGGTGCTGCCGTGCCTGCTGCTCGTGCATAACATCTTCCCCAACACCGCGGCGCTTATTGAAAATTGCAGGTTTGTTGGATTCAGATGTTACTTTGCGGAAGTAGGTAGTGCTATTTGCAATTTTTATCAATAGTTTTATATGAATTGTCAAATGAAGAATGAATTCATTCGTCGTTTGACCACCGAACAGCCAGTTTCGGGCCTGAAGATGTGTCTAGTGTAGAGGTGAACCACGTGTCGCGACAGCCGACGTTCCAACGGATGCAGGAGGAGAATGCATCAAGTATTGGTGGCGGGTACGCTGGGATTGATGGTGGCAGGGTTGCTGGGAATAACAGTAGTTTTGTTTTTTTGGCTGTTATTTTAATTTCATTATACTATAATGATCTAGTATAGACCGTGGTTTGATTTATTACGGTTATGCCCCTTCCACGTTGTACTCGTATTTGTTCAGGAAGTTCTTTAATTTAATGAAACTATTTTTTATCGGGTAAGCAGAAGGTCGACCTATCTTCTGATTTTAGACTATAATGTCCTATGTTCTAAGGAAAACGCAAGAATCTTGGCATACGGAGATCGAGATCCGCGGGCAGAAGTTATGGCGGCAGGACTCCTCTGTACCCGCCGCGCCCGCAAAGGTACTCAGCGCGAGCAAAAGCGAATCTAAGACGCAGGTGGATAGAGAACAATAAACGTTTATTGCTACCTTGCTTGTTTTATTTGACCCTGCAAATGTATGATTGACAAACATTGGCGAATGCTGAGTTTTGAAGCGCTGAGTCATTAAACAAGTCGTATATAAGGGTCGGCGCAGCTCTGGCGCAGACCACAGACCATGGAGCGCAGCGGAAAGGAAGTTTTCATGTCACTCGAAAATACTTATACTTTAAACTATTGGTATAAAGTGCATGCGGCTGGGCTCGCGTGGCCAGCGTTTTTTGTCATGTTCAAACATTTATGCACTTTTTACCAATAGCTTAGTTTATTTTCGAGTGCTATAAACAAATCCTCTTTGCTGCGGTCTGCACTGACCCTAAGATGACCAAATATCTTTCTTCTTCTAATATCGATTGTTTCTAATAAGTATAGGGAGATCAAAAAGGAGACAAGAACGTAGTTCTTAAATAAAAAAATAGTCATAAAACGTACGGTTTTTTGTATGGAAAGAAACTTAATTTAGTGACTCAGCGTTTCAAAAATGGCCCTCCAGCCCTCGTCGTTAAACCCGGATAGTTTGTATCGCGAGACGGACTAGCACCATCCCGCTGTAAAATGGAACCAAAATGGTTTTTTACTGTTTTTTTGTAATGGAGCTTTATATAAACTGATGCAAACAAGCAGTAAACACACAAGCACTACAATATCGAGTGCCGACAGAACATGGACGGGGTTATGCTCTTTGGTGAATTTGATTAAATGATGGTACAACAATCACTATACTTTAACATACATGAACTCCTAAAAGATTTTTAAAGATAACCAATATTTTTATAGATAAACTGCGCCAGTAAAACATTGCTTGAGGTATACGCGGGGAAGCGGGAAAGAGAGGAAGACGGCACACGTGTTTAAACAGTGTGGTAGAGGGCCTGATAATAATCCCTTATGGCGACCTCCGTAGAGAAATGGTAAAAAATGTCTTATTTTCTAATTTTTCTTGGGTATTTATCTATGCGGAATAACTTTTTAACAACAAGTTACATTTTTAGAGCAAGTTCAGTCCAAGATACTGAACTATTTGCCATAAAAACAGTTAACGAAAAACGCTTCGCCTTCTGAAACAAACCAGCGCTCAACCCGGATTTTGAATGCGGAGGACGAAAATATTTTATCGGTTTTTTTATTTTATAGCAAGTAGTTCAGTATCATGGACTGAACTTGCTTCAAAAATTTGACCAAAGTCACCGTCTGTCTGTATTATAAAATATGGTACCTACCCCCTATAATACAAGTTTAAACCGTACCTGTTTAAAGCTAGCTCAATCAATGTGCATTGTCAAAAAAGGGGTTTCTTTGGCATATGTCCCTCCTCCCACTTTCCCCTCTTTCCTCACGTAAAGTCTTACAAGCGGTTTACCTATAATTGTAAATCACAGATATATCATTCATGACGTAACCAGGACAACTCTTAATGCTCGTCTGTTCGTACACCAAACATAATAATATTATGTAGCTTCTCACAGGGTTTAAAACACGCATTTTGGGAATCACATCGAACATTGACAGTAAGAATCTGCGTGTATGCTCACTCTGATACACAGATGTTCGCAGTTCGGGATTATGATGTAACAAACAAATTTTTCATGTGTAACGAAGACGAAATTGATAGCACAATCAGTTCATGATATGGAATAATTTCCCCGGATAAAAAATAGGTACGAAAAGCAAACATATGTCTCATATAATTTTTTTTAGGGGAGATGTACGTACACATTCAATATCATGGAGTAATCAAGTCCGTCAAAGCTTATTGCGTTTTTCTTTTATAATTTAAATCACCAATTAACATATAATATTTGCTCGGATAAAGCCGAGTTTGAAAGCAGATAGCCAATATTCTGATCTTTGAAGCGAGTTCCCATCAACGCATATAAATGATATGACAACACACGTGTAGTACCAGCCTAAACTAATTTTGCCAGATCACTTTATGTATTTTTATAAAATGCAGACTATTTTGTTTTCGGATTAAACTTTATCCACCCGAAACATAAGTTAACAATTACGAATGAGAAAGTGACATATTGTTACGCTGGGAATAGATGTCCGGTTTTTATCTCCGGTGATCCGGTCCCTGATCAGTGATCAGACTATCGGAATGCACTAAACAACTTACCCCAAGGAACATACCTATATCGAAATATGAACAATAATTTTTGGCCTCCCATACAAGTTTAACGATCATCAAGTTTGTATGGAAAGCAAAAAGTATTTTTTCATATTCCGATTATGTTCCTTTGGGAAAGTTGTTTAGTATCATCATTCGTCGTTTGACCACCGAACAGCCAGTTTCGGGCCTGAAGATGTGTCTAGTGTAGAGGTGAACCACGTGTCGCGACAGCCGACGTTCCAACGGATGCAGGAGGAGAATGCATCAAGTATTGGTGGCGGGTACGCTGGGATTGATGGTGGCAGGGTTGCTGGGAATAACAGTAGTTTTGTTTTTTTGGCTGTTATTTTAATTTCATTATACTATAATGATCTAGTATAGACCGTGGTTTGATTTATTACGGTTATGCCCCTTCCACGTTGTACTCGTATTTGTTCAGGAAGTTCTTTAATTTAATGAAACTATTTTTTATCGGGTAAGCAGAAGGTCGACCTATCTTCTGATTTTAGACTATAATGTCCTATGTTCTAAGGAAAACGCAAGAATCTTGGCATACGGAGATCGAGATCCGCGGGCAGAAGTTATGGCGGCAGGACTCCTCTGTACCCGCCGCGCCCGCAAAGGTACTCAGCGCGAGCAAAAGCGAATCTAAGACGCAGGTGGATAGAGAACAATAAACGTTTATTGCTACCTTGCTTGTTTTATTTGACCCTGCAAATGTATGATTGACAAACATTGGCGAATGCTGAGTTTTGAAGCGCTGAGTCATTAAACAAGTCGTATATAAGGGTCGGCGCAGCTCTGGCGCAGACCACAGACCATGGAGCGCAGCGGAAAGGAAGTTTTCATGTCACTCGAAAATACTTATACTTTAAACTATTGGTATAAAGTGCATGCGGCTGGGCTCGCGTGGCCAGCGTTTTTTGTCATGTTCAAACATTTATGCACTTTTTACCAATAGCTTAGTTTATTTTCGAGTGCTATAAACAAATCCTCTTTGCTGCGGTCTGCACTGACCCTAAGATGACCAAATATCTTTCTTCTTCTAATATCGATTGTTTCTAATAAGTATAGGGAGATCAAAAAGGAGACAAGAACGTAGTTCTTAAATAAAAAAATAGTCATAAAACGTACGGTTTTTTGTATGGAAAGAAACTTAATTTAGTGACTCAGCGTTTCAAAAATGGCCCTCCAGCCCTCGTCGTTAAACCCGGATAGTTTGTATCGCGAGACGGACTAGCACCATCCCGCTCGTTATTATTAACGTAGAGCGAGATATTGTGTATTGATAGATGATAGCGTGCGCTCGATAAACTGTCGCCAGTGCCATTGCTACGGGGGCAAATGGAGTCGTAGACCAGCGCTCATTCTTTTTGGTAGTAGCCTTTTTTAGTCACTAAACAAACGGTGTGGGCTGCAGGGGATTAAAAATGCCGCTTATTTGTCGCGCGCCTTCTATTGCTCTCCCCTACTGCCCCTCGTATCTTTCGGGCAAGGTCGTGGTATCCAGCCCAGTTTTATTTTGTCCATGATTCATCTACATAGTTCACCTAGCTGTAGGTACTCACAGATTTACACTATACTAATGCTATATGTAGTCCAAATCATAACTCATAATGTCCAGAAATGTATGATGTCTAGTTTCAAAGTACATAATTACCCATTTGACTGGTAAAATAAATAAAACTAGTGTTCACATGATAGCAAATTTATTTATTACCCTATTATGACCGACATAATACAATGTATTTTACTGGTGTTAACGAATATCCACAGGTTCGTCACCTAGTGACAATACTTAACGGGGCTACACGTAGCGAACATCGAAGGCCTTGATTTTTGAATACTTATTTGCATCAGTTTATAATACACCACAATATTTTTACCTGGCCACATTGCGGCACCGTTCTGGTATTGAATTCACTATTTTATGACTCCTAAGAGGATTTAAAAATGGCTCTTTGATAACTTAAGAGCTCAGTCAAGTCAAGTCGACGGCAACCGACGGCCGACCTAAAAATGTTTTTTGCAGACTGCCGGCGACCTGCAGTCGAACTGCCGTTAAGAACGTCCCGATCGTCTGAAGAGCTCTAACTTGTGGTATGTCGACCCTTCATAGATAAAGCGCTTGACAATATAGCACAAGCGTCAATGTTCAGGCGTTATTATTATTGTTATTTTTCATTGACTTATATATTACTACCGTAAGGACTAGGCCAACTGCGCGAAGAAATGGCACCAATTCGGTCCGCAGAAGAGTTCATTCGTTTTTGTTTCATACTTGTAAATGCCATAAAAATGCCTAGTTGCGCATTTAAGGCTGCAAAAACTATGATATAGGTTAAAAAAAGTACATGAAATATCGTATCATCGGTAAGTAACATAACTGTTTGTTATAGTTAAAATACTAAGGAATGTTACCGCGCTAATTTTACAACCGACTGGCGGCCATGATCGCAGCGTCGCGCCCGGAGTGATAACAGCGCATGCGCTGTAGTCGCTCCGGGCGCGACGTTGAATGAATGAAGATATTTTATGCAAAATGTTCTGATGGGCTCATCCTTAGTTGAAATCATTGTTATTAATATTTACGTTTTCTTTATTTCAGCTTTAGCTGGTATTTTTATACCATTTACTATATTTTTTCTTCAGAAAATTGAAACTTTTTCTACCAATCAATCTACAGACGTTATCGACTGGCCATCTCGATTTTAATAATATCAAGTGAAATCGCTTTACTTCGTAGCCCAATATTAATTTTGTAGACGACACAATCAAGAAAGTTGATTATCGCCATTTGGGCTCTGTGTTGCAGTGTAAAATGGAACCAAAATGGTTTTTTACTGTTTTTTTGTAATGGAGCTTTATATAAACTGATGCAAACAAGCAGTAAACACACAAGCACTACAATATCGAGTGCCGACAGAACATGGACGGGGTTATGCTCTTTGGTGAATTTGATTAAATGATGGTACAACAATCACTATACTTTAACATACATGAACTCCTAAAAGATTTTTAAAGATAACCAATATTTTTATAGATAAACTGCGCCAGTAAAACATTGCTTGAGGTATACGCGGGGAAGCGGGAAAGAGAGGAAGACGGCACACGTGTTTAAACAGTGTGGTAGAGGGCCTGATAATAATCCCTTATGGCGACCTCCGTAGAGAAATGGTAAAAAATGTCTTATTTTCTAATTTTTCTTGGGTATTTATCTATGCGGAATAACTTTTTAACAACAAGTTACATTTTTAGAGCAAGTTCAGTCCAAGATACTGAACTATTTGCCATAAAAACAGTTAACGAAAAACGCTTCGCCTTCTGAAACAAACCAGCGCTCAACCCGGATTTTGAATGCGGAGGACGAAAATATTTTATCGGTTTTTTTATTTTATAGCAAGTAGTTCAGTATCATGGACTGAACTTGCTTCAAAAATTTGACCAAAGTCACCGTCTGTCTGTATTATAAAATATGGTACCTACCCCCTATAATACAAGTTTAAACCGTACCTGTTTAAAGCTAGCTCAATCAATGTGCATTGTCAAAAAAGGGGTTTCTTTGGCATATGTCCCTCCTCCCACTTTCCCCTCTTTCCTCACGTAAAGTCTTACAAGCGGTTTACCTATAATTGTAAATCACAGATATATCATTCATGACGTAACCAGGACAACTCTTAATGCTCGTCTGTTCGTACACCAAACATAATAATATTATGTAGCTTCTCACAGGGTTTAAAACACGCATTTTGGGAATCACATCGAACATTGACAGTAAGAATCTGCGTGTATGCTCACTCTGATACACAGATGTTCGCAGTTCGGGATTATGATGTAACAAACAAATTTTTCATGTGTAACGAAGACGAAATTGATAGCACAATCAGTTCATGATATGGAATAATTTCCCCGGATAAAAAATAGGTACGAAAAGCAAACATATGTCTCATATAATTTTTTTTAGGGGAGATGTACGTACACATTCAATATCATGGAGTAATCAAGTCCGTCAAAGCTTATTGCGTTTTTCTTTTATAATTTAAATCACCAATTAACATATAATATTTGCTCGGATAAAGCCGAGTTTGAAAGCAGATAGCCAATATTCTGATCTTTGAAGCGAGTTCCCATCAACGCATATAAATGATATGACAACACACGTGTAGTACCAGCCTAAACTAATTTTGCCAGATCACTTTATGTATTTTTATAAAATGCAGACTATTTTGTTTTCGGATTAAACTTTATCCACCCGAAACATAAGTTAACAATTACGAATGAGAAAGTGACATATTGTTACGCTGGGAATAGATGTCCGGTTTTTATCTCCGGTGATCCGGTCCCTGATCAGTGATCAGACTATCGGAATGCACTAAACAACTTACCCCAAGGAACATACCTATATCGAAATATGAACAATAATTTTTGGCCTCCCATACAAGTTTAACGATCATCAAGTTTGTATGGAAAGCAAAAAGTATTTTTTCATATTCCGATTATGTTCCTTTGGGAAAGTTGTTTAGTATCATCTATGAAAAACACGACGTAAATTCGGCATATTGTGTTGCTAGTAATCAAATAGCATTACAGGCGTAATTTCGCCGAAGTTTGGTTGCGTAATTTCGGCGTAGTAAGTATTGTTTTGTCACTAAAATTGACATACGATAACGTGACATATTGTTATTGTCGTTTTGGGTACACAATAGTTAAAACCAAGTAACAAAGTGAGTCTGCGTTTTGTAATAAGGTTTATTTACATTCTCGTTACTCCCCGAAAACCCGGTATAAACATGAAGGAATCTCTTAACTATAACTATTTTAGTTATATCTAATATATATATTCATTACATTTCTTTTCGTCAAAAGACCCGAATGTTATTACAGTAGAACGTAACTCAGCAAAGTAGTAAGTTTTATTTTATTATTGTAAAACCAAACCTTCGTGATCGCTCGGCGAACTTCGGTCTTTCTTCTCAGCTGTGGCACAAAAGGCTAGTTGTTTATAGCTCTAGTTAATAATGTTTCAGTATAAACGTTTTTTCATTGATTCATTGCTCGGTCAATAACGGGCGATTGAAATTGAACCATGTTTCTTTGAAATAACGTCGAGTTTTTATTTATTTATACTATTAAAGCAGCTACTAGCCTTTACCAGTGAATTCGTGGACATTAAGAAGAAAATAAAAGCTTCAAATATAAAAAAATATATAGTAAAAATTCGCCAAGAGTTCTCGCCTGCGGACATGGACAACTAATGGGACTGAGGGAGGTGAGGATGGTGTATCATGCTATTAGCCCCCTAAGTCACCATACCCCCCTTGTCCCTGTACCCCGCAGGCGAATACACAAGGTGCGGGCAGTGGCTGATTAACACATTTGGCGCCCGTAGGCTAATCATATTTCACCGCCCCATATCTAGTTATATCTGACGACGGGGAAGGGGGGGGGGGTCGGGGTTGACCCCTCGATCCTCGCGCCCTAGGCTGCAGCCTAATTAGCCTAAGGGTTAATTAGGCACCGGGTGCGGGCGTGTATCATGCTATTCCACAGCCTCCTAAGTATTATTACCCCCCGTGTCCCTGTACCCCGCAGGCGATTACACATGAAACCAGTCTGTCTATACACGAAGTTTTTTTTTACAATGATGACCGAAGCTACATTTGGGTCGTGTTCTACTGCAGCAACATCCTTTGCAACGCCTCAAGAATTTCCTAGATTTTCAGTAATACACAATAAATACAAACATTTAATTTCATTAGTGAAACTATAAATGAATCACAAATTAAAATAATGAGATTTTAATGCTCGCCCGAATACATGGCAAAATATAATACGTAAATGTATACAATATAGTTAAAACCAAATGTTAAACATACACTAATAATGTTTATAACATAATTATTATTTCTACGAAACGTTAACCGACGACTGCAAATTGCTGTGAGCAAAATACCGAAATACAGGGTGTATCTTCATCAGAGCTTCGCAAAAAACGAGCATCCTGTAAAATTATGCATTCAAATATACAAAACGTATTGGAAACCACCCATCTAGTCGTCGATTAAAAATAAATAGGAAATCCATACGAAGCCGATACATGTAAACAATTTTAACAATTCCGATACATAATATTGCTTAATTTTAAACAATAACGTTATCTTACTCTTATGAATTTTGTTCTAATTTACGAATAAACAGATTTCATTACGCTTCAGACTATATTATACAGTTCCATTTTTAAAATGAAATAGTGTGAAAAGTTTTTAATAGAAAAACTTTTTAAAAATATATTCTTTTCTGTGGAATGCTGTGCCGCGTGTATAGTATAATCATTTTTAATCTGTTGGGGGATATTTTAAATATTTTTTATTTATTTATGTAGATTAATGAGAGCATGCCTGCCTCGTGATATGTTGATTACAGTTAAATCTGTAATCACATCACGATACAATTGTTTGAAGCAAAGCAACACTGTTAACTCAATTGAACTCTGTAGCATTCAAGTGATTTAAGTGTGCAATAAATTGAATAGATTTATAGAAATACGGCAAGAAAAATCGAATTCTCGATTCTATTTATGCTCAATTCGGTTTTGTACGGTTAAAATGTTACTATTTACCGTCGCATTGTGTAACAGTGATGCTTCCCGTCAAACCAAATTATTAAATTTAAAACAATCCTCTTTAGTTATCTAAGACGGTGGCTTACTATGATTTGTGATGTGATTATTAATGGAGTGTGATAAAGATATGTTTTGTACATATCTTTATTAAGCTAATGTCGGCGTCTATTTTTTCCTTAGAATTTAATCACTTTAGTATTGTGTGCCTTGGCGTGCATTTTATCCTTTCATTTATCTTGAAACAGCTTACGGGCGGTTTGATGGTATACAGTTAAATGTTAACTGCTTAGATGTTATATCACAAGAGGTTTAACTAGTTAGATTAAGTTAAAGCATGTTGCCATTGACGCGGCGTTACGATGCCGTTTCAGGTCTTACATAAGGCATTGTCTATAACAAAAATTTGTTGGGCTCAATTTACTTCCCTGTGGCACACCAGTTGAACTTAGCGATGGTGACACATCTGTACACTAACTGAAATCTGGTGGTTCAACGCAAATATTACAATGGATAAGTCTATATTATTTTGTAGCATCACCACTGTGACCAGGATCTTAACTCCAAAAGGGACCCGGTACATGTACGTAGTACGTGTCCACGTTGCAGTGTCAAGCGAAATTGAGCGCTACGAAATGATGATAACGTCTAATTTGGCTTGACATAGAAATAAGACGACACAATCGTACGACTGTCGTTTTATTTTATGGAGTTAAGGTTCAGGCAAGGAGTCAGCCCCTCGAAAAAGGTGTTGACCATGCCACCCGAAAATCGATCAAGTGCGAATAGCGTATAGTGCACTACAAACGAGCTAACAAAATATATGACGCCCTGACCAAGCAACAGTGTATAATACCACGTGGGCAAAGACGTGGGGCGAACACTAGTAAATGAGACGTCACAAGTCTATTAGGTTTGTGGGCGTGCGCATCGTGCCAACAACGATGGATCCATGCTTGACTGTGACACAAGGAAGTAAAACTGCCCTCGTTTAGCTCACACCGCCCCAAGCTCAATGTCTACACAATAGCAAACTTGATCTACACGACACGACTCACAGGACAGGTAATGCCAATATTTAATGAAGTGAATAGATATGTCACTGGTGAGTGGTGACGCAAAATAAACACTGGTGTGAATCGTGGACACACACGTGCCTGATCGTCAGTCGTCTTTGATCAAAGTATAGTATCCGGTTGGATATTCTTTAGAAAAAGATAGCTAGAGGCAACTTCGTAACAGCCCCGGATCAAGGAAACCTGCCCCGGGCGGCAGTTTCAGGGGGGGCGTCAAAAGCGTCAAAAATTTACACCCCCCGGGGCGGTGGTTGATTATATCATATTAAGATTTTGCCCCCCACCCCCCAGAAATAACTAGGGCGGCATATTTAGATTTTGCCCATCCTAAAACAAGTCTAGATCCGGTACTGCTTCGTAAAGAGTCTTATAATTAAGCCAGATTTAAGGACTTCAAGGGAAATAAGTTAATAGTTTATTTGCCTTAAACTGGATCACAATCTAAATGCATCTGAAGAGTTTTATTAATTTCGTCCTACTAGATATAGATAGTGTTGCTACTGTGTAGACCTACACTATTCCCTGTCTACTATTATTCCTAACACAATGCAAAGCGTTATTATTGCGTTGTCAAGCAGAAGTTGAGATATTTTTGCTGGACTTTCTACCATCGTAATAAGTATCATTTTGCTTTGCATTGTGCGACAAAAACGATATAAGCTCAACATTTAACTCGGAGACTGAGGCGTCGTTTTAATAGAATGCGAATGCGCGTTCATAATACGTTCGCGCGAATTTTACTCGTCCAAACGCGCGATCAAACATATTGACAGAATAAGTGTCCTAAATTCCGCGCGTCTAAAATCAGAGCAGGATGGCGCAGACAAAAAGAGGGTTATGCCCACAGGGTATTTGAAAGCTGTTGATGATGCTGTTGACGTTTGATCGCAAACTAATTCGCGCGAATTTTTGACGGTCGCGTGAATGCGTTATATTAGGACAATACATGAAAGGAAGTGAACGTCCCACTGTCACTTCCTTTCATCCGTTGTCAGCGATACCTGTCACCCGCGCATTCCTCAGACAACAGCCGAGTCAAACGTTTAGCATCCAGCTGGAATAGTGCAACTTACATGAAGAGAATTGTCTTAAAAGTGTTTTTGAATGTCGGCCGCGTGTATTATGTGTTCCGTATCTTGCCAGGCACGTAGTTCTTGTCGATGGTCTGGTCTTGGAGGAACATGTGCAGGCACCGCTCGTTCTGCGCTAGCGGGTGACCCGCTATCTTGTTGATGAATACTTCTAGTCCTGGAAAGAAGGGAATAGTAGATTGATTTTGATAAATAATTTATAGCCGTGTAGTTCCTGGCAAAGTAGAAAAGGACCACTCCAAGTCTATTTCACAAGCTAAACAATGCTTATAAACATCAGTGAGATGAGACCTCTCCAACCCGTCTGGCCAGCGTGGAGAGTGCAGGCTAAATCCTCTTTACTCTGGCTCTTGTAGTACAGAGAGAGTCGTGGAGTGCAGTGGAGACTAAATAAAACCGGCCAAGTGCGAGTTAAATTTGCGTGGAGAGGGTTCCCTACAATTGATTGAATTCTTATAGGTTTTCCTGTAACCTACAAGCAATGAACTATATTTAGTATTTTATTAAAAATTTTAGGCTCAGTAGTTTCGGAGATCGGGGGGGGGGGGGGGGGGTCAATTTTCGTCTTCTTTCATGAATAAAATCAAAACTATTTATTTTACAATTATAACAAAATACATTTGAGATTCCTATAACGAGCCCTTTCATTTGATATATGACACAGTAAGGTTTGCAAAACTTTTTTTTTCAATTACCTAATTTATCCCCCGAAAATGACCCTTATTTAAAAAAGTATTTATTTACTTTGCACATATGTGTTTCAGGCATAGGATTACACCATCCTACTAAATTTCACCTGATTCGGTCCAGTCGATTCGGAGCAAATTGGCTGTGACAGACGGACTGACAGACAGACGCACGAGAGATCCTATAAGGGTTACGTTTTTTCATTTTTTGTACGGAACCATAAAAAGACCTGATGATGATAATTAATCATTTTTAGGTGACACAACCTCTTTGTTGTAGATTTGAACAAGTTTTCGTTTCGAGAAAAAAGAAAAAAGATTGCCAGGTCATTGTGAATAACAAGAAAATATTTTATCAGTGATAATTTTATTATTATTTATTACTTTTAACTAATTGTTAAATTAATATTGCTTGTGTGTGTGTGTGTGTGTGTCAATAATACCTATATCGTTTATTTCCTACTATTTTAATATTTCTTTCTATACTCTTCTGACATTTTCTATTCTGGAACTCTACTTTCCCTATACATTCATCACCTATTACTATTCCCATTTTCTTTCTAGCTCTAGGCCTTAGGATCTTCCAAACCTTGGCTTTATCTACCCTGTTAGGGATAGAGACGTGACATTATATCTGTGTAAAAAGCCTCATATTAAAAAAGAATCGTAAAGGTAATCAACTAAGTTAGTGGACTTGAAACGATGACGCCACCGATGTTTTGGCCGGTGCCATGTTGAATTCAGTTCTAGAATTTTTCCGCTATATGGCGAGACTAGGTCCATTAACTTATTTGTTACCCGCTGAGAACACTCTCGATTAAGTAAATATTGTCACGAACGAAATAGACACAGAAGCTTCGCAAGCAGAAGTCCACAAAAATAAAGCAGGATGGTGCAAGCGAAACTAGGCCTTATGTCTAATAAAGTCTAAAGTTGTTTGTCTAATTACTGACTCCAGTGCATTCACACACGCACACATACACGGCGGCGCCTAGATGTTTCCCGTCAACCATTGACATGAATATATAGACTCGGCGTCTTCAAACACGGCCATGTCCTTTTTGGTAATATAGACTAAACACGAGAGTAGTACAGAAAGGTCAATATATTTTTACATACCTACGAGTACGTGGTTCAAATTAAATCCTACATATATTTTAATAAATGCGAATGTTGGTAAGTATTGCTATGGTATGTATGTACGGATGGGTGTATGGATGGTTGTATAGATTTTTAGATTGTAGACCCACGACTATCATATTTATAATGTTAAAAGTTAAACTGCACATATCTGTTTCTTTGGTAACCTTTTATTATTCTTACTTAATTTCTTGACATAATGTTTTGCACTAGAAGAAAGTGATTTCTTGTACTTGTATACCTTTTGGTTTTTTTCTTTGTTAGCTATCTCTGTATTGAATGTATTATATAATCATATACGTAGGTATTGTGTCTAAATTATATATGTTTATTTAGATTACATATATGAAGATTTGTAATCGGCTTATAGTTATATAATAATTTATCAAAATCGATTTAGCCGCGTAGTAGTTACGAGGAAACAGAATTATAGGAACAAACATAATAAAACATCAAAAATGTGTAAGCGGCCATCTTGGATCCAAAATCTGATAGCAGTTTCAAGTTGCTCCCACATACAAAATTTTTGAGCCGTCGGAGGTCCTAGTGAGACGTTATTACGAGATATGACTTAATTTTATAAAGGATTTATAGGATTTTAGGAAACTTTTGTAAAGCATTTATAGCATATGTAGATAAAAATTATAAAACTTAAACATTTTTAAACGTTTTACAAACATTAATAACTGAGTAGCAAACAAATAGTTTTTCGATGCTTCCATGAAGAAAGTGAAATGTAGGCATATTTATGATGTCTACATTTCACTTCTGTTTTGTTAGTCTATGATGAATCATTCCATCGGTTGACAGATCATTCACTCATTTCATTCATTATGGCAGCCGAAATTTAGCAATCTGTATTTAATTTTCAATCAATGAAATCTAGTTACTTACCGATGGAAAGTTATATGGAAAGTCATATTTTGCTTTGTTCTTTGAATTACTAGTGCAGTATCTCAACACACACCAAGGCATTTTTGACTAAGTTGACAGTGTTTTCTTTAATGAATTGTGGAGTGTTTTATGCGCGTATTGCTAGCGAGTGACTAATGTGAGGTTAACAGTGATAGCATATGATGAACAGAACACAACTGTGGTATGTGGTGTCTTCTCTAGTACGTAAGAACATAGAACTCGTTGCCGTCAACGAACACTTCGTCAACTAAGGAGAATATTCGAGAATAATGTGGATTCGAACTCCAATTTTGTAACAATATTTAAAGAAAAAAAAAAGAACGAAAACTAATTCAATTCATTTGTTTGAGAGTAATTCATTTTTATATAATATCCCTATTTGCGCTGGAGATAAGTAAGGCGTCTACAAACTTTTTGCAGCTTTTTATTTTCTTAGAGATTTTTGTGAGTGGATCTGTCATAAGTCGTAGATCATAAAGGTATATCTAGATTTTTTGTTCCCAGAGATCAAAGGTACAACATAGGTCAAATAGCTGTGATATTCTTAGTTATTGTAGACGATCAAGTAAAAAAAAACATTCAATAATTATATATTTGTCTTTTTAACTTTATCCAATATGTATTTTTAATTTAAATAGACGGTCTGATTAGCGAAGATAAAAACACACCCAAACACAGAGGTGAATGACACGAAAGAACTTCAAATCACATGTCTACATATACAATGGTGTACACAGCGCATTATCTATACGACGTCATTCAATACTTGCCAAGAATGTGTATGTCAGTGAAGATCACATACTACGACCAATTTCATGATGACGAAATTGGAGTAATATACATATGTATATTACTGACATATGTCAGAGGTCGCGTCTTAGACACCACCATTTATAGATTGTTCTTTTCTTTTACAGGTTCTAACAAAATATACTGAAACCATTCTAGGGGTGAATTCAGTCCATGATACTGAACAACTTTCCCCAAGGAACATATAGAAAAATACAAAAAAAAAATGGTTCGTGATTTGAGTTTCTATGGAAAGCAAAAATTTTTTGTTTCAAGTTTTTGGGGTTCCATACCCAAAGGGTGCAAACGGGACCCTATTACTGAGACTCCGCTGTCGGTCCGTCTGTCACAGGGCTCTATCTCTTGAACCGTAATAGCTAGACACTTGAAATTTTCACCGATTATGTATTACTGTGGCCGCTATAACAACAAATACTGAAAATTAAAAAAAGTTAAAAATTAAAAGGGGTCGCCATACAAAAAACGTGTTTTTTCTGTGTTTTTAACTAGATCTTTATAATGGCATTAACTAGATACTTGAAATTTTCACAGATTATGTATTACTATGGCTGCTATAACAACAAATACTTAAAATAAAAAAAGTTAAAAATAAAAGGGGGTCGTCATACAAAAAACGTGTTTTTTTAGCGTTTTAGAACATTGTACGGAGGTACGGAACCCTTCATGTGCGAGTCTGACTCGCACTCGTTGTGTAACATCCTAAGGTGATTGATTCATATGATCAGGTCTTTTTTAGTCTCCACTGCAGGAGCACGACCCTCTGTACTGCCAGAGCCATATATTAGCCCGAGCAGTCAGAGGATTTAATCTCAGTACTAATATGACTCATACATAATAAAAATGACTCCAGGCCATAAGGAAACATTGACAAGCTAGTAAAAACAAATAGTTAAGGTAACAGGATAAACCCACATTTCAACCGTATAGAAATAGTATACTTACTGAGTAAAAAAAGGATAATGATTTATTAAATCATTTGCAAGTTTAAATAGGGTAGTGTCCGGGGCGGGTTACCCGTGTGGTTCTGGGCACCATAGGACCACTCCATCTCTTCCTGTGGATGTCGTAAGAAGCGACTAAAGGACTAAGCACAAACATCTCGTGCTACAATTACATTCCCAAGGAGGGTTAATGTCGAGCGGTGGCCGGTTGTAAAACTTTTCGCACAAATACATTCCCAAAGAGGGTTGACGTCAGGCAGGCTGCCGGTAGTAAAACTATAGCCAAAACACCCAAGACCCAGGACAATTTGAAAATTAATGATAAGAGAATAAAACGTCACAAAATAATGTATACAAATACAAAATACAAAATCATTTATTTACCGAAAAGAAATTGACAATGAGCTTAACAAACGACTCCCGCATTAGGCAAAAGCCTGTATCGCAGGCAATCAGAACGAATTAGCACAATACTTATTACAGTTTAGGACGAGCGGCGGGGAAAATTTAAGTTTAAAAACTATAATGGAACAGTAAAATCTACATTTAGCTAATTAATACGAGTATAAAATGGGAACATCAGCCACATAATAATTGCTACTAAAGTTAGGGAGAGAGGGGGGAGGCATGGTGAATGTGTGTGTGTGTGCGTGAGGGTGGGTGGGTGTGTGTGGGTGTATGCGTGTGTGTGTGGGTGGGTGTACGCGTGTGTGTGTGTGAGTGTTTGTTTGTAAGCAAGTGAACGTAAAGTGAGTGTTTGTTTATATGACACTTATGAGCAGCGATTCAGTCTCAACATAGTTTAAGGTCTTAAGCCAAGAACAGATCGTTGATTTCGCATGAGCTGAGCTTGTGTCGCGAATTTCACAATTGTTGAGGAACTTTTGGTAGATGTAAGGAAAGGAATAGTTACTGAAACGTTTAGCGAACTCAGTGCGAACTTTTGGAGTAAAAATAGTCATTCGACGATTTTGTCTTTGACTCTCGAATTCGTGGGAGCGCAAGAGAACCTTGTGATATACGAGAGCTACTCCAAATATATAGAACTGTCTGAATGTGAGAAGATTGGCCTCCCTGTAGAGAGAAGTTGTACGAAACATAAAGGGCTTCCGGAACATCACCTTAATGATTGACCTTTGCGCTCTCTCTAATGATATTAAATGCGTCTTGGCAGACCCACCCCAGGCAGTTACACAGTATGTAAAAAGTGGCTGGCACAAAGATTTGTAGACTAATACAAGAGTTTCTTTATCAGCAGCGGCTCTGAGTCTTTTAAATACCCAAATAAACCGGTGGATCCTATTTGCTAGTGCAGTAATGTCACTTGTCGTCACAAAATAATGTCACTTGTCGTTTATCACATCCATTTTAAACGTGATTTTAGATTTATAAATGCAGAAAAACTAATATTAAGAGCGCTATTTGACTCCAAGAAACTATGACGTCATGCCGTGCTTTTTTATAGAAATCTTATAGCAAATATTTGTTTTTAAGAAAAATATTAGTTTTGATTTGTTGGCAACTAGGAAGTTAGAAACAAATACAGAAACAGAAAAGTAAACATACAATGGCGGAATTATCCCATATTGGGAATATTGGGATCTCTTCCAGTCAACTGGCCAGTAAGGTTACTGAAGTTATCATTAAACAGACTTAACTGTTATTATAGTTTCCCTAATAAGAGACAGGCTTTTGAAATAGTACGTAGGTAACTACAGAGTAATTATAGTACCTTTTCTACGATCTTCGATGAATTCCTCCTCGAATATACCATCATCACCTCGGAACGGGAGTTGTCTCTTTAGTGCTTTGCCAGGCAACGGTGGGACTACTATCTGTAACGTAATAATAATTTATTGATACATGATGACAGTTTTTTTGTTAGCATGGTGACTTCTAAAAATGCACCATGACTTTTAAATAGCAGTTTGAAAAAAGAACTGGTGTGTTTTTAACAGTTAATGTGTTAAAATATGATTTTAATAGCGTAATCTACAAATTATTTCTAGGTGCACATTTCCTAGACAGCACTGAATACATATTTGTAGTTTTAGTCTGTTAAATTCAACTTGAATATAATATACTCATCATAGCAAGCAAGTGTTGTTATCTACTTTATACTTTTTACCATAAGGTTACAAAAATAATAATTATTACAATAAGTATACATGTGTGACATATGTAAAACATATTTTTTATTATTATAAAACACTATTTTACAATAAGAGAAAAACAAAGGAGCAGTAAGATAAGTCTAGATAACAATGGCTCATATTGAAAAGATAATATTTTCCTATTCACTTTGCAAATCTACACATTATTTCAATTATTAATGATTAACCTGCATAATAAATGAGTTCTGTGGAGGCAACAAGCTACGCTAAGATTATGAATTCATGAATGAGTGCTTATCATAGTGATAATGAGCGAAACTCACGCACCATCAATGCATGACTAAGTATAGGAGTCATACCTTACTGTCTCTCTCCAGCTCATTCCTCAGCCATTCAAAGTCGCTATACCGCCGCCTGACGCTGGATTCCTTCACTTTGAACACAGGCAGGTTCGTCTGCAACCAAGATTTTGCTAGAAGTTTACATCGACGCGTCATGATACGCCCACAAAGCCACCCTGTGACGTGCTGATAACGCCACTTCTTAATTCAATTATATGGTATTTAAGTCGCTTGAATGATCGACACTTACCCTCATGCGGACTTCGTAATCTGTATAGCGTTTCTTCCCGACTCCCATTGTGGTAACGGGGTTTACTACATCAATTTCAAGGAAGTTTGCCGGCGCCGCGTAAGCATCGTCCAATGTCTGTTTTTTAACGTTTAATCTTCTAGTTGCGTCGGCCGTCGTGTCCTCAGCCATCATAACGTTTTATTTATTGTATTGTAACAATCACAAAATAAATACCAAAGGACGGTCCAATAATCAAAAGGGAAATGAAAAATGACAGGAACAAAACATGATTTGACGTTTAAAAAATAAGGCGATGTGTCAGCGCTGTGTTTCCGTCTATTATTTTTTTAAAAACTACCACAACTAAAAGGAAAATGATAAGTAAAAGAACCTTGGGAAAAGTGTCATCTGTCAATGTCAATAATTCAATTCAATATTGTTATTTGTCAAAGTCAATCTGTAGAGTGTGCGTTGTTTGGTTTGCTCTTTTAATTAATTTGTTGTAAAATCAACAATAAAAACAAGAGTTATTATTCATGTCTTGACAAATATATGTAAGAATATAACATGACTACAAACGTTAGAGCTTCTGTGTCGCAAATATTGCGCAACAAAGATGATATTGGTGACGAGGAAGATGAGCCGAAAAAGAAGTCCAGGGAAGATTGGAGAAAGGCTAAAGAGCTTGAAGAAGCTCGGAAGGCTGGTACAGCACCGGCTGCGGTCGATGAGACAGGTAACTTTACAATAAACAGTCGCAGGGCATGAAACTTTTGTACTATATATTAGTGAACTACTTTGTTTTTTAGGGTTTTCAATCATTGTTGGGGCTAATCTTTCAATCAGGGAGCGTCGATTTGGAAGTGAAATTTTTTGTAGATAGCATACATAAACACATAAAGCTTTTTGCGATGTTTTAATTTGTGGAAATACACATTCTTCAAATCAACAGTCCATAATGAAAATTTTAACTTAATTCGATATCTCACCTAAAATTGGAATCTTTCCTTACCAACAGTGTTCAAAGATATAAATTTATTTCAGGCAAGGACATAAATCCGCACATTCCACAATACATATCGTCAGCACCTTGGTACTATGGCACAAGTGGACCCACTCTCAAGCATCAGAGGCCTCAGGAAGACAGAGAGTCCAAATTCACCAAACTTGATACCTACTACCATAAAGGAGTTGATGCTGTAAGTTATTGAAATAAATTTATTGCTGACTAGCTGTGCCCGCGACTTCGTTCGCGTGGTTGTCGGAACGTAATGTTATATAGCCTAAAGCCTTCCTCTATAAATGGACTACCCAACAAAAAAAGAATTTTTCAAATCGGACCATTAGTTTCTGAGATTAGCGCGTTTAAACAAACAAATCAAATCAAATCAAAATATCTTTATTATCATAGGATATTTATAATATCTCTTAATAATAGTCACTTTGTTTTGTTTTGCACAAATGTTGACGTCAAATCGTTACTTAAAGCTAAGTTTACGCCGCTTCCTAGGCGCAAGTGCAGAAGAAGCGGCAACAAACTGCACTGCACGTTTTCTCCAAAGACGTCAACTAACAAACTAAAAACTTAAAATTAGTTATATAGATGGACAGAGATTACATTGTTTATTATGTCATAATTAAATTGAATTATAAGAATTACGAAATTTAAAATAATGTCAATTTGTAAATTTAGTATGTACCAATGTACCTAAATTATGACATGTCTAAGTATACAAACCTTTAAGAGGGACCCGCGCCAAGCTCAAGCCAGACCTTTTTGTCTTTAAGATAGTCATCGGTCCTATAATAAGCCTTCTCACAAAGTACTTTCTTTACATAAGCTTTGAATTTTCTGTCTGGCATATCAAGGACCGATTTTGACAATTTATTATAAAAAAGTATACACTTCCCCATAAAAGACTTACTGACTGTATTCAGCCTGTAATACGGGCTAACTAAGTCATTCTTATTACGTAAATTTCTATCTGTAAAATCACTTACTTTACTGAACATGGAAATATTTTTCCTTCCATACATTATATTTTCAAATATGAATTGTGATGCAAAAGTAAGTATACCTATTTCCTTGAATAATTCCCTCAGTGAGTCTCTCGATCCTAAACCGTAAATAGCACGAATTGCTCTTTTTTGTAAAAGAAAAATAGTCTGAATGTCCGCTGCACTCCCCCATAGAAGTATCCCGTAAGACATTAGACTGTGAAAGTAACTAAAGTACACTTGTCTAGCAGTTGCTACATCTGTCAATTGTCTTATTCTCCTAACAGCGTAAGCCGCAGAGCTAAGCCTATTAGAAAGTTTAGTTATATGAGCGCCCCATTGAAGATTCGAATCAATTGTGATTCCTAAAAAGGTAGTACTTTCAACCAGATCGAGTTTCTGACCATTAATTAGTATATCAACACAGGCTTGATTCACATTAGGAAGAGAGAATCGAATGCATTGGGTCTTGTTCGCATTTAACATGAGGTTATTGGCCGAAAACCAATCAGAAATTAAAGATAAGGTGCTGTTCACCGCGCTAGCATCACTGTTATGTCGATCTATTTTAAATATTAGCGAGGTGTCATCAGCAAACAGCACCATGTCAGCCTCTTTCTCAACCATGTAAGGCAAGTCATTGACATAAACTAAGAAAAGGAACGGTCCTAGAATTGAACCTTGGGGTACGCCCATTTTCACATTAGACCCGTGTGATTTTACGCCGTTTATATCAACAGTTTGAAGCCTATCAGTTAAGTAAGATTCTATTAATTTAATTGACTTATCATCAAAACCGTATTGACGAAATTTGAGCAAAAGTGTTGGATGATCAACGCAATCAAATGCTTTAGAGAGATCGCAAAATGATCCAATTGCATCATTTCTGTTTTCCCATGCGTCGTAGATATTAGTAATAAGTGCTACTCTTGCATCGGTGGTCGATTTTCCAGCAGTAAAGCCGTATTGTTGGCTATGGAAAAGATTTAAAGTGAAGTAGCATTTGATTGAGCATTATCTTTTCGAACACCTTACTCAAAACTGGCAGAATAGAGATAGGTCTGTAGTTGCCAGGGTCTGTTTTTTCTCCTTTTTTGAATAAGGGGATTAGTTTACTACATTTCATTAAGTTAGGGAATATGCCTTCATCAATACATTCGTTAAATATAAAAGCTAAATCGGCAGCAATTATGTGTATTATATGACTTACTACGGCTACTGACATGCCCCAGTGATCTTCTGATTTTTTTAAATTTAACTGTTTAAAAGCATCTATTATATCGCTAGGGCTAACATGCTTTAAATTAAATTTAGAATCACAAGGGCTAACATTACTCTTAAGCAAAGCCTCAGCACGCTGGGCGCTAGAA
Organism: Acrobasis repandana; assembly: GCA_963576875.1. Classification (NCBI taxonomy): domain Eukaryota; kingdom Metazoa; phylum Arthropoda; class Insecta; order Lepidoptera; family Pyralidae; genus Acrobasis; species Acrobasis repandana. The sequence goes on from OY756223.1 coordinate 20,287,080, forward strand.
CTCACATTAGAAGTGAGTTCCAAAGGAATGTTAGTAAAATAATCATCAAATATATTTACTATTTCTTCAGTTTTTGAAGTATTTTTACCATTACATTTGATTCGACAAATATTTTCTTTGGTTTTATTTTTACCTGTTTCCTTATTTATGACACTCCATGTTTCTTTAATTTTATTAGGAGCATTATTAATTTTTTTGCTAATACTATTCAACTTGGCTCGTCTACAAACTTTTTTAAATATTTTAGAATAATTTCTAACATATTCTATAAAGGAAGGATTAAAGTTATATTGTTTTTGGGCATATAGATCATATAACCTGTTTCTACTTATGTAGATGCCGGTAGTAGCCCATTCACTAAACTGTGATTTACTATGAACTACTACTCTTTTTTGTTTTAATGTTTTAGAATACTCAGAGGAAACAGTACTAAATAGTTTATTATAATGGTCGTCAGGATTATTTCCTGTATATACCACTGATAATAATTTGTTATCTAAATTATTTTTAAGTTTTTTTATGTTTTTAGAAGTAATCGGTCTACACAAGATCTTATCTTTTCTCAAATTACTGGTGGACTCTTTGACAAAAGCTACATATACACCAGAATGATCTGAAGGCAATTTATTAATAACAGATTTATCACAATATTGAATATTACTAAAAAAATTATCAAGACATGTGCCAGATGTAGCTGTAATTCTGGTTGGCTCAAAAAATAAGTTTTCTAATCCATAACACTTAAAAAGATTTAGGAATTGTGTGCTCTTTGGATTATGTACTAAAATATCAACATTAAAATCACCGCAAATAATTAAATTCTTTTTACTAGTTGAACAGGACTTAAGAACCTGGTCCATTGCTTTTAAAAAACTTTTGAAATTACTATCTGGTGGACTGTATACACAAACAATTATATGATGATCAAGCTCGGCACAGGCCACCTCACAACAGCGCTCAACAGAATGTCTGACAATATCCTTCCGCTCTTTACTACGGAAAGAATCTTTTATAAAAATTAAAGAACCCCCTCGTTGAGCAGACTTTCTGTTAAAGCAGCTAACAATAATATAGTTGTTTAGGCTGAACATCATCTGACTCTCATGCAGCCAATGTTCAGTCAAACATAAAATGTCCACATCCATTTCTTTTAAAACTAATTCTACTAATAATTCTTTGCCGGAAAGACCTTCTAAATTTTGATGAAGTATTCTTAATTCATGAGGCCTTCCCGTTGTCCGAATGGTCAGTTTAAATCTGTCGTCAAGTCTACAGAATTACCGTTACATAAACTTGGTAAGTCTGTAGGTGTCTTAAAACTAGAATCTTGTTTACAATGTAAACTCGTCCAAAAATTAATATTATTTGCTATCAATGTAGCAATCTTATGTCTAAAATATTTTGAAAGATAAATATTATCTTTTGTCACATGACATTCACTTATAAAATTGTTAGTGTCAAAAAACACTAATTTATCACTATAACGACATGTCATATTATGTATCAAAGTATTGAGATAGTGAATGATTTTGTTAGTTTTTGGAGACTGGCAATGTAGATATGGGAATGCACATAATATTATTTTGCTTACTTCTAGTTCAGATAAATAATCCATACAGCTGATTATTTCTTTCTTTCCTACTTTGTTACTATTGCCTATTAATAATACAACAGTAGATTTACAATTCAGTTTGGTTGATTTAATTTTATCTAAAATTTGAGTATAGGTTGCGTCCGGGAAGCAGTAATTTATACAAGTTTTATCTAGAATTTTGTTTAACATGCAACCCATATTGCGACCTATACTGTCAGAAAATACTATTGTATTACATGGAGGGTCAATAAAGTCAACACAATCAGACACATTACTACACAAACTACCGTCACAAGGAGAGAGCTCTGGTGTGGAGACACTGATGGTGGGCTGGGTGAATTGCCCGCAGGTACATTGCTTAGTTAATAAATCAAGAGTTTCTTGATTGTACCTGCTGTCGTTAATCAATTTCTCCACAGTCAGCATGTGTTCGGTATTTTGTTTTTGTTGGAGGTCATACTTAGAGAATAATTTGGAATAGTCCTCCTGCAACTTAATAATATGAGATTCAAGTCTAATCCTGTTGTCCTCATATGACTCCTGACTTTCCGCCAATTGTTTATTACATAACTCTAACTCTGACTGCAATTTACAATTTAATGAACTGGATTTTAATAAACATGATTTCCTGAGATTAATTTTTAATTTATTATTAGTTTTCTTAATTTTTTTGGATAGTTTTACATATTTTTTAACTTGGTTATGACTAATCATTGATTTTGAGATATCTAAATGAATACTACTCGATGATGTCTCACTAGTGAGATCAATAACTGGAGAATTAGTTGAGGGAGACATAGCGACACTATCAATGAGCTGGTCATATAGGCTGGACACCTCTGCTGACTGACGCATCTACTACTAAATAAACAAACTCTTCCGCTTTATAATATTAGTATAGATGAAGTACTCTTAACCAACAACATATACTATCGCGGACTGTTTTTTAGATCATTAAAAGAGCTATTATTCTTTAATACATATTTTTTGTGTATCTTGAACCGTTTTCACGGCGCACGCAACGGAAGGCTTCAAAGATGAAATAATTTCTCCCGTTTTTTACACATTTACCACTATATCTTTGCTCCTATTGGTCGTAGCGTGATGTTATATAGCCTATAGCCTTCCTCGATAACTGGACTATCCAACACAAAAAGAATTATTCAATTCGAACCAGTAGTTTCGGAGATTAGCGCGTTCAAACAAACAAACAAACAAACAAACTCTTCAGCTTTATAATATTAGTATAGATTCATCATCATCATCGGGTCTTTCTAGTCTCCACTGCAGGAGCATGACCCTTTCTGTACTACCAGGTCTGTGTCACTCCCCGTTTAGGTATCGAAAATGTACCTACATTATAATTACGCGCGCAGGCGGCCCCTCTGGGTGGTAAATTCAGTTGTACGAATCGTTTGTCCAGAGTAATAAGAATGAAATTGGCTTGCAATGGATATCTAGGTATCTATACGAAAAGGTGCTGAGTGTTGATGCGAGCTAAATTAAACCATATCGGGAGCCACATTGAATAGATATTTCTTTGAATTTCTTTTCTGAGTGAGACTTCTGTATGTTAGTATTATTTATTCTGTGGTACTACCAGAGCCAAATATTAGCCAGAGCATTTGGCCTACACTCTCCACACTGGTCAGACAGGTTGGAGAGGTTGATTATTATTTTCATATTACTTCTTTTTACTTTCATTCATTTAAAGCATGGACTAACTTTATTACTGATACTGATGCACTATCACATCTTTATCCCTAATGGGACAGACAGTTGGCTTTTGCCGCTGTTAGCAAACAGAGCACAGGGCCACAAGATCTAAAGGCCACTTTTAGCGTGATGATGGGCAGGAAAATGGAAAAATTAATCAAAATAGTAATGGTTTGATGTCCGCATCGCCTATTAATATGATTCGCATTTTCGCCCATTATTACTAAGCCCATTTTAACTTTATTACTAAGTTTACATTATCCGCTCAAATCAAAGTGACATTGACAGATAAGGTAGTGTTTTTTAAATAGATGTCTACTTGTTTAGCATGAATATTGGTTTAAAACAAGTATTAAAATTGAGAATTTTTGTATTATAATTTCAGACAAAAGTAGCTATCAAGTTTAGGAAAGGTGCATGTGAGAACTGTGGAGCGATGACACACAAGAAGAAAGACTGTCTAGAGAGACCTAGAAAGGTAAGACTTGAGGAATGAATGTCTTAATTTGATAGAATATAATTTGCTTCAAATTTTTTTGCATTCTGAACAGCAAAATTTATAGAAGCTTGGAAGGACCTGACCTCAAGACCCACCGAATACAGTTGGCAACCAAAGGCTTATAAATAGATAATTAAAAAAAACTTTTTTTCTGGTTTTTTCATTTAGGGCCTCGTTTACGAAGATACGATAAGAGGGCCACCGCAAAAAGAAACAGGGCTTTCAAGGAGAAGCGTTTTTGCACGCGGCTCTACCGTAAACGAGGCCTTAGATGGATAACAGAAATTAGAAATAGTACTAGGCTGCTAGACGAAGTGCTTTGAGGACAGCTAATTCGTCGATTGGCCGCTCCTATTACTCGCCCTGATAATTATCGTCCAAACCGATCGAAACTAGTCAGCGCTTTCTGACTACACTATGTGAGTAAACCGTGTTAAAATGTTTATAGACTTATTTCCCTGCCTCAATTTTACTATTTGTGAAATGGTAAGTAACTAATACATTTTACAAAAAGCATTAGGAAATTCATACGGCATACATGAGTATGCCGTATTCGCATTCGTGTTGAGACTCGCATTTGGCCGGTTTTTTATTAAATAAAGGATGACCTTGATATAATAAAAAACCGACCAAATGAGAGTCGGACTCGCGCACCGAGGGTTCCATACAAACCTGTGGGTATATAAGTAAGTTTAAAATGATTAAAAATATTTTTATTATATGATATAACTAAAAATTTATGCTTTTCGCAATTTTTCCTTTATCTGTGCTATAAGACGTTGCTTCGTACCAAATTTCAAGATTTTGAGTTCACGGGAAGTACCCTGTAGGTTTTGATCACCTTGCGAGTGTCGGAAATTTGCGGCATAAACGGCTGTATCATTTGATTGCGTTGGCTTAGAAGTTTGATTTTTCACAGTTTCAAGGCAAAGTAGGCTTGAGTATTGATATGAATTTCAGCTTGATATCTCCACGCGTTCCTGAGAAAAGGGGTCTTGACAGACGGACAACAAAGTGATCCTATAGTGTTCCGTTTTTTCCTTTTGAGGTACGAAACCCTAAAAATATTTTCTGTTCATAATTTTTTTATTTTCATTTTCCATTCCTTATCAAATGCCGCCTGGGTCGTTTGACGGTCAATCGAGGGGAGGCATTTGCCCAACAGTGGGACATAAATGGCTAATAAAAATATTTATTTTACTTTAAGATCGGAGCAAAATTCACAAGCGTTGGCATAGCAGCTGACGAATTCCAGCAACCCAACTTGAACCTGAGTTATGACGGCAAGCGAGACAGGTGGAATGGATACGACCCGTCGGAACACAAGGCTATTATTGAGGAGTACCAGAAAGTTGAAGAAGCCAAGAGGGAATTGAGGGCACAGAAATTGGAACAAGGTAAGGATAACTTAGAACAGTAGTCGTTCAGATATATGAGTGGTAAGGTTCAGCTAATGGTGATGTAGGCCAATGGTTTAAGGATACCGAAGGGTATGTAAAGTGTAGAAGAAGAAAACTAGTTAGTAGACCCCAACCTCCTTCAGCTATTTTTTTAGATTTTTTAAGCTAACAGTTTAGCTTTTAGAGAGGGAGGAGGACACTAACTATAACTCTCACTACGGGGTAAACGCGAAAAAATATCATCCCCTCTTTACGTATAGACGAGCTACACAAAAAATTTTTTTACAGCATTTTAGTTACCATTAATGCATACGGGAATTAACGCGAAACGTACCTTTTTTTATTTATTTTCAGTCAAGCTGGGACCACGTTCGGTGAAACCCGAACGAAACGTCAGCAAAATAAATAAAAAAAGGTACGTTTCGCGTTAATTCCCGTATGCATTAATTTAATAATAATGCAACGCGATATTTTAAAAGTATTTTAGTTTCCATTTTGTCAGCATACGTAATATCACAATCAACACGTCAGCATATGTATATACCCGTACAATAGCATTACAGCTTCCTAGTAATTACAGTCTTGGAGCTAAGCCGCAGACGGACGTGCCGAAATTATAAGAGTTCTGTCTAGGGACTTTGGAACTCAAAAAACCTTGTTTTCGGCTGCAGATCCAGAGGCAGAGGTAGAGGATGAAGACAATGCGGAAGAAGATGAAGACAAATACGTGGATGAAGTTGACATGCCGGGTACAAAGGTATGCATTTTCACAGCATCAGGTCAGCATAAGGTATCTTTACAGCCAGCTCGTCCACTGCTGAACTAAAGGCCTCTTCCAACAAGGTATAGTTTTAAAACCCGACTATGGGAAGATTCTTGCTAAAAAGTCAAACAGCGTCATAGTGGACATTGGCCGACCGACAGTAAAACTGCTTCATGCGACAGTAATTTTAAATATAAATTTTGTGGGGCGATTTTGCGCTATGATAATGTTTGAAAATACTTCTCTTGTAATATTTTAGTTTGTTTACACCACTTCTTGATCCATAGATACACTTGTTTCTGTGAGAACAGTAGATAGAACTCGCAAGCTCTTTGCCATTTCAGTGAAATCCTTCCGTATATAACGCTACAGAAAACTTCCCCCCCTTCCCCCCTCCATTGGGGGGAAAGGGGGGGAGTTTGCTCAACTTTTTTTTATAACATCTTGTGTAGAATTAAGTCCTTATCTTGCATTTGGGAAGCACATCGAACCTTTGGGCACAGAATACAGTAAGAGTATACAGAACGGAATCTCCTAAGGTACGCGCAATATGCGTCCCCGTTCCCCGCACCCGCACCTCTCCCCCGGTTCTTGACGGCCAACGTGAGTCATCGAGGCGAAAACGGGGGAGAGGTGCGGGGACGGGGAACGGGGACGCCTGGGTGACGCATATTGCGCGTACCTTAGGAGATTCCGGCCTGTGCTTTGGGTTATATTGTACTTACCCCCTTGCCTTACTCACCCGCCTCGGGATTTCTGAAGAAGGACTGCATAAACTTCAGAATATCACCTGGTGCATAGTGCCTGTACTTCTCTAGCTCAGGATATGCTGATCCGAAGAGGTCCACGCGCTTACCAGCCATCGAGTCGCTGCTACACATAATGTGTCTTCATTGTCTCTTCTGATTCCTCACATGCCCGACATTTAAGGCTCTCAACAAATCTCGTTTTAAAGAGATGACTGCGATTGTAGAAGTGTCCAGTCAATGCACCCAATAGACTTCTTGTGTGCTTTCTGTTAAATTTATTTAACCTTTTGTGCTACTTGGCAAAATCCTCGCCAAGTGTCTCTTTAGAGTGGGTGTGTCCACTTGTTACTCCATTCAGCCTTGTGTCTCATCCTGACATTAGCGTTTATGGCATTTGTAACCAATCCATATGATAGGCCTAAGAAGGGTTCGGGCACTATAGGCATATCACTCGACCCTTCCCTAAAGAATTAAGTCCTTACTGTGGCTATTAAATTTAATTGAAATCCGTCAATAAATAACGCTTAATTAAAGTTCCCCCCTTTTTCTCCCCTAATCGAAAATAGCATCGACTTAAAAAAATTAAATAAATCAAGAAACTTGTGTGTCAATTTTCGTCAAAATCGGTTGAAAAATGCGACCTGTAGGCGGAACAGACACACAAACAAAAGCATTTCTGGCCAATTACGAAACTGAAACGCTCGTTCGCTCGGCCAATAAAAAGTACATATGAGATCGACCTATTTTGTTGCAGGAGTGAGTTCACAAGGATATCTTTGAGGAGAATTTGTAATATGTAATTAGGTAGTTGTAAGGCAAGCATGTCGCATTGGGTCGAGAGGCCTGTAAAGACAGTTGTTTGAAATAAATAAATACAATCCTAATCCTAACTAATATTATAAATGCGGAAGTGAGTTTGTATATTTGTTTGTTTGTTACCTCTTCACGCTTTATCTACTGAACCAACCTTCTTGAAAATTCGCATACACGTAGTTAGGAGTACTGAGAAGGCCTTTCATCCCGGAAAAGTGGGATACGCGAGCGAAGCCGCGGGCATAAGCTAGTACAATATAACCAGTTTTAATTTGTGTATCTTCCATTTCAAGGTGGACTCCAAACAACGTATCACAGTGAGAAACTTGCGTATCCGCGAGGACACTGCTAAGTACTTGAGGAATTTGGATCCCAATTCTGCATACTACGACCCCAAGACGAGGTCCATGAGAGACAACCCCAACCCTGCGGCTGCAGAGTGAGTAGTTTAATTGCTATACAAATAATATGCAAAAATTGTATGAATATTTTAAACAATTTTTCCATATTATTTGAATGTAAGTAAGTTTGGGTATGATTCGAACTAAATTCTTAATTTAAAACTATTAATGAGAGTTGTGTTATAATATTTAAAACTTTAGTTATAACTAACGTGAGATGTTCAAATATTTAACTCACGTAAATTGAAACTAGTCGCCGTTTTGGGCTATAACTGTATGGAATATAAAAGAGAAGTCTGTCAGGTGAAGTGAAGGTCCATAGTCTCTGCCTACCCCTGTGGGAAACAGGCGTGATGTATGTATAAAAAATGATATTTAATAATTTGATATTCAATTTGATACAAATGACAGTTGCACAGAATCCCGGTATTTTCTTTAATTCTTCTTCTCGAGTCGAAAGGCTATTTATTAATTTAATTAAATAAAATTTGACCAGTATTTAATAAAAATATTTTATATTATTTTTATAAAATAAAAAGGGTTCCGTACCTCCGTACAATGTTTCAAAACGCTGAAAAAACACATTTCTTGTATGACGACCCTCTTTAATTTTTAACTTTATTTTATTTTTAGTATTTGTTGTTATAGCGGCTGCATTAATACATAATCGGTAAAAATTTCAAGTGTCTCGCTATTACGGTTCAAGAGTTAAAGCCCTATGACAGACGGATAGACAGCATAGTCTCAGTAATAGGGTCCCGATGGAACCCTAAAAATGAGCGAGCCTTATAGTAGGTACGGAACCCTATAACGGCCACAAATCATATTTTATATGTAATATTACCATGTTTGACCTATAGATCGGAATACGCCGGCGAGAATTTCGTCCGTTTCACGGGCGATACGCGGGCGCACGCGGCCGCGCAGGTGTTCGCGTGGGACGCGCAGTCGCGCGGCCTGGACGTGCACCTGCTGGCCGAGCCCACCAAGCTGCAGCTGCTGCAGCGCCAGTACCAGGACAAGAAGGAGCATTTCAAGACGCAGGTACGTCGCCAAGATATTCTTATGTTTATATTATAGTACATTACGATAGGAGTGCGTTATGGTCGTTTTAACACACGAGGCGGAATTTTAACCCGAGCCGAAGGCGAGGGCTTAATAGAGCCGATCAATATACGCACGCGCACGTATATCGTACGACGTTTTTTAACACACTTGCGAGGATAAATACCTAATAAACTGATTTTTGTCAACCATAATACTGTGATGCACACTGTTGCTTTCTAACCGTTTTACGTTTTTAAATCAGTGCGGCGCACTGCCTACTGACTGGTGCCGCACGGCGCGCCTGTACAAAATTTGATAAAAAAATGGAAGCATATAAATAGCAAATAGTGCGGTTATAGAATATAACTTCACTATATATCAAAAATTTAAATAATTCAAAATGGCGGATTTTTGCCCCAAATTATGTCTTCGAATTTTTTTTTAATCAAAACCTATCGAGTGGTGTATCAATTAAAAGGATTTTATACAAAGATTACAAAAATATATACAACTTATATGTTGGCAGTCGGGTTTTTTGTTTTTTAAGGCGAAGATATAGGCAAATGACCTTGAAGTGGCGCCCTCATTTGTTTAAAAAATAATTTAAAGGGCTATCTAGTGCATGACGTAGAGCAATATGGAAATTATCACCATATTTACGAGTTAACAATTTATTTCACACTTCAAGGCCATTTGCCTATATCTTCGCCTTAATAATTGCTTGTGTACTTTTAGTATAAGTAATCCAAACTTTTTGTTGTTCAAATAGGTGAAGCAATCAGTGCTCGAAAAGTATGGCGGTGAAGAACATCTGAAGGCACCGCCTAAGGAACTACTGCTGGCCCAGAGTGAAGTGTTCGTGCGGTACAACCGGGACGGCACCAGGGTGGAGGGTGGGGAGAAACAACTGGCGAAGTGAGTAGCTATATTACGACCGCTACGTTTGCGAACAATATTATCCTTTAAAAAAAAGCATAAAAAATGTGTACATATAGGCTGTTTCAGAAAACATCCTGTATAATAGTGTATAAGGCTGCCCGCCCACATCCGATAATCGATGATCGATTTTTTATAGGAAAAATATAGAACGTACTGATTGCAATGGTGTAACGCACACGTCCGTACAAAAAGTAGGCCAGAAATTCCTACAAAAAAAATCTGCCCGACTATCGGTCCTACAAAAAGTCTGACGTAGCTAATACCTTCATATTATCTTCAGTCTTCATTCGAGCACAGGCAGCGAAGAATATAAAGAAAATACTGTTTAGAAAAAATAAATACCAATCTCATAAGTACACCTTTACCCTAGACTTTTTCATAATATAAAATCCTAGATATATTTCAATTTCAATTTCAATTTGTTTATTCAGTAACAATAATACATTGCATTCGAACATAATATGTACACCTTAATATCTAATTACTTAATTTTAACAATCCAATTTAATGTGGCAAATCCGTTTTTCAACTAATTAATTAATTACACACACATATATAGCAATAGGAAGCAATTAGAACTCCTCAACACTATAGCAGCACTTCTCAAGCAGTAAAATACGTAAGCGACTTTTAAATTTCGAAAGCTTTCGCTCCGTTTTCAGATCATATGGCAATTTATTAAATAGTATTACAGTCTGATTACGAGGGCAATGCTTCACGATTTCCAGTGCTGGAGCTATTCTACGTTTCAAATCTTTTCGTCTAGTGACTTCACGTGCTACCATTTCCTCCTCTGTTTCATATAATGCTCTATTTTTAATAAAGTCTGTCAATAAAATAAATATATATAAGGAAGGCACTGTTAAAATTTGCAGCGTTTTAAAGTGTTCACAAGATTCCCTTGGCGATATTCGAACCATGGCACGTATAGCGCTTTTTTGTGCGACAAAAGCCTTATGCATATTGTATTCATAACTATTTCCCCAAAATTTTATGCTATAGCGCAGTTTTGATTCCACCATGGAGTAATAGAGAGACTTAAGCTGTTCAATTGTAAGTTCGTCACGTAAAGTTCTGATAGCAAAGCAGGCGCTACTTATACTACTTTCTACAGCATGTAATTCCCGTTTCCAATTTAAAAGATTGTCCACATGAATACCCAAAAATTTCACAACTGGCACCGGATTTATATTTTCATTATTCACTTGAACTATTAACTTGTCCCTATTGTTGGCAGTTGTTCTAAATAACATCATATTCGTTTTCGCAGTATTTAGTTTAAGATTGTTGGCTGTAAACCATTCATGAAATAATGTCAAAGTAAAATTTAACTTTCTATTTAGAGCGTCAATATCCTTATCCCATACTACAGCATTCGTGTCGTCTGCAAAAATTACCAATTCAATGTCAGGTTGTGAGTATGTCATATAATTTACTAAATCATTAATAAAAATAATAAACAAAATTGGTCCCAAAATTGACCCTTGCGGGACTCCTCTAGAAACTGTATTCAATTTTGAGCGTTTTATAGAATTAAGAAACTCTTCGTTAGCTTCCCTAATCTCAACAAATTGCTGCCGATTACATAAATATGATTTTAACAGATTCAAGGTTTTACCATTAACACCACAAAATTCTAATTTCATTGTAAGAATTTTTTTATCAACGAGATCAAAAGCACTACTGAGGTCCAGGAAAATGCCCCCAACTTTTAATTTTTCATTTAATTTATTAGTAACATCATTTATGATAGTGTCCATTGCGTTGGCTGTTCCAATACCTTCTTGGTAACCAAATTGTCGTTGATTTATAATCTTGTTCTTTTTTAAGTGTCCAACTAATCTCGCTTTAATTATCTTTTCAAAAATTTTGGACAGTATTGGCAACAAAGCAATGGGTCTATAATTTAACGGATCCATTAGAGCCCTTTTTATGTACAGGAATAATTTTAGCTATTTTGAATTGATCCGGAAATATCTCTTGTTGAAAACAGTTATTAAAAAAAATTGCTAATGGCTTTGCCAAGATATCAATATTTTCTTTTAATATACCTATCGGAATGTCATCACATCCAGTACTTTTTTTATTGTCCATTTTTCTTACTATGTCAACTACTTCGGATTCTGTCACAGGTGTATAGTCAATTTGAGATACTGATTTTTTATTATATTTATTAAGAAATTCAGCCGATTTATTTACGCTTCCAAAAGATGGCTGCTTACTGTGATCAAACAAGTCAGAAAAAGTATCAGCTATATCTTGCGATTCTGTGATTAATTTATCGTCAATTTTTAAGCAACAAGTGTTTGTCTTTTTAGATTTATTTTTATTAAGACGTTGGTTTACTATTTCCCAAAGACGCTTAGACGAGTTGATGTGTTTTTTTACTTCTGCTTGCACGCTCCGTCTTTTTGCATCTCTTATAACCCTTTTGTATATTCTAAAATAACGATTTCTATAGTCACAAATGCTTGAATGATTACTGGTTTTGTCAAGTGTACTTAAGACTCTTTTCATCTTACTAGATATTCGTATTCCTTTTGTGATCCAGTCCAATTTACAGTGTTTCCTTTGATTTATCCTCTTTTTTATTTTTGGAAAGCATTTGTTAAAAATGTTTACTAAAGTTTGTATAAAAGTATTAATGCCTAGTTTTGCCCAGTCTATTCGCAAAAGTTCTTGCCTAAAATATTTTTATTTTTGTCAGTGAAACACCTCTTTTCGACAAATGAGACACTGTCGCGCCGTTTATCAGAGTTGTTGCTTTCTCCAGTAACATTTGCAATTATACACGCGTGTCCATCTGATAGGCCGTTATGATCGACTTCAATTGAAATTGGAGTAGTTTCTGGTAAATTTGTCAAAATATTATCTATACAAGATTCGGCTCCATTTCTTGTAAATGTGATTTCGTTAACGAGATACCTAAAATTGTAACATTTTAGTAAATTCAGGAATTCTGTTCTATTGTTACTATCTTTTAAAAGGTCTATATTAAAATCTCCCGTAATCAAACATTTTTTCTTGAAAAAGTGCTGCAAAAATGTTTCTAATCTTACAATAAACTCCCTAAAATTATTATTATTATTATAACAACAAAATAAATACATATTAGAATCAATGTCTCTTATACCACATAACTCAAAGTGTTCAATTTTACTAAGTTTTTTACATAGTTTTACCTCCTCTACGTTTCTATTGTTCCTAGCTAAAATAAGAGATCCTCCTCTAGTTTTCTTTGTTCTTAAAAACTGAGTTACTAGGTTATAATTCAGAAAACTTAACATTGAAGCCGTATGAGTATTTAAAAAATGCTCACAGATACATACATAACTGGGAATATGATCCAAATTGTCTATATAGAGTTCTAACTGATCCTTTTTTGAATTTATTCCACAAACATTTTGATAAAAAATACTAGTAATTTCGGATTTATTTAATATGTGTGTATCACTATTCTCGAAAAAACTGCACAGATGATGTATTAGGTGAGCTACTTGTTAGCAATGGCTTGTCCTTATCGTTTAGTATGCAAAAATAGTCAAGAAGGTTTTTCTGTTTTACTTTTTTATGTTTCACATAAGTGTCTTTCTTAATAGAGTAATAATCTGTTATTTTCTTTTGGTAACTGTAATTTTGGCGACCATTTGTCAGAAATCCTTGATTATTTTTATGCAATGTTGCGATATTCTTAATAAATTTACAGACGTATTTCTGATAGTCGATTTCAACATTTATTTTTAGTGTCAAGAATTCTAGAATGTCAGATGTTTTCAAATAGTCAATTTTTAAAAAGGTACAATTAGGATAATTTGCTGATATTAATTCCAATTCACTATTTAATTTCTTTACATTAAGAAACTCATTACAGGGTACACTCAATAAAATTATTTTAATGTCCTTAAATCTAGATAAAGTATTACACAGTTCCGAGTTCAACATGTATGGATTTTTATCCATTGTGCCCACAGATAAAACTATAATGTCATTGCTTGAAAATGAGGATACATTATTACAACTGTTTAGAATTTGTCTCGATGTTGCATACGGTTTGATAAATCCCTTGACGTCATATATGTCGTTCCATTTACCATTTCTTGTCTTAATGATTTTTGTTGTTAAACCACATGCTTGTTCTCCACCGAAGATGTGAATTGTCGGTCTTTGATCGTTGGTTGATAATTTTTGTTTATTACTACTAGCGCCCTCTGTGGTACTTTTACGGCCTTCAGTTAATGTTTGTTGATTAGGACTAATAGCGCCATCTGTGGTACTTTTACGGCCTTCAGTTAATGTTTGTTGATTAGGACTAATAGCGCCATCTGTGTTTTTTCCGTGACAATCCAACGTAAAATCCAATTGTACTTGGTTTATGCTTTGGTGCTTTTCTTTGCTTGCTGGAATATTTTTCTTTTTCGAGGTGGAATCGCAACATATGTAAGTAAGTTTTTTTATTTTTAATTCGTACGTTTTTATTGCATTTTTCAGAGAAGAGTTTTCCTGCAGTATATTGCATATTTCATTGTCAGCAATAATTAATTTTTCTTTTAGTAATTTATTTTCTTCTTCCAGTATTTCAAGTTTATGTACATCACTCAATTGTTTTTCTGGACAGCTTCTATTGAGATTTTGCAAGGAAATATTTTCCAGCAGTTCTTCGGTCTCATCTATTAACGACTCAAAAGAATTAGAAGTCTCCAAACCTATTCTACAATCCTGTTTATCTCGCACAGTAACATTTTCATGTGAAAAACTGGCGAGACTAGTAACTTCAGGTGTAGTAGTTGGTGTTGTTGGATAGGGTGATTGTGCCATAGTTGAGGATTTTCTTTTCTGTAATTTGTTGATACACCCAGTACATTTCCAAAGAGATTTATTTTCTTTGGTCATAATACGAAAGCGCCCGAACGATACATTGGCGCAATCTATGTGAAATGTTTTCTTACAATACGAACACATTAGTTTTTGTTTGTTCGTTATCTTATTTTTACATTTAGCGCATTCCAACTCCATTTTTGGGTCCATATTATTATTAAAAGATTAACAAAAACAAAGAAGTGCTACCAAAAATACTATGCGTGTGGTGTGACTTGAACTATGAACGTCCGGGTCAACAGTCATACGCTAGACCGCTCTGTGCCAACTAAGTATAAATACGAGTTATGAAAAATTTGTTCAGATTGTTCCGTCTAGTCAGTGGTCAATGATTTTAATACTAATTGTCAGCATCGTTACAAAGATGTCGCTGTCTTTAAAGCACAGGCAAAAAGCATATAATTAATAGTTTGTGCAGCACTGGCTCAGCTATCAACAGCTGATGAGTCATATGATCATTGTTTACGTTTACACTGTCATTATTTAAATTCACAACGTTTGAACAATATTGTTTATAGTTGTTATTTCTATTTACTACACTGATTACGAACTGTGGAATTACACTACACCTCTAGGTTTGGTCTTTGTTTTACCGAAATTTCAGTTTATTTTGCCTGATAGTATTTGTTTAAACGTTTATAGTTCGCAAAGTTTAAGTCACTTATATCATAAAAAATCCTTGGTCTTTTTCACAGATAACACTAGTTTATATTGTTTAGACACTTATTATTACGATTAACTATTAGTCTTTGATCACATCACTAATAACCTATTTTTAATTTATTATTTGCACGGAGACGATAATTGTCGTGTCACGCCCTCTGGTGGCCGAGCTATGTGTATATACTTACTGCAATTTCTTTACCTTGCGAATTTTTTCCCAAATCTGACACGCCGTTCCAAAATATAAGCTAGATGACGTTTGTATGGAAAGTATAGGGCAGAGATATGGGATATAAAATTGTTCTGAGGTCTAGGGTAAAGGTGTAAAGTCTAGTTTATTGCATCTTTTTTCGCTGACATTTCTCTGTAGTTTTTTGGAAATAGGAGATATTACTGCAATGTTCTGTCGCCAGAGTGCAGCATTTGCACAGACCGTAAACAAAATGTTTGATAATGATGATCAAAGTTGCTTGATTTGTAAAAATTATTTAAGTATTAGGTATTTAAATGGCCGTAGGAAGCCTTAAGACTGCAGTCTTCGACCGTGGGAATTTTTGATTAAACACCCGAATTTATATTTTCTATCTACACATACGCATTGCGCTGTATTGTACATGCACCCTGGAGACGAATTTAGACGAATTCAGAAGTGCAGCGAGCGGTCTGTCTTATCAGCGTTTTCGTCCCCATATTTATTTGAGAATTTCGGAGAACTTTAAATTTTTCTATCTTTTTACAAAAGACAAATTATTTTTATTTATTTATTGTACGTGTTTAAGCATGAATCAATCTTCATATATGTGTATTTTTTATTTATAACTCAGTCGTATGCGCAAGAAATCCAACGACGTATTCGCTTATATTTGCTTCAAAGTTTAACCTTTTTAACTAAATTAGTTAGTTAAGATCTTTATTGCACCAAAACATAATGATACAGAGTAATAGATTAAAGGAAACAGATGTCAAAAGGCGGCCTTATCGCAGCTGCAATCTCTTCCAGGCAACCGAGGTACTTGGAGATGTTTAACGAAAACAGGTGAGGTGCGAAGTTATATGCAAGAAGAAAAAATTAATGAAGTTTTTGAATGAATTAAAAAAATATATTAAAATCTTCTCATTCACTTTTTAGCATTTTCCTTTGTCTTCATTTCTCTGTAATTTATACACAACTTCATGTTTAAAATTCCGTTTAAACAACAATGACATGAACGTCGCGCACCGCAAAAAATCGAAACACGTCTCAGGTTATTTGGAATTAAACAAACTATTACAATGAAAATCAATAAATTGTCTCATTAACTTTTTTTAATACTTAAATAAACTTCAATTTAACATTTTCAACATATTGTTACTAAGATAGTTTGGCTCTAATCAGCTCCGAAAAAGCAGTCAAAATCAAAAGTAAGGCCTGGGCCCTTAACAACACCGCACAGGTTTTGAATAAGTGAATAATTATAAAACTATTAAAATAAAATACTTTTAGGGTTGGATCTCATCTATCAGCACGGAACAGCACTTTCCTATGCTGCTATCCTTTTCTGTCGCTCAGAAGCGTCATTTGCTAGAGCGGGAGAGAGCGACGGAACGCTTCAGCACCGGCCATGCTGCAGCTAGATGAGATCTAACCCTTATAATAATTATTTGTTAAAAAAAAATATGATTTGTAGAATAACAGCAGATTGTTTACTGTATATGCTAGAGCCGCCATCTACGCCGACCGAATTTTGCGTAATATGTCCTATTCAAAAATATGTATATGTTGTTTTTTTAATCATTTAGATATTAAAGCCGTATTGTTATTTCTACAGGAGTAAATACGAAGAGGACGTGTTAATCAACAACCACACGACTGTATGGGGCTCGTACTGGCGTGAAGGACAGTGGGGCTACAAGTGCTGTCATTCCTTTATAAAGGTAACCAAAACAATAGGCATGACGACCGAAGGAACATTTTTGGCCGATCGGTTAGATTATAAAAAAATATTGTACACATATTTTTTCTTTTCTCTGAGAAACAAAAATTGACGAAGAAACAACGCATTTAAATTTCTCATGACATCACGACTAGGTACGCTGTTTAAATAGCGGTGACGTCACAAGCACCCCCTTTAGAACTTGGATACTCTGTATCTTTGTGAATTGTTACTTTTTTGATAAACTGAAAAATATGGGTCCATTTTTTTTGGATAATCTACAAGGCGGACTTATTAGAATAATACTTTTCTGACCCTGTCGTCACCCCCTATTACATTCCCAAGGAGTCTTGACATCGGTCTTCTGTGTAACATTTCGCACAAATGTGTTTATTTATTAAGAAAACGTCAAAATTTTTATTCTTCAATGTAGGATAAATATATTATTTCTTGAAGGTCATTATTTTAAATTATTTTTAGTTCAAAAGTTAGCGTTTCGGAACGACCACTGCTGCAGTTACGCCGAAAGAAACCCAGTTGAGTAAATAAATATATGAGGACAAATCACACAGATTGAGCTAGCCCCAAAGTAAGTTAGAGACTTGTGTTAAGGGCACTAACTCAACGATACTATATTTTATAACAAATACATATACTTATAGATAAACATTCAAGACCGAGATCATTTTCCATTTTGACCTGACCGGGAATCGAACCCGGGACCTCCTGTGTGACAGCTTGGCATGATGACCACTAGGCCACAGAGGTCGTCGAATCAGTATAGGTCCCATCATTTAAAATTTTGCTACTACCAAGTCCTAGATAACCCTTCAAAGTATTTTATGAACTACTGTTTACAGTTTAAAGTGAGAACGTTAAGCTTTACTACGCACATTTGCGAAAAACGGCCACTTTTGTCCTTAAAATGTAAAAAGTTCCGAATAAAGGGTGAAGGTATAGGCAAATGGCCTTGAAGTGGCGCCCTCATTTGAAATAAATTGTTTCAACGGTGGTTCATAAAATAATTTAAAGGGCTATCTAGTGCATGACGAAGAGCAATATGGAAATTATCTCCATATTTACGAGTTAACAATTTATTTCACACTTCAAGGCCATTTGCCTATATCTTCACCTTAAGTGTGAATTCAGTCCATGACACCGAACAACTTTCCCCAAGGAGCTTATAATTAAACTAGCTGTGCCCGCGACTTCGTTCGCGTGGTTGTCGGAACGTAATGTTATATAGCCTAAAGCCTTCCCCTATAAACGGACTACCCAACAAAAAAAGAATTTTTCAAATCGGACCATCAGTTCCTGAGATTAGCGCGTTTAAACAAACAAACAAACAAACAAACTCTTCCGCTTTATAATATTAGTATAGATTATAAATAATAATGTTTGGTCTCCCATACAAGTTAACCAACCGATCAGCTGATATTTTTTAGGACAGAGTTTCTATAAAAAGTATTTTTTATTTATATTTTAATATATGCTCCTTTTTTATCAAGGACTGAATCTTCGCTTAAGACGATACACGGAGTCCAGTGCTGCCCCCATTTGAAATAAATTATTTGTAAGGAAACGGAGATATAATTTAAAATTTTGAGCTAGTAAAACCTAGATAACCCTTCAAACTATTTTATGAACCACTGTTTACAGTTTAAAGTGAGAACGTTAAGCTTTAGTTTGCATTTTTGCCAAAAGTGGCAGTTTTTCGCAAAAATGCAAACTAAAGCTCAACGTTCTCACTTTAAACTGTAAACAGTGATTCATAAAATAGTTTAAAGGGTTATCTAGGTTTCACTAGCTCAAAATTCGCCATTTGTTAAAAGTATATTTTTACTTTGGACAATAAAGTTTGATAAATAAATAAAATTTTAAATGATATCTCCGTGTCCTTACAAATAATTTATTTCAAATGGGGGCAGCACTGGACTCCGTGTATCGTCTTAAGTTTCGGTATATTTTGTTAGACGTTTAAAATACTGTCAAATATTGAAAAGATAGGGGCAAAACATATTTTAACTACAATAGGTTTGTTAATAGATTCAGGTGTTACTTTGCGGTAGTCAAAGTTACATGCTTATTAAATCAAATAGCATGTAAAATAGGTTTAGCAGACGTTGGTAATTTTTAGGGTTCCGTACCCAAAGGGTGCAAACGGGACTGTCCGTCTGTCACAGGGCTCTATCTATATTTTCACCGATTATGTATTACTGTGGCGGCTATAACAACAAATACTAAAAATAAAAAAAAGTTGAAAATTAAAGGTGGTCGTCATACAAACAACGTGTTTTTTTTCAGCGTTTTTAACTTGATCTTTATAGTGGCATTAACTAGATACTTGAAATTTTCACAAATTATGTATTACTATGGCCGCTATAACAACAAATATGAAAAATAAGAAAAAGTTAAAAATTAAAGGGGGTCGTCATACAAGAAACGTGTTTCATCAGCGTTTTAAAACATTGTACGGTTGTACGGAACCCTTCATGTACGAGTCCGACTCGTATTTTGACCGTTTATTTTATTATATTATACCTATTTGTATTATTTCAAAGGTTGTAACGTTACACGACTGTTGTTTCCTTGCAGATGTCATATTGCGTCGGCGAGGCCGGGAAGTCTGTAGTGTTAGAAGTACCAGAGGGGGCCATAGCGACGTCATCCAAACCGACAGTTAGCAAAGAGAAGGACTCCCCAGAGAAACAGGAAAAGAATAAAGGTGTTTGTTTTTTGCAATCTAGCACAATTAATCTATAGACCTAGTTATTTTTAATACCGCCATATGCAACTGCGACAAACAATACTATAACGGTCGCCCTCAGAGCAAAAGAGAAAGCGATCAAAGTGACATGTGGCAAGTCTTGGTGCAAGACGTATCTGTCGTTGTCTGCCGGGCACGAACATCTTCACATGAAAATTGGATTTTTCAAATCGTAAATTGTGTTAAGGCCATACCTGAATTTTCCGGGGTCCAGTGCTGCCCCCATTTAAAATAAATCATTTAAAAAAAACGGAGACATGATATAAAATTTTGCTACTATCAATTCCTAGATACCCCTTCAAAGTATTTTATGAACTAATGTTTACAGTTTAAAGTGAAAACGTTAAGCTTTACTACGCACATTTGCGAAAAACGGCCACTTTTGGCAAATGTGCGTAGTAAAGCTTAACGTACTCATTATAAACTGTAAACAGTAGTTCATAAAATACTTTGTCGGGTTATCTAGGACTTGGTAGTTGCAAAATTTTAAATGATGTCTCCGTTTTCTTTGAAATTATTTATTTAAAATGGGGGCAGCACTGGACCCCGAAAAATTTAGCTACGGCCTTAAAGGTGGTAAGATGGTATCGTGTAGTAGGTACGTTCATACAACCCTTATAAAGTCACGCAAAAACATTTTATTCCATACGAAAAGTTGCGCTGTTTTTCAAAACAGCAGACACAACACTTTATTGCGGTATCTATAAACCCCCAATATCTCTGACACTATGTGCCAGTCACACTGACAGTCATTTTCTTTTCAGCCAAATCAGACAACTCCTCGTCATCATCCTCCGAGTCGAGTTCTAGCAGTTCATCGGACTCAGAGTCCGACATTCGTTCCAAGACAGAGAAAACGAGCAAAAAGAAGAAAAACAAGAAGAAAGCCAGGAAGAAGAAGAAGAAGGAACTTAAGAAACAGAAGAAAGAGGAAGATAAATTGAAGAAGGTATGTTTATTACGAAGTCATCATCATCTGAGCGTATTCCCGGTTGCATCTTCAGCGGTAACGCTTCAGAGCCCCGGGTCCGCTACCTACCCTAGGTGATTTAAACGCTAGATGGCGTTCGAGACCAACAGCTTCATGTGCCTTCCGAAGCACGGAATTATCTTTCTTGTTCGGATAATAAGGTGATTCAAGCCTACAATATTCTAACCAGACTGGTAACAACTTTTCACAAAGTATGCGCTTCCCAGTGGGATTTGAACCCACGACCTCGGGATCACAAGGCAAACACCTTGACCACTGGACCACGGAGGCAGTCTATGTTTATTACGAAGTAGCTAGCAGTAATTGATCGTTGTGTACAAGACTGATAGCCAGTCAGTTTATGTCAGTCAGTCAGTAATGAGTTAATGACGCACGAGGTGACTAAAGGAGGTAGCCAAGCTTAGCATCGTACTGATTGATATACAGGTTGATCTTGCAGCCTCTAGCTGTATTGAGCCCCCTATTTATCTAAGAGTCAATCAGCCTTCAAAAAAGGTTGTGGTCGAGAATTCGGGACTCATACTCCCCTCCCCCCGGCAGAAATTATGGCGGAAATTATAGCGCGACCTTTGAATTAAATAAAATAAAAAACTGCCTTCTTCGTCTAAGCGCATTCCCAGTTGCATCCTCAGCTGTGCTACTTCGGAGCCCGGGGTGCGCTTTCCCGCTTTTACTTTTTCAAATATAATATGCATGTCAATGGTCACCCAAGGATGCCAAAGACCTTGCAAAATGGAGAAGAAATAGCCGGAACACTTTAAATGATTTGGCTAAAGCGTTTAAACCGGCCGCCTGCCTGACGTCAACTCTCTTTGGGAATGTATTTGTGCGAAAAGTTTTACAACCGGCCGCCGCCCGACTTTAACCCTTCTTGGGAATGCAATTGTAGCACGAGATGTTTGTGCGTAGTCTTTTAGTCGCCTCTTACGACATCCACAGGAAGAGATGGAGTGGTCCTATTCTAACCCGGAACCACACTGTACCTTCTGTTTTTTCCTTAGGCCCTCGAAATGGAAGAACGCAGTCAGAAGCGCGCCGAACATTTACTGTCCATTGACGAGCGCAAGCGGCCGTACAACAGCATGATCGAAGTGAAGGCTCCAACTGACCAGGAGATGGAGGCCTACATGATGAAAAGGCGCCGCGAGGAGGACCCAATGAGCCAGTTCCTCTAAATTATACTGTAGTGTGTAAAGAATATATTGATTCTAAGATAACTGTTTTTATTCTTTGTCTAAGGCTCAGTTCACACAGAAACGCGACGCGGCGCGTACTTTTGAAGAAATATAGAACTTGTGTAGTAAACACAAAAGTAAAAACGCCAAAGCTCTCGAAAAAAAAAATTAAAGTGAGCGACACGATAAGAAGATACTATTCAGTGACAGCCCGAAAAATATTTCTATAAGAGCGCGCCAACGTCGCGTCTTGGTGTGAACTGACCATAATCCTTAAAATGTCAAATGTCTCAAATGTGTTATAATACATTACGATTATCGCGCGAAAATACGATTCGACCTTGGCGTGGTCCTACAAAAAAATTGCTATCAATTAGAGATCAATATTTGATCGCGCGTTCGTACGAGTAAAATTCGCGCGAACTTGCGATGATCGCGTAACCGTCTCCACGGACACGCGGCAAGTCGTGCATCGCGGGCCACCGCAAAATTGCCAGTTTATTTTTGCGGCGGCCCGCGTCGCACGACGTGCCGCGTGTCTGTGGACGCGGTCTTAGGATTAATTTACATTGCCGCGGAATCAAGGCGATTTTTAAGAAATTCACAGAGGATAATGACTTCTATAATCTAGGAGAACACACTATACAAATTAGCATGAAGAAAGAAACTTATTCCCGCGTATTCGCACAATGTAAAGGTTGGTACACATCTGTCAGCACGGAACAGCATTTTCAATCCGCGGAATCGGCGATGCTGCCGCATTCCGTCGGCCTATCTCGCTCTAGTAAATGACGGTTCTGAGCGACAGAAAAGGATAGCAGCATAGGAAAATGCTGTTCCATGCTGACAGATGTGTCCCAACCCTAAATTTAACCTGGAGCTATGTGACATAATTTACAGATTAAATAAATGATATACCCACTAACTTACATATATAAAATGACGAAAGAACAATGCTTTGATTTTGGTTCGGGAAAAAATAAAACAAATAAATGCACATAATTAATATTCTAATTACAATAATAATTAATAATAAGTATATTTTTTTATTCACACATTTCGAATCAAATTCAATTATTCACAATATAACGGTTATTAATGGCTAACAAAATATACTGAACAAAAATAAAAAACTTTCTACAAGGAAAATGTAACGAAATAGTAAAAAAATTGCTTTCATACAAACTAGGATCCACTGATCGGTCAACTTCAGATTATTTTTCGATATGTTCCTTGGGGAAAGTTGTTCATTATCTCGGACTGAATTCAGCTTAAAAATAGTTTCAGCATATTTTTTTAGACCCAGTATATAATATTACACAATATTCGTGATCTTGGATTCAGTAAACACGTGCATTCTTCATCTTCAATAACCATTAATTTATCGGCAGTAAAAAGTGGTTGCCATTACTAATAAAGTACCGAATATAGACTTATTAAGAGTTGGGACACATCTCGGCAAGAGAGAGCGACCGAATGTGGCAGTATCGCCGATTCCGCGGCGTTTCGTCGCTCTCTCTCGCTCTAGCAAATGAAGGTTCTGAGCAACAGAAAAGGATAGCAGCATAGGAAAATGCTGTTTCGTTTATATAGGAAATCATATCATATAATCAGTCAGCTGCAAAAGCGCACTGCGTGCGCCTGCATTGCAGTGTCATGCGACATAGAGCGCTAATAAATGAGATAAAAAGTCTAATTTCGTTTGACATTGAAATGGACGACACTATCGTATGGCCGTCGTGTCATTTTATATAGTAACGAACCTGAATTCAGCGTTGTCCTGCTACAGGGGGAATCATTCACGTTTATTCATAAAAAAATACAAACGTTAGCTAAATATATATATGTTAGTTAGAATTTATTTTATCTTGAAAAATATTAAATATTTTTCCGATTTCGACATTATCGACAAATGAGAACCAAAGATTCAAAAGTCAGTAAAGACAATGCAATCACAAAAAACGCATAAAATATACTTATACCTACTATATGTTTGCTTTGAACAATATGCATAATTTATTTATAGATAGAACAATGTTAAATCATTTTCATTTGCTTGTATATTTGCGTAAAAACAGTCAGGTGGTCCATGGCAGGACAAAAAAAACATCAAATGGTTCCTCATTATTAAGGTTAAGAACCACTGTGATAGGTGATCACCGTATAGTAGGGGAGCCCAATAGGGGATTTTGGGATTTACTCGACCGCGTCAGATATACATGCAGTCGTGTCATGTCAGGATGACAGTACAATATAACGATATCATATTGGTTAACTGTTGGTGGAGCCGGGAGGACCCATAGGAACTTAGTAATGAAACGACGAAAACCTATCATGCATGTTTGAGCTCACTTGATTTGTCTTGACTAGAACTTTGGTCAGACTTGGGTTTGAATAGTTTTTATTTCATAAACTTTTTCATCTCATCTATTCGAAAAACGATGATTTTATCCCAAATATTTGGGGCTAGTCACTGGTAATTCTCTAGACATTGAAAAGTAAAAAGTAAATTCCCTAGGCGTTAAAACACATTTGAAAACCGAACACGAATGTAGAATCAAAAATAATATTGGCAGTCAGCTAAAAAAAGTAGAATTTAGTTTTAAAATTATAAAATACAGGCAAGGGCGTCGTAATTTTTTAAAATTGGAATACAACACGTTTTACGTGGATGACTGTAGGTCAAAATTTTTTGGTTCTCTTGCTTTAAAATAATAATTTATCAAAAACCAATAAAAACGCATAATTGTTGCCTTTGATTTAAATAGTAATTTTATTAAGGAAATATAAGGTTATTTTCACAACTATTTTAAATGTCACTAATTTCTTGATGAGGCCAATAGTAATTAAATATGAAGTTTACGTATAATATACATATTTAAATATATAAAGAATTAACACACAAGGAAAAGTAATGAAACGATTCTAATGACTGGAAAATGTATAAGATGTGGTGGTCCTAGAAAAATATTTTCATAGTACTTCTTCAGTGAAAACGCCACCAAATAAAGGTTAGTAACTGACTGTTACACTCTGATTAGGTATATGTAGGTATTCTACTTTCGTTATAGGTATATATTTGCTTTTTCTCATAGATGGAGATGAAAAGAAGAATGTGCTACACGGTGTACGGTAATTGTTTTATCTCGGGCGATATACTTGAATCCCTCGCTTCACTCAGGATTCCACCGTAGAATCCCTCGCTACGCTCGTGATTCTATTGTGGCATCCTTCGTTTCGCTCTGGATTCAAAGTAGCGCCCTCGCGTTAAAACTATTACCTTTACGCCTTGTAGCACAATCTACTATTAAAATTGGCACATTAGGAATACCCCTCCACATAATCGTCAGATTTTGGGCAAGCACGACTTGAACATCAAGCTAAATCGTATGTATAATGATCTGACACGCTCGCTTGAGTATTTTCGCTTGTTGTAGACGCTTCCCCCCCTTGGTGAAAAGGAACACATTATTACATAACCTTTTAGTCTTCTTATCATTCTATCATGACTCCTTTTAAATAAGAAGAATCATTTTATCTTCAAAATGCAACAGGTCCCCACGACGCTCGAGTAAATCCCCATTTAGCATCACGGGCTCCCCTCCTAGTGTGAGGAGCCTAACCTGCCAGCTTGCGGCGCGCGCGGCCGCGGGGGTAGGCGGGGCGCGGCACGACGGGCCGCTCGCCGCTGTCGGCGGGCGCGCCGCCCGACTCGTCCAGCGGCTCGGCGCGCGGCGTGAACAGCTTCCTGCGGCTGCGGGTTACGCTGCAATACAGGGTAGTATCAAGAGTGCTATTTTTCATTCACGGACTCACATTACAAATGATTTGCGCGAGTGTTTCCAAACGGGCGCATTTTTTAATTGATCGTATGCGAAGGATTTGCAACGAGTGGTCTGAACCACTCGTAATTTTGACATTTGTAGTGTACAAATGTCAAAGAAACGTTACATGGAGTATCAGTTCCGTTTCACGCTGCTTTTTTTATTTTTGTTGAAATGTTTAGAAAACCATTGACAAATTTATGATATTTTCTGCGTAACACAATATTATTTATCGCTCACACGTCGGTTTCAAAAATACGATGCAATGCGTCGGAACGCGAGTGGTGAGTTGGAAAACTACACGTTTTGTGTTTCGCTGAGTCCCTAAATGAAAAATAGCACTCCAGGCCTGTGTCACTCCCCGTTTAGGTATCGAAAATGTACCTACATTATTACTATGCGCGCAGCGGCCCCTCCGGGTGGTAAATTCAGTTATACGAATCGTTTGTCCAGAGTAATAAGAATGAAATTGGTTTGCAATGGATGTCTAGGTATCTAAACGAATAGGTGCTGAGTTCTGACGTGAGCTAAATTAAACCATATCGCTGGCCACATTGAGTAGATATTTCTTTGCTGAGACTTCTGTACGTTAGTATTACTATTTATTCTGTGGTAGTATCCAGGGTCAAGTAATGATACGATAATAAAACGTCACAAAATAATGTCACTTGTCATCCATCATATCCATTTTGAAAGTGATTTTAGATTTATTCATGCCGAAAAATGGATATTGAGAGCGCTATTTGACTCCAAGAAACTATAACGTCACAATCCGATATTTCATACAAATCTCATAGAAAAGAATTGTTTTGCCGTTTAGACAAAAATACCAGTTTCGACTTGTTGGCAACTAGCGGGTTTAGGGACCACAAGTATCTGTTAGGGACGATAAAGAAGCGATTATGGGAACGTACATATACTACGGGAATTTTTTTTTTAAATTTTAACCCCCTTCCCCCTTCGATGACCATCCGTAGTAAGTATATGCCACTACTTTCAACGGCAGTTCATAAAATAATTTAAAGGGCTATCTAGTGCCTGACGATTAGCAAATATGGAAATTACCACCATATTTAAGAGTTAACAATTTATTTCAAATGAGGGCGCCACTTCAAGGCCATTTGATTCTATATTCACCTTAACACGTTATATTGTTGTGTTGTTGATCGAATATAAACACAGTTATGTTGCGCAACAATGTACACTTTTTAAATCCATATTAATTACTCGTAAACTTAAGATAGACTTTCGGGCTGTCCCCGGTGCTAGGGGTCTCCTTAAAGACCCGCTTCTTCGTTTGCCGCCCTATAACATAAAAAAGAGATCTCTCCAAGACTGATCTCCGCCGCCGGTGACAAGAGGGCTGGCTGTATTTTCGCACAACGTATTAGCGTTCTTGGCACTATGCCACATGAACACGATTTTTTAGATTAAATTTGTAGTAAGTAGGTATTTAACTTTTCTATATCTGTAATAATATGTAAATTATTTTATCTTTATTTTTTAAATAGACTTAAATGACCTTAAATTAAAATATATATTTTTTCTACTCCTGTACTTTTACATGGTCACGATACGAACAATAATATAAGAACAGAGATAATATGATTTCACAAAAGTCTATAAGTACTCTATTCCTCAAAAAAGCACATGTCTTTATTTCTCTAAAGATACTGCTCTATATTACTGTCTCTTTGGATTCGGCTAGCTACCACAGATAATTCTAAATAAAGATAAGTCTACATAGGTTAAGGTTTGACTCAATCAACATAATGTCGCGTAGGACGATGAATGACAATGTCAACGTCACGAATTCGAACAAAAAAAAAGAATTCACCTAAAGGAAAATTTCATCAATCACGTCAGAGCGACGTTGGCCTAGCGGTCTATGCATTGGGCTGTGAATCGAAAGACCCCGGTTCAAATCACAGTCAGGTTAGTGTTTTTGAAGTACTTAAAGAAGTTTCTAGATAACTCTAGACCAAATGGAAAAGAAAATACGGGACAGAAGATGAGTGAGAGAGGAAGGCGATAGAAAATTAGTGATTTTGAATATGGAACATTGATGCGACTTTGTTCGAATTCAGGGGGTATATAAGCAGTACAAGGCGCGGCCAAGGGAGTTTTTAGTGGGGAAGTGAGATCCGAAGAAAAAAGAAAAGTACTAGTAGCGAGCGAAAAGTGAGTAGTGAGTAAAAGTGAAGTGAACGGTGCAGTACAGCGCGTGACAGTTCAGTGGCGCGCAAGACAGTGTGTGACGTTTCCGCATACGGTGATACACGTAAGGTGTGGAAAGAGGACTGTCAATTACTGGACCACAAAGGTTGTAAATAAAGGTACGATTTCATAGAATTGTCGTTTCCTTTCCTATCCCCAACCCACTCTCGTAACAATAACTTTACAACAAAAAAGCACAATTACCAACGTAATAAAAAAAATTATTCATGTAGTTTTTAAAAGTAAAACTTTCCGCGATAAATATTTATTTACTGCCTACACGAGAAAAAAAGATAAATATTTTTTAATAACCAAAAACATACACTGTGGTAACAAAGTCGGTTAAAAATACAATCTATAAATAAAAACTATTCTTATTTTGAGTACTGGCAACCATCACGTGCCGGCTACGAATAGTGCCGGTGACGAAAAAGAAAAACATTGAGTGATTCTGGAATGGTAGCGGAACGACGTTTTGTTGTACCTACCGTCTACCTATCTTAATATGGTCGTAAAAAAAGTATTGTATACAACGTTGTATAAGTACGTAAAAAATACTCCTGGCGGCTTTCTTATGGTGCTCGCTACGCTCGCACCATAATCCGCGCCACTCGTCTTTACAACTGTTGCATAAAATATTATATCGTCTTCAACCATACTAACCTTTTAGAAGGACAGCTTTGCACGCCCAATGGCGGTTGATTTTCTTCCCCCGTCGCTCTCTCAGGCGACGGTATATCTGCCACTTTTTCTTTTACTGGAGCCGGCACATCCAACGTCACATCAGAAAACTCCTTTTGCAAATTTACTATATCTTTCAGTTTAACATCTTTCAATTTATCATCGTCATCATCTTCATTTCTTTTCTTTCTTAGTCTTAGATTCCTTTTAGTTTTTGTCTTACTTTCGAGCACAACTTCGTCAATTCCGAAATATTTTTTATTTGATTGTTTTCTTAATTTGCATTTAGTTTGTTCAAAATCTGATCGTTCAGCTTCAGTTTTGAAACTTACTGATTTTTCAGTAATTGTATGATTTTCCAATTTAATGCTATCAATTTTATTTTCATTCTGTTTGTCAACCTCGTGTGCTATAATTTCAAAGTTTGAAGCGTTAGGAGCAGTTATATCTTTGTAAAGATTTTCGAAATCCTCCGTTGTATTATTTCCAAAAGTAACATACTGTGGTTCAGTTATATTATTAATATCGGCGATATGTGATTCAACAATTTTTTCGACATTTGCTAGTTTTTCTGCTACGGATTCCTTTTCTTTTGTTGTAAAATTTTGTGTTTTAGAAGCAGACTTTTGTTCTGACACAATTCTTTCAATTGATTTACGGGCTTTGTCAATAACACTAAGTTCTTTTGTTTTCGCGACGTGAGGAGATTCAAATCCTTCAAAGATATCAACAGAATCATGTTTCTTCACTAAAATTTGATTTGTATGTACATAAGACATTCCATCTTGTTGCCTAGTTAAACTTTCATCTAGAAGTTTCTTTACAGCAGTTGGCTCAAAACCTTTGAATTCAACATTGGTGTTTTTATTGTCATCGTGTTCAAAATAGGTGCGTTTATCTTTTGTAATGTTAGTTTTTATTAATTCTTCCTTAGGATACTGTTCAACAGTGTCGAACGGCTTTTCTACAAGAATCACATTCTCCTGAAATCCTTTTACAATGTTATCGACTGTAGTATTATCAGTATCTTCTTTTTTACTGTCTTTAACATTTTTATTAATTGTAATATTAATTGAAGGATGTTCTTCAACGACAGGTAGTTTATTGTTAACAGGACTGTCACGAAAGTAAGTTTTCTTCTGTTTAAAGACATTAGTTTTTGGAAACAAATTGTTTTCTTCTAATCTCGTTTCATCGACTTTATTAGCGGCCATCTCTAACTGTTCAAATTGCGTCAGTGAACTATCTCTGCCGTGTGTAGACTTAACAGATCTTTTTATCTTGGTAACTATTGATGCTTCATGAACCTGAGCTCGTTCAGTTTCTGAGGTTTTAGTTATATGATCTCTATTTAAATTGTTTTCAGGACTATTCATTTCTGTATCACTTTGATACAAATCATAGTTTTCATTAGGCGATTGCACAGTTACTTTAACATCGGTAAAATCAAATTCCTTAGTCACCGATAAATCATTCTGAATGGTTGATTCATCTTTGAGAGCGGTATTGCACACGAAATACGATTCTTTATGAACCTTTGCCCGTACAGTTTCTAGGGTCTTAGTTTTGTAATCTTTACTAAAATTATATTTAGGACTATTCATTGCTGTATCACTTTTATCCAAATCACAATTTTCTTTAGGTGATGTCGTAGTATTTTTAGCATCAGTAAAATCAAATTCCTTAGTCACTGATAAATTATTCTGAATTGTTGATTCATCTTTCGGAGCGGTATTGCACACAAAATACGTTCCTCTGAAACTGCTTATCTTTTTCAAATCTTCATGACTTACATCTATACTTTCATCATTACTTTTACGTACAAAATAAGTGCCTCTGACTTTAGATTTATTTGACTCTTCCCCTGATCCATCATGATCAGTGTTTGTATCATTAACTGTATCATTGATATCTATAATCGATTCATCATTTTTAAGCGTGTTATTTGTTTTATCCTGATAAGCATCGGCATTATTATGATCATATTCCTCATCAATATTTTCAATACGATCATTGTTTATGCTAGCATTGTGTGGCGAGTTAAGACTTTTAATAATAAGTCTGGAGCGGTTTATGTCTTCCCTCTTGAAGGTTGGTTCTAGGCTTTCATTGCAGGGGTCGTCAAACTCTTCATTTATATCCTGTTCGCTGTCAGATCCACACATGATGCCATTTTCTTGCTTTTCGGGATTTTTGTTCTCGAATGAATTTTCTGTAATAGAACAGAAATTATGAGAAATGTTTTAATAAAAACGGTTGGAGAAAATAAAATGTATGACTATGTCTTGTTATTTTCAACACTGTTGTTATGGTCAACACGCTAGTCCGCCAATCCGGAGGTTCTGGGTTCAATCCCCAGCCAGGGCAAGTTGGAAAATGGCGTTTATCCAATTGTTCTTGGGTGTTTATCTTAATAAGTATTTATTATAAATAAAGTATCGTTGAGTTAGTATCCCATAATAACACAAGTTTAAACTTACTTTGGGGCTAGCTCAATTAGGGTCAGTTCAGACAGAGAAGAAAAATGCTCGCGCGGGGTCGAGTTTCCTCTAGCCGCAATTCACACCCAGAGCAAAAATGCGCTTCAAGACGGTGCGTCATCGAAAGAATGCTCGAGACCACGCGAGGACACACGTGTTAGATTTTTAATAAATAAAACAATATAAATAGAGGAAAAGTATTATTTTATGAAATTTCCCTCATTTCCCTCATATTTCCTCATTATTCTCATTATTGTCTCTCAAAAGCTAAAACTACTAGGGTTTCGTAATCGGCAACTAGTTTTCCGAGAAGATCACCCCGAAAGAAACTCGTCAGTCTAGGCCGCCTACTCGCCTTATGGGCTTTCCTACACAAACTTCATGTAACAAGTCAGTATAAATAAATACATGGGAAAACGCATTGATCGTAATGTATATATCGCAGTTGAATGTCATAATCCGCTAATTCACCAAACCTCTAGCTGTTTGGCATTACAGCTCGGTTTTGTAAAACAGCGAACCCTAATTCGCGAAATGGAATGAACGACTTGTATTCATCTATGCGGCTAGAGAAGTTGTTGAACAATTCTATCAAAAGAAATTATATAAAATTTAGAATGTCTACGAAATGGCAATGGCGAGCGAGCGAAGCGAGCGTGCCGCGGCAGCGACCGGCGAGTGCTAGGAATGTTCTATTCTTTTTACTAAGTTAGGGCAAATCTATAGGTTAGGTTAGGTTAGAACTGCGACCAACACACGATAGAAAAGTTCTACCCATTTTACT
This sequence comes from Acrobasis repandana, assembly GCA_963576875.1. Lineage (NCBI taxonomy): Eukaryota > Metazoa > Arthropoda > Insecta > Lepidoptera > Pyralidae > Acrobasis > Acrobasis repandana. The sequence continues at coordinate 20,319,371 of OY756223.1, forward strand.
AGGTTAGGGCAAACCTATAACAATAAAAATGGAATAGTTGTCTGGGAAATGAAATTCGATGTCGAAAAATCTGTATTCTACACCAAATCCTTATCATGCATATGTTGCAGTTGGATTGTTTGACGGTTTCGTCAAACAGTGGATTACCACTACTGTTTCACAAAACCGCTAGCCGTTTGGAAACGTGGTTAGCGGTTTAAATGAACGTAACACGTTGCGCAATTTTAGACAATCCAGCTGAACGATATTCGGCTGTTTAACAAAACCGAGCTGTAATGCCAAACAACTAGAGGTTTCGTGAATAAGCGGTTTATACCATCCAACTGCGACATATACAAGGTACAACCCATTTACTTAGAACACTGTATGTAGGAAATATATCGAAAGGAAAATCACAAAACATTGTAACATAATAAAATAGAATTTAACTATGTAACCTACCACATTTGCACTTGAATTTAGACAAGAAAAATGATGTTTCTAGTTGTAAACCTATAGGAGAATCAATGAATATGGTAAAGAAATAAAATAGAACCTAATTATTCAGTTTACCATATCTGAACATTTAGTACCTTTACTGGTACAATTTAAAACTAATTGGTATAAAAATGTTACACTAGAATAATAGTTTCTTCCACAAAACTCTACGGTTTACAATAATAAAATTATAAAACAATGGCCTTACTACCACCAAAGCAATCAGCTATATCTGACAATTTACAATTATGTATTTCGAATGCCCCTCATTGTAAACCCTCCAATTATACCTCTACTATCTAAATCATTATGACATTATTACTAATTATAATTAAATAGCATAATTCAAAAGATTGACCAGAATAGTACATATCGGCACAGAATACATAAGAGTCAAACAGAATGGTATCTCACAGCGTCTCCCGCAAATTGGCGTCCCCGCACCTCTCCCCCGCACTTTGTGAGCTTTGACGGCTCCAAACCAGGGTTTAATTACTAGCCGCACGCAATACGCGACGTGTGTTGTCTTGAGAACTGTCAACCAATAGTAACCATCATGGTGAGAAGGTGCGCGTATAATAATTGTTTATCCACCCAATACTCTAAAGAACGTTTATTTCATACATTTCCAAATGATGAAAACAGGTAAGCAAAGCAACAATATAATTTCACGTTATTACCCAGCAACCATCTTGATATATATACCCTTCTCGCTCTCTCGCATTGGCGGGAAATAAACAAGAGCGAGATTGTAACATTACCGGATTGCTAATAAGCAATCCGGTAATGTTACATAGGCTCCTCGCTCACAGGTAATCACATACACGCAGATGCCAACTGGATTTTCGCGGGTTATAGTGCTAAATGCCATTGTTGACAATGACAACTTGACATGCTGTTCGTATAAGCGTGATAAACATTTGTTTATTTTTATTGAATTTATTCATATAATTACCGTATAGTTTTGCGCCGAATATGCAAATTACTATATTAGTACTATAATAGTGAATTAGTGAAATTAGTACGTTACAATATAAATGACTCAATAATAATCAGTAAAGTGAACTAATGGTGAAATGGACATAATGAAAAATATTTGTGAAGTGATATTACGTAGCTGTTTCCGACTTTTCTGTAACATTTAATACATATAAAACAGAATATTTTTTACGTCATAGTGTTCGCAAATCTTCCGGTATGGAAAAATATGTCGAACTCGTTAGTAGGTAAGTATTAAAATAATTCTGCGGTGCGACCCTAAGTATAAAACTCACACATCGACGTGTGTACAGATAAATTGTTTCGTTTGTAGTAGTAGTAGGTATATATGTTACTCTGAATCAATGGAGAGTCATACCAGTGATATCGGTTAACACGTACTACCTTCCAATAGCATTTGCAGTTAAATCCTAGCATAATTCAAAAGATTGACCAGTATAGTACATACTGGTCAACAAGCACTAGCTTTTAACAGTATTTACACTTAAATCCCTACAAATTCTAGTTAAACCAACATAATAATGGTTATATCACAGGATCATAGTAAATCAGTACTTGACTTGTGTTCTCGACCGCCGCACAAACAAAAGTGAAATCACTTTTTACTAATCGTAGGTAGTCATTTGGCGATTAATGTTGCCATCACAAAATATAGGTAAATTAATATTTTAGCCATTTACGTATTTAAATAATTAAAATTATCTAATAGAAATGTTTTACAGACTGAAAGTCAGTCGATATATTTTTAATTAACAACCGATACAACCATTATATAGGTTTGACAGTAAAATCACCAAACATGACATCTGCGATACATAAATAAAATATTTTATTATAAATATTTATTATGGTATCTAACACGCGCGCCAACGCGAGCCGACGCGGGGATACACGCAAACTACATTGAAAGCGCAGGCGGCGATCCGCGAGCTCGTCAGAACTTGCTCGCGCGGTTTCGGGCGTGCTCGAGGCCTCCCGGGCGGGCGCGAGGACGTGAGCATGCGCCAGACGACGTTTGAAGTCTCCGCTGATATTTATACAATTTTATACTTTAAGCACAGGCCGGAATCTACGTACTATAAGGTACGCGCAATATGCGTCCCCGTTCCCCGTCCCCGCACCTCTCCCCCGTTTTCGCCTCGATGACTCACGTTGGCCGTCAAGAACCGGGGGAGAGGTGCGGGTGCGGGGAACGAGGACGCATATTGCGCGTACCTTAGGAGATTCCGTTCTGTTTACTCTTACTGTATTCTGTGCTTTAAGCAATGGTAATACGGTTATAATTTTAATGGAACTAGTAAATTCCGCGAGCATTTTTCCTCTGTCTGAACTGACCCTTAGTGTGCTTTGTCCATACACTTTATTTATTTGTCTTACCGTCTCTCTCTTCGATGCACGCTCGGAGATGTTGGACCTCTTCCTCAGCTCGGGCGCGAGCCAACCGCTCCGCTGCTAATTTTTCCTGTTAAATAAAATACACCTTATTAGCTTGGGGTCGAATCATCATCATCATCAGGTGTTTTCTAGTCTCCACGGCAGGAGCAACGACCCTTCAAGTAAGGAGTTAATCCTAGGACTAATATTATAAATGCGAAAGTTTATATGGATGTGTGGATGTATGGATATTTGTTTCTCTTTCACACCAAAACGGCTGAATGGATTGGAATGAAATAAAACTATACTTTTTATCCTCGAAAAATTGTGAGGTTCTGTGGTAAAGCCAATAATTTTACCGCGCTACTTCTACAGGGACTAACAAAATATACTGAAACTATTTTAAGGGTGGATTCAGTCCATGATACTGAACCACTTTCCCCAAGGAACATATATCGAAATATGAAAAATAATTTTTGGCCTCCCATACAAGTTGACCGATCAGCTGATCCGAGTCTGTATGAAAAGCCAAAAATTATTTTTCATATTTCGACATATGTTCCTTCGGGAAAGTTGTTCAATATCACAGACTGAATTCACCCTTAAAATAGTTTCAGTATATTTTGTTAGACGTTATATATTAAAAATAGATACAATTTTGTGAATAAATGAAATTTTTTCTGAAAAAATAATATTGGCCGCTATCGTGAAAAAAAAATTAAAATTTTCGAGAAATTGATTGAATTTAATTATGAAACTGCACTTGTACCTCAAGAATAGCGTTGTTGGCCATCAGTTGCGCCACCTGAAACAATACATGAATGTAGTAATTAATTAATGTAACTATCATCACCATCCGCAGTCTTTAACCTCTCAGTGCTGGGAAAAGAAGTCTTTCAATGAATGCCATTTGGCATATATAAAGTTTATTAATAAGAATTAGATTCTCTTTATTAGAGACTGGATCATCATCCTCCCGTATTCCCGGTTGCAACCTCAAAAGTAACGCTTTAGAGCCCGGAGACCGCTCCGTCTGATATCCGCAACCCAAAGGGTAGACAAGAACCAATTCTAGGATGACTGGAAACAACTTTTCACAAAGTAGGTATGCTTCCCAGTGGAATTTTAACCAACAACCTCTGGATCACAAGGCGAATGCCTTGACCACTGGACCATGGGGGCAATCTTTTCGAGAGTGGATTATATGCAATAAAAAGCTAGAAATAAGCATTAAATGTATGTAAGTAATATTAAATAATAATAAATGAAGTCATAGGTTTTTTTTTTCTAAATCACAACAATTAATATAGATATTTGTTTGTTTATCGTGTGTGTAAGTGGCCCAACTGGATGACAGCCGGGACCAACGGCTTATACGTGCCTTCCGAAGTACGGAGGAGCTCAAGAAATTTGTATGCCACTTGTGGTCACCCATCCAAGTACGGACCACGCCCGGTGCCGCTTTACTTGCGAAAGCGCTAGTAATGCGCAGTCCCGCCGGGCCACTGAGCTCCTATAGATATTGCTACTGAATTATCAATTTATTACTCCTGCAGTGGAGACCAAAAAAGACCTGATGATGATGACACAAGAAAAGATAAAATCGGCTAAATATGAAAATGCATATGCAAACATGCAATTGCATATAATCCGGTATGTCTACTTAACTGCACACAGCAATATGTAGCAGACTGTACGTATTGTGTTTGTATCTACCTTACTCTGCAGAGCGCGAGTTGGCGTCCCTGAGTGAGAAGGCGGTGCTCCTTCCTTCTTCAGTCTACATTCGTACTCCTCCATCATGTCTTCCATCTAAAAACATTGCAAAACGTTAACGTCTTAATCTGGACCTTTACTTCATTTAACAAGTGTATTTGCTAGGCAAATTTTAAATAAACGGGCAAGTGCGAGTCGGACTCGTACATGAAGGGTTCCGTACCACAGTACAATGTTTTAAAACGCTAAAGAAACACGTTTCTTGTATGACGACCCACTTTAATTTTTATCTTTATCTTATTTTTAGTATTTGTTGTTATAGCGGCCACAGTAATACATAATCGGTGAAAATTTCAAGTGTCTAGCTATTACGGTTCAAGAGATAGAGCCCTGTGACAGACGGACAGACAGCGGAGTCTTAGTAATAGGGTCCCGTTTGCACCCTTTGGGTACGGAACCCTAAAAGACAACCAGAAACCCCCGACTGTCGAAAACGCCATCTAGTGACGAGTAGCGGAACTACCGATGCGACTTTAATATCCGTAGCGTCATCTATATATTTGCTAAAGAAAGCCCTGACTTTCTAGCGTTAACCCCCAATAACTTTTAGGACGATGCATGGAGTCCAGTGCTGCCCTGTCAAATAATTTATTTCAAATGGGGGCAGCACATGGGACTCCATGCGTCGTCTTAAACGGCTGAACCGATTTTTATCAAACATAGCTTAGAACCACCGCAAAGGAACTTGCTTTCACGTAAAAAAACTACATCAAAATCGGTCCATCTCTTCGAGCGCTACGACGCCACAGACAGACAGACCGACAGACATGAGACCTCTTTTTTGTCGGGGGTTAAAAACTAACACGACATTCGCCCGATAGTGCCGTCCTATTGCAATGTCAAACCAAATTAGACTTTATCATAATTTCGTAGCGGTCAAAGTTGCTTTACACTGCATGGCACCGGCGACGTTTATTTATCTCTATCTCGCTCTACGTAATAATAACGAGCGGTATGGCGCTAGTGCATCGCGCGAAACTTTATCTGGGTTTATCAACGGTACCATGCTAACGGTCTAGTGCCGGCCATTTACTTACATACACGAAAGAAAGGAGTAATAGTAGATTGCCCTGAGTGCTATTACTACTAATAAGCACGAGTGCAATATTAATTAGTTAATGTGAGGTGCATAATCTGCTTTTCTTTCAACTACTGCAAGAAAAGCTTATTTAGATAAATATATTAGGTAAGCAAATATTTTTAATTATTTATAAATATATATATTTATTATATTATTTATATATATTAGCACGCTCATATTTTTCAGTAAAAATTTGCTTTTAACATTCCCGCCTTTTATTTGTTCTTTAAAGACCACTATTTTTTTTAAAGTCAAGCAATACACACATCACTTTATACGCAAACTGTATAACTCCATACGGCCTTTAGGTTGGTCAATTGAACCCATCGTAAATCTGAGCTAGTTTTATGACATGTACCACCTCTGTTCGCGCGATTAAAAAAAAAAACAAACATTGCAGTAAAGGATTCAGAAACCATTAAGGAGTAAAATAACTTACGTCAGACTTCAGAGCTTCTATCTGAGCTTCGTAGTACTGCTTGGTCATGTCCTTAGCCTCTTCGACTAGCTCGCGCATCGTTTCCGCTGCTTTCTGTTGGCTTTCTTCCATAGACGCCAGTAGCTCTTTGTTACGCGATTGAGCTCTGAGAAGGAAATATTTAAAAAAAAAAACCAATTTAAAAAAAAAAAGGGTAGGAATGTAAAGTTGATAGATTGTTAGAGACACTGTTACAGCCACGGATTTAGAATAGTCAATTGATAATAAGGATTTAAAAAATATTCAAAAGCGGGCACATTTTTTTTATAAGACATTTGAAGTTAAAATTGAATAAATTTTTATCCAAAAAAGAATTTTTGAAGTTTAAAAGTATATTCAAATTAAATCAATTTAAAATGTTAGGTCATCATCTGTACGTCGGAAACTAAATGCCGCCAAATGGACCTTTTTCGCTTGGAGGTCCACAAATAATATATTACTTTTTTGAGCCAGTCATCATCTCTGTTGGCAGAGGCGGATTAGGGTTGGATCTCATCTGACGGCACGGAACAGCACTTTCCTATGCTGCTATCCTTTTCTGTCGCTCAGAAACGTCATTTGCTAGAGCGAGAGAGAGCGACGGAACGCTGCAGCACGGCCGCTGCTGAAGCGTTCCGTCGCTCTCTCTCGCTCTAGCAAATGACGCCTTTTCTTGTCTAGTGCCCCTAGGCACGTGCTTAGTTTGCCTTATCGATAATCCACCTCTGCCTATTGGTACATACATCCGTAAAAAGTAATGTATGACTCACTGCACCAATTCGAAGTGTAGCCGTTCATTCTCCGCTCTGAGCCTCATCACCTCTGCGCTGCTAGCTATGGTGATATCCTCAACACTCTCCGAACTCTCTAGAATGGTCTCTGCGATGGTGTGGTTCACTTCTGCAAAACGAATAACGTGTAATAAAGTTAAAATCAAAGAAATTGTAAAAATCTAGAATGCTTACGAGGTGACAAAACCGTTCCCAAAAATGATACCTAAAGTTATAGGTGTCCCTTTCTACTTTATTGCACTGGCAGTTTGCGGGAAAGGGACGTCTATAACTTAAGGTATTTTTTTTTGGAACATTAGGTATTTAAACATAAGCATAATGAAATTATAAGCTTTATATCTACGTGGTATTAAGCTTAATTTTCAATGTTGTTTTTTTGAGATGATTACTTGTGGTTATTCTAGATTGTATTATAATTTCTTTGGTTAAAATACATCGTTTTTAATCTTCCATGCCGGCCTGGGAAAAAATAAATAACTTAGAATATACCAGCTGCTTCGCTTTCCGCGTAAGAGAACAGACCGTAAAAGCCGATTGACGGAATGGGCGAAAATACGATTTCTTTTTTCATCTTCACGCTAAAAGTGACCTTTGGGTCTTGCGGCCCCGGGCTCTGTCTGCTTACAAAGCGAAGCAAACCAACAAACACGCGTTGCTTGCTGCGTTTCTTTGCTTAATCGCCACAATAATGAGGGGATTTTGAACTGTATCGTGACTTGTGATGAGAAATGGATCCTGTACGACAATCGGAAGCGATCATCACAATGGCTTGACCCTGGAGAACCGGCAAAACCTTGCCCTAAGCGAAAACTGACCAAAAAGAAGATTCTGGTTAGTGTTTGGTGGACCAGTGCTGGTGTTATCCACTACAGCTTCTTGAGATCAGGCCAGACGATTACTGCAGACTTGTATTGCCAACAATTGCAAACAATGATGGAAAAGCTCGCCATTAAACAACCGAGACTGATGAATTGCTCTAGCCCACTGCTCCTTCAGGATAACGCTAGACCACACACTGTACATCAAACGATCGCCAAGTTAGAGGAGCTGCGACTGGAACCTCTGCGTCACCCACCATACTCTCCAGATCTTGCCCCAACCGATTACCACTTTTTTCAAAATTTGGATAACTTTTTACAAGGAAAAAATTTCAAATCTGATGAGGCAGTCAAAACCGCCTTCAAACAGTTCATAGACTCTCGCTCCCAGGATTTTTTTCCCAAAGGTATCAATGATCTGCCTATAAAATGGCGGAAGTGTATCGATAACAACGGCGCATACTTCGATTGATTAAATAATAATTTCATTAAAAAAAACTTGTTTCACTTTTTTGATACTGAACGGCAATTTCATATGTAAGGACCTAATATATTTCTTTGGCACGCTCTTCAGCCCAAACTGCTTGATGGAATTAAGCTTGAGTGCCTTAACAATCCTCTTAATTGTGAGAGTGACACCGGGTATTTATAAAAAAAAAACAAATATTTAAATTTTTGACGCCAAATTGTCTTAATTTTTTTTTTATTAAAAAACTTATCGTATTGGGTTTCAAAATAAAGATTGTCTATAAGGATTACAAAAATATATTCATAAACAACTTATATGTTTGAATGTACTATCTGGAACAATTTATTTAACCAGGCCCAGGCCCACCCGCGGCTGTAGAGCCTTACGTGATGATGATGATATGTTTGAATGTAATTTGGAATGAGAAATGCTAAAAACAACGTAGTACCTCGCTCATCTGAGCGTATTCCCAGTTCCACCTTAGGCATTAGCTACTGTTGTATCACGCAGTCGGGTTTTATGTTTTTAGGGTACCCAAAGGGTGCAAACGGGAGTCTATTACTGAGACTCCGCTGTCTGTCCACAGGGCTCTATCTCTTGAACAGTAATATCTAGACACTTGTTTAATAATATCTTGTTTATGAGGTTTGCTAGACACTTATTCGGGCCGGCATTAACCCTTTCACCGCGAGACTTTATATCAGTTGTCGTGCTCCCAGCGCGAGGAATTGGGAATATCCATAGTTTTTGGTCGGATAAATCCGACGCTTGCGAAATTGGCACGAGAATGTTTGTCGGATCCGACGTTCGCGGTTAAAGGGTTAATCGGCACAGCCGGGCAGTAAAATCGAGTATACTGGGTGACTTTTTATCCACCTGCAAAATTTTTGGAGCAAGTTCAGTCCATGATACTTAACTACTTTCTATAAAAAAGTTATTAAAGATCGATAAAAAAAATGTTGTCCTCCCATACAAATCAGCGCTAAGACAAACAGATTTTGTATGGGAGGACGAAAAATTTTTATCGATATTTAATAATTTTTTTATAGAAAGTAGTTCAGTATCACGGACTAAACTTGCTCCAAAAATTTTGCAGGTGGATAAAATGTCAGCCTGTATGTAGATGAATGTTCAGGAAAAAGCCGATATAATTGATTCGGATCGGCTTTGTTGTTCGACAAATACTGTCGAACAGACAATGCCAGCCCGAATAAATGTGTAGCAACCTTGAGTGAAAAAACCGGCCAAATGCAATTCGGAGTCACGCACGAAGGGTTCCGTACCATTTTCTATACAACATTAGAAAATCACATTTGTTGTATGGGAGCTCCGCTTAAATATTTATCTGTTTTTAGTATTTGTTGTTATAGCAGCAACAGAAATACATCATCTGTGAAAATTTAAACTGTCTATCACGGCTCATGAGATACAACCTGGTGACTGACAGACAGATGGAGTCTTAGTAATAGGATCATGCCGTGTGGTTCCCGGCAGGGTAGAATTAGATTAGTAGAAGTCTTCCCGTAGATGTCGTAGAAGGCGACTTAGGAAACACAAGTTGAACAAAGCTGATAGACTAGACATCAATGAGACCTCTCCAACCTGTCTGGCCAGCGTGGTGTAGGCCAGGCTCTAACGGTACAGAAAGGGTGCGTAGGCCAAATCCTCTGACTGCTCTGGCTAATACATGCCTCTGGCGCTACAGAGAGGGGCGAGCTCCTGCAGTCGAAACTAAAAATGACTTGATGTTGATGAATAACACATTATACTCACGGATATCCTTGGCTACAGCCGCTAACTGTAGAACATGTTTTGTTTCGTGGGCATACATCGGCGCAGGATTAAGGGTCACAACCATGCTGACGGCTTCGCCTCGGGCTCCAGACAGGCCCGCGCCGAGTAGGCGAGTTAACTTGGATTCCCTGAAAAAAAAAAACAAGCGAGTAGTCGCATAGGTACATTTATTTATTAATTTCAGAATCATCATCATTCGTCATCATGTTTTTTTTCACTGTTCATGTCACTATTCGTTGAATTAGCACAGTAGAAGAAGTGTATAACATACAGAACGGAATTTCCTAAGGTACGCGCAATATGCGTCCCCGTCCCCGCACCTCTCCCCCGTCCTTGTGCCGCCGTGCACACGTCAATGTGTGTGTGTTCGCCCGCTCTCGCCCTGAGACAAGATTTCCATAAAAACCATCATAGAAAAACGAAAAAAAATGTTCGTCTTCCCATACAAAATCCATTTGGCTGAGTACTCTTCATAGTGTGCTATTTTAATACAGTGACTTTAAGTAGTTAGAACATATGTATGGGAAGCCGAAATTTTCGTTTTTCAATATTGGTTTTTATGGAAAGTAGTTCAGTATCATGGACTGAACTTGCACTAAAAAGATTATGCGTTAGATACCAGTAGCCCCTGTATATAGTTGTAAGTGAATATGTTTGATTTGATTCTACATCTGAGGCTGAGACAATATAAATCTTAAATCGTCATGAGATGTTTCTCTCCTCAACCTCAAGAAGACACTCTCTGGCGACCCTGCAGGAGCACGACCCTCTCTGTACTACCACAGTCAGAGGATTTGGCCTACACTCTCCACGCTGGCCAGACGGGTTGGAGAGGTCTCATTGATGTCTATAAGCTTTGTTCAGCTTGTGTTTCCTAAGTCGCCTTCTACGACATCCAGAAGACTTGGAGTGGTCCTGTTCTACTCTGCCACCACACGGCTGGTACTTTATAATATAAAATTGTAATTGGCGGATTAAAGCCTTGAAATTAATTAATTAATGTTATGCGTTTTTCTTTAGGTCATTGACTTACATAACAAACAAACAAACATGTGTATCAAATTCCAACTCTAATTGGTCCAGTAGTTTCGTAGCAAATTGGCTGTGACAGACGTACAGACAGACAAGTGAGTGGTCCTATCCTATAAGGGTTGGATCTCATCTATCAGCACGGATCAGCACTTTCCTATGCTGCTAACCTTTTCTGTCTAAGGGTTCCGTTTTTACCTTTGGAGGAACGGAACCCTGAAAATAACAAGACGATAAAGAAACTAAGTGGAAACCATGTTGCAAATCATTTTTAGCCCCCGACAAAAAGAGGGGTGTTGTAAGTTTGACGCTAATGTCTGTCGTCTGTGGCATCGCAGCGCTCGAACGGATGGACCGATTTCGATGCGGATTTTTCACGTGAAAGCAAGTTCCCTTGCGATGGTTCTTAGTTACGTTTGATGAAAATCGGTTCAGCCGTTTAAAAGTTATTGGGGGTTAACGCTTGAAAGTCAGGAATTCCTCCAGCAAATAATAGATGGCGCTGCGGATATCAAATCGTATCGGTAGTTCCGCTACTTATCACTAGATGGCGCTTTTGTCAGTTTTTTAAATAGCCTAGCAAATAAACTGTAGTAAAAATTATTTAATTTTATCTACCTGTACGGAACCACTGCACCGCCCCTGTTCCTCTGTTTCCTCCTCAGCGTGTGCATACATCGTTCAAGGACGTGTAGCGACGAGTTGATGTGCCGAGACTCTGTCATCCTCGCTCCAGTGTTTTTGGTTTGTCTTGCTCGCTCGCAGCCCGCGAGGTCGCATAGTCGTACGCACGATGTACGGACGCCGCCATCTTAGGAAAATATATTAAAAAATTGTAAGTGACGGACACTAGATTTACACACATTTGTTTGTACAACATTTTGTTTTTACTTTTATTAAGTTAAAATTAATTAGGTCACGCGGAATTTTAAGCTTGATTTTTTTAAATATTAAGAGTGTCATCCAAGACAGAATCAGAGTTTCCCATACAAACGTAGTCTATGTTTTATTTTGAAACAACATGTCAGATTTCAGTAAAAAATTGTAACTTTAAAGAAATTGCATATACTTATCTAGGGTTATAATTGATTTTCAGTCAAAATATAAACTTGAAAGAGAATATAGTGTATTATATAATTTTTGACTATCAGTATGGAAAACTTTTACACCCTTATATTTTCTTTTAAGTTCATATTTTGACTGTGAAAACCAATTATAACCCTAGATTTATGCCATTTCTTTCAAGTCACAAATTTTTACCGAAATCTGACGGATGATGTAATTTCAAAATAAAATGTACACTAAGTACGTTTGTATGGGAAAGTCTAGGGTAAAGGGATTCTTAATTAAAAATATATTTTAAAACAAGGGATTCTTAATTAAAAGTATATTTAAAAACAATCATTTTGCGGCATTCCGTCAAGCATGCTACTGAATACGCCAAATGAATAGTCTAAAAACATTGTTCAGCAATCAGATAAGAAGTAAGCCTGTTTTCTAAGATTCTTATCCGTTTCATTTGGACTTGGGAGTGTGGGGAGAATGGCATCCAATAAGAATCCGCTAGTTTCCAACAAGTCAAATCATATTTTTTTCAACATTGAAAATGTTTTTTTCGATTACTTCAGTATAGTCCCCCAATTCTGCTCAAAGTGTTTCATCGCCCTGGTGACTACGTGATTGGTCGAGGACTCAAAAGTTGCGTATCGACGAGGGCTACTAGATGGCGATTATAAAAAAAAATCGAAAGTTAAAAACTTTTTTCTAAAATTAGTACAAAATAATTAATTTTTGACCCATGATACTACCCTATTATGGTAAAGTAGTTGATTACCTATCTCCGTGCACGTGATACTAATCTATTATGGTAAGGTAGTTGATTGCCTGTCTCCATGCACGTGATACTATCCTATTATGGTGAAGTAGTTGATTACCTGCCTCCATGCTCATGATACTATCCTATTATGGCAAAGTAGTTGATTACCAGTCTCCGTGCACGTGATACTACCCTATTATGGTAAAGTAGTTGATTACCTGTCTCCGTGAGCATGGTGATGGTGAATATGCAATGTGACCGTGAGGAGTGTGCGTGCACACCGGTGGCAGCCACCTGCAGGTTGTGCTTCCCGGCCCCCATCACGTCGTAGGCCTCCTGGCCTGACCGCACGAAGGCTTGTGTGGCGCCCTACAATAAATAATCAAAAATAATAAACACAGCTAGTTGTACCAAAATCCATTTCCATTCCTGTGGATGTCGTAAGAGGCGACTGACTAAGCACAAACATCTAGTGCTACTTTTTAATTCCCAAGGAGGGTTACCGTCAGGCAGGCGGCCGGTCGTAAAACTATAGCCAAATCATTTAAACTTTTCCGGCTATTTCTTCTCCATTTCGCAAGGTCTTTGGCATCCTTGGGTGACCATTGACCTGCATATTATATTTGGAGAACAAAAAGCGGGAAAGCGCACCCCGGGCTTCGAAGCAGCACAGCTGTGGATGCAACCGGGAACGCGCTTAGACGAAAAAGAAGTTGCACCTAAATCCAATGCTTCTTTTTAATAGGTACCAGTGGCGTAGCGTGAAAAAAATGACAAGTGAACCCGGACCAAAAAACGGACATAAGTAAAATATAGACATGCATATTACCTTATAACTAGTGTTAGTGTATATTTCCCAAAAACATGCCGAAGTGCACTAATTGCTTGCTGCTATTTGCACTAAAGCTGCCATTTTTTGCCTAAGCGACGACAAAAAACAAAAACAAAACAAACAGACCTCGAGATAACTGAAAAACACTACACAATAATACACACAACACTTGGCAAGCCAAATTACACTGATTTAGACTCTTTTAAATCTATTTATCACAAGATATTACAATAATTAGCAATAATCATATGCATCCGTGACTTAAAGCGCGCTGTAATGAATGGGCCAATGGATGCATCACGTGGGGAAAAGTTTTCATATTTTCGCCACGGCCAATTACGCGACACTAGCGACAAGTGTGAATTATTCAGGGCAATTAAAACTTTAACGTCATGCGGATAAAGTTTATTTTTTATTATTACCAAATTATCACAAGCCGCTGAACTGCCGGCTTACGAGTATAGTTCCCTATATTTCGATTATTCAGGGCAATTAAAACTTTAACGTCATGGGGATAAAGTTTATTTTTTATTATTACCAAATTATCACAAGCCGCTGAACTGCCGGCTTACGAGTATAGTTCCCTATATTTCGATTATTCAGGGCAATTAAAACTTTAACGTCATGCGGATAAAGTTTATTTTTTATTATTACCAAATTATCACAAGCCGCTGAACTGCCGGCTTACGAGTATAGTTCCCTATATTTCGACGAGTGTTTCTCATGTGTGAGTGTTGTGGCTGTGTGCATGTATTTCATACTGGCAAAATATTTGATTCCTTTTATGCTTGAACGGCTTGTTGCAGATTTCATATATTGGTGTACATTTATGAATGTGTGAGTGAGTGCGTCCGTTTATGTGGACATAAGCGAGCTGTAGGTAATGCCGTTTTGTTGCGGGCTTACGATAGTAGAATTTGATATTTATAATTCGCGGAGGCGTGAGGGTAAGCTATAATTGTTTATAATAAAAAATTGTATATATTATGATTCACCAAGGCAACTCCATGTGAATCGTGTTATATGGAGACGACGCCACTGATAGGTACTATGATTATAATATTTATGAAATATACTATAACAGTTTAAGTTTGTTTGTTAAAGTCTTTGGAGAAAATGCTGCAGTGCAGTTTGTTGCTGCTTCTTCTGCACTAGCGCCTAGAAAGTGTGTGTGAAAACAAAGTGACTATTTATTAAGAGATATTATAAACATCCTATGAAAATAAGATATTTTGAATTCAATTGAATCTTACGTGCAGTTAAAGTAATTTATACTTTATCACATCTTCATTCCTAACGGGGTAAACAGAGTCCCAGGGTCGTAAGACCCAAAGGTCACGTTTACTGTGATGGTGGGCGTGAAGATAGAAAAAGGCAGTCAATAGGAAGAAAAGCAAAAGCCTGATTGTGTGTTAGGGTGGGTCGGTTTTTTTATTTTTCAAATTTCGATTTGTAATAGTGCGGAATATATGACCTGACTAAAGACTAGAACACTGGTATTTTTGAAAAAAAAAATTGTTGTTTTTATTTACCCGCGCATTACGTTTGAAGTTACAAATAATTCCCGCAAATCTGCCCTTTTCTTTGAGCATCTATCTTGAAAACCAAACGATATATAATTATATTAAATGGCTTAAATAATACAGGATGCAATCAGAAATAATTATCAAATAGAAATCTTAGATAATTGTGCAACAAGTGCAGGGGAGTGAGGGGGAGAGGTGAAGCAAAATAGCGTTCCCGCGCGCCCGCCGCGCGTAATTGTTTTACAACGTCCAGTCGCCCAATTAGTTCAAGGTGAAAGGTCGCGCGCATTTCCTTATTGTTTTCGCTATTTTGCATAGTATTTATTAGTTATTTAACGTTGGTGCATCATGGAAATTTCAAATAATACCCGGAAAGCCACAAATTGTCCTATTTTTGGTGCGCCAGAAGAAATAAGTGAAAATCAACTACCTACTTACAAACAAGTTATAAAATATTACAATTTGATCAGACATCGTCTTAAACTTGAGAACAATTCAAAAAAAGAGCCTTCTATAAATGAGATTTCCGAAATTGTATCAACAAAAATTGAAAATTTGTGGAAAAAAGCTTCTATTTCTATAGTATCGCATAACCGTGTTTTGCAATTAATTAAAACTTACCACGCTAAATGTAAAAACCTAATTAAATCCCTAAAGCGACTGTCAGCAGAAAAGATTCAAGAATTTCACAAAAGCTCAGATAAACTGTTTGATGTGAGTTCATGTAAGTGTAAAGATTTTGAATCTTGTATTTGTCCTAAAGAGCAGAGAGTTCCTAAGGAAGAACGAGCTTTCTTAATCGATCAGAGAACAGACAGAAGAATGATTATGGGAACTGTTGATATATTGACTACTAAGAGAAAGCGGAAGTTGAGTGAGAGAAAAAAACAGCTTAAAACCTATTACGATTCTAAAGTAATTTGTGAACCAGGTCCTTCTTACGAAAATCCTGACACTTCAACAACGTCTGAAAGTAGCGAAGAACAAACTTTGGCTCCAAGTTCATCAACACCAAAAGAACCAAAAAAACATAAAATACAATCCCTAAAGACACTATCAAGTGTTTGTGACCGGTACGGGATCTCCGATAGAGCCGCTGCTGCAGTTGCTTCTGCAGTTTTGCAAGATGTCAAATGTAATGACGAAGTAATTGATAAGTCAAGATTACGACGGGCCAGACAAAAATTACGACAAGAAACCCTCGCTCAAGATCAACTTGATAGTATTCCTGCCTTGTATTTTGATGGGCGAAAGGATAAGACCCTGAAAATCGTTACGAAAGGGGGAAAACAATATCGTTCAACAATAATAGAAGAACACATTTCAATCATCAAAGAACCAGGGTCACTTTATGTCGGTTATGCTGTTCCAGGCCACGGAACCGCAAAAGGGTTGGCGTTGGCAATCTATGAAACAGTCTGCAATCAGCAGAATATATCTCTACAGGATACTCTAGCCATAGGCTGTGATGGAACTGTAACAAACACAGGTAAATATGGCGGAGTTATACGGCTAATGGAAAAGCGTTTACACAGACCTCTTCAATGGATCATTTGCCTTTTGCACATGAATGAACTGCCCTTAAGACACTTATTTGCAAAACTTGATGGCAACACAACAGGACCTTCTTCTTATTCAGGTTCTATAGGAAAATTATTGGATGACTGCGAAAAGCGACCTGTTGTGATATTTGAAAAGATCGAAGGTATGTTACCAAATATTTTAGATGTTAAAGATCTCAGTTCTGACCAACGCTACCTTTATGATATCACATCTGCTGTTATAAGTGGTGAGTGTCCTCTTGATTTGTCTAACCGCTCACCAGGAAAAATGTCACATGCCAGGTGGCTTACAAAGGCCAATCGGATTTTGCGGTTATATGTTTCGACTGGCAGGCCTACGGAAGAACTGAAACAACTTGCTACGTTTGTGGTTAAAGTTTATGCTCCAATTTGGTTTGAAATTAAAGGGCATCCGTCTTGCAAAGATGGAGCAAGACACTTCTGGAAATTAATTTCTTATTCAAGATATCTTCCACAGGAATTAAAAACTGTCGTTGATCTTGTTATTAAGCGAAATGCCTTTTTTGCACACCCGGAGAACTTGCTTTTGTCTATGCTATCTGACGAACAGAAACAAGTGAGAGAACTTGCCGCTAGGCGCATTTTAAAGGCAAGAGCAGCATCTGATCCATGTCAGCTTCGGGTTTTCGAAGTGCCAAAGATCAACTTAAACGCTTCTTCATACATAGATTTGATTGACTGGCAGCAAACTTATTCTCAGCCACCTATATTGAGCAATGTTTCGGATGAAACTCTTCATTCTGTAGTGGAATCAGGTGGTAATGATGATGTCCTTTTTCTTCGACTACCATGTCATACTCAAGCCGTCGAGCGGGCTGTAAAGACAGTTACAGAGGCGTCTTTACAGCTTTGCCACAAAAAGGCAAGAGAGGCTTTGATAAAGAATAAAATTCGTTCTCGAAAGCAAATGCCTAAGTTTGATAGTAAGAAAGATTTTAACGTTGTTTGAAAAAATTTTTCTTTTATTTTCTGTTATTGTGATGTTGAATTTGTTTATTGAATTATAATTTCTTGTCTTATAACTGTGTATTTTTTATCAAATATAACCATCTTTCGTTTTAAGTCACGAAAAACTGTACTCCTATAAATTCATAAAAAAAAGAAAAATTCAGTTTTTCAAAGTCAATGCGCGGGTAGAAGGAAGCTACTTAGAAAATTTTTTTTTGCTTATTTTGTCATTAACTGAGGTGGGTCACGTTTATATTGCTATTACAAATCGATCAGAAAAAAAAAAAATTTCCCCATACTGTAGCGACCCACCCTATTGTGTGTCTTTAATAAATGATGTCCTACTAACATAGTTTTAAGGTTCTCAATATTGGTATAACAAAATATGGAGAAATCTGAAATAAAAGTTATGTTATATTATAAAGGGCTTTGAACCCTGTGGCTGGAAGGCTTAGTGTGTCAACACATGTAACATCCCCCAAAATTTTAATCTTGGAGGTCAACAAAATGTAAAAAAAATTAAATACTTACTTTTACATACACATTCCCGTTTGCGTCCTCCCGAATCCTAAGTTTAGAGGACGCCCGTCGGTCTGAGCTTACCAGCAAGTCGTAAATACCCTCATTGTAGATTTCAATGAAGGACACCTGTTAACAAAAAAAACATAAATAAATAATAAATAAACATATAGGTAGGGACAACACTGATTGAGCTAGCCCCAAAGTAAGTTTTAAACTTGTGTTATGACTTATGGGATACTAACTCAACGATACTATATTTTATAATAAAAACATATATAAATAAACACCCAAGAACTGAGAGAGATATGAATGAATAGAAATTATATAAAACACTAGCTGTTTCCCGGGCCGTTGCCTGCATTTCAAAGATAAAATATAGCCTATGTTCATCATCATTTAGTCTCCACTCTAGGAGCACCACCCTCTCTGTACTAACAGAGGCATGTATTAGCCAGATCAGTCAGAGGATTTGGCCTACACTCTCCACGCTGGCCAAACAGGCTTGAGAGGTCTCATTGATGTTTATAAGCTTTGTTTAGCTTGTTTCCTCAGTCGCTTTCTACGACATCCACGGGAAGACTAGGAGTGGTCATATTCTACTCTGCCGGGAACCACACGGCTAATAGCCTATGTTACTTGCTGATAATGTAGATTTCTATAGGTGAAAGAAATTTTAACCCTTTAACCGCGAACGTCGGATTTATCCGACCAAAAACTATGGATATTCACAATTCCTCGCGCTGGGAGCACGACAACTGATATAAAGTCTCGCGGTCAAAGGGTTAAAATAGGTTCAGTAGTTTTTGAGTTTATCCATTACAAACATACACTAACAATCATCATCAAGTATAGACGTGGACGAAAAAATACTAGCAAACTGATAACCCCATACAAAATAAACGGGCAAGTGCGAGTCGGACTCGTACATGAAGGGTTCCGTACCACCGTACAATGTTTTAAAACGCTGAAGAAACACGATTTTTGTATGACGACCCCCTTTAATTTTCAACATAATCGGTGAAAATTTCAGGTGTCTAGCTATTACGGTTTAAGAGATAGAGTCCTGTGACAGACAGACAGACAGCGGAGTCTCAGTAATAGGGTCCCGTTTGCACCCTTCGGGTCGGAACCCAAAAAAGTACTCTGCTTGAAAGCCAAAATCCTGTATTATTATTTGTATTATGTCGTTACTATCTCGTCCGCTAGCCATTCAAAGGATGCTGGGTACTTAGGCTGTCGGTATCCACGATAAATCATAGATGGCGCTTGTTTGTTCGTAGAAAATAAACGCTTATACCGCCATCTTTATTTATTTATTTACAAAATTCATGTACACAACATACAAAGGAACGTACAAAGTAAGAAAATAGAGTACATAGGTACTGCTTATTTCATAAGAAATCTCTTCCAGCAGACCCATGAGAGGAAAATTGAAGAAAACAGGTAGTAGGCGTGTACAAAAGACTATAGTTACAAATACATATAAGTACTTATGTAAAATGTTAAACATACATATACAATACATCAATAAACATACACATATATTATACATAAATACATATACATATAAATACCTAACTATAAACAAATACATATATAGTATAAAGGTATACTATTCATTACGTTAAGGAAAGATAATACTCTTTTACTCTCTTCCTAAAAACAGGGAAAGATTTGGAGTCTCGTATAATGCGTGGTATCTTGCCGAAGTTAAGCGGCACAACTACGAAACTACCTTCTTTTGAACTAGTAGCTCCATCTAGCTACAACGTTTAAACTAAAAATCGGATTACGCTTCAAAGCTTAACACAAATAGTCAGCATTTAAAAATTACATGTCATTTTGCATGATGATATTTTTATTAAATGTTTGAAGTTACTCTGCTGTGGTATTGAAGTTTAAGTACTGCCTGAAGTGAGGCCTGAAGTAAACAAATAAACCTGCCTTTTAAATCATGGGTTGTCACCAGAAATAGACATCCCCATAATGGTGTAAACACGATTGTAGAAGGACAAATCACACTGATTGAGTTAGCCCCAAAGTAAGCTTAAACTTGTATTATGGGATGCTAACTCAACGACATTTTATAATAAATACTGAAGACCCAAGACAATTTGAAAAAAAAAACATTTTCCAAAAGACCATTTTGGGTAACACATTAGATTGCCACTAAGTTTCTGAGTTCAATCCCCAGACAACCAGACAAGGAAGCTATAAGAGGTCTCACCCAAACATAGTGCTTGATTCGGTTAGTCAAGTCCATAGTGCTGACTGTAAAGTCGCTGCAAAGCCCTGCACTCATCCGCCGGTACTTATCTCGTAGCGGAGCTGATATCTGACGCAATCTCTTCACCCACTAAAACAAAACATTTCACATATCAGTTTCAGTTTAGACGTCTAATTAGTCCAGGCACAGTTTGAGGGGGAGGTAACAAGGGTTCGTGAACCCATGGGTATGTATTAAAACCCCCACTCTATACTTCTTTATCCTGGGATGCGCTTTCCCGCCTTTTATTGGCTCTCCGATATCCATTAAAATTTTTGTTTTGTAAAGCTGTTGGCTCCCCTTGAAAATCAATTAAAAAAAATTGGTTGTCTGTAAAGTCGGTTTACGGACGGTAGTTTGACGTGACAACGTCTAAACATTCTCTGTCGTTCGTGCCGCGCTCTCGCTTGCGGAACGCGACAATGAGCGTAAAGGGACAATGACGTCATCTTTTTCGTGCATGCAGCCCGTAGTATCGAGTTATTAGACGTTGTCACGTCAAATCTGCAATGCTGATAGTCAAGGCGTTAAATGATAATCATATATGCAAATTACCAGTAGCGGATTCACAAATTTACCGCCAGTAGGCTATTTACATTTTGCCGCCAGTGAATGAGTGGTGGTGGAGCAAAAAAAGGTCTGCTTCACGCACCGTAGAGTTGTACAAGGGGCGTGAAACAGTATTGCACGTGGGCATTTATAAACAGCTAGCGGCGGGTCTGGGCATTCACTCGAATAACTGCGGGCGAGTCACGGGGGGGGGGGGGGGGCAAATTTGCCGCCTAAAATCTGCCGCCTCAGCTTGCTGGTAAATCCGTCTCTGCAAATTACCTGTAACTCATAATCCTGCTCAGTATTATTAAGTTTATCAGCTCCTCCATCTGCCGGTTTATACACTGGATTCTGGGCAGCATCTACGACTCTGAACACATATTCCAGCGAACGAGGCACTAGGCCTGGATTCGCTACGTTCCCCATTAATGTGTATGTCTTTCCTGATCCAGAAGCTCCATATGCGAGGAGCGTGAAGTTGTGGCCTTCTGGTAGCTTCTTTAGGTTGTCTTTGACCACATGCTCAAATATTTCCTGAAATAAAGTATATTTTATTTCTCTATTAGTTTATTATTATTAGTTTCTTCAAATTATCAAGACTTATATTTAAAATCGCCCTTTGTGAGCTATAAGGCTACAGATGACAGTGTCAAACGTATGACACCCCTTTTTGGCATTTGGGGGTTAAAATAAGTTGGTTTTTTCAAACTATTATAAAAATGTAAAACTAATATCTTACTCTTCTGCGACACTAATATGCCCGGCTAGAGAAGATCGAACTTGTGCCTCACAGACACAACCACCATGCCACCATGTTTCAAAGTAACTCACCACTAAAATACCTCAGTGATTCTTGACGAAAATAATCAATGTGTTACTATACTATTATTTTTATAGCAAAAAATTAACAGGCATTCACCCCACCCCATACTATTCCTAAGCTAACAATAAATCGATAAATTCTGTCCAGATGGCGTGAGTTTGACGTCACCGTGAATGTCGTGACAAAGTTATTATTATTTTATTGTTATATTAATTATATTACTGCAGTTACCCATAGAATTTTGTAAAATAAGGCATTTTATATCATAATAAACTTCGAAAACATATTAATAATTAATAGTTTCTAGAGTTTCCATAGTTACAATACATGTACTTGTACCTCGATTTTATTTTTTCTTGAGTTACCTCTTAGAAACTCAATTACCAGTATTATGCTTTCATAACAGACCATAGTTTGCGATACGAATGTATGGTGAGCGATAATTATAGAATAAAAAAACTTTTTGAGGTAGATGTAATGGTAATGACTGTTAATTTTTTGCTATAAAAATAATAGTATAGTGATGACTTATGGCTCTGAAACATGTTCCCTTACTATGGGTCTTATTATAAGGCCCAATGTCGCTCAACAAGCTATGGACTGTGTATCTGAGCTTGATGGCCCCGTGGGAGTACGCATTGATAGCGCTTTCACAAATTAAGCAACCCCGGGCGTGGTCCGTACTAGGATGGGTGACCAAAAGTGGTACAAAATTTTCTCAAGCTCCTCCATGCTTCGGAAGGCACGTAAAGCTATTGGTCCCGGATTTCATTATTGTATAGCAGTCGTCAAGCTATGTCAGATGCCTCTAGGCAACTTGAAAATTCTGACACCAGTGTTGGCCACTTACACACACGAAAAAACAAAACAGTGTTTCTGTAGGTGATCAAATCAGAAATGTGGAAATTGGTAGAACAAAAGCCACTGACATAGCCCCAGCGGATAAGCTTGTTGAAGTGGTAGTGGGCGGGACATATTGCTCGACGAACCAATGGCCAATAGGGCGAAAAGCTCTCGAATGGCGACCACGTACTGGCAAGCAAAGCGTAGGACACCCAGACGAACTGAACAAGGTCGCAGGAAAGCGCTGGATGCAGGACGCTCTAGATCTGTAATTTCTGAAATCCTTAAGAGAGGCCTATGTCCAGCAGTGGACGTTATGCGGTTGAAATGATGATAATTATTTGCCATGAGATTATTATTTCACCCACCTTCTGTGTTGTTCCTGCATCAAATATATGGGAAAATGTGTACATTTTGGACACATTGTGCTGCGTGCGTCGCCCGTGTCCAGCCGTGGCCGTGTCTACAGATGTTATCAGGCATCTATCAGACCGCACTTCGTACAGGTTGTTCTGCCCGTGATATGGTTTTAGCCGTAAATAAACCTGCACCAGCTCCGGCTCTTCACTCTCAGAGTCCTCCTCAAAAAGCTCCATTAAGTTTGTGCCCTTCTGAGGGCGAGGTCTCATAAACGGATTCAATATGGTTGGTGGACGGGGCTCTATAAACGAAGGTATATCGCGCTTAGACTGATCGTTGTCAGAAATCCGCGGTTCCACCATAATAGCACCAATAATCAAAACAATTAATCCAGAGAACCAACAAATTACAAAACAAACGTACAAATCGACGGTTCGGTTCCAATTTTGAACTATTTTGACGTTTGTTCGTATTATGTTGGTGTCATGGTATAGATAAGATTGGTACTTTCTTCCCGTGAATCACGTGACCAGCTCAGCGAACACGAATACGTCATCAGCTGCGACGCGCTTCTCAAACTTTTTTAGTGGGGAAAAATGCAAAGAAGTAGGGAAAAAAATAAAGATTAGAACAATCAGAGCTGGCTGAGTAAAATACATGCTTTGTTTTTTTTTTTAACACAAATTACAAAATAGTTTCTAGCAAGTATTTACGATACGAAATACAAAACATTTTTAAGTCGTGTCGTAGGTGGATAGGTCCTCATTCGAACTAAACGTCATTATTAATTTGAGGTACAAATTCTTTGTGTTGATACAATACAACAGCAGTACCTAATGCCTAGGACGCAACCCGGAATACGCTTAGCGTAGCGATGTCATAATGTTGTTTTTTAGCATTTCTCATTCCAAATTTCATTTTAAGGCCGTACCTGAAGTTTCCGGGGTCCAATGCTGCCCCCATTAAAAAAAAATATTTCAAAGAAAACGGAGACATCATTTAAAATTTTGCTACTACCAAGCCCTAGATAACCTTTTAAAGTATTTTATGAACTACTGTTTACAGTTTAAAGTGAGACCGTTAAGAGGGCGCCTGATGTCAGTAATCTAAATTTTGCTCCCGCTTCCACACAAATTTGCTCTGACCGAAGCGAAACAGCGAGCCAGCGGGGCGTCGGGAATCGCGGGGGTCAA
Source organism: Acrobasis repandana (assembly GCA_963576875.1). Taxonomy (NCBI): domain Eukaryota; kingdom Metazoa; phylum Arthropoda; class Insecta; order Lepidoptera; family Pyralidae; genus Acrobasis; species Acrobasis repandana. The sequence continues at coordinate 20,343,700 of OY756223.1, forward strand.
TGAGGCTGGTTCTGGTTTTTAGTTTTTTTCGTTTTACAAAGAATATTTCAGAGTTATTTAAAAAGTAAGACATATGATGACTGCCTTATGTTTAATACAATTATAATCCAAAGTTACAAGTGCTAATTTATTGTATTTCTTGAATACTTTCTGTTTTAGTATAATTCCGAGGTGATTTGGAGGCAACTTCGCAATGTTTTTCTATCAAGAAAATTTTAAGCAATCGTGTTTTCGAAACTTATTATGTTTAGAGTTAATCTCAAACTTTGCTGTGTTTTTATTTCAAAGTGAGTATTTCGTTAATATTGATAAACATTTTAGATCGCTCTAAGAACATTAGGGTAGTATGGGCTCAAAGTGGCCGTTTTTCACAAATGTGCGTAGTAAAGCTTAACGTTGGTACCTAAGAAACCCTTCATGTACGAGTCCGACTCACACTTAACCGGTTTTATTATTTTACACGTATCAGTGTCCTAATCTACGCATAGAGTCAGAACTTTGCTTAAAAGATTAGATAATATTATAAAATTTTAGTTATGTAACTCTAGTGTCAATCAATATAGATGGAAAATGACCTGGAAAATTATAAAAAATACCGATTTATGGGTAATCATTTTTCAAACCCATCTTTCAATTTGTTGCTCATTTATGCAGTCCCAGTAACAATGCAAAAAACTAACAGTGTCCGCCACTAACCACGAATATGCGATTGCGCGCGGACGGCGTGCTGCTTGGAGATAGTGACGTCATCGCTACTTTCGGCTGGCAGACGCATGTTTCAAAATCGCGGTCAATGAAATAATGAGTAACTTCTGCATTTCTAATGAAAAACGGATTTAAAAAATTCAAAAAGTACCGTACTTACAAAATCACGCACGCACAAGGCATGTGAAATAATAGTCAAAATTGGATTTTTCTGTTTACTGATTGATCCTCATTGTGTGAAAGAGATAGCACGCATGCCCGCACGCAATTTTACAATTTCCGAAGCCAAAATATGAAGCCGACGCTTTATTTGCGCGATTGATATTTATTTTTTCTTGGTAGTTTGAATATGGGTTAAGAAATAAATACTTTTGGTTAGCAGAAGTATGCTACTAATGCCACTTACTGGTTTACTGTCTATGAAATGAACTTTGTGTGTCTATAAAATTTAAATCATTTTAGCTAATTTACTTACTATTAATATGTAAATTAATAATAAAATTAACAAAGAACAAACTTCGTCACTATTATTTGCAATGCAATTAGTTCTTAGTCTACTTTACAAACTCAAGTAATCCAAAAATTAGATGAATTTCAGTGACAAAATACAACATTTTACATGTCAGTATCAGAAGAAAAATATACTAAAGAAATAAACAATCTGGTTTTATTTATTACACAAATAAAGCCGTATACTTATACTCCTTTATGTGTAAAATCGATCACAAAAATAAAAATAAAAACCATATGTTTTTATCTTACTCATAAAAACATTAACCTCTTTCGGTAGTCGGTAAGAAAATCTTAACGATTCACCCGAAAATCGTTATCGTACATTACTAAAAGTTTTAACATGGTAACATTCTTGTGTGAATTGTCAAAGCACTGTATATATAGAATTTCAAAATGGACTGTACACCAGATACATAATAATACTGTTAGTTATTAATTTATTTTATATTTTTAACTAAATTGAGAAAGTCCCAATATTGACTGAAAAGAACAATCAGTGGTAACACTTATCGTGACGTAGTCGTGTTCCTTTGCGGGAAGAGAGTACCATTCTTATTATATCATGGTTGGTATTAAATTTAAAGCTTGCTACGAGCTACCATACCACACATTTACGGGTCCCCATCCCGGATTAGACGGGCCGTCTGTGCCCGTTTTCTCGTCAGGGCCGTGCTATTCAGGTACTGTGTATTGTACATACATATCAGGGAAATCGGTGTCCGGGAAATTGTGTCGGTCGGTGTCTGATACGCACACAACGATGGCCCTGACGGGAATACGGACACGGACGGCCCGTCCCGTCCGGGACGGAGAAAAATTGATTAACATTCGATTTGTATGAACTCGTTCACTCACATGCAAACCACACAGCACAGCTCAGTTCAGGGCCGGCAGGGCCGCCGGCCGGGTCGTGTCAGTGTCCCGTCAGCTGCCCGGACGTCCGTACGCCCCTGCGATCAATCGCAGTGCGATTAATCGCATGAATGTAAAAGTGAATCGTTATTGATATATTTTTCAATGGCAACATTCCAATATATATACATCCAAAAATTAGATAGATATGTATATACATCATTCATTCATTCTTTCATTCACTCCATCCCATCTGTCAAAATTTTACAAATGTCGGATTTGTACTTGTGTATTGTTTGATCGTTGTTTATTTTTGTAAAAATCGAAAAATTTTAAAATTATAAAATTTAACTTGTAATAAGTATGTTCCATTCCTAACGGAGATTATAACAAGTGGTCTAATTTTAATTCATATCATCAATAATCAGTAACATGATAATTAGGAAATCGAAGAATTTGTGAAAATGTGATTATTTTTCGTATTTGGCTTTGTGCCATAGGATTAATTGCAGTTTTATCGGAAATTATCACGATGAAGTGGCCAACGATTGTTTTGGTGGTATTTCTGTGCGTTTACAGAACATTTGGATTCTGTCCTTCACTTTGTTCATGTAAAAAGGACAAGTCAGGAGATGGGGCTTCTTTGGAACCATTGCCGGGCGAACTCCTGAGGTTGAAGTGTGGTGGAAGTCCTACACAAATCACGGAGCTCAAGGAGATAGATCTGAGTAAATTATGGACAAGTGTTGTGAACCTGTAAGTGAACATTCACATTGTCACAGTATATTACAGTTTAAAGTAAGTATGTACTTAATAAAATTTGTTAATTGATTGCAGGAATTTGTCGGGAAACGCTATATCGACGCTCTCCCGAGAACTGCATCTTCCCAAGTTACAAAAACTGTGAGTCCCTCTCATCATTATAATGAAATATGTTAGTTGCATGTATGTATTTATAAAAATCTTATTGGTTTCATAAAGATATGAAACTCATGTAATTTTTTTAACTAATAGACATTTATGAATACACAATGTCTTATCTTTGTCCAAAAATGGGATCTACAGAGCTCCTCCATATTATTAGAAATATTTGGCATGTACCTACCTAGATAGTAAGCTATCAAATCAAAACAATATTAAGTATGAATCTTTGGGATTGTGAAATAACTGAGCCCATGCCTATGAAACTTAGAACATTGCAGAATTTTGATAAAAAAATTCAATAAAACGCCATCTAGTCACGAATCAGCTGACCTAACTCCTAATGAAAAAAAAAATGTGTGTAATAGAATAGTAATATCAAATGGTGGAGAAATTCGCCATACGAAGCAGAACACGTGAAAGCTCAGTTGACTAGAGCATGGTTTAAATAAGAGCAACGTTGCGAGTTCAAGTCCCACTCACGCAGTATATTTTTTCCATTTGTTATTTTATTTTATAGGAATATTATATGATGGATAAATTCGACATATGCGTTTAATCACTCAATAGCTCAGTTGTTTAGGCTATTGAACAAAGTCGTATTTGAACCCAGATCGCGGGTTCAAGTCCCAGCTCACGGAGTAATTTTTTCACCGTTGTATTTCATCTTTTAGTCCTTTTGTGTTGCGAAAGCATGTTACCAGATGGCGCCACTGGTTTGATCTAATGTTGAAGCTACAGTTTCTTATCTATTTCAGTATATACAATATTAATCTATGACTGAGCCTATGAACATAATACGATTGATTCTCCACACTAGCATGGACAAACCAATACAAAAGAACTGCCAACCTTCACACTTTAAAGAGTAAATTGATTTTACGTTAAATGTTGTAGCTAGATAGTTGTGTCTAGATGGAGCTACTAGTTTTAAAGAAGGTAGTTTCGTAGTGGTGCTGCTTAATTTTAGAAAGATGGCAGTATAAGCGTTCATTTTCTACGAACAAACAAGCACCATCTCTGATTTTTCATGGATAACAACAGCCTAAGTACCCAGCATCCTTTGTATGGCTAGTGGGCGAAATAGTTGTGATAACAATCCAGGATTTTGACTTTCTAGCAGAGTATGCTTTTTTGTGTGGGGTTCTCGGTCCTCTTATATTAGTATAGAAGACTAAAAAATAAATAAGGTTTTTTCAAAAGGTTGCTCTTTTTCAAAAGGTCCACTTACTCAAATTATTTACATCCATCAAATCATCTCTATGGTGTAATATCATCGCTCAGGTAACAATAATGCATAAGTCAAATTGAAAAAGTTTTCAGAAGAGTAACGTCATTAGATGTGCATCCATCGAAAATATCTATCCAATGACATATAAAACGTCATATGACATTTTTTTACTTGCGCTGTATTGTTAGCTAAGCGACGATATTGCATTTTTACCAATGGACTTGCATAACTGGAAATACTCATATTACTCATTAATTGTATTTTTACAGAGACCTCAGTCGCAACCAGATAAGTCTGATAGAGACAGACGCATTCTACAATATGACGGCTCTGCAGCGGCTTGACCTATCTTCCAACCAGATCAGCAAAGTGTCCCGTGAAGTATTCAAGGGCCTTGTGAAATTGGAACGGCTCATACTGGCTCAGAACCATATATCTGTGCTGGCCTCCGGAACTTTCGACTATCTCATTGGATTAAAACAACTGTGAGAATTTATTATGTGCTTATATATTTTAAATAGTCTTCCCATGGATATCATAGAATGAAGCTTATAAACATCAATGAGACCTCTCCAACCCTTCTGGCCAGCATGAGAGTGTAGGCCATATCCAGTCACCAGAGCTATTCTGGCTAAGTATGGCTCTGGTAGTACAGAGGGTCGTGCTCTTGCAGTGGAGTCTAAAAAAGACCTGATTTTTTTTTTTTTTTTTTTTATCTATTGCCTGATGTTGATGATATATTTTAAATAATAAATTAGCATGGAAGCCATTGGTATGATGACCTTAACAAAAATTTCCAATCAGTAGCACAATGGCTATAATAATATTA